>CM065128.1:637500-3037500 GCA_033026305.1 Cirrhinus molitorella
AGGATGTAGGTTAACGGGTTGTTGTCCGTCCAAACGGTGAAAGAATGGCCCTTCAGCCAATGGCTGAATTTATCACAGACAGACCATTTTAGGGCCAAAAACTCTAAACGGTGAGCAGGGTAGTTGCTTTGGGCACGCGTAAGGGCCTTGCTGGTGAAAGCGACAGGACGGGCTTTAGTCTTGCCTTCTGGAATTTGAGAAAGTACAGCGCCCAATCCATCCAGCAAGGCATCTGTCAATAGGATGAATGGGCGATTGAAATCTGGGTGTGCAAGCACCACAGACTCCAAGAGGGCAGACTTCAGCTGTTTGAAGGAATCTTGCTGTTCTTTCTTCCAATCACTTGGGTTTAACTTCCTAAAAGCAGACAGTTTTGTTCCGTGGCTCTTTTGCCCCTTTGGTGCAGCAGTCAATGTGAATAACGGCTTGGCTATGCTTGAACAGTTCTGGATGAAGCACTGATAGAACATAATCATCCCAAGAAATGACTTTATCCTTTTCTGAGAGGGTGTAACCCCATCTTCCATCATAAGATCTCTTTCAGTGATCGCTGTAACGGCCTGGACTTTTTCAGGATCGTTACTCCATCCTCATCAATCACGTGTCCTAGAAACTGTACACTCCAACGTAACAAGTGCCATTTTTTTTTGGAGCAAGCTTTAAGCCATGAGATCTCAGACGGCTGAACACCAACTCAAGCCTCTTCAATGCCACGCTCTCATTCGGTGCAAACACTAGAAGATCATCTAGATAGCAGAGTATGGTCAGGAAGTTCTGATCTCCAAAAATGTGCATCATGAGTCTCATAAAACTCGCAGGACTGTTACACAATCCCTGAGGAAGCCTGTTAAATTCATAGAGCCCCATGGGTGTTGTAAATGCAGTAAATTTTTTGTCTTCCTCTGCCATCTCTATATTGTAGAATCCCGAGGTGAGATCCATTGCACTGAAAATGGCATTGCCTCCGAGTGCAGCTAGGCAATCGGCCTGATGTGGCAAGGGATGGGCGTCTTTGGTAGTGCGGGCGTTCAGCCACCTGTAGTCAACACAGATGCGCAGGTCTCCGCTTTTCTTCCAGACGAGCACCAGAGGAGAGGCCCATTCACTTGAGGACTTGCGGATGAGTTCACGCTCCTCCATCTCTGAAAGGACATGCCTGAGCTTGTTGTAATGGGCTGGTGGCACACGTCGATAAGAAAGCTTAAAGGGACGATTATCAGCAAGATGTATCCGATGGAAGAAATCTTTTGCCCTGCCACAATCCAGTTTGTTCTTGGAAAACACATCTTCATACTTGCATATTAGCTGAGCAAGCTGTTCTTTCCAATGCTGGGACACTTCGCATGCTTCTAAGTCGAGATCACCAAGGCCAAGTGTGTTCAGTCTATCAAGAAATTTTAAGTCAGTAGGCACATCTTTAACCCAGCTCGCCCTCTTCCTCCTGTGAGAGCTCTTCGGCCACTGCCACAACGCCAGGGCCCAAACCCTCCTCCATCTGCTGTAGGTGAACCAAAAACAACTGATAGCAGCTCTCAGTGATGTGTGTCGGGTCCCCGCTACGATAGCAGCAACATTCACAAATGTTTACAGAACAAGCGGGAACCCAGTGTGCCTGTAGCTCTTCCTATCTCTGTTTTATCACGTGACAGAAAGTCTAAGGCCTTCTCTAGTCGTACAGCTGATTCATCTAATCTGCAACCTATTTTGCATCAAACTAATATTACTGTGGGGGCAAAAAGAAATGCCATCAAGTTAGCATTTTTAAACATTCGCTCACTAAAAAATAAATAATTTCTGACTAATGACTTAACCACAAACAGCCTAGATTTTATGTTTTTAAATGAAACATGGCTAGAAGACAGCTGCAGTGCAACAGTCCTAAATGAAACAGCCCCTCCTAACTTTACTTTCATGAGTGTCAGCAGAGCTGTTAGGAGAGGTGGAGGTGTAGCTGCTCTGTTTAAAGATGTCTATCAATGCAAGCAAGTGTCATTTGGTCAGTACTTGTCCTTTGAATATCTAGGGATTGTGCTGAAAGGTGCTCCACGTTGAAGAGTTCACAGAACTGTTATCAATGATATCCTCAGAGTATGACAGTTTTACTATTGCAGGGGATTTTAATATTCACATAGATAATGCAGAAATCAATGCTACAAAAGAAATTATAACTGTTTTGAACACATTTGACCTGGTTCAACATGTTCATGGACCCACACACAATCGTGGTCATACTCTTGATTTACTCATCAGTAAGGGTCTAAAGATTTCATCCATTGTTATTAACAGGGCTTAAAGATCTCCGTCTCTACGACGGAAATCCGTCAGTCGAGAAAAATGAGGGTAAAAAATAAATATGTAGCGCCTTGTTGCGTGAAGCGTGAGTCTGCACAGCGCCTCCGTGCTGTTTCCCGATAAAGACTGATAGTTCGTTGTCTACCAGCGACTTTACGAACGTAAATGACACGTAAATGACACGTTCACGTGTTGCACTTTAACTTGATGGCACAGCACGAGTGTGTTAGTGTGTGTTAAGGGGGGCGCACACCGGACGAGAAGCGCAGCGCAGCGTCGCGACAAACTCGGTGTATTGCACACCGGACGCGGACATTCTACCAGGCGCCTATATAGCCGAATGCCGGCCGAGTCCCAAGCATAGATCTCTGGGAAACAACAAGGTGCTTCCCAATTATTAGGCCTTTTCAAACAGGTCTAGGAATTACCCAACCATCCAATGAAGACCTTACAGAAGCCCGTACAGAAGCGGAAATGCGTTGTTATTAGGCTATTTCTCGTTTTTTTTATTGATTTTTACTATTATGCCGATATCGCCTCAACATTATGTGAGCTCTCTCCTCATTTCACCGCTTTCTCGCTTTATAGCTCATATCAGGTGGGAAAAGCGCATCATTCTGGCCGAGTCAGACCTGCGACCGTCTCTTCCCCCTTCTTCCAAAACGGCTATTGTTTCAGCTAATAAAAGAGTTACATTTTGTATATAATGGCAAATGGATTATATTTCGTTTCGTGTTTTTATTAAGTTCATTTAGAAAAACGTTTGGAGCATTTTTTGTTTGTTAAATATAAGTTTTTGTTTTTTACAGGATCGAATAGTGTTATATCAGTCTGTGTGATAGAAATATGATGTTATTTAATATAAAACCATGCAGAAGGCGCTCTGTGGCGCAGCAGGATTTTGAACAGCGTCCTGAGTCGTAGCTGGGCGCCGCAGACAGACGCCGAAAGGCGCCGCCGGTGTGCGCACACTAATAGAAAACAATGTGTTCGAATTTTAAAGAGGTGGCGCGACGCGACGCTGCGTTTCTCGTTTGGTGTGCGACCCCCTTCAAGTGTAGTGCCTGCTTACGTGTCGCTATCCGCATGTCAAGTGCTGAAATGGCTTGTAATTGTGACATTAGCTTGTTTTTTAAATGTTTAGCCTAATGATACGGTATGGACACAATATAATAATAATAATAATAATAATAATAATAGGCTTGTCTACAGTCGTGGCCAAAAGTTTTGAGAATTTACATAAATATTGGAAATTGGAAAAGTTGCTGCTTAAGTTTGATGAATTGCATAGTCCTTCTTTGCCATGAAAATTAACTTAATCCCAAAAAAAACTTTCCACTGCATTTCATTGCTGTCATTAAAGGACCTGCTGAGATCATTTCAGTAATCATCTTGTTAACTCAGGTGAGAATGTGGACGAGCACAAGGCTGGAGATCATTATGTCAGGCTGATTGGGTTAGAATGGCAGACTTGACATGTTAAAAGGAGGGTGATGCTTGAAATCATTGTTCTTCACAAAAACACAGCCATGAATAAAGAATGGTACCAAAACACCCTCCAACAGCAACTTCTTCCAACAATCCAACAACAGTTTGGTGAAGAGCAATGCATTTTCCAGCACGATGGAGCAACGTGCCATAAGGCAAAAGTGATAACTAAGTGGCTCGGGGACCAAAACGTTGAAATTTTGGGTCCATGGCCTGGAAACTCCCCAGATCTTAATCCCATTGAGAACTTGTGGTCAATCCTCAAGAGGCGGGTGGACAAACAAAAAGCCACTAATTCTGACAAACTCCAAGAAGTGATTATGAAAGAATGGGCTGCTATCAGTCAGGATTTGGCCCAGAAGTTGATTGAGAGCATGCCCAGTCGAATTGCAGAGGTCCTGAAAAAGAAGGGCCAACACTGCAAATACTGACTCTTTGCAGAAATGTCATGTAATTGTTGATAAAAGCCTTTGAAACATATGAAGTGCTTGTAATTATATTTCAGTACATCACAGAAACAACTGAAACAAAGATCTAAAAGCAGTTTAGCAGCAAACTTTGTGAAAACTAATATTTGTGTCATTCTCAAAACTTTTGGCCACGACTGTAGACTACTCTTTTAATGATTTGTGCTATGCTCTTTAGCTAAATATAAATTACCAACGAATATAAATAGCCTACATGTAAAATTGTATAGATTCATTCAGTGCAAATTTGGAACACATCAGAGTCTTAATGAAGTAAATATGAGCTCATTCTGCAGTGTGGAAAGAAAGGCGTCTAATATTAATGTAAAACATTTTTCAGGCATATGTTATCTGCTAAAAAATTCTTATAAAAACGTATATAAACCATAGTTTAAAAAAATGATAAGAAAGGTATTATATGCTTTATAATTTACATAGATAATCAGTTCAAATGCATTTTTTGAAAAATAAAAAATATAAAAAATATATAAAACACTTGCACTCTTTTTCCTACCGTTGAGAGACTGATAACCCCCCCCCCCCCCCCCAAGTCAGATTCCCAGTAAAATGCTCTCCGTCAGCAAATGCAATGAGTTTGCTTCCTTCTTTTCTGAGAAGATCAATACTATCAGAAAGACGATTAGCACATCCTCAAGTTATGCTGAGGTCAGAAAGTAGTTACAATGTCTGTTTTTGAAGCAATTGATTGCAAAATTTTGGAAGAAATAGTACAGCACATTAAACCTTCAACCCGCTACCTTGACACACTTCCCACATCTTTTTTCAAAAGTGTGTTCAACTGTTTAGAAGCAGATCTCTTAGAAGTGATGAACACCTCACTTCTCTCTGGGACTTTCCCAAACTCCCTGAAAACTGCAGTTGTTAAGCCCCTTCTGAAAAAGAGCAATCTTGACAACACAATATTGAGCAACTATAGACCAATATCAAATCTTCCTTTTATAGGCAAGATTATTGAAAAGGTAGTTTTTAATCAGCTGAACTACTACATAAACTCAAATGTTACCTAGACAATTTCCAGTCTGGTTTCCGACCACATCACAGCACAGAGACAGCGCTCATAAAGATAATAAATGATGTTCATTTAAATTCTGATTCTGGAAAAATATCAGTGCTGGTACTACTAGATCTTAGTGCAAGAAAAAACATTGCAAGAATTAGATGTTTTGTTTCCAGTCAAGACTTGACTTGAGAAACTTGTCCATGCCTTTATCACCAGCAGGGTGGACTATTGTAATGGTCTCCTCACTGGCCTTCCCAAGAAGACCATTAGACAGCTGCAGCTCATCCAGAATGCTGCTGCCAGGATTCTGTCTAGAACCAGAAAATCTGAGCATATCACACCAGTCCTCAGGTCCTTACACTGGCTTCCAGTTACATTTAGGATTGATTTTAAAGTACTTTTACTCATTTATAAATCACTCAATGGCCTAGGACCTAAATACATTGCAGATATGCTCACTGAATACAAACCTAACAGGCCACTCAGATCACTAGGATCGAGTCAGTTAGAATTACCAAGGGTTCACACAAAACAAGGGGAATCTGCCTTTAGCTTTTATGCTGCCCACGGTTGGAATCGGCTTCCAGAAGAGATCAGATGTGCTAAAACACTAGCCACATTTAAATCCAGACTAAAAACTCATCTGTTCAGTTGTGCATTTAATGAATGAGCACTGTGCTACGTCCGAACTTATTGCACTGTATTTTATGTATAATCATTTTTATTCCTGTTTTAATTCATTTTAAATCAATTTTTAAATCATTTTAATTGTTTTATTGTTGTGATTATTACTTTTTATGATTATTTTAATTCACATTCTTATGATTTTATATTTATTATTTTTATTATATATAAGCACTTTGAATTACCATTGTGTATGAAATGTGCTATATAAATAAACTTGGCTTGCCTTTACATCCATATCATGGGTCATTTGGTTGCAGACTTTTAGCTCATGACTGTCTGAATATTGGGGGCTTACGTCCAGATCTTGCTTGGTACAGCAGATACAGCTTGGGTAAGTTTAGCTGTCCCTACCTTACTAGGCATTTCAGTGCCTTTCCATCTATGGAGGCCAGACAACATGTCCAAGAACTGTGCCATTTCATCATTTTCTGAACTTTCAGGTCGACTCAGGACACGCCAATACCCCTGTACAGTCTTCATCTGGCTGATAATGTACTTTATGACATTTGTGCCCAGGATTTCATCTCGCTGACCAGGAACAACTAAAGTGAGAACACTGACCGCATGTCCGTAGACTTCCATGTCAAGCTGGTAGATGCTTTCAGGCTGAATGCTTACTCCACCGCAACCAACAAGCATGATATCAGGACGAATTTCACTGGGTGTAAGCAAAACTCCTGCGCTCTTCAACTTTTCAACTTTCGGCCTCCTCGTTGATGGTGCAGGCCATGGACCCACTGTTGAGGAGAGCACGAAATATAACTTCATCAGTGTAAAACAGGCTGTCGGCTCTTTCCAACTTCATCACGTTTTGATATAGCACACATTTGTCAGGGATAGCTTTGCAGCTTTCTTCATACAACAGAAAATCATCTTTGTCGCTGAGGGTGTCACTCATCCTGCTCACATCATCCCCTCTCCAATGCGAGCATGCTCGTTTCCCTGAGAGTGTGATATGGCAGGTGGTTGAGAGGCTGGTTCCACAGCACTAGGACAGTCTTTATGCTGGTGTCCAACCCTCATGCAGATGAGACACTGCTTCTCTCACATGCACATGCATGATGAATCTCCACAAACACGGCAAGATGAGAAGCCCTTTGTGTTTGAAAGGACCTAAAAGAACTGTTTGCAGGCTGACTCGTCTGCTCCAACACTCTCTCCAACATGCTAAGGACACGTTCCAATGCATCAGAATTAGATGGAAATGTTTTGGCTGCCTCAGAATGGCTACTAGGTGTGCATGCTGCAGTGTTAATGGCAGTGATTTCACCCTCCAAAGCTTCCTCTGAGCTGGGGACCATCTTAGTTGTTAATACCTGGAAGGTGCGAGGCTTAACTGCACTGGGAATTCTGCGACACTGACTCTCTCTCTGATGTTCATCAATAGCCTCTTGAATCTCTTCGATGGACCATCTGCTCATGGGTTTGCACTTAAACATGCTGGACAGCTCAGGGTCAGGACAATTTCGTATGAACATCATGGCCACTTCTGCACTCATATTTTCCAAGTTACTGCCACTGCGTCCTAAATGACTATTGGCTCGCTCTGCTGCAGAGTTCAGTCTCACCCAGTAATCTACAGGGCTTTCCTTGGCTTTAGGCTGCGTCGCATAGAAATCTGCCAGTGGCAAAAGTGACACAGGGTGATCACTTAAGTAGTGTCTTAACATGTCATAAATTTTCTCAGCACTTGCTGAACCTGTGGAAGCAGTGCTTTTCAGTCCCACTTTAATTATATTCTTGGCTCTTCCCAGGAGATGACTCAGGACGGTATCGGCTTTCTCTGCTTCAGGGCAGCTACTTTTCTGCAAGTACAGTTCCATAACATCTAATCACTCTTGGACAGTGTACTTATCACTCTCATCTCCTCTAAACATGGGTGGTTCTTTGATGTCTGACCTCACTATGAAACCGACTTTGGAGGATTCAATCGAGGGCTCTGACCTGTGTAACCCTGATGCTGTTGTGGGAGATGGGCTGGCCGCATTTTGACTGGCTAATAAGCGGCTGACTATGGAGTCACCAATCTGATTACCTAACTCCCCTATCAATTCTCGTAACTGCTGTGTGACATTGTTGTTACTGTCGGAAGGAGTTGAGCATGCTGGCTGTGCTAACCCAGGAAGGGGCCTTACTTCTGGGGCTGACGGAGTACTGGGGAACAACAGCTTTGGTATAGCCCCTGTGCTATCTCCTACTCTGTATAGACCTCTACCCCTCCCACCTAATAGGGTGAACAAATCAGATGTGTTTTGGAACCTTTCGGCCATTTTGTGTAGTACAATAACTTAAGTTTGAATAAAACAACTCAAACTAAGAGATATGTACGAATCCCAAATTAGGAAAAAACAACTGTCCTCAGAAAGATGTATATACCACAAATAACAGTGTAGAAGAAAGATAGAAAAAGAAAAAGCACAACATACTTGTGAAAGTCGAAATACAAATATGCTGAAAACTCATAGGAAATGCATATATAACATGTACTGCAACTGTAAATTGCATTAAGCTCTGGTTGTGAACTTACTTTGTACAATAAAATTATTTTTCTGCAAACAAATTGTGTTGTTGCATGAGAATATACCATGAAAGTCAATCAGTTAGTATAAAGAGAGCTTAGCATACACTGAATTACACATACCAAGTAAATAAAACTCACAAATTACACAATAACTAGTCAAATTAATGATAACAAATCGAAGTAACATACCTTAAACGGAGTAGTGAGGCAAAATTAGTGCAAATACAATCGGAAGGCCTACTCTCCCATCCCTGCATAGAGAAATACACGTGCAAATGAAACGCTAAATGCGTCATAGACAAAAGCGCCACTTTGGACGAAAATGCGCTGGTAACACGGATACACGTTACAACAGTGCTTTAACATCATAAATATAGCGATTACAATTGCGAGAAGAAAATGTGAGAGCGCAAAACTACCTCTGCTTCCCCGTTCGCATTCACCATGTGTCTGAGCATGTACGCTTAAGGGGGAAGCGATACATTTTCCCTTCAGTGTACCACTAATTAATGCCCCACCTACAACAAATCTTAGGAACTCTCAGAAACATGGAAATATAACATTAAAGCAAGTTTTGCTGAAGTTATCTTCTTAATAAAACATTTGTGCTCTCAAATAAAACAAATGAATCTCCAATATCTCAATTAGTCGGCTACATCCGCTTATGAGCGGAGAACAGACTCTGTTATATATATATATATATATATATATATATATATATAAAATAGTAGTAATTCCAGCTCCAGCTGTCCTGCGTCTCAGTGCAGGAGTAAAGCCAGATTCACCTATGTGCATATTTACATTACAGTCGTGATTTTATACCTATGCTAAACAATCTTTAAAACCCGTTGTATTCGGGGAGAATCGACTTTTCCTCTGCGGATATGTTTTTAGGATTTTTGTAATCGTATTTTAGCATTTAAATAATTTACTTTTTTGTAGTTGTTCACATATAATGACAAAATTTTAATAAAGAGCATGTTGCTTGCTATATAAAATGTTTTTTAGGAAGACTTTGTTGATTATAATGAGTTAGAGCACTTTGTGTGAAGTGTCCTCGTTTGTCACCGATCGAAACAGGGGTGTGTTCTATTCAGAGGAGCTCATAACTAGCTCTACCCCTAGTAAGGCTGTATTCTCCACAACAGCAGCCTCGAAGTGCCCTATGTAGGCGTCACTGTGCCGTTTGGAACAGTGCAGGGTTTGCTGAACCAGTGATGGGATCAAAATAAGGTTCGTAATCAGATACATTTCAAGGTCTTTGCCAAAATATATGTATTATATTTAATAAATAAATGGAGGCACACGTTTGAGGTGAAATCTAAATATGTCATTTACGCAAGTAAACACAAACACGTTTTCCCGGGAAAAGCAGACACGTGACAATGACGTCGTCAATCAGGGACACGTTTCCCGCGAGGCAAACCCACCCATCCCCAGCCCATGCATCAATAATGAAGGAAGGTAAGATCAAGCCTTCTTCACTAAATACATAATAACTACATATAATAACTGTGTTAAGTTAGTAAGATATATAAGTTTAGTAAAAATGATAATAATTAACTCTTCAGGGTTTTATTCATTTGTTAATTGTGTGTCAGTTTTCTGATAGCTGTAATTGAAAATATACAAATCAAAGTAATCAAGGTAGTGGTTGAACTATATGAACTACACTAGATTTTTGTATTTTTAAAGTGTGTCAAGCCCCAAAGCTGACAAAAAATATTATCTAAATCTAGCTCTCTATTTTAAGCCTACAATAATTCTGTATGATGGACAGATAAAAATTAAGTTTTTGACTGAAAATGTCCAATATGCTGTAGCTATTAATATAAATATGAACTGACAAATCATCTGGTCACAGACACACATGATCCAATGGTTTGTCCAACAACATTTTTGTAATTTAGTACTGTTTTTACAACAACATTTGTGTATGTACTGTCATTATATTGAAAAGAACTGCATCCTAAACTGACAGTACTGGTGATTAACAATTATTTTTGATATTTCTGTAATGGTTAATCCAGCAGTATATGTAGCTGTCACGCCCCTGGACTGTTTTTGTTGTATTTTCTTCCCCATGTTCTCTGTGACCTAGTTTCAGTTGATTGGTGATTTTGTTCAGGTGTGTCTCGTTATCTCCCCTTTATAAGTTCCTCCCTGTCCTGTGGTTTTTGTCCGGTCTTCGACTTCACTATGTCTATGTGTGCGTGCTAACCTCCTGTGTGAAATCCTTCTTTGTTGAACATTAAAAAGACTATTGTTATTCATCCTTGTGAACCTGCGTGTTTCCTGCACACTGGAGTGTGACAGAAGACCGAACCTTCAAAGACAGTAGAGCGTCGTGTTTCCCCATCATTTCTTTTCCGTTTTGATTCAGTTTTTATTTTCTGTTTTTTCCCCCGTCATGGATCCTGTGTACAGCCCCGAATTTCTCCTCCTAATGCTGGAGCAGGGGGAGAAAATGCTCGAGGACCATACAAGACAGTTCATTTTCATCGCGAACTATGCTAGCTATCCGGACGGCGCGTTGTTGTCCAAAGATGGTCCTCGAGCGGACTTCGCCGCCTATGTGGAGTGGACAATGGCAAGAAACGGGTGCTCCCTCACCATCCGCCCTGAGGAAAATCTCACCAGTGCCACTCCGGACCCAGAGCCCAGCCCACCATCTCCCCGCTGTGCGGAGCAACAGCCTGAGCCCACCGCTGATGGAGAGCCAGAGCCAGTGACCACTCCTCAAGAGCGTCCTCCTGTGTTCAACCCAGAAGATGCTCACAAAAACCCGCCTGCCCACCCATTCCTCTCTACTCTGCTGCTGGTTCCTGTCAGCCCCACGGCTCACCCTCAGCCCAACATCTGTGGCGTCGTGGCTGGAGGATCCCTCATCTCTGCCTCCAGCCTCTGAGTCCCGGACTCCGCCTCGGCCCTTCGACCTGTCGGCTCCTAGCTCCCTCCTCTTCACCGTGGCCCATCAGTCCACCAGCTCCGCCGGGCTCCCTCCTCCCTCCGGCTCCACCTTGGTCTGTCGTCGACCATCCGCCGCCTCGGGATTCCATTCCTCCAGCTACGGCTTGTCCTTCCATCCCTCCAGCTCTGTCAGGCTCCTCCTTCCCTCCGGCTCCTCCTCAGTCCTCGGTCGCTCCGGCTCCACCGCGGCCTTCTGGATCCCCGTCTCCGCATCGGTCGCCGGTGCCATCTGTTCCGCCTTGGCGGAACAGAATGTCTACGTGTGTGTGCTAACCTCCTGTGTGAAATCCTTCTTTGTTGAACATTAAAAAGACTATTGTTATTCAAAAATAATTGCTTTCTGCTTTTTCTACTCAACTCCACACTGCCAAATCCTCATATTATCATAACAAGATCAATAGTGCTTCTGACATGCGCAATCTCTTCAAAACATTTAACTCTCTCCTCTGTCCCCCTCCAAACTTCTCCTCTCCAGCCACCCTACAACATGCCCCCTAGACCCCATCCCCTCACACATTCTTCAAGCAATCTCTCCTACTGTCTTACCAGCACTCACACACATCATAAATACATCGCTCCTCACAGGCACTTTTCCAACTTCTTTTAAGCAGGCTCGGGTAACCCCACTGCTTAAGAAACCAACACTGAACACCTCACTTCTTGACAGCTACAGACCGGTCTCTCTGCTTCCATTCATAGCAAAAACCCTCGAACGAGTTGTTTTCAACCAGGTATCATTGTTCTTTTCACAGAACAACTTACTGGATCCTAACCAGTCAGGTTTCAAGAGTGGCCATTCGACTGAGACTGCGCTACTGTCAGTTACTGAAGCCTTGCGGACAGCAAAAGCTGATTCTAAATCATCAGTTCTAATTCTGCTTGATTTATCTGCTGCTTTTGACACCGTCAACCATCAGATCCTCCTGTCCACCCTCTCATTGCTGGGCATTACAGGAACCCCGCTTCGCTGGTTTGAATCCTATCTCACCGTTAGGTCATTCACGGTAGCCTGGGGAGGAGAGGTATCCAAAACACATCAACTGATCACTGGGGTTCCTCAGGGATCCGTTCTTGGCCCTCTCCTCTTCTCCATATACACAACATCACTGGGTCCCATCATAGAGTCACATGGCTTCTCCTACCATTGCTATGCCGATGACACACAACTCCATCTTTCATTTCAACCAGATGATCCAACAGTACCTGCACGGATCTCAGGCTGCTTGGCACGTGGATGAAAGAACATCACCTCCAGCTTAACTTGGCAAAAACTGAGCTTCTTGTTTTTCCTTGCACTCCAAACTTACAACATGGGTTCACCATCCAGCTGGGCTCTTCCACAATCACTTCTTCAAACTCAATCAGGAATCTGGGTGTAATCTTTGATGACCAGTTGTCATTTAAAGATCATATTGCAAAGACTACTCGATCTTGCAGGTTTGCTTTGCACAACATCAGAAAGATCAGGCCCTTTCTAACAGTGCAGGCTACACAACTTCTTGTCCAGGCCCTTGTCATCTCCAGACTGGACTACTGCAATGCTCTTTTGTCTGGTCTTCCATCATGCACAATCAAACCTCTACAAATGATTCAGAATGCAGCAGCACGGCTGGTCTTCAATGAGCCCAAAAGAGCCCATGTTACACCTCTCTTTATCTCCTTGCACTGGCTCCCAATTGCGGCTCGTATCAAGTTCAAGACTCTGATGCTTGCATATAGGACAACCACAGCTACTGCACCTGCTTATCTGCACTCGCTATTGCAAATCTACACCCCCTCCAGAACTCTGAGATCTGCTAGTGAGCGACGCCTTGTGGTACCATCACAGAGAGGTGCGAAATCACTATCCAGAACATTCTCTTTCACTGTTCCTGTCTGGTGGAACGATCTTCCTACTCCTATCCGCAATGCTGTTTCCCTGACAAGCTTCAAGCGACAGCTTAAAACTCATCTCTTTCAACTCTATTTGCTGTTACCTATTGCTCTATGTTCTCCCAACTGTATGTCGCTTTGGACAAAAGCGTCTGCCAAATGCCTAAATGTAAATGTCAACCTTGTGAACCTGCGTGTTTCCTGCACACCGGAGTGTGACAGTAGCTCTTTAATTATTGTTATTATCCATTCATTTTCGAATTTACTGTTTTACAAGAAAGGCAGAAAATAATAAAGCAATTTATTATTTTTTTTATTCAGATGCCCAAATATTTAGTTAATACTGTCTAGTAAATTTCTTAAGCACTGTATGTGATTTACAAATTCATAAAATCACCATGAAGTCATAATAAAGGGAAAACGCAAAATTAAGCATCTACTTTATTTTTTCCCTGTGACTAAAGAACTATACATACTACTGGATTAACCATTACAGAAACATAAAAATTATTTTATTTTTTATTATTTATTATTATTTATTGTGGTTGTTTATTTTGTTCACCTTATATTTCTTTTTTTTTTTTCTTCCAGTCATTACAGGTGTTGTGAAGACTCAGGAGTCGAGGGATCTATTTGCAAACGATTTATTTTAGCAAACGATTTATTTTAACAAACGTAGTCAGACAGGCGGGGTAATCAACAGCAATCGCGAGCAACATAGGCAAATCCAGAGAATAATCAATAACAGTCCAATAGTCCGGGGCTGGCAGCAAGCGGGGATAATCCAGTAACGAGCAGTAAGGTCCGGGCCAACAGAGAATTATCATAAACGTGGTCACAGTCCAAATCGGTACACAGGAAATCAGTCCACGGGAAAAACGCTCAGGATTTCAGGCTATTGGCAAGACAAAACTTTGCGAGGGATGCGTGATAATGGCCGCTATTTATATCCGGGAAAGAAGCGCCATAAAATGGCCGAACCGGGTGGAGTCAGCCCAGAATCCGAATGGAGTTAGAACTCGGGGGAAGGTTCCCACTGACGGCCTCCAGAGGGAGCCACAGAACCCGGATTTGTGACAACAGGAAAGCTGGCCTGTGTCACTATGCTGGGAATCAAAAGAAGTAAAAGACAAAAAAGTCCTCAACAGGATGGAGAGCATTGCATTGCTTGTAAAACCGATAAACCAGGGCTTCAAGAGCAATTCCTCACATATAAAGGCAAGATATTTCAGTATTTACAACTAAGCAAATTACAGATAATATTAACATGCAAAACTGAGAAGGTAATGTATATTTGGGATTCCTGAAAAAAGTGCTGCATGAATGAGTCATAAAACACAGAAACAAGTTGTATGTTTGCACTTCTGTTCCATCATCACAAAGTCAGTGTTTTGTTTTTAAAGATCTGAGTTGACCAGAAGCTCTAGATATTTTCACATTTTATTCTACAACAAAACATACATCAGTAATAGCCCTTGTATTTATAGTGTTTATTGACTTCAGACACTAGTATTTAGGCTTCAAAATAAAAAAAAAAAATTGTGAAGAGAGTATCACAATGAACAAAATTAGCTTATTTTCTACAATAATGTGGCATGTTTTTTAAAGAGTGTTTTTCTTTATAAAACTTTACTGCACAACATTCCAAAGCATAATATTGCAGTTTTTACTGCACTGTTTCATATTAAATATCATTTAATATTTAATTGCATTAAAAAATCTATTGCTTTCTTAATTCAAAGGTTTACTCGAGTACAAGAACTACATTTGTAATGTTCTTAAGAACTGAAGGTAAAACAAACAACAACTTTTACTGTAGGACAGCTAAAGAAATGCACCTGTACTAGGTTTTCTATCCTTTACAAATATTTCTAATTTTGAAATTTACTGCTTCGTTTTGACATTCAGTCCCATCATGCTGCTGCTTTTTCATCGTCTGACTTGGACACAGAGAACAGCAATGGTCCACATAAGAAAGTTGACCATTCAACAGTCAGACAAAACGGTAACCATCTCATGCATGCATCTGTTGATATCTGTTGATATGTATTGAGGATAGAAAAAACAATTCAAGACAGAGCCATTGACAGCTTTTCTTCTGTCTCGTCTTAAAAATGTGTATTGGAAGTAGGACTTAGCGATATGAGCAAAAAAATATTATTGATATTAAGATATTGGTAATTATCACAATAAAATACAAATCCTTTTCACATTTTAAAAGCACTTCTTGCTCTTAAGTGAAAGTTGTAAAAACCAGGGCTTAAAAACGAAAAAAAAAAAATCCATTTGGTTCACTCCGAGCAGAATCGATATTATAACATTTCTGTTCTTGCGTTCCTCATTAAACAATGCTTTCCGAAAACGGTTTTCTAGAAAAAATACCGGTTAATAACGTTATTTTATTACACGGCGCGATAGATAGATAGATAGATAGATAGATAGACAGATAGATAGTGTGTGCTTTTAATAACATGTTTGGCATTATGTTTACAAATGATTAAACCAAATTCTGTGTTCGTGTTATTTGAGCGTCTCGTCTTTAAAAGCGAAAGTAAACGAGTTCACCTGCAGAAACTCCTTACAAATGCGCTAATAATTTTTTTACAAACAATTTTCTTGTTTGATAGCTTACTTATCTGGTAAATAGCCGTGTAAGTGGGTCAATGTACAGCTGTTATGGAAATAATACTATAGCGAAATAAGCCCCTTCAAGACCATCCGCTTAACATCCTGACCACACGCGCTTAATCTGCAATAAAAACCTGTTGACTTATTCCTTACCTAATATGAAGAATAACCACTTTTCACTCCAACAAAACAGAGCTCCAGATAAACTTAAAGCTAAACATTGCTTTGCACATGAAACAGCAGGTGCTTGGTAACCTTAAGCTCCTTGCATCAGAAAGGTCACCATCGCGTTTGCACACACAATTCATGTTTTTGGTCTCCCAAATTGATATAATAAAGAGAATGATAAAAATACCATTATTAACCACTTAATTTGGAATTTCTGTTTCCGCTTCTGTTCAGAACGATTAAAAGTGATTTTGTTTTCGTTTTCGTTTTTGTTCCTTGAACCGGTTCAGAGCCCTGGTAGAAACCAAATCAGAAACCAAATGTAGTTTTAAATGACTCTTTATGGTCAGAAAATGACAAACACATGTTTTTGAATTCTTTGAACTTTGATATCTTAATAGAAAAAAATAAATCTTGGTTTCTGCATATTCTAATGAGCGATATTGTTTCAAACTATGAAAGGTTTGTATTGCCCAACTAGTACTTAAGACACTGTCTTAACATAGAGGCTAAGTTTATGCAACTGGTTTAAAGACACAGTGCTGCTTTTAAAGTGAAACCTGCTGAAGTTGTCACTGATGTAAATCAAAGAACAAAAGAAAAAGAGAAATCACTTGACTGCTCTAAAAAAGTTTAATCTGTATAGTTTATGCATGTACAATTTCTAGTTTATGTGAAGATTGGTTTCAAATCTTTTAAATTAAGTTATATATTTCAAAGCCTATTAAACGTTAAAAGATAATGGCTAAGTGGCTATTATTAATAGATAAAATTGAGGAAAAATGCATTTAATAGAGACACCAGTAGCAGTATTGTTATCAGCACTACTTAGTAAAATGATGCCATTAAGCACATTTAAAATATGTTACTTTTATGTTGTTTCTACATTAATTTGGAGGTTCAATGTGAATTTATGACAATATAAATATGCAAGTAATCATGATTAATTACAGAAAAATTAATCATGACCAAGTAAAAAAAAAAAAAAAAGTCAGGCTAGTAAAAAAATGTTTTTGCCATTGGCAGGTGTGGCAAAAAAATAGTTTTAGGCCCTGATTAAATGTCATCAATGAAAATTTACTGAATAATACACTATTTTGTAGAGATTCAGAGTCAAGTTATGGGGAGTAAAATTACTTCAGAAAGATGGCAGCATTATAATGTTATTTTTACATAGATATTAGTCAAATCTAAATTTAGCAATATTTGTTGCATTATGTGCCAATGGTGACCATTCAAAAATGGGGAAACAGCACTTTTCAAGTTTTTCTCCAAAGTTTGCATGTCTGTAACTCAAGAAGTATTAAAGATATCTTTATGACCTCTTAGATATTGGGTCTTAACACACTTTCCTTTTGGCTTTTTTATTTTTAATGCACTGATGAGATTCAGGTCCAGAGATGTTGATATGAGTCCAGGAGTAAATTGTTATTTTCAGTTGTCAAAAACCAATAATGTTGAAACTAGAGATGTCTCATTTCCTTCTGTGAAGACAGCTGCATTGAACATACCAGTCTGAGTGCCATAAATACTCTAGAATACCATTGGCACATAATGCATGGAGCTTAGATCATGACAAAACTAGCTGAATCTGAATTGTGTAAAATTGAATTATTGAAAAGTGCCTTTTAACAAAACTGAATATTATGTGGCATTTAACATAGCTCTGAATTTAATATTTTTTTACTTGAATATTGAACATTTGAAATTTAACACAAATTATTTTTTTATGGTAGTTTTTTTTAAAAGACATGTTTTTTCAAACAGCAGATTTTTTGTTCTGAATTCTTAGACTGCAAATATCCATTTTTTAAAAATATAGCTTCAAGTTTTCAAGATGAAAAAGAAATTCAGAACATCAAATTCGTAATATTTTACTGTTTTTTTTTCTTTATTTGTTTATTGATTTAGTTTGTTATAATTGTTATGTATTTGCTTTATTTTCCCTTCATTCGATCTCTGTATGCGGTGACCGTGAGGGACCTGATCGCTTCACTTATTTTTGTTATGGCTACGAGATCATTTTGTCGAGGTAAGGACATCCTTATTTCACGATATGCTATGTTGAGGGACCACATATTTTTCTTGTGGTCACGAGTTTAATGCGTAAACAGATCTGTGTGACCATAACCCAGGATTATCAGAGATAGATGTATTATTTTATTTTGAATAAGAAATTATTATATTAATTATTATAGTAATGAATACAATATTAAATGATTATATTAACAATAGGCGATGCTGTCTACACGAATGTCTATGTGCGATGTAGACAGCATTGAAAAGAAGTTTATCATGAATAAATATTACATAAAGGACATCAAATGAAATGGGCATAAAAGAAATTTAAAATTATTACTAGAAAATTATTATGGTTATTATTAGCCTATTATTGGTTCTATTTTTATATTCATTCATATTCGCTTTTCTTTCATTATTGTCAGGTTTTGGGACTCTTTTTGTAGTGTTTTCTGTTGGTTCAGTCCTGTTTTAGTTTGGTTTCTCCCACTTCCTTTTTGTCCTTATTTGGTTTGTTCCTGTCTCCACCCCTAATTTAGTCATTATCAGTTAAGTGCCTTCACCTGTCTGTCTTGTTAGAGCTGAGCTAACTGGGGGCGCTGTGGATTTTTGGAACCTGTTTTTGAACCTGCTATGGACTGTGCTACAATGGATTATTCTGAACTGGAAATGGACTATTGTGAACCTCTTTTGGACATTGTTGAACCTGCTCTGGACTGTGCTACAATGGATTATTCTGAATCGGAAATGGACTGTTGTGAACATGTTTTAGACATTTCTGAAACCATTTTTCCACCCACCCTCCCTCCCTCTCTTTCCCATTGTGAGAGTTCAGGTTCCAGCCACACCTCCGCTGTCTGCTGCCAGCCCCTCAGCTCACCCTTATCTCACCATCGGTGCAGTGGATTCGCCGCGGGTCAGCCAGCTTCCATCGGCGTTGTGGCTGGAGGATCCTTCAGCTCTGCCTCCAGCCTCTGAGTCCTGGACTCCACCTCGGCCCTCCGACCCTGCGGCTGCACTGTCTCACCTAGCTCCCTCGTCTCCATCGTCGACCATCGATCCACTAGCTCCACCGGGCTCCCACGTCCCTACGGCTCCGCTTCGGTCAGTCGTCACCCTGCCATCGCCTCTGGACTCCACTCCTCCGGCTGCTCCTCGTCGCTCCGTCCCTCCGGCTTGGCTGGACTCCTCCTTCCCTCCAGCTCAGCCTCGGTCCTCGATCGCTCCAGCTACGCTGCGGCTCTCCGGATCTCCGCCTCGGTCCTCCCTCCGTTGGCTCTGCCGTGGGCTACCGTCATGGCTGGGATCTGGGTTCCCCCTGGCTCCTCCTGCTTCAGCTCCCTCCTGTCTTCTCCCTGGCTCCTCCCTCCGGCTGATCCACCCTGGACCCTCCTGTTGTCTCCCTGGCTCCTCCCTCCGGCTGATCCACCCTGGACCCTCCTGTCGTCTCCCTGGCCCCTCCCTCCTGCTGATCCACCCTGGACAATCCTGTCGTCTCCCTGGCTCCTCCCTCCTGCTGATCCACCCTGGACACTCCTGTCGTTTCCCTGGCTCCTCCCTCCTGCTGATCCACCCTGGACACTCCTATCGTCTCCCTGGCTCCTCCCTCCTGCTGATCCACCCTGGACAATCCTGTCGTCTCCCTGGCTCCTCCCTCCTGCTGATCCACCCTGGACACTCCTGTCGTTTCCCTGGCTCCTCCCTCCTGCTGATCCACCCTGGATCCTCCTGTCGTCTCCCTGGCCCCTCCCTCCTGCTGATCCACCCTGGACAATCCTGTCGTCTCCCTGGCTCCTCCCTCCTGCTGATCCACCCTGCACAATCCTGTCGTCTCCCTGGCTCCTCCCTCCTGCTGATCCACCCTGGACACTCCTGTCGTTTCCCTGGCTCCTCCCTCCTGTTGATCCACCCTGGACACTCCGATCATCTCCCTGGCTCCTCCCTCCTGCTGATCCACCCTGGACACTCCTGTCGTTTCCCTGGCTCCTCCCTCCTGCTGATCCACCCTGGACACTCCGATCATCTCCCTGGCTCCTCCCTCCTGCTGATCCACCCTGGACACTCCTGTCGTTTCCCTGGCTCCTCCCTCCTGCTGATCCACCCTGGACACTCCTGTCGTTTTCCTGGCTCCTCCCTCCATCATCTCCTCCCTGGACTCCCTTTGTTCTCCTCCTTCCGGATGTCCGTCCCCCTCCTGAGCCCCCACCCAAGCGCCCCCATGTTTCTGTTTTTGGCGCGAGGTCGCGCCTTCCGGGAGGGGGGGAGTTATGTCAGGTTTTGGGACTCTTTTTGTAGTGTTTTCTGTTGGTTCAGTCCTGTTTTAGTTTGGTTTCTCCCACTTCCTTTTTGTCCTTATTTGGTTTGTTCCTGTCTCCACCCCTAATTTAGTCATTATCAGTTAAGTGCCTTCACCTGTCTGTCTTGTTAACCACCCTATTTAAGTTGAATTCTGTTCATTGTTTGATTGTCCGTTCTCGTCTTTGTGTGCGTGTCTCCTTGCCTGTTTCTCTGTGGATTTTGACTGTGGATTTTGTTTATTAAAGACTTGTTTTGCTCCTGATCTCGACCTTGAACTCCTCGTTTGTCCTCCCAACATGACACGTGACAATTATGATCTCTTTACTTAGCTAATGTTCTGAATGTAAATGACACTGTAAATGTTCGACATGCTAATAAAGCTGTTAATATGACTAGGATTTTTACTGGAATGCCATTTAAAGGTTGAATTTATTTGAAATTATTTTATTTTATTTTGTCTAATTGACCTTTATAAATAGTGTTTCATTGACGAGTGAATCATTCACGTAGTTTCATTTGTAAATGGTTTATCGTCACACACGGGCATAAATACAATCATAAAGTCAAAACTTTATTGGCAGGCGTTTACAGTATTTGCAAAATATATGTTAGCAAATACTAGCATAATTATACAGAAGGTTAATTAGATAAAGCGATACACAATAAATATAGCCCTAAGTCACTTTTATTATTATTATTATTATTATTATTATTATGGCTATTATTATTATTTTAATAACTGGTTAGGGCTGTTAACACCTGACAATTATGCCAATAAAGATTTGACATTATGATTGTATTTATGCCCGTGTGTGACAATAAATGAGTGTTTTCATTTACAAATGAAACTGTTTATAATTAATTCCTCAGTGAACTGCAGTATGTATATATGCTAGTCTATTAATTAAATAAAATACAAAAAAAAAAAAAAAATTATTCAACATTTAAACTGCATTCCAGTAAAAATCCCAGTCTCATAGCATATGTCCAGCATTTACCGTATAATTTACATATAGAACGTTAAGTAAAGAGATTGAAATGAAGGGGAAAAACTAATATAAACAAGAATAAAAATATAACCAATAATAATAATAATAATAATAATAATAATAATAATAATAATAAGTCAAAGTCAAAGTCAAAGTCTGCTTTATTGTCAATTCTGCTATATATACAGTACATACATACAGAGAATTGAAATTGCGTTACTCTCAAACCCTAGATACATACAGGTAACATTAACAATAACAAGAAGTAAAATACAATTACATACAAAAATAAATAATATATATATAAAAATACAAATTTCCAGTAGAGTCAAGTAACAAAATAAAGTGGCATTAATTATAAAGATGTATGAAAGATAAAGTGACTTATGAAGATAAAGTGACAATGGCAGATAACAGTGCAATCCAGACAAGTAGTGCAATTAATGTGTAGTGCAAGAGCTAATAGTCTGTGTATGTAGAGACCAGTGCTCAGAGAGTCAGACGTGTATGAGGTAGATGGATGAGGCAGTGAATTGTGGGGGGGTGTGGGGTGGGGGTGATGTGATGTCTCAGAGGTCAGGTACATGGGGCAGAAAGAGGGGAGAGGGGGGCAGGGGGGGGCAGAGTCGGAGGGAGTTCAGCGTCCTGACAGCCTGATGGATGAAGCTGTCTCTCAATCTGCTGGTCCTGGCCTGAAGACTGCGCAGTCTCCTCCCTGATGGCAGCAGACTGAAGAGGCTGTGTGAGGGGTGGGTGGGGTCACCAGCAATGCTGAGGGCTTTTTGGGTGAGACGGGTGTTGTAGATGTCCTGGAGGGAGGGGAGAGAGACACCGACGATCTTCTCAGCTGCTCTCACTATGCGCTGAAGTTTCATCCGGCAGGATGCACTGCAGGTGCCATACCACACAGTGATGCAGCTGGTCAGGATGCTCTCGATGGTGCCTCTGTAGAAGGTGCACATGATGGGGGCTGGGGCTCTGGCTCTTCTCAGTTTGCGAAGAAAGTAGAGTCGCTGCTGTGCTTTCATGGTCAGTGCTGTGGTGTTGGCAGTCCAGGAGAGATCTTCTGTGATGTGCACACCCAGGAACTTAGTGCTACTCACTCCTTCCACGGTCGCACCGTTGATGGTCAGAGCAGCATGCTGAGTGTGCACTCTCCTGAAGTCAACAACAATCTCCTTCGTCTTCTCTACATTCAGAGAGAGATTGTTGTCACTGCACCATCCGGCCAGGCGGCTCACTTCACTTCTGTAGTTTGTCTCATCACGGTTGCTAATGAGACCAACCACAGTCGTGTCATCCGCAAACTTAATGAAGAGGTTGCTGTTGTGTGTCGGTGTGCAGTCATGGGTCAGCAGAGTAAAGAGGAGGGGGCTAAGCACACATCCTTGAGGGGCCCCTGTGTTCAGAATGATGGTGCTGGATGTGTTGCTGCCGACCCGCACTGCCTGAGGTCTCCCGGTCAGGAAGTCCAACAGCCAGTTGCACAGCGATGTGTTAAGTCCCAGCTGAGACAGTTTATGTGTGAGCTGTTGAGGGATGATTGTGTTGAATGCTGAACTGAAGTCTATGAACAGCATTCTGACATAAGAGTCTTTTTTGTCCAGATGTGTGAGTGCAGAGTGGAGGGCAGTGGAGACGGCATCATCGGTCGAGCGGTTTGACCGATATGCAAACTGGTAGGGGTCCAGGGAGGGGGGGAGGACAGACTTGCTGTGCTGCATGACTAGTCGCTCGAAGCACTTCATGAGGATGGGAGTAAGTGCGACTGGGCGATAGTCGTTGAAGCAGGATGGAGATGATTTCTTCGGGACTGGGATGATTGTGGTAGCTTTGAAGCATGTGGGAACAACAGTCTGACTCAGGGAGATGTTGAAGATGTCTGTGAAGACATCAGTGAGTTCCGCTGTACAGTCTCTCAGAACACGTCCAGGGATGTTGTCAGGACCAGGAGCTTTGCGTGCGTTGATCCTGCTGAAGGATCTTCTCACGCTGTCTGTGGACAGAGTCAGCATCTGGTCGTCAGGAGGAGGTGGAGTCTTCTGTGCAGTGGTGCTGTTGTGTGCCTCAAAGCGAGCGAAGAAAGTGTTCAGCTCGTTCAGCATTGGGGTGGTGCTGTCACAGGTCCGCGGCGGGGGCTTGTAGTCCGTGATGGTCTGAATCCCCTGCCACAGGCTCCTGGTGTCTCTGCTGTCACTGAAACGATGGGCTATCCTCCTGGAGTACTGTCTCTTAGCCTTTCTGATGCCGCGTGACAGGTTGGCTCTAGCTTTCCTCAGACCCGCCTCGTCTCCAGCTCTGAAGGCAGCGTTGCGAGTCTTTAGAAGTCTGTAGACTTCCCCTGTCAGCCACGGTTTTTGGTTGGGCCGGACGGTGATAGTTTTTGTGACTGTTACATCCTCAATGCACTTGGTGATGTAGGCAGTAACAGTCTCTGAGTACTCCTGGAGGTCTGTGGTGTTGTGGTATGTAGCAGCCTGTTTGAACATGTCCCAGTCAGTGGTGTCAAAGCAGTCTTGAAGTGCCTCTGACGACCCTTCTGGCCACACTTGAATTTGTTTTTGAACCGGTTTGGTGACTTTAACGAGCGGTCTGTATGCTGGCATTAGCATAACAGTGATGTGGTCTGAAGCACCAAGGTGGGGGAGGGGTAGGGCTTTGTAAGCTCCTCTCTGTGTGGTGTAAACAAAGTCCAGTGTGTTGTTTCCACGTGTTGGAAAGTCTATGTGTTGGTGTATTTTAGGAAACACACTTTTTAATTCTGCATGGTTGAAATCCCCAGCCAAGATGAGAAAAGCATCTGGGTGGGCTGTCTGCTGCTCACTGATGTGCTGGTAAAGTTCATTCAGTGCCTCACTCCTGTTGTTGTTATTGGAGCTGGGAGGGATGTATACTGCAGCAAGTATTATGGCTGTATATTCCCGCGGTAGATAGAACGGCCGGCACTTAATAATCATAAACTCCACCAGGGGTGAGCAGTGTTTGCAGACCACAACAGTATCGCGGCACCACGCATCATTGGTGTAAACGCAAAGTCCGCCGCCGCGGGTCTTACCTCCCTCGACGAGCACTCTGTCCGCTCGATAGCATGTTAGCTGGTCGAGCTGAATGGCGCAGTCCGGAACACTGTTGTTGAGCCATGTTTCCGTAAACACAAAAACACAACAGTCTCTTACAGTCCTCTGAGTTGAGCGCAGAAGTCGGAGATCATCCAGTTTGTTATCCAGCGAGCGTACATTAGCCAGAACAATGGTTGGAATAGCTGGCTTGTGTGGGTTAGCCACTAGCCTAGCCCGGATACCTCCGCGCTTCCCCCTCTTTTGTTTCCTCTCACACCGCTTGTGGCGCATCCACTGTGGGTGAGGTGCAGTAGTGGGGGTCGGTGATGGAGTAGGCCTCCGGAGAAGACAATGGTCTCGCAGCTCTTGTACGAGCGTTGAGTTTGGATTTAAAACTGTGGTCTTTCCGACATCTAGCAGAAACTCACGACTGTAGGTGCGTTTGAAGACAGATGGACGCGACAAATGCGTACAAAAACACTGTGACTTACAAGATAAAAAACACGAAAACACCGATCTGTCGGGAGAGAGAGAAGCCGCTGCGTGTGCACGCGCCGCCATCTTGGAAAAAAAAAAAAGAGGTTTTAAAAAATAGGTTAAGAATAGTAATAATATTAATAGTAATAATAATACAAATATGGAAAAAAGACAATCATTTAATAGACTTATAAAACTGTGGGATGGATAAAAATGTGTCTCGTAGGCCTATTTTATTTTATGTATTTTATGTAATATTTATTCAAACTTCTTTCGAATGCTGTCTAGGTCGCACATAGATGGTATTCGCATAGACCGCATAGATTTGCATATCACCTATTGTTAACGTAATCATTTACTACTGTATTCATTTCTATAATAATTAATATAATACTTTATACTAATACATCTGTTCACTAGCCTAAGTGAACCAAACATGTCCCCTCCTGGTCACAGTAAATGCTTCGTTCGACTTTTCGGAGATCATCTACTCTTCCCTGTGGATAACCTCTGACCTTCTTTCTGTACAATCTGAATTTCTGCATTTTGAATTTTGAATATTGTATTTGATGCTCTTGATTATCTTGAAAACTTAACTGGATATTTGCAGTCCAAGAATACACATTTATTTAAAAAAAAAAACGGTCATAAAAAATTGTTAAATTTCAAATGTTCAATATTTAAGTAGAACAAAAATACAGAGCTATGTTAAATGCCAAAAAATTCAGTTTTGTTAAATGATTAAATTAATACACAATTACATAATTAAATTTTACACAATTAAAATTAAAATAGTTTTGAGCTCCAAAATAAACAAAAAATAAACAAAGTCAAATAACTTGATGCTGAATCTAAATTTGACCCACTTCTACAAAATGATTCAGTAAATATTTAATTTAATTTAATTAACTCTTTGTCACAAGTTAGCTTACAAATAATTTGTATAAATGTTCGGTTTATTTAAAATTATCTTCAGTTACAAAAGAATTTGTATCATCTTCATAAATCCTTTAAAAAGCAACCAGAACAGTGTTGTACAATAATCTTTACTTTAAAATTGATAAAACATGTTTTTTATTCACCTCTGTGGTGTTTTGGGCTTTGATTTTGTTTAAATGTCTTTGGTTGCTACTGCTGTCAATACTGTTAATGTACATTTTTCTCCGGTCTTAAGATAAATACCTCATTAAATATATGCAGAGGCAGTATCAATCAAGATTGTCAAAATTACAACATCATCATGAAGATTGCTATGAACAGGAGCAGAATAAGACTGCCATACAGTCATCACAGAAAGATCGGTTGGTGAGTAATAATGTGAAATGGTTCTCGCACTATTGTATGATTTTTACCAGTCAACAGAGCTGGGTAGATTACTTACAAATAGTAATCAGTTACATGACATATTTTAGGTAATCTAATCAGATTACTTTTAGATTACTTTTGACTTAACTCATTTATCACATTGATTTAAATAGGATTATCTTGAAGCATAATGATGTAAAAAATGCAAAGAGTAAGAAAATATGTTCTATTCTTTGTAATTTACAAGGAGGAGTGAATGTAAAGTTAAAAGAGGATGAAGAAGTGAATGTAAAGTTAAAGGAGGGAGGAGTGAATGTAAAATTAAAGAAAGAGGGAGGAGTAAATAAAATGTAAATTTAAATAGGAAGGTAGCAGTGAATGTAAATTGTTTAATAAAGTGTCAATGTAAAATTACTTTTATTTTAATTTTTGTTATTAGTTTTTAGTTTTAGTTAGTATGTATCTTTAACAAGTGTTATTGTTAAGAGAAGGATGTTGTGTTTGAACATTCTACATTTAAAATAAAGTAATTTTACTTTATAGAAATCCTTTGCATGTTAATATTTTCTGTTATGTTCATGTTAGATTTTCATTCATCAATTTAAAAAAAAAATTGTCAACTTGGGATAAGACTGAGTGGAGTGATTTTTGATGTTCTTAATCCAATCTCATGATTCTAGAGTGTGTGTATCTCTGAGTCCTCAAAGTGTCACTTAAGTATAGTGTGTGTATCTCTGAGTCCTCAAAGTGTCACTTAAGTATAGTGTGTGTATCTCTGAGTCCCCAAAGTGTCACTTAAGCAGAGTGTGTGTATCTCTGAGTCCTCAAAGTGTCACTTAAGCAGAGTGTGTGTATCTCTGAGTCCTCAAAGTGTCACTTAAGCAGAGTGTGTGTATCTCTGAGTCCCCAAAGTGTCACTTAAGCAGAGTGTGTGTATCTCTGAGTCCTCAAAGTGTCACTTAAGCAGAGTGTGTCTCTAGGTGTCCCCAAAGTGTCACTTAAGCAGAGTGTGTGTATCTCTGAGTCCCCAAAGTGTCACTTAAGTATAGTGTGTGTATCTCTGAGTCCTCAAAGTGTCACTTAAGTATAGTGTGTGTATCTCTGAGTCCCCAAAGTGTCACTTAAGCAGAGTGTGTGTATCTCGATGTATTCAAAGTGTCACTTAAGCAGGGTGTGTGTATCTCGATGTATTCAAAGTGTCACTTAAGCAGAGTGTGTGTATCTCGATGTATTCAAAGTGTCACTTAAGCAGAGTGTGTGTATCTCGATGTATTCAAAGTGTCACTTAAGCAGAGTGTGTGTATCTCGATGTATTCAAAGTGTCACTTAAGCAGAGTGTGTGTATCTAGATGTCCTCAAAGTGTCACTTAAGCAGAGTGTGTGTATCTCTGAGTCCTCAAAGTGTCACTTAAGCAGAGTGTGTGTATCTCTGAGTCCTCAAAGTGTCACTTAAGCAGAGTGTGTGTATCTCTGAGTCCTCAAAGTGTCACTTAAGCAGAGTGTGTATCTCGATGTATTCAAAATGTCACTTAAGCAGAGTGTGTGTATCTAGATGTCCTCAAAGTGTCACTTAAGCAGAGTGTGTGTATCTCTGAGTCCTCAAAGTGTCACTTAAGCAGAGTGTGTGTATCTCTGAGTCCCCAAAGTGTCACTTAAGCAGAGTGTGTGTATCTCGATGTATTCAAAGTGTCACTTAAGCAGGGTGTGTGTATCTCGGTGTATTCAAAGTGTCACTTAAGCAGAGTGTGTGTATCTCGATGTATTCAAAGTGTCACTTAAGCAGAGTGTGTGTATCTCGATGTATTCAAAGTGTCACTTAAGCAGAGTGTGTGTATCTCTGAGTCCCCAAAGTGTCACTTAAGCAGAGTGTATCTCGATGTATTCAAAGTGTCACTTAAGCAGAGTGTGTGTATCTCGATGTATTCAAAGTGTCACTTAAGCAGAGTGTGTGTATCTCTGAGTCCTCAAAGTGTCACTTAAGCAGAGTGTGTATCTCGATGTATGCAAAGTGTCACTTAAGCAGAGTGTGTGTATCTCGGAGTCCCCATTTTCAGACATGGCTTAAGCCTAATCCTAGACTAAAATGTGAGCCTGAGCTGTTTCAACTGAAAGAAACTTGTGCTGACTGATCTTAAAATATATCAATGCCATTGTTTTTTCTCAAGATGCACACCAGAAATGTTTTTTTTTTCCTATAAAAATTACTTAAATGTCTTAACTTGAACTATGGCCTAATCCTGGTTTAGGCTAAGCCCTGTCTTTGAAACAGAGCCTCAGAGTTTATTTCTGCTGTATTGTTTCTGCATTTTTAAATGGAGACACATCAAGTTATTGATAATTGCTATAGATCTCTTCACAATCTATATTTTTACAGAAACTCATGTCTTAATATCTTGTAGGCTTCAGTGAGCAGCATAAGGCAACTCTGTTATAGAGAGAGAAAACCTAAAAGGATGCAGTGAAGTGTCCTCTGTCATGCAGACACCTGATTTCAAGTTACTAGTCTGGGAAAAAAAATGCTGATTATTTATTTTCGAACATCTTGAAAAAACAAACTCTTTACCCCTGGTTTCACAGTCAAGGCTGAAGCCTAGTCCTAGAAAAGGCTAGAAACTTGCACTGACCTTAAAATATATCAGTGCCTTTGTTTTTTGCTCAAGATGCACACCAGTAATGTTTTTTTTTCTAAGCATGTTTATAAAAATTCTGTCTGTGAAACCGTGCCTTAGTGTATTATGTCTGTATTTCTGCACTTGCTTGTTTTCTAGACAATCTTGACACTTTAAGTTGTAATTCTGCTTCTGTTTCTTGTTAAGATGAGTCATTTGTAGTATAACCACAAAGTCCTAAAAGTATCACTTAACCAGAGTTTGTGTATCACCATAGTCCTTAAATTGCTGCTTGATCAGAAGTTGTGTTTGTCCCCAAAAGTGACATAATTTTTTTTCCCCAAAGTGAAGGTAAAATGTCAGGTCTTTAAAGAAGGCTTTTATTGAGAATATCAACTGATAAGTGCAAAGAGAGCTTCTCCTGCATCTCCTGTGTGTGTTATATGTGAGTGTGTGTGTGTGTGTGTGTTATATGTAAGTGTGTGTGTGTGTGTGTGTGTGTGTGTGTGTGTGTGTGTGTGTGTGTGTTATATGTGAGTGAGTGAGTGAGTGTGTGTGTGTGTGTGTGTGTGTGTGTGTGTTATATGTGAGTGAGTGTGTGTGTGTGTGTGTGTGTGTGTGTGTGTGTGTGTGTGAGTGAGTGTGAGAGTGTGTGTGTGTGTGTGTGTGTGTGTGTGTGTGTGTGTGTGTGTGTGTGTGTGTGTGTGTGTTATATGTGTGAGTGTGTGTGTGTGTGTGTGTGTGTGTGAGTGAGTGAGTGAGTGTGTGTGTGAGAGAGAGAGAGAGAGAGAGAGAGAGAGAGAGAGAGAGAGAGAGAGTGTGTGTGTGTGTGTGTGTGTGTGTGTAGACATACATTTCTTTAGTCCTGCCGTAATCCTGGATTCTCCTCCATGATCCACACTAGAAAACACACACAGAGACATATTCAGTCATTGAATACAATGTTGCTAAAATACTCTGGGTGGTTGCTAGGCTGTTGCTATATGGTTGCTAGGGTACTTGCTGTGTGGTTGATGACACATTCTGGGTGGTTGCTATGCAGTTGCTATGGTGTTTATGCTTGTGGCTATTTTGTTGCTATGCGGTTGCCAAGGTACACAAGATGGTTGTTAGGATGTTGCTGTGCAGTTGCTAGTAGGGCTGGACACAGCACTGCATTGAGTTTCTCTTTAGCAGAATTGAGTGAAATAGCTGTTTATGAAACACTGCATACTGTAGAATCATTGCTGACTACAGGCAGAGCAGACAGTTGAGCTCATATATTAATATGACACATTATATATTTATTTGGATATAATCAGGGTTTAAATCCAGTACACACTGATAGGCACCTGCTCTCAAACGGTCTTGTACTCATGTTCACGCATTGTCTGAAGACTGTTTAAAGGCTCTTTCACCTGGGATTCGGCAAGCGGTGGATTCTTGTAGTGGAAGTGTTTTGTGCAGTCAAAGGTCTTTGCGACATGGTCCCGGTCACATTTGATTTAACTAAATAAAAAAAATTCCAAATGGAAATAGTGTATTTTATTTGCCATTTTGTTATATTATGGGAGAATGACTAGCGTAGTTTTTATTTTTCAATTTGAATTTTAATCAGTAAGCTACTTCATAACGCCAACAATATATTAAAATGAAAAGAAGCAGTTTGCCCCCTCTCCCCTTTTTCTGCCCCATGTACCTGACCTCTGAGACATCACCCCCCACGGTTCACTACCTCATCCATCTACCTCATACACATTGACTCTCTGAGCATTGGTCTTACATACTCAGACTATTAAGCTCTTGCACTACACCAACATTGCACTGACTATTTTTTTTGGTTTGTTTTACTATCTGCCATTGCCACTTTATCTTCATAAGTCACTTTATATCTCATACATCTCTATCATAAATGCCACTTTATTTTTTAAATTGACTCTTTTACTGTAATATTTGTATTTATATATATTATTTATTTTGTAAATTTATTGTATTTAATGTATTATTACATTTATTGTATTTTACTTCTTATGTTATTGTTAATGTTACCTGTATGCATCTAGGGTTTGAGAGTAACGCAATTTGAATTCTCTGTATGTACACGCTGTATATATGGCAGAATTGACAATAAAGAAGACTTTGACTTTGACTTTGACTTTGACTTGGCGTCCATGACATGCGGAGTCCCACAAGGCTCAATTCTTGTGCCGCTCTTGTTTAGCCTGTATATGCTGCCTCTGAGTCAAATAATGAGAAAGAACCAAATTGCATATCACAGCTACGCAGATGATACCCAGATTTACCTAGCCTTATCGCCAAATGACTACAGCCCCATTGACTCCCTCTGCCAATGCATTGATGAAATTAACAGTTGGATGTGCCAGAACTTTCTTCAGTTAAACAAGGAGAAAACAGAAGTCATTGCATTTGGAAACAAAGATGAAGTTCTTAAGGTGAATGCGTACCTTGACGCTAGGGGTCAAATAACTAAAACTCAGGTCAGAAATCTTGGGGTGATTCTGGAGTCAGACCTTAGTTTCAGTAGTCATGTCAAAGCAGTAACTAAATCAGCATACTATCATCTCAAAAACATTGCAAGAATTAGATGGTTTGATTAGAAGCTGAACCTCCAGTAGCAGCAATACAGAAAAATAATACACACCCAAAAGTTACTTGTTTTTTTGTTTGCAATATAATTGCAACTCTAATATGAAATGGTCTCTCCATCATTATAATGTGTTGCCATGATTACAGTCTGTGAAGGTTTTTCTCTTAGTACAGTATACAGTATCCTGCCATGCATCTGCTGTTAAATATCATACTGTTCTGCTAGTTTTAAAGAGATGAAGACACAAAGAGATCAAAATTTTCCCTTATTTATAATAAAGCCTCTGGTAGTCAGTCCTCTACTACTATTTAAACAGCAGCTCTATTTTCTTCGTTCACTTAGGTCAGAGGACAACCAGTCCCAAGACTAAACACTTTTTTTCCTCCATTTCTGTGGAGTTTGGGTTTCTTGTCATGGTCACCTCCTAGCTTGTTTAATCTTAAAGTCACCTAACTTTTAGAAATGTATTGATATGACTGCAGTAACTAAAACTATCATATAAGAGCAAAGCTTTAACTGAATAAGCTGCACTATTTTCTTCTGAAGAGCGGCTTTACAGCTGCATCATATCCTGGCATTAGTATTGAACTGAATTGTATGAAACACTAGTAATGAAGGTGATTTGACTTGGCTTATTTTGTGGTGTACTGTCATTTGTGTTCCCTGTGTTTTCCTCTTTGACAGAAAGCTAATCACAGAAGCTAAGAAACATTTTCCAGAGTGCTGTATGTGTCCTGCCCAACATTTTTGTTGAAACTGTTGTTTATTTTTATGGTTGAGTGTGAGTATATTTTTAATATTTGAATTGCTCTGTAATCTGTAACTTGTAAATATTCAAAATTAGTTTTTTTGGCCCCTTAATTAAAAGCTGTTAATGTTTGCAATATAAATTATAATTTTGAATATGTTTGTTTTTCCTTTTATGAAAGCTGTAGGAATATGGCTACCGTATTTGTTGTATAGAGTCTGCTCCTGTGTTGTAACCAGGTATATACATTAGAGTACTGTTTTGTTTTTATTTATTTTGGCTGAGCAGTTTAGTTGATTTTACTGCTCAGGCCAGTGACTAAGACACTTAAAAGTTTAAAGAATAATACAAAAACTCCTCCATACTGACATACTTGAGTTTGTGCAGTGAGCAGTTTGGATCCTCCAGTTTTTCAGAGAGCAGCTTGACTCCTGAATCTCCTGGGTGATTGTAGCTCAGATCCAGCTCTCTCAGGTGTGAGGGGTTTGAACTCAAAGCTGAAGACAAATAACCACATCCCTCCTCTGTCACCATACAGCCAGACAACCTACAAACACATACAACAACAGTCCTCATCACATTAGTGTGCTTGTTGTTAATTTTTACATTGAACTGATTATTCAATAAAAACAACTGGTCACAAAAAATATCATTTTGTGCTCTATTATCAGGAAGAAACAAATATTCCCCATTATATACATAGTCACAATTGTAAACACAACACTGAAATCAACACTTGGAGATTTTAAGTCTGATTTTGAGCCTGATTTGCACCCTTAACCAATCGGGGGAAAAGTCAGATGACTTTTTGTCCAAAAAAAATCTATTTAAAAAAATCTATTTCTGGTAGAGAATTCATCTGCATTGCATTTTATCTACACTACATACTTGATGTGCTAACATCATAGAGGAAACAAAAAATGTGAGAAGGTTGAATCCATGCTTGACAAGCTCCTCTCATCATCTCTACAGGCCAAACTTGAAAGCAGATGAGGGTCCAAAGATGACACACTCTGTCTTAAATATATTAAGGTGAAGAAAATTGTTTGCCAACCAGCCTCTAATCTCACCTAAACACTGAACAAGTCCATCAAACAACATTCCAGATCTGTTGGAATGTATTGGGTGTCATCTGCATATAAACAATACATAATATCATATTTATATTATATTTCTCTGTGACACAGAGAGTTTACTTCAAACTGAGTCGTTCTGAGTTTCTTGTGTGTGAGTGAATACAGTGTCACACTTCACTTGTATATCGTATACGTGTATAATCTAACATTTCTATACTTGTCAGAGCCATGTTAATATTGGACCCTAGTTAAGACACTAAGGGCATCCTGCACACAACCTCTAGATAGTGCTGCTAGCTTGTGCAGTGTTATTCTTGAAAATGCTGCAGTTTTGCAGTTTGTATAGTAATTGTTTCAGACAATTTTGCTTTTTCGGCATGTAGCGCTCAGTATGAGAGAGCATAAGTCTAAATTAACATCCATGACATGCAGCGTCCTACGAGACTCAAATCTTGTGCCACTCTTGTTCAGCCTGTATAAAATTGTTATAAGTCAGTGCATTTGGAAAGAAGAATGAAGATCTCTAGATGAATGCATACATTGACTCTAGGGCCAAACAACTAAAAATCAAGTCAGAAATCTTGGTGTGATTCTGGAGTCAGACCTTAGTTTTGTAAGCCATGTCAAAGCAGTAACTAAATCAGCAGCCTATCATCTCAAAACATTGCAAGAATTAGATTATAACTATTTTGTTTCCAGTAAAAATGTGGAGAAACATTTTAATGCTTTTATCACCAGGAGGGTGGACTATTGTAATGGTCTCCATTACAACTCTTCCCAAGAAGACCATTAGACAGCTGCAGCTCATCCAGAATGCTGCTGCCAGGATTCTGACTAGAACCAGAAAATCTGGTCATATCACACCAGTCCTCAGGATCCTTGCACTGGCTTCCAGTTATGTTTAGGATTGATTTTAAAGCACTATTACTCATCTTTAAATCACTAAATGGCCTAGACCTACAGATCATTAGACCACTCAGATCATTAGAATCGAGTCAGTTAGAAATACCAAGGGCTCACACAAAGCAAGAGGAATTCAGTGGTCGTAAATCCAGGCAAAAATGGTCAGTAACCAGATATCAGTCCAATCCAGGCAACAAGCAAAAAGGGCAAGACAAAAAGGCAAAAATCAAAGAAACAAGCAATGGATCATACACAGGCAAGCAATCAGGAAATTCAGAAAACGCTCAGTAGTCAGTAATTAGCTGACAATACTTCGCAACCACGCCATGCGGCGGCCAAGCTAATATGGCCGCCAAACAGGAAGTGAGTTCAAGGGTCAGCAGAGGGAGCATGAACAGTCAGTACTCAGGAGAGGGCTCCCTCTGCTGGTGTGGCGTTACATATGTATGATCATTTTTTTATTTTATTTATTCTTTTTATATTATTTTAAATAATTTTATATATTTTTAATTCCTTGGATTTATTGCTGTGATAATCTTTTATGATTATTTTAATTCCATTTATATGTAAAGCACTTTAAATAACCACTGTGTATGAAGTGTGTTATATAAATAAACTTTGCCTTGTCTCAATACAATCCAGATCTACAGACAACTGTATAAACATAAAAATGCCTGCAAACCCAGATACCACAATTTCTGAGGCCCAGATCAGGCCCTTACCTGGCACTTTTATCTGGCTCTGGTTTGCCAGATTTGGGCCATATGCAAGCCAAAGGAATAAGCCGTGAATAAACCAAATAAAGCAGAACTGACCCAAGTTTAGGCAACACTGATTTTAATCCTGGCCCAGATCCAACACCTTGTTCTGGAATAACAGCATTTGGGCAGTCTGGTCCTGTTTGCCAGATTTGGGCCTCTAGTAAGCCTTAGAACTGATTTTATTGAAAACCAGTTACCTCAGTGTCTCCAGCTTAGAGTTTGGACTCTTTAGTCCTTCAGAAAGACACTTCACTCCAGAATCCTGCAGGTCATTGTTAGTCAGGTCCAGCTCTCTCAGAACAGAGTTGGAGGTTTGTAGAGCTGAAGACAAACTTTCACAAGACTGAGCAGTGAGATGACACCCACACAGCCTGTGAAGACAACAAAACAAACAGACATATAAATAATTTTAATCCTGGGTCAAATCCAACACCTTGTTCCGGAATAATAGCATTTGGGCGGTCTGGTCCTGTTTGCCAGATTTGGGCCTCTAGTAAGCCTTAGAACTGCCGCATATAAGCCAACCAAAAAAAAAAAAAAACTCTAATGTGGGCCACAGTTGATTTTTATGTTTATTCTGGAATGTAATTGAAAGGTATTTTGAAATGTAATTGCAACTATATAACATTTTAACACAAATAAAGTGGATATAGATTTTATTTCACATGTACAGTTTTATTAAATTGCTTTTCACAATACATATTTCATTATATCTGAGAAAAAAACTGTGTCCCCCAAATTCATGTCTGTGGTGTTACAACAATAATGTCGCCCCTTTAAGAAACAGGGTTAATCTATTTGGACTATTTCCTGTTAAATCAATCTCTGAAAACTTCATGCGTCACACTTTATTCGTGTCTGTGGTGTTATGTTGATAACTTGCAGATCTGACATATTTTATTCAAAATTTTGATGAATACATACTTTTTAATATTTCCAAGATGTCCCCTGATGTTGAAATGATCATGATGACAGCCTCCATTTTAGAAAAGTCTAGATTTAGGCTAATTTGTCTGTGCTGTTACTGTCTTTCTTGGTAACACCATGGAAAGTGTTTTTTATTTTCTTTAATCTAAATTAAGCTTAAAATTTAATCGATATAGCATATTAAATTAATAATACATAGCAATACATTTTATTTTAAAAAACAAACAAACAAACAAGCATTTATACAAATTCTGCCTCTGATTTGCCACCCCAATTGAAGAACGGTCCAAATATATATTATCTGAGCCACACTACGCCTTGAGTGACTTATGTACCAGCAATACTCAACCCATATTATGAAGGGAAATGTAAAATTGTCCAGCCTAAATGTTCAAATAAGTTGATCCAGAAATGTGACTTACTTGGTAAAATCATCCTGACCCAAGTTTTGCAAAATCAACAGTAAGTCTACCTACACAGTAAGTCTGCGAGAGCTATCATTATAGTGCACTACTCTTTTTGCACAGCACACATATAAAATACTGTCATTAAAAGCATATTTGAAAAATTAAATCCTGGTTATGTAGCCTTCTTAAGATCATATCCAGATCAGCCTGCATCAGTTAACTCTGTTGCATTCTACTAAAAGTAGCCAAATTCTATTAAAATGTTTAGGCCATATTTACAATTTCAATATGTACATTTCAATTAGCCAGTGCTACATCCAAACCAGAATTTGCCTTCATATATTTTATGATATATGGGGCATATCTTTCATGTCAAATGTGGGACAAGTTAGGCTTACATACTGATTAGCCAAAGCTGATTGTGCTGTATATTTGCCAAAAGTGGCCCTAATTGTTATTAATTATTTGGAAATTATTTGTCATTTTATGACAATGTGGGCCACTTTAGTCTCAAAGCCACATTAGCCAGTGCTTACTGTGCCCAAAATATTTTAATACACTTGGGCCATTTTAATATGTGAACCCCATTTGGTTTACACCCTATATCTGGGAATTTTTTGTCTCTTGCTCTGGCACTGCTTTGAGAGCATATTTGTTGGCAAAATTCAATGGCCATGTATTGTGATAGAATTTTGCTAATTATTTTATGGAAAACCAGTTACCTCAGTGTCTCCAGCTTAGAGTTTGGACTCTTTAGTCCTTCAGAAAGAAGCATCACTCCAGAATCCTGCAGGTCATTGTTACTCAGATCCAGCTCTCTCAGACCAGAGTTGGAGTTTTGTAGAGCTGAAGACAAACTTTCACAAGACTGAGCAGTGAGATGACACCCACACAGCCTGTGAAGACAACAAAACAAACAGACATATAAATGATTTTAATCCTGGGTCAAATCCAACACCTTGTTCCGGAATAATAGCATTTGGGCAGTCTGGTCCTGTTTGCCAGATTTGGGCCTCTAGTAAGCCTTAGAACTGCCGCATATAAGCCAACCAAATAACCCCCCACCCCCCCAAAAAAAACTCTAATGTGGGCCACAGTTGGTTTTTATGTTTATTCTGGAATGTAATTGAAAGGTATTTTGAAATGTAATTGCAACAATATAACATTTTAACACAAATAAAGTGGATATAGATTTTATTTCACATGTACAGTTTTATTAACTTGTTTTTCAAAATACATATTTCATTACATCTGAGAAAAAACTGTGTCCCCCAAATTCATGTCTGTGGTGTTACAACAAAAATGTCGCCCCTTTAAGAAACAGGGTTAATCTATTTGGACTATTTCCTGTGTAAAGGTCATTGCAGGTGCTGGTTGATCTTAGATGTGCATTGTGATTACATTCTTATTAATTTTCTTAAAGTTAAATCAATCTCTGAAAACTTCATGCGTCACACTTTATTTGTGTCTGTGGTGTTATGTTGATAACTTGCAGATCTGACATATTTTAATCAAAATTTTGATGAATACATACTTTTTAATATTTCCAAAATGTCCTCTGATGTTGAAATAATCATGATGGCAGCCTCCATTTTAGAAAAGTCTAGATTTAGGCTAATTTGTCTGTGCTGTTACTGTCTTTCTTGGTAACACCATGGAAAGTGTTTTTTATTTTCTTTAATCTAAATTAAGCTTACAATTTAATCGATATAGCATATTAAATTAATAATACATAGCAATACATTTTATTTAAAAAAACAAACAAGCATTTATACAAATTCTGCCTCTGATTTGCCACCCCAATTGAAGAATTGCCCAAATATATATTATCTGGGGAACACTACGCCTTGAATGACTTATGCACCAGCAATACTCAACACATATTATGAAGGGAAAAGTAAAATTGTCCAGCCTAAATGTTCAAATAAGTTGATCCAGAAATGTGACTTACTTGGTAAAATCATCCTGACCCAAGTTTTGCACAATCAACAGTTCTTTACAAGTTTGAACCTAAATGCTTCTCACTCAGACTCTACCTACACAGTAAGTCTGCGAGAGCTATCATTATAGTGCACTACTGTTTTTGCACAGCACACATATAAAATACTGTCATTAAAAGCATATTTGAAAAATTTAATAGCTGGTTATGTAGCCTTCTTAAGATCATATCCAGATCAGCCTGTATCAGTTAACTCTGTTGCATATGTTAAGGCCATATTTACAATTTCAATATGTACATTTTAATTAGCCAGTGCTACATCCAAACCAGAATTTGCCTTCATATATTTTATGATATATGGGGCATATCTTTCATGTCAAATGTGGGACAAGTTAGGCTTACATACTGATTAGCCAAAGCTGATTGTGCTGTATATTTGCCAAAAGTGGCCCTAATTGTTATTAATTAATTGGAAATTATTTGTCATTTTATGACTTTAGGCTCACAGCCACATTAGCCAGTGCTTACCGTACCCAAAAACATTTTAATATACTTGGGCCATTTTAATATGTAGACCCCATTTGGTTTACACCCTATATCTGGGAATTTTTTGTCTCTTGCTCTGGCACTGCTTTGAGAGCATATTTGTTGGCAAAATTCAATGGCCATTTATTGTGGTAGAATTTTGCTAATTATTTTATTGAAAACCAGCTACCTCAGTGTCTCCAGCTTAGAGTTTGGACTCTTTAGTCCTTCAGAAAGAAGCATCACTCCAGAATCCTGCAGGTCATTGTTACTCAGATCCAGCTCTCTCAGAACAGAGTTGGAGGTTTGTAGAACTGAAGACAAACTTTCACAAGACTGAGCAGTGAGATGACACCCACACAGCCTGTGAAGGGAACAAAACAAACAGTCATATAAATGTGAATTTAGCAGCTGTGATGTTTACAAATACAATACAATATTTATTTATAAAGCATATTTAAAAACAACCAAAGTTGACCAAAATGCTGTACATATGGCACTTTTAAAAGGTTCCAAGCGTACCGTACCGATAATAAAATGTGACGTATAAACACTGCTGAGCACTGATTGATCCAAGAGAATCGCCACTACCAGCGGCATCGGATTTGCAACACGAGATACCAAACCCGCTATATTAAATAGTCAGCAGCAGCCACTGCTGTGTTGTTGGTTTGCACGACTGAACAGTTTTTATATCACGGCTTGTATGTCAGGTTCCTCTCGTTGACAGCCTAGAATAGATATGTCTTTAGAGCAGACTTATAGGCAGAAATAGAGGGGGCTAATCTAATATGTAACGGTAGACTGTTCCAGAGCTTCGGAAAAGCAGCTGCGAAAGCTTGATCACCCTGTTTTTTTTAAGTCTGGGCCTAGTGTAAGTGTTACGAACGCGACCTCTGTGGCTCCCTCCGATCGCGGCCAGCGGGAACGCTCTCCGGAATACTAACTCTCCACGGACTTCATTTCCCAGCACCCCGTACCTGGGGCGCGCTTCCGCTTCCGGGCCGCGCCCTCCTAGCGGCCATTTTCCCAGCGCTTAAAACGGCCGCCATTACACCTACCCAATGCAAAGTTTAGATTTGCCTCGGCCTTCAACTCTAAGCGTTCATTTACTGGATTATTGCTCTTTGGTTTTCGAGTCAGACTGCTCTTCTCTTGTGATGAACTCTGCCTACCCATGCGACCCCTTGCGTTGTCCCTGGTTTGATTTTGGATTACTAGTTGCTCCAACCCTTGCCTGGACTCTGTTTACGATTGTGTTTTGCCTACGTCACTTCTGTTTGCCGTTGTCGACCCATTGCCAGTGTACACTGTTTGTCTGTTTGTCTGTGTGAATAAATCGTTGCATATGGATCAACCGACTAACGCCTCCACGTCACAGAAAACTTCGCCACCGACTGATCCAGCAACGATGCGACAGCTCTCGTCCAAGCTCTCAGCCCAAGCCTCAGTGTTGGCGGTCCACCAACATCAGCTGGACCGTCTTACTTCGCTGACGGAGGAGCTTGTAAAAGCCCTGCAAGCCCTCCAGCCTTTAACACAGACATCGCCGAGCCACCCTCCTCCGGTAATCGACCAAGCCGCCGCCGCCGCAGCCGCCGCTTCCACCACCATGACAACCACAACCGCCAGTCCACGCCTCGCATTTCCAGAGAAGTTCGATGGAACCCTGGACAAATGTAAGGGATTTCTGTTACAATGTTCTCTCTTTGTCAATCAACAGCCACATTTATATCCCTCTGATGAATCACGAATTGCTTTTGTGTGCTCACTATTAACTGGGCGGGCGCTGGACTGGGCCACGGCGGTGTGGAGCCATGCCAGGCCTGTTTTTTCGTCTTTTGCTGCCTTTTTACAGCGTTTCCAAGAGGTTTTCCAACCCCCCTGTGCTGGTGGAGATGCTGGAGAGCAGTTGATGGCCTTGCGCCAGGGCAACCGCACGGCGGCGGATTATGCTCTCAGTTTCCGGACCCTCGCTGCCCAGAGCGGGTGGACTGATGAGCCCCTCAAGTTACATTATCGGAAGGGGCTCAATCTCGACCTCCAGGCTGAACTTGCGTGCCGCGATGAGGGGATTTCTCTGGACCAATTCATCGAGCTCTCTATCCGGCTGGATTCCCTCATGCGAGTCAGGAGGCCACCTCGTAACACCCGCAGCATCAATCCCAGTCTCTCTACCTGGTCCACCTCTGCTAATATCGAAGCTACCACCGAACCCATGCAAATCGGAGCCACACGTCTGACTTCTGAAGAGAGAGAGCGGAGGCTGAGGAATAACCTTTGCTTGTACTGCGGACAAGCCGGTCACATCCGAGCCAACTGCCCTACCCGACCACCACCTAAAACCTCAGTGAGTACAACCCCAGAGTCTTCCAATCATTTTGAAATACCAGTAGTTCTGAAATGTAATGATGTCGACATATCCACCACCGCCTCACAAAAAAAGCCTCACAACAACCACCTCACCGACCAGGCGACTGCACCATCGACATCCTGCCAGGAGCAGCACCACCTAAGGGGAGGATTTTTCCCCTATCTCAACCTGAGAGTGAGGCTATGAAGGACTACATTCGGGAGGAATTGGAGAAGGGATTTATCCGGCCATCTACATCTCCAGCCTCAGCGGGGTTCTTCTTTGTGAAGAAAAAGGACGGCGGGCCGCGACCCTGTATTGACTACCGGGGGCTTAACCAAGTTACCATCAAGTACAGGTACCCTCTCCCTCTCATGCCCTCTGCACTGGAACAGCTGCGCGCAGCTCGTTTCTTTACAAAACTTGATCTACGCAGTGCTTATAATCTTATTCGGATACGCGAGGGGGACGAGTGGAAGACGGCCTTCTCGACTACTACTGGCCACTACGAGTACTTGGTTATGCCCTTTGGCCTGTCCAACAGTCCGTCCTGTTTTCAAGCCTTCATTAATGAGGTTTTCCGAGACATGCTTAACCGCTGGGTGATTGTGTACATTGATGACATCCTCATCTATTCAAACACCATGGAGGAACACATCAAGCAGGTCAGAGCCGTACTACAACGTCTCATCAAGCATCAGCTCTACGCCAAGGCTGAAAAGTGTGAGTTTCACAAGACCTCAGTTTCCTTCTTGGGTTACATCATCAGCTCCGAGGGCGTACCCTGAAGGAACTCCAATGCTTCCTGGGCTTCGCAAATTTTTATAGGTGATTCATTCGACATTTCAGCACAGTGGCAGCGCCCCTCACAGCCATGGTTCGCAAGGGTACTCATCGACTTTCCTGGACTCCCTCAGCTCAATCTGCCTTCCAGGACCTGAAGCACCGATTCACGTCAGCACCCATTCTGCATCACCCGGACCCAGAAAGAGAGTTTGTGGTTGAGGTCGACGCATCCAACACGGGGATTGGGGCCATGCTCTCTCAGCGTCAAGGCAATCCACCCAAGCTTTTCCCATGTGCATATCTCTCTCACAAGCTATCCCCGGCTGAACGCAACTACGATGTGGGCAACCGAGAGCTCCTCGCAATCAAGACTGCCCTGGAGGAGTGGCGGCACTGGTTGGAGGGGGCCAAACACCCCTTCGTTGTCCTAACCGATCACCGCAACCTGGAATACCTACGCTCTGCGAAAAGACTTAACCACCGCCAGGCCAGATGGGCCCTCTTTTTCACCCGGTTCAGCTTCCACGTCACTTACCATCCAGGCACACAGAACACCAAAGCTGACGCTCTGTCTAGGATTAATGAAACTACCCCACAGCAACCATCCACTGAAAACATTCTGCCAGCCTCCCTCATTGTCGGTCCAGTTCTGTGGGACCTCACGACTGAGATTGCTGAAGCCCAAACTCAGGAACCTCCACCAGCAGACTGTCCACCACAACTGACCTATGTGCCCTCAGTCTGGAATGCCTTTTGCCATCTCCTGGAGATCAACGTGAGCCTCACTTCAGGTTACCATCCACAAGCTAATGGCCAGGTAGAGAGACTCAACCAGGAGTTGACCCGCTTCCTCCGCACCTATTGTTACAACCACCAGGAAGACTGGAGCAGGTTCCTGATGTGGGCCGAATACGCCCAGAACTCTCTATGTAAACCAGCTACCAATCTCACACCTTTCCAATGTGTCTTAGGTTTCCAGCCTCCCCTCTTCCCCTGGTCAGGTGAACCATCAGATCTCCCTGCGGTCAACTCCTGGTTCCAACGGAGCGAAGAAACATGGAACCAGGCCCACGTCCACCTCCAAAGAGCCATCCGACGCACCAGGACTCAGGCCGACCGACATCGCAGACCTAATCCACCATATACCCCTGGCCAATGGGTCTGGCTCGCCGCTCGAGATCTTCGCCTCAAGCACCCCTGCAGGAAATTAAACCCCAGGTACGTGGGACCTTTCAAAATAATCCGTCAGATTACACCTGTTTCATATCGTTTGGAACTCCCAGCTCAGTACAGAGTCTCACCCACTTTTCATGTCTCCCTGCTCAAGCCCGCTGGCAACCCGAGAGGAGTGGAGGACCTAGAGGAGGCCGCCACGCAGAGGGAAACCCCCCTCCTGGTCGACGGCGAGGAGGTCTATCAGGTCAACACAGTATTGGATTCTCGACGTCGAGGGGGTCGTCTACAATACCTGGTCGACTGGGAGGGATACGGCCCAGAGGAAAGATCCTGGGTCGCTGCTGAGGACATCTTGGATCCCTCCCTCACCTCAGACTTCCATCTCGCCCACCCTGATCGACCAGCCCCACGAAGAAGGGGAAGACCCCGACGCCATTCACCTCCTCGCGCCAGGAGTCGCTCGCGGGGGGGGGTGGGCAGGGGGGTGGGCTCTGTTACGAACGCGACCTCTGTGGCTCCCTCCGATCGCGGCCAGCGGGAACGCTCTCCGGAATACTAACTCTCCACGGGCTTCATTTCCCAGCACCCCGTACCTGGGGCGTGCTTCCGCTTCCGGGCCGCACCCTCCTAGCGGCCATTTTCCCAGCGCTTAAAACGGCCGCCATTACACCTACCCAACGCAAAGTTTTGATTTGCCTCGGCCTTCAACTCTAAGCGTTTATTTACTGGACTATTGCTCTTTGGTTTTCGACTCGGACTGCTCTTCACTCGTGACGAACTCTGCCTACCCTTGCGACCCCTTGCTTTGTCCCTGGTTTGATTTTGGATTACTAGTTGCCCCGACACTTGCCTGGACTCTGTTTACGATTGTGTTTTGCCTGCGTCACTTCTGTTTGCCGTTGTCGACCCATTGCCAGTGTACACTCTGAGTCTGTTTGTCTGTGTGAATAAATCGTTGCATATGGATCAACCGACTAACGCCTCCGTTAATATGGTCGCCCAAACAAGAAGTAGCTAGAGAAGGAAGCGCTAGCAGTCAATACTCGAATGAGAGCTCCCTCTGCTGCCGTGGTGTTACACCTAGGCATGGCAAGTAAGCACTCAGTGTTCTAGAAGTGGTGTACAGATGGAGAAGGTCTGTAAGATAGATGCTGAGGCACAAGATTATTAAGGGGCTTTGTAACTTCAGAGTTCACATTCTGCATGTCTGCTCAGCGCACCTACTCTACTTACTGACCACACAATGCGCATGATGGTGACGTTGCCGATGTTGATTGGTCACATTAATAAAGTTCAAGAAGACTTTTGAACAGGCTTTATAGCCGAATACTAGAATTTTAAACTCAATTCTATATTTGATAGGTAACCAGTGCAGTGCAGATAAAATAGGAGTTACCAATACTTTCTATCAGGATTTAGTCACAGCAGTCTACTAGAGAAAGACCCAAATGCAGTATGACCAGGGGATTGACAACACAAGGCACAGTCAGGATAGTGATGATTGAGGATAAAGACAGTAGGACAGGGCAGTCAAGAGGGAACAAGACAGCAGCTGAGATGGACAGGGGTAGAGTTGGGCTGTAGAGCCAGAGAGATGGAGCAGCACCAGACTATAACAATGTAACCCATTCCTTGGATTTATCTCAATGAAAACAGGATGCAGGAAAAAGACAAAAAAGAAAAGACAACAAGGGAGATCAACAAGATGACTAAACCAACAAGACTGACTCAGCGCTATAACTGGAGAAAACAAAATAAAAGATCCAATGTCTGGAACTGAAGAAAATAAATGAAATAAAAATGTTACCAAAAAGGGAGTATCCAGAAACCTAAAAGGTTTGGGGGAAAAGAACAAACTAGACTTGACTAGAGTGAAATAATAAACTAAAAAGACAGAAGTCTAGATACAAAACTAATGTGGCAAAACTTCAGCATAAACCTATACTATTTAAATACTAATAAAGTGTTACTGTGTAATAAATGTGACTCAATATAACAATATAACTCAAAAGCTTATACTATTCTAAAATAACAGATCTGTGGCCTATTTCGAAAAATACAGATCTGTGGCCATTATTTGAATCAAAAAGGTTAGAATAAACATGAAACGTGATCGTTGCTATGCTGTGAATCTGGCCAATCCTAAAACAGCTGTGTTGTCATCAAAGCTTGTGCAGCCGCTCTGGATAAACTGCAGCGGCTGAGTTAGCCAGCTGATCTCGAGTAGTTACATGCTGTCTGCACCGTCTCAACTCGGACAAAATTTCTAACTGGCATACGCAGCTTTAAGTCAGAATTTGATCAAGCTGTGCAGCGCTGTGTTACATTGAACACATCTTGGGACCATGGGACTGTGCCATTGACCTCCTACTGGATAAACCAGTGCCCAGAGGTAAAATCTGTTCACTTTCTATTGAAAAACAGGCCATAGAGGAATACATTTCCTGAGGCTCAGGATCAAGGTTACATCAGACCATCTACCTCCCCTGCTGCTTTCAGATTCTTCTTTGTGGCCAAGAAAGATGGAGGCTTGAGGCCTTGCGTCGACTATCACTCTCTTAACAACATTACAGTAAAGTATAGTTATCCCATTCCTCTCGTCCCATCAGCACTGGAACAACCTTGCAGAGCCAAAATCTTCATGATGCTGGACCTCCGAAGTGCATATAACCTCATCTGAATACATGAGGGGGATGAGTGAAATACAGCTTTTGTGACCCCTACTGGCCACTATGAGCATCTTGTAATGCCCTATAGACTGTTCAACACCCCCTCCGTATTCCAGGGTTACATGAATGAGGTGTTCCGGGAGTACCTCCATCGCTTCATGCTTGATTACATAGATGACATCTTGGTGTACTCCTGGAAAAAGGTTGAACATCAGCAGCATTCGGAGGTCCTCCAATGGCCAGATCCTCCGCGATCATTAACTCTACCAATTTCGCCAATGTCTGCAGAAAGTTTAACTGTTTAACCTCTAACTGGACAGCTCTCCTACTTACCCATCATGATTTAATTGCACTTTCAAATGGCTTTAAAAAATCCCAACCGAGGAAGAAGTGTCTTTAATCTAGCAAAATTATCAGTTATTTTCTAAAAAAACATTTTAAATTTACCTTTTGTCGTAAGGGGCATTTGATCTTCTACTTCTGCAGCGATGTAGGATGATTTTGAAGTTGGAGGAGTAAATGAGTTGTGAGTAAACATACCATAACTGTCTTGAACTGGAATACACAGCATTGACACAGAGCTAGACGAGATGAGTTTCCTCGGCAGGGATCATTTAGAGCCCTTTGAAGCTGCATTTAAACTGCATTTTGGAAGTTCTAACTTGGGAGCAACATAGAAGTCCATTATATGGAGAGAAATCCTAAAATGTCTTCCTCAAAAAACATAATTTCTTTATGACTGAAGAAAGAAAGAAGTAAACATCTTGGATGGCAAGGGGGTGAGTAAATTACCTGTAAAATTTTGTTCTGGAAGTGAACTTCTCCTTTGACCCTCTGGCCACTTCTGTCATTTTTGACCGAAAACTTTCATATTAAAAATGTTAAAAATCGTAGCTTCAGTGGAATGAGATGACACTTTGTGACTTTTGTTACATTATCAATGTGAACACACAAAAAATCATGTACATGATCCAGACATAGGAATTGAATGGGAAATACCAAAAAGTATGAAAAGTCAGATAATCTTTTGGAGGTACAAACTACAAATTTGCCACTGTGTTGTGAGTGCACAGCAATCAAGGGGTGACACTCTTAAATATCAAGAGTACAAAATTGACACTCACGTGAACACACATGCTCACACAAAATATAATATAAAATAAAATATAAAAATAAAATAAAATATAAATAGCTTAATAAAATTGTATAAATATTGCATAGTATCATAAAATGATACCTCAAAATTCCAAATAATAATCAAAAAATATTATTGAATAAAAGTGTATTGCATTGATTTTCCTGAAAAAGAGAAAAGTTACATTTCAAGTAGGGGTGTAACGATACACGTATTCGCATTGAAGCTTTCGGTACGAGGCTTTCAGTTCGGTACGCATTACAAACCGAACGATTCAATTCGTTGGACTAATCCTATTACATTTGGAAAATAAAATAACTTAGAGTGTGTGAAATATAATTATAATGTTCTCAGTGCCACTATGAAACAAGGCAGCCCAAACGACGTAACAGACAAATTGATGTCTGCCCCTCCCACTCTCAAAGAAAAATACAATGCTCCAGGAGGGTTGTGATGGTGAGGAAAATTCATTAGAATATCCCTTTTTTTACTTGCTTTTATTCGCTTTTAAACAGTTTGTAAATGCCAGTGCGCATTTTACTTTTAGTTTCACTTTTGAATTAGCGTCAATTTGACGTCAAACTGTACGGAAAACACACTTATATTAAACAGAATGATTAATCTATTATCAAAATGAATGCGAATATAGGCTATAGGCCTAATATAAAGTAACAAATAACTTATACAAAGTTTTGATATAAAATCAGCAAACGGTGGAAGCTTCCAAAATCATTTTAGATAAATAGCAAAAGTCTAAAGTATTTTTAAAGCAGGTGCTTTTGTACTTCGTTTTAAAACAAAAATATTTTGCCAACTAGCCTACTTGTTTTTCTCACCTCACTGGTCAGCTCGACTCATTCTCCTCATGTGATGAATGAAATCCGACCCCTGCCGCTGATCTGAGATACATAGTCTTCTTTATGTTAGTTTTAATAAATAAAAAATGTGTAAAAATCAAGGAAATTTCTCTGGCTTTCTTTTTTTTTTTTTTTTTTTTGCTGTATCGAAAATGTACCGAACCATGACACCACTGTATCGTATCGAATCGAACCGCAAATTTTGTGAACCGTTACACCCCTAATTTTAAGGCTTCGGCCATTTTTGACCATGAAGAATGTAAGTGTGACTCCCAAACGAAGAGGGCCAGAGGGTTAAGGGTTAAAGATTTAGTCCCCATACTTTAATGTTCTTTGTGTTTATACAGGTTGGAAGCACATTGTTGTCTTCAAGAAGGTTTGTTTGTTTTTGTTTTATTTTCTGCTTTACATTTAACATATGGTGATAGTTCTCTTAAATTTGCTTGGTTTTCTCAGAGTGGAACAAACATTGAGGAGCATCTATGAGAATTCACAAATATTGCTCAGCCCTACCTCCATGGGAGCCTGGCCATTGGACCTCAGAAGAATTCAGTTCACCAGTACTTCATCGTTCTTGATCAGCATGTCATTCCATGCAAGTCAACCTCTTCTCTTGGTGCCTTTGATAAATTGTTTAAGGCACACTTTGTTTTTGGCATCTCTTACAACATTATGCTTCACAACATGTACACTTTCATTCAGACCACTGTGTACAACATAGATGTTGGCAAAGTGCAAGAGAGTCCTCGTGTTGCAAAAAACAGAGAAAATCTGAGCAGGTGTAGATGAACATCCGGGGAAAATAGGACACAGACACTGATATGGGCCATCCAAGGGACACTGACCAGCAGTGAATTGATGCACTGACTCAATTCCCCATGGCAGAGAGGTGTGTTGCAGATAATAGATCTGAAGCAAGGCCATTCTGCATTGAGCAGCAACGCCCCCGTGCTTGCCGCACCTTCTCAGGATGAATCTGACATGGTTATCCATGGGGAAGTGATGAAGGTAGCGGGCCAACATATGGTCCACAAACATTGCATGTAGGCAGAGCATTAGTGACCGTACTGCGAATGTCAAGTAATGTCAAATGTAGCATCACAGTTTAAAACATATGTGTGAGTGACACATAAATAAAAGCAGAGCAGATGCAAGACACAGCAGTAGGGAGGACTGCAGACGTCATGCCAGGAACATCGGTGCCATCTTAGAATCCACACCCTTCAATCACCCACATTGACATTAAGCATACATACACAAATTAGTGTATTTTAACAACTAGAACTAATAATTATTTGTATGCATTTTATCTTGACATCATTATGCTATTTAACTTTTAGTGGTTATATTTAACCTTGGGCATAGGCTTAATGTATTTGTACTTTTTAAGAAACTCTAAATACTAATGCAATTATTTGACCAATAAAAGATTAAGCACTTAATTAATGACACTTTTGATATATCATGACCTAATCTAAAGTGAGAACTATATGCAGTTATTTACAAAGAATTACAAAGAATCTCTTTAATATTTAAGAATCTTTAAGAATCTCTTAATATATGAGTTACACAAAATGGCTGCTACAGCGGCGCCCCCTCATGTTACATCTGTTTGCACATGTCAGAGGCTTGTATCCAGCATGGAGGATCCACCGGCTCACGTTCTGCTTACACAGCTGGTCTCTCTAAACCAACACCCACTAACATCACATCCTCCAAGCCTGCGTATGCTAATGTCACGTCTGCCAAGACAGCGCTAGCTGACATCACGTTCTCCAAGCCAGCACCAGTTAACATCACATCTGCCTATCCAGAGTCTGCACCTGTCACGGTCGCCCTTCCAGAGCCAAGTCACCTCACCGCAGCTGTTCCTGAGCCAAGTCATCTCACCGCAGCTGTTCCTGAGCCAAGTCATCTCACCGCAGCTGTTCCTGAGCCAAGTCATCTCACCGCAGCTGTTCCTGAGACAAGTCACCTCACCGCAGCTGTTCCTGAGCCAAGTCACTTCACCGCAGCTGTTCCTGAGCCAAGTCACCTCACCGCAGCTGTTCCTGAGCCAAGTCACCTCACCGCAGCTGTTCCTGAGCCGTCACCTCACCGCAGCTGTTCCTGAGCCAAGTCATCTCACCGCAGCTGTTCCTGAGCCAAGTCATCTCACCGCAGCTGTTCCTGAGCCGTCACCTCACCGCAGCTGTTCCTGAGCCAAGTCATCTCACCGCAGCTGTTCCTGAGCCAAGTCACCTCACCGCAGCTGTTCCTGAGCCAAGTCATCTCACCGCAGCTGTTCCTGAGCCAAGTCATCTCACCGCAGCTGTTCCTGAGCCGTCACCTCACCGCAGCTGTTCCTGAGCCAAGTCATCTCACCGCAGCTGTTCCTGAGCCGTCACCTCACCGCAGCTGTTCCTGAGCCGTCACCTCACCGCAGCTGTTCCTGAGCCAAGTCATCTCACCGCAGCTGTTCCTGAGCCAAGTCATCTCACCGCAGCTGTTCCTGAGCCAAGTCATCTCACCGCAGCTGTTCCTGAGCCAAGTCACCTCACCGCAGCTGTTCCTGAGCCGTCACCTCACCGCAGCTGTTCCTGAGCCAAGTCATCTCACCGCAGCTGTTCCTGAGCCGTCATCTCACCGCAGCTGTTCCTGAGCCGTCACCTCACCGCAGCTGTTCCTGAGCCAAGTCATCTCACCGCAGCTGTTCCTGAGCCAAGTCATCTCACTGCAGCTGTTCCGGAGTCGTCACCTCACCACAGCTGTTCCTGAGCCAAGTCACCTCACCGCAGCTGTTCCTGAGCCAAGTCATCTCACCGCAGCTGTTCCGGAGTCGTCACCTCACCGCAGCTGTTCCTGAGCCAAGTCATCTCACCGCAGCTGTTCCTGAGCCAAGTCACGGCTGCAGTTTTGGAGTCAAGTCAAGACACAATAACACTTCGTGAGACAACTCAAGTCATTACTGCATTTCCTGATTTGAGTCAAGACACGATAACACTACCTGAGATAAGTCAAGTCACATTCAGTGCTTCCTGAGTCAAGTGAAGACAAAATTACACTTCCTGAGACAAGTCAAGTCATCCCAGCACTTCCTGAGTCAAGTCAAGACACAGTAGTCGAATCAAGTCACCACTGAGCTTTCAGAGTAAAGTCAAGTCAGGGTTGTTTCTCCAATTTCAAGTCACATCTGTTCTTCAAGAGACACATCAAGTCTCGTCTGACTGCCTGTATGACCCGCCACATATTCTTATTAAAAACTTGCAAATTGTTTCTGTCTCCACGTTGCAGTATCAGTACTTTACTTCACTATTTACTTTTCTGACTACTTTTTATTTTTACTCCTTACATTTTTACATGATTATCTGTACTTTCTACTTATTACATTTTCAAACTAGGCTCGTAACTTTAGTTTAAATTTGTATTTAGTGAATCACATACAATAACAAATCTCTAATAAATCATGGATTGGTTAGTCTTTAGTGGCTATGCAATACAGCTTGTGAGCGTGGTTCCCGTTTGCGCCAAATGGTTTCTATCAGATTAATCAATGTGAGAGACTCCAGTGTGGATCAGAGAGGCAAGACTACTGACCTGTTCAGGACTTCAAGTGGAAGTCAGTTTCATCTGTAAACAGGCTACTGTAGTTTGTCTTTGTTAACTTAGTTAAGCATTAAACTACTAAGAATTATTAACAGTAGCAGTCAGAAGATAAACTAAACTAAATTACTATCACCAATAAAAATACTCTTTGCTAAAGGACATTGTTATTATTATCTACTGTAAAGTTACAGTAGTAATTTAGCAAGTAAATGTTATAAAACATCATTTTGTAATGCGTTTAGAGGGAACTAGGGCAGAAAATCAAAAAAACAAAAACATTTTTACTATAGTTAAACCATGGTAACCATTAATGAACCATGATTTTGCTACACTAACCATAGTCTAACCATGAGATTTGTAGTAAAACTATGGTTGTAAATTAAACAAATTGTAATCATTTCAGCAAAAAAACATGATTACTATATTTTGAATGTATTAACCATGGTTCATTTTGTAAAGAGAAAAATGTGACTCATGATAATGCAATAATATGTTCAGTATTAGGATTTTCTGTAAAGATATCCCAGCTAACAAAAAAAGGTCCCCAGGACGTCCCCTAAATGGCCTCTGCGAACGTCCCCCGGATGTCAGCGTGTAGGGTCCCCTTTTCATCCTGCGAACGTTCGCAAAGACGTCCTCCGGACATTCACAGGGACGTTCACAGGACGTGCAGCGGCCATTCGGGACGTTTAGGGGACTTTTGCTTTAAGATCTCTGAATGCCATTTTAGTTTACTTTTAAATAAAAGTTCATGCTAACTATAGCTTCACAAGTGTTTTTAGGCTAATCAAAGACAACAGACACTTTGTATAGAGCAAAATACGATTATTTTAATTGAACATTTGTAAAGTTGCGGCGCTTTTTCCGTGTGCGTCTCTGCTGTCATCCGTGGGTTTGGGCAATTCTTCACCTCAGTTATCTTCTAACCTAAAACAACAGCAGCAGTACACGACGGACAAACGTTTCGAAAGGTGAACTTTTCAGCATTACGAGATACACAGTGGTTACGGAAGCTAATGTCTACTAATATAACAGTATAAATACCTTTTTGACCGAAGAAAGCGAACATGTAAGGCCGTGAAATAACCGGAGAACCGTTAACGGTCACGCCGCCGCTGAGTGTTGTCTTACCGGTGTTATTTTCCACGTTCTTTTCCATTCTTCATCTTGGCTGCATTCATCACTCTATATAGGCTACTTATAGAGCAACCTAATTTTCTTAATGCATGGGGCCTATTTGTAGCATATGTTCAATTACATTATTGAAGAGCATCATGTTTTTGATGTTTATATAACTGCTAAAAACATATTTGATGACATTTTCTTTTTCCAGAAATGAAAGTTAATAATTATAATAATTATGAATTATTACATTTACATGATGAAATGGTATATGGGGGACGAAATAGGGACGTTCGCAAACTGGCTCGGGCAAATGTCCTATAAACGTCCGCCAGTGAACGTCAAAAAGCGGACCAAATCCGGACGTCCTCATAAAGTCCGCCAGCGAACGTTACAAAGCGGACTCTAAACGGACCTAAACGGACGTTCGCAACATCCGGGGGATGTCCCCTGTTTGCTGGGATTGTCATGATGCAAGCATTATTGTACTAATTAAGACATTTAGGCAATTTAGTTAGAAAAAATAATTCTGTTATCTATAGAATTTAAGTCATTTTAAGATAAAACCAAAAAATTATCATAATGAAATTGAATTGAAATAAAGTTGTTAATGCAAACAATTTAATGAGGTGGTTGTTTTGCAACAATGTGAAGACAGTTCTGTGCATAACAGTAAATGGTTGATAGGAAAAGTTGTTGTGGGTGCATAGAATAGCCTGGATAAATGTGAGATTTCCCGGGCTGAAATGTTGTCCCAGTCCGGCCCTGTTGTACATGGTGGTTGTTTAACCTTGAACATTAGCTAACAAATTTTAATTTCTAAATGTTATATTGTATTAATGTGTCAAAATAATGTGAGATGGAGCATGACAATAGGTACAGGTAGTAGAAATGGGTACTTTTTGCTTAAGTACATGTCTGATCCCATACTTTAACTTGAGTAAAGAAGTTTAGTCAGTACTCATACTTTAACAAGAGTATTTTTAAACATGAGTATCTGTACTTCTACTTGAGTGAAGGATGTGTACTTTTGCCATTTCTGACAATAGTTTATAAACTATTGATTAACTATAGTTTGCAAAGTAATTTACGTAAACACAAATATCACAACAACTCCAAGGCCTGAAAAATGTCTCAGGGTTAAGCTCATCTGCATTTGTGCTCAACTGCAGCAAATCATTCCAACAAATCCACAAGGAAAGGGAGCATGCATTTAAATTAACATGAAACTGTTATTTGAAACAAACTGTTCAAAGACATCATTAAGAAAGTATGGGTATTATTTCGTTATCATAACTGGAAAATTGTATTACAAAATTCCAGGTTTTCGAGGATAGTTGGAAACTCTGATTGTTTTCTCATCATTCTTTTTGTTTTTGTTAAGTTTTTGGAGAAAATTCCACTGATACTACAATATAGACAGGGGAAATATCTGCTAGCAACATATATGAAACACCTGTGATTCCACATATTTGAACATAGTGATTCATTGAATGTCAAACCTCAGTATGTTAAGTTGACAGTGTGGGCTCTTCAGTCCATCATAAATCAACTTCACTCCTGAATCCTGTAGGTGATTGTTACTCAGGTCCATTTTTGTCAGATGAGAATTTGATGATTGTAGGACAGAAGACACAGTTTCACAGCATGTTTCATCAAAACCACAGCCATCAAATCTGCCAAAACAGAAAGTTTAACCAGAATATTTTCTGATGTTCAGCGTTTCTAAAATAACTTTTGTACCCTTCATAATCAGGACAGAACAAGATTTCACAGTATTTTGACATTGAATTGTTTAGTGATGATGAACAAAATGTTTAATTGAACAGCATTCAGTGAAATTACTCACATGGCTTTTCTGCAGCATCTCATAGCTGGGAGGAGTCTCCTGTAGTCTGCTCTTGATGACATGAACCTCTTTGGGTTGAACTCATCCAGCACTTTCTCTGACATGAGCAGCACATAGGTCAACACTGTGCACATTGAAGATGAGAGTTCTCTTCCTGGATGTGCATCTGAACTGATGTAACTCTGGATTTCTTCATATAATGAATGATCCTTGAGCTCAAGTAAGCAGTAGAATAGGTTGACTGCAGCTTCATCTCTGATATTCTTCTTTTGTAATTGTTTAATGTATTCAGTTGTTTGTCTGATGCTCTTTGTGGTGTCTTGAGTGTGTCTGATCAGGCCTTTGAGCAGGTTTTGACTGGACTTCAGTGAAATTCCAAGCAAAAATCGAAGGAACAGGTCCAGATGTCCTCTCTGACTCTGCATTGCTTTATCAGTGGCACTCTTTGTTAACTCGTGAAATTTGACAATTCTAAAGAAGATCTGAAGCTTTTGTTTGGCTGTAGGTTGTGAATCTTCAGAGAAAAACTGAAGGTCTTGAATGTTCTTGTTCAGGTAGCAAATAAACACATGCATTGCAGCAAGAAACTCTTGAACACTTAGATGCACAAAGCTGAAAACCTTGCTCTCATAAAGGCCATCTTCCATCTTAAAGATCTCAGCGATCATTCCTGTGAACTCAGTGTCTTCACTCACATCAATACCACATGCTTTCAGATCTTCCTCATAAAACACAATGTTTTCTTGCTTCAGCTGTTCAAATGCTAGTTTGGCTAATTTCCTAATCATTTTTCTATTTGAATGTAAAAGCTTTGTACGTTGTCTTTCTTCTTGTTGATCAAACTTCTTGCTCTTCATGTTCAACTGTATCAGCAGGAAGTGGATGTACATTTCAGTGAGTGTTGTGTTGACGTTCTCAGCATTGGTTTCAATGAGATGATGCTGAAGTACTGTGGCCGTGATCCAGCAGAACACAGGAATGTGGCACATGATGTAGAGACTACGAGACGTCTTAATGTGTTCGATGATTCTGGAGACCACAGTCTCATCTGTGATTCTCTTTCTGAAGTACTCCTCCTTCTGTTCATCAGTGAATCCTCGCACCTCAGTGAACAAAGCTACATATCGAGGAGGGATCTGATTGGCTGCTGCTGGTCGTGAGGTCACCCAGACCAGAGCTGATGGAAGCAGATTCCCTTTGACCAGATTTATGAACAACACATCTACAGATGATCTTTCCTCAACTGTGTTCAGTGACTTGCTTTTAAAATCCAGAGACAGACGACTCTCATCAAGTCCATCAAATATAAATGCAAGTTTAGATTCTGTATATAACTTTGATTTCTCCAGGTCCTTAAAATCAGGATAAAATCTCAGCAGAAACTCATGGAAACTGATCTCTCTGTATTTAATCATGTTGATCCCTCTGAATGGAAGCAGAAACACACAGTCTATATACTGACTGGTTTTATCTTCTGCCCAGTCCAGGATGAATTTATGCACAGAAACAGTTTTTCCAATGCCAGCAACTCCCTTGGTCAGCACAATCTTCTCCTCATTGTTTTTCCTCAGTTCATTAAATATATCTTCACATCTGATTGGTTTGTCCTGTGATTTCTGGGTCTTTAGAGCATCATCAATCTTCATAATCTCATGTTCCTGATTGACATCTTTCATATCTCCCTCTGTGATGAACAGTTCTGTGTAAACAGTCTGGAGATCTGTCTCATTTTCTTTGTTGCCCTCAAAAATATATTTTGCTTTCTTCTTCATTTTGGTTTTGTGAGTTTTCAAGATATTTTCCAGCTCTATAAATGAAACCAAATAATAAAAAAAAACAAACAATTTTAACTTTTTTTTCATATCATCATTATTAATAACTGGTGCATTATTCATTCTGTAACAAAGAGACTATTGGCTTGGGATCCATGTGCAACTTTATTAGACAGTTCTCATAAACTGACAGTTGGGGGGTCAATAAAAGTCAATAAAAATAAAAAAGCGTCAAACACAATGTAGGCAAACCAGAATCATAATCAGAGTCCGTGCAAAGGGGTCGAGGCAGGCAGAGATCAAACAATAGAGTAATCTATATTAGAGGCAGGGTCAAAGAGGCTGGCAACAATCCAGATCAGCAACAAAATACCAAATAGAGAAAAATACTCAGAAATGCGTTAGTCCGCTAAGATGGCCAACACTTGTGCAGGCGATCAGCCCAGGTATGAGGTTATGGGAAATGGAGTGGGAAACTAGTGCTCTGCTGAGGGTTCCTGCTGGTGGGGATCGGAGGGAGGGACAGACACCGAAATTGTGACAAATTCATACTGCTGGATTGATTCAGAACATCTTAATATAACGGTTTCCACATTATCTAGCACATTAAACAGGATGCGAGACTGTATTTACAACATTTTTACCTGCTTAACCCTCTAAGCTCACAAAATTTCGATAAGACGCCATACTTAATCAAATAAGCTGTAGTTCCTATTATGGTGTATTATCTTATTTGTATTCTCTACCACTAGATGGGAGACATGTAGTACTTCGATTCTAAACCAAAAAAAATGGAGGAAATAGTAGAACAAGTCAACTATCATGGCACTGATGTGGAAGCAAATCAGTTCATTGTATGTGAGTAGACTGAGAGAGTTGTGAGAGAAAATCGCCAAATGCCTGATAAAATTTATACCAGGAGGATGTGTTGCACATGCTATTTGCTGATTCTGACTCTGAAGGGGAATATTTGCCTTTTGGAAATGACGATCGTCTGTCTAATAATTGCGCGTCTCGCTGTAGATCTATGCGGCACAATGTTGCCGACGTGCAAGATGAAAGTGTTCACAAAGCACAAATAAGCGATCATTTCGTCCCTTTGCCCAACAGGGATGGGGTTGGCAGGGGTAAACATGGTTGTATTGTCCATAGGAGAGCTGTTGCTATAGGTAGAGGCAGCAAGGGTTGGGGAAATAGGGCTGGAAGTAGCACTAGCTCATGCGTTTTATTACTGCATTGTATAGTATTGTCACGAATTGTGCCGCTGCTGCTCCCTCCTCTCACCATCAGAGGGAGCATTCACTCACACACAGAACTGGTTCACAAACTCCATTTCCCATAACCCCATTTCCATGAACTTCCTGTGTCCTCTCACCTCTCACCCCGGTCGGCCATCTTGCCTTCACTCGCACACACCTGACACTCATTACACCTCATTGCACACTGTATAAAAGCCATTCTCACACACTGCCATTCGCGAAGGCTTGATCTTGCCCCGGCTATCATTTCTGAGCGTTTTTCTTGTTGTTTGTTTTCCCGTTGTGACCTGGACTATACCCCGACCTGTGATTCCTCTCTGTGCCCCCCGACTTGGATTGTTTTCCGGATTGTGATTGTTATCAGCCTGCCCTGAAACCTGCCTGACTCTGTTTACGATATTGTCTTGCCTCTTACATTGTTGATGCTGGCTATTGACCCTTGTCTGTCTGACCATCCCTTAATAAAGCTGCGTATGGATCCAAACGCCTCTGACTCCCTCGTTACAAGTATAGTAATGATTTATTACTTTTTCCTGTTTTATTTTTGATTTTCTCTTTTCTGATCATTTGGAATGAGGATAAAAAAAAAGACAAAAAAACATGCAAATAAGTTCAAACATCCATTGTCTTACTGATAATTATTACTGATGAACAGATCAAAACCTTTTCACATGCATTTTACTACTATATAGTATAGTAATAATTTAGTGCTTGTATCGGTTTTATTGTTTGTTTCCCCTTTTCTGATCATTTAGAATTATAAAAAGACAAAATAAAAAATAAGCAAGTTCAAGCATACAATCAATTTCTATTATTTCCTAAATATTACTGATCAAAAAGTTGGCTACTGTTCATGTGTTTTACTACTATATAGTATAGTAATATAGTAATAATTTAGTACTTTTTTCCTGTTTTATTGTTGGTTTTCTGATCATTTGGAATTAGGACAAAAACACTCACACACACAAAAAAATTCAATAAATGCTATTTCCTGAATATTATGAAATTCAAAATTGCCGCCCCTGAATACGTCATAATCTGCAAATTAGATGAGTATATTTACACCCCACATAAACTTTAGGTCATGCCCAACATTTTTCTAATTTACAATATATCTCTATCTTTAAGTCCTTTCAAGCTACAAGCTTTTGAAATCTTGATGTCAAAATATAGCATTTTTCCAAAAAAAAAACAACAAAAAAAAAAAACCCTGGCCCCTAAAGGGTTAATTGAACTTTTGCCTGTGTAATTGTAATCATGTCTTGATGATGGTGAGGCCTTGTCCACACTTTTTTCATTTTTTAAAAATGGCCTTTGTTCACTAAGATGGCATTTTTGTTAAGAAAAACAGAGCTTTTTGAAAACCGAATGGGATACATTTGAAAATGCAGTTTTTGCATCGTAGTGTGGACTGTGACACAAACTGCTGTTCTGTGGCAAAACATGAGAGCAGTTGCGTTTTACATCAAACATATAATGGTGAGTACGACCTGAATGCATCAGTGAATGATGAGATATTTCCATAACTAAAATTGAATTTCATTGAATTGAACTGAAGACTGAAGTAATGACTCAATGTCATATTTATATAGCAATCTCAATTTCCACACCAGCTCTTTCACTTTCTCTGTGTCGCGTAAGTAGCCTGGCAAAACTCAAATGCAATCACAATTCATTTTGCATTTGAATTTCCAAAACACGGAAACCTGTCAATCAGGGTCAGGGGTGGGTCTAAAGAGCGCATTTAGACCATGCCCACACCAGGGGAGAAAACAATCCAATGCCCTCCATTGACTTAGTATTGTATTAAGCCTCCTTGTCATTTCGGAATTATAACAAAGACAGAACAATGTTTAAAACTGATATTTAACGAGGTGCACAGTAAACAAGCAAAAAACCCAGAACTATGTTTTTATAAGCTGTCGAACCAAAAAAAAAACGAGCGTTTAACACAAAAGTATAGTGAAACATGTCATATTACACTAAGAACTACTCCCCAGACCTGTCGCCAAAATGCAGGATGGAAATGCCAAGATGCGCATAAATTCTAAAAAATGTGCATAAAAAACTATGCACGTAAACGTTTAATTCGTAACTTTGGATGTAAACGGCGTAGTGGACACACGTACTGCACAATGAAGATTCACACAGCGGCACATCACCCACATGCAGCGCTTCTGTCTAAGGGAGGAAAACAGAAGAAAACAACATATAAAGGAATAAAATAAATAGTCTTAAAAGGCTGAGAAGGCTTTCTTTGTTTTACGAAAGCTCAATGTTTTTGTTTTTATTGTGAGTAACCTTTTACAGTTCCGAATAATGTCTTATTCTGATCTATATGACCAAATATGACAAATGATAGTATTTTAAGTTGGTTCCTCTACTATAAAGGGGGGGAAATCTAAGTGATGGATTGTTTTCTCCCCTGGTGTGGGCATGGTCTAAATGCACTCTATAGACCCACCCCTGACACTGTTTGACATGTTTCCGTGTTTTGAAAATTCAAATGCAAAAATGAATTACTATTGCGTTTGAGTTTTGTCAGGCTACATACGCGATGCAGAGAAAGTTAAAAGGCTAACGTGGAAATTGAGATTGCTATATAAATATGACAGAGTCATTACACGTAAGTCATAGGAAATACAGCTACAAATGGACTTTGCTTTTCCATTTGAACTTTGGCAGTCACTGTGCGTTCACGAAAGCGAAAACGCAAACGATAATGCAAAACTTGCATTTGCATTTGGATTATGGAACATTTCATGCGTCCACATATGGAAAAAGCAATTGCATATACATTTTGAAAATAGTCCAGAAAATCCTTCCATATGTAATGTTTTCCAATGTTTCAGTGTGGATGGGAAATTTTGAAAAATGCTAGTGTGGATGCAGAGCATTTTAAAATGAAAATGCTATTTCAAATGTGGATCACTGTAGATGTAGCCTGAATCAATTTGGTGACAGTGCCACCTATTGGTTAACATTAAGAAACATCACATTTTATCCACCTTATTTTTGATGTAATCGTGGGCTTCACCATTGCAGCTTCATAGTGTTGGGACTTCCGGTCGCATTCACTTCCATTCATTTTCAGCGATTTTTAACAGCACAAAACAGCTCGTCACGCTGCTTTTTAATGATCATTTCTCATCGTGTTATTTTAATGTACTGTCATGAGTATAAAATTTGATCAAACTTATTTGTGGCATAAGTAATTCACAGTTTATTGTCATTTGTTATTCTTCTTGTCTTTTGCCCATAGAGGCCAATGAGTCGGAAGTCTTAACACATTCGCCAAAACGAGCGCACTTCTGCGTTGCAAAATAAGGTGGATATACTATTGTAAACTGGATGTCACTGGGAACACACTGTTTTTTCTCTATATTTGTAAAGTTGTTTCCATTGACAGACAGTAATTGTTATTTACTTGAGGTTTGCTCTGTATCAGCTCCAGCAGGGACAGATGTGTTCATATTCTCCTCAGTCTGAGCTGAGAGAAAGAGAGAGAAACAAATCACACAATCACATCAGCAAAGACAAAGGTTTATGTCAAATATGACACTGGTAAACAATCACATTACAGTCACTGAATAAAAAGATACCTTGCTTGTGTTTGTTCTCCAGCTGTTCAGCCAGATCATTCTGGTTCATTTTCCTCAGGATATTGACAGTGATCTTCACAGCTTCTTCTGGTCCAAAACAGTCCACCATCTTATCCACTGTTTTTAACCTATCTGCATTCTCCATTTCAGACCTTGATATACACTCATGATCTTTCTCTAAGTGCCGCTGAAACCTCTTCAGATCAGCATTTATTAGGTCCATCAGTGTCTTCTCCAGCAGATCTTTAACAGATGCCATCGTCCTTCACCGATTCACAGCTGCAGGACAAGAAGAAGATCTGATGTAGTTTCACTCTTTTCTATTTTCAGACTATATTCATGCGCTGTGTAATATCATTGGGCTTGCTGCACCTATGGTATGGCAGCAAAGTTCCTTGATTATTACACCAGAATGAGAGCATAGTTCCTATCCATATCAGCTTAGGAAATCACAACTTTTCATTTTCTGTCAGTCTTAGTATGCAGAGATTCAGAAGAGTCTACAGAAGAGTCAAGTTTTAAATAGGAAAAACACTGAAACTCTTTGGTCATTTTTGAGTGAGATGCTAATGGTCTAATAAGATTTATGATTTATGCTAAGCTATGCTAAAAATACTACTAACTCTAGGGGAGTTGGAAAATTAGCCTATTTTTTTTTTTTTAAGTGGAGTGTTCCTTTAAGTGCTTGGTCCATCTACCAACCCAGAAAATGTGAAAAAGGACAAGCCAACAACTTTGTTTTGGTAAGCCAGTCTCTGAAAGCATGTGATAAAACGAGCCAGTCAGATTTTGTTCACCATGTGTAGTTAGTAAGGGGAACTTCTTGTAATATTTCTGCCCCTTAATCTGCAAGTTTCCATCCAGAGCGCCTCCATTGTGTTTTCACAAGCATCAATGCTATACTAGTTCTAATGCCATGGCAAAAGTTCTAGCAAATCATGCTCACTGTTCTGTCGTTGGCTGCACAGACGAGCACAGAAGACTATTTAGAGTCCCAGCCTCAGAGGAGACAAGAGAGCAGTGGATTTACTGATTTATTTACTGTATATTATGACTGTTTGTGAAACGCCTGTGTGTTTTTAACATAAACTTGTGTGTATTTGACAGTTTAAGCAATAAGACACGAAAGAGAGCTTAGTTTGGCACTCACAAGCTGTGAGCTGTTTTGAATGCTTCAAAAGTGTGCGCTATATCAGAAGTTTAAACTAATATGGTTTAAAACACATGATCAAAACCAAACAGATGTTTTCAGCAGATTATCTGAGGAATTAGCTGTAAATTCACAGCCCTGTTCTAGCTCATATAAAGAGACATGCACAAAAACAGCCTGTTTCTGCTTCCACTCAAAATAGGCATTTTCAAAATGATACAATAAATGATCGGTGGGGTATTTTTTGCATTTTGACTTACATACTGTAACATACTGTAAAAAGTGCCATAATAGGTCTCTTTTAATGTTTGACTTATTTTAAGTTAGATACTGCATATGTGATGCACACTGGGAATACCTAGCGCATCGTGAAATTTTACCTTTTTTAGGTTTTGACACAAAATGGGTTCAAGCCCTTTCCAAAACAGTTTTTATTTTGCCCATAGCTTTAATGTAACAAATGTTATAGCTATCTGAAATGGCATGATTTTCAGGAATGAAATTTTGAGAAAAACAGGTTTAAAGTGAGACATGTTTTGCTTTTCACTTTACGCTGCCTATGTAAATATCGCTTCACCTGTCTTCCGCCTTCTCAGCAATTGAGATATGTACAGAGCAACGTTATTAAAAACAGGCTTGCTTTGTTGTGAGTGATGCGGCCAAAGGCGACAGACAGTTTAAAGGAGTTTAATCGGTAATGGTGACCCATACTCGGAATTTGTGCTCTGCATTTAACCCATCCAAGTGCACACACACAGTAGTGAACACACACCCGGAGCAGTGGGCAGCCATATTGCTATCGCTGCGGCGCCCGGGGAGCAGTTTGGGGGTTTCAGTGCCTTGCTCAAGGGTCTCACCTCAGTCGTGGTATTGAGGGTGGAGAGAGCGCTGATTAATCACTCACCCCACCGACAATCCCTGCCGGATCTGGGACTCGAACCTGCAACTTTTCAATTACAAGTTTGACTCACTAACCATTAGGCCACGGCTGCCCCCCTTATTAACTTGTTCTCCACCTTTCTCTCTTATTCTCATAAAAGTTGCATTCTTTGAAGAGATCTTTGCTGTTATAGTAGCCTATATGTGACCCTGAACCACAAAACCAGTCATAAGAGTCAATTTATCAAAATTGAGATTTATACATCATCTGAAAGTTGAATAAATAAGCTTTCCATTGATGAATGGTTTGTTAGGATCTGACAACATTTGGCTGAGATACAACGTTTTGAAATCTGGAATCTGAGAGTGCAAAGAAATAAAAAATATTGAGAAAATCTCCTTTAAAGTTGTCCAAAGTTGTGAAATTTACAATATATCTTAATGGAACATGATTTTTACTTAATATCCTAATGATTTTTGGCATCATTTTTTTTTTTATATATATAATTTTGACCCATACAATGTATTTTTGGCTATTGCTACAAATATACCCCAGCGACTTAAGACTGGTTTTGTGCTTCAGAGTCACAAACATAAAGCAGTCGTTTAATTTTATAAAATAAAATAAAGCGCAACTTACGCTTTAAGTTGTTAGATACCTGGACAGATAGCAAAGGCAGAATAGCAGTTGCGAAAGTTCATATAGAAAATAGAGATTAGAAAATATAATTCTTAATGAACCCTCACAGATAAATGCTGCTTTCGCTAGTTTTTATGCTGAATTATATAGCTCAGAGATATCTCATAGCCAAGATGCATGTGATCATTTTTTTTTTTTACAAATTATCACTTCCCAAATTGTCTGAGGAGGATTCTTTAAGATTAGATATCCCAATAACTATAGATGAGCTTAAAGAGGCAGCTTTGGATATGTGTAGCGGCAAATCTCCTGGGTTGGATGGAATTGCTCCAGAATTTTATACTACTTTTTGGGACAGTCTGGGCCCTCAGCTCTTCCAAGCTGCTGTTGTCTTTCTCAAGAGATGTTAATATTGCAGTTATTTCACTTTTGCTTAAAAAGGTCAAGGACCCTAATGACTGTGCAAGTTATAGGCCTTTGTCTCTACTAAATGCTGACCTTAAAATTTATGCTAAAATACTTGCACGGAGGCTTCAACCATCTATGACTAAGCTTATCAACTGCGACCAGACTGGCTTCATTAGAACTAGGTTAGCACCTGATAATGTTAGAAGATTACTTCATATTATACTTAACACATCTTTTTCGACCTCTCCTTTCGCTGTCCTTTCTCTAGGTGCTATGAAGGCTTTTGATCATCTGGAATGGTCATATCTCTGGTCGGTTCTGGAGGTCATGGCTTTGGGGTCCTCTTACATCCATTTGATTAAAGCACTTTATGCAAGCCCCACAGCCATGGTACTAACAGGCACTATTTGCTCATCGTTGTTTAAAATAGCTAGAGGTTCTCGACAGGGTTGCCCTTTAAGTCCGTTTCTTTTTGCGCTCTCGCTTCAACCACTGGCACAGACTATACACGCAGATAAAGGTATCACCCTGATCACAATATGCAGGACTAGTCATCATATTTCATTATATGCAGATGATGTCCTCCTTTATTTAGGTAATCCTTCGCAGTCCATACCTAACATTTTGTCTATTTTTGATGGCTTTGGTGAGATTTCTGGATATAGAATAAATTGGACAAAATCTGCTCTTCTTCCACTGAATGACCCAATGAGAAACATTACACTCCCCTCAGGTATACCTGTGGTTAAACAATTTAAGTATTCAGGTATTATGATTGGTGCTTCATTGCAGTATATCATTAAGACTAACTATGAAAACATACTCTTTAAGATTTCATGTAGTTTGGAAAACTGGTCATCACTTCCAAATTCTCTTCGATCACGTGTTTCGATTATTAAACTGAAAGTATTCCCACGAGTTAACTTTGTGACAAATAGTTACCAAATTTGTCTGGAACTATAAATGACCACGTCTTAAACTTTTTATGCTGCAACGAGATAGATGTGCTGGTGGACTTTCACTTCCCAATTTTAAACTTTATCACTGGACTTTTACACTTCATCCGCTACTTTGCTGGTATGATGATAAAATTGAAGTTTCTTGGCGTTCACTTGAGGAAAATTTGGTTCTTCCTTTGAAGCTGGATGAAATTCTATTTGCCAATATCCCCCTAAATAATTGCAAACGTTGTTTTGGCCCCTTAATGTCATACACACTATCGGTGTGGAGAGCAGTAGAAAAAGTTTGCAAGATTAATTCTAATTGGAATTCTTACTCTCCTATCTTTAATAATTATGGTTTGCTAATTGGCAAACACCTAAATTAAGTTTGGCCAGTGTCAACAATGGTATGACAAGGGGATTCATTCCTTGGGTGATATAATTGGTGACAAGGGCCTTTATACTTTTCAAGAACTTTCTACTCAGTTTAACCTGCAAAGCTTTACCTTTTTCTTTTACTTGCAGCTGAGGGCAGCTATGAAGGCTTATGGGGTCCCCTGGATGGCTCCCCTTAAAGAACATCCTTTACTGAAATTATTTTGTGAGACTCAGGGAACAAGAGGGTTTGTTTCTAAATTATATGGATATTTTCTGGAAAAAATGTACCTTCCTTTGGCAATAGACTCTTCTTGGCGAGCAGATATTGCCGACCTTTCACCCAATTTTGATTGGTTTATGGTAATGCATGCCTCCAGGAATCCAGATCATCAACAAATTCATTTAAACTTCTTTCATAGGACTTATATGACTCCTCGTAAACTCTATAGCATGAAACTTAAACCCAATCCTAAATGCGCGTTGTGCGATACAGGTGAAATTGGTACTTTCTTTCACATGGTTTTGGGACTGCCCTGGGGTTATTCATTTCTGGAGTATGGTTAAAGAAGATTTATCCACTATATTAAATGTTTCAGTCCCTTTGTCCTCTTCAGTTTTTATATTAAATGATTTCTCTGATATCCAACTTAACAAAACTCAGAAGCGAGTGTTTTTAGCAGGTTTGACAGCAGCTAAGAAACTTGTTGCTACAAGGTGGAAGCCTCCACATTCTCTTAATAAACATTTTTGGATTCTCACTTTTATAGACATGTTGTATCTTGAGCTGCCCACTGCACGCATTCATGGTGCAAGAGAGGACACCATCAAACTTTGGGCTCAAACGCTGGGGAAGCTAAAAGATTTACTAATTTAAATTAGGGACACCCCCCTCCTACTCTATTGGTCCCAGGCTTTTTTTTTTTTTCTTTTCTTTTAAAGTTGTTTAAGGTTCCCTGTTTGAGTTGTTATGGACTGTTATTTAACTGACATAGACCTCTTTCAGCACTGTTATGAATATCAAGACTTATTATTATTTATCTTTTTAATTATATATATATATATATAGCCCCCAAAGCCCCACTCTCGCAACGCCACTGCTTCCAGCTGAATTGTGTGTTGAGGGAACACAAAACACTGGATAAAACATGTCTTGTGTGTGTTCTGATGGTTTTTTAAATGTCTAAAAGTGAATATCAAGATCCTGGTGAATGTAAAAGGACAGATGTGATAACTAACTGTTTTATTTAAATGCTCCTGTGTAACCAGCAGACATAGATAAAAGAGAAAATAGATCATTTGTGTTCCAATCATATCCCAAAATACACAAATGAGCTTATTTTAACACAGTAATCGATAGATTCAATGTGTTTGATCGTGAAATGACTACAAATTCAGGTTTTTGTCACCTCTGTCAGATGACTATTTTGATCCTGTTTATCATAGTTTATTGTTGGCCACATGTTAAAAACTCATCTGCTAAAGAATTGTTTTTTGCTCGATTGCAAAATAAGTGACGCAATGTAAAAAGCACATTTTGATGGGAGGTTAAATCAAAGAATAGCTCAGTAGCTTAATGCATGCAAGATAAGCTTTTATTTGTTTATTCAATACTGCACCTGTTTCACTCCTCAAGAATCAATAACTGATTTATCATTACTGTGGAGATTGTTTGTGTTTGCCAGAGCTAAGGCTAACACTAGATGGCATTAGTTTTTCTCCGTGAATAATATCGATCACAGATCAGAAGTGAAACTGTGTTCTTGCTGCTCTTTCAAAAATACAGTAAAAACCAGTTCACTTCAAAACGGTTTGATTGACTGCATCAAGAAACATTTCACATGCACTTAATAAATAAAGCATCTTGTTTGTGTGCTCTGCTGAGTGTTTAATCCAAACTTTGTCTAAATGTGTATTTGAAAATGAATCTGCTCTCTAGTAAAGCGGAATGCAGAAGAGATCTGTTTATTTCTTCAGGATGTGCCACTTTATGATTATTATTATTTATTATCCAGCATTGTGCATGTTTACAAAGGTGGCACAACAATATTAAATTTAACAAAAGCACGTAAATCACACGCATATCTCTTTCTTCTCCAGAGTTTGCGAAGTGAACTTCAATATGAGCAGCGGAAGTTAGAGATAAACACGGAATCGCCGACAAAACCGTGTTGAAAAGCTTCGAGTAACGAACAACTGTTGAACACTTCACTAGCAGCGACATTATCACAATATATGACAGATAAATAAAGATTATGAACTTACATTCATGCGTATGCTCATTCTCCACACGTAAATCAAAGCGAAAGTAAATGGAAAACCATCTTTGAGGAACTGACAACTCGCCTCCTCATCTGTTTGTTTTGTAAAAATAGGAAAGGAAAGAGAAGGAAAGAGAAATTACTTACAGTTAAAAAACAGGAAATGTCAGCAGAGCAAATTCTTTGGGAATGTGGAGAGCCCTTTATCAAAACCAAAAGGAATTCTGACAATATTAAACAAACTTATGAAGGATGCCACAGACGGAAGACTATCGTTTAGGAGCAAATGAAACTATTTTTCTTTGTTTTTGCACAACTTCGGAGTTTGTTTTACTTTTTGGTTTAAGACTGTGATTATGAGAAAGGAAGAGTTTAATGTATTTCTTTATGATGACATGTATACGATTAAAATAACTCAAAGACAAATGGTAAACAATTCAATAAAAAGATAGAGGATACTTCAGAAACTAAAGAGAGATAAAGGAAACACACCTAAATAGAAATAGGTTCATTTGGGACGAGGGGAAACCAAACTTCAGGTTTTAATAGTAAAGAAAAGTATGTTATAATATACACAATCATTCATCTTCAAGATGTTGGAGAACTTAAAGCCCATATGTGACCATGGACCATGAAGCCAGTCATAAGTGTCCATTTTTCAAAATTGAGATTTATATATCTCCTGAAGCTGAATATATAATCTTTCCATTGATGTATGGTTTGTTAGGATCAGACAATATTTGTTTGAGATACAACTATTTGAAATCTGCAATCTGAGGATGCAAAAAAATAAAAATATTGAGAAAATCACCTTTAAAATTGTCCAAACGAAGTTCTTAGCAACGCATATTACTTTTACGGTACGAAATTTACAAAATATCTTAATGAAACATGATTTGGCTATTGCTACAAATATACCCCAGCAACTTAAGACTGGTTTTGTGCTTCAGGGTCACATATAGTTTATACTTGTAAAGAGATCAGAAAATGAGAAACTGATGACTTGGCATCCAATAAGCATTTAGAAACAGGAATCAATGAAAACCTGTGTTTTCATGCAAAACTATGGCTTTCAGGAATCAGATGATGCTGTTCTTCCACTTACTGACAGAAAGCATTTTCGTTTTTCCCCTTTTACAATACATTACCTAAAATACGTTGGTCGCTACTATACATTTAGATGTGTGTAGGTTATGTTTGTGTTCACAGGACTCAAAATTATAGGGCCCTATGTAATCAGTTTCAGTTTTAATTTTTCTATACTCTGTTTTAATGATTCAATTATTTTTTAGATTAAAAAGCCTTTCTAATTAGTTTTTTAACAATTTCATTTTCATTACTTCTCTGGATTCTATTTTAATGGTTCCATTAAATTGCAATGATCAAACGCACATCATTTATAATTCAAAAGTTTCATAATATTTTTTATGGTTACACTTGAATGGTTACAGTCTTTTATCCCTTCCTTGACCATGTGACATTCAAAATGACCAATCAGCAGATTCATACTGTAAACGTGACCATGAGAACGTGAACTTATTGATGACCTCTGTGTCTTCAGGAACCACAAATGATCCTTCTGCTACTGAAGGCATGTTTGGGACAGGAAAGCAGAAGTCTTTGAAGCACAGGTCTGTAAGATTGAAATAATCAGAGTTCATCAGGAGACATGACAGAAACACCAGACACTTCTCCTTCAGCATTACATCAGTGTTCAAGAACAAACTATTTGAATATTTATAAGAGAAACAGAAGGACACTATATGTGTGATGTTTCTGAGTTTGTGATTGGCTGGGCAATGGAAAGCAGCAGCCAACGAATAACACAGACATTATTCTGCGAGAACTATAGCACACCTAGACAATGAGAAACGTCAAGATGAGACTCTGCCTCGCTCTGCTTTAGGAAACCAGGAATAATTGAACACTGACCTCTCCTTCTGTGATCATGCACCAGAGCTGTGCTTCAGCAGAGTTATGGAAACACTCATCAGCGAACACTTCTCATTCAGCATTGTGTCACTGTTGAAGAACAAAGAAAAACTAAAGTGAAGCAGAGTTCAGGAAAACACAAAGAAACGCAAGTGTTCTAACTATAGGGCTCCCACAATTTGGTGAACTTCAAATTCAAGACCTGTGAAGGATTTTCCAGATCCATTCCCCTCAAATTCAAGAATTTAATTTCAAGACCCGTTTCAGGTCAGGTTACATTGTGTTTTCTAGTAAGACACACTTACAGTTATCATATGCAGAAACAAATACATTTTATTCTAACTTCGCAGCCTATTTTCACAATGTTTCATGGTGTGTCTGTAAACGTACAGCACTTTTTGAGTTTCTCCGTTTGTGTAAATCCATGTGGGGTTCAGAGTATCACTGATCCACGTTAACTTCATTTCTCTAGCAAATGCTTTACGTTTCTTGAAATATTAAACATTGATTGTCAGTCTTTATTCACCCAGGGTTCCTGCAGGATTTTAGGTGCAAATTTAAGAGCAGCACAAATTAAAATGAGCACCATATGAGTGTGGAAGAGACACTTTAAACCATAAGTGTTCTGTGTGCTCTGCAGGGCTGAGCGATAAATCGATAACGATAATTACCGCACAATACGACTTTCCTCAATAAACGATAACACGAGTTTGATAAAAGTTCGATAGAACGTTTATGAGCAAAGGCGGAACAAAAGAGCGCTAGTCGAAGTGTGCCACTCGGACCGTTTATCCGCTCGGATCAAAGTGCAAGCGGCGGAACAGCGCGAACTTACTAGAGCAGTGCAGATGCTTTCACTCGTTGATGAGTCTCGCTCACTAAACAGCGCCAGAAGCGCTTGAATTCAGTGAAGAACACAAATGACTCGGTTTATAGAAAGATGAAACGGCGCTGACAAATAAGAGAACCATTGTGCTCAACGATACACTCTGAAGGCTTTTAAATCTACAAATCGCTATCATTTACCATAGCTTTACTGTAGCAGCACTAACTGCACAGTGGTATCGTGTCAGAAATGTGGGTATATTTGTGTCGAATTGTATTATTTTATTAAAATAGACTAGGGTGACAAACTAAAGATATAGTTATGCTTGTGAGAGCTAATTTTGTTACATTTGGATTGCTAATATAGCAGAGGTATTGTTTATTTATTTATTTATTTATTTTTCTAATAAAGAAGAGACATTATTTCTATCACTTTTGAAACTTGTCATTAAAAAACATGCTGAGTAACCTCTGAGAAGCCTATTTCAATTTGTGACTTTGGTTATAGATAGTATTTTGTAATTTAACAATTTTCTATCCATATAGAGGAGACATATTTAAAAGCATTGAAATTATAAGGAATCTTCGTGGATCATTTGAGTATCTCATTGCCGGGCCGAGTGTCCTGATTTTTGGTAATCAAAATATGGTCACCCTAATATAGACGTACTGAATTACGTACAGACTACATATTAAATGTACTGAAGGAGGAGTAATGGAATATAATTACAGTAGTACATTTATACTAAATGTATTTTCACTAATGATTTTCATACAAATACCTTGGAACCATAATACATTTTTACCATTGTATTGAGGTGCTATATTTGTGTTTTAACTGTTTTTATCATGATACTATGGAAGAGAAATGGTTAAATAAAAAACAATAATAATTATATTTCACCATATAAAAATGAGATTGCTACAATTTTTAGAGCTATTACTGATTTTAATATTGAACATTAATCTACATCTGCATTCTAAATCAAGTTACTACCAAATGTGCATTTATAAGAGAAAATTATCAGGTAACACAAACCTGATTCTTAATTTGACAGAATATTACTCATTAAAACATGTAGAACTAAGAAATATTTTTTCTATTAAGATACTTATTTTGTTAAGGAAAAAAATAAAAAAAACATGAAGTGTTTGTCATGTTCTGACCGCAAAGAATATTTTAAAGCCATATTTAACTGTCTGGTTTTTACAACTTTTAAATTGTAGCAGAAATCTGCCTTTAAACTTGAAAGAAATAATAATGTGACACTTTTTGTGATAATTATCGATATCGGCTGACATGAAAAAAAATATTGTGATCATTTTTTGGCCATATCGCCCTAGTGCTCCATTCACAGCAGTGACAGAATTTAATCTTTTCCAATTTATTTAATTTGATTTTTATGAGCATTTATACCTTAATAAAGCCATTTTTTCTAAAAAAAAAAAGTCAAAGTTTCCAAGTCAAATTTAAATCAGTATCAATAAAATGAAGTTGATTCATTCAGGAACGAAACACTGTTGTGTTGCTCAGAGATGCAAAAGAGTGCTGTGGCTTTGTTTGGAACAATTTCTGTTGGACGAAACTGAGCAAAAACAGCAAATATGCCATCTAAATCAAGTCTTCTGGTTGACCTGTTGTATAAAATCAATATCACATTAATGATCATGCTGACTTTGAGAGAGAAACGGCACTCTTCGTGTGATATTGATGAACTATATAAAATCATAAACGTATACGTTTCCTGCCCCTTAACTCTAATCTATGCTGTGATTAAAAAAAATAAATAAGGTTTATTTGGTAAAATAGTAAAATAAAAAGTAAAATAATGCGTGCTGTTAGGGATGAAATGTATAAGAACAGACAGGACATGTGACATAGAAACATTGGATGATTCGAAATGAGCTGAATTTAGTTTTAAACATGAGAGGATGTTTTGTCAGGATTGCCAAGTTCCATTTGGTCCACAATAATAAGACCAACACTCCTGGTTTCTGTAAATTACATTTCAGGAGATCAGAAGTGAATGCTCTTTAGGGATCCCAATCTTTTGAACTAGGTTTTTTCTAACCGATGAATTGACCTGGCTTTCCAGTTATTCGTGATTTACAGGATAAGGATTTGTTCACTCAATTTCTATTTGGTAAAATGTTTTAGGGCTGATTATAAATGTGTATTCATTATAAAAGTGTCTAATACACGTTCACCTCATACACGTCTGACTCTCTGAGCACTGGTCTCTACATACACAGACTATTAAGCTCTTGCACTACACCATAATTGCACTATTTGTCTGGATTGCACTGTTATCTGCCATTGTCACTTTATCTTCATAAGTCACTTTATCTTTCATACATCTTTATAATTAATGCCACTTTATTTTGTTACTTGACTCTTACTGGAAATTTGTATTTTTATATCTATTATTTATTTTTGTACGTAATTGTATTTTACTTATGTTATTGTTAATGTTACCTGTATGTATCTAGGGTTTGAGAGTAATGCAGTTTCAATTCTCTGTATGTATGTGCTGTATATATAGCAGAATTGACAATAAAGCAGACTTTGACTTTGACTTTTGACTAAGGAGTTTAATGATTTATCAATTCAAATGATTATGCAGAAATCACTTTTCAAATTAAGCTACCTCCGATATTCAGTTTATTCCAGTTTCTTCTCTTACAAATAAAATAAATAGAATAAAAACAAATTCGTAGATGTCAAGACTTTTAGTGCCAATATTCAACAGTAAGAGAGGACCAAGCAGCTTTACTGTATGATGTACAATGATGTGTTCATTTTTTACAATCAGTGATAAACCTACTGTAAGATAATGAAATATTGACATAGACATGAATGTTGAGATCTTTTTATTTATGTTATACTATTGCAATAATCCAATTGTACTGAAAAATAAAAATTATGTATTTAATAATTATAATAACACTATTTTTTTTGTTGCACAGTGCAACATGATTATTGTAATAGTAACGTATAGCTTAAATAATGCAAATATGTAATGAATATTTTTGTTATTATTAAATACTAACATTTTATTTTACAGTATGATAGGATTACAGCCATCGCCAAGGAGCGCGACAGAGCGGAGGATCACCTCGGACCCTAGTGTCAGACTGAGGGTGAGCTGACAGTGCTGCTGGAAAAAGACTTAATTGACTGGGAAACTAAACTTGAGTTAGATCCTGCCCTTTTCCTTCCTCCTCCGTCTCTGCTAGTCCCGTCCAGCTCTCCTTCATGTCCACTGGTCCCGTCCAGCCCAGAAGAGGTTCATGAAGCTCCAGTGCCCGCTCCACACAAACTCTCCTGAGTTTAACCCAGAAGATGCTCACAAAGACCCACCTACCCACCCATTCCTGTTTACTCCGCTGCTGGTTCCTGTCAGCCCCACGGCTCACCATTAGCCCAACATCTGCGTGCTGGATTCGCCATGGGTCTGCCAGTCTCCATCGGTGTCATGGCTGGAGGATCCCTCATCTCTGCCTCCAGCCTCTGAGTCCCGGACTCCGCCTCGGCCCTTCGACCCGTCGGCTCCACCATGGCTCCCAGCTCCCTCCTCTCCACTGTGGCCCATCAGTCCACCAGCTCCGCCGGGCTCCCCTCATCCCTCTGGCTCCGCCTTGGTCTGTCGTCGACCATCCGCCGCCTCGGGATTCCACTCCTCTGGCTATGCCTTGTCTTTCCATCCCTCCAGCTCTGTCAGGCTCCTCCTTTCCTCCGCCTCCTCCTCAGTCCTTGGTCGCTCCAGCTCCACCGCGGACTTCTGGATCCCCGTCTTCGCATCGGTCGCCGGTGCCATCTGTTCCGCCTTGGCCCTCCGGATCCTCCCCGTTGCCCTGGCCCATCGGCTCTCCGTCTCCGCCTCGGGCTCCTCCTCCACCTGCTCCGCCGCCGTTGGTCGGCCCCCTGGAGTCGGTGGCCATTCCTCCTCCATGGCTCCTCCCTCCGTCAGCTCCACCGGGGGCCATCATCATGGCTGTGGCCTGGGTCCCACCTGGCTCTGCCTCCTGCTCCGGATCCCTCTTGTCTCCTCCCTGGACTCTGTTTTTCGTCCTCCTCCTGGGCAGCCGTCCTCCTCCTGAGCCTCCTCCCAAGTTTCCATCTTTTTCTATTTGTGGCGTGGGGACACGCCATCCGGGAGGGGGGGAGTACTGTCACGCCCCTGGACTGTGTTTGTTGTGTTTCCTTCCCCATGTGCTTGTGTGACCTAGTTTCTGTCATTCATTGATTGTCATTTAGTTCAGGTGTGTGTCATTATCTCATAAGAATGATGAATCTATAAGAATGATGAACTATTTTTTCATTTCAATAATCATAATAAAAATATCAATAATGTATAATATTAATTATAATTGTATTATTTAAATGACAACAATTAAACAAATCAACAGAAAACTCTAACACTTTACCATATTAGTTAACATTCTTTAACTACATTAATTAACAAAAACTAAGATTGAACAATACTTATTCAGCGTTTATTAATTTTAGTTAATGTTAATATCAGCATTTACTAATGCATTATTAAAATCACGAGATGTGTTTGTTAACATTAGTTAATACATTAACTAATGTTAATAAACAACATTATTGTAAAGTGTTATCAAAAACTCATTATTATTATTAATATTTTTCAATAAAAAAAGTCATTTTTTATTAATAATAACCAACACATGAATTGTATTATAATATTTGTTATAATAATTATATTTATATACATATTAATAATTACATACAATTATATTAGTTCTAATAATAAAGAAAATAAAAGGACTATTCCTTATTAAATATTTTCTTTTTATTTTACAGTACAACTGGATTTTTGCAGTTGCTATATATTTCTTTGCTGATTTGTAATAATTAAAATAATAATAAAATGTTATATAAGAAAAAAATAGTATTACATATGGTTATTTTTAATTGTATATTATTTTTATCATTTTAATATTATTTTAAATTTAAATTACATTTATTTTAAATACACCAAATAAACAAATCAATAAAAACTATTAGTATTACAGTAATCATATTGCATACTGTAAAATAACATGTCAGTATTTAATAATAATGATAATAATGATGATGATCTTATTATTATTATTATTATTATTATTATTAAAACTGAAATATTTAAGATTATGTTATTACATTTTATTCATGTTTTATTTTTATTATAAAGAAATAATCCAATTGTACTTCAAAATTAATTAATAATAATTAATAATAATTTGAATAATTAAATTTAATAATAATAATAATAATAATATTATTATTAAATTTAAAACATTCTAAGGTATTCTATAATAATAATAATAATAACAATAGTGCTACAATTGCTGTAAAATAAATAAATTATATTCTTATTATTATTTATATTATTATTTATATTTTTATTATTATTATTATTATTATTATTATTATTATTATTAAATATTGTTTTTATTTTATGTTACAAGTAGTATTGCTGCATTTACAAAATGAGCATTATCATAATAATAAAATACAATTAATATTTTAATTGTCTATTTGTTTTAATTGAAATAATACAATTATAATTGTAATTATTAATTATTATTATTGTTTTTTATGATTATTGCAATAATTTCTTTATTTCTTATAATTATTGTTACAATTTAAATAATAATAGTCAAAACATTCATTTTATTTCATTATTAAATACTGAGATTTTTAATTTATTTGCTCATCTGGTATAAAATCAAAATGAAGTTAAATTATTATTATTATTATTATTATTATTATTATTATTATTAATACATTGACACATATTAGGAGTACAATAATATTATTGTAATCATAACATTTCTTTATTGATTTGTTAGAATAATTCATACTGTGGTTGTTATTATTATCAATTCAGCAAAGATATATTATATTTTACACATTATATTTACATAGATTATATTTTAACACATTTTACATATTTTAGTAAATAAAATAGCTAAATAAAAAATAGTCAATAAAAAGGACATTTAAAAAAAAAAAATTGTCCATACATTTACTGTGATTACAATGTGCTAATTTTAACATTTTTAAAAATAAATATTTTAAAATATATTCTAATATTTTGACAAAGTGATCCCATAATAATTTAATACAGCTTCACTGTAGTTACAGTGTATTTTATTAAATGCTGTCATAAACAGAGTGTCCAGTTTTTTATTAAGTTACTTGCTGTAGCTCAATAAACTTCCCACTGGAAGGGTTTCAGGACAAGCACGGCAGATACAACTCGAGCCACTTTTGAGCTTTTATTGTGTACAGGTTATAAACCGGCAAGCGTACCGGCCCTGATCAACAACAGAATGAAAGTGAAACTGAGGCGGCGCCTGCGCACTAACTAACTACGCATATACAGATGCACAGTCTGATGACTAGGAACGATAATAAACATATCCGTAACCTAGTAGGATTATAACGTATATGAAATATAACATACATGTGCCTGCATTTAAAATAAGATGGTAAATATACACACTTATTTCTTCAAATACCCTAGAACATAGTAACAACATCTATCACTTTTAATATACACACGCAAAACAATAGTGACACCTGTTGGAAAGTTCTACACCTCCCACTTGGTCTACTGATTTCAGAATCCAAGTAGACCACCATAACTAAACAATTCACTTCTAGATATGAACTCCTCTCCATGACAATGCAAATAACATTGCATACTTGGTTATGAACATATTATGTTACAACATGAATAACTATATCTTCAAGGTAGCTTTAATGTCCAAAACAATATACATTATCCTTGATGACATTACGACCTCCTTTACCGAAGCACATTACCAGCCTCGGGGAGGATGGTAGCGGGGAAAGTCTTGATCCTTTACCCAAACACACTATGGTGGGGATCCTATATTATACAAAACACACCATGGTGGGGATCCTTTACTGCTCCTCCACTGGAAGCAGAACCATCAACCTCCTAACCTCCCTGTAGAGGATGGTGGAGGGATAGTTCTCCTCACCTCGGTTTCTCTTGGATTGTCCGTCGGAAACTGGACAACTTCAACATGTTGTCACTCTCACATCTCGTACTACACCCCTCGCATCAGGACATACCTCCACGACTCGACCCAGCCTGAACAGGCCTCTCAGTGCGTTTTGATCAGCTAACCATACCATATCACCCGCTACAACATTTCTAGAAGGCGTGTGCCACTTCTGGCGGATGTAGAGGTTTGGACCAGCCAGCTGGCTCCACTGCTTCCAGAACTTGTCAACCTCAGTCTGGATTGCTCTCAGATGTAAGAAGGGGTAAGATGGATACTCAAACCCCCGGGAGTCCCCATTGGGTCCTGCACGACCAAGCAGAAGCGAGTTGGGAGTGATTATTTCCACGGCCTCATCTTGTACCTGAGCTCTGGCACTGATAGGTCTCTCATTTGTCAGATTAGCAGCCAGGTACAGAAGGGTCTGGAACTCCAGCGCTGTCAGATTACATTCTTTGCCAACACTACTTAACGCCCTCTCTTGAGTACACGAACTGCTGCTTCAGCTGCCCCATTCCAATGGTGAGAGACCGCCGGGTGAACCACCCATGTCCAGTCGGTTCCTCTAACTACCGCTTTCTTCTGGACATGATCCTTGTTGATGTTACTTAGGAACTCATAAAGCTCCTGTAATACTGGTCTAGCGCCCACAAAGTTGGTCCCTTGGTCCGACTAGAGCTTTCTTGGATGACCCCTGAGAGCTGTGAAGCACTGGTATGCTTTCAGGAATCCTTCCGTCGACAAATTTTCCACAATGTCAGCATGTACTGCTCTTGAAGCCATGCAGCTGAACATCACACCCCAGATTTTCATCTTTGTTCTTGGCCTTGAACCCCTCACCACCCATGCTTTAGATCTCACATGGAGGAGTGTGCCAGCAACCCCTTCGTGGTTAGCTTCATGGGCCTCTCTCATGAGAAGAGTGCTTACCCACGCCTTGTAGGGAACCGGGGTACACCAATCTCTTCCTGGGTCAAAGTCTGGACTCTACCATGACATCTCAGAAGCCCTGAAGCCTCATCCCTGCTAACAACGAGTCTGTTTAGCGTAGTCACAGGAAAGCATAAGCACAGGTCTTGGAATGCAGCTTTGCGTTCCTTTACTGTCAATACTGCCTCCCACTTTGCTGGCTTGGAGGCCCTGCCTACACGGGCCAGCCACTTCTTTACAGCTCTGCGGATATAACCAACTACTCCACAAAGTCTAGTAAGAGAACTGTCCCTTGTTGGATCCACTTGGTCTATGAGCGTGGCTCCCCACAGAGTCTCCTTCTCCTTAGTCTTAGTTAAGGTCAATTTTATCCCATCTTCTGGGGACATTGAAGCCCCGCAAGCTCCCTCTGTGATTACTGGATCTTCACCACCAGGGCAGCCAGAATTTAACAATTTCTTGGCTTGAACTCTGGTAAGGACAGCTGAAAAGACCTTTATTCTGGAGTCTACTCACCACCTCCCTAGCATCAGTTGCCACTTCTGAAGCGGACTTTATGGGCCCATCCTCGACTGGACTAGACAGTAACTCGGGACCTTTCTGCCACAAAGAATTCTCACCCAGCAGTTCAGGAGAGCACCCTCTTATGACTAGATCAGCGATGTTGACTTCGCCTGGTATCCACCACCAATCAGTAACAGCTCCAGCCTTCTGAATCTCCCCGATTCGGTTCGCAAAGAATGTCTGGAAACCGTAGCTCTCTCTCTGGACAGCCCCAAGCACCGTCTGACTGTCAATGAAATGATACCATTTCTCCACGTCCAATCGTCCATGCTTCAACACGTATCCCTTCAGACATGTGGCAAAGACAGCTCCACATACCTCAGCCTTGACTGCATCACCTTTCTGGTTAAGAGGAGTTAACTTGGCCTTTGACTCTACCAGCCAAGTGACCACACCATCTGACGTCTCCCATCGCAAGTACAGCACTGCGCCATGGGACTCACAGCTCCCGTCAGAAAACGTGATTCCCCAGGGCCTACTGTAGAGTCAGGTCCAGAGGTCAACCTTCTAGATCATAAAGCACCCAAAAGCATACAAAATGGACACGAGAGGATCTGGCAAAGATCTCTAGAGAACCTACGTGGTGCCAGCAAGCCTGGCTCAACTCCTAAAAATTGCACGTCTTGACAACGGTGTAAATTAAAGTCCCCTCCTTGACCAAATGGCTAAGGAAGCTCATTCCTCCTCTCAGGACTTCAAAGAGCCTGTGGGGGGAGATGGGGTTTTGAAAGAAGCCCATTTCTCTCTCTTTTAGCCAGGAAAAGGCTTAAAATTTTACAAATATATGCATATTCATGCTGTTTGTCAATCTCCATGTTACTGTACTTCACCTATAATGTCAGGGATAGACGTATTAAATTGTATTCTGCTTTTATTTACATTCCTGTATAAAACTACAGGTAAAAGTGTGTACTATTCCATGTTTCATATCTAAATGTTTCTCTTTTTATTTCCTAAATGATGGAGTATAGCCCAGTCATGTGTCTCATAACACTGCCATTTTACTCTAGTCTAAAACTATTTCCCATTTCTGAAACAACTCCTCACAGGCTGTCTTTAAATGCAAATGAGACACGAAAAGGGACAAAGAAACAAAGTTTTGCACCAGAATCGGCTCATTATCATTGGATCGCCGACCTCCTGGGGGCGGAACACCTCAGGAGTTTAAAACACTTGTGAGCATGCAAAGCTTGGCTTGAGGCTTGAAGCTAGAGGAACAAGTTGCTGAAACTTCCCGTGACGTGTCGCCGCGCAGCTCGGGCCCTGGGCTCGAGGCTCGAAGTTGCTGACTCCAAGACCTAAACTTCTCCGCGCTCGCCTCAAGACTACCTCTACCTCTGAGACCGCCCCTTCTTCAGTTTACTTCGGCTAAATTCATATAATTTCATCAGCCTCTGCGGGATTACGAAATCTGACAAACGCTCACGATTGCTGGGAAACCAACAGGACACAAACTTTTCTTTAAAGCGCATCGACTGGGACCTGACACACACACAGCCATACGCAAGTATCTGATCTAAGCTTAAATAGTTGCACTTAAGATTTGCCCCTTTTAAATAAGGTGACTGTCCAATGGTTCATGCAGATGTGAATAGCTGATTTAATACTGCAACTCTCTCTCCTGTACCCTTCTCTCTCTCTCTCTCTCTCTCTCTCGCTTTTTATGTTTTTACGTGTCATTTGTTTAGTGTTCGCCATTTGCTAGTTAGCGTTGGTTTTTCCCCTTTATGTAATCAATAAACCCGCATTTGTATTCACTTATGAATCGTATACTGTGTTCATTTGCTCACGAGCATCACGTCACTTAAACTGCTTTGATTTAGTTTTTTAAACTTATTATCCAGAAAATTATCCAGTCCTGTAACTTAGCCAATTACGGTGGGAAAGATTCATTTTCAAGGCTAGGAAATTGATAGTTCTTAGAGTTAGAATAAAGGCAGCTAAACACTCGCTGGACGAGGGCATTCATTCGGTTTATTATTGACTCGGCTGTATCAGATAAGTGTATAAAATATGTGTAATTAATAACCATTTATCATACATATTTTATTGTGCTTAAATTAATAACTTTCATTACATAAGAAATAAGTTTGATACATGATAACATAATATTTTTTTTACTGTTGATGACCACATGGCACTATTAACCCTTTAGATAGGCCTGTGTAAAAAAAAAAGCGTAGTTTCTGGATTTTTTATGGAGTACTATGGAGTATAACAGCATATTATAGCATGTGTGTGTGTGTGTGTGTGTGTGTGTGTGTGTGAGAGTGACCTTTGTACACTTAACTTGATGTGATATATATGTACACATATATCGCTATAATATGCTGTTATACTCCATATAACTCCATATAAAAATCCAGAAACTTGGCTTTTTTTTACACAGACCTATCTAAAGGGTCAATAGTGCTACGTGGTCATCAACAGTAAAAAAAACAAAAACAAATTAAACCTCTTCCCAACAGGGAAAGCCACAATCAAAAATGCATGATTTTATGATGTCATGGCTTTGCGATCAAAAAAATTGTTTATAATGGAAGTCAAAGGGGCCACAAACAATAAATGAGGGAGAAAAAATTAAATCTGATGCTGCACAAAAACTAACAATGCATCGAGGCCAATGTTGTTACTAATCTTTGACATGTCCAAGACTGTTATAAAGGTAAAAAGAGATCCAGTTTAAAATCACTTTTTATATTGAAAATAAGTCATTTTGTGTGTTTTTTCAAAAATTAAATTAAAAATTAAATAGTTAAAATCCTGAATTTGTTTTAAACATTTGGTAGTTTTGATCAGAACTGAAGTTGATTAATAGATTTATGCAAAAAAAAAAAAAAAATTCTCTGATACATTTTTCCAGCAGTTAAAGTTAGTGGCTGTTTTCAGCCACCAACATCACGAAAGGGTAGTAAATTTGAACAATGCACGAGGGTTAAGAATTAAAGGTGAAAGTATAGTAACCTATATTTGGAATTTGTCCTCTGCATTTCATTGTTGAAGCCCTAATTTTTATTTATTTTGCAGTTTTAATTATATTTTCTTTCTTTAATGGCTGGTATTCCTGAGCCACCTCATGGATTTCCCCTCAGATTTAAATACCCCAGTGGTCAGACCAGAACAAGAAGATTCCTTGTATCTGAATCAGTTGAGGTTGGTAATTTGTGCACAATTCATCAATGTGATAACAAAGACTGCAAATATGGTGCAATGTTTTCTGTTTTGAAAATGAGTGTTTAATTTACATATTTCCTTCATGTATGATTACGTAGATATTATTTGACTTTGTGGGAGAGCATGAAGAAGCTACTGAATATTTTACATTCAAGATCCCCTTTCATTAACAACTTTAAAAAGCAACATGTCTGGGATGCTTCTACAAAACAACATAAGTGGCTCAAAGACACTTTACGTCCACTGGATTCAAGCCGATGATCCAGACGTGAGAGCCATGTTTTTAATCAGTTTAACCTTTGTTACACATAAACATAAGAAAGAAACTAAAAACAACTAATAGCAGTTACAGTGGTAAGTAATTGTGTTACTTAGTTTAATATACATGAAGCTTTTAGTGTTCACATTCTCAGAAATATACAGGCATATCTCAAAATATATATAAAATAATGTACAAGTTTGATATTTTTTTAAATGTAATTCAAAAAGCAAACTTGCTATCTGAGTAATTTTTATTGATTTTTTATATTTTTTAATTGAATTTCTAAGCTGAAAGTCATAAATATTAGAATTAAAATAAAAAGAGCTTGACGTATTGTGAGGACGCATTGTGATCTGATCTCAGAGTAATGTAAACGCAATACAGCCATTGTGTCTGCATTCAGAGCATAACGTCATGCAAAACCAGCCCCTCTGTCCCGAGCCATCAAAATAAAGGCCATGGAGCTCATGCGAGACACTACACTTTTATCTTTATGGAATAATGCAAGTATTCATGCATTATTACCACCACAACGATATCAGACTCTTATGCTTATGCTTACCTTTTCCATAACGAAATCTGTCCACCTTATTAAAAACTGCAGCCCTCTCATCCTCCTCATTTTGTGGGATTGTTTTGTAAAATGTCCCGCAACAGAGATTTGTTTTTAATTGTTTTTAAACCCACCACCAGTGCCATTCTCTCTCTCTCTATATATATATATATATATGTGTGTGTGTGTGTGTGTGTGTGTGTGTATCTATATATATATATGTGTAAGGGATAATGTAGATCCAGCAGTTTGTTATCCTCCGCTTCGCGTCGGGCAGTTGCTAAGCCTGTCGGGCTTTATTCTGCGATAACAACCTGCTGGATCTACATTATCCCGCTTATTACACGGCTTCTTGCTACAAAAGCAAAACAATAAACAGGAAACATTGCTCTGAGTAATATTTTACTTATTTTCAAGGTCTTTAATTAAAAGCAAAGCTTCCGCAAAAATATAGTTCCTAACAAATGGCTGAACGCAGCGAACACCGTCTTAACTGCGCCTTCTTTCTAGATGAATAATTAATGGCCACAAATGTAATTTTATAGATTTTAACTCGTGGTTAAGCGTTTTAAGCCACAAGATGGCGCCAAACTGCCAGTGATATGCGGCAGATATGCAGCAGTGACAGCAGCGGAGTGATACGTAATGATCAAGACCATTCATAGAACCCGGATGAGCCTGTGTTATTAGTTTTAGCGGTTGTTATCTGGGAATAACGACCCTCGGAATGCTGCGACTGACCAATCAGAAGCGAGTATTCCACGAAGCCGTGTAATAAATAAATGGATGGATTTAATACCAACACATGTTTACTTAATGCATGTTGACTCATTGCAGTTCATTCAAGTTCTTTATTCCAACAATCAAGCTGAACCTACTTTACCATCACCTGTGTGTTACGAATTGGGAACTGAGAATGACAGCTCTTTCTCTCCTGAAGGGTATGCACTTTTTCTTTTTAATGTTTTGTACCGCTGATATTTTCTCTTCTTTTATCTGCCATCTCTCTCTCGCTATCTAAAGTTGATCCAGGGCAATTCCATGCAAAAGTCTTCAATGCCATGATAAAACAATTTATTTGTTTTTTACCAAAAGAATAAAACATTGTTTAACTTTTTAATGCATCATGGTATATATTTTACTGTATTGATGTATTTATACATTTTAAATTTATATTTTACTGTATTTAAATGTCTTTAAAAGACATTTAAAGGGAACCGCTATGATATTATATAAAGAGAAGGTTCAATATATCGGAAACCAATACAATTTATGAAAAATTATATTTCGGGTTTTAACTGTGAATTGACTTTCATAACACTGGAATTGCCCTCTACTAATATCTGTCCTGTTTACTCACTGAGTGCTCTTTCCTCCCTGTCATTACTAGACACGCCCCTTAATGCTGATACGGCAAAAATACAGCTTTAAATTCTATTGTCTATTTAAGAAAAGGGCAGGAGCTGCTTACTATAAGTAAGACATTTTTCCTTAACATATTGTATTTTTATGTACAGAACTGACCTTGGAACCATTTTGAAACAACTTGGGGAGAAGATTGATGACAATTCCTGTCCAACTAGCAATCACATCAATATTTGCAGAGACTACACTGGAAATGTCCACAACATATTGAGGAGCACCCTTCAGGCCTTCAGAAGGCGACATTTCAATCCTGAGGCCAGATTGGATGTCATTTTTGTTGACGGTGAACAAACACCTGAAGGTGCAGCAGATGGTGGTGGTCCACTCGCGAGTATTTAAGATCGCTGATGAAGGCTATTCAGCAGTCCTGTGTATTTGAAGGAACAGAGACAGATAAGAGACTAACCCTCGACACTCATGGTTATTTCTAAATACTATATAGTCCTGTATATTCATTGTTACCAGAACTATCCATTTTATAGTAAAAAAATAAGCAAGAATATTTTCATTCATTTAAAATTGGGCTAATTTAGTCCCAAGTAGTTTAAGACTTTTAATTGTGCTCATTTTTGTAAGGGATATGGTGATTGTGACGTTTTGAATGCTTAAGTTTCATGGCAAGTAGAGAAAACCCAGCATTTAATTCTGTTTTGACAATTCCAGTCATCCTTGTAAATGAGGGCATTCAGGATTTGTACATTTAGGAAGGAGGTGGGAAGTGGCACACATTAATCACAAAATAACCAAAACATACTCAAATAAAAATATGTTTACACTCATGCTGCCAGTCATTTGCCACTCATTGGGCAGAGCCGCAGTCACAAGCAGATCCTCTATTCTAGCAAAATGTCCTCTACGCAACCTCATGTATACAAGAGGAATGGGATATGTACATACTGTATAAATGTTGGGATTCCTCAAGAGATTTAGCATTGGATGTGCCACAATAGTAACTATATATATTCTGTTTACAGCCTTGGAAGGAAAAGTCTACATGCGGATAGCACGGATAATATCTGTGTGTGTAGTTCATGGAGGTGTTCTTCTCAGACAGATTGTTTAATCAGGTTTGTGGTAAACCTACTCCTTCTGCTACACTGGAGGAAGTGAGTGATGACACATTCAAGGATAAGCTCTTGAAGGCGAGTCTTAATTTGGTAGTGGACACTAATGTAAGTAAATAAACCTGTCTCTCACTACCTTGCTACCTTTATAATTCATGCAACATTCAAAATTGTGATTACCTTTTTTAGATTAAAGAAGCAGCAACTGTTGTAGAAGCAAAAGAAGCAACAGAGAACGCAGAGGACAGCCTCGCCCTTGTCGGGGCTTGGAGAAACATCACAACACTGAAGCAGAGGGATGCCCTGGTGCAGTCTGCTCTTCACTTCTTTGTTGAGGGAAGATGAAATGTTGCATTACAGCAGTGAGTATTCTTTTAGACAAACACACAATAACGTCTGAGATATCAGTCAATAACACTTTGGGTTTGGATTTTCTGACAAACTAATTTCAAGAGATTGAAATAATAACAATAAAAAGCATTAAGTCTTTATGAATGAGTTAATTTTATTAATTGAACCAGATTTTAAAAATACAAATGATATCACCTGGTTGGGTGGGAGGCTGGCTTATGTTTTTATATTTCCAATGCATTTGTGTTCAGGTTTATGGAGGGCTTCAATACACTCGGGCTCCTTGAAGAGATGAGGGCACACCTGGACTTGTTCCATGGGTTTTTGTGGAGAATGTGAGGCCTCTGAAAGCTAATGATCTTTCAGCACTTTTTCAAGTAAGCTTTTCGGAGCCAGGGACCCACAAAAGACAGCTAGAAACCCAGACTATCTGCTTCTGGCAAGACTGGCTGATTGATGTTGAAGGTAATAGACCCATGTTTAAATGAATGCTTAGAATGTTTTTTTTTTATTGTTGTTGTTTTTTATTGTAGGGCTGCAACAACCAATCAATAAAATTGATTATTATTGATAGTGAAAATTAAAAAATATATATTATACACAATGGTAATTTTATTTTATTTTTTATAAATGTTGTCATTTATTGAAACATAATTAGGACAGTCACATAGATTTGGTCGTGAGCAGGGCAATGGTTCTGATTTATTTTTGTGGTCCTAAATAATCATCAATTGTACTACAGCAGTAGTTCACTGTATGAAGAATTTTCGGGTGTAATATGTCACACTTTATTTTACTATCATCACTCACATAAATAAGCTACAGTGTCCTGCACACACAATTACATCTGTTGTCTAATTTTTTGGTTTGTCTGTCTGTGTCTGTATAAATGCTGAACATTAAACTCAGTTTTCATTCTAGAAGGAGAATGTGCTGGAGTTTGCATCTGGAGCCTCTACTATGCCTCCCAATGGCTTTATTTTCCAGCCCACAACTGAAGCACTTCCAGAAGAGTCTGGCAAGATCTACCCAGAGGCAAACACATGTAACTGCATTTTAAAATTGCCGGTCCACAAAGACTATTTGAGACAAAGACATCTGTAGTTTAAACTACAGATGTGCAATGCTCTTCTTTGGACACCAACATTTGGTGTAGCCTAGACATTCACCTGTTTTATTGTGCGCTATAATTGTTTTCTGGAAATGTTGGGTTTTCTCAATTTCACTAGATGTTTAGTGTACAGCTTAAAATGTGATGACTTTAATCTTAGCAGTATTGTAGAAAATCTAAGTAGTTGTGTAGTAAAGAGTTGACAGATATGAGTAATGAATGTTGACAGATGTTTCAGTCACTTTATTGTTTGTATTCAGTGACCACTTTAACAAATAGTGGTTTTAAATTTATATCTATGAGTTATATTAAATGTTGACTACAATAACACTTATCTGTATGAATCAAACATCCAGCATTTCTCGAAGAATGCGTACTGTCTCAATGTAAACCGGTATGGTCTCAGGCAATGGTACAGTTGGGTTTGGCAGTGTTTCCAGTTCTACTGCAGACAGGGCACAGGGTTGCACCAACTCAGGACTGTAAACTCCTGTGTCTGCCCCTCTGCATTGTTGATCGACCTGTGAATAAGAAGAAAGTTATTTATATTTAAGATTTATATTTTTGAAAGTAAATGCTTTGTAAATAAGTAAGAGCTTATATTTATTAAAAATTACCTGGCAAAAGTTGCTCCCGTTTCCATCTCTTGTTTTGCTCAACCACAGCTGCAAAGGGGACTGATTTCTGGCTGACCTTAAGGAGTGGCTGTTCCATGCATCTGGAATTGTTGCAGATGTGATTGAATATGTGGCATATAACATCTGTGTAAAGCATAGAGGTCTGTCTCCTTGTCTGGATTAAGCCGTCCCTCAGCTTCCAGGTGAAAGAAAGTAGTGTAGAAGAGGTCTGGGACATTTTCAGATACATCCCTCCACAGCCGTTCAATCCTAAAATAATAAAACATCTGTGATTCCTGCCATAAAATCTGTGCCTTTCCCACTTAGCAAATTTTAAAATAAAATAAGACTAATCACCATTTTTTTTAAATATCCACAAAATATAAAAAATCTTAAAATGACAAATTGTATTGCACTCTCAGACCAATTTTCCATTTTATGACTATTATTCCACCGCATGTTTTAGTATTTTGTCAACCCTGTTACCGACACAAGCGTTACTAGATACTACAGTTTAATTAATACACATACCACATTGGCATTAGCTCAATAATATATTAAAGGTGTGATTTTAAATGTTCAAATTTTAGACAGACAATCTAAAAATGGTGAAACAAAATTCAACCCTTCTCTTTGGTATAGGGCTGTAATACAAATAATGAAATATTGATATCACATTAATAACTCCAGGGCTGACAACTACATACTAAAAGTGCCAGAAAGTATTGTTGTAACATCTGAACTCATAATTATTTGTATATACAGACAAGTAAACATCACTCTTAAAAATATCATTGGTTATAATTCATATTTTAATTGTATTGATTTATAATAAAAAAAAGTAAGGAACGGTTAATGTAAAAAAATAAGTAAGTGTCGAGCACCTTTGATTGTGAACGCTCCTTCCAGCAATATGACTGTTTCTATTGACTCCTTGACTGGTCACCATGTAGCGTGCCACCAGAGTGTTTTCTCCTCCCTTATCTGAACAGACTCTGGAGGGGACACCATACTGCTCCACTGCAGACAGGAAACTCTCCAGGACGGTTTGAGCTTTGTTGTTTGTTGCAGCAGTCAGATAAAGGATGAGCCGTGAAAACCCATCAATACCACTGTGCACAACCACTCTCCATCTACAAATATGAAAAAGAACATACTTATTAACCACTCTATGGAAATAGTACAGAGGCATTTGAATGCTGGGAGTTATGGAATAGTACAGAGCACCCAAAGCAGTGTGCAGTCAATGCCGTGGCCCCCGGGGGGCAGTTGGGTGTTTGGTGCTCTAAGGTCATGGTATCCACCTTATTTTTGATGTAATCGTGGGCTTCGCCATTGCAGCTTCATAGTGTTGGGACTTCCGGTCGCATTCACTTCCATTCATTTTCAGCGATTTTTAACGGCACAAAACAGCTCGTCACGCTGCTTTTTAACGGTCATTTCTCATCGAGTTATTTTAATGTACTGAGTATAAAATTTGATCAAACTTGTTTGTGGCATAAGTAATTCACAGTTTATTGTCATTTGTTATTCTTCTAGTCTTTTGCCCATAGAGGCCAATGAGTCGGAAGTCTTAACACATTCGCCAAAACGAGCGACTTCCTCGTTGCAAAATAAGGGGGATAGAAGGTGAAAGAGAGTGCTGGACATTCTCTCCTCCAACCTACAATCCTCTCCTCCAACCTACAAGAACCAGCAAAAGTGTCTCTGTAGAAAGCATGTGTCATATGGGGCTGCGTGGAGTATCTTTGACATGAGTGATGATAGGCTGTAAAGAAAAGCAAGAGCAGAAGCCCTTACACAGAGATGGTCATAGTGAGTTTTTTGTAAATGAGTAACCTCATTCACATGGCGGTTCATTTTGAACAGTGGTTTTAGGTCCTAGTTCTGGGAACTCACTGCTCTGCACATTTTGTATGAGTCTCTTTATCTGAGAAAATCAGTTCAATATGTGAATCTCTTAGGGGTGGACACAAAATGTGCAGAGAAGTGGGTCCCCACAAAATAACATTTCAAACTTGTCCTGGAGGCCTGTCATGTACATGTTGTATGTTTAACACACCTTGATCAACTCATCAGCTCATTAGTAGAGAATGCAAGAAATGAATCTGGATGTCTGATCGAACTGATCTAAGCAGTTATTAGTAAATGAAGGGTTTTTAGCCACCCCACTGCCATAAACTGAAGTTCTGAAAGAGTTGTAATTGCTCACCTTATAAGCTTATGATTTCCGTCAATATGCCAAATGCTATTGGGAGCTGGGACTGAGTAACATCTTCGCTTTAAGGTTCGTAGTGACAACCTGCGCATCAGTAGCCCTTGAGGATCCACACGTCTTAATGATGCCAGCACACGGCTCTCTATAAAAGGAGAATTACATGAACACACAATGCTACATACACCGTTGCTGCACAATGAGATCATATTTGGACCGTTCATCATAAATACATTTGCATAAATAACTTTTACAGTTGATAAAGTGCATAGACATTTCAAAGGCATTAAACATCAAGATAATAAGATATTATTATGTCACTAAATATGTGAACTAATGTTTTTATTTAAACAAACAAACAAAAAAAAACATAAATAAACTGATCATCAGTCTGAACTCAGTCAACTCATACTTTTGACAAAAATCTGCCTTGATCTCAGGTGACCCAGGATTAGCTTGTAGCCAGTGCTGGGGAAACGGTGATGAATTTCAGTCACAATCACGTCCAACTCTTCTCCACTTATACAATTGTTCAAGTCATCACGTCTAAATGCACAGGAAAAAGTAAATCACATCATTTGTGCTAATTTGAAAACTGCTTCAGACAATTGTTTTGTCCATAGTTAATCATTTTAGCTGTTTTTTCGGTAACGCTTTAAATTACAGCCCGCAAAGAACTATGTAAGTATGCTGAACTTACAGCGTACTTATAAAGAACGTACGTGTAGGTATAAGGGAACAATATGTTAAGTTCGGGTAATAAGGGGGTAATAAGACTGATAATTAACCTGCAAAGAACTATGTAAGTATAAAGCATTTACGGTGTACTTACTGTGTAATTATAAAGAACGTACGTGTAGGTATAAGGGAACAATATGTTACGTTCGGGTAATAAGGGGGTAATAAAACTGACAATTAACCCGCAAAGACCTATGTAAGTAAACTGAAGTTACACCGTAACTTTGTTGTAATTACAGTATACCTATTTAATACATCCATGTAGGTATAAGGGAATAGCATGCGATATTTGGGAAATAACGGGGGTAATAACCTGTGAATTTTTTTTTTTATACTGTAGCCTATCATTTATAACTAGGCTATTTAAAACTAAGGGCTACTATAATTAGGCTACATCGTATGGTACAGTGTACTGTATATGGCCTAAACAACAGTCTTATGTTGTGAATATGATTTAAAAAGACGATGTACTTTTCATAATTTTATATTAATGTTTTTTACAGGCCTAGATAGACTATTTCTTATAGCGTAGCTACATATTTAATATTAAAGGATACAAGAGGGTAATCAATAAGCTTTCATAAGGTAAGGAGACATGTGAATGATAAATTATAAACTCAACTCATTTCACTGGATGTCTAGTTTTGTTGTGAAATCTCCATCATGTATCCTTTAATATTAAATATGTAGCTACGTCATTCAATGTGTTGGAAATTGTTTGTCCCATTTTAGGTTTCTCTATCAACCGTTTTCACAATAAATTACAAATTACATTATGTAATAGCTTTCCCCTTTTTCAAAGGTTGCCTGAGGAGGTAAGTAACACACACTCAACTCGTTTAGCGCCAGTATTTAACGGCTCTCCCCACCTCAGCCAATCAGAGAGCTGGTGCATTACTTGCCAGGTATCAGCCAATCAGAGAGCTGGTGCATTACTTGCCAGGTATCAGCCAATCAGAGAGCTGGTGCATTACTTGCCAGGTATCAGCCAATCAGAGAGCTGGTGCATTACTTGCCAGGTATCAGCCAATCAGAGAGCTGGTGCATTACTTGCCAGGTATCAGCCAATCAGAGAGCTTGTTCCATTGATAATTTGCATTTTCACCAGTGCTCAATAAAAACAAACAAACGATGAACCCTTTCCAATTTGGTCCATTTATTTACAGATGAATTAATTAATGTGTTAAGTGATTTATCAACGTCTATATTTATTGTACAGTCTGCCATCCATTAACGAAATGCTTTATTGTTATTTCCGTGACTCTCGTGGTCCTCCATAGTACCACACTGTAGATTTTGCCACTCCTAATATTGTAGCAATTCCTCTGATGTTTTTTTTTTCTGTTTTCTGAGCTTAAAGATGGCTTGTTTCACCTGCATGGAGAGCTCCTTTGACCGCATGTTGTCTGTTCACAGCACAATCTTCCACATGCCAGCAGCACACCTCAAATCAACTCCAGGCCTTTGATCTGCTTCATTGATAATGACATAACAAAGGAATTGCCCACACCTGCCCATGCAATAGCCTTTGAGTCAACTGTCCAATTACTTTTGGTCCCTTTATAAAGAGGGTGGCACATGTTAAGAAGCTGAAACTCCTAAACCCTTCATCCAATCTGAATGTGGAGCTGAGAGTCTACACATTATGTCCATATCCTTCATATAACTATAATTGGAATATGTTTCAGTAAACAGGTAAAAAAAAAAAAAAAAACTTGTCCAAATATTTATGGCCCTAACTGTACCTCATCTAAATATTGATGACAATATAAAATTATAAAAAATAATCAATTTAGCAGCTAGGAGAACAATACAACAAGAAAACAGACCATGAGCAAATATGAAAAAATGTCCACAAATGTAGAAACTAAAGTATGTAAATTATTTGCAAACAGCAGTCAAAAAATAGACTTAAAACCTTGGAAAAACACATTTATTAATTTAGCAGAAAATGCTAAATTAGCAAAAACACATGCATCATTTTCAAAAAACAGTATAAATGATTAGAAATAAGCAACATGATTAGTGTAGGGAGCTAAATGTTGGTGTTTACAGTGACTTGCTCATCTCACACACGCTCATGCACACATCTTAACAGCTGTGCTTTAACTTCAGACTGAACCACAGCAAGTCTTTCTTAAAGTACACATTGAAAGGTCAAAAATTAGATTCAGACCTCTTTCAGAAGCTGTCAGGATGAATAAACCAGAGTGCAGTCAGGACTGTTGTATGTTGCAGTCGATGGACAGAAGTATATGTGATTTCCATCAGTTATTTAACTGTTTTCTGATTTTATTTACAGAGAGCTGTCGAGTCGTCTCATACTTCAGGGAATACGTTTCGAGAGTTGGGTCACTCTCTCATTCTTTATTGTAGTTAACACTTTACTGTAACTTTTGTTTACAACTTATAAGGGATCACTTGAATAAGCAGCTACAAGTTCAAATGTAGTCCCTTATCACAATAAAACCTGTCACGAATCATCACCAGCACAAGACAGCATATTGATTGAGAAGTATGCCTCACCACAACTATGATTGGATAAACTGCATTGCACTGCACATTATTTTTCTATTTTTATTCACTATTTTTATTCACTTTCTATGAAAGTGAATAAAGTGAATGAAAATCTCACTTGTTATTTAAAGGAAATAGCCCAAATTTTCTCCACCCACCCAATGCATTTTTCTCTGGTTCAACCTGATCAAAAGAAGCCCAACTGAACATGAATCTGCTCAATCTGGCAACACTGTTCCTGGTTCTGTGTTTGAGTGACGTGTGCAAAACAGGTTTATCTGGATAATGAAATGTCCACTAGATGTCAGTGTCAGAAAGACACTCTGAGAAACAAGTTACAAAAGCAGAAGCTGCATCCTAATTTAGTCCTTTCAATAATGAATATCAATGATCAGTGCTGTGTGTTTTCGCTTCAAAGACACATTTCATCAAAGTTTGGAGTCTGATCATCATCCATCTCCTCACAGTGTTCATCCTTAAGCAAATGTTCATCATTTTGTGAGTGTATTGGTATGGAGCTGCTTTTTAACTGTCGGTGTCAGTTAGAAAACTAACTAATAGATCATTAATTTGAGATTAAATGAATGATAATGATTTTATTTGGGCCACAAACTCAATAAGATCTTTAGTAAAGTCTGTAGTGCAGAATGGATGTGTTATTTTTGATTCACATGAATTGTTAGTCCATAAGTCTGTTCTGCAGTGTTAAAGTTAAAATTGATTGAAAACTATTTTTGAACAGCATCGAAAACTTCACAATAAAATGTTGGAATAATGTATTGTAATAACAGAGCAACACATTTGTGAAAATAAGTGATTTATAATCTATCAATAATTATTTAGCTAATGATATGATAATCATTTACTAATGATATGATCATTTCTTGACATACAAAACATTATTGGATGACTTTAAACATCACTTTTCAATCATCCATAAATGTATATTAATGTTTAAATGATTTGTTAACCATTAGCAAAACACTTTTAAATGTTGTATAATTGATCATTATTATAAAGTGTAAAAATACAATTTAAATAATAAAAAAAAAGATTATAAAGTGTTACCAAAGTCTCTAGTCACTCTCTCAACTGAACTGTGTAAAAACCTTTTTTTTTCAGACATATTTGGCAACCTTGCTGAGAAAGTGAAAGCAAATAGTTTTACATACAACGTTTACACTTGAACACAGGTGATCATTTTGAAAACCGATAATCAAACTGTGTATTTTATTTGATTATGTGGGTAATTTACATGTATGTAATGGGAAACTGAGGACATTTGGAGAACTATGTAGTCTGTCTAGTAGCCGAACATTTTGATCAAAGCGAGTCTTCAATGTGGAGCAGAAAGGCACTTCCTTATTACTGTAAGTAAACATAAGATACTGACTTAACCATGAATCACTCAAGAAACATGATTAAATATGACAAATAGAGATATAGATAGACAATATTGTAACATGTTTCATTTCAATGTTCTCTAAACACATTTTTGCATTTTTATATCATTCATATAATGATCAGTGTGAATGAAAATGAAAGTAGCTACTGTTGTTACCCCATACATTTTTAAAGCTTGTTTTACACTGCAAGTAATATGAAATAATAAATGTATTTCAGTCATAGATATTACTCATGCATTGCCTTTAAATAAATATAAGGAGAAAATCTCACCCTTATGTTGTTTCAAAATGTTTGCTTTCAGAAACTTTTAAACGCATTGTGCATTTCATAAAATAATTACAATAAATAAACCAATGATATTACACTAGACTACACAACAATACTATAAAATTATTAATCCTGTAAGGGAAATTTCATTTGCTAAAAGCAAAGCTAACAGCCACTGTTTTTTTTTTTTTTTTTTTGTATATATTTACAGATGTTTAATGACTCAGTGAATCACAGTGTTGGACTACATCTCTTCTATTAAAAAGACACTAATATAGCTGTTTATAATTTATGCTAAACTTGATGTGTATTGTATCCCTCAGTTGTATTTATGTTCAACATATCATTAATTGCTCCAGCTCATAAAAAGGTGTAGTGTTTATGCCCAATCCACAAATCAACATAAATATGCTTATAGGCAAACCAGAGCATCATGTCTGACTCATTCAGACTCACCAAAGGACTGTTCAACTACTGAACGAGTCCATCAGTATCTGTCATTGAACTGTCTGTGCTGCTAAACCATTAAATAGTGACCATTATTAACTAATAAACTGCAGAAACTGAATCACTGATGTGAGAATTTGTCTTGAGATCCAGTAAAGTGAAGTGATAATAATGGTATAAAAGTGAATGTAAATGTTTTGTAAAGTAAATGTAGATGTTTGGCCATTTTAAACAGAATTGATTCTTTACAATACAGAATATATTTACATGTTTAATAGAATGATTTACATAAATACAAGGTTTAATTACTGTAGTTTTTGTGGCTGTTTGTCTCTTTTATCTAGAGTCAGTGGAGGTCAAACAGTTCAGATCCATCATGGATGAAACTCAAACATCTGGAGATGAAGACTTTTCCCCAGGATTCAGGTACTTTGAGTAACAGATATATCCTCAACCTCAAGGGTTGTTTTTTTTCTTCCATAAAAATACTTTTTGAAGAATATTCAAATGATTCTCATCATAAAGGATTAAATCTGTTCTGTTTTAGTTCAGTTCATCAGAAGAGATCAGGAGCAGAGCCCAGCTGTGTGTCTATGAAGAGTGACTGGTCTATGGATCAACCAATTCAGTTTAAGAGTGGAGATACAAGGCCTGGTCTCAGGTATAACATTTGTATAAAAATATGGTTAGCCTATAGCATGACATTTGATATTATCACATATGTATTTATAAACAGTGTATGAATTGGAAAAGTTCTTTTTGAAGTGATAAATAATAAATAAATAGTTAATTTGTTGCATACAATAATTCAAAGGATTTCTCTCTTTCTCTTATAGTTCAGTTCAGCAAAAGACATTAGAAACAGAGTTCAGCTGTGTGACTGTGAAGAGTGATGAGTCTATGGTTTGTCAAGAACAATTCAAGAGTGGAGATACATGGCCTGGTCTCAGGTATAACAATTCTGCAAATGATATGATCTAAAGATATGATTCAGAATATATAAGATATTATGCTTAATGACTTTTTTATTTTACAGCAATGAAGTCCTCAACACATTTAGATCAAATCTAATGAAGAAGTTTGAGCGTCTGTATGAGGGAACAGTGATGCAGGGAAAGCCAACACTCCTGAATGAGATCTACACAGAGCTCTACATCACAGAGAGTGAGAGTGGAGAGATCAGTAATGAGCATGAGGTGAGACAGATTGAGACACAATCCAGGAGAACAGCAACAGAGGACACAGCCATCAAATGCAGTGACATCTTTAGACCTTTACCTGGACAAGACAAAGCCATCAGAACTGTGCTGACAAAGGGAGTCGCTGGCATTGGAAAAACAGTCTCTGTGCAGAAGTTCATCCTGGACTGGGCTGAAGGGAAAGAGAATCAGGACGTCCAGCTCATATTTCCACTTCCTTTCAGAGAAATCAACTTGATGAAGAACAAAACACTCAGTCTGTCAGATCTTCTTCATGTCTTTTTCCCTGAAACAAAAGAAATTGAAATATCCAGTGATGAATATAAAGTGTTGTTCATCTTTGATGGTCTGGATGAGTGTCGTCTTCCCTTATATTTTCAAAGAAATGAGATTCTACAGGATGCAAAAAAAAAGACATCAGTGGATGTGCTGCTGATGAACCTCATTGTGGGGAATCTGCTTCCCTCTGCTCTCATCTGGATCACCTCCAGACCAGCAGCAGCTGATCTCATCCCCTCTGAGTGTGTCCATCGAGTGACAGAGGTACGAGGATTCAATGAGCCACAGAAGGAGGAATACTTCAGGAAGAGGATCAGTGATCAGAGTCTGGCCGACAGGATCATCTCACACCTGAAGTCATCAAGGAGCCTCTTCATCATGTGCCACATCCCAGTGTTCTGCTGGATCTCAGCCGCTGTTCTAGAGAAGATGTTGAGTCCAGCAGAGACTGGAGAGATTCCCAAGACTCTCACTCAAATGTACACACACTTCCTGATCCTTCAGACCAACATCAAACATGAGAAGGACTATGAGAAGAAGCTGACAGATGAAGACATGATCCTCAAACTGGGGAAACTGGCTTTCCAGCAGCTTATGAAAGGAAACCTGATCTTCTATAAAGAAGATATGAGAGAGTGTGGCATTGATGAGACAGAAGCATCAGTGTACTCAGGATTGTGCACTCAGATCTTCAGAGAGGAGTTGGGCTTGTATCAGGGGAAAGTCTTCTGCTTTGTTCATCTGAGCCTTCAGGAACATCTAGCAGCTCTATATGTGCACCTCTCCCTTACAGTCAACAACAGAAATGTATTTGACCAAACAAAAGGAAGTTTTTTCTCTAAGAACCGGAGGTCAATATCTATGAGGTCAATATTTATGAGGTCAATATCTATGAGGTCAATATCTATGGGGTCATTATCTGAGCTGCATGAGAGAGCTGTGAATGAGGCTTTACAGAGTAAGAATGGACACCTGGATCTTTTCCTGCGTTTTCTTCTGGGTCTCTCAGTGGAGTCCAATCAGACTCTCTTACAAAAACTACTGACACAGACAGGAAGCTGCTCCTACAATAAAAAGGAAACAGTTAAGTTCATCAAACAGAAGATCATGGAGAATCGCTCTCCAGAGAAATCCATCAATCTGTTCCACTGTCTGAATGAACTGGGTGATGATTCACTGATGAAGAAGATCCAGCGTTATCTGAAATCTGGAGAAATAAGAAAAACCAAACTCTCGTCTTCACAGTGGTCAGCTCTGGTTTTTGTGTTGCTGACATCAGAGCAGAAGATGGATGTTTTTGATCTAAAACAGTTCATTGGAGCACAACATACAGCAGATGAAGTTCTTCAGAATCTGTTACCTGTGGTTAAAGAATCCAGATCAGTTCAGTAAGTAACACTGAAAACACTCAAAACAATCTCTCCACTTTCAAAACTTGATCATATTTATAATCTCAGCTTGTGTTTTCTTACCAAAGCAACAAAATTAGTAAAATCTCACATTTCTATCAAGAGAGTCCAGAGAGATGTGTGACTTACACATATTAAACCAGCTGAGGAGGTTTTATTTTGTCTGTGTGAGAGCTGATGATTGTAGAGTTCATTGTGGAAGATGAAGAATTCAGTGTGAGGAGGTCAAAACTGACAGCTAATAGATTTGTACAGCTTGTGCTCTAATGGTGTTTATATGTAGATTTTATTGTCTAAATGAACAGCATTTGCACTTTAATTGCAGCTGGTGTCTATTCATCTTTCATGTTCCTTAATCTGTACAAGTTGGTAATCTGTACACGTGGGCCAGCCGTGGCCTAATGGTTATAGAATTGGACTTGTAACCGAAAGAGTTTCGGGGATTGATCTGCGCTCTCTCCATCCTCAATACCACATCCGAGGTGAGACCCGACCAGCGATAGCAATATGACCCCCTGCTGCTCCGGGTGTGTGTGTGTTTTCACTACTGTGTTTGTGCACTTGGATGGGTTAAATGCACAGCACAAATTCCAAGTATGGGTCACCGTATTAATTCCACAATATTAATTCTTTTCCTTTTTGGTGTCACAGATGAAAATTTTGCTGCTATACTTTTAGAACAACTGATGACAAATCTTTAAAATATTAGAAAATAATGCACACAGAGGTTTCCAATAATTCAAAGAACTTGAGTCAATTATTTTGCTTATACTACAGTTACTACAAAGGACATTGTTCAGATGATGTATTTCAAGACATTTGACAGGTTTTTGTCCTTAAAGGGATAGTTCACTTTGAAATTAAATGTTGATATGTTTTAGCTTACCCCAAGGGCATCCAAGATTTAGGTGTCTTTGTTTCTGCAGTAGTTTCAATTTTGATATTTGTAGGTCCAACCGTTCTTGTCTGTCAGTCATATAATGCATGCCTATGGTCACCGCATCAAAGAAAATGCACAGATTCAAATTAAACAGTCCAAATTAAACAATTCCCCATCGTAATACACATTGATGGCCTAAGACATGAAACGAGCAGTTTTTGTGAGAAAACGAACAGTATTTATATAGTTTTTTACCTCTTGTACACCACCACATCCAAGTTATCTGAGGGCGTGCGCTTCCTCGTGTGTGAACGCGTTCTGGCTTATTGATGCGCCTGCGCAACTCCCGGAAAGCGCCGGAAGTGATCTCTCGCTCGTGCACCTCACTCATTGTTTACACAGAACAGAGATTGTAGGTAAATGGTACTAGTTTGCACTTATCCGGGATGTTTAAACCGACGAAAAAGAAAAGAATTACGTATGCTCGCGCGAGAAATCACTTCCGGCGCTCGCACCGGAAAATCAATAAGCCAGAACGCGGTTGCATATACATTTAAGAATATTTTTATCCAAAATGACATACAAATTAGTCAAAAGCCCGTCATAAAACAATGCCAGGTTTATTATACAATAATAATAAAGTGCTAAGATGATCACAAATAAACAAATTTTTGACGCACATCTTTCTTATTAAATGGTTGTATTCGACCACATACCTGCTACAACTGATAGAGAATCACTAAAGACATCTGATATAGGTCTATTCCACATAATAAAATGCAATAAAACAATATACAATATGATTTGCCAGGAGCTTGCTGTTCTTCTATCGGCTAATGAATCCGTGAGTACAGTTTACAAACCCGTGGGAACGGATTGTGAAAGCCTGCGCACGGATTATGAATTTGTGGGTACGAATTCAAAAACCGAAAGTACAGTTTGCTAAATCTGAGCGCACAAATTGGAAATTTGTGGGTACGGTTTACTAATCCGTGGGCACGATTTGTTAAACCGAGGGAACAGTTTAAGAATTCGTGAATACGGTTTATAAACTGAGGGGACGAATTGCAAAACCGTCACCATGGATTGATTTTTTTTTTCTCCTACAGGTGACTTCCTGGGCTCCGTAGCAGTGTAATAAATTAACACAGAAAATTAAAACAACAACATGCAATTTTTTAAATAAAACATATGGATATATTGTTTTAAAAATGTTAATAAAATATTAGGATGTTAAAGTTTTATAAATTCAATTTATCAGACATGTTCATTTAGTACCTTTAGAAGATACTTACATGTTTCCCAGAAGACAAAATAAGTTACATTTACCCTGATCGTCAAATTCAAAAAGCTTTCACCCCCTCTTGTTTGTTTTTTTCCCCTTTGGAGCATCAGTGAGTGTTTGAATCTTCTGTAATAGTTGCTTATGAGTCCCTCAGTTGTCCTTAGTGTGAAAAGATGGATCTCAAAATCATACAGTCATTGTTGGAAAGGGTTTAAATACACAAAAATGCTGAAAAAACAAAGAATTTGTGATTAATTAATCCATTAAATTGGAATCTAGGAAATGTAAAAATGGAAATTCCAATGGCATACCAGTACAAATTAAACACATAGCTATGCTTAATCACTGTTATAATTATGAAGAAATTATGAATTATATAAATAATGGCATATTAAGTGCTTCTGGATTTTCCACCCTTTAAATATTTAAGAAGAATTTTAGTTCTTAGTTTTTAGTTCAGAACTTCTTTTTTTTTTTTTTTTTTTTTTTTAGATTTATTTTTGGCTTTTTATTATTACAGGACAGATCATTAGTGACAGGAAGTGAAGTAGGAGAGAGAGAGGGGGTAGGGTTGGGAAAGGTCCTCGAGCCGGGATTCAAACTCGGGACGCCCACAGCACAACAGCGCTATATGTCAGCGCACTGCCCACAAGGCTATCGGCGCCGACAGAATTTCTTCTTTTCACAGAACAAATCCAGCACAAATAAATGAACAATAAATTTATAATTAAAATAAATTTGAACAATCAAATTAGAACGATTTAGACTTGCAACAACAAAAAAAAAGTCTGACCTGTTGCATTTTTTTTTTTTTGTAACACATGAGATTAAATAGCAACAAACAAGAACACGAACATGTGATATCAAGTTGCAGTGGCCTGTTCCGAGAAAACTTCAGTCAACTTGGAGCTGACTAACCTAAAATTTTAAGGCAGCATGAGCATTAACCTTTTTTAAAACTCTGCGAAGGAGAGAGTGAGGAGAGTGAAGTTTTCGTTATGAGATCGTGGTTACATGGTTTCTTTTAACTACACAAACCGGCACATATAGAGCACAAATGAATGGCACCAGTTTTGTGCAGTTTAGACAAACTGAGGTGGAGAGTAACATCACAGGTCCCGAAAATATTTTGGTTATATCTAAGGAAGGAAAATAGATACAGTGTTTGTTTTAACGGCACAAATTGAGCACAAACAAACTGAGCCTGTTTGGAGCAATTTGGGCAACATGGGGTGGAGAGTGACATCACACGGCCAAAAAATTATGTTTAATATCTCAAACAGCAAACCAGCACAAACATACATTTTTGCAGCACAAATCAGCACAAACGAATGACATAGTTTTGGTGATTATTTCTTTTTATAGGGTGCCAACTTCACGGAGGTTATTTAAAAATGTGTTTTCCTCTCATGCTAAGCTTATTTCTCCATCTTTCAGTGTCACATGATCTTTCAGAAATCATGCTGATTGTTATTTAAGAAACATTTCTCATTGACTATAACAAATATATAATATAGAACAGCACTAAAATAGTATACATTTTGAAAATGATTGGCATATGTTTCCCATCCCTTTGTTTTGTGAAATGCCATAAAGTCAAGAATATGTTGTTTGTTCTCTTTAACCTTTATTTAATTGAAGAAAATTAAAAAAAATTGAATTGAAGAAAAAAAAATCCAATGTTTTCACTGGCCAACTTAATATTATTGTTGTTAATATTATCAATTTTTGAGCCATGATGCAGTTTTGCTTGCAAGGACTGAGAAGCTCCTTTGATACCCAAACATGATACCCTCACCTATTACCAATCCACCTGCTTGCTGTCAACTGTTTCAACAGTTTATGTGGTTATTCTAACTTTTTTCACTTTTATTTTGCCTCTGTCCCAGTTTTTTTGGAGTCGTCTGTTTATATTTACAAAATGCATTTAAGATGGTCAGAGAAAACGTTTTAAATATTTTTTTTGTCAATTAAATAAAAGTTAAATAGAATTTACAAATCACAGATTCTTTGAAATGTTCTTACCAAATTTATGAAATATAGTGAAATACGGTTTACATGTCTTCCATTTGCATGTATAAATGTGGTATTTACCCACCAAAATAACCATGTCCACTATGTCAGAAAAAAGGGTAATTCAATATTTTCTCAAAAAACTAGGCATTTTCTAAAACTATATAGGGATGCATATTTTAATTTTTTCGCTGAAATCTAATTGAAAACATCTAAACATATCACAGCAGTAAAAAGGGTGTTCAAGAGCTCCAGGAATGAAGAACAAACTAAAATCTTATCTGTAAATATGTCACTGTGGATATGTTCTAAACATGAATTTTTATGACCCCATTCATTTGAATTACCATAAATATAGTAACAATCCTCATTATAAGCACAACACAAAATAATGAACTAAGGGTGTACTCACAGTAGGAATGGTTGCCCTGAACCGAGCCCGAGTGCGAATATTTATTCGGCAAATGCGTTTCCATCTCCCATTATTCATATTAACCCTTTTGCACAAGTCAAAAACCACCTCAAGAGAGCGTAAAAACTTTTTTGAGAATTAAGGGATTTTTATTCAAAGGGTGGCTTTCCATCACACGTTTCTGATGCAATACTTCAAAATGCACATAAAAACAGGGTGATGGAAACATAGCTATCGACTTATTACAGAAACACAGGGAACAGAAACAGGTTTAACAACAAAGTATCTCTAATAATTATGTGTTGCTTAATTTACAATTGTGATTCATACCTTCTAAGTGAAGCAGAAGCTACTCTAGCACATGCTGATGACATTTTATTCTTCTGTAGTAATGTGTGTCCTAACCTACGAGACAATAGGTGTCATCATTGTACAGTTTTACTTGCATGTCGTACCCAAGTTTATTAGATCCATGTTGCAGAGTGTAATCAGCAATGATCTTATAGGATTGCTATAATCGTGTAGTGTGTTAGAAGGCTTAAGGCAGGGGTGCCAATCCTCTTTCTGGAGATCTACTTCCTGTAGAGTTCAGCTCCAACCCTGATCAAACACAACTGAACCAAGTATTTAGGATCTGAAGGAGCACTTGATGATTACAGACAGGTGTGTTTGATCAGGGTTAGAGCTGAACTCTGCAGGAAGGTAGATCTCCAGGAACAGGGTTGGGAACTTCTGTCCTAAGGAATAGTTCAGGAAACATGCCTAGAAAGTCTTCATAGTGTGATAATGGACACAATTTCTTAAAAATACTTTTTAGGGCTGTCAGTTTAACGCATCAATTTAATTATTTATGAAAATAACAAGATTAAAACATTTTAACGCAGTAAACGTGCTGGCCCTGACCCAGACTTGTTCATATAATTGACTGCAGGGATGTAATTTTTCAGTATAAATATGGATTTCCGTATTTTCCGACCTCGAGGGATGGCCCGTGTGATTTGCATAGATCCAAGGGGTTTTTTTTGGAGGGGGGAGGGGGGTGTGATTGAAATTGTGCAAATGGTCTTAAGCAATTAATTAAACTGTGAAAAGACTGTTCTCTAAAACATCATGGACGGAGTGGTCCTGAGCAAATGCGAGTAGAATCAGCATTGAAACATGTTACTCAACCCGGTAACTTTTTATGAATGGCAGTGAGAATTTGAGATTGACTAGTGCTGTCATCAAAATCTCAACGGTTGTGATGCAATTATATAATAGACTGTAGTCTGACTCGCTACATGTCTGCTGTTACAGTACTGTTTTCAGTTTCATTTTTTGGAAAAATAGGTTGGTGTCGCTAAAACCCGAATATGTAATAATGATTGGCGAAACATTCATGCATTTAAGGTTTAATATGTGCTTAATTACTACTAATAAATGGCTAATATTCTAGTAATATGCATGCTAATAAGCAACTAGTTAAGAGACTGTAAAATAAAGTGTTTCCAAGACTAGTTGGAAATAGGTAGCCAGTGTAGAGACTGTAAATTTGGGGTAATATAATCATATTTTCTTGACCTGGTAAGGACTCTAGCAGCTGCATTTTGGACAAACTGTAGCTTGTTTACTGAAGATGCAGGACAATCACCTAGCAGTGCATTACAATAGTCCAGCCTAGAGGTCATAAATGCATGAACTAACTTCCCTGCATCAGAATAAAGTAATCAAGAATAAAATAAACTTAAACTTCCTTAATGATTTTCATGTTTATTTGAAAAACCTTATGGACTTGATTATTACAATACCTTTATTTTCACTTCATCAGTAAAATCCTCAGCTCTGAGGATTGTAGTATTCTTGGTTCTAGCCTCATTTTAGTAGGACAGATTGACAGTGTTAAATTAATAAATAAATTACACTAGATTAATTCTGTATGCAATTATCGTGTTCTTCTTTTTCAGATTTTCCTCATGTCATCTCACTGCTCAGTCTTGTGGGAGTTTGTCATCAGTTTTCAAATCCTCAAACACTGCCCTGAGAGACTTAGACCTGAGTAACAATGACCTGCAGGATTCTGGAGTGAAGCTTCTTTCTGAAGGACTAAAGAGTCCAAACTGTCAGATGGAGATACTGAGGTAACTAATCTTCCATAAAATAATTAACAAAATGTTACTCGTATGGTAATCAGGGTGTAAACCAAATTTGGTCCAAATGAGGTATATTAAAATGCACCTGGGCCAGTTTTGGCAAAGATATGGAACAGTAAACACTAGCTAATGTGGCTGTGAGCCTAGAGTGGCCCACATATAAAATAATGAATAACGATTTGGCAAATATACAGCACAGTCAGCTTCGGCTAATCAGTGTGTAAGCGTAACTTGTCCCACATTTGACATGGCAAATATGCCCCATATATCATAAAACAGATGAGGGCATAAATATTTGAATAGAATTTGGCTACTTTTAGTAGGGATGTGCACAGACATTTTGTGGGGCAGAGGCTCAAATGGAAAAAGGGCACTTCTCTCTTCTTTTTTTTAAACAAAACATATATTAACACAGCTCTGACTTACTTATCAATTTATTTTAATTCCCTCACACTCACCCAACTGTTTCATGTTTCATTTTTCAGCAGATTTCTACTAAATTAGCAGTTCACATAAGAGACCATGGTCTCCTTTGGCATTCACTAATTTTATCACAAGAACAGAAACAACAAAGGAAACTAAACCACAATGTGCATGTTTTCTATGCTACTAGTTTCAAGTATATATTTAGATGTGGCAATTCTGATCACGTTAATAATTTTACTGTATTCAGCTGTCATTTCTCCATTAAGTTAGCCTGTATGCCCATGATATATTGCCTTAACTGAACTTCAGGGATGTTAGCAAACATGGCCATAACCAGGGTTTGAAAATTAGTGAGCTCTGAGGTTAAGAATTGTGCTAAAATAACCCCTACAAATATACAACTCATGATATACACTGTTTCTGATAGCGTTCATAACGTTTCTGACAGATAATATCATGATGTTTTTGCGTTTGCCGTACCGAATGTGGTATCTTGTCAGCGATAACCTGTCCGTGGGAGTTTTTGATTGCTGTCAGTTTAAGTGCCAGTGACGCAGTGTTGCCAGATATTCTATGATAGCAAACAAAATCTGACAAATACATAAAAAATAAAGCAAAATTAGTTAACATCTTCTGCAAATAATATAAAATATCGCTCTCAAAACTGCAACTTCCCACTTCATTAACTTTCTACACTGTCAAATTAAGTGAAAAGAAATCCAAAAACGCTTACAATAACTGGATTTGGCAACACGGCTGCGCCCGCGCCCTCATCACTCTCAAGCCTCATTTACTCCACTAGCGTTGCAGCGATCATTCTTGGACACTGTTTTATGTAGTCCCTCATATGAGGAGTTTTAAACCAAATTAGTCATTCAGACAGTCATTAAAAATGTACTGAGGTCTGGAACTCGGTGACCTCATAGCTGGCTATGTCCATGTTAACAAGACAAATTAACTATATTTGCATTTTGTTGTTTGGATAATTGGCTGTAAATTAGAGGCACAGGTAGCTTAGTCTTTTGTTCATCACCACTCACCTCCACACCAAGACAAACACAACTGGAAAGGGAGGGAGGGCTTTACTTCTGAGGTTCTGTCTCTCTGTCATGTGCTGATTGTATGTTGTGCTGTGTGCAATGTGCGCCTGTGCGGAGACGCTGAGGGGAGAAAGGCATCGGAACTCAACAAAGTTTTAACATTTCCCAACCTGAAAATTATTATTTTTTATCTGTTTGACATATATTCATTTATTACAAAACTCCCAAGAAAAAAAGTGCACTTTCTCTCGAGAAAGAAAAAGAGCAGGTGCTCAAGGCCCTTTTGATGTCTGTGTGCATGTGCCTGACTTTTAGTAGGATCCAACACCGTTAACTGATGCAGGCTGATCTGGATATGAGTCTAAAGAAGGCTACATAGCCAGCTATTTATTATGGTAGTTTTTATATGTGTGCTGTGCAGCATAAAAACAGAAGTGCACTATAATGCTAGCTCTTACACACTTACTATGTAGGTAGAGCCTGAGCTATAACCATTTAGGTTCAAACTTGTGAAGAACTGTTTTTGAAGTCTTGGAATGTCTTTGGATATTTTCTGAGAATTCTGAATTGCTACTTGTGCAAACTTTGGGTCGGGATGATTTTACCAAGTAGGACATATTTCTGGTCAACTTATTTGAACATTTATTGAGGACATTTAAAAAATTTTATTTGCAAACATGTTCAATATTTCTGATTTGGGATCTTGCAGGCTCTGACGTGTTCAGGAGCAGTAAATTAATCATAATGACACAACACAATTGAGGATTTTTGGGACAAAAAGTAATTTGAGACAAGCCTTGAATCTGGCAATTATTTACCTCTCGGGTGAGAGGTACCCACCCAAAACACCCAGATGACAAAATAAAACAAAACAAAACACTAACTGCACTTGTGCCACATACAATGAGAGCATTTAACAATTGGATCAAACATGCATATCAATATAAATCCTCCACATATGTTCCATATACTCAAGAAAAGAGCCCCAAATTTTATACAAGCCCTTGGAAGAGCCCCTCAGTGCATGGCTTATTTTTTCCAGTTTGATAAAGTGAAAAATGTCTTTAATTCACCTTGAGTGGGTAGGTGGCTCGGATGATTTCCAATGCATTAGAATCAAACGTCTAGCCAGGAGGCATACAAAAGCCACAAAGTCTGCCTTGTAACCTAGGTGAACTGGTAAGGGAAGTACACAGAAGAGTGCTGTTATCGCTACAAAAATTCAACATTTGGACCCAATATTCATGTAAACTTGGACAGGAACAGAACATATGTGCCAGGGTTGCTGGACCCTGACGACAGCGGTCACAGATAGGATCGACCTCAGGGTAAATTTTGGAGAACCTAACTTTAGTCCAGTGAATACGATGCAGTATTTTGCATTGGATCCAACTATGATTGGCACATAAAGATGACGAATGGACCCTATTTAGGATATTTTCCCATAATTCATCTGGAACATTTTCTGATTGGTCTTCTTCCCAGGAAATCATCCTTTTCCCAATAGATCTTGGTTCAAGGAATGAGTCCAAGGGAGTTGTTAGAGGAAGACTAGAAAATTGAGGATGCATATCATGAATAAATCTGTGAACCTGCAAATACCGGAAAAAAATGTTTTTGGGCATTGAAAACTTATCTGAAAACTGTTGAAAAGATGCAAAAACATAATCTATATATAAATCTCTAAATGTTGATATGCCGTATATTGCCCATTGGGAAAAAGTTCTATCCATCATAGATGGTGGGAAAACAAATTTTCGATGCTATGGGGGCAGACATAGAAAAAGCCTGTAATCCATTATGGCGTCTAAACTGTCTCCAGATTCGCAGTGAAGTTTTTACAATTACATTTTTGGTAAAGAGAGAATATGAACTGTTAATAGGAGAATGTAACAGGGCTGCTAGTGTAGTGGGCAAACATGAGTTCCCCGTCTGTCGTTCACGTTCGACGTTGTGTCGAAGTGACGACTAGGGGTCGCTCTTGAGAGCCCGAACACCTCTGACAGCTTTGAGAAAAGGCCAATGAAATTGGTACGCAGTATTTGCATAGCCCGCTCCGCCCCGGAGATCCGGGCATAAGAGGGGGGGGCTAGGCAACACTCATTGTTCTGTTTCTTCGGAGCCGAATGCAGTATTCTCTTAGGGGAAAACAGCATTACTCACCTCTTCGTCGTTGGATCTATGGCACGAGCAGCGGTCTCTCCCTTTAACCCTTCTCTTGGTAAGCGAGAATACCCCTGGGTGCTTCGACGACGATCTCTAAAGAGCTTTTCCTCCTGAAAAGGAGTAATTTCTCTGAAAGAGCCGACACGGATGGATTGTGTTTACATTTGCCTTTCCGTCCGTGTCTTCCTGGTTGCGGTTTCCTCGTAAACAATAACAATCGGCACGATCGTTGTGCTCAGGGTTGAGCTAGTCTCACGCTGATACATCGCTTCGTTGATAGTTTGTGTTCTGCTTGCGGAAGGGAACATAACTATGGGTTGCTGCTCACGAGCCGCGAAGCCGCGGCTCACCGCGACCGCTTCCGTTCGGCCCTTCTACTTCCGGGTACGAGGGCCGCTGCGATGTGCGTCGATGGCGAGCAATAGGAAATGAGTTAGTTCCGCCGGGTTTCCCCCCGCGGATCGCTCGTTCCTCGCGACCCCCGTTTAGGTTTTTGGACAGATTATTAGTTCTTTTTACAACTTTACTCTGTTCAAAACCTTAAAAGCTGGTTGAGAGGTTGGCTGCAGCATCGGAGGGAGGACTTAAACCATGGGAAGCTGATGCTTCGACTGAGCAAGCTGGGGAGCGAGTCTCAGTTTGAGCAGACGCTGAAGTGGTGGGCGTGCTTGAACAAGATAACCGAAACACATCAGGTTTGAGTGAGAAAAAAAAACCCTCCGCCTCATCCTGTGTGTTCATGGCTTCGGTAACGTACGAGATTGACTATATCGTGATAGGCCTTTTTTTCGGCTGAAACACGATATATCAGGTCCTCCTCCCTCATTTCCCTCGATGGCGGTCCAGCGCGAGAGGCTTCGTGGATTCTCCAGGCGGGTGGGCGCTTCAGTACAGCGCCTGCATATCTGATGCCCTGCCCCCTGGTGGGACCACGTAGGCTCTCGTCCAGAGCGTGAAGGGGTTCACGTCTTCTGGACAGGCTGTGTCCACCACGCACACTTTTGCCATCCTGCTGGCTGCCAGGCAAAGTGTTATAAGATCTGCACGAGGGAGATCTCGCCTCAGAGTGTCGCAGGAACTGCGTTCAGTTCTGTGTATGCTTCCGAGCATCAAATGTCGCAACGCAGGCTCTGGGTAGAGCGATGTCCACTACGGTGGTCCAGGAGCGCCACCTTTGGCTAAATCTGGCGGAAATGAAGGACACTGAGAAAGTTCGCTTTCTTGACGCCCCCATTTCTCCAGACTGGTTCAGGGCCCGCCTCAGGCTGGTCCTGCACCCAAACCAGCCTTGCCGTCGAGTTCTCGCAAGAAGGTGGCGCCGTTAGCTCATTTTCAGGCCGCTAGGAACCCTCATCAGGCTTCGAAGCGCTCCTGAAGTGAGCCGCCCAGGGGAGAGAGATCTGCTGACCTGTCTAGATCCACACTCGGCGAGGGGACGAGTGTGGGCTTCGGCTCCATCCTGGCTGTCTGCCTCACGGCGGACAGCCACCACATGGTCAATTTAAGAGCAATTTCTTTCTTCTCTGGGCGTAAAAACCAGTGCGACTGCGTCCCTCCGGGGTACCCAGCCACTGAAGCACGTCAAAGCATGCTCGACCGCATCTCAGGCGCTTCTGCATGCTTTGACAAACCAAGTGCATCCTTCAGTCGACCCCCTGAACTCAGGCGGTCCTCCGTTGGATCCTTGTCGGTTACGATGATCGGTACACCCACCATGGTTGGGTCCCTCCGGGGTACCCAGCCACCAGAACACATCAAAGCATGCTCAACCGCAGGGCCTGCGCTTCGGCATGCTTTGACGAATCAAGTGCATCCATCAGTTGATCCCCTGAGCTCAGGCGATCTTCTGATGGATCCTTGTCTGTCGGTTCCGATGGTCGATCCTTCCATGGCTGGGTCCCTCCTGGGTACCCAGCCACCAAAACACATCAAAGCATGCTCAACCGCAAAACTTGCGCTTCTGCATACTTTGACAGAGAAACAAGCGCATCCGTCAGTCGATCCCCTGAGCTCAGGCGATCTTCTCACGGATCCTTGTATGTCGGTTATGGCGATCAAAGCACCTTGTGTCCTCCGGGACAGCACGCCCCCGAACAAAGGGCTTTCACCACAACTCAGTCACACCGTACCCACCCGAGGTACGTCGGTGGTCCCCCTGAGACCGTTGGCAGAGAGTTTTACAGCTTGGCTCGAGATACCCAACCTCTCTCGCTGGCTTCTCAGAACCATCCGACTCAGCTATGCTATCCAATTCGCACGCAACCCGCCCAAGTTCAGCGGCATCTTCTCTACCGAGGTTCGGGACGAGAATGCTGCGGTTCTTCGGGTGGAGATCGCGACCCTTCTGGCGAAGGACGCGATAGAGCCGGTCCCCTCGGCCGACATGAAGAAAGGGTTCTACAGCCCCTACTTCATTGTACCCAAGAAAGGTGGCGGTTTAAGACCAATCCTGGATCTGAGGATTCTGAATCGGGCCCTTCACAAGCTCCCCTTCAGAATGCTAACGCTCAAACGCATTCTCACGTGCATCAGATTCCAGGATTGGTTTGTGGCGATAGACCTGAAAGACGCGTACTTTCATGTCTCGATTCTTCCAAGACACAGGCCCTTCCTGCGGTTTGCCTTCGAAGGTCGAGCATTTCAGTACAAAGTCCTTCCATTTGGGCTCTCCCTGTCTCCCCGCGTCTTTACGAAAGTCGCAGAGGCAGCCCTTGCCCCTCTCCGGGAGAGGGGCATCCGCATTCTCAATTACCTCGACGACTGGCTGGTCATAGCACACTCTCAGGAGTTGGTATGCAAACACAGGGATGTGGTTCTCAACCATCTGGCCCATCTGGGGTTTCGGGTCAACTGGGAAAAGAGCAAGCTCGCCCCGGTACGGAGCATCTCTTTTCTCGGTATACAACTAGACTCGGTTGCCATGAGTGCACGGCTCTCCCCGGAGCGTGCACAGTCAGTGCTGAGCTGCGTCCAGAAGCTCTCACGCAGCCCGACGGTCCCCCTCAAACAATTTCAGAGGCTCCTGGGTCACATGGCATCCGCAGCCGCCGTCACGCCGCTGGGCCTGATGCACATGAGACGGTTACAACACTGGCTGCGTTCCCGAGTCCCGAGATGGCCATGGCGCCAGGGTTCATACCGGGTGCACGTCACACCCGTATGTCTAAAAACCCTCGGTCCTTGGAAAGACATTTCGTTCCTACGGGCCGGGGTGCCCTTAGGACAAGTGTCCAGGCGCATTTTGGTTACGACAGATGCATCCAACACAGGCTGGGGCGCCGTATGCAATGGGCAAGCAGCTGCAGGGCTCTGGTCGGGCCCTCGGCTGCATTGGCATATCAATTGCCTCGAGCTGCTGACAGTGTTTTTGGCCCTGAAGAGGTTCCGACCTTTGGTTCAGGGCAAACACGTGCTGGTCCGCACAGACAGCACTGCGACTGTAGCCTACATCAATCACCAGGGCGGTGTACGCTCCTTTCGCATGTCACAGCTAGCCCGCCATCTCCTCCTTTGGTGTCGAAACAATGTCAAGTCTCTACGAGCCACCCACATACCGGGCGAACTCAATTGGGTAGCGGACGCGCTCTCCCGACAGACTTCGCTTCGGGGCGAGTGGAGACTTCACCCTCAGACGGTTCAGCTGATCTGGAGTCTTTTCGGTCAGGCCCAGGTCGACCTGTTTGCCTCGATAGAGAACACTCACTGCCAGTTGTGGTACGGTCTGTCCGAGGCGCCCCTCGGCACAGATGCACTGGCACACAGCTGGCCTCAGGGCCTCCTCAAGTATGCGTTTCCACCAGTGAGCCTAATTGCACAGACCCTGTGCAAAGTCAGGGAGAACAGAGAACAGATCCTGCTGGTGGCCCCCTACTGGCCCAACAGGGTTTGGTTCTCAGAGCTGGTGCTCCTCTCCCCCGTTCCTCCCTGGCGCATTCCCCTGAGGAAGGACCTCCTTTCACAGGGGAAGGGCACGATATGGCACCCGCGCCCAGATCTCTGGAACCTCCACGTATGGTCCCTGGACGCGACCAGGAGGATTTCAGAGATCTCCCACTGGCAGTGGTAAACACTCTGTTGCAGTCGAGAGCTCCCTCCACGAGGCGGCTGTACGACCTCAGATGGCGCAAATTCACAAACTGGTGTTCCTCCCGGGGGGAGAACCCACGGAGATGTGGCATCCGAACGGTGCTTTCCTTCCTCCAAGGAGGACTGGATAGACACCTTTCTGCTTCAACACTTAAGGTCCAGGTAGCCGCTATTGCCGCTAACCACGACCTGGTGGAAGGTAGATCGGTTGGGAAGCACAATTTGGTTATACGATTCCTTAAAGGTGCACGCAGGCTGAACCCCGTCAGACCGCGCCTTGTCCCCTCTTGGGATCTGTCTGTGGTCCTCCGGGGCCTACAGTCAGGTCCCTTTGAGCCGCTCCAGTCAGTCGAACTCAGTGCTCTCTTCCAAAAGACGGCTCTCCTGACTGCGCTCACATCGATCAAAAGAGTGGGAGACCTCCAAGCCCTCTCCGTCAGTGACTCGTGCCTCGCGTTATCCTGAGACCCCGGCCCGGTTATGTGCCCAAAGTGCCCACCACTCCCTTCAGGGACCAGGTGGTCACTCTGCAAGCTATCCCTTCTCAGGAAGGCGACCCCAACCTCTCCTTGTTATGCCCAGTCCGTGCCCTGAGCATTTACTTGGAACGTACTGAAAGCTTCAGACGGTCGAGTCAGCTCTTTGTCTGTTTTGGAGGACAGCAGAAGGGGAAAGCTGTCTCCAAACAAAGAATTTCCCACTGGATTGTGGATGCGATTCGTTTGGCCTACCAGGCCACAGGGGTGCCCTGCCCGCTGGGGGTGCACGCCCACTCCACCAGGGGCGTCGCAGCGTCGGTTGCGCTGGCGAACGGGATCTCTTTAACAGACATTTGCAGAGCTGCAGGTTGGGCTACACCTAACACGTTTGCCAGGTTCTACAATCTGCGTGTAGAACCAGTCTCTTCGGGAGTCCTGAACGCAAGCCCAGTAACTCCTGAAGCTGACACGGTGTAGAAGCTTGCTGAAGCGTCGTTCCCCACGGGTGATGACGCTTCCCCAGTTCAGTAAGTTTCCTGGCGTGAACCCTGAACGACAATTTCCATCATGTTGCACCCGCAACGTAGCTATGTTCGGCGGAGGAACTAGCTATCAGAATCTAATATGAGGTTAGGTTGCCTCTTGTGAACTCTCATATTAGGTTGGTGCCCCACATGTAGTGGCTCCTAATGCGGCCCCATGTGTGTATCTCCACCTATACTCCCAGAGATGCGGTGTTTCCCTTAAGACAAAACTTGTCTCCGACCCTGAGCTCAGCAGTCTCTCCTCATGCGGAGCCTGCCTCAGGATCGTCCCCTTGTTGTGCTCCCCTAGTGCGAGCCCTCAAGTGTATTCTCCACACAAATACCTCCCTCCAGGCAGGGTGTGGTCTCCGTAGTGCCCATCCCCCCCCGGGGAGGACGGACACTGGCCCAATGTTCTCCAAGATGTTCAACCAAAGGTGAGGAAAGGCTGGCTGAAGCTCTTGGGCATTGGAAGGTCACGTAGAGGTGAGTGACATTTATCTAACACGCAAGACCTGTTAATATTTGCACTCCATGCACTCGTGACGCGGTCCGCTGGTTGTGGCGTTTTCAACTGGGACCCCTAGTCGTCACTTCGACACAACGTCGAACGTGAACGACAGACGGGGAACGTCTTGGTTACGTATGGTAACCCTCGTTCCCTGATGGAGGGAACGGAGACGTTGTGTCCCCCTTGCCACAACCTCGGACCGCCTCTGAGTGTAGCCGGGTGCTTCGGCTCCTCAGATCAGAACAATGAGTGTTGCCTAGCCCCCCCCTCTTATGCCCGGATCTCCGGGGCGGACCGGGCTATGCAAATACTGCGTACCAATTTCATTGGCCTTTTCTCAAAGCTGTCAGAGGTGTTCGGGCTCTCAAGAGCGACCCCTAGTCGTCACTTCGACACAACGTCTCCGTTCCCTCCATCAGGGAACGAGGGTTACCATACGTAACCAAGACGTTTACTTCCATGGCAAGCCACATAGGTGAACACTGAGGCTGGAGTTGGTTTAGCCAGTACTGAAAGACTCTGAAATTAGCAGCCCAGTAGTAGTATTGAAAGTTGGGCAAGGCCATACCTCCAAGAGACTTAGGATGTTGAAGAAGTGCTTTACGAATTCTAGCAGTTTTTTTTATTCCATATAAACTCTGTAACTAATCCATCAAGTCTTCGAAAAAAGAACTGAGGAAGAAAAACGGGTATACACTGAAACAAATACGAGAATTTTGGGAGGGTATTCATTTTTACAGTATTAATTCTGCCAGCTAAGGATAAAGGGACTACTGACCATCTCTCAAAGTCTTTCTGAACTTGAGATAGTAAGTTATCAAAGTTAAACTTCAAAAGATCTTGAAATATATTGATTATCCAAACTCCAAGGTATTTAAATTTACCCTGTGCCATTTTAAATGGAGTTTAGTGGAAAAAATTCACTTTTGGCTAGATTTAGTTTATAGCCTGAAGTAAAGCTCTTTATAAAACCAGTCTGATCTGGAGATATAATTGATGGCAATGTAGATTCCAGTCGCACTGATAACAGTTTTGACAACAACTTAAAGTCGACATTAAGAAAACTGACAGGCATGAATAAACAGTTTAATATAAAAGGGAAGAACAAACTAATGTGATGTGGACTGTTTGTATGTTTTTGTAGGTTGTCTGGCTGTATGGTGACAGAGAAAGGCTGTCATTATGTGTCTTCAGCTCTGACTTCAAACCCCTCACACCTGAGAGAGCTGGATCTGAGCTACAATCACCCAGGAGATTCAGGAGTCAAGCTGCTTTCTGAAAAACTGAAGGATCCAAACTGCTCACTGGACAAACTCAAGTATGTCAAGCAATAGAGGAGGTTTTGAGTTTACTATTTAAACTTTTTGGCATCTCTGTATGTAAATATATAATATGTGTATGTACTGCCCTACAAAGGCAAAAGACCTTAACTTCGATTTGGTCGAAATTAGTTATTGATATTTTTGGGACATTCAAGACATCCTTTAGTATATTGAGTATATCAGTATATACATCAGTATATTGAGTCAATTTAGTTGTTTTTCAGAGAAAATAATGTATTGTTGTAACAGTAACTTCAAAAACCTCTGGAGAAACCAGGGCAGAACACTTTAGAAGACCAGTTACCACTCTTTCGCTTTGTTTGGAAGATTCAAATTGATTTAGGGCATTCTGCCTTTGTTTAGCTGCATGTCAATATTAAGTTATGGTGCCGTCTTGGAGTTATACAGTGTTCTACTGTCCATTGAAGTCAATGAAGCATTTCAATTACAGGTGTAACTTGTATACTTTCATACATCTGATCCGTCACTGAAGTATTAGACAAACAAATTAGATAGATCGTGATCTGCCAAGCAGCTCCATATTAAGCACTGTAAAGGGATACCTTGGCAACAATACGCAAGTGTGAAAAATCGCTTATGATTTATTTTTTTCTTTCCTTTTTTATAATGCAGATTATTCAGCAAGCTGTCATTCCTGTTTGGACGTGTGGACTCAAATTCAGTAATGTGTAGCATGATCAATTGTAAAATCAGTAGACTAAGAGTTTGCAATTAAATCCATATCTTACCTTTTCTTGTTATTTTTTTAAGGTGGTACTTGGTATAAATTTTTTAAGAACCACTGCAATAGCCGATGAGACTGCCCATGATCACTAGATTTTATACAGGTGTTACTATAACCAGTTTGTAAATGGTGATCAGCAACTAAATATTGATATTGTGGGAGTTACTGCCTTTTGCCTTGGTGTGACTTCTCACTTTTTGCAGACACAAGTACAGTAACTTCAAAATAGGGGTAAAAATAAACTCTGAGCTCACAAATTTTTGAATGTAGATCATTTTTATTTCTAAAACATCGAATTGCCAAATATTTAGTGGCTTACCTATAATCAATTTGGCTGAACAAATAACAAAACTTTAAAGTAATTTTTCTCAGTTTCACACTTAAGCGAGTTAGGGTCTTTTGCCTTTGTAGGGCAGTATATATATATGTATGTATATGTATGTGCGTGTGATGTGATCTGGGAAAACCCGTCGGATGTGGCGCTGGGACGTTTTCAGGAAATTCAAGAAATAGGTTGAATATAAATTTTTGGTTAAAATTTGGTTTTCATTAATTTATTATTCTATAACATCAGGGTATGTGCATCATTCAGTAGTGACATACATTAGCCAAAATCATGACAGTCCACCATGTGAATAAATGCAAATATTCACTAAAAACACCCAGTAAAGACATTGAGGCTTCCATTGAAATATGATTGCGCCCGCTTCGTCACACACCCCAGACAGAGAGGATGCAGACAGCAGTGGTCAAATAATAATCATTTATTGGTTACTAATAAAATTACATAACTGCAACGTAATCTGGTGACCAAAGTTTCATCGTGGCGTCATAATTAGTTACGTCATGGCAACCGGAAAAGTGAAAGGTGCCTATACGTCGCCACAGTGTAACTTTGTGACGTTGCCAGTAAGTAACTGCGATGTTGTGGCAACCAGGAGACTCTTGGGTATCTTTCACAGAGATCTTTATTGAGATGCACTGCGCATTAGCAACTACATAGCAACAGCTTAGCAACCACCCCATGTACCCTAGCAACTACATAGCAACAGCCTAGCAAACACCCCAAGTATCTTAGCAACTACATAGCAACAGCTTAGCAATCACCACATGTACCCTAGCAACTATATAGCAACAGCCTAGCAACCACCCCAAGTATCTTAGCAACTACATAGCAACAGCTTAGCAATCACCACATGTACCCTAGCAACTACATAGCAACAGCCTAGCAACCACCCCAAGTATCTTAGCAACTGCATAGCAATCATCCGAGTACCCTGGCAACTGCATAGAAACAGTTTGTTAACTGACTGAATTTGTGTGTGTGTGTGTGTGTGTGTGTGTGTGTGTGTGTTTTCTAGTGTGGATCATGGAGGAGAATACAGGATTACAGCAGGACTGAAGAAATGTATGTCTACAAACACACACTCTCTCTCTCTCTCTCACACACACACACACACACACACATATATATATATATATATATATATATATATAACACACACACACACACACACACACACACATACAGTCAGGTCCATAAATATTGGGACAATGACACAATTCTAACATTTTTGGCTCTATACACCACCACAATGGATTTCAAATGAAACGAACAAGATGTGCTTTAACTGCAGACTGTCAGCTTTAATTTGAGGGATTTAACAAGTGGGAGGCACATATGCAAACTGTTTTAATTCCTACACCGTTCAATTGATTTGGATGTAAATACCCTCAAATTAAAGCTGACAGTCTGCAGTTAAAGCACATCTTGTTCGTTTCATTTGAAATCCATTGTGGTGGTGTATAGAGCCAAAAATGTTAGAATTGTGTCGATGTCCCAATATTTATGGACCTGACTGTATATATACATAATAAATATACACAGTACACAAACACATAGTATGTAAACATAAACTTTTATTTTAGATGCGATTAATCGTTTGACAGCACTAGTTTTAAATGGCATTTACAGTTGTGATCATAAGCTTACATAATCCTTGCAGAATATGCAAAATGTTAATAATGTTAACAAAAAAAGAGGAATCATGAAATAATGTTTTATTTTGTACTGATGATGTGAATTTCACATAACCAGGCTCGTATTCACAAAACTTTTTATCCTACTACTAAGAGTTCTCCTAAATAGCAGTAAAAGTTTTTAGCTAAGAGTTTTTTCTTAAAACCTATTCACAAAGCTGTTGAGACAAACCTTTACTAAGGAATAGAGAAAAGCCTCAAGCTAAGAGTAAGAATGGGGTTGACCTTTGAAACATTTAAAGTGTCACTAATTAAATATAAGTTCAGCTAATTGTATACGCATATCCGCTAACTGTTTAACATGCAGTGCTGTTTGTAAACAATTAGCGGAAATGTGTATAAACAGCCTCAAAATTAAAAGAGTAGAATAATCATGGCTGATAGTAAGACATTCAAACGTAAAAGAAAACCAAACTGGACGCAAGAACAAGGATATAATCAAAGCAAAATTTGGAGTTGGGATATCCTCCAAAACCAAAAAAAGATGTGTGGGAAAACATATGTGTGCAAAGAGCAAAAAAACTATAGAAACCATCACAGAATGTATTATGGTTTTACTGGGAATTGTACTGGTTTTAATGCTAACTATAATGGTGTCTGTCGGGGTCTACTGGTAATTGGTCAGCTATTGTTGGCTTCTTAAAACCACTAAATCTTAAAAGGAACATGTCCCAAAAAACACTACAAAAGTAAATCAACAGTTTTAATGGTTAATAGTTGATGTTTTGAAATGTTTGTAATGGTATTTGTAGTGGAAACCATTAGACTTCCTGATGGTCAGCAGGGAGGATAGTTTGTGACTTGGTTTTAGTGACTTAGGAGGTCCTCTTCACTACTTCTAATGTTTCACATATTTAGGAGCTAGTTTTAATGCTAAAATGCTTTGTGAAATACTCTTAGAGCAAACATGTAGGAGTCTTACATTTAGGACTGACACACTCATTATTTTTAACATTTTCTCCTAAATTGGCAAGTTACTTTTAGCATTTAAAATTGTGAATACAGGCCCAGATGTTTATATATTCTCCACATGACGAAATAATAACTGAGTTTATAAAAATGACCCTGTTCAAAAGTTTTGTGATAGTTGTTCATGAGTCCAGAGCAGACTATTTGACCCCTTTCCAAGAGTGACTGTATGATTTTGAGATTTATCTTTCACATTAAGGACAACTGAGGGACTCATACACAACTATTACAAAAGGTGAAAACATTTACTGATTCTCAAGAAGGCAACATGATTCATTTAGAGTCAGGGGGTATAAACTGAATTGAATAATCAGGGTAAATTTTACTTTAGTACTTAAGTGTTTATGTATCTTTTGAAGCGTAGTACTAAACGGAGAGAAAAAAAAGAAACATTTCCACATCATCCTATTCAAAGCTAACACACTGCTGCTCATCCCAAAAATTCAGTTATTATTGTTTAGATTTAACCCCTCTCCCCTGAGACGACAAAATCAAGGAGAAGCCTAAGTTACATCTATATTAGTTTGCCTATATGCAGAGACCTTTTATTTTTAATTTACCCACCTCCCTTAATGTGAATGTCTCAGACACCTGTGATGAACTAATTAGAGGTGAGGATGAGGTACAAGGTTCTCCCTAATTTCTCTTTTTCATTTTTAAATTTTCCTTTCTAAAATAGCCAACCGATTATATACATTCAGAAAGTCCAGTTTTGTGGACATTCACACATAGACTAGACATTATTCAGGTGGAGACACAGCATTTGACCACCTTTTATATCGCCTTTAACTTATTACCGGGCAGATTATTTACAACCAATAAAACTTTTCATTAATATGAAATATTAATATCAAATATTAACATTAATATGTTCCCATGAGGTAATATGTTGTGACCATGACAAAACTAGCCTAAGTGAACTGAACATGTCCCCTCCTGCTCACAGTAAATGCTTCATTCGACTTTTCGGAGATCATCTACTCTTCCCTGTGGATAACCTCTGACCTTCTTTCTGTACGATCTGAATTTCTGCATTTTGAATATTGAATTTGATGTTCTGAATTTCTTCTTCATCTTGAAAACTTATATTTTTTAAAAAATGGATATTTGCAGTCTAACAATTCAGAACAAAAAATCTGCTGTTTGAAAATACATGTCTATTAAAAAAAACTACCATAAAAAATTGTGTTAAATTGCAAATGTTCAATATTCAATAAAAAAAAATCTAATTCAGAGCTATGTTAAAAGACACATTATATTCAGTTTTGTTAAAAGACACTTTTTCAATTTTACACAATTCAGATTCAGCTAGTTTTGTCATGATCTAAGCTCCATGCATTATGTGCCAATGGCATTATAAAGTATTTATGGCACTCAGACTGGTATGTTCAATGCAGCTGTCTTCACAGAAGGAAATGAGATACATCTCTAGTTTCAACATTATTTGTTTTTGACATCTGAAAATAACAATTTACTCCTGGACCCATATCAACATCTCTGGACCCGAATCTCGTCAGTGCATTAAAAATAAAAAAGCCAAAAGGAAAGTAAAAGTGCTGTTTCCCCATTTTTGAATGGTCACCATTGGCACATAATGCAACAAATATTGCTAAAGTTAACAGATTTTACTAATATCTATGTAAAAATAACATTATAATGCTGCCATCTTTCTGAAGTAATTTTTACTCCCTATAACTTGACTCTGAATCTCTACAAAATAGTGTATTATTCAGTTCATTGATGACATTTAATCAGGGCCTAAATCTAATTTTTTGCCACACCTGCCAATGGCAATTTTTTTTTTTACTAGACTGATTTTTTTTTTTTTTACATTTTTCTGTAATTACTCATGATTAATCACATATTTATATTGTCATAAATTCACATTCAACCTCCAAATTAATGTAGAAACAACATAAAGGTAACATATTTTAAATGTGCTTAATGGCATAATTTTACTAAGTAGTGCTGATAACAATACTGCTACTGGTGTCTCTATTAAATGCATTTTTCCTCAATTTTATCTATTAATAATAGCCACTCAGCCATTTTTACACTTTATTGAAGCTACAAAAGTTAATCAGTGACTAGAGCAGTCGAGTGATTTCTCTTTTTCTTTTGTTGTTTGATTGACATCAGTGACAGACTTCAGCAGGGTTCACTTTAAAAGCAGTGTCCAGTGTGAAGAGCTGGATTCTGTGATTTAGGAGTTTAAATGCAGATGAAACAATGCTGTCTAACATTGAGAAACATTGTGCTCAACGATACAGTCAGAAGGCTTTTCCATCTAGAAATTAAAGATGTAACAGAATACAATTACAATATTTTCTGTGATTATGCTATAGCATTGGTGCAGTTATACTAAATGTATTTAGACTACCTTTTTTATACAAATACATATAAACCATCTAGTTGCTGCTATGGAAGACAATGGATAATTTTAATAAATCTCAAAATAAATATGAGAATAATTCAATTTCACCATATAAAAATAAGTTTGCTACAATTACTACAGATGTCACTGTTTTGAACATAAATGTATAACTGCATCCTTCCTCCAGCTGCCACTGCTGTCAACTCACGCTACTGCCAAATGTGCATTTCTCAGAGACAAGGACAACTGTAATATTATTAATATTGCAGCCTGCACTGCAAACTGTGCTGAAAACACACGTCTTTAAAGTCGGGCAACACAAACCTTTCATAGTTTGAAACAATATCGCTCATTAGAATATGCAGAAACCAAGATTTATTTTTTTCTATTGAGATATCAAAGTTCAAAGAATTCAAAAACGTGAAGTGTTTGTCATGTTCTGACCATAAAGAGTCATTTAAAACTACAATTAATGATTTGGTTTCTACAACTTTCACTTAGGAGCACAAATCTGCCTTTAAAATGCGAAAAGAATTTGCATTTTATTGTGATAATTACCAATGATAATTACTTGCTTTGTCTGACTGTTGAATGGTCAACTTTCTTATGTGGACCATTGCTGTTCTCTGTGTCCAAGTCAGACGATGAAAAAGCAGCAGCATGATGGGACTGAATGTCAAAAAGAAATCAGTAAATTTCAATATCAGAAATATTTGTAAAGGATAGAAAACCTAGTACAGGTGCGTTTCTTTAGCTGTCCTACAGTAAAAGTTGTTGTTTGTTTTACCTTCAGTTCTTAAGAACATTAAAAATGTAGTTCTTGTACTCGAGTAAACCTTTGAATTAAGAAAGCAATAGATTTTTTAATGTAATTAAGTATTAAATGATATTTAATATGAAACATAGTGCAGTAAAAACTGCAATATTATGCTTTGGAGTGTTGTGCAGTAAAGTTTAATAAAGAAAAACACTCTTTAAAAAACATGCCACTTATTATTGTAGAAAATAAGCTCTGTGACAACAATAGTTTAGAATTCTTTCACATTTTGTTCATTGTGATACTCTCTTCACAAATAAGCACATCTTTTATTTTGAAGTCTAAATACTAGCGTCAGAAGTCAATAAACACTATAAACACAAGGGCTATTACTGATGTATGTTTTGTTGTAGAATAAAATGTGAAAATATCTAGAGCTTCTGGTCAACTCAGATCTTTAAAACAAAACACTGACTTTGTGATGATGAACCAGAAGTGCAAACATACAACTTGTTTCTGTGTTTTATGACTCATTCATGCAGCACTGTTTTCAGGAATCACAAATATACATTACCTTCTCAGTTTTGCATGTTAATATTATCTGTAATTTGCTTCGTTGTAAATACTGAAATATCTTGCCTTTATATGTGATGAATTGCTCTTTAAGCCCTGGTTTATCGGTTTTACAAGCAATGCAATGCTCTCCATCCTGTTGAGGTCTTTTTTGTCTTTTATTTCTTTTGATTCCCAGCATAGTGACACAGGCCAGCTTTCCTGTAATGACTGGAAGAAAAAATGAAATATAAGGTGAACAAAAAAACAACCATAATAAATAATACAAAATAAAAAATAAAATCATTTTTGATGTTTCTGTAATGGTTAATACAGCAGTATGTGTAGTTCTTTAGTCACAGGAAAATTGTATTTGTTTTTTTTTTTTTAAAGCAGATGCTTAATTTTGCGTTTTCCCTTTATTATGACTTTATGGTGATCTTATGAATTTGTAAATCACATACAGTGCTTAAGAAATTTAACTAACTATTAACTAAATATTTGGGCATCTGAATAAAAAAATTATAAACTGCTTTACTACTATTTTCTGCCTTTCTTGTAAAACAGTAAATTCGAAAATTAATGGATAATAACAATAATTAAAGAGCTACATATACTGCTGGATTAACCATTACAGAAATATCAAAAATAATTATTAATCACCAATACTGTCAGTTTAGGGTGCAGTTATTCTCAATATAATGACAGTACATTCACAAATGTTGTTGTAAAAACAGCACTAAATTACAAAAATGTTGTTGGACAAACCATTGGATCATGTCTGTCTGTGACCAGATGATTTGTCAGTTCATATTTATATTAATAGCTACAGCATATTGGAAATTTTCAGTCAAAAACTTAATTTTTATCTGTCCATCATACAGAATTATTGTATATTTAAAATAGAGAGCTAGATTTAGATAATATTTTTTGTCAGCTTTGGGGCTTGACACACTTTAAAAATACAAAAATCTAGTGTAGTTCATATAGTTCAACCACTACCTTGATTACTTTGATTTGTATATTTTCAATTACAGCTATCAGAAAACTGACACACAATTAACAAATGAATAAAACCCTAAAAAGAAGATTATTATTATTATTATTATTATTACTGAAGTTATACATCTTACCAACTGAACACAGTTATTATATGTAGATATTATGTATTTAGTGAAGAAGGCTTGATCTTACCTTTCCTTCATTAATGATGCATGGGCTGGGGATGGGTGGGTTTGTCTCGCGGGAAACGTGTCCCCGATTGACGACGTCATTGTCACGTGTCTGCATTTCCCGGGAAAACGTGTTTGCGTTTACTTGCGTAAATGACATATTTGGATTTCACGCTAAACGTGTGCCTCCATTTATTTATTAAACATAATACATATATTTTGGCAAAGACCTTGAAATGTATCTGATTACGAACCTTATTTTGATCCCATCACTGGTTCAGCAAACCCTGCACTGCTCCAAACGGCACAGTGACGCCTACATAGGGTACTTCGAGGCTGCTGTTGTGGAGAATACAGCCTTACTAGGGGTAGAGCTAGTTATGAGCTCCTCTGAATAGAACACACCCCTGTTTCGATCGCTGACAAACGAGGACACTTCACACAAAGTGCTCTAACTCATTATAATCAACAAAGTCTTCCTAAAAAACATTTTATATAGCAAGCAACATGCTTTTTATTAAAATTAGGTCATTATATGCGAACAGCTACAAAAAGTAAATTATTTAAATGCTAAAATACGATTACAAAAATCCTAAAAACATATCCGCAGGGAAAAAGTCGGTTCTCCCCAAATACAGCGGGTTTTAAAGATTGTTTAGCATGGGTATAAAATGGCGACTGTAATGTAAATATGCACATAGGTGAATCTGGCTTTACTCCTGCACTGAGACGCAGGACAGCTGGAGCTGGAATGTAAACAAAGAGCGCGTGGAGCTGCACGCATGCGCACAACTACATCTAAATGAGCATCAACATAGCAACTCCATATTATTTTCTTCTAGTTCTGTTTAATTACCAATACAGTAACAATATCAGCAAATACAAAGCTGCTCATAAAATATAAACTAGAATAGGCCTCTGTTTTTAATGAATTAATGGTAAATATAGGAATAAATGTTTTAAAATATTTTACGTAAAATAAAAGTGAGGAAAAACTGCTGGGTGTCGTAAAATGACATATACACATCTATAATAGTTGTATACATCTTATAAGCACCACCTTTATTTCTAGTTCGTATATGTGTCACTCTCGCGCTGCTCTGAATGTGAGTCTCTTCTGGACTCTGGAGTGTCTGCTGTAGTTGGAGGAAGGGCAGAAACCGCAGACTGAGCCAGAACCAGCAAATACAGTCTCATTGACACTCAACATATTAACAATACATTTATAAACAAAATATAAACGTGTTGACTTCTGATACATTTAAACACAGCTCATTTTAAATTAACTAAATAAAATGAAACGTAATAATACTAGTAGTAATAACATGATATTAGTTAATTAGTAAGTTAATATTTTATTACCACTATTATATATATATATAAACAGAGGCTGTTCTCATGAGTGGATCTCTGCTGTAACGGTTCTCCGGTGATGGGGGAGGGGCACACACCTGCAGCAGAACCACAGTCTATGAGCAGAACCGATCATATGAGACAATGGCAGATTTTTAGTTTTTTGTTTCAACAGACCAGGAAAAACTATTTCATTTTTTTATATGTAATAAAAAATAAACAATTTGCATTTTTCCACACGTTTATGTGGCTTGTTTATTTTAATGAATAAACTAATAGGCACATAAAGACAACTTAAATGAAAAGTTACATGCCTTGAAGTGTCCTTCTCCTGCCGTGTGTCACATTGTTCATAGACCATAAACTACGATCTTTAAGTCTCTCTGTACTGAGCCGTTCCCCGTTTCTCTCTGATCTCTCGGTAAGTGTCCGTTATGTGGGGGAGGGGCGGACCGGCAGCGCGATCTGCACACAGACACTGATAAACTGACAATATAAGCTTCAAAGTTAGAAACTAATGCTCATGGATGTAAATGAGAGCTGCTTCTGGTGTAAATTATTATTTTTTTAATTAAACAGGATTATATTATCAAATTTATCTTTGATTTCAGTTGATTATACGTCTATTCATTCATAAATATTTGTAATTTTCTTCCGTCATCCCTATTTATGACGTATTTAGCCTCTGATTGGTCAGATCAGTAAATTATTCAGAAGTGTGTGGCCACACTATAACACACACACACACACACACATATATATAACAATTTTTTACCCAATTGTGGGGTCCACCCTTTCCAGTGGTCCTACACACTTATAAAAAATCATGCAAGATAATAAAAAATTCTTAATCACAAATATCACTTCAGAGTAACAAAATTCCAACCAAAATTTCTCCATGTGCGTTTTTTAGTCACTAGTGGGGTCCGGTTCCAACATTTAGGACTTGTGGGGTCCGCTTTCAGATACACACACATTTCTAGTTTTTATATCCTAGCAGGGACCGAAAGTTACCATCTGGAAACAACAATTTCCATTAATTTGGCCTTGCTTATCACATAATTTAATTGATCATTTTTATCCTTAAAGCTAATAGGTTTGTGAGCAGATTAATTTAGTCCCTCTTATGATTGGCTGGATCTGAGCAACATTTCATGAGGTGGAAAAATGGCATTTAGAAAAATGACCTCCAGCTCAACAGATCTCAAATCCTAGTCTCTTCTAAAATGAACGAGTCCTCTGAACTACTTCAGCCTACAAGACACCAACTAAACTGTCTTCATTAGAGGAGTCCATTCCATGACCAAAACAATGCAGTGTTCCTACAACTCACTATTCATATGATAAACAAAAATGTAAGAATATGTGGAATAATACATTACTGTTTTCCCCTATAAAGCAGATTTGGGGCAATGCAAGCACTGTAAAGATAATGACTTGGGAAACATGTTTTCCTCGAGTATGCTGCAAGTAATATTTTACATGCACACTTAACCCAAAAAAAAAACACACACAACACTGCAACAACATATGTCTTCAGTGATCTTGTATTCGGTAATAATATAACACTATGGGTAGTTCCATACAAAAAGTGATTAGACAGCATTTTACATGTTTTTTTTTATATGGATACAAAAATCTTTGTTCAGTCAATGTGATAAAGGAATCACAATGCAAAAAAAGTCAACAGTTTTTTTTCCTTGACATAAAACTGTAAGAACAACCTGAACATATAAAAGACATTTGCCTTTGGTCACACTTTTTTTTATTTAATATTTAAGATGAAGATGCTTAAAGGGTTTAGTTCACCCAAAAATGGACACATTATTTACTCACTCTCAGGACATTTAAATTACATTGACATTTAATTACTTCAATGTTTATTAATATTTTTGAAGTTTGAATGTTTACAATGGACAGTTTTTCAGCAAAAGGACAGAAATCTCACAGGAATCATTCAAAATATCTTCATGTGTTTAAAGAAGTTCTAAAAACTTTTCATAATTTTTATAACTGCACACAATGAACAATGAATCATTAGTTAAGTATCAGTAAACTGTGAATTCATCATTTATAATGCATTACCTCTACATTAGACAATAGTAAGCAGTTTATAAATGCATGTTTGTTTTAGATTTTAGTACATCTATAATGTGCTTAATTATATTTCATACTTGATTTAGAAATTATAATTTGATCATTAATGAAGTATTACATTTGCAAACAGTTTTTTTTGTTGTCATTAGTGGTTCATAAGATTATCTAGATAGTGCAAGTAAATGATTAATGAACCATCTAACCAAAGGGTTAGTTCACCCAAAAATGAAAATGATGTCATTAATGACTCACCCTGATGTTGTTCCAAACCCGTAAGACCTCCGTTCATCTTCAAAACACAGATTAAGATATTTTAGATTTAATCTGAGAGCTTTCTGACCCTCCATTGAAAATGTACGTATGGCATACTGTCCATGTCCAGAAAGGTAATAAAAACATCACCAAAGTAGTCCATGTGACATCAGTGGCTCAGTTAGAAATTGTTGAAGCTTCGACAATACATTTTGGTCGAAAATAACAAAAATTACTACATGAGGGTGAGTCGTTAATGACATAATTTTCATTTTTGGGTGAAGTATCCCTTTAATGTACATTGATGCATATTATTTAGAAATATAGTAAGAGAGTGTTAATGAACGCTTTATTAATATTCCTACCACAATTCTTGATTAATTCAGGTAGTTATAAAACATTTAGTAGTTGTCAGTTAACTGTGAGCTCATCTAAAGTGAAGACTATTTATACCTCAAAGACTCACAATTAGCTAAAATAAGAATTCAAATATATTCACAAATGATCATATTAAAAAATATATTTTTCTATCAAATTGAAGATGCTTAGATTCATGTTACTCCAAGTTGTTTTCTAGAGGTTTTCTACAGGTATTTTTTTTATGGCATTGCAGAGGTTTAATTTTCATTTTAGAACAAGTGTACAGTTTTTTTTATTGCATCTGGAAATAAACATTTCTAGGTTCTGTATCACTCTGTGTTTATTTATTTTTCCTGTTTAGAAAATAGCTGAGTCTGTAAATATAATTTATAAGTTTTATGAGGCATAATTAAACTTCACTTTAGATGAGCTCAACTGAATTATTCATGACTTACAGTAAGAATATATGTTAAAGTATTTATTAACACACAGAGTAACTATTATTGTATGTCTAAATAATATGTATAAATGTGCACCTAAAGTTTATTAATAATTGATTTACGCTTTCTAAAAGATCTTATGAACCACAGACAACTGTGGTTTAAATAACTGGTCTGTTAATAATGTATGAATTAATTGTATTTTAATTTATTAATGATCAATATATCATTTCTAAATTAATAAAAGAGAGTTACATTAGGTAGATATGCTTATAGATCAGGAACAAAACTTTTATAGCCGCATTAATAAAATGCTTTCTACTGCCTATTATTGTGGGGATAATGCTTTATAAATAATGAGTTGACTATTTACTAATGCTTAACTAATGAGTCATAGTGTGCGGTTATTATAGAGTGTTACCCAAATTTCTTATGGGTTTTTTAAAAATCATTTTTGGGTGAACTAACCCTTTAAGAGGATAATACAACGAAAACAAAGGAAAGAAGACCGACCTTTTGTTGAAAACTCTTAAGAAATTATGATCCTGAGGTGAACACTAGTGGGAAGGTTGAGATGGAACTGTATTTTACTGTACTTTTCTTGTGTTTTTGATGAAAACTTTGACTGCCTTCCAGTCTCAATTTCCTCAAACCTGAGCTTCTGCGTCAGTGCAATGCTGACAGTCCATTTTCACTGGAACTTGGTTCCTCACAATGAATTTCATTAGGTGCCTTTCACCTGCAGCACATTCATTTGCGGTCCAGCTTCTTTTGTTTGCCTAAGTATACATAAAAAAACACAAATTATACATTTATGAACTGCTAAATCTGAACTGAAAGAAAAAATAATCTGAAACACTAAAGAAAAACTATTTTTTGGTCTTCATTATGTCTATTTTGATTATACTGGGTTCTTTCAGGGGATGTCTGATGTCAATGTTTTGGCTTTTCTATACTTTTTTTTTTTTTTTTTTTTTTCACTTTTCTATACTGGAAGGAAGTGGAGACATTTTGTCTTTTTTATTTAAAGTAAAGGTTATATTAAAAAGTAACCAAAATATGTGCAACATAATCACTATAATATTTTTTTATTAAATTACTCTAAATGCTAAATCGGAAGTGCAAGACAACTCTGCTATAGCTTCAACTATGTTCTCTGCAAAACTGAGCAAAAACACAACATAATATTTCTAATATACCAATATCAACTTTAAATATATTGAATGTTGTATAAAGTCACATTTAAGCTGATAGGCTATGTGAGAGATTATATATATATATAAGTAACATGTGCATGTTCACCTTTTCTTTGATATTGATTAATGGTCACATGGTGTGCAGGTAAATAAAAATATTTAATCTTTTTTAGCAAGTGTTTTATTTGAATTGTTAATTATTATTTTAAAACAGAAACTACAGAAATAGCCTTGAAAGGGACTTTGCCTTTTAAAACTTTGTTTTATTTATTTATTTATTTTTTGTAATGATTTAATTAATTGTTAGCTTTTCATTAAACTCACAAACTCCTGCAGTTGCTTTATGAACTTATCTCAAAAATAAAATCATGGAAAAGTTTTTTATTTTTTGCAATTTAATTTAAAAAAAGCAAACTTTCTTATATTTTAGATTCATTGCACACTAATTGAAATATTTAGGTTTTTAGTTTTCAGGTTTAAATTCTGATTGTTACGACTTACAGCTTAGGAAAATGAAAAAAAAAAAAAAATGTCCTTATCCACACAATCTAATGTATTGAGATGCAGCTGTATATTTGGCATATAAGGTTTAGATGATGCCTGCATGACATGTAAATAAGAAATAATGTGAATGTGTGTTTTTAATGAGTTGGAAAGACAAAAGCTTTCCAAAGACATAATACATGGTTAAAAAACCTGTTTAAATGAATGTGTTCATCAGTATTGCTGCAATGCTGAAACCCTTCTTAAACCTGAACAGATTTGTGTAAATCCTCAGTGGTCAAATGCTGTGAATGTCCACAAAACTGGACTTTCTGAATGTATATAATTGGTCGACTGTTTTAGAAATTAAAATTGAAAAGAGAAAAAAAAAAAAAAGAAATTAGGGGAAATCAGTGAATTATGAATAATTTATTGCTATTGTGTGAATAATATTTAATCCATGAAAAAGTAACTCTTCTGATTACGAGTACTTCATTTTTGGAATCTGATTACGTAATCCATATTACATGCAATCACTACCCAGCTCTGCATATAATTACTTAGTTACTTTTTTGGAAAGTAATGCGTTAATTACTTTTTCATTACTTTTTAAACAAAGGTCAGCGGCAAAGACATTGGTTAATAAAAAGGTATTAAATACATAATTTTTGAAAAAGTAGCTCAGATATTTTCTTGGAAATTATGAAGTAATGCGTTACTTTTCCAGTTACTTGAAAAAAGTAATATTACGTAACCTGCATTACTTGTAATGAGTTACCCCCAACACTGGCCATATTACACTTTCACCTGATCTGATATCTGATCTTATGGCTGTTTGAGAAAAAAAATATTACTACTTTACTATACTATATTATTACTATAAGTGATCGTTGATGGCTTTAAGCAAAGTAGTATAAGAACATGGCAAGATGTACTTAACAGCTATAACCACAAATAAGTATTATAATGCATCAAAACTGTTCTTATGACTAATCATAAGATGGTGTAACGTATTAGAAGCTTTTTTATAATGCATTATGCATTAATTATGATGCCCCAAGTATACTTTATAATGTATTATAAATACAGGCTTCACAGAAAGTGGTATAGTTACTTTTTAAAGTCTAATAAATGTTGAAATGAATAGACTCTCAATTATACTAGTAGCATCAGCCATTAAGTAAAGCATAAAAAAATAGGCTTAGAGGATGGAAACAGCTTCTTTTTGGCCTTTGTGGAGCCATTTCTGACAGAAAAATCTGGTTCCTTATCCATCTGCAATCATACCATGACCTATCAAAATCATTTAGAAATGGACTGTCAACAGAGCTGGGTAGATTACTTATGAATTGTAATTAGGTGCAGATTCCAGAATCCATGACAACAATTTTAGTCAGTAATGTAATAGTTATATTACATATTTTAGGAAATCTAATCAGATTACTTTTGGATTACTTTTAACAACTTGTTTATCAGATTGATTTAAATAGGATTATCTTGTAACATAATGATATAAAAAATGTAGTGCTGTCAAAAGATTAATCGCAATTAACCGCATCCAAAATAAAAGTTTTTATTCACATAATATATGTGTGTGTACTGTGAATATTTATTATGTATAAACAAATATACACACATACAGTATATAAAAATAATTTTTTTTTTTTAGATATGTACATGCATGTGTGCATATTTATATAGGCATAATAAATATACATAATAAACAAACGTACTATGTAAACAAACTTTTATTTTGAATGCGATTAATCGCAATTAATCGTTTGACAGAAAAAAAAATGCAAAAAGTAAGAAAATATGTTCTAATAATAAAGATAAATATGTATGATAAATAAATATGTAATTAAATAAGAAAAAATAGGTTTGTGAATTTAATGAAAGCTAAGAATTAATTACATCATAAAAAATGTAATTAAAATAAATCATTTTAAAATAAAGTCCCTTAAAACAGTCTGTACACTTGTCGGCATATTTGCAATGCTTCCGGCAGCTCATACATGACCAAGTCTTAATGAATGAATGAATCCTGAAATCTCAAAACCTGCTGGCTGAACTCACAATTAAATTACATGTGTCAAATCAGCAACCAAAAACTGAAATTAATTGCCCCATGAATGTAGTTTCTTATGCTCAAATAGCAATTAAAAAGCTTATTTTTCAGAGGTCTCAGGAATAAAAAAAAATAAGGGGTAGTTATAGTAAATGCAGGTGAATCTCAATAAATTACACTGTCATGGAAAAATTCATTTATTTCAGAAATTTGTTGAATGTGAGCTAAAAAAAAAAAAAAAAAAATTTGAGTTGAATTACTGAAATAAACTTTTCCACAACATTCTAATTTACTGAGATGCACCAGTATAAAGGCTGTTTTAGCCATTTACAAAAACTTTACATGAGAATTTAAAGTACTGCATCTGAGGCATACCTGAATGTTTTCATTCCTTGCCTTCTGTTGATCAAAAGAAAGTGGAGAGGTAGGGTTGTCTTTATCCTCATCGGTCAAACCCTTCTGTAAACACCTAAATATAATTCAAATAAATACACATGAAGAGCTACCAGTTATAATGTATGTGTAAGCATGGAACTAATTTAGCACAAACACTTAATAATAGCACACATTTCTCTATTTGCTTTACACAATACAAACGGTTTTAAAGCAGCTTTTCATTGATCAACAGGATAAACAATATAGTTCCATGAAGCAAACAGTTCAATCTAAAAAAATAAATAAATAAAATAAAAATAAGAAAAAGTGTCACTGTCCAACTGAAGTAAGTTCATTTTCAGTATATTGCGAAGATAATCAGTTATTAAATTATTTCAGGTTCAATCAGTGTCAATCAGCTCATTTTAATTTTCTTCAAATATTGTCACTGTTATTGTCACTGAACTCTGTTTAGAGTTGATTTAGTTCTGCTTAAAAACCAACATAAAAAAAAAAAAAGTGTAAAAATCAACATAAACGAAAATACAATTTTCAATATAAACACTCCAATGCAGAAGTCTCATTTATGCATTATGAATCTGAAAGAAAGCATAATAATAATAATAATACAAATGAAGATTAGGGAAAAGGCACATAATGTTAAAGTGTTTTATTTTTCCACTGAGAACACCTGGAATAGAAAGCGGAAGCTGCATCACACCATCCAAGTACTAAAGTAGATCAATGCAGAATGAGATGAGCCACAAAGAGACCAACAATCACTATTAAACAGCAGACTGGTCTTTCCTAGAAGCAAGCTGCATGATTATGACAAATCATAATTGTCAATTATTCCCTTGAAACTCTAACTGTGATTATTATTTATGATTATGTAAATTTACATTAAATGATGTTTTAAATGGCTTTATACCATCTTTAAGCAACTGCATGCCATAAATTTAAATAAAAAAAATAAGCTGAAAAACTTCTATTGCTTTTCTCATTGCCACAAATGTCAATGCCACAATGGTTTGAAACTTTGAATCCAAAAAAGTGCTTAAAATGTTAAAGTTCCCCTGCGTTCAAGATTTTAATGTTGATAATATATCAAGGGATTGCTCTAAATACATTTTGAGACAAACCATGTGCAATTTCAGTCAACACTATTGTGGATTATTTTATCTTAAAGCTGCAGAAAATCTTTAAAACCACTCATAAAATTGAGTACAGGGGGAATTAACTGATGTCCACCTGCCATGTGTGATTAAAAGATTAGTCCTGATTTTGTTCATTCATCAACTATTTAAAAGTGTCTTGCATGTCTTTGTTTTTCACAGAATTTTGCATCCCTCTCAAAACATGTGTCTTTATATACTCACCACCAGTAACATTGCTGCCACTCAAAATCAAACAGAAATGTGCTTTCAACTCGGTGTAGTTTCTCGCCCGGCATTCCTCTGCTGCAATGAGTTTTCCTCTGTATTCCAAGACAAAAGCTCCCGGTTCAACAGGCTGAGTAGCAAACACTCCTCGACCTATAAGGACATATAATAAGAAATACATTTAATTGGAAGACTAACTACATCCAACTACAAAGATATGCATTATTATGTAAGTGCATGTCAATGAGAGGTACTGATGAATGCATATGTAATTTACCTTTGTTTCTATCAAATCATTCCACAAATTCTGGTTTGTCACTTGAAGACAAAATATAGGACTTCACTTCATCAGCCGGCCATATCTGCTTATCCTGGACATTATGGCTATGTAAAATAAACAAAAAATTAATAAATAGACATGCATGCACAGAGTATCCACAAAAAAACAAACAAAAAAAAAACAACAACAAAAAAATATTTTATATATATATATATATATATATAAAATATTTTTTTGTTGTTGTTTTTTTATATATATATATATATATATATATATATATATATATATTATATATATATATATATATATATATATAATTAAATTTAGCATGAGAGAAAAAACTCAATTTCAAGTCATTTAATATTCATTGGTTTAAGATCTAAGTGGAGCTGTCAATGGCATTAATATATCAACTAACATGAACAAACAAATACATATATTGCAGCTTTTATTGACCTTTGTTAATGTTTATTAAAACAGTCGTTCACTGTTAATTCACAGAACATTCATTCATGTTAGCAAGCACAACTTTTGAAATTAATATTATATTATATTATAATATAATATAATATTAAATTAATATTGTATTAGTACAAATTAACATTGAGATTAATATATGCTGTAGTAGTATTGTTTATTCTTAGTTCATGTTAACTAAAGTACTTAACCAATGCTAAGTAATTAAACTTACTGTAGAGTGTTACTAAGAAAACGTAAATTCGTGCCATCACGATTAGCAGTCAGTAATTAGCAGCTAACGTTAGCGATCTGAATAAACTAGCACATTATTAACAATCAGTTTAATGCGTTACGAAATACAGCACGAATTGAAACTACATCATGTACTAATAACATAAAACTAGCATTACCTGTTATTCACATGAAGAGATTGTTCCGTTTGAACAGCATTAAATCGTGTTAAACATCCGGCTGAAAATGCAGTAAACCATGGGCTATTAACAACGAGCGAACTCATTAACATAGTAAAGTCACTTCATTAAGCATCATTCTGTTCATATGGGTAGAAACTGACACGAAACTAAATCAAATATACAATAAAATATTATAAACTTACCTGTTGCTCACACGAAGACTTTCTTCCGTTTGTACAGCGTTAAACTGTGTGGAACTTCCGGTTGAAATGACGTATGAACGAATATAAACAGCCCCTCCCTTTCCTTGGGCTATTAGCAATTAGCTTTGTGATTAAAATGATACCTCATTAAGCATCATTCTGTCGATATGCGTAGGAACTGACGCGAAACTGAATCAAACGCACGTCAAATAATATAAACATTACCTGCTGCTCACATTAAGAGTTTCTTCCATTGGTACAGAGTCCAAAAATGTGAAATTATTGATTTAAAATATTAATTAACACTGTATATGACTAAAACTAATCAGCTCCTCCCCTTTCCACACACACACTTCCGGTAGTGTGTATGAGCGGCAGTACCGCTCTTCCAGCGATGGGGGCGATAGAGAGCACACACACTTACACACATATATATATAACACACACACACACACACACACACACACACACACACAGCTGTAGTGATTGTTGTTGTAAATGTCTTTGTTCTTGTGTTCAGATGCCTGTTTTCTCACACTGGATCCAAACACAGCACACACTGAACTCATTCTGTCTGAGGACAACAGAAAGGCGACAGGTGTGACAGAGAAACAGCCGTATCCTGATCATCCAGACAGATTTGATTATTGGCGTCAGGTGTTGTGTAGAGAGAGTGTGTGTGGACGCTGTTACTGGGAGATTGAGTGCAGTGGAGATGTGTATATATCAGTGTCATATAAGAGCATCAGCAGGAAGGGAGCGGGTGTTGAGTGTGTGTTTGGATCTAATGATCAGTCCTGGAGATTGATCTGCTCTCCCTCCAGTTTCTCATTCAGACACAATAAGATAAAGACTGATCTCCCTGTGAAGCCCATCATCAGTAGAACAGGAGTGAATGGTGATATCTATAGAGTAGGAGTGTATGTGGATTTCAGTGCAGGAACTCTGTCCTTCTTCAGCGTCTCTGACACAATGAGCCTCATCCACACACAACACACCACATTCACTCAGACGCTCTATCCTGGGTTTACTGTTTGTTCTGAATCATCAGTGAAACTGTGTTGATGAATGAGAATAGACTGATGAGAGATTGTACCCATAATGCTTTGAGCTGCTGATGAATCAGTAACAGTGAGATGTTAGAGAGTCTCTTCATGACATTAATACTGCAGCTCAACTTCTGTCACTCAAATAACAGTCAGAATAAATGTGTGTTTATTGTAGAGTCACATCAATCATTTGTATTATTGCTTTAACAAACATGATTCATGAACAACATGGCATTCATTTTCTCTGTTGTTTGTGCAGAAATAATAAAACACAATGTCAAATCATCTTGAGATCAGATTGTAATTGATGATGAATATGTGAAATGTCTGAATCATGAATATAATCACAGCATTTAATAAAATATAATTATTGTAACTACAGTAAAGCTCTATTCAATTATTAAGCAGCGAAAGAATATTTGAGTATGTTTGATATAATAGTTTAGAAAATATTTTTAGTTTTAAAATGAACGTTATAATGATAATAATATATTTATGAACAAATTATTTTATTCAATACAAATGTGTTAAACTATACACAAACTGCAGAATTGTTTTTAACAAAAAAAATAAGAAGATAATAAAGTATGACTTCAGCTGAAGTATTTGTATCTAAACTGGAGCCCTTTATAAACGTAATTATTATCTGAACTGAAATAAATAACTTAAGAAATGTGTTAAAATTGTAAAAAATGTAAATTATAAATAATAAACGTTACAATTACAATAAAACTATTATACTGTAAAATTATATTTTAAAGTATTTCAGAGTAATAATAATAATCTAAAAATAAAATATAATAATAAAAAATATGTTTTTATTTTACAGTACAATAGCATTATTGTGATCATAACATTTATTTATTGATTATTATTTATAATTTAAATAATACTAAAATATATTTCATAATCTGGTTACTATTATTATTATTTAAATTATAATAAATCAATAAATAAAAGTTATGGTTGCAATAATACTATTGTACTGTAATATAAAAATATATGTTTTATTATTTTTTTTTAGTAGTAATAGTAATAATTAATAATTTTACTTTATTTTTTAATACCAATTAAACAAAAAAAAAATCAATAGCAATAATCATATTGCACCATACAATAATTAAAAAAATTAATAATGATCTTAATATAATAATAATAATCATTTCATTTAAATAATTTTATTTTACAAATAAATATTTTACAAATTAAACAATTATTGTTTAACCCACTATCAACAACAACAACAACAACAACTATATTATATACTATACTATATTAATTCTATATAAAATCCATAAAGAAATGTTGTCATAATCCTTTTGTGCTGTAAAATAAAATGTATGAATAATAATAATAATAATAATAATAATAAATATTATACTTTATTTAAACAAATTAAACAAATCAATGCAAAAAAATAGATTAATAACCTAATTAAGTATATTAATATCTAATAATAATAATAATAATAATAAGCCAAATAATAATTTTATAATTTAAAATTAAATGAATCTGAAATTTAAATTGCAGTAATCATATTAGACTGTAAAGAAAAATTATATAATTTAAAAAATTATAACAATTATAACAATTAATCAGAAAAAAAACTTTACTATTACAATAACCCTGTAGCACTATAAAGGCCAGTATTTATTATTATTATTAGTAGCAGTAGTAGTAATAATAGAAATAATAATGACTTTATTTTACAGCATTAATATTTGTAATAATAATAATAATAAAACACTTTATTTTACAATATAATAAGATTTTAACAAATAATATAATTTAATAAATCATAAATCCATTAATAAATAATACAATAATATTATAATAAATACAATAAATATAAACATTATACTAAATATTATATATTATACCTCTATTTAATTTGTAATCAGTAAATATGGTCCAAATGCAACAAATGCAATAATTGTATTGTACCATATTTATTATTATTATTATTATTATTATTATTATTATTATTATTATTATTATAATTTTCCATGTGTTATTTACATTATAATAAATAAGAAATTATACAATTATATGCACTCTAAAATATGCACTAAAATAAAGTGAATATTTAATTAATAATAATAATAATAATAATAAACACTCATTTATTTAATCTCATTATACTGCAAAATAATTTAATAAATTAACAATTCATCAATACGTAATAAAATAATATAATAATGTTTGTATTTATTATATTTATTATAATATTACTTTTGTTTATTTTCTAATGAATCAATAAATATTGTACCATATTTATTATTATTAATAATAATTATTATTATTATAATTAATGTTATTTTCATTTATTATTTACATTATAACAAACAAGAAATGTTACAACTGTAATAATCCTATTGCACTCTAAAATAAAAGTATTTAATTAATAATAATTATAATATTATGACACATTATGAATTTATAATTTAAATTATATTATTTGTTGAAATACTATTATACTGTAAAATAAAGTGAGTGTTTATTATTATTATTATTATTATTATTTATACAATACATATAAATTGTGTAAAAAATATACAATATTATATAAATATGATTATATTTTTATATTTAATATTATTATAATATTATATTTAATCTTTAATATTATTAAATAATAATAATACATAATAATTAATTTACATAATAACAAATAAGAAATGTTACAATTGTACTCAGTTGCACTCTAAAATAAAATAAATATAATAATAATAATAATAATAATATCACTTTATATTATTTATTGAATCCTATTATAATGTGAAATAATTGAGATTATAATAAATATAAATATTATTATATTACATTTATTTAATTTCTAATAAATCAATAAATATGGCAAATAATTGCAATAATTGTACTGTACCATATTTAATAATAATAATAATAATAATAATAATAATGATTATTATTATTATTTTCATTTATTATTTACATTATAACAAATAAGAAATGTTAGTTGTAATAATCCTTTTGTACTCTAAATAAAAAGTGAATATTTAATAATTATAATAATAAACACTCACTTTATATTATTTATTGAAATCATATTATACAGTAAAATAATGTAATCAATTATCAATTCATCCGTAAATAATAAAGAAATCACAATAAATATAATATAATAAATATAAATATTTGTATTTAATGTAAATATAAATATGATTAGATTTATATAATTATATTATAAATATTATTTAATTAATAAATAATAATAATAATAATAATAATAAACTTTATTTTACAGTATAATAGGGTTTCAATAAATACAATTGAATCAATTATCAATTCATCAATAAATAATATTAATACATATAATAAATATTATGATATTACTGTTATTTAATTTTTAATTATTCCAATTGCAAAATTTTTTATTGTACCATATTTAATAATAATAATAATAATAATAATTATTATTATTATTATTATTATTATTATTATTTACATTATAACAAATAAGAAATGTTACAGTTATAATAATCCTGTAGCACTCTAAAATAAAATAAATGTAATAATAATAATACTCAAATTATTTTACAGTATAATAATATTTCAATAAATAATGTAATTAATTATTAATTAATCAATAATAAAACAATATTATAAATAATAAAAATGTTACAATTACAATAATCCAATTCTACTGTAAAATTATTATTAAACATATTTTAAAGTAATAATAATAATAATAATAATAAATATATATTTTTACAGTACAATAGCATTATTGTGATCATAACATTTATTTATTGATTTATTATTATTTAAATAATACTAAAATATATTTCATAATTTGGTTACTATTATTATTATTATTATTATTATTGCTTAAATTATAATAAATCAATAAATAAATGTTATGGTCGCAATAATAGTATTGTTCTGTAAAATAAGAAATATATTTTATTATTATTATTTTTATTAGTAGTAGTAGTAGTAATAATTTTACTTTATTTTTTAATTATACCAATTAAACAAATCAATAAAAAATACTATAGCAATAATCATATTGCACTGTACAATAATAAAAAAATATAATAAACTTCATAATAATAATAATAATAATACAAATTTTATTTATATACTTAAATTTATAAAATATTTATTTGTAAAAAAAAAAACACATCAATTAATAACCCACAATCAACAACAAAAACAATACTATATTACTGCTTTATTAAATCCATAAAGAAATGTTGTGATAATCCTATTGTACTGTAAAATAAAATGTTTAAATAATAATAATAATAATAATAAATAGTGTACTTTGTTTAAACCAATTAAACAAATCAATGGAAAAATAATTTGATTCATAATCTAAATAAGTATATTAAAATAGCAATACTCGTATTGCACTATAAATTTAAAAAGTCAGTATTTAACAACAACAATAATAATAATAATAATAATAATAATAATAATAATAATAATCCAAATAATAATTGTATAATTTAAATGATTCTGTAATTTAAATCTATCTAAATCTAATTTAAATGTCACCATTGCAATAATCCTATCAGACTGTAAAGAAAAGTGATTTTCAACATTATAACAATTAAACACAAAAAACTATTTATTTTACAGCATTATTCTTATGTTTAATAATAATAATAATAATAATAAAACACTAATAAATCAATAAATATGGTCCAAATGCAACAAATGCAATAATTGTATTGTACCATATTAATAATAATAATAATAATAATAATAATATTATAAGAAATGTAACAATAGCTATAATCGTATTGCACTCTAAAATAAAAAGTGAATATTTTATTAATAATAATTATAATAATAATAATAATAATAATACCAATAAACACGTATACTTTATATAATTTATTGAATCGTATTATATTGTAAAATAATTTCAGGAATTATCAATTCATCAATACATAATAAAACAATATTATAACAAATATAATAAATATAAATATTATTATATTACTTTTGTTTCATTTCTAAAAAAATTAATAAATATGGTCCAATTGCAATAATTGTATTGTAACATTTATTAATAATAAAAATTATTATTATTATAATTATTAATATTTTCATTTATTATTTACATTATAACAAACAAGAAATGGTACAATTGTAATAATCCTATTGCACTCAAAAAAAGTGAATATTTAATTATTAATAATAATAATAATAATAATAATAAACACTCACTTTATTTTACAGTATAATAGTGTTTAAACAATAATATAAATTAATCAATTATAAATGTATCACTAAATAATAAAATAATATTATAATATATACAATAAATATAAATATAATATTATTATATTTAATCCTAAATAAATTTTATTTTATTCAATAAATAATAATAATAATAATTTTTATTATTGTTATTGTTATTATTATTATTATTTTCACTTATTATTTACATAAGTTTATTATTTACATAAGAAATGTTACAATTGTAATAATCCTCTTGCGCTCTAAAAAATGAATTTAATAATAATAAATACTCACTTTACATTATTTGTTTATTTATTTATAATTTTATTATTTATTGATTCCTATTACACTGTAACATAATTGTATCAATTATCAATTCATCAATAAATAATAAAATAATACTATAATAAATATACATATTATATGACATTTGTGTAATTTCTAATAAATCAATAAATGTTCAAATCACAATAATTGTATTGTACCATATTTAATAATAATAATAATAATAATAATAATAATAACAATAAACACACTTTATTTTAAAGCATAATAGTGTTTGAAAATTAATATAAATTAATCAATTATAAATTTATCACTAAATAATAAAATAATATTAGAATATATACAATAAATATAAATATAATATTATTATATTTAATCTTAATTTTATTTAATTTTATTCAATAAATAATAATAATAATAAACACTCACTTTATTTTAGATCATAACAGTGTTTCAAAATTAATATAGATTAATCAATTATAAATTTATCACTAAATAATAAAATAATATTAGAATATATACAATAAATATAAATGTAATATTATTATATTTAATCTTAATTTTATTTTATTCAATAAATAATAATAATAATAATAATTATTATTATTATTATTATTTTCACTTATTATTTACATAAGAAATGTTACAATTGTAATAATCATTTTGCACTAAAATAAAATAAATTTAATTAATAATAATAATAATAAATACTCTATATTATCTATTTATTTATTATTATTTATTATTTTATTATTTATTGAATCCTATTATACTGTAAAATAATTGTATCAATGATCAATTCATCAATAAATAATAAAATAATACTATAATAAATAAACATTATTATATTACATTTGTTTAATTTCTAATAAATCAATAAATATGGTCAAATTGCAATAATTGTATTGTACCATATTTAATAATAATAATAATAATAATAATAATAATAATAAAACACTCACTTTATTTGACAGTATAATAGGGTTTCAGTAAATAATATAATTTAATTAATTTTCAATTCATCAATAAATAATAAAATAATACTATAATAAATATTAACATTATTATATTACTTTTATTGAATTTCAATAAATATGGCCGAATTGCAATAATTTTATTGTACCGTATTTAATAATAACCAATTTATAATATTAATATTTATGTAAGTTACAACAAATCATTAAAAGAACAGTGTAATCCTAATGCACTGAAGAAGAATTATATTATTATAATTAATAATATAATTTATTTTATTTTAGAGATTTATTTTATTGTATTTGACTAAACATGAATCTGTCCAGCCAAATGCACTGATAATACAGCCATAAAACCCTGTTTTGTGCAGAACTACTTCCTTCCGCCACGGATTCAAATCTAAAGTTGACCGTTGAGCAAAGCCTCTGTTATTAATTACAAAACATCACTTTAGATCTAGTAACGAAAAACACAATCTCGCTTTGAATACACCGCCATCCTAGTTTTCCTCATCTACTTTGTACTTTGGGATCAACAAACAATCAAAAAAATGAACAATTTTGACTGCATTGATGAACCTATGGTGGTTTCTGTGGAAGAAAATAAGCCATGACTTTGTGAGATTGCCATGAACTAAGATGAGTGACAGCTTTTAATGATTTTTAAGGGAGTTTGTAAATGAGGTTGATTTTATACAACAGTTCACTAAACAAGAAGGTAATTTTTACATTGTCTGACTCTAACTATTGCCTGATTTTGCTCCATTTCTTTGTGAAAAATAGTTTGAAACAAAGCCACAACTGAGCCGCTGCACATCTCCATTCAAACACAGCGGTGTCTCATTTATGAATGAACCTGTGTTTTTACTCTAATCTAGTGAGTCAATTTCCCATTCATAAACACAGTCACTTGCTTTATTCCTCATTGAATCTGCCGTTTGAACGAATCAAATGAATATGATTCAATAATTAAATAAGTGACTTGACGCCACCTACTGGCTTGTAGTTTCATTTTAAAGTATATTTTCAGTGATTTAAATCATTTAATATTTCTATATTCAAAATTGTATATTTAAAACATTAATCTCAACATATATTTATGAATTTGATTGCACGCATGCCGCCTCTGAGCCTCATTAAACATGAAAATACACCTGCAAGACACTTTGGGGTTCTTCTGTGCCACCTCTGTAGTACAAATTAATTTTGTTTATGCTGATTTCATTTGATTGCTAACTTATTCTTATTCCATTGTTTTAATTAGAAAGATTAAAATGCTTATAAAATATTATCTTTTAAAAAATGTGACTAAAAGTATGTCATCTTTTATATCAATTTAGAAAAATTGCATTATAAAGGTAAAAACCAAATTCCTATTTAATTCACTTTAAGAAGTCAAATGTCAGCTCGTAATGGGAAGGCAAATTTTTGATCAAATTATTTGATTATCGATTAAAAGGTGCTTCTAAAATTTTGACTTTGCAACTATTTTTTTTTTTTAAGTTTATAATATAATATATATTGGTTTTCATCTTGCCATTTTCTTGGTCAAGAAAAAACATTTTTACTCAAATTAATCAAAATGGATTTAAAGCATTTTGGAAAAGAGCTCTTCGTTTATATATGTGAGGAGATCTGGGAAAACCCAACACATGCTGAAATTTGACCTTTTGTATATCGATCTGTGGAGTAAAACAATGGAATGGTCTGAATGAGGAGTTAAGGCAATGTCCAAATTTGAGCCAGTTTAAAAAAAGGTATAAACAAATGGTTTTTCAACAGTACAAAGAAGAGGTTTGATAGGTTGCTGGATGGTATTGCTTGATATGGTGGCTGATGGTTATGATGTGACTGTGTTTATATATGTATAGTAGGCATGTACTGATGAAGTCATGTATAGTATATGTATATTGTTTTGTGTGGTGTAGATAATGTATGTATGTGTGTATATATATATGTATATTGTATTTTTGTTGTTGCGTTGTATTGTATTTTGTTGGGTGGTTGTTTTTCTCGAAAAATGTATTGTTGAATTTAAAAAATGTGAGAAAGGGGGGCTTGATACAAGCTGAAGCTTCTGCCCCTACCCTTTGGTTATGGTAACCAATAACCAATAAATATATTCATTCATTCATTCATTCATTCATTCATTTCACATCCAGAGATGAAGGATCCGCTGATGAAGTTACTAAAGAGGAGGAGTCCGATGACAGTCTGTTATAAACAGTGCGCAATCAGTTTGTGCTGCGCTCGCTTTTCTACATGTAAACTACAACCTCAAGGTGCATTATTCATGATATTTAAACATACAAGGGGTGATCAAAAGTTTGGAGGCTATACCCATGATAAACAACGGAAAATGCAGTATAGTGCTCCTGACAGCTCTTCTTAAACCCGTGAAGTGCAAGTAAAACACATCTTACCTTAAACCCGTTTTTTTTTTTTTTCTCAAAATTCCATTCCTGAAAACAACCTGATCTCACAGAATTCCGTGCAAAGACCACGGACCCTTAACTCCAAATCTGTGATGTGCTCACAGAAGTGATACCAATGTAAGTCAGTGACAGGCATCATCCGTGGTCCACGCACAGATTAACGGATTCAAATATTACTGCATTGGAGTCACTTTTTTACGCGGTCCACACACGGATCCGTGAACGAAGTGAAGTGACGTCGTTTTTGGAAACGTAAGCCCATAACTTTTAATATTCTGGGCTCTTTTAGACGTACTTCAAATATACTTCACATGAAATATGTTTTCGCCACGCCTGAAGCATTGTTCTGTAGTCGTTTGAGCGCTATAGCTACCTCTTATCGGCTCAAGATCCATGATGGTATCACAGAATCTTCCGTGGTCACCGCAGTTTCACCCTCACTGGACGTTATTTAGGCTAAAGTAGTTTAGCAGTTAACCTGTCAACCTATCTATCTCATCTCTCCCTGTTTTCATATGATTCACTTTGATCACTTATAGCCTTTTGCTTATTGTGAATTTCTATGGCGGGACCATGCAATCTTCCGTGGTAGACACACGGACACAACCTCGGGTCTCACGCAGTGGCTTGTAGCTACCCTAATGTTGTTTCATTTAAAATAATTTGGATCACGCTGTCATTCATCAACCGAAACTGATGGGCATATAAAACCGAAAATTCGATGAGGGATGTAGGCTATAATGCTCATGTGAGTAGCCTGTAATGTATAACTGAAATCCGTGACTGGATCACGGTGTCCTATCCGTGGGCGACACACAGATTGTCAGGTCTGGTTAATTGGCCTCAATCAGAAGCTTTAAAATGTAGTCTATTAGAAAGTCTAATAGTCAACTTTGTTACGATGACATTTTGTTTTGCCCTGACCTGGAAAATAAATAAATAAATAAATAAATTGACCGATAACTCCGTGACTAGTCCACAGATTTGCACGCGCCCCGCCCTCCAGCCAGCAGTCCAAACAGTATTTGGACTAATTTACAAATTATTATTACTGTTTATTGGAAATTGACAGATAGGTGTAAATAAACAACAAAGAAAGAAAATCAGATAAAGATTCAATAAATGAATATTAAAACGGAAGATTCTGTTGCTATGACGTCAACACGTCACAGTTTCTCACTTGCATCCCAGAACTTGGCGGTTTTTCCGGTCATTGCGAGGATCACCGTCCACAGATCGGTAGGTATCTCAAGCGTGTGTTATTGATTTCTTCACAGCACCTTGTTTATTCCCGCACAACGCCAAAACCTAATATGTTTGCACCAGTGTCGGTTTCATGCTGGGGATAACTTTGAGTCTGTTAGTTGCAATAATGCTTGAGCAGTTTAGAATGGCCATTTCAGGCCACAGAAACGTAAGGAAAAGGAAAACATAAAAGGGGAAAAAGCACTTTCCAAAAAACCAAAGTGCTGGGCTGGTTTGTGTGGTGCCAGAATGCAAGCTCAGCTACACTGGTGGCACTCTCCTACACTGCCTTTCCTCCTTTGGGAAGTGCACTTTTCCGTAGACATTGTCAATGGAAAAGGCCTAAACTCTTTCATGTTAATCACTCTGAATGAAGAAATAGTTTTAGTTTGGGTTTGGGAAGTGCACCAATGTGCTTCACACATTCTGATATAGTACAAAACAAGATTGTTAACACTGAGCTATTTTTGGTCCACATTTATTACGTTTATTCTCTGCATTGCTTTGGTTAAATGTAACAAGTAAATGACTGTTATGTACTCCAATGTTTTTGAGTCAATGTAGAAATGATCATTTTTTCTCAGAGGTCTTTCTAATGATGTTTCTTGTCTGTTCCACAGATTTCTTACTGTTCTATAGATTGTAAAACCATCTCTTTTTTTACAAAGAAAAACAAAGGCACTTTTCAGAGCCACTCTTTCACTTGTTTCAATCTCTCTCTGTCCTCTCACTTTCTCACAGTCTCTCTCTCTCATTCTCTCTCACACACACACCCCTTCATATCTGTATTGTGTGTCTATTGTCTGTATTGTTTGTATTTATTTGTGAACATGTCTAGCAACCCAAGGATCTTTGATGATCCCAGTAAGATCAGGGGCCATATGGCTGCTGAAATTAGTAATGCTCTTCTCTGTGAGGCCAAGGTGAGACAAATTTTGATCAACTTACTCCTATGTCTATGAAAATCACTGATATTGCATACTATTTGTTTCTATATTTGTTGTACTTGTTGGTGAATTATGAAGTTCTAGTCATGCATTGTGAATTGCTGTAGTGTGATATGTTTCTGACTGTTGCTAACCTTTGAAAGGTATGCACTATTATTTTATTTTGTAACGTGGTGTTTTTTTAATGCATGTCGCTTAGAAAAAAATATCCACCAAGTAATCCTAACCATAAGGTAAACTGATATTGTATTTGAAGAAAATATGCTATTTCTTATATAGGCTGCAATGGAAAGCTCTGCCATTCCTCAATAAAGGAAGAGGACTAGGAGAAAGAAATCGGTCACAAGCAGGCGTGAGAAACGTCAGAGAGCACAAAGCCCTGCATTGGGTTAGTTGTTTACTGCACTTTTGTTATAGTTCAATAATGATAATTCACTAAATGTTGGTGGGTGGAAAGATGGTGTGAGTCTACTTTGACAGATTTGATGAGATTTCGTGAATTTTCTTGACTGAAATAGATGATAATGTAAGACTCTGATAGACTAGATAACCAAATGTGTTGGCCTCTCCAGCTTCTGTCGTTTCAAGGAGCCCAGTGTGTGAGGAAGATCCAGAGTTGACTGCATGTCTTGGTGAGTATGTCTGTATTAACCCTATGACTAATCCTATTTCCTATCCATAACATGGTTTGTGATACCAGTACTGTAAGTGTTTACCATGGGCAAGTTAAAATACATTAAACCAACACTGAATGGTTAATGTAGTGTGTGGCATAGTCAAAGGCAAATTTTAAGTCATAATTATTGGCAGAGTATTAAGTCAGTTGAAGGGTGGTGTAACAGTTTAGTTATTTTTTGAGATTTGGAAAGGTAGCAGGTCCTTTCCTTTCCTCTTTTTCAGAAACACGTCTTCAAGAGTTGAGGGCTACTCTTACCTCAGTTGAGTATCCGGTGGCAACAGAAAAGACATTGTGGGCACAACGACAGGCGTTTGCTGATGTAAGAGCAAAAACAGTGCTCCTTGATGCCAAATTTTCTGCTGAAAGAGTCACCGAGAACATTTGCAACAAATGCCATGCTGGAGAGGCTGTCATTAGGTGGACACAGAGTTTCTATGTGGAAGCTGCGACATAGAGGCCCATAAAAAGAATGTGTTTCATAACAGGGAGGCAATATTTCATGGCTACTTGGAGCCTATTCCCCCAACAAAGGCTGTGGTGTTAGATGACAATGGCCAACCTCACTTTTGTGAGCAGGGTATGTTCGTGACAATTTTTGTTGACTAGTAAAGAGTAATTCCACAAATCTTCTTTGTTGATAGACTTTGTCAGTGGAAAAGGTTTAAACTGTTAACTTGAATCACTCTGACTGAAGAAATAGGTTTGTGTTTGAATTGCGCTTAAACACTTTCTTTTTGACAGAAAACTGTCTATTTTGTCGATGTTGAGTTTGAATTACTAATATGACAAGCCTATAGATATACTGTAGGGATTGAGGAAAAATGAACAACTTCTTGTATTGCAGTATGTCGATTGCCCTTTCCCACACAGAGGGCAATATGTGAGTGCACCCATGAGAAACTTAACAAGGTAAAGCTTTTCTCTTAAGCAGTGTTGGGCATGTTCCTTTAAAAAAGTAATTAGTTATAGTTACTAGTTACTTCTCACAAATAGTAACTGAGTTAGTAATTGAGTTACATCATTATAAAAGTAACTAATTACCAGGGAAAGTAACTATTGCATTACTTAAAAAAAAAAAATTCAAATTTGTCAAATAACTTGGCTGCTCTCAATATTAAATATGTTAAATGAATGAAATGGACACTAAATATAATAAATTATTATTATAAAGCATTGTACATTAATCTACACTATTTTAATGTTGCTGTGGGACAATGTGAGAGACACCTATCAAATTCAATATATTATTGTAAAAATTATCATTAGTATAGTGAACAACAAAACACAATATATGGTTTAGAACTTTTAATATTTATTGCACAGACCACAACTGGCCAACAAATAAGTCTTAATATAAATTATGCTTCTTAAGGAATGTACCAAAAATAAATGAATAAAACTAATTTTAGGGCTGTGCAATTAATCAAAATTGTTTTTCAATTTCAAAATTTATTGTATTGAAAATAAAATAATCGAGATAAAACAATTATTTTTTTTTATTTTATTTTTAAAAGCACCAAAGAGAATTCGCACTGTTCTGTGTATGCATTCAGAGACAGAAAAGAACACAGACTATTTTTTCAGCTATTAAAATAGTTCAGTTTTTGTATGTAATAGTTTTTTAATTTGGGATTTTTTTTTTTGTTCGTTAAATATAAGTTTTTGTTCAACTCATCATGACTTGACTGAAATAAAATCTATAGCTATAAAAGGGTTAAAGTTTTAAACAATGTTGGTTGAAACGTTAAACAATGTGCGCTTTGTTTGTGCTGAAAGTGGAAGCTAAAGCCACTTCACGGGACAGAGGCGCCAGCATTGATTTCCAGTGGAAACAATTTAAAATTATCCATCAAAACCATACATGGCTTACAGACATGATGAATACATATATGAAAAGCTTTAAATTATTGCTTAACGAAATAAAACAAATAAAACACAAAAACTTTTTCATTATGTAGCCTAGCTAATCTGTAAAAAGATGCATTTCTCAAGGTGCATCAAATAGGCTAGCAGATTTCGAAAGTGAAAGTGCCGAAAGTGAAAGCAAAAATGAATTGACACTGGCGAGCCATTTTTACCACCACCTTACTAACATTCACCAAAATAATCGTGATTATGATTTTTGCCATAATCAAACAGCCCTAAGTGCTGCTGTACGAAAAAAGATATATAATGTGCGTGACTCACTAACCCTAACCCATTGGGGAAGCGGTGGAAGCTTAAATGGCTGTTATACAGACCTGAAGCCCGAACAAAGTGGCACACAGCAATGATTCGTAGATTCCAGCTCCGTTCTCTGAAGCTTAAATGAGTCACGCACATTATATTTCTTTTTTCGTACAGCAGCACACATCTTATTCGTTTACGGATGAAGACAGCAAGTAAACCGGAAACTGATATCCCGACTTCTTGCGAAAGCGGAAGTGCGTCGCTAGACTCGCTACGCTTGTGCACAGAGTCTATTATAGTAACGCCGCATTTTTGTCAGTAACGGTAACGGCGTTGTAACGGAGGAAAAAGTAATTAGTTTGATTACTCGTTACTGAAAAAAGTAGCGCCGTTAGTAACGCCGTTTATTTATAACGCCGTTATTCCCATCACTGCTCTTAAGTAACAGATACCTGTTGATACCAGTAACCAAATGTTACCAATGTTAATGCTGTATTAAACACTACCTATTACCAGTCACCTTTTTATCTCTGTATGAAATGAAGAATGGACAGGTGAGTTAAAACAGCTGGATCTGTAAAACATACTTAGTTCTATGTGTCTCTCTTTTTCACAGGACGATACGATGTCTGTTTGCCCCGTAAGGTTTGCCCTTCCTGCTTTGCGGAATGGACTCCAGGGGTGAAAGACCTTCTGAACTACCGTTACTGGCCAAGCACCTCCAGCTGCCAGACACTGTCTCGTTTTGATATCTTTGAAGCTTTTGCACACATGAAGGCATCTGCTCCTTCAATGTCAAGACATGCCTTTCTAAAGCTGCTGGAGCACCCATCTGTTCAGGCTGGAAGGGTAAATCTGCATGAATCATATTGTAACACAGAATTATATTACTGTATCTGTAATATTGTGGGTATGTTTCTTTTTGATAAACATTAATCAAACTTTTTTTTATGTCATAGCCAGGGAATATCTGTGCAGACACCTTTCAGAGAAGCTTTTTTGAATATTGTTTTTGCAAACACACGGAAGAGGTTATGTGTGATGTCAATAGCTTTTATTGTCCAGCATGTCACCCAGACAAACATTACCGCTTTAGAAAATCAAGGGGGTATGCACACACACACACACACACACACACACACACACACACACACACACATTAATTCATTAATTTATATCAAAAGAACATAGAAATAGTAGAGTAATGTATATATGGTCAGTTAAATGTATTTATTTATTTATTTATTTTCTCATTTTCCATGTACAGGACTGAGGAACCCTCTCTATATGCAGGGTTATTTCTTGCCCAGGATGAGGAGGTATCAGCCTTTCTGAACAACATCAGAGGCAGCAGCATGACAAGAGCACATCAAAAATGACATATCATGACAGTATTTATACTATTTATGTTTGTCTGTGTTTGGTGTTTATTTGTTAATGCGAGTAATATCTGACTTCACAGGCAAATGACAGTGGGATGTGCGGCGTCTCAAGGTTCAAAGCAAGTGAGGAGACATCAAAAAAATCATCCTCCAAACTAGATGAAGAGGGGATTCAAGTGGCAGTCTGCAGGTATATGGTCTATGATTGTGCAGATTACAGTCATGCTGTGGAAACACATTTGTTTAGAAAGCTATCTGAAAGTCATGTTTATTTCCTTATGGGAAATAAAGCTAATCCCCTTAACAGATTTTTTTTGCTAAAAAGATTGTTTTGGGAGAGTCACGTGACGTGCTCATGAACCTAGTCGCAATCGAGTAGAGCTCCGTATATTTGGCCCCTTTGTGCTGAATTTATCGTTTGATTTTAAGTTTTGTTTACTAATATCACTTTCTCGGATGGCACATAACCGGAAACCACAGGAGTTGTCGCCATTGGCTTCTCCGATTAAGAAAAAATCGAAGCCACCGACCTCGATCGATATGGTGGACAAGATGGCGAACACTGTTGCGCACTTCGAAGACATCCTAAAAACTGAGCTGACGGTGATGCGGAACGAGTTCGCTTCTCACGTGTCAGTCGTTCAGTCTTTATGCTCTAAGCTGGATCTTCTTACAGGGGAGATGAGAGAACAGAAGAAAGTTGTCGCAGATCACGATAGACGAGTAACCGCGCTCGAGCAACAGGTTGTGGACTTACAGGATCGCAGTAGGCGCAGTAACCTACGTCTGATCGGATTGCCTGAAGGTGCCGAAAAAGACGACCCGGTGGGCTTTTTGAAAAGGTCGCTTCCGACGTGGCTGCCGTCTCTGGCGGGCAAAGAGATTGAAGTGGAACGAGCGCATCGTGTGTATACAAGAATATCCTCAGACCGCGCTAAACCACGGGTTTTCCTCTTCAAATTGCTACGGTACATGGACAGGGAGCTCATTCTGCGGGCCGCAAGACTTCACGCTCCGGTGAAATCATCCGACGGAGCAACGCTATCTTTCTTTCCAGATTTCTCTCCGGTTACAGCAAAAAGAAGAAGTGCATTTGCGTCAGTTAGGAAGGAAATGAGAGAAGTTGGCATCCAGAATTTTCTTCTGTATCCTGCAACTCTGAAGGTCATCCTCAATCAAGGTGAACCTAAGATGCTCTACTCCCCAGAAGAAGCAAGAGTTTTTCTTAGATCTCTTTCACCCACCAACTGTATGTGAGCTTCAGCTCGACATTTCTTGTCTAATCGGAGAAGATGCCTTACGTGATTAGGTGATTGTGTCATAACTAGTACTATTCATTGTGCATACAATGTTATTTGTTGATAAGTCCATTGTTTGCTCTAATTTTTGTTAGTTTGTAAGTTTTTCCAGTTTCATTGCCTTGTTTTTTCTTTTTTATTTTTTTTATTTTTTTTTTATAAGAGATACTATCTACGCCATGTATAAATATGGGGCCAATGTTGGTGCTTTAGTAATGTGCAGGTTTCTGTTGACGCCACGGATCACATTAAGGGGGGTTGGCAGATCAAGGCTTGTTCTTGATTTGATCTGCCATTGTTCATTTGAATGTGTTTATGTTATTTGGATTACTGGGAAGGGTGGGAGGTTTAATGGTAGACTTAACTGGTTTTACTTTCAAAATTTTGTCTTATTATGCAATAAGTTTGTTTGATACTTATGACTGACCTTAATATTCTGAGTTGTAACATTAATGGGCTAAATGGCCCTCACAAACGTACTGGTTTTCTGGACTTTTTGCGAAGGAGAAAGATTGATATTGTGTTGGTTCAAGAATCCCATTTGAAAGAGGAGGATATACACAGGTGTAATAATAAGTTTTATGAAGTGGTGTCTCACTCATCTTCGGATACTAAAACTAAGGGTGTCTTAATTTTAGTGCGGAGAACTTTAAATATGACTCTTTTAGATAAAGGTTGCGATACAGATGGTAGAATAACACATATAAAACCAATCGTAGAGAACAGGAGTATAGTATTTCTTTCAGTTTATGCCCCTTGTACTCCTGATCCTACTTTTTTCACTGCTTTGTCAACCTATCTCTTAAAATTTTCAGATTTTGAAATTGTTATGGGTGCAGATACAAATTCTGTAATGTTGCATGCCCTAGATAGATCTGGTCCAAAGGAATCACATTCTCAAGCTTTTTGCTCTGTCAAACTTCGGCAGTGTATAACCTCATCATCATTGGTGGATTGTTGGCGTTTACTGAATCCTTCTGCTAAATCTTTCACTTTCTTTTCTCCTACTCATAAATCCTATTCACGAATCGATTATATCTTCATTTCTACTTCTTTATCTTCAATGGTTCGTGATGCAGATATCTGTTCCTTATCTCTGTCGGATCATGATGGGAATTTGTGCAGATTATCTTTGATTCCTCGTCCATCTCGTGCCACTAGATGGCGATTCAACCCTAAATTGTTACAAGATGAAAACTTTTGTAATCAATTCAGAAATAAATTTGCTGAGTTTATTGAAATTAACCGAGGTTCAGTAGATGATCCGCGTACACTTTGGAATGCAGTTAAAGGATTTATAAGGAATAACTCAATTTCATATGCCTCTTTCCTTCAGAAAAATCGTCATAAAAAGATTGCTGAACTGGAATCACAGCTTCAGATTCTGACTAGAGATAATCAACACTGTTTTTCGGACAATACACTCAGCAAAATTATGGCAGTTAGATCCGAACTTAATTCATTACTGAGATCCAGGGCAGAATTCCTGATTCAAAGATCCAGGCAGAATTACTATTTTCAAGGGAGTAGACCAAGCCATCTTTTAGCTTTAAGATTACGCAATAGTGAAAAATTTGCTAATATCTCAGCAGTGAAATCCCAATCTGGGCTTATTTTGACAGACCCAAAAGATATTAACACTGCCTTCCATTCATTTTATTCAAATCTTTATACTTCTTCTGTTAATGGTGACCCTGACTCTTTTGCATCTTTTCTATCCAGCCTTGATCTACCTAGGCTGTCAGATTCAGATTCCGAATACCTGGCTGAACAGATCACTCTTCAGGAGCTGGAATCAGCAATCCGATCTATGAACAAGGGCAAATCCCCAGGCATAGATGGTATTCCAGTTGAATTATATACAACTTTTTGGTCAGATTTAGGACCCCTTATGTTAGATATGATACATTTTTCAGTTACTCAAGGCTCGTTTCACTCATCTATTAATATAGCTGTTATTTCTCTCCTGTTAAAAAAAGACAAAGATCCGACTTCCTGTTCTAGCTACCGGCCACTTTCTTTGATTGGGACTGATGTTAAATTATATGCTAAAGCATTATCTCGTCGCTTAGAGAATTTTATGAATAGGCTAGTTCATTATGACCAAACAGGATTTATTAAATCTCGCTCAGCTGCGGATAACTTACGCAGGCTATACCATATTATTAATTCTACGGATTCGTCATCTTCCCCTCGTGTAGTATTATCCCTAGATGCGATGAAAGCTTTTGACCAGCTGGAATGGAACTATTTATGGGCAGTTTTACAGCATCTGGGCCTAGGAGCGAATTTCATAAACATGATAAAAGTTCTATATGCCAACCCAGCAGCCACTGTCCTCACAGGTTCCGTTTGTTCAAACCCATTCTTTATACATCGAGGTACTCGTCAGGGTTGTCCGCTTTCCCCTCTGTAATTTGCCCTATCCCTGGAACCCCTAGCCCAAGCGGTCCGACAATCTAAAACTATTTCTCCTGTAAATTTACGGAATACTCATCATCATATTTCATTGTTTGCTGATGATATTTTATTGTTTTTGGAGAAACCGTCACACTCTATCCCTCATGTGTTGAAGTTATTTGACCGTTTTGGATCTCTATCTGGGTTTAAAATTAATTGGAATAAGTCATGTTTACTCTCCCTTAATTCTAAAATTGATTCCTTGTCCCTTTCTATATCTATTCCACTGGTTCAAAACTTTAAGTACTTGGGGATAAATGTTTTTCCTTCCCTACAGGAAATCGTCTCAAAAAACTATAATAGTATTTTTACCAAAGTATCCTCAGATCTGGAAAATTGGTCTCGTCTTCCAGGCTCGTATATCGGTGATTAAAATGAATGTTCTTCCACGTATTAATTTTCTTTCTTCTATGATTCCTCTCTCTCCACCGGTTGGCTACTGGAACAAACTCGATGCATGTGTTTCGCGATATATATGGGATGGGAAACGTCCTCGTATTAAACTGACTACCTTACAGCGATCTAGATTACATGGAGGTCTTTCTTTCCCCAATTTTAGACTGTACGCTCAAGCTTTTTCTCTCCACCCTTTATCGGTTTGGTTTGATCCTGACTCTCCTGTATCTTGGAGAGCAATTGAGGAATCTGTTGTTTATCCGTATAAATTGAAACATCTTGTCTTTTCGGGGGTTCTGCTTAGACAGTGTAAATCTCGGTTTGGTCCTGTTGTAACCCATCTCATCTCAACATGGAGGGATGTTGAAAGACGTTCACAACTAGTCACAATATGGCATAGGCATTCGCCTATTTTCCATAATAATAATCTTTTGTCAGGCAGTATTCCATTTCATTGTCCACAGTGGTCTCATAACAAAGTAAACTCTCTGGGAGATATTTATGATGATAATGGTTTAAAATCCTTCCAGGATCTTAAAACTCAATATAATCTACCAGGCACCTCCTTTTTTATGTATTTGCGCATTAGATCAGCCCTGCGGGCATATGGGCTGCCTTGGAACTCTCAACTACCCAGTAGAATCTCCCTCTTCCGCTTCAACTATTTATCTTTTTCTTCTTGAGCATTCATACAAATCTCTGTCTATTACAACTGTTTGGGCTAAAGATCTTAATGAGGATGTGGATGTTTTATTTTCAGATCAGGTATGGGACATGTTTAAATCGTCTTCTAAAAATCATAATCACCAAATGATTCATTGGAAATTGCTGCACAGGGTTTACTTGACTCCAAAGAAGCGTTTTTATATTAATTTGTCATCTTCTCCTAAATGTAATCTCTGCTCACAAGGATCTTTAGGCACCTTTTTAAATTTTTTTTGGGAATGTCCCTCTCTCTCACCTTTTTGGTCTCAGTTCTCACAGGATCTTTCATATTTGTTGGGCACCGAGATCTGTTTAACTCCACGTCATTTTTTCATGAATGACTTTTGGGACCTCTCCTTGTCCGTCCAACAAAGATGTTTATTGTTATCTTCTCTCACAGCAGCAAAAAAACTGCTAGTCAACCGTTGGAATCCTCCTCACACAATGGACAGACGAACTTGGGCCATGTATTTGTTGGACATTCTCTCGATGGAACTTTCAACCGCTCGAATTCATGGATCTAATATGAAAACTGTCAAAATATGGAATGCAGCTTTTAATGTTGTGTCATCCTTTTTAAAATCTCTGTAAAAAATATTTTATTGATTTATTTGTTTTTATTTTATTTATTTTTCAAAGTCTACCAGGGGTGGGATGGGTGGGAGTGGGATCTAAATGTGCAAAATTGTTTTTTGTTATACTATTGTTTCCGGAAAATTCAATAAAAAATTGTTAATAAAAAAAAAAAAGATTGTTTTGAAGTGAAGTTAGTTACCTCTATACAGTGCAAATGTTAGTGTGTGTGTGTGTGTGTGTGTGTGTGTGTGTGTGTGTGTGTGTGTGTGTGTGTGTACCTGGTATTCATCACATTATGGGGACCAAATGCCCCCACAAAGATAGGAATAACAGTAAATTTTGACCTTGTGGGGACATTTTTAGGTCCCCATGAGAAATCAAGCTTAAATGGAGACAAAAATGGACCACAAAATGGAGTGTACTGAAAATCTAAAAATGCAGAGTTTCCTGTGAGGCGTAGGTTTAGGTGTAGGGTGATAGAAAACACGGTTTATACACTCTTAAGAAAAATGGTTCTATATAGTACCAGAAAAGGGTTCTTTGGCTTGTAACAATAGCAGAACCCTTTTTGGTGCTAAATAGAACCCTTTTTATAGGGTTCCATAAAGAACCATGCTTTGAAAATGCTATATAGAACTTTATAAATATAAACTTTATTACAAATAACCTTTTCAATGCTAGTTTATTTTCATTAATATTAGTATATTTATGTAATTATTAATATTATTTGAATATACTATGTATTAATTAACTGTTTTATTGCTTTTTACTCTTCTGTCTGGTATTTCAGTATCTTGTAGTGTATATACAACAACAACAACAACAACAATGTGTCAGTTAGGTACTTTTTATTTTTTAATGACATGAATTGGTAGCAAAAAATGACAGCACTATAACAACAAGAAAACATTAATAGACGCCTTTCACATTGAACATAAATGCTTAAAGAAGTAAAAATAGAATCAAAATAGTGAAATGAAGACCTGGGGCTCGTTCTTCGTACGTCGCTAACTCAGTTAGCTGGATTTGATTGTTGACGATTTGGCATGATCTTGGATTGTTTGGTTCTTCGAAGCTCATCCTGGACTTGCTGTCATAGCAACAGGTGCGCAAGCTTAAACCTGCTCGGGAGCAGGCTTATTTCATGTAAACAGGATTAGATCGCGGCTTTATAACCGGAGGAGATAGGGAAGACTGTCGCAGCCATGTCTTGTCCATTTTTACGACAGCAACCTGTTGCGGAAGGTGCAAGAATAATTCGCAGAGCTTTTCGAATTAATCGCGTATTGCGGGATAGACAGGATCCTTTGGCGCGGCGCGAAAGTGAAATTATTGAGAGATATCGTTTTTCTCGTGAGGGTGTTATTTACATCATTAATTTGTTGGAACCCCACATTAAGTGTTCAACACGGAGGAGTCGGGCTTTGACAACTGCACAGACTGTGTGCATTGCCCTGAGATTCTTTGCGAGTGGCACTTTCCTTTACACTATTGGAGATGCAGAGAACTTAGTGAAAAGTGCTGTCTGTCGTGCCATTCGCAAAGTTTACCTGGCACTTAAGCAGTTTTTAAGGGTTTTTGTGGTATTTCCAAGCCACTTAAGACCCCAGGTGGTAAAGCAGAATTTTTTTGCTATTGCAGGTACATTTATAATTGTTAATGACATGCAATCATGACCATGCCAAAAAGTATGACTAACAGTATGTGTCCTTCAGGCTTCCCTAACGTGATTGGTGCCATAGATTGCACACATATCCCCATCAAGGCCCCACCAGGCCCCAATGAAGGGGATTTTGTGAACAGAAAGGGGGTTCACAGTATAAATGTGCAGGTATGTTACTATTACAATTTATAATATTCCAGATTAGTAATATATTACATACAAAAAAAAATGGATCAAAAAGTATGCAGTTGACTGACTAAAATCTCTTAGATGGTGTGTGACGCTATGTTCCATATAACAAATGTGGAAGCAAAATGGCCAGGATCAGTGCATGACTCAAGAATTTTCAGAGAGTCACATTTATGCACATTATTTGAACGTGGTAAGGGAACATATAAATGTCAAGCTCACAGTATTACACACACACTTATGCTGAGCCTAACAAAAACTGCATTTTTCCATTATACAGGGTATTTTGACGGGATCCTGCTTGGAGACAGGGGCTATGCCTGCAGGCAGCATTTTATGACGCCCTTCCCTGACCCAAACCCTGGACCACAAACCCGTTACAATGCAGCTCTAGCCAGGACAAGGGCACGCATCGAAATGACCTTTGGGCAACTAAAGGAAAGATTTCAGTGTCTGAAGGGTCTGAGGGTTGCACCTGACAGGGCCTGTGACATAATTGTTGCATGTGCCATCCTCCACAATATTGCCACCATCAGAAAGGAGAGGACCCCTGTGGTGGAGGTGCAGCCTGATGATGACCTCCAGCCAGTGCACTTGGACCAGCCTAGTGGCAGAGCTGCACGGGACAGAATTGTGGAGCACCATTTTTGAATGTGTAAAATAAAAGACAAGACAAATATGCTTAGTTCCTGGAGTTTTATTTAAACATTTTTTTTTTATAAAGAAAAGCCAGCAAGTCATCTTTTGCCTGCAATAAGAGATAGTTATGTAAAGTCAGCAATACTACTATGTGTCAAATGGTGTATTAGCACTTACTCTGAAGGTCTTTTTGAAGCAACTCTATCTCTAGTGCAATTTTTCTCTTTTTGAAGTTGTCGAGTTCAATTTCTCCTCTTAATTTGTGTTTTTTCAGGTCAAAATACTCGATTTTTTGTTGAAGATGCCGTTTATATAGGGAACGGATGTCACCCTGTGTCATTTTGTGAAAGAGGGGGGTCAAAACATGCCTCATGCAACAAAAGTAAAAAGTAAAAGTACAACACTGTCCACCTCTGTATCAGTTCTTTGTGCAGACTCTTCTGAAAGCCTTTCTGTAGGCCTTTCTCTAGGTGTGGACTCCTGCAACTCATATTGCAGACAGAAAGAATAGGTACACAAGTATATACAAATTAGTGTAAAGTTATTTTATGCACTTACAGGTTCTTCCTCCAAAGGACAGTCATCTGAGAGGGTTTCTTCACTGTCCTGTGCAATGGAAATAAATGGGTATTCCAAAGTGTTGCACTCTCTTCCCTTTATGCAAGTTAGAAAAAGTACACAACTTACTGCATATGCTTCAGCCACCACTTGCTTGGGAACAGGTAAAAATGTTGGTGTATTATGTAAAACTGCACAAAAGAGGAAAAAACAAACAAACAAAAAAAAAAAACATTTGTCATTACAATTTACTACATGTAAAAAATATAATGTGATCATTAACTCATGGCAACATTTTATATTAACTAAACGTTTAGAAGTCTTCACTTTCACAAATGGTTGAAATGACTGTACCAGCCATTTGGATTATACTTAATTTAATGCAGCAACAGATAATTTTACAGTGTACTAAGAGAATTGAAAGCTCATTTAGCCTACCAGTAATGAAGGTGTTGCTGCTACTGGTCCCTGGCTTTGGGTCTGAGGAAGAGCTGCCCCCAGGGATGCCCTCCACAATGGTTCGGTTTTCATTCAACTCAAGGGCCAGCTCCTCTGCTGGGGTATATTGTGGTGGTGCAGGACCACCACCTGTTTTTTTTTTTTCAGCCTTTTTCTTGGTGGCTGTTATAAACAGACAAACACATTATTTAACAGTGGCTTTTAAAAAGTAAAAAAGTGGCTTTTTAAAATAAAGACAGTATAAAAATTAAAGGCTACCATTTTGTAGAATATTCTTGTACTTCACTTTTACTTGTCCCCATGTTCTAGTGGGTCCCGTGGTGGCTCTGACATAAAAGAACAAAGTAAATATGAAATTATTAAAATGCAAAAATACACACTGTAGAAAGTAATAGAAGCATCTACCATGGACGGCACTTACGCATTTAATTTGTCTGCTACTTTTTGCCAGCCCTCTCTCCTGGCTTTTGCAGACTTTGAAGTGTTTCCTGTCGTTTTAATTAAAGACTCAAATTCGGCATAACCTTCCAATAAAAGCTCTTGTTCTGCTTGGGAGAAAAACTGGGCACGTTCTTTGGCCATGCTGAACAGCCAATAACAGCGTTGCTAATCATTGTTTCTACTATCGATACATATCCCCTTTTAAACCAACGCATGAACGTGCAATTATCTCAGATAACTCAATCCAGCGATACTAATCATAAACAACAGGTGTGTTCGAAGAACCCAATTAGCCGGATCATGATTAGCACGATGATATCATCTTGGATGTCTCATTTGATCTCGGATGTTTTAAGCAACGTACGAAGAACGAGCCCCAGGTTCCAGTGAAATACTGTATTTTCATAATCCTCTATGATGCCTGTAAGTTCATCATTATGTGTTTTGATGTGACTGAGGGGCAGTTTCTCTCTGCAGATGTCGAGGTTGTAGGATGTGACAGCATCTGAAATACACAACTGAGTTTAGATTTACAGTGTGTCTCCTTCCATTTGTTTTTGTAAAAACAATAAAATACAAAAACAAAAACATAAAACAAAAACAAAAACAAAACCAAGTTAAACATTATTGTTACTTATTAAGTGGTGAAGAGGTATCCTTAAAAAGCATCCTTAACTGAACAGCGCTGGTCACTTACATGTTCTCTTACACTGAAAAGAGAAAAAGACATGATTGGAAAACAGGAACGATTTTTGTATTTTTATATTTGTTTGGAAACCAATACAATTTTAAATGTAATTTTGTATTTAAAAGTAAGAATGAAATCATTTACCTGTTGAGAGTGTGCTGACAGTCTGTAGTTGGATCTCTGAGCTCCAGAAACTCACTAATAAGGTGCTTTGACAGTTACAGATTTGAAAATCAAAAGGGCGGGAATGAAGAACCCTAACTCTAACTCTAAGAACCATTTCAGCATTAAAAGGGCTCTTGAGGATGCTATGGTTCTAAATAGAACTGTTCCTACATGCAAAGAACCTTCAAAGAACCATCTGTTTTTAGAGTGTACAGTAGAAAAACCCATTACACCTATTGAGTGTCCCCACATAAAATGGTGTGTGAGGGTGTGTGCACAAACAGAATTAATGTTTGAATATGTTTTGAATAGCTTTGATTTCCCCAGGTCTTACTGTGTAAGTTGATCATTAAACATATTGTCTTGTCTATCAGACGTGGGATATTGCTACGAGGACTGAACCACTACCGTGGTGAGCTATTTGCCTACCCGATGTTTTTGCAAATGTCACTTTCTTCTGCATGGATGTTGTGTGCAGGTAATTTCTCTCTGTCATATTGAAACTCGGTAAACCTACTGTATATTAAATGACAAATTCCTCAGTTTGTTTTGGATTGATGGCCAAGCAAAGTGTTGGTTAATGCTTACTAATGCTGCACTTGTTCTTTAGGTATTGGCCATACCTAAGCAAAGTGGCTGAAGAATCATCAGATCTTCAGCTGCTGATGGAAATGAGGCCATTTCTTAGTGTAATGCACGCCAAATGCGAGGTACAGTGTCCAGCAACTAATGCAAAAAGTTAAGCAATGATTATTGTTCATCCCAATCTAAAATTGGGGACAATAGACTTATTATGAGATGTTGTTTATTATATTATGCAGATTAAACATGACAACTTGAATGTGTAGAAATATTTAATTTGTGCATAATCCATGATATCATAACATTACAGTAATAGTATGAAATTAATCTAACACTACATTGCAGGTGAGATGGGGAGGCAGAAATCAGGAGGGAGCAGGGAACACTATAGGAGAGGAAGTTGAACAAGTATGCTATTACTTACATTATTGTAACTATGTGCATATAGGAGACTTCACTGATACCTTTACGTGAGAGACAAGCAGAGTGTAAAGGTTAAAGTACATCAGGACGCCAAACAAAGATCCATGCTTGCTGGAATGAGAGTCAGAACACCTTCTGAACTGTAGTTGAACACCCATTAAGTCAGAAGTAAAAACTGAAGTCAGCAGTCTGGGTGTGTGCATGATGCATCACTATTTCAAGCTGTGTTCCCTCTAAGCTGCACCATTTGACACCCCAGCCTACAAGAATTTTCAGACTGCGCAGCACACACAAAATCCTTGACATGTTTTGGTTTGGACACAGGCTAGATTACAAGAACCGAATGTTGGTGACAGCATAAAATCACGAGTGACGTGTGATTCCTTGAAAAGTTTGGCATGCCATTGTGAGGTTTTAAAATTTAGACCAAAAATCGCAAGTGGCAAAGCATGTCACATTTTAAGATTCGGCATTGTTTCCAACTTTGCAAAATCAGGCCTGATCTTTACAATTTTGCTGTCTATGGCTGAAATGGTGTGGTCTATTCATTCTGCAGTGGAGAGCTAGTTGATGATGAGGAGATATTAGCTAAACAATGAGGGCAATATGTTCCTAAAATGCCTGGAATCGCATTAAATATTTATGTTTGTGTGTGTGTGTGTGTGTGTGTGTGTGTGCTTGTTTTTGTAAGGTAATCTATGTATAAATTACTTTCTGTATGGTTTTTACATCTAGGTCAACAGCTTCCTCTCCAGGGCAGCTCTTGTCACAAAATACATGACGAAGGCAGGTTGGTGTGACACATTACACTTAAATCATATACTGTGATGAGTCAGTTCTGATTGCTGCTGACAGAGACTTCAAAAATGCTATTCCCCTGTTTCCTCCTCAGTCAAGTCATTGCTGTGTTAAGTCATGTCTAAATGATTTTTCAATTGCGGTGGTTTTTCCATGTGGGTTTATTTTGCAGTTAGGGAGAGAGAATATGCTGACTCAACAGGCCATGGGGTGGAACAAAAAAAAGACAGAGAGCCTCCACAAAGTCTTGGCTCGCAGATACATCAAAGTAAGGGCATTTTGCATTGGTCTTCTTGTCTTGACACAATGACAAATCGCAGACTTGGAGCCCGGGCATCCGCAATAAGATCATTCATCCATTAATCTATATACATTAATAATTGAATAAGAATTTCTTGATTTGAGCTAAAAACTTGCATTTTTTGTGTGTGATTTAAAGATCTCTGAGGGCAAAGCTGGAAGCTGCCAGCTTCAGTGAATTCCAGCAAAAGAATCACGTCACTGAACAAACAGTACAGCAGTGGGTATATGATGTTCAGCAATGGGCAGTCACAGCTAAAATAATACACATCACCACTCGTTTTTCACAAACTGTTAATTACTTTGTTCAGATATGTACTACATAAGGTGATCACATGACTGACAGAGTTTAATGAGAGATTTGTTGATTATAATGGAACTTGCGATGAACTAAGATGAGTGGCGGATTTTAATGATTTTTAATGAAGTTTGTAAATAAAATATTGATTTAAAACAACAGTAAAATAAACAAGTAGTTCATATTAAGTGGCTTACATTATTAGCCTCACATGCTATGCGACAGAGTGCTAACCGGGAACCCCTGCTGGCGGAATTAGGAACAGTTGCGAAGGCGGAGCGTCCGAAGTGCGTGCACTCAACTGTAGAGGACACAGCTTTTGTCTCTCTCTGCTGCGCTTCAGGCACGAAAACCGGATCACTCGTCAAAATAAGAGTCTCTCGAAAACAATCACTTCTTTTAATGATTTGTTGTAACTTACATAAATATTAATATTATAAATTGGTTATTATTAAATACGGTACAATACAATTATTGCAATTGGGCCATATTTATTGAAATTCAATAAAAGTAATATAATAATGTTAATATTTACTATAGTATTATTTTATTATTTATTGATGAATTGAAAATTAATAAAATTATATTATTTATTGAAACCCTATTATACTGTAAAATAAAGTGAGTGTTTTATTATTATTATTATTATTAAATATGGTACAATACAATTATTGCAATTTGACCATATTTATTGATTTACTATAAATTAAACAAATGTAATATAATAATGTTTATTTATTATAGTATTATTTTATTATTTATTGATGAATTGATAATTGATACAATTAGTTTACAGTATAATAGGATTCAATAAATAATAAAATAATAAATAATTAATTAATAAATAAATAAATAGATAATATAAAGTGAGTATTTATTATTATTATTATTATTAATTAATTAATTAAATTTATTTTATTTTAGTGCAAAATGATTATTACAATTGTAATATTTCTTATGTAAACTAAACTTATGTAAATAAGTCAAAATAATAACAATAATAATAATAAGAAGAAGAATATTATTATTATTATTATTATTATTTATTGAATAAAATTAAATAAAATTAAGATTAAATATAATAATATTATATTTATATTTATTGTATATATTCTAATATTATTTTATTATTTAGTGATAAATTTATAATTGATTAATTTATATTAATTTTCAAACACTATTATGCTTTAAAATAAAGTGTTTATTGTTGTTATTATTATTATTATTATTATTATTATTATTAAATATGGTACAATACAATTATTGTGATTTGAACATATTTATTGATTTATTAGAAATTACACAAATGTCATATAATATGTATATTTATTATAGTATTATTTTATTATTTATTGATGAATTGATAATTGATACAATTATGTTACAGTGTAATAGGAATCAATAAATAATAAAATTATAAATAAATAAACAAATAATGTAAAGTGAGTATTTATTATTATTAAATTCATTTTTTAGAGAGCAGGAGGATTATTACAATTGTAACATTTCTTATGTAAATAATAAGTGAAAATAATAATAATAATAACAATAACAATAATAAAAATTATTATTATTATTTATTGAATAAAATAAAATTTATTTAGGATTAAATATAATAATATTATATTTATATTTATTGTATATATTATAATATTATTTTATTATTTAGTGATACATATATAATTGATTAATTTATATTATTTTTTAAACACTATTATACTGTAAAATAAAGTGAGTGTTTATTATTATTATTATTAATTAAATATTCACTTTTTTTGAGTGCAATAGGATTATTACAATTGTACCATTTCTTGTTTGTTATAATGTAAATAATAAATGAAAATATTAATAATTATAATAATAATAATTTTTATTATTAATAAATGTTACAATACAATTATTGCAATTGGACCATATTTATTAATTTTTTTAGAAATGAAACAAAAGTAATATAATAATATTTATATTTATTATATTTGTTATAATATTGTTTTATTATGTATTGATGAATTGATAATTGCTGAAATTATTTTACAATATAATACGATTCAATAAATTATATAAAGTATACCTGTTTATTGTTATTATTATTATTATTATAATTATTATTAATAAAATATTCACTTTTTATTTTAGAGTGCAATACGATTATAGCTATTGTTACATTTCTTATAATAATAATATTATTATTATTATTATTATTATTATTATTATTAATATGGTACAATACAATTATTGCATTTGTTGCATTTGGACCATATTTATTGATTTATTAGTGTTTTATTATTATTATTATTATTATTATTATTATTATTATTATTAAACATATGAATAATGCTGTAAAATAAATAGTTTTTTTGTGTTTAACTGTTATAATGTTGAAAATCACTTTTCTTTACAGTCTGATAGGATTATTGCAATGGTGACATTTAAATTAGATTTAGATAGATTTAAATTACAGATTCATTTAAATTATACAATTATTATTTGGATTATTATTATTATTATTATTATTATTGTTGTTGTTAAATACTGACTTTTTAAATTTATAGTGCAATACGAGTATTGATATTTTAATATACTTATTTAGATTATGAATCAAATTATTTTTCCATTGATTTGTTTAATTGGTTTAAACAAAGTACACTATTTATTATTATTATTATTATTATTATTATTATTATTATTTAAACATTTTATTTTACAGTACAATAGGATTATCACAACATTTCTTTATGGATTTAATAAAGCAGTAATATAGTATTGTTTTTGTTGTTGATTGTGGGTTATTAATTGATGTGTTTTTTTTTACAAATAAATATTTTATAAATTTAAGTATATAAATAAAATTTGTATTATTATTATTATTATTATTATTATTATTATGAAGTTTATTATATTTTTTTTATTATTGTACAGTGCAATATGATTATTGCTATAGTATTTTTTATTGATTTGTTTAATTGGTATAATTAAAAAATAAAGTAAAATTATTACTACTACTACTAATAAAAATAATAATAATAAAATATATTTCTTATTTTACAGAACAATACTATTATTGCGACCATAACATTTATTTATTGATTTATTATAATTTAAGCAATAATAATAATAATAATAATAATAATAATAATAATAATAATAGTAACCAAATTATGAAATATATTTTAGTATTATTTAAATAATAATAAATCAATAAATAATTGTTATGATCACAATAATGCTATTGTACTGTAAAAATATATATTTATTATTATTATTATTATTATTATTATTATTATTACTACTTTAAAATATGTTTAATAATAATTTTACAGTAGAATTGGATTATTGTAATTGTAACATTTTTATTATTTATAATATTGTTTTATTATTGATTAATTAATAATTAATTACATTATTTATTGAAATATTATACTGTAAAATAATTTGAGTATTATTATTATTATTATTACATTTATTTTATTTTAGAGTGCTACAGGATTATTATAACTGTAACATTTCTTATTTGTTATAATGTAAATAATAATAATAATAATAATAATAATTATTATTATTATTATTATTATTATTATTATTATTATTAAATATGGTACAATACAATTATTGCAATTGGAATAATTAAAAATTAAATAACAGTAATATCATAATATTTATTATATGTATTAATATTATTTATTGATGAATTGATAATTGATTCAATTGTATTTATTGAAACCCTATTATACTGTAAAATAAAGTTTATTATTATTATTATTATTATTATTTATTAGTTAAATAATATTTATAATATAATTATATAAATCTAATCATATTTATATTTACATTAAATACAAATATTTATATTTATTATATTATATTTATTGTGATTTCTTTATTATTTACGGATGAATTGATAATTGATTACATTATTTTACTGTATAATATGATTTCAATAAATAATATAAAGTGAGTGTTTATTATTATAATTATTAAATATTCACTTTTTATTTAGAGTACAAAAGGATTATTACAACTAACATTTCTTATTTGTTATAATGTAAATAATAAATGAAAATAATAATAATTATTATTATTATTATTATTATTATTAAATATGGTACAGTACAATTATTGCAATTATTTGCCATATTTATTGATTTATTAGAAATTAAATAAATGTAATATAATAATATTTATATTTATTATAATCTCAATTATTTCACATTATAATAGGATTCAATAAATAATATAAAGTGATATTATTATTATTATTATTATTATATTTATTTTATTTTAGAGTGCAACTGAGTACAATTGTAACATTTCTTATTTGTTATTATGTAAATTAATTATTATGTATTATTATTATTTATTTAATAATATTAAAGATTAAATATAATAATATTATAATAATATTAAATATAAAAATATAATCATATTTATATAATATTGTATATTTTTTACACAGTTTATATGTATTGTATAAATAATAATAATAATAATAAACACTCACTTTATTTTACAGTATAATAGTATTTCAACAAATAATATAATTTAAATTATAAATTCATAATGTGTCATAATATTATAATTATTATTAATTAAATACTTTTATTTTAGAGTGCAATAGGATTATTACAATTGTAACATTTCTTGTTTGTTATAATGTAAATAATAAATGAAAATAACATTATAATAATAATTATTATTATTAATAATAATAAATATGGTACAATATTTATTGATTTATTAGAAAATAAACAAAAGTAATATTATAATAAATATAATAAATACAAACATTATTATATTATTTTATTATGTATTGATGAATTGTTAATTTATTAAATAATTTTGCAGTATAATTAATAAGATTAAATAAATAATATGAGTGTTTATTATTATTATTATTAATTAAATATTCACTTTATTGTAGTGCATATTTTAGAGTGCATATAATTGTATAATTTCTTATTTATTATAATGTAAATAACACATGGAAAATTATAATAATAATAATAATAATAATAATAATAATAATAATAATAATAAATATGGTACAATACAATTATTGCGTTTGTTGCATTTGGACCATATTTACTGATTACAAATTAAATAGAGGTATAATATATAATATTTAGTATAATATTTATATTTATTGTATTTATTATAATATTATTGTATTATTTATTAATGGATTTATGATTTATTAAATTATATTATTTGTTAAAATCTTATTATATTGTAAAATAAAGTGTTTTATTATTATTATTATTACAAATATTAATGCTGTAAAATAAAGTCATTATTATTTCTATTATTACTACTACTGCTACTAATAATAATAATAAATACTGGCCTTTATAGTGCTACAGGGTTATTGTAATAGTAAAGGTTTTTTTCTGATTAATTGTTATAATTGTTATAATTTTTAAAATTATATAATTTTTCTTTACAGTCTAATATGATTACTGCAATTTAAATTTCAGATTCATTTAATTTTAAATTATAAAATTATTATTTGGCTTATTATTATTATTATTATTATTATTATTATTATTATTACTTAATTAGGTTATTAATCTATTTTTTTTGCATTGATTTGTTTAATTTGTTTAAATAAAGTATAATATTTATTATTATTATTATATTTTACAGCACAAAAGGATTATGACAACATTTCTTTATGGATTTTATATAGAATTAATATAGTATAGTATATAATATAGTTGTTGTTGTTGTTGATAGTGGGTTAAACAATTGTTTAATTTGTAAAATATTTATTTGTAAAATAAAATTATTTAAATGAAATGATTATTATTATTATATTAAGATCATTATTAATTTTTTTAATTATTGTATGGTGCAATATGATTATTGCTATTGATTTTTTTTTTTGTTTAATTGGTATTAAAAAATAAAGTAAAATTATTAATTATTACTATTACTACTAAAAAAAAATAATAAAACATATATTTTTATATTACAGTACAATAGTATTATTGCAACCATAACTTTTATTTATTGATTTATTATAATTTAAATAATAATAATAGTAACCAGATTATGAAATATATTTTAGTATTATTTAAATTATAAATAATAATCAATAAATAAATGTTATGATCACAATAATGCTATTGTACTGTAAAATAAAAACATATTTTTTATTATTATATTTTATTTTTAGATTATTATTATTACTCTGAAATACTTTAAAATATAATTTTACAGTATAATAGTATTATTGTAATTGTAACATGTTTATTATTTATAATTTACAATTTTTACAATTTTAACACATTTCTTAAGTTATTTATTTCAGTTCAGATAATAATTACGTTTATAAAGGGCTCCAGTTTAGATACAAATACTTCAGCTGAAGTCATACTTTATATCTTTTTTTTTTTTTTTGTTAAAAACAATTCTGCAGTTTGTGTATAGTTTAACACATTTGTATTGAATAAAATAATTTGTTCATAAATATATTATCATTACAACATGTTCATTTTAAAACTCTGAAAATATTTTGTAAACTATTATATCAAAAATATTCTGACAGCTTCTTTTGCTGCTTAATAATTGAATACAGCTTTACTGTAGTTACAATAATTATATTTTATTAAATGCTGTAATTATATTCATGATTCAGACATTTCACATATTCATCATCAATTACAATCTGATCTCAAGATGATTTGACATTGTGTTTTATTATTTCTGCACAAACAACAGAGAAAATGAATGCCATGTTGTTCATGAATCATGTTTGTTAAAGCAATAATACAAATGATTGATGTGACTCTACAATAAACACACATTTATTCTGACTGTTATTTGAGTGACAGAAGTTGAGCTGCAGTATTAATGTCATGAAGAGACTCTCTAACATCTCACTGTTACTGATTCATCAGCAGCTCAAAGCATTATGGGTACAATCTCTCATCAGTCTATTCTCATTCATCAACACAGTTTCACTGATGATCCATAAAGAACCCAAAACCCAGGATAGAGCGTCTGAGTGAATGTGGTGTGTTGTGTGTGGATGAGGCTCATTGTGTCAGAGACGCTGAAGAAGGACAGAGTTCCTGCACTGAAATCCACATACACTCCTACTCTATAGATATCACCATTCACTCCTGTTCTACTGATGATGGGCTTCACAGGGAGATCAGTCTTTATGTTATTGTGTCTGAATGAGTAACTGTAGGGAGAGCAGATCAAACTCCAGGACTGATCATTAAATCCAAACCAACACTCATCACCCGCTCCCTTCCTGCTGATGCTCTTATATGACACTGATATACACACACCTCCACTGCACTCAATCTCCCAGTAACAGCGTCCACACACACTCTCTCTACACAACACCTGACACCAATAATCAAATCTGTCTGGATGATCAGGATACGGCTGTTTCTCTTTCACACCTGTCACCTTTCTGTTGTCCTCAGACAGAATGAGTTCAGTGTTTGCTGTGTTTGGATCCAGTGTGAGAAAACAGGCATCTGAACACAAGAACAGAGACATTTACAACAACAATCACTACAGCTGTGTGTGTGTGTGTGTGTGTGTGTGTGTGTGTGTGTGTGTGTGTGTGTGTTATATATATGTGTGTGTGTGTGTGTGTGTGTGTGTGTGTGTGTGTGTGTGTGTGTGTTATAGTGTGGCCACACACTTCTGAATAGTTTACTGATCTGACCAATCAGAGGCTAAATACGTCAGCAATAGGGATGACGGAAGAAAATGACAAATATTTATGAATGAATAGATGTATAATCAACTGAAATCAAAGATAAATTTGATAATATAATCCTGTCAATTAAAAAAATAATAATTTACACCAGAAGAATCTCTCATTGACATCCATGAGCATTAGTTTCTAACTTTGAAGCTTATATTGTCAGTTTATCAGTGTCTGTGTGCAGATCGCGCTGCCGGTCCGCCCCTCCCCCACATAACGGACACTTACCGAGAGATCAGAGAGAAACGGGGAACGGCTAAACTAAATTAAAGCTGACAGTCTGCAGTTAAAGCACATATTGTTCATTTCATTTGAAATCCATTGTGGTGGTGTATAGAGCCAAAAATGTTAGAATTGTGTCGATGTCCCAATATTTATGGACCTGACTGTATGTGTGTGTGTTATATATATATATATATATATATATATATATATATATATGTGTGTGTGTGTGTGTGTGTGTGTGTGTGTGTGAGAGAGAGAGAGAGAGTGTGTGTGTGTTTGTAGACATACATTTCTTCAGTCCTGCTGTAATCCTGTATTCTCCTCCATGATCCACACTAGAAAACACACACACACACACACACACACAAATACACACACAAATTCAGTCAGTTAACAAACTGTTGCTATGCAGTTGCCAGGGTACTCGGATGATTGCTATGCAGTTGCTAAGATACTTGGGGTGATTGCTAAGCTGTTGCTAAGATACTTGGGGTGGTTGCTAGGCTGTTGCTATGTAGTTGCTAATGCGCAGTGCATCTCAATAAAGAACTCTGTGAAAGATATCCAAGAGTCTCCTGGTTCTCTGCTTCAATGAAGAAAAAAGTTTTCTACACCAGCACACAACTGTTGATCCACAACTGCCACAACATCGCAGTTACTTACTGGCAACGTCACAAAGTTACACTGTGGCGACATATAGGCACCTTTCACTTTTCCGGTTGCCATGACGTAACTAATTATGACGCCACGATGAAACTTTGGTCACCAGATTACGTTGCAGTTATGTAATTTTATTAGTAACCAATAAATGATTATTATTTTACCACTGCTGTCTGCATCCTCTCTGTCTGGGGTGCGTGACGAAGCGGGCGCAATCATATTTCAATGGAAGCCTCAATGTCTTTACTGGGTGTTTTTAGGGAATATTTGCATTTATTCACATGGTGGACTGTCATGATTTTGGCTAATGTATGTCACTACTGAATGATGCACATACCCTGATTTTATAGAATAATAAATTAATGAAAACCTAATTTTAACCAAAAATTTATATTCAACCTATTTCTTGAATTTCCTGAAAACGTCCCAGCGCCACATCCGACGGGTTTTCCCAGATCGCATCACACACACATACATATACATACATACATACATACATATATATATATATATATATATATATATATATACTGCCCTACAAAGGCAAAAGACCCTAACTCGCTTAAGTGTGAAACTGAGAAAAATTACTTTAAAGTTTTGTTATTTGTTCAGCCAAATTAATTATAGATAAGACACTAAATATTTGGCAATTCGATGTTTTAGTAATAAAAATAATCTACATTAAAAAATTGTGAGCTCAGAGTTTATTTTTACCCCTATTTTGAAGTTACTGTACTTCTGTCTGCAAAAAGTGAGAAGTCACACCAAGGCAAAAGGCAGTAACTCCCACATTATCAATATTTAGCTGCTGATCACATTTACAAACTGGTTATAGTAACACCTGTATAAAATCTAGTGATCATGGGCAGTCTCATCGGCTATTGCAGTGGTTCTTAAATATTTTATACCAAGTACCACCTTAAAAAAAAAAAACAAGAAAAGGTAAGATATGGATTTAATTGCAAACTCTTAGTCTACTGATTTTACAATTGATCATGCTCCACATTACTGAATTTGAGTCCACACGTCCAAACAGGAAGGACAGCTTGCTGAATAATCTGCATTATAAAAAAGGAAAGAAAAAATAAATCATAAGCGATTTTTCACACTTGCGTATTGTTGCCAAGGTATCCCTTTACAGTGCTTAATATGGAGCTGCTTGGCAGATCACGATCTATCTAATTTGTTTGTCTAATACTTCAGTGACGGATCAGATGTATGAAAGTATACAAGTTACACCTGTAATTGAAATGCTTCATTGACTTCAATGGACAGTAGAACACTGTATAACTCCAAGACGGCACCATAACTTAATGTTGACATGCAGCTAAACAAAGGCAGAATGCCCTAAATCAATTTGAATGTTCCAAACAAAGTGAAAGAGTGGTAACTGGTCTTCTAAAGTGTTCTGCCTTGGTTTCTCCAGAGGTTTTCGAATTTACTGTTAAGACGATCCATTATTTTCTCTGAAAAACAACTAAATTGACTCAATATACTGATGCACATGATAAAGGATGTCTTGAATGTCCCAAAAATATCAATAACTCCAATTCGACCAAATCGAAGTTAAGGTCTTTTGCCTTTGTAGGGCAGTACATACACATATTATATATTTACATACAGAGATGCCAAAAAGTTTAAATAGTAAACCCAAAAACTCCTCTATTGCTTGACATACTTGAGTTTGTCCAGTGAGCAGTTTGGATCCTTCAGTTTCTCAGAGAGCAGCTTGACTCCTGAATCTCCTGGGTGATTGTAGCTTAGATCCAGCTCTCTCAGGTGTGAGGGGTTTGAAGTCAGAGCTGAAGACACATAATGACAGCCTTTCTCTGTCACCATACAGCCAGACAACCTACAAAAACATACAAACAGTCCACATCACATTAGTTTGTTCTTTCCTTTTATATTAAACTGTTTATTCAGGCCTGTCAGTTTACTTGATGTCGACTTTAAGTTGTTGTCAAAACTGTTATCAGTGCGACTGGAATCTACATTGCCATCAATTATATCTCCAGATCAGACTGGTTTTATAAAGAGCTTTATTTCAGGCTATAAACTAAATCTAGCCAAAAGTGAATTTTTTCCACTAAACTCCATTTAAAATGGCACAGGGTAAATTTAAATACCTTGGAGTTTGGATAATCAATATATTTCAAGATCTTTTGAAGTTTAACTTTGATAACTTACTATCTCAAGTTCAGAAAGACTTTGAGAGATGGTCAGTACTCCCTTTATCCTTAGCTGGCAGAATTAATACTGTAAAAATGAATACCCTCCCAAAATTCTCGTATTTGTTTCAGTGTACACCCGTTTTTCTTCCTCAGTCCTTTTTTCGAAGACTTGATGGATTAGTTACAGAGTTTATATGGAATAAAAAAACTGCTAGAATTCGTAAAGCACTTCTTCAACATCCTAAGTCTCTTGGAGGTATGGCCTTGCCCAACTTTCAATACTACTACTGGGCTGCTAATTTCAGAGTCTTTCAGTACTGGCTAAACCAACTCCAGCCTCAGTGTTCACCTATGTGGCTTGCCATGGAAGTAAACTCATGTTTGCCCACTACACTAGCAGCCCTGTTACATTCTCCTATTAACAGTTCATACTCTCTCTTTACCAAAAATGTAATTGTAAAAACTTCACTGTGAATCTGGAGACAGTTTAGACGCCATTATGGATTACAGGCTTTTTCTATGTCTGCCCCCATAGCATCGAAAATTTGTTTTCCCACCATCTATGATGGATAGAACTTTTTCCCAATGGGCAACATACGGCATATCAACATTTAGAGATTTATATATAGATTATGTTTTTGCATCTTTTCAACAGTTTTCAGATAAGTTTTCAATGCCCAAAAACATTTTTTTCTGGTATTTGCAGGTTCACAGATTTATTCATGATATGCATCCTCAATTTCCTAGTCTTCCTGTAACAACTCCCTTGGACTCGTTCCTTGAACCAAGATCTATCGGGAAAAGGATGATTTCCTGGGAAGAAGACCTATCAGAAAATATTCCAGATGAATTATGGGAAAATATCCTAAATAAAGTCCATTCGTCATCTTTATGTGCCAATCATAGTTGGATCCAATGCAAAATACTGCATCGTATTCACTGGACTAAAGTTAGGTTCTCCAAAATTTACCCTGAGGTCGATCCTATCTGTGACCGCTGTCGTCAGGGTCCAGCAACCCTGGCACATATGTTCTGGTCCTGTCCAAGTTTACATGAATATTGGGTCCAAATTTTGAATTTTTGTAGCGATAACAGCACTCTTCTGTGTACTTCCCTTACCAGGTCACCTAGGTTACAAGGCAGACTTTGTGGCTTTTGTATTCCTCCTGGCAAGACGTTTGATTCTAATGCATTGGAAATCATCTGAGCCACCTACCCACTCAAGGTGGATTAAAGAGATTTTTCACTTTATCAAACTGGAAAAAATTAGGCATGCACTGAGGGGCTCTTCCAAGGGCTTCTATAAAATTTGGGGCTCTTTTCTTGAGTATATGGAAACACATGTGGAGGATTTATATTGATATGCATGTTTGATCTGATTGTTAAATGCTGTCATTGGGCCTCATTTATGAAACGAACGTATGACAAAAAATTGGGCGTACGGTCGTTTCTACGTAAAACTTGCATTTATCAATATGGACGTGACTGGTAGCTACGATCAAATCTCACGTCAGGTCTGAGCTCGTGTACGCAAGTTTTTGAGTTAGACTGAATTTGTGTGCAGCCTAGAAATTTTCGGAGAATTTTATAATGACAACATTTAGTTTATTTAGATTATTTACCTGGCCGACAAACAAATTATTATTATTTTTTTATTCTTTTAGGGTGTTAGATTTGTATGCGCAAATGACAGCATAAACAACAGACCATGAGGATTCACACGTCTTCACATCACCCAACTGGCCGCACTTTGGTGAACAGAGAAAAACAGAAATTATAAAAAGAACAAATTAAATAAAGAGGGCTAGTCTACACGAAATGTATTTCTCTTAATCAATTAACAGATTTTAAAAAGGAGAAAAAAACAACTCTGTGTTTTTGTGACACTCTTAATGCATTTTATTTGTTTTCTTCATATCTTTGCTTTATTACATGTAACTGATCGCGCAGGTGCCTCACGCGCACATACACTACATTTCAGCATTGCTAACTTGACATTTTAGCCAATAATCAAACTAAAATGCAGTCACCCAGACTTAAAAGTTATTTAAAAGGTAAAGTCAGCGCATGTGTAGGGTGTTTTACGTGGATATTGGAACACAAGTGAAGTACAAAGACGTGTTTAGCAAACAATTGTTACATGGCAAAAAAAAGGAAACATTTGGATGTCGATGAGAGGCTTAGAGCACAATGCCATTTAGTTTCACTTTGCTCATTTATTAATTTTAGCTTGATATTTATATTCTGTAATTGGTGTTTTACCAATTGTATTCACCAATTTACCAATGGTGCTCCTATTGATTGGCTACCGATCACTATCGGCCGATAATCTCTTTGGGATGTTTGATCGGCGGTCTCTAAAAAGGCCGATCACATAAACCGATCTAAAGCTGATGATGCGCCTGCCATGAGAGGTTTGGCACGACATTCAGCGGGACCGTCTCAGTCTCTGTCCGGCGCGGGTAAAACAATTATAATGCTGACGGTGAGGTACAATTCATATTCATTCATTAAATAACATAAAAAGTTAACTGGAAAACCTTATATGAGCCTTAATTTCATAAACAGCGCGAGTGAATGACCGCACACTCTCTCTCTCTCTCTTTCTCTCTCAAAGTGCGCAAATGGCTTCCGATCAGCACATCGCGTCTGACTATAGCGCTGCACAGTTGACACAGAAATTGTTGCTTGCACAATAGAGGCAGTGTCGCATTGTCGTTAAAGTTTATAAATTGCATTTCTTTTGAATTATTTCCAGTATTTAACCATCAACCACGCGCTCTCCTGAAGACTGGAAAAGCCATTTGGATTTATTGAAATATATAACTGGGTGTCATTTGCATATAAATGATACATAATGTTATATTTAATGTTATATTAAAAAACTATAATGGCATATATAATGAAAATAAAACAGGCCAAAGTACAGACCCCTGCGGCACAGAGAGTTTCCTGCAAACTGAGTCATTCTCAGATGTTAGTTTCTTGTGTGTCAGTGAATACAGTGTCACACTTCACTTGTATATTGTACGTGTATAATTGAAGATTTCTATACTCAGAGTCATGTTAACTTTGGACCCTAGTTAGGATGCATCCTGCACACAGCCTCTAGATAGTGCTGCTAGCTTGTGCAGTGCTGTCAGAAGTTATTCTTGCATGTATGCCAACCAAACAAACCAAAACTGGCCCTAATGTGGGCCACAGTTGACTTCTATTTTAACGCTGGTGTTCCCCACATTTCTCATGTGGTCCACATGCTGAATAAAATTGTGCCATTTTGGCAGTGGTCCACAAGCAGGCCACTGCACAGCCACATTTTAGCTAATAATGAACCAAATAAAACAAACATCTATCTGGGCCACACTAAGCTTTAAGTGAGTTCAACAATACATGAAATATTATGAAAGCAAATTTTTAAATGTCCTCAATAAATGTTCAAATAAGTTGATCCAGAAATGTGTCCTAGTTGGTAAAATCATCCCGACCCAAAGTTTGCACAATTAGCAATTCAGATGTCTCAGGAAAATATCCAAAGACCAATGTTGCCAAATCCAGTTATTGTAAGGGGTTTTGGATTTGTCTTTTCACTTAATTTGACAGTGTAGAAAGTTAATAAAGTGGGAAATTGAAGCTTTTTTGAGCTATATTTTATCTTATATTATTTGCAAAAGATGTTAACTAATTTTGCTTTATTTTTTATGTATTTGTCAGATTTTATTTGCTTTCATAGAATATCTGGCAACACTGCGTCACTGGCACTTAAACTGACAGTAATCAAAAACTCCCATGGACAGGTTATCACTGACAAGATACCACATTCGGTACGGCAAACACAAAAACATCATGATATTATCTGTCAGAAACGTTATGAACGCTATCAGAAACAGTGTATATCATGAGTTGTATATTTGTAGGGGTTATTATAGCACATTTCTTAACCTCAGAGCTCACTAATTTTCAAACCCTGGTTATAGCCATGTTTGCTAACATCCCTGAAGTTTAGCTAAGGCAATATATCATGAGCATACAGGCTAACTTAATGAAGAAATGACAGCTGAATACAGTACAATTATTAACGTGATCAGAATTGCCACATCTAAATATACAGTGGGTACGGAAAGTATTCAGACCCCCTTAAAATTTTCATTCTTTGTTATATTGCAGCCATTTGCTAAAATCATTTAAGTTCATTTTTTTCCTCATTAATGTACACACAGCACCCCATATTGACAGAAAAACACAGAATTGTTGACATTTTTGCAGATGTTTAAAAAAAAACTGAAATATCACATGGTCCTAAGTATTCAGACCCTTTGCTCAGTATTTAGTAGAAGCACCCTTTTGATCAAATACAGCCATGAGTCTTTTTGGTAAAGATGCAACAAGTTTTTCACACCTGGATTTGGGGATCCTCTGCCATTCCTCCTTGCAGATCCTCTCCAGTTCTGTCGGGTTGGATGGTAAACGTTGGTGGACAGCCATTTTCAGGTCTCTCCAGAGATGCTCAATTGGGTTTAAGTCAGGGCTCTGGCTGGGCCATTCAAGAACAGTCACAGAGTTGTTATAAAGCCACTCCTTCGTTATTTTAGCTGTGTGCTTAGGGTCACTGTCTTGTTGGAAGGTGAACCTTCGGCCCAGTCTGAGGTCCTGAGCACTCTGGAGAAGGTTTTCATCCAGGATATCCCTGTACTTGGCCGCATTCATCTTTTCCTCGATTGCAACCAGTCGTCCTGAAAAACACCCCCACAGCATGATGCTGCCACCACCATGCTTCACTGTTGGGACTGTATTGGACAGGTGATGAGCAGTGCCTGGTTTTCTCCACACATACCACTTAGAATTAAGGCCAAAAAGTTCTATCTTGGTCTCATCAGACCAGATAATCTTATTTCTCACCATCTTGGAGTCCTTCATGTGGGCTTTCATGCATCTTGCAATGAGAGAGGCTTCTGTCAGGCCACTCTGCCATAAAGCCCTGACTGGTGGAGGGCTGCAGTGATGGTTGACTTTCTACAACTTTCTCCCATCTCCCGACTGCATCTCTGGAGCTCAGCCACAGTGATCTTTGGGTTCTTCTTTACCTCCCTCACCAAGGCTCTTCTCCCCCGATAGCTCAGTTTGGCCGGACGGCCAGCTCTAGGGAGGGTTCTGGTCGTCCCAAACGTCTTCCATTTAAGGATTATGGAAGCCACTGTGCTCTTAAGAACTTTAAGTGCAGCAGACATTTTTTTGTAACCTTGGCCAGATCTGTGCCTTGCCACAATTCTGTCTCTGAGCTCTTCAGGTAGTTCCTTTGACCTCATGATTCTCATTTGCTCTGACATGCACTGTAAGGTCTTCTATAGACAGGTGTGTGGCTTTCCTAATCAAATCCAATCAGTATAATCAAACAAAGCTGTACTCAAATTAAGGTGTAGAAACATCTCAATGATGATCAGAAGAAATAGACAGCACCTGAGTTAAATATATGAGTGTCACAGCACTGACAAGGGTCTGAATACTTAGGACCATGTGATATTTCAGTTTTTCTTTTTTAATAAATCTGCAAAAATGTCAACAATTCTGTGTTTTTCTGTCAATATGGGGTGCTGTGTGTGCATTAATGAAGAAAAAAAATGAACTTAAATGATTTTAGCAAATGGCTGCAATATAACAAAGAGTGAAAAATTTAAGGTGGTCTGAATACTTTCTGTACCCACTGTATACTTGAAACTAGTAGCATAGAAAACATGCACATAGTGGCTTAGTTTCCTTTGTTGTTTCTGTACTTGTGATAAAATTAATAAATGCTAAAGACCATGATCTCTTATGTGAACTGAATATTTTGTAGAAATCTGTTGAAAAATGAAACATGAAACATTTGGGTGAGTGTGAAGGAATTAAAATAAATTGATTTGTAAGTCAGAGCTGTGTTAATATATTTAACGTTTTGTTTAGAAAAAAAAAATGAGAAGTGCCCTTTTTTCACTTGAGCCCCTGCCCCACAAAATGTCTGTGCACATCCCTGCTAAACGTAGCCAAATTCTATTAAAATATTTAGGCCGTATTTACAATTTACATTTCAATTAGCAAGTGTCAATTGCTACATCCAATCAATATTTTCCATGTCAAATGTGGGACAGGTTAGGCTTACACACTGATTAGCCAATGCTGACTGTGCTGTATATTTGCCAAAGGTGGTCCAAATTGTTATAAATAATTTTGGTAACACTTTACGGTAAGGGTACATGAATCACCATGAATTCATGCATGAATTATCCACTACTTCATGCATTAATATCTCATGATTTATCAGGAACTAACATGAGTTCAAAGTATTTCATTCATGATTTCATGTATGAACAACACCTTAATTAATACATTAACTAAGATGGGTACATCATCATGATTTATGATTTATTACACATGATCATGATGTTTTCCTTTGTTCACAAAACAATCCACATGCATATCGGCTAGAACAGAATATCAGTTAATGAGAAAACTAATGTTTTTCATTAATTATGATCTGAACAAGTATGATCATATTAAAATCTATGCCTATGGTATATTAATCATCACAAATTCATGCAGAAAAATAGCATTATTTTGTGCAGGTGAGACTACTTGAATTATTAAAGGAATATACAAAAATCATCATTGAACACATGAATTCTGTTGACATCTAAATACAGTAGTCATCATTAACTAAGCATTAGCTTCTCATGATTTCATCATGTGTGTGGCCCCTCAACTAAAGTAGTGACTTGGTCCTTCACTCTTAAATTAAAGGTGCTTTAAACGTTCCTTCAAACAATGCCATAGAAGAACCATTTTTGATTCCGCAAAGAGCCATTCAGTCAAAGGTTCTTCAAAGAACCATCTCTTTCTTCAGCCTGGTCTCATTGTTTATACGTAGGTATTTATATGTAATGTTTAGAGGAACAAAATCTGCATTTTTGCATGATTTTAATCGATGCAAAAACATACAATATAGATGTATTTCAACATTTAAAACATACAAATAGCTACGTATTTTTAGCTAAAAAAAGGTAAAATATTTATGTATGTTTTATTCATTAAGGTATTCGTATCAATGCCTTTTTATCATTTTATTACTAAGCAATATTGATTTTTAGCCCCCTTAACCTACCCCCAAACCTTAACCTACCCATTTTATAGCGAATACAAAAAGATATAAAATGTAACTGACCAAAATATGCAGGGAAATTACCATTTTAGTAACAATATAGCATAAAAATTCGCTAATCCCATTTCTACCTCTAAATCTAACGTTAACCATAACTCTCTCTGTACAGTACTGAAGAAAAATATGAAAGACAGAAAGTGCAATCACAATCATTTATTTATTGCAAAAATGTCAACAGCTGTACCAAAAGTTATCCAAATGACGACGCGTTTGCAGCCGCAGTCCTTTCTGACGGAATACAGTAGGTTTGTTTGAGGTGCCGATCCGAATTTAAATTGTTAACCGCTGAAAATATTATCCAGATTATTATCCATGTCGGAGAAGACGCCTTTTGTGTACCGCCACTGCAAACGAAGTTAATATTCATGAATGGTTAAAAGGTTGCAGAAATTTTATTTATTTTAAGGGTTTAAAGTGAAATCGTGTTTAATATTATGTAGCTGTCAGTGGAGCTGTCATTGGAAATCACAGAACAATATGAAACGTAATAATTTCATATTAAGTAAACAATTAAACTATTTAAAAATGCAATTGAAAACATAAGGCCATTATGACAGCTAAAAACAAGAATAATAATTATGTGTCTTCAAAACGTCAGAATTGTATACAAAATACGTAAGTATTTGTACGTTTATATGCTGTAAGTACGTCAGTATTGTATGTTTTAATGTTTGGAAATACGTTAAGTAAATGTACGTCTTGTAGAACCAACTTTTACGTAAAATACATTTATCATGAGATCACGTTGCTTTCTTACATTTAACCTTCTTTTGCCAAAAAGAACCTTTTGTGAAACAATCTCTGCTTTCTGCTACTTAAACATTATTCTTAAATTTTGTTCAGCATTAAAAAATTCATGATTTCATGAGTCCACATCAGTAGCTTGTTACATTAAAATGTGACTCCTTACCATAAAAACGATCAAACTGTTTGTGATTTTTTTCATCTTATTTATTTATCTATTTATTGTAAATCCTTTAAGAGCTTTTTGGTTTTCAGTTATACAGGCACTTAAAGTTCATGGTATATGTACTAAATGACTTTTTTTTCAGCTCTTGCTCTGCTGTTGATTTAACTGGGTTATACTGTTTAAGAATAAAGCAGTTAAGATTAATGCCCTTTTGTGTCCACAATACACTGTGTGCAAAAGCTAAAACTTAAATCATCATAAATCATGATGATGTACCCATCTTAGTTAATTGTATTAATTAAGGTGTTGTTCATACATGAAATCATGAATGAAAGACATTTAACTCATGTTCGTTCCTGATAAATCATGAGATATTAATGCATGAAGTAATACATAATTCATGCACCCTTACCGTAAAGTGTTACCATCATTTTATATGTGTGCCACTTTAGGCTTACAGCCACATTAGCTAGTGTTTACTGTGCCATATCTTTGCCAAAACTGGCCCAGGTACATTTTAATATACTTCATTTTAAACCACATTTGGTTTACAACCTGATTACCGTATGAGTAACATTTTGTTAATTATTTTATGGAAAACCAGTTACCTCAGTATCTCCATCTGACAGTTTGGACTCTTTAGTCCTTCAGAAAGAAGCTTCACTCCAGAATCCTGCAGGTCATTGTTGCTCAGGTCTAAGTCTCTCAGGACAGTGTTTGAGGATTTCAAAACTGATGACAAACTCCCACAAGACTGAGCAGTGAGATTACATAAGGAAAATCTGAAAAAGAACACGGTAATTGCATACAGAATTAATATTAACAGTGTAATTTATTTACTAATTCATTTATTTTTGTTTTCAAAAATAAATAAATAAATAATCCAGTATTTCAAACTCAAACCTCAACATCTCCAGTTTAGAGTCTGCACTCTTCAGTCCTTCAGAAAGAAGCATCACTCCAGAATCCTGCAGGTCATTGTTGCTCAGGTCTAAGTCTCTCAGGACAGAGTTTGAGGATTTGAAAACTGATGACAAACTCCCACAAGACTGAGCAGTGAGATTACATGAGGAAAATCTGAAAAAGAACACGGTAATTGCATACAGAATTAATATTAGTGTAATTTATTTACTAATTGATTTATTTTTGTTTTCAGAAATAAATAAATAAACAAATAATCCAGTATTTCAAACTCAAACCTCAACATCTCCAGTTTAGAGTTTGCACTCTTCAGTCCTTCAGAAAGAAGCTTCACTCCAGAATCCTTCAGGTCATTGTTACTCAGGTCTAAGTCTCTCAGGACAGAGTTTGAGGATTTGAAAACTGATGACAAACTTTCACAGGACTGAGCAGTGAGATGACACCCATACAGCCTGTGAAGAGAACAAAACAAACAGCCATATTAATGTGAATTTATCAGATTTATCAGGTTACAATCTGCAGTGCATGTTAGTACTAAATAACAATTTACAATAAGAATACAATGACAAAGCAGTTATAAATAATTTCAAAACTATTTGTCAGGGTGTCGTGTGGAGGAGGATTAAGGAGGAGCGGAGAATGAAGGTCGAGTGCAAAACAAGTCTTTTAATAAATCCACAATAGGTAATCCAACAGGCAATGACAGGGACAGAGACACACACATAGACGAGAACGGACAACAAACACTGAACAGAATCCAATTTAAGAAGTGTGATTAACGAGACACAGACAGGTGATGGTGATTAACTAATAATGACCTAATGAGGGGAGGAACAGGAACAAAACCAAATAAGGGCAGACAGGAAGTGGAAGAAACCAAACTCAAAAAGGACTAAACCAATGTGAAACAAAACACAACAAAAAAGTTAATGTTCAACGGTGACACTATTATAGTTCATTAGTAGTTTATAAACTGTAGTTAATGCATTAAAAGACTGTAATTAATGTGTTTACTCATATGTAAAGAGTTAATGCTTTGTTGACAACTTAATAAATACAGATTGTTCTCACTTTAGATTAGGTCCCAGAAAATCTGAAAAATGTCATAAATTAAGTGCTTTAAACCAGCCTTTATTGGACATTAATTGCATTAATATTAAGTGTTCCTTAAAATGTTTACAAATACATTAAGCACACATTCACACATTGGGTTTTCATGTTTTATAGGGACATTATATAGAAATAGTTATTTTTAAGCCCAACTCTAAGCCTACCCCTAATCCTAACTGGTATATTTTAACAACATGATCTACTAAGTATTTGTATGCATTTCATATTGCTATTTAATTTTTTAAGTGGTTATGTTTAAGTTTGGGCATATACTTAGTGTATTTGTACATTTTAAGAAAATCTGAATACTAATGCAATTAAAGACCAAAAAAGGTTAGTTTAAAGCACTTGATGACATTTTTCGATATACCATGACCTAATGTAAAGTGAGAACTATTTGTAGTTAAGTTGTTTACAAAACATTATCTAACTCTTTATTCATGAGTTAATTAAATAATAAAAATGTTTAATTACATTGAAAATGAATGAAGAACTGTACATATTCTGTTAATGCTTTAACAGCAGTTTATAAACTATTGATTAACTGTAGTTTGCAAATAATTTGTAACTACTTTATTACTGTATACTTATTATAAACTGATACCACTTTCTCCATTAAATGGGCATAAGTTACTTAAGTAAACACAAACGTCACAACAACTCCAAGGCCTGAAAACTCCTCAGGGTCAACTCCTGTTATAAACACAGTGAATCTGTCCTACTAAAATGAGGCAAGAACCAAGAATACTATAATCCTCACAGCTGAGGATTTTACTGATGAAGTGAAAATAAAGGTATTGTAATAATCAAGTCCATAAGGTTTCTAAATGAACATGAAGTCATTAAGGAAGTTTAGGTATTATTTTATTCTTGATTACTTTATTCTTGATGAAACATAAAACATATTTTGTTACCTTTTGAAACTCATAAGGATTCAATATAAGCAGATGATTTTACTATTGCCATCATCCTCAGAACGCACTTTCACAGTATATTCAGCATCTGGCTCATATTCGCGATCGCAACCATATTCTCAAAGCTCTTGTTTTCAATGACTTCACAAAGTAGGGTTGTTCCGATTCCGATACTAGTATCAGAAATGCCACTGATACCACAAAAAATTCTAGCATCAGTATCGGCGAGTACTTGAACCCACGTACCGATCCGATACCATTTTCTTAAATAAGACCTAGGCTGCGTCTGCAAGCTCTAAAATGCTGCCTTCAGAGGCAGCAGCAGAATTCCAAGGCAGGAAGGCATCAAGGCAAATACTGCTTCTAGAATTAGATCTCGCAGCAACCTTATTCAGTTTGCAGTGAATTTAAACGCTTGGATCTCGCAGCAGTAACAGTGTCGTGAAGTCAACTTTGGCCCCGAATAAATCTGGGCTCGCTTTGCAGTCCAAGCTGATAAACGGTCAGCGCTGCGCAGCTTAAACGTATCTCAGTTTAGTTTCGCCTTTGTTTCGTTTGCCGTTTGATGTTTCTCATATACAACAGAAATTGAAGCGCTTATGAGTTGAACAACGTGTTGGCCGGAGGTACCTTCTTCTTATCAAATTTTGTATTTCTGACTGGACCAATCTGCCAGTAAAATGGCAATATATCTCATATGTAGCAGATGCAGAAAACACGAAATCCAGTCACACAAATGGAATGCACCGTTTAACTCGGAATTTCATGGAATTTGTCAAAGTTTGGATTAATTAATCATAAGTATTACACTTAAATCAAGTGACTAATATTTATAAATATTAAGCCGCAAAAGACTGTTTAAATATGAATTCTGCATGTCTCTGTGTTAATGAATGGCGCAGACACGCTTTTTTGTTCACTGCTCCATATTACAGGGCTCCAGAGTCCAGACGGACACATTTTTCTGCAGTGCGACTAATTTTTGTGAGCGGTCGCACTGGCACGACCACCGCGTTGTTCAACTCGTAAGCGCTTTAATTTCTGTTGCATATGAGAAACATCAAACGACAAACGAAACGTAACGAAAGCGAAACTAAACCGAGATACATTTGAGCTGCGCAGCGCTGACTGTTTATCAGCTTGGACTGCAATGCAAACTTGCACAAGCCCAGCTTTTCAGTAACCAAAGTTGACTTCATGACACTGTTTCTGCTACGAGATCCAGTGAGAAGCGTTTAAATTCTGCCCAGAATTCTGTTATAAACACTGCTGATGTACGTCAGAAAATTAGTAGTATTAGTAGTAATGCTAACTATATAAAAAATAGTCAAATGTATGTCAGATAATAAAAATAATCTAGTTCACTGTATATATTTGTTCATGTTTTATTAAGGGATAAGTCTGAAGCACAACATAAAATAATATCATTTCATAGTAGTAGTATCTACAGCTGTATATAGAGAAAAACACCCAGGTATCGGATCAGTACTCTGTATCGGCCGATACCCTGAGCCCAGGTATTGAAATCGGTATCGGGGTGAGAAAAAGGGTATCAAAACACCTCTACTTCAAAGACAATATTTTGATCGCTGGCAGCTTATTCACCACATCCACAATCAAATAACAGTGGCATTCATATTTTATTGCGTACAGTAATTGCTCTGCAGTAAAGCCATTCAAACCAGTTAAATTTTTGCTGATGATATTCTTTTGTATTATGCCTGTGATAGTGAAACTTGAAACTTCACGTCATTATTGTCTATTAAACAGTGCCCTTCTCCAGGAATAAAGGTGAATTGCACATATTTAGTAATCAGATATTTACATATTTTTGCGCACAAATGAACAAACTATTACACACCTCGAGTCTCTAGCGACCCCATACACCTTTTACAAAAAAATAAAAAATAATAATAATTATAATAATAATAAATATATATATATATATATATATATATATATATATATATATATATATATATATCACAAAACAGACATTATTTTATATTTTGTGATTCTTCTTGTTATATTGTTTAGAATGCATAGATTGAGGAATACTAGGTTAATGTCAAACTTGAAAAAAATGAAGGAGGGTGAGGGTAGTGAATGACGTCCCGGTCGCTAAAGACCCAAGGTATGCATTTAAGGGTTAATGCCTTATTCTACATCCCTAATTCTACCAAAAACCTAATCTTATCAACTACTTTAATAAACAGCAAATTAAGAATTTATTGAGGGAAATGTCATATTTTTCCTTGGTTGGAACAGCAGCTATGTTAATTATTTAATTTAATCATTTAATTTGTTTCTCTGGAAATTACACAAGCTTCAGTCTGGATTCAGAATACCTGAGAAGAGATGAAGCCAACCCCTCAGAGGACCTCTGATGATGCCATACAGCACTATGTACATCACATATGTACATCAATTTGACAGTCACCACTAAGCTACTACTAAATATATTGTAGAAAGTTAAATGTTCTGCAAAGCTGCACTGCAACAATTTACATCATGAAAAGCTCTATACAAATAAGCTTGAATTGAATTCTCATAACTGGAAAACTGCATTACAAAATTCCAGGTTTTCCAGGATGGTTGGGAACAAAATAATTGTTTTTTTAATCAGGTTTTTGAGTAGGCATTGCCTGCCTTGTGTTTCTGGAGAAAATGGCACTGATACAATCATACTACAATAGAGATGGGAAATATCTGCAAGCTATAGTTATGAAACACTTATTTATCCACATATTTCAACATAGTCATTCAGTGAATGTCAAACCTCAGTGTTTTCAGTCGACAGTGTGAATTTTTCAGTCCATCATAGATCAGCTTCACTCCTGAATCCTGCAGGTGATTGTTACTCAGGTCCAGCTCAGTCAGATGGGAGTTTGATTGTAGAACAGAAGACACAGTTTCACAGCATCTTTCATCAAGACCACAGCCGTCAAATCTGTCAAAACAGAATGATTATCCAGATTATTTTCTGATATTCATTTCTGCAATAACCAGACAATAGTTCACATATTTTCACATTTTGACATTTAATTGTTTACAAAGCATGAAAAAGGTAAAATCTGGTAATATTCTGGCCATGGTAAACTGCCATGTAATTTCAGGTTTGCCAATGTATGTGGAAATTACCTGAGCCAAGTTACATAGGACAGTAAATTTCCAGAAATACCCAGATACTTGGCATACACTGACATACAGCTGAAACACTGCTGGTAGTGAGGACTGATGGCTGTCAGGTGTGAAGATCTTTTATATGTTAATGACTGGCACTTAAGGTGCTTGCTGTAGAGATGGTCTCAGATGGAGGGAGGGGATTCTTAGAAGCTTTAAGACTACAGGCCCAGAGCATCTACTTTTAAACTATTATTATAGCTTTAAGCAATCTTTTTTAATCTGCACTTGAATGTAGTTTAAAAAAGCTGAGAAAAATCATGTATTTATTAAATACTGCATCTGAATTTAAATTTCGTCATTTTTTTCCCCTTCTTTTTTTAATTTTATACAAATGTTTGAGTGGTAGCTATCAGTGTTTCCACAAAAATATTAAGCAGCAAAACTGTTTTTTAACATTGATAATAATGAGAAATTTCTTGAGCAGAAAGTGTTTGTAAACAACAGATTTATAAACATTTCTAATGATGAATGCTGCGTTTCGAACTAGTGATATACCAGTTTCTAGGCATGTTTCCTGAACTATACCTTAGGACAGAAGTTCCCAACCCTGTTCCTGGAGATCCACCTTCCTGCAGAGTTCAGCTCTAACCCTGATCAAACACACCTGTCTGTAATCATCAAGTGCTCCTTCAGATCCTAAATAGTTGGTTTAGTTGTGTTTGATCAGGGTTGGAGCTGAACTCTACAGGAAGTAGATCTCCAGAAAGAGGATTGGCACCCCTGCCTTAAGCCTTCTAACACACTACACGATTATAGCAATCCTATAAGATCATTGCTGATTACACTCTGCAACATGGATCTAATAAACTTGGGTACGACATGCAAGTAAAACTGTACAATGATGACACCTATTGTCTCGTAGGCTAGGACACACATTACTACAGAAGAATAAAATGTCTTCAGCATGTGCTAGAGTAGCTTCTGCTTCACTTAGAAGGTATGAATCACAATTGTAAATTAAGCAACACATAATTATTAGAGATACTTTGTTGTTAAACCTGTTTCTGTTCCCTGTGTTTCTGTAATAAGTCGATAGCTATGTTTGCATCACCCTGTTTTTATGTGCATTTTGAAGTATTGCATCAGAAACGTGTGATGGAAAGCCACCCTTTGAATAAAAATCCCTTAATTCTCAAAAAAGCTTTTACGCTCTCTTGAGGTGGTTTTTGACTTGTGCGAAAGGGTTAATGCGAATAATGGGAGATGGAAACACATTTGCCGAATACATAATCGCACTCGGGCTCGGTTCAGGGCAACCATTCCTACTGTGAGTACACCCTTAGTTCATTATTTTGTGTTGTGCTTATAATGAGGATTGTTACTATATTTATGGTAATTCAAATGAATGGGGTCATAAAAATTCATGTTTAGAACATATCCACAGTGACATATTTACAGATAAGATTTTAGTTTGTTCTTCATTCCTGAAACTCTTGAACACCCTTTTTACTGCTGTGATATGTTTAGATGTTTTCAGTGAAAAAAATAATAATATGTATCCCTATATAGTTTTAGAAAATGCCTAGTTTTTTCAGAAAATATTGAATTACCCTTTTTTCTGACATAGTGGACCGTATTTTACTATATTTTACAAATTTTGTGAGAACATTTCAAAGAATCTGTGATTTGTTAATTCTATTTAACTGATACTTAATTGACAAAAAAAATATTTAAAACGTTTTCTCTGACCAACCAAAATGCATTTTATAAATATAAACAGATGACTCCAAAAAAAACTGGGACAGAGGCAAAATAAACGTGAAAAAAGTTAGAATAACCACATAAACTGTTGAAACAGTTGACAGCAAGCAGGTGGATTGGTAATAGGTGAGGGTATCATGTTTGGGTATCAAAGGAGCTTCTCAGTCCTTGCAAGCAAAACTGCATCATGGATCAAAAATTGTTAATATTAACAACAATAATATTAAGTTGGCCAGTGAAAACATTGGATTTTTTTTCTTTGTACTTCTGTTAATTACATAAATGTTAAAGAGAACAAACTTCTTGACTTTATGGCATTTCACAAAACATTTTCTGGAATTGGGGCTGTGGAAAGAATATACATACAAACATATGCTAATCATTTTCAAAATAGATACTATTTTAGTGCTGTTCTGATTTATATATTTGTTATAGTCAATTAAATTCCAAATCTTGCTTTTTTTGTCAGTGTGGTGCGCCAGCTATAATAATGAGAAATGTTTCTTAAGCAACAATCAGCATTATTTCTGAAAGATCATGTGACACTGAAAGATGGAGAAATAAGCTTAGCATGAGAGGAAAACATTTTAAAATATTCAAATAGAAAGTTTTTTTTTTAAATGGTAGATTTAATGTTTTTACTCTATTTTTTTAACAAACAAATGCAACCTTTAACAAATCTCACTGAGCTTTTTTAATGGTACTGTAGGCCTATATTATAGGCTATTTTATTTATAATATATATTTTAAAAGCATGTGTTTTACTCCAAATATAACAGCCCACATTAGCACATACATCATTTTATAAAAAAAAAAATATGTAATTGAATGCCACATGACATTCATCACATATGTGATTTGACTGGACTTTAAATGTCATTATCATTAGTTTCCCAAGGAGCAAAAAAAGTCACTTTTTATAAATTAGGCTATATTTATGAGTTTGAACAAACTATTTAGAAATTTGGCTTTCAAACCAACTGCAGCCAAGCAGCAAACAAAAAGCTTTCATATTAATGTTTCTAAACAAGAAAAAGCATCTCATCTTTACGTGTTTAAATGCTTGTTATTGTTGTCTATTGTTTAAACTCGCCTTAACCAAACGGCCCCAAGAACAGCTCAGCGCCCCCTTTACAAAATATTGCTTCCATACGGAGCGCAGTTTGTCCTGTATAATCTACATGCAGAGTAGAGATATATATATTCTCTGAATGTGGAGTTAATGTCTGAGCAAGGCAGCGGTATACAGTTGCTTAATTAAAGAGTGAATCTAAATATTTAACCGTTTCAAGAGATGTGTGTGTGTCTATGATCTGTTTGTGTGTATGGTGTGTGACATTTTTATATGACATAATTCTTTTTAGAATTCAATTTTAACATTTGATTCAAGCAAAAAAGATACTTTTTTGAGTGTCCCTTATATAGAGGGTATGCATGTGATGTCACGCTCAGCTGGAGTGAGTTCGGCTCCGCCCACTGAGTGGCGGCACTGGTTTCAGCGTAAATGCTGCGACAGAACACACTGAACACCTCTAAAACCAGAAGGAGCTTTGCGATTGACTGCACAAAGCGATTTGACAAGAAACATGAGGTATATTTTTACAGGCTGCCGAAAGCTACAAAAAACTAAAGCAAATGGATCGCTGCAATTCAAAGAAACTAATGGATTCCAGGCGGTGAAACACGGATTTGCATTTATCACTTCATGCTAATATGTGCAATTTTGCTGTAAAAGCATGCCCAATATATTGTTTTGTTATATCATATTGACAAATCATCAATTAAATATTTACTATCTTAAATTATGCATACCTGGATGTTTTTTTTAAATAAACACTGACAGAAATCTATGTAAGATTTCAGGCTAGACGATATAACCATATATATAACACTGATGTAAGTGATTAACGGGGTTTAGACCAACCTAATTTGTATTTACAAAATGTGTTCACGGGCAAATCTGCTTTGTTTATTTCCCCAGCGTTGAAATCAGGCACATATAAATGTCATGAAACACGATTCCTGGCTGCATATCAATATCCATGGACCACTGGACATTTGGTAGGTAAGGAACATTATATCAAGTCCAGCAAATGGATTATCGTTTTGTTTTACTCGCGTTTTCGCAGCTTCCCTATTTAAATCCATTCACGCAGCCGCTTCTTTTGCCACTCAGTCCGGCTGAGGGGGGCGTGTTCCGGCGGGGAAATTACGTCAATGCATACCCTCTATTGTGCCTTATTTTCCTTTGCAGAAGTTGGCTAGGGCTAACTAAACGCAATTTAATCGATTATGGATTTCACAATGCTTCCTTTGCATAATGCCAAATAAATATCATACTTAAAATAACACTCACCAAGGCAAACAGTTATTATACTATTTGGAAAAGAAAGGGGGAGAATTCATTCACGATGCTCCGTGAATCTGCAACACGATCGTTTCGTCGCAATTCTCCGTCTTTTCTTCTCAATCCAGCTCCAACTCGATCAGCACTATAATTCAACTTTTGCACCATTCATTCACATTTCTCTGTGAGCTGACGATCTGAATACGGAGGGTTTCCGAAAACCACTGGACACAGCTGCCTCTAATCTCTTCCTTCTCTCTCTCTGCTCATATCATGCTGAAAGCAGCAGCAGCAGCGCCGGCGCGACATGTGGGCGGGGCTTATGAATATGCTGCTACTATTGGCTCCAGGAGAAGTCACTCAAGTGAGATGAGTGATTATTAAATATTTCGTCCTTCTGGAACTTTCTCATTTTTTTTTTTCTCTGTTTTTATTTTCCTTGAACTTTTCCTTATATTTCTGAATTATTTTTAATCTCTTTGCTAGTAGCCTGGGTTACCCGAGTTCCCAGCAAACAAGGGACGTAGAAAAGAAAAGAAAAGAAAAGAAAAGAAAAGAAAAGAAAAGAAAAGAAAAAAAAAGAAAAGAAAATGGAAAATAACACAGTAAGACAAATATTTTTCTGCCTATTTACAAACCAAACTGTCGGTAAGCCAACCAGAAAAGTTATCATTTAGTTCTGAAGACAGAAGACAGAAGTAATTATCATTTTTGCATTTAAGACTGCTATACCACACTCAGACCAAAAAAGTGTATTACAATATAGCCACATTGCGAGATAGGCTTCAAGCAAGTATAGATTAAAGGAGCGCATGACATCAATTGAGGGTGGTGCATGTGTCCATGGCAACGCTCAGGTGTGGAGTATTCGTTGAAAAGTCACTAATTACATTTTAGATGTATTATTATATGTCATGTGTTGAATTTAACTTTTTAAAAAGACGTAGAGCATGACATCATATCAGGACCGTTGCAGCATTCGAGGGAATTTTGCTCAAAGTCTAGTGTGACTGTGGCTTAATTCCAGGCAGGTCTTGACTGCAATACATGTCCATATATTACTATACCAAATTATTTAATTTAAGGTCTTTACAGCCTACAACATCAAAAGAACCAAAACAAACAACGACACTGACCAAGCAAATACATTAACAAACAATAGGCTAAAAATTACAAATTACTTTTATGCTGATTATTAGCTCTAAAATGTTTTGGAGTTGGCCGAGTCTTGATATGTGATGCATAAGGAATTACTGTAAGAACAGAACCTGACAAATGTACTGAAATAACTATTTTGCTTTGTTGCTTTGGTAAGAAAGCACATGGTAAAATCATAAATGTGATCATGTTTTGAAAGTGATGTGATTGTTTTCAGTTTTACTTACCGAACCGATCTGGAGTCTTGGAACACAGGTAACAGATACTGAAAAACTTCATTTCCTTTATGTTGTGCTCCAATGAACTGTTTTAGATCAAACACATCCATCTTCTGCTCTGATGTCACCAACACAAAAACCAGAGCTGACCACTGTGAAGACGAGAGTTGGGTTTTTCTTATTTCTCCAGATTTCAGATAACGCTGGATCTCCTGCATCAGTGAATCATCACCCAGTTCATTCAGACAGTGGAACAGATTGATGAATTTCTCTGCAGAGCGATTCTCCATGATCTTCTGTTTGATGAACTCAACTGTCTCCTTTTTGTTGTAGGAGCAGCTTCCTGTCTGTGTCAGTAGTTTTTGTAAGAGAGTCTGATTGGACTCCACTGAGAGACCCAGAAGAAAACGCAGGAAAAGGTCCAGATGTCCATTCTTACTCTGTAAAGCCTTATTCACAGCTCTCTGATGCAGCTCAGATATTGACCTCATAGATATGGACCTCCGGTTCTTAGAGAAAAAACTTCCTTTTGTTTGGCCAAATACATTTCTCTTCTTGACTGTAAAGGAGAGATGTGCATATAAAGCTGCTAGATGTTCCTGAAGGCTCAGATGAACAAAGCAGAAGACTTTCCCCTGATACAAGCCCAACTCCTCTCTGAAGATCTGAGTGCACAATCCTGAGTACACTGATGCTTCTGTCTCATCAATGCCACACTCTCTCAGGTCTTCCTCATAGAAGATCAGGTTTCCTTTCACAAGCTGCTGGAAAGCCAGTTTCCCCAGTTTGAGGATCATGTCTTCATCTGTCAGCTTCTTCTCATAGTCCTTCTCATGTTTGATGTTGGTCTGAAGGATCAGGAAGTGTGTGTACATTTGAGTGAGAGTCTTGGGAATCTCTCCAGTCTCTGCTGGACTCAACATCTTCTCTAGAACAGCGGCTGAGATCCAGCAGAACACTGGGATGTGGCACATGATGAAGAGGCTCCTTGATGACTTCAGGTGTGAGATGATCCTGTCGGCCAGACTCTGATCACTGATCCTCTTCCTGAAGTATTCCTCCTTCTGTGGCTCATTGAATCCTCGTACCTCTGTCACTCGATGGACACACTCAGAGGGGATGAGATCAGCTGCTGCTGGTCTGGAGGTGATCCAGATGAGAGCAGAGGGAAGCAGATTCCCCACAATGAGGTTCATCAGCAGCACATTCATTGATGTCTTTTTTTTTGTATCCTGTAGAATCTCATTTCTTTGAAAATATAAGGGAAGACGACACTCATCCAGACCATCAAAGATGAACAACACTTTATATTCATCACTGGATATTTCCATTTCTTTAGTTTCAGGGAAAAAGACATGAAGAAGATCTGACAGACTGAGTGTTTTGTCCTTCATCAAGTTGATTTCTCTGAAAGGAAGTGGAAATATGAGCTGGACGTCCTGATTCTCTTTCCCTTCAGCCCAGTCCAGGATGAACTTCTGCACAGAGACTGTTTTTCCAATGCCAGCGACTCCCTTTGTCAGCACAGTTCTGATGGCTTTGTCTTGTCCAGGTAAAGGTCTAAAGATGTGATTGCATTTGATGGCTGTGTCCTCTGTTGCTGTTCTCCTGGATTGTGTCTCAATCTGTCTGACCTCATGCTCATTACTGATCTCTCCACTCTCACTCTCTGTGATGTAGAGCTCTGTGTAGATCTCATTCAGGAGTGTTGGGTTTCCCTGCATCACTGTTCCCTCATACAGACGCTCAAACTTCTTCATTAGATTTGATCTAAATGTGTTGAGGACTTCATTGCTGTAAAATAAAAAAGTCATTAAGCATAATATCTTATATATTCTGAATCATATCTTTAGATCATATCATTTGCAGAATTGTTATACCTGAGACCAGGCCATGTATCTCCACTCTTGAATTGTTCTTGACAAACCATAGACTCATCACTCTTCACAGTCACACAGCTGAACTCTGTTTCTAATGTCTTTTGCTGAACTGAACTATAAGAGAGAGAGAGAAATCCTTTGAATTATTGTATGCAACAAATTAACTATTTATTTATTATCACCTCAAAAATAACTTTACCAATTTATACACTGTTTATAAATACATATGTGATAATATAAAATGTCATGCTATAGGCTAACCATATTTTTATACAAATGTTATACCTGAGACCAGGCCTTGTATCTCCACTCTTAAACTTAATTGGTTGTTTCATAGACAGATCACTCTTCATAGACACACAGCTGGGCTCTGCTCCTGATCTCTTCTGATGAACTGAACTAAAACAGAACAGATTTAATCCTTTATGATGAGAATCATTTGAATATACTTCAGAAAGTATTTTTATTAAGAAAAAAAACCCTCAAAGATATATGTGTTACTCAAAGTACCTGAATCCTGGGAAAAAGTCTTCATCTCCAGATGTTTGAGTTTCATCCATGATGGATCTGAACTGTTTGACCTCCACTGACTCTAGATAAAAGAGACAAACAGCCACAAAAACTACAGTAATTAAACAACCTTGTATTTATGTAAATTAAACATGTAAATATATTCTGTATTGTAAAGAATCAATTCTGTTTAAAATGGCCAAACATCTACATTTACTTTACAAAACATTTACATTCACTTTTATGCCATTATTATCACTTCACTTTACTGGATCTCAAGACAAATTCTCACATCAGTGATTCAGTTTCTGCAGTTTATTAGTTAATAATGGTCACTATTTAATGGTTTAGCAGCACAGACAGTTCAATGACAGATACTGATGGACTCGTTCAGTAGTTGAACAGTCCTTTGGTGAGTCTGAATGAGTCAGACATGATGCTCTGGTTTGCCTATAAGCATATTTATGTTGATTTGTGGATTGGCCATAAACACTACACCTTTTCATGAGCTGGAGCAATTAATGATATGTTGAGCATAAATACAACTGAGAGATACAATACACATCAAGTTTAGCATAAATTATAAAACGGCTATATTAGAGATTTTTTAATAGAAGAGATGTAGTCCAACACTGTGATTCACTGAGTCATTAAACATCTGTAAATATATACAAAAAAATCTAAAACCGAGTTTGGTGGCTGTTAGCTTTGCTTTCCCTTAGAAAATTAACAATTTTATAGTGTCATTGACTTCAGGAAATCAGTGTAATATGATGGGTTTATTTATTGTAATTATTTTATGAAATGCACAATGCGTTTAAAAGTTTCTGAAAGCAAATATTTTGAAACAACATAAGGGTGAGATATTCTCCTTATATTTATTAAAAGGCAATGCATGAGTAATATCTATGACTAAAATACATTTATTATTTCATATTACTTGCAGTGTAAAACAAGCTTTAAAAATGTATGGGGTAACAACAGTAGCTACTTTCATTTTCATTCACACTGATCATTATATGAATGATATAAAAATGTAAAAATGTGTTTAGAGAACATTGAAATGAAACATGTTACAATATTGTCTATCTCTATCTCTATTTGTCATATTTAATCATGTTTCTTGAGTGATTCATGGTTAAGTCAGTATCTTATGTTTACTTACAGTAATAAGGAAGTGCCTTTCTGCTCCACATTGAAGACTCGCTTTGATCAAATGTTCGGCTACTAGACAGACTACATAGTTCTCCAAATGTCCTCAGTTTCCCATTACATACATGTAAATTACCCACATAATCAAATAAAATACACAGTTTGATTATCAGTTTTCAAAATGATCACCTGTGTTCAGGTGTAAACGTTGTATGTAAAACTATTTTGCTTTCACTTTCTCAGCAAGGTTGCCAAATATGTCTGAAAAAAAAGGTTTTACACAGTTCAGTTGAGAGAGTGACTAGAGACTTTGGTAACACTTTATAATCTTTTTTTTTATTATTTAAATTGTATTTTTACACTTTATAATAATGATCAATTATACAACATTTAAAAGTGTTTTGCTAATGGTTAACAAATAATTTAAACATTAATATACATTTATGGATGATTAAAAAGTGATGTTTAAAGTCATCCAATAATGTTTTGTATGTCAAGAAATGATCATATCATCAGTAAATGATTATCATATCATTAGCTAAATAATTATTGATAGATTATAAATCACTTATTTTCACAAATTTGTTGCTCTGTTATTACAATACATTATTCCAACATTTTATTGTGAAGTTTTCGATGCTGTTCAAAGTAGTACTACAGACTTTACTAAAGATCTTATTGAGTTTGTGGCCCAAATAAAATCATTATCATTCATTTAATCTCAAATTAATTATCTATTAGTTAGTTTTCTAACTGACACCGACAGTTAAAAAGCAGCTCCATACCAATACACTCACAAAATGATGAACATTTGCTTAAGGATGAACACTGTGAGGAGATGGATGATGATCAGACTCCAAACTTTGATGAAATGTGTCTTTGAAGCAAAAACACACAGCACTGATCATTGATATTCATTATTGAAAGGACTAAATTAGGATGCAGCTTCTGCTTTTGTAACTTGTTTCTCAGAGTGTCTTTCTGACACTGACATCTAGTGGACATTTCATTATCCAGATAAACCTGTTTTGCACACGTCACTCAAACACAGAACCAGGAACAGTGTTGCCAGATTGAGCAGATTTCTGTCCAGTTGGGCTTCTTTTGATCAGGTTGAACCAGAGAAAAATGCATTGGGTGGGTGGAGAAAATTTGGGCTATTTCCTTTAAATAACAAGTGAGATTTTCATTCACTTTATTCACTTTCATAGAAAGTGAATAAAAATAGTGAATAAAAATAGAAAAATAATGTGCAGTGCAATGCACTTTATCCAATCATAGTTGTGGTGAGGCATACTTCTCAATCAATATGCTGTCTTGTGCTGGTGATGATTCGTGACAGGTTTTATTGTGATAAGGGACCACATTTGAACTTGTAGCTGCTTATTCAAGTGATCCCTTATAAGTTGTAAACAAAAGTTACAGTAAAGTGTTAACTACAATAAAGAATGAGAGAGTGACCCAACTCTTGAAACGTATTCCCTGAAGTATGAGACGACTCGACAGCTCTCTGTAAATAAAATCAGAAAACAGTTAAATAACTGATGGAAATCACATATACTTCTGTCCATCGACTGCAACATACAACAGTCCTGACTGCACTCTGGTTTATTCATCCTGACAGCTTCTGAAAGAGGTCTGAATCACATTTTTGACCTTTCAATGTGTACTTTAAGAAAGACTTGCTGTGGTTCAGTCTGAAGTTAAAGCACAGCTGTTAAGATGTGTGCATGAGCGTGTGTGAGATGAGCAAGTCACTGTAAACACCAACATTTAGCTCCCTACACTAATCATGTTGCTTATTTCTAATCATATATATGTTTTTTTGAAAATGATGCATGTGTTTTTGCTAATTTAGCATTTTCTGCTAAATTAATAAATGTGTTTTTCCAAGGTTTTAAGTCTATTTTTTGACTGCTGTTTGCAAATAATTTACATACTTTAGTTTCTACATTTGTGGACATTTTTTCATATTTGCTCATGGTCTGTTTTCTTGTTGTATTGTTCTCCTAGCTGCTAAATTGATTATTTTTTATAATTTTATATTGTCATCAATATTTAGATGAGGTACAGTTAGGGCCATAAATATTTGGACAAGTTTTTTTTAATTTTTTACCTGTTTACTGAAACATATTCCAATTATAGTTATATAAAGGACATGGCCATAATGTGTAGACTCTCAGCTTTCATTTTAGGGTATCCACATTCAGATTGGATGAAGGGTTTAGGAGTTTCAGCTCCTTAACATGTGCCACCCTCTTTATAAAGGGACCAGAAGTAATTGGACAGTTGAATCAAAGGCTATTGCATGGGCAGGTGTGGGCAATTCCTTTGTTATGTCATTATCAATGAAGCAGATCAAAGGCCTGGAGTTGATTTGAGGTGTGCTGCTGGCATGTGGAAGATTGTGCTGTGAACAGACAACATGCGGTCAAAGGAGCTCTCCATGCAGGTGAAACAAGCCATCTTTAAGCTCAGAAAACAGAAAAAAACCCATCCGAGATGTATATGGAGGATCAGAAAGCTCTCGGATAACATTCAAAATATCTTTTCATTTTTGGGTAAGTTTTATACATCTCTTGAGAGATTGCTGTCAGTGTCCTGTTTTCATCAAGTTTTTCTCAGTAAGAATTATCTGCTGGATTAATTAGAAACATGACAAAATAAATATATGTTTAAGAAATAAGTGTTCAGCACAGCAAATCAATATTCAGTAAATAAAATGACATCCTCTTGTTTTACAGCTGAATAGCCGCTGTGGCCCAGCTCGACGTCCATCCGGCTGCACAAGGTCATACATCTGCTTGGCAAACATTGACCGAATGATTGTACCCTCCAGAGAAGAAAAAGATTTGCTCAATGCGGCTGGCCTTGGGGAGAAAACACTTACATTTTTTAGTAAGTTGTTAAAGGAAATAATTGTTGATGGTCTTTATCATTATTGTATTTTTTTTGCATGAATATATTAACATTTTTCAACATTTTGTGCAACATACACAACTATTGAACAAGTTTGTGATCAGTAAGGTTCTGTAATGTTTTTGAGAGAAGTCTTTTATCCTCATCATGGCTGCATTTTTTGAAAATCAGAAATACAGTAATAACTGCATTTATAATAACTGCAATAGATTTTGAAATGGTAAAATTTGTTATGCATTAAAATATCTATTTTGTACTTAAATATGTAAAATGTCATTTGTTCCTGTTATCCAACTGAATGTGAATTTTCAGCATCATTACTCCTGTCTTCAGTGCCACATGATCCTTCAGAAATCATTCTGATGAGCTGATTAGAGTTCATGAAACATTTCTAATTATTCTCAAGGTTTGATTGGTACCCTTGTTTTGAATTAATTTTAAGTGATGGAAAGTCGTTATACAGGAGATGAAAATAGTCCAGAGGAGTTCAAAGCTCACATTCTGGGAGCCTATCCACAACTAAATGAGTGTGGGGGATATGAGCTCTTGAAACTTTCAGGGATGACAAGAAGCAGAAACCTTGCCCTAATGCCTTGCCCAAGCATTGGGTATACAGCCAAATCCATTAAAAATCAAACAAAGAGTGCCCTGATCTACATACGGCCTATGCAAAACAATATTGCTACAACTCCTGTAAGTTTAATGAGTGAACACTGGTAATGTTTTTTTTTTTTTCTTATGAAGACAAATCATAACTATATGTTTTCACAATAGGTGGAACCTGAGATGGGTTCATCTGGACCAAAAGAAAAATGGCTGATTTGCGGTGAAGAGTTTTTTTTTTAATGACCTTTTAATGTATGCAAAGGCCCGTAACTGTTTTCCTCCAATAAAAGCAGTTTTAAAACTTGTACTATTAGTCAGAAAATATTAGTTGATGTCTGCTGGATGAGAAGAACATGTTTGAAAAATTGTGTTGATATTATTTTAACTTATTGTCATAAATATTAAACTTGATAAAACTTGTTTGTAGCGCAAGTAATTCACAGTTTACTGCCATTTATTATTCAATGAATTTGAGATTTTACTATTTTTAAATGATTTTTATTTTAGTCTCATACCTATCATTGAGCTGCAGATGTATTATGAATCTGTTGTACTTTGTCTTTTCTTTTGGAGTATTTGGTTCTGAATATTATGTATTGTATGTTTTAAAGGTCTGAAAGTGAGAACAGAGAATCTGCCATTTGTTCATCTAACAGCCAGCCCAATCCAGCTGAAGCTCTTGCTGACCTAACAGATGACGACCTAATACTGGTGACATGGTTTAGACTTTTATAGACTGGGATTTGCACATTTTTTTTTAAATTTGTCACAATAAACACAAAAATACTATTCAAATAAAATTGGTACCACACAATCTTGAACTTGCATCCTCTCACATAACAGTCAAACAACTCAATGTTTATTTTGATTGTGGTGGGAAAAAAGGTAAATTCTGTCTATTAAGTAGTCTATCTATTTATTGCTTACTAGGAGTTTGGGGATGAATCCATATTTTGTCAGCAGGATCAACAGGATCTAGAGTTTCAGGAGTCTCTGCTCGAAAACCAAGAAAAGGTTTGTCTAACAAACTTCAAAAACAGTCAGGGGTCATTCTACAGAATTACCATTTCAAATCTGAATGACCATAAACTCTAATGTGATTGGCAAATCTATAACCAATGTGTCCGTACAGGGTTGATAATATTTATAATAATACAATGAAGTTGATAGGTGTCTCTCACATTGTCCCACAGAAACAATAAAATAGTGTAGATTAGTGTACAATGTTTTATAATAATATATTATTATAATTGATCCCCATTTCATTCATTCAACATATTTAATATTGGGGGGATCCACGTTATTTGGCACAATTGAACATTTTTTAAAACTTACAGCAAATTGGTTAAGACTAATTATTTTACACAAAATACATAGCGGTTCATATTTATTGTAGGTTTTTGCCCTTGCATTTTGCTTGCAATTTACTTATCCTTATTTCATCACTGACTATTGATCTTCAGTGAGCTTAAACGATTAATCCACTTTCAAATTAAAATTTCATGATAATTTACTCACCCCCATGTCATCCAAGATGTGTATTTTTTTCTTCAATCGAAAAGAAATGAAGTTTTTTTTTTGCTGAAAACATGCCAGGGTTTTTCTAATTATCATAGAGTTTAATGGTGCCCAGACGGTTGAAGGTTAAAAACACAGTTTAGTGCAGCTTCAAAAGACTATAAACCACACCAGACGATGAATAAGGGTCTCATCTAGCGAAATGATCGGTCATTTTGAAAAACAAAAAAAAAAACACATAAGTGCAACAAATGCGTGGCTTGCTCTGCTGCGTTCGTTTACCACCTACTACGCAGATTCGACTCGACAGACATAAATAATGTGAAACAGTGCTATTATACTTTCATAAATTGGAAAAAGAGCCTGTGTAATAAATAGCCTATATGTTTATTACCTGTCAGGAGTCCTTGGATGAATGGAGATATATACGTCATCAGCAGGATCTAGAGTTTCAGGATTCTTTATGTGCTGATCAAGAAAAGCTATGTCTAACAGTTTATGTGGGCTTAGCTTTTTATAATGTTTCATCCAAATTTTGCACCCGACTTGTCTAACCACATTCTCCAGAGTAAATTTGTTATATGGCACCTATCTGAATGGTATGGACTGGACTGTATCTGAATGCAGATTTTACTTTTTACAATTAAATAAATCAGTGGTCAGCGCGGGAACAACGCGTTTAAAGGGCACCTATTATGGATTTTGGAAAATGACCTCTCATGCAGTGTGTAACACAGCTCTAAGTGAATAGAAACGCCCTGCGAAGCTCTAAATCTGAAAGAGCACCGTGTATAAAGTTATTTTGTTAAAAAAAAAAAGAGTCGACTCAGAGTCGTTAATTTAAATCGCTGTAAAAGCAAGTCAATAGCCGTTTCATGTTGATGCCAGACTGGTACATTAGCATATTGGCCCTGGCCCCTTGTTGTGCACGCAGACACAGGAAATCTTGAACTCCTTCCTCAAACACTGTGGATGACGCTGTGCTCTGTGAAGGTAGATCTGGGCTTTACCTCCATAGGAAGAGGCTGTGCAGAATCAATGACTCAAGTTCATTTTTATGAATGAATACCTTGTAATAATCACTGCTATAGCAATAGACTGGTTGTTTGTTGACGGGAAGATCAGTAACCAGTCAGTAATAATAATAAACACATAATTATAGTAATATTATTGTAAATTGCACATCAAATAGGCTATACTAAAATAAATTCCTCATTTCTCTTCATATGTTAAATCTGTTTGTATTCAATAGGCAGTGAACATCAGGTAGGCTATAGCTATTCTAGTGTTCTTCTGCATCGTTGGTGCCATTACATGAGCCCTGCTCTTACCGCACACCCAACATAACTGTAGCATTGGTGTATTGTTACAGTATACCTCTAATGTCCAGCATTGTTTTGATCAGATTATTACTTTAAGAGATCGTCTTACTGTCGTTGAATAATTTATGGCAAATGCAATTAACTGATTTCTTTTTTGATCAAAGCATGACCTGGAGCAGAAATGGTTGGAAAGACGCAGAAAGGTATGATTATCTGTATGTAGTGGGATTACCTGAATAAGTACAATGATCTGTGTAGAGTTGGGAATTGTAAGAAAATGTAATTCTGGTACTGCATGTTAGATCATGTGTCCAGACCAGATCTTATCACCAGACCCTTATTGCTTGATATCGAAACCTTGTCAGAAATATTGCTTGTCTTATACCCAAAACCTATGAGCATAAATCTCCCTGGTATTTGACTGATATCCCAAACTGTATTGACATTTTCTAACTACCAAGAAGTTAACTGAAGGAAAAGGCCAGAGAAGAGCAGCAGCAGGAGATGAAGTAATGATAATAAAAAATAGCAAAATTTAATTAAGTACTTTGTTGCATTTGGTTCGATGTTTAGACTCCGTCTGATGAGCAGAGATACTACAAAGACTGTTACCCAAACTGCTTCACAACAACATCCCATAAAACCTTGAATATGAGACATACTCTCTTAAGGCCAGTTTGCGTCGCCAAATGCCAACAGTTTGTTGGAAAATCATATAACACTGCTCAGACAGTCCATGACATCAACAAATGCTGATTTAAGATGTTCAATCCAGTTGAAATTGACTCAAAGCAATGCCAACAATACTGACAGGAGTATCACATCGGTCCAGCAAACTTCATCAGGCTAGTTTGTTGACATTTGTTGGTGTGGTGTGAACTTTATATTAATGAAATCAGCATTTCATGAAACCTCTCAATCAAAGCTTAAACAACATTAAAAAAGTACTACAATCAAGATAGTAAGAAATAAGTTTGATACATGATAACATAATATTTTTTTACTTTTGATGACCACATGGCACTATTAACCCTTTAGATAGGCCTGTGTAAAAAAAGTGTAGTTTCTGGATTTTATATGGAGTAACATGGAGTATAACAGCATATTATAGCGTGTGTGTGTGTGTGTGTGTGTGTGTGTGTGTGTGTGTGTGTGAGAGTGACCTTTGTACACTTAACTTGATGTGATATATACACTACCGTTCAAAAGTTTGGGGTCAGTAAATGTTTATTCATTCTTTTTTTTTTTTTTTTTTTTTTTTGAAAGAAATGAATAAATTGTTACATAAAAAGTGACATAATAGATTTACATTGCTAGAAAAGATTTATAGTTTGAATAAATGTTGTTCTTGAAAGAAAAAAGTACAGGTTAAAAAAAAAACAAAAAAAAAACATTATTTTCTATTGTAATAACATTTTGTAATATTACAGTTTATTTTCTGTATTTTTGATCAAATAAATGCAGCCTTGACTTCATAACAAAAAATTGCAAGTCTTACTGACCCCAAACTTTTGAACAGTAGTATATGTACACATATATCGCTATAATATGCTGTTATACTCCATATAACTCCATATAAAAATCCAGAAACTTGGCTTTTTTTTACACAGACCTATCTAAAGGGTCAATAGTGCTACATGGTCATCAACAGTAAAAAAATACAAATTAAACCTCTTCCCAACAGGGAAAGCCACAAATAATCAAAAATGCATGATTATATGATGTCATGGCTTTGCGATCAAAAAATGTGTTTATAATGGAAGTCAATGGGGCCACGAACAACAAATGAGGGAGAAAAAATTAAATCTGATGCTGCACAAAAACTAACAATGCATCGAGGCCAATGTTGTTACTAATCTTTGACATGTCCAAGACTGTTATAAAGGTAAAAAGAGATCCAGTTTAAAATCACTTTTTATATTGAAAATAAGTCATTTTGTGTTTTTTCAAAAATCTATGGCATCACTTATTAACTTGTTAATTAAATAGTTAAAATCCTGAATTTGTTTTAAACATTTGGTAGTTTTGATCAGAACTGAAGTTGATTAATAGATTTATGCAAAAAAAAAAAAATTCTCTGATACATTTTTACAGCAGTTAAAGTTAGTGGCTGTTTTCAGCCACCAACATCACAAAAGGGTAGTAAATTTGAACAATGCACGAGGGTTAAGAATTAAAGGTGAAAGTATAGTAACCTATATTTGGAATTTGTCCTCTGCATTTCATTGTTGCAGCCCTAATTTTTATTTATTTTGCAGTTTTAAGTTATATTTTCTTTCTTTAATGGCTGGTATTCCTGAGCCACCTCATGGATTTCCCCTCAGATTTAAATACCCCAGTGGTCAGACCAGAACAAGAAGATTCCTTGTATCTGAATCAGTTGAGGTTGGTAATTTGTGCACAATTCATCAATGTGATAACAAAGACTGCAAATATGGTGCAATGTTTTCTGTTTTAAAAATGAGTGTTTAATTTACATATTTCCTTCATGTATGATTACGTAGATATTATTTGACTTTGTGGGAGAGCATGAAGAAGCTACTGAATATTTTCACATTCAAGATCCCCTTTCATTAACAACTTTAAAAAGCAACATGTCTGGGATGCTTCTACAAAACAACATAAGTGGCTCAAAGACACTTTACGTCCACTGGATTCAAGCCGATGATCCAGACGTGAGAGCCATGTTTTTAATCAGTTTAACCTTTGTTACACATAAACATAAGAAAGAAACTAAAAACAACTAATAGCAGTTACAGTGGTAAGTAATTGTGTTACTTAGTTTAATATACATGAGGCTTTTAGTGTTCACATTCTCAGAAATATACAGGCATATCTCAAAATATATATAAAATAATGTACAAGTTTAATATTTTTTAAAATGTAATTCAAAAAGCAAACTTTGTTTTTATTGATTTTTTATATTTTTTAATTGAATTTCTAAGCTGAAAGTCATAAATATTAGAATTAAAATAAAAAGAGCTTGACGTATTGTGAGGACGCATTGTGATCTGATCTCAGAGTAATGTAAACGCAATACAGCCATTGTGTCTGCATTCAGAGCATAACGTCATGCAAAACCAGCCCCTCTGTCCCGAGCCATCAAAATAAAGGCCATGGAGCTCATGCGAGACACTACACTTTTATCTTTATGGAATAATGCAAGTATTCATGCATTATTACCACCACAACGATATCAGACTCTTATGCTTATGCTTACCTTTTCCATAACGAAATCTGTCCACCTTATTAAAAACTGCAGCCCTCTCATCCTCCTCATTTTGTGGGATTGTTTTGTAAAATGTCCCGCAACAGAGATTTGTTTTTAATTGTTTTTAAACCCACCACCAGTGCCATTCTCTCTCTATATATGTGTGTGTGTGTGTGTGTGTGTGTGTGTGTGTATATATATATATATGTGTAAGGGATAATGTAGATCCAGCAGGTTGTTATCCTCCGCTTCGCGTCGGGCAGTTGCTAAGCCTGTCGGGCTTTATTCTGCGATAACAACCTGCTGGATCTACATTATCCCGCTTATTACACGGCTTCTTGCTACAAAAGCAAAACAATAAACAGGAAAAATTGCTCTGAGTAATATTTTACTTATTTTCAAGGTCTTTAATTAAAAGCAAAGCTTCCGCAAAAATATAGTTCCTAACAAATGGCTGAACGCAGCGAACACCGTCTTAACTGTGCCTTCTTTGTAGATGAGTAATTAATGGCCACAAATGTAATTTTATAGATTTCAACTCGTGGTTAAGCGTTTTAATCCACAAGATGCCGCCAAACTGCCAGTGATATGCGGCAGATATGCAGCAGTGACAGCAGCGGAGTGATACGTAATGGTCAAGACCATTCATAGAACCCGGATGAGCCTGTGTTATTAGTTTTAGCGGTTGTTATCTGGGAATAACGACCCTCGGAATGCGGCGACTGACCAATCAGAAGCGAGTATTCCACGAAGCCGTGTAATAAATAAATGGATGGATTTCATACCAACACATGTTTACTTAATGCATGTTAACTCATTGCAGTTCATTCAAGTTCTTTATTCCAACAATCAAGCTGAACCTACTTTACCATCACCTGTGTGTTGCGAATTGGGAACTGAGAATGACAGCTCTTTCTCTCCTGAAGGGTATGCACTTTTTCTTTTTAATGTTTTGTACCGCTGATATTTTTCTCTTCTTTTATCTGCCATCTCTCTCTCGCTATCTAAAGTTGATCCAGGGCAATTCCATGCAAAAGTCTTCAATGCCATGATAAAACAATTTATTTGTTTTTTACCAAAAGAATAAAACATTGTTTAACTTTTTAATGCATCATGGTCTGTATTTTACTGCATTGATGTGCTTTAAAAGACATTTAAAGGGAACCACTATGATATTATATAAAGAGAAGGTTCAATATATCGGAAATCAATACAATTTATGAAAAATTATATTTCGGGTTTTAACTGTGAATTTACTTTCATAACACTGGAATTGCCCTCTACTAATATCTGTCCTGTTTACTCACTGAGTGCTCTTTCCTCCCTGTCATTACTAGACACGCCCCTTAATGCTGATACGGCAAAAATACAGCTTTAAATTCTATTGTCTATTTAAGAAAAGGGCAGGAGCTGCTTACTATAAGTAAGACATTTTTCCTTAACTTTTTGTATTTTTATGTACAGAACTGACCTTGGAACCATTTTGAAACAACTTGGGGAGAAGATTGATGACAATTCCTGTCCAACTAGCAATCACATCAATATTTGCAGAGACTACACTGGAAATGTCCACAACATATTGAGGAGCACCCTTCAGGCCTTCAGAAGGCGACATTTCAATCCTGAGGCCAGATTGGATGTCATTTTTGTTGACGGTGAACAAACACCTGAAGGTGCAGTAGATGGTGGTGGTCCACTCGCGAGTATTTAAGATCGCTGATGAAGGCTATTCAGCAGTCCTGCGTATTTGAAGGAACAGAGACAGATAAGAGACAAACCCTCGACACTCATGGTTATTTCTAAATACTATATATTCCTGTATATTCATTGTTACCAGAACTATCCATTTTATAGTAAAAAAAATAAGCAAGAATATTTTCATTCATTTAAAATTGGGCTAATTTAGTCCCAAGTAGTTTAAGACTTTTAATTGTGCTCATTTTTGTAAGGGATATGGTGATTGTGACGTTTTGAATGCTTAAGTTTCATTGCAAGTAGAGAAAACCCAGCATTTAATTCTGTTTTGACAATTCCAGTCATCCTTGTAAATGAGGGCATTCAGGATTTGTAAATTTAGGAAGGAGGTGGGAAGTGGCACACATTAATCACAAAATAACCAAAACATACTCAAATAAAAATATGTTTACACTAATGCTGCCAGTCATTTGCCACTCATTGGGCAGAGCCGCAGTCACAAGCAGATCCTCTATTCTAGCAAAATGTCCTCTACGCAACCTCATGTATACAAGAGGAATGGGATATGTACATATTTTCTGACAAACTAATTTCAAGAGATTGAAATAATAACAATAAAAAGCATTAAGTCTTTATGAATGAGTTAATTTTATTAATTGAAACAGATTTTAAAAATACCAATGATATAATCTGGTTGGGTGGGAGGCTGGCTTATGTTTTTATATTTCCAGTGCATTTGTGTTCAGGTTTATGGAGGGCTTCAATACACTCGGGCTCCTTGAAGAGATGAGGGCACACCTGGACTTGTTCCATGGGTTTTTGTGGAGAATGTGAGGCCTCTGAAAGCTAATGATCTTTCAGCACTTTTTCAAGTAAGCTTTTCGGAGCCAGGGACCCACAAAAGACAGCTAGAAACCCAGACTATCTGCTTCTGGCGAGACTGGCTGATTGATGTTGAAGGTAATAGACCCATGTTTAAATGAATGCTTAGAATGTTTTTTTTTTATTGTTGTTGTTTTTTATTGTAGGGCTGCAACAACCAATCAATAAAATTGATTTTTATTGATAGTGAAAATTAAAAATATATATATTATACACAATGGTAATTTTATTTTATTTTTATAAATGTTGTAATTTATTGAAACATAATTAGGACAGTCACAGAGATTTGGTCGTGAACAGGGCAATGGTCCTGATTTATTTTTGTGGTCCTAAATAATCATCAATTGTACTACAGCAGTAGTTCACTGTGTGAAGAATTTTCGGGTGTAATATGTCACACTTTATTTTACTATCATCACGCACATAAATAAGCTACAGTGTCCTGCACACACAATTACATCTGTTGTCTAATTTTTTGGTTTGTCTGTCTGTGTCTGTATAAATGCTGAACATTAAACTCAGTTTTCACTCTAGAAGGAGAATGTGCTGGAGTTTGCATCTGGAGCCTCTACTATGCCTCCCAATGGCTTTATTTTCCAGCCCACAACTGAAGCACTTCCAGAAGAGTCTGGCAAGATCTACCCAGAGGCAAACACATGTAACTGCATTTTAAAATTGCCGGTCCACAAAGACTATGACTCGTTTAAACTACAGATGTGCAATGCTCTTCTTTGGACACCAACATTTGGTGTAGCCTAGACATTCACCTGTTTTATTGTGCGCTATAATTGTTTTCTGGAAATGTTGGGTTTTCTCAATTTCACTAGGTGTTTAGTGTACAGCTTAAAATGTGATGACTTTAATCTTAGCAGTATTGTAGAAAATCTAAGTAGTTGTGTAGTAAAGAGTTGACAGATATGAGTAATGAATGTTGACAGATGTTTCAGTCACTTTATTGTTTGTATTCAGTGACCACTTTAACAAATAGTGGTTTTAAATTTCTATTTATGAGTTATATTAAATGTTAACTACAATAACACTTATCTGTATGAATCAAACATCCAGCATTTCTCGAAGAATGCGTACTGTCTCAATGTAAACCGGTATGGTCTCAGGCAATGGTACAGTTGGGTTTGGCAGTGTTTCCAGTTCTACTGCAGACAGGGCACAGGGTTGCACCAACTCAGGACTGTAAACTCCTGTGTCTGCCCCTCTGCATTGTTGATCGACCTGTGAATAAGAAGAAAGTTATTTATATTTAAGATTTATATTTTTGAAAGTAAATGCTTTGTAAATAAGTAAGAGCTTATATTGATTAAAAATTACCTGGCAAAAGTTGCTCCCGTTTCCATCTCTTGTTTTGCTCAACCACAGCTGCAAAGGGGACTGATTTCTGGCTGACCTTAAGGAGTGGCTGTTCCATGCATCTGGAATTGTTGCAGATGTGATTGAATATGTGGCATATAACATCTGTGTAAAGCATAGAGGTCTGTCTCCTTGTCTGGATTAAGCCGTCCCTCAGCTTCCAGGAGAAAGAAAGTAGTGTAGAAGAGGTCTGGGACATTTTCAGATACATCCCTCCACAGCCGTTCAATCCTAAAATAATAAAACATCTGTGATTCCCGCCACAAAATCGGTGCCTTTCCCACTTAGCAAATTTTAAAATAAAATAAGACTAATCACCATTTTTTTTAAATATCCACAAAATATAAAAAATCTTAAAATGACAAATTGTATTGCACTCTCAGACCAATTTACCATTTTATGACTATTATTCCACCGCATGTTTTAGTATTTTGTCAACCCTGTTACCGACACAAGCGTTACTGGATACTACAGTTTAATTTGTACACATACCACATTGGCATTAGCTCAATAATATATTAAGGGTGTGATTTTAAATGTTCAAATTTTAGACAGACAATCTAAAAATGGTGAAACAAAATTCAACCCTTCTCTTTGGTATAGGGCTGTAATACAAATAATGAAATATTGATATCACATTAATAACTCCAGGGCTGACAACTGCATACTAAAAGTGTCAGAAAGTATTGTTGTAACATCTGAACTCATAATTATTTGTATATACAGACAAGTAAACATCACTCTTAAAAATATCATTGGTTGTAATTCATATTTTAATTGTATTGATTTATAATAAAAAAAAGTAAAGAACGGTTAATGTAAAAAAATAAGTAAGTGTCGAGCACCTTTGATTGTGAACGCTCCTTCCAGCAATATGACTGTTTCTATTGACTCCTTGACTGGTCACCATGTAGCGTGCCACCAGAGTGTTTTCTCCTCCCTTATCTGAACGGACTCTGGAGGGGACACCATACTGCTCCACTGCAGACAGGAAACTCTCCAGGACGGTTTGAGCTTTGTTGTTTGTTGCAGCAGTCAGATAAAGGATGAGCCGTGAAAACCCATCAATACCACTGTGCACAATGTTTATCTTCAGAACACAGTTTAAGATATTTTAGATTTAGTCCGAGAGCTTTCAGACCCTCCATTGAAAATGTATGTGCGGTATACTGTCCATGTCCAGAAAGGTAATAAAAAGATCACCAAAGTAGTCCATGTGACATCAGAGGGTCAGTTAGGATTTTTTGAAGCATCGAGAATACTTTTTTTACGCAAAGAAAACAAAAATGATGACTTTAGTCAACAATCCATCTCCTCTATGTCACCGTAGCGCCATTTTGGAAAGTATCCACTGGACGTAAACAATGCTGTTCTGGATCAGCCACAACACAAGGATGCGCTGTTTTCATTAGAATAATAGCGTAAATACACAGACGTCTTTCAGAAGCTGTCAGGATGAATAAACCAGAGTGCAGTCAGGACTGTTGTATGTTGCAGTCGATGGACAGAAGTATATGTGATTTCCATCAGTTATTTAACTGTTTTCTGATTTTATTTACAGAGAGCTGTCGAGTCGTCTCATACTTCAGGGAATACTTTTCGAGAGTTGGGTCACTCTCTCATTCTTTATTGTAGTTAACACTTTACTGTAACTTTTGTTTACAACTTATAAGGGATCACTTGAATAAGCAGCTACAAGTTCAAATGTGATCCCTTATCACAATAAAACCTGTCACAAATCATCACCAGCACAAGACAGCATATTGATTGAGAAGTATGCCTCACCACAACTATGATTGGTTAAACTGCATTGCACTGCACATTATTTTTCTATTTTTATTCACTATTTTTATTTACTTTCTATAAAAGTGAATAAAGTGAATGAAAATCTCACTTGTTATTTAAAGGAAATAGCCCAAATTTTCTCCACCCACCCAATGCATTTTTCTCTGGTTCAACCTGATCAAAAGAAGCCCAACTGGACATGAATCTGCTCAATCTGGCAACACTGTTCCTGGTTCTGTGTTTGAGTGACGTGTGCAAAACAGGTTTATCTGGATAATGAAACGTCCACTAGATGTCAGTGTCAGAAAAACACTCTGAGAAACAAGTTACAAAAGCAGAAACTGCATCCTAATTTAGTCCTTTCAATAATGAATATCAATGATCAGTGCTGTGTGTTTTTGCTTCAAAGACACATTTCATCAAAGTTTGGAGTCTGATCATCATCCATCTCCTCACAGTGTTCATCCTTAAGCAAATGTTCATCATTTTGTGAGTGTATTGGTATGGAGCTGCTTTTTAACTGTCGGTGTCAGTTAGAAAACTAACTAATAGATCATTAATTTGAGATTAAATGAATGATAATGATTTTATTTGGGCCACAAACTCAATAAGATCTTTAGTAAAGTCTGTAGTGCAGATTGGATGTGTTATTTTTGATTCACATGAATTGTTAGTCCATAAGTCTGTTCTGTACTATTTTTGAACAGCATCGAAAACTTCACAATAAAATGTTAGAAGAATGTAATATAATAACAGTTAGAGCAACATATTTGTGAAAATAAGTGATTTATAATCTATCAATAATTATTTAGCTAATGATATGATAATCATTTACTAATGATATGTTAATTTTTTGAGATACAAAAACATTTTTGGATGACTAAAAACATCACTTATTAATCATCTATAATTGTATATTAATATTTAAATGATTAGTTAACTATTAGCAAAACACTTTGAAATGACTTATAATTGATTATTATAATAAAGTGTATATATCTATCTTGTTATAAAGTGTTACCAAAGTCTCTAGTCACTCTCTCAACTGAACTGTGTAAAAACCTTTTTTTCCAGACATATTTGGCAACCTTGCTGAGAAAGTGAAAGCAAATAGTTTTACATACAACGTTTACACTTGAACACAGGTGATCATTTTTAAAACCGATAATCAAACTGTGTATTTTATTTGATTATGTGGGTAATTTACATGTATGTAATGGGAAACTGAGGACATTTGGAGAACTATGTAGTCTGTCTAGTAGCCGAACATTTTGATCAAAGCGAGTCTTCAATGTGGAGCAGAAAGGCACTTCCTTATTACTGTAAGTAAACATAAGATACTGACTTAACCATGAATCACTCAAGAAACATGATTAAATATGACAAATAGAGATATAGATAGACAATATTGTAACATGTTTCATTTCAATGTTCTCTAAACACATTTTTGCATTTTTATATCATTCATATAATGATCAGTGTAAATGAAAATGAAAGTAGCTACTGTTGTTACCCCATACGTTTTTAAAGGTTGTTTTACACTGCAAGTAATATGAAATAATAAATGTATTTCAGTCATAGATATTACTCATGCATTGCCTTTAAATAAATATAAGGAGAATATCTCACCCTTATGTTGTTTCAAAATATTTGCTTTCAGAAACCTTTTAAACGCATTGTGCATTTCATAAAATAATTACAATAAATAAACCCATCATATTACACTGATTTCCTGAAGTCAATGACACTATAAAATTGTTAATTTTCTAAGGGAAAGCAAAGCTAACAGCCACCAAACTCGGTTTTAGATTTTTTTGTATATATTTACAGATGTTTAATGACTCAGTGAATCACAGTGTTGGACTACATCTCTTCTATTAAAAAGACACTAATATAGCTGTTTATAATTTATGCTAAACTTGATGTGTATTGTATCCCTCAGTTGTATTTATGTTCAACATATCATTAATTGCTCCAGCTCATAAAAAGGTGTAGTGTTTATGCCCAATCCACAAATCAACATAAATATGCTTATAGGCAAACCAGAGCATCATGTCTGACTCATTCAGACTCACCAAAGGACTGTTCAACTACTGAACGAGTCCATCAGTATCTGTCATTGAACTGTCTGTGCTGCTAAACCATTAAATAGTGACCATTATTAACTAATAAACTGCAGAAACTGAATCACTGATGTGAGAATTTGTCTTGAGATCCAGTAAAGTGAAGTGATAATAATGGTATAAAAGTGAATGTAAATGTTTTGTAAAGTAAATGTAGATGTTTGGCCATTTTAAACAGAATTGATTCTTTACAATACAGAATATATTTACATGTTTAATAGAATGATTTACATAAATACAAGGTTGTTTAATTACTGTAGTTTTTGTGGCTGTTTGTCTCTTTTATCTAGAGTCAGTGGAGGTCAAACAGTTCAGATCCATCATGGAGGAAACTCAAACATCTGGAGATGAAGACTTTTCCCCAGGATGCAGGTAATTTCAATAACACATATGTCCTCGAGGACTGGTTTTCATAAAAGTACTTTTTAAAAAATATATTAAAATGATTCTCACCATAAAGGATTAAATCTGTTCTGTTTTAGTTCAGTTCATCAGAAGAGATCAGGAGCAGAGCCCAGCTGTGTGTCTATGAAGAGTGATGGGTCTATGGAAGAACCAATTACATTTAAGAGTGGAGATACAAGGCCTGGTCTCAGGTATAACATTTGTATAAAAATATAATTAGCCTATAGCATGACATTTTATATCATCATATACATGTGTATAAACAGTGTATAAATTGGTAAAGTTCTTTTTGAAGTGATAAATAATAAATTAATAGCTAATTTGTTGCATACAATAATTCAAAGGATTTCTCTCTCTCTCTTATAGTTCAGTTCAGCAAAAGACATTAGAAACAGAGTTCAGCTGTGTGACTGTGAAGAGTGATGAGTCTATGGTTTGTCAAGAACAATTCAAGAGTGGAGATACATGGCCTGGTCTCAGGTATAACAATTCTCCAAATGATATGATCTAAAGATATGATTCAGAATATATATCATATTATGCTTAATGACTTTTTTATTTTACAGCAATGAAGTCCTCAACTTATTTAGATCTAATCTGATGAAGAAGTTTGAGCGTCTGTATGAGGGAACAGTGATGCAGGGAAACCCAACACTCCTGAATGAGATCTACACAGAGCTCTACATCACAGAGAGTGAGAGTGGAAAGATCAGTAATGAGCATGAGGTCAGACAGATTGAGACACAATCCAGGAGAACAGCAACAGAGGACACAGCCATCAAATGCAATCACATCTTTAGACCTTTACCTGGACAAGACAAAGCCATCAGAACTGTGCTGACAAAGGGAGTCGCTGGCATTGGAAAAACAGTCTCTGTGCAGAAGTTCATCCTGGACTGGGCTGAAGGGAAAGAGAATCAGGACGTCCAGCTCATATTTCCACTTCCATTCAGAGAAATCAACTTGATGAAGGACAAAACACTCAGTCTGTCAGATCTTCTTCATGTCTTTTTCCCTGAAACTAAAGAAATGGAAATATCCAGTGATGAGTATAAAGTGTTGTTCATCTTTGATGGTCTGGATGAGTGTCGTCTGTCTCTGGACTTTGAAAGCAAAGTGAAACTGTGTAATATATCTGAATCAGCTTCAGTGGATGTGCTGCTGATGAACCTCATTGTGGGGAATCTGCTTCCCTCTGCTCTCATCTGGATCACCTCCAGACCAGCAGCAGCTGATCTCATCCCCTCTGAGTGTGTCCATCGAGTGACAGAGGTACGAGGATTCAATGAGCCACAGAAGGAGGAATACTTCAGGAAGAGGATCAGTGATCAGAGTCTGGCCGACAGGATCATCTCACACCTGAAGTCATCAAGGAGCCTCTTCATCATGTGCCACATCCCAGTGTTCTGCTGGATCTCAGCCGCTGTTCTAGAGAAGATGTTGAGTCAAGCAGAGACTGGAGAGATTCCCAAGACTCTCACTCAAATGTACACACACTTCCTGATCCTCCAGACCAACATCAAACATGAGAAGGACTATGAGAAGAAGCTGACAGATGAAGACATGATCCTCAAACTGGGGAAACTGGCTTTTCAGCAGCTTGTGAAAGGAAACCTGATCTTCTATGAGGAAGACCTGAGAGAGTGTGGCATTGATGAGACAGAAGCATCAGTGTACTCAGGATTGTGCACTCAGATCTTCAGAGAGGAGTTGGGCTTGTATCAGGGGAAAGTCTTCTGCTTTGTTCATCTGAGCCTTCAGGAACATCTAGCAGCTCTATATGCACACCTCTCCTTTAAAGTCAACAAAATCAACGTGTTTGACCAAACAAAAGAGAGTTTTTTCTTTAAGAACTGGAGGTTAATATCTATGAGGTCAATATCTGAGCTGCATCAGAGAGCTGTGAATGAGGCTTTACAGAGTAAGAATGGACATCTGGATCTTTTCCTGCGTTTTCTTCTTGGTCTCTCAGTGGAGTCCAATCAGACTCTCTTACAAAAACTACTGACACAGACAAGAAGCTACTCCTACAACAAAAAGGAAACAGTTGAGTTCATCAAACAGAAGATCATGGAGAATCGCTCTGCAGAGAAATCCATCAATCTGTTCCACTGTCTGAATGAACTGGGTGATGATTCACTGATGAAGGAGATCCAGCGTTATCTGAAATCTGGAGAAATAAGAGAAACCAAACTCTCGTCTTCTCAGTGGTCAGCTCTGGTTTTTGTGTTGGTGACATCAGAGCAGAAGACGGATGTGTTTGATCTAAAACAGTTCATTGGAAAACAACATAAAGGAAATGAAGTTTTTCAGTATCTGTTACCTGTGTTCAAAGACTCCAGATCGGTTCGGTAAGTAAAACTGAAAACAATCACATCACTTTCAAAACATGATCACATTTATGATTTTACCATGTGCTTTCTTACCAAAGCAACACAACAAAATAGAAAATCTCACAGAGTGTCATTTCTGGCAGTGAGCAGGAGAGGTTTTGTGAGACAACCTTATTGAAGCAGCTGAGGAGGCTTTTTGTGTGGTCTGTGTGAGAGCTGGATGATTGTAGAGGTCATGAAGATGAAGGATTTTTATTAACTGCAGCTGATGTCAGTTCATCATTCATGTTGTTTAATCTGTTCAGGTTGAGTTTTTGTGTCACAAGTGAAGGTTGTGTTGCTGTACATAAAGAACAATTGATGACAGGCCTTTGAATTATTAGAAAATAATGCACACCTGAAGACACCAAAATTCTATTAAAATAATTCAATTATTCTACTTGTACTATGATTACCACTCCTCAAGACATTGTTCACATTTCAAGACATTGTATTTCAGTACATTTGTCAGGTTTTTGGTCTTACAGTAATTCCTTATGAATCACATATCAACATTTTAGAGCTAATAATCAGCATAAAAGTAATTTGTAATTTTTAGCCTATTGTTTGTTAATGTATTTGCTTGGTCAGTGTCATTGTTTGTTTTGGTTCTTTTGATGTTGTAGGCTGTAAAGACCTTAAATTAAATAATTTGGTATAGTAATATATGGACATGTATTGCAGTCAAGACCTGCCTGGAATTAAGCCACAGTCACACTAGACTTTGAGCAAAATTCCCTCGAATGCTGCAACGGTCCTGATATGATGTCATGCTCTACGTCTTTTTAAAAAGTTAAATTCAACACATGACAAATAATAATACATCTAAAATGTAATTAGTGACTTTTCAACGAATACTCCACACCTGAGCGTTGCCATGGACACATGCACCACCCTCAATTGATGTCATGTGCTCCTTTGATCTATACTTGCTTGAAGCCTATCTCACAATGTGGCTATATTGTAATACACTTTTTTGGTCTGAGTGTGGTATAGCAGTCTTAAATGCAAAAATGGCGACTTTTTCACCGAGAAGGAAACAAGAAGCGACTTTTTCACCGAGAAGGAAACAAGCACAGCGCGCTAAGCGTAAGTGTCTGCGTAATACTTTATTTCATTTAGAGTTGTGTACTTTGCAAGTTGCTGCTAGAACTTTTCTTTTTCGTTTCGTACATTTTAGTAACTATTATCGTGGTGTAATTTGAAATTGTAGTTTTGATAGCACTTATTAAAATTAGACTAGTAAGCCGTCGGCGAAACCAAGCTGTTGTTATTGTTATTGCTGCCTTCCTGCAAGCACTTAAGTGTCTCGGTTTAGTTTCTATTTGAGCCATTTGCCTTGCTTTCGGGTGAATTAAGCAGTAGGCGTGACGGCTTTTCCCCCCTAATTATCGTTCGATTGAGTATTTATTTGACATCTGAAAGCTGACGCGGAAGCGTCAGCGTCAGCGTTCAGCCCTCGCGTTCAGCCTCCTCGCGTGAAGACCGACGAAAGTTTCCTGCGCGACTTCAACCGAGCAACGAAACCGACAACGCACACAAGTACTTCTTTCATTTTCTCTCTCCTCTCTTTTGCCTGCCAATTCTATCATGTGTTTTCAATATATTCCGGTTGTCACTCAACCACGCACTAACTCCTCACGCAAACGGCATCGTAATCTTGCTAACCTACGTCCTATCGCTACATCCTCTACTCCACCTCTTGCTTTTTCTGTTGGCCTCTGGAACTGTCAGTCCGCAGTTAACAAAGCAGACTTCATTTCTGCTTATTCCATACAATCTGATCTTAGCATCTTGGGCTTGACTGAGACCTGGATTCGTCCAGAAGACTCAGCAACCCCCGCTGCTCTCTCTAAGAATTTTACTTTTTCTCACACTCCACGTCAGACTGGGCGGGGTGGGGGAACTGGTCTGCTCATTTCTGACAAGTGGAAATACACAACACATTCACCCATATGCAATCATAGCTCATTTGAATGTCATGCAATAACACTCACAGCTCCTGTAAAACTCCAGGTTGTGGTCATTTACCGCCCTCCAGGCCAAATTCTAAACACCTTTCTAGAAGAATTGGATGGACTGCTATCCTCTTTTCCAGAAGATGGCAGTCCACTTTTGGTCTTTGGTGATTTTAACATTCATCTTAACAAGCCTTATGCTACAGATTTCCATTCACTTCTTGCCTCATTTGATCTCAAACGCCTTACCACTACGAGCACTCACAAATCTGGCAACCAACTTGACTTAATTTACACTCGCAATTGTATCGCTGACAACATCCTGGTCAAACCCCTACACGTCTCTGACCATTTCCTTATTACATTTAATATTCATCTTTCAACCTATGCATCACCAACCCCTCTACCGGTTACTTTCAGACGAAACCTACGCTCCCTCTCACCCTTTTCCTCTGTACTTTCCTCCTCTCTTCCCTCACCTATCCATTTCTCATCTCTGGATGTGGATGCAGCCACTGACACCTTATGCAACACCTTAAAGTCTTGTCTCGACGATATCTGTCCTCTTTCCACCAGGCCAGCACGGGCTACCCCCTCTAACCCCTGGCTGACTGATGTTCTTCGTGAACATCGTTCCAAACTCAGGCGAGCAGAAAGAAAATGGCGCAAATCTAAACACCCGTCTGACCTGAGTATGTACCAATCGTTGCTTTCTGCTTTTTCTACTCAACTCCACACTGCCAAATCCTCATATTATCATAACAAGATCAATAGTGCTTCTGACATGCGCAATCTCTTCAAAACATTTAACTCTCTCCTCTGTCCCCCTCCACCACCACCCACCACTACACTAACAGCTAATGATTTCGCACAATTCTTCACAGACAAAACTCGAACAATCAGCAAACAATTCTTAGCCCCTCATACACATGACCTACAACCCACCACACCCACTTCGAACACTCTCACTTTCTCCTTCTGTCCCCTCACTGAGACAGAAGTATCAAAACTTCTCCTCTCCAGCCACCCTACAACATGCCCACTTGATCCCATCCCCTCACACATTCTTCAAGCAATCTCTCCTACTGTCTTACCAGCACTCACACACATCATAAATACATCACTCCTCACAGGCACTTTTCCAACTTCTTTTAAGCAGGCTCGGGTAACCCCACTGCTTAAGAAACCAACACTGAACACCTCACTTCTTGACAGCTACAGACCGGTCTCTCTGCTTCCATTCATTGCAAAAACCCTCGAACGAGTTGTTTTCAACCAGGTATCATTGTTCTTTTCACAGAACAACTTACTGGATCCTAACCAGTCAGGTTTCAAGAGGGGCCACTCAACTGAGACTGCGCTACTGTCAGTTACTGAAGCCTTGCGGACAGCAAAAGCTGATTCTAAATCATCAGTTCTAATTCTGCTTGATTTATCCGCTGCTTTTGACACCGTCAACCATCAGATCCTCCTGTCCACCCTCTCATCGCTGGGCATCACAGGAACTCCGCTTCGCTGGTTTGAATCCTATCTCACCGGTAGGTCATTCACGGTAACCTGGGGAGGAGAGGTATCCAAAACACATCAACTGATCACTGGGGTTCCTCAGGGATCAGTTCTTGGTCCTCTCCTCTTCTCCATATACACAACATCACTGGGTCCCATCATAGAGTCACATGGCTTCTCCTACCATTGCTATGCTGACGACACACAACTCCATCTTTCATTTCAACCAGATGATCCAACAGTACCTGCACGGATCTCAGGCTGCTTGGCGGACATCTCAACGTGGATGAAAGAACATCACCTCCAGCTTAACTTGGCAAAAACTGAGCTTCTTGTTTTTCCTTGCACTCCAAACTTACAGCATGGGTTCACCATCCAGCTGGGCTCTTCCACAATCACTTCTTCAAACTCAATCAGGAATCTGGGTGTCATCTTTGATGACCAGCTGTCTTTCAAAGATCATATTGCAAAGACTACTCGATCTTGCAGGTTTGCTTTGCACAACATCAGAAAGATCAGGCCCTTTCTAACAGTGCAGGCTACACAACTTATTGTCCAGGCCCTTGTCATCTCCAGACTGGACTACTGCAATGCTCTTTTGACTGGTCTTCCATCATGCACAATCAAACCTCTACAAATGATTCAGAATGCAGCAGCACGGCTGGTCTTCAACGAGCCCAAAAGAGCCCATGTTACACCTCTCTTTATCTCCTTGCACTGGCTCCCAATTGCGGCTCGTATCAAGTTCAAGACTCTGATGCTTGCATATAGGACAACCACAGCTACTGCACCTGCTTATCTGCACTCGCTATTGCAAATCTACACCCCCTCCAGAACTCTGAGATCTGCTAGTGAGCGACGCCTTGTGGTACCATCACAGAGAGGTGCTAAATCACTATCCAGAACATTCTCTTTTACTGTTCCTGGCTGCTGGAACGATCTTCCTACCCCTATCCGGAATGCTGATTCCCTGACAAGCTTCAAGCGACAGCTTAAAACTCATCTCTTTCAACTCTATTTGCTGTTACCATAAAAAAAAAAAATATATATATATTAATCTCTTTATTCCTTCCCTTTCTAGCTTGTACTTGTCTGAAGCACCACTTGAAATCTGGTATTATAGCACTGCCTGTGTCTGTTTGTCTCCTTAAGAAGAATCGCTCTATGTTCTCCCAACTGTATGTCGCTTTGGACAAAAGCGTCTGCCAAATGCCTAAATGTAATGTAAATGTAAATGATAATTACTTCTGTCTTCTGTCTTCAGAACTAAATAATAACTTTTCTGGTTGGCTTACCGACAGTTTGGTATGTAAATAGGCAGGAATTTTTTTTTTTTTGTCTTACCTGTGTTATTTTCCATTTTCTTTTCTTTTCTCCATCTTGGCTGCATTCATCACTCTATAACATACTTTTAGAGTAACCTAATTTTCTTAATGCTGGGGAATGCATAGGGCATAACTGTAGCATGTGTTCAATTATATTACTGAAGGGCATCATGTTTTTGATGTTCATATAACAGCTAACTGCTAAAAACAGACTCGTGATTTGATGACATAATTTACTCCTATTTTCTTTTTCCAGAAATGAAAGTTATTAATTTTACACAATGAATTCAAATCTATTACATTTACATTTTAATAGAAATAGAATAGAAAAAGAATAAAGCAAGCTAGTGTTAGAGGCCTTGTTTTGTTAATCATATAATAAATAGAAATAAAACAAATAAATAGAATGCAAAAATACAAAAGCTGGTGTTATTTTATTTCTTTTTTTAGAGTCTTAAAGGGTCAGTTATATATATTATGTATTATAATATAGTAAAAAATATATAAATAATATATTCAATGTTTTTTGTGTGCATTTTGCATTTCATTATCAAAGTTAAATAAAAGGGATTTTGTTTTAACCATACCCATTAAAATCCAAAATGGGTTTATATTTTAGTTTAATTTTGTCTTTAATGTAATGAACATTGTCTGAGTTGCAAGGTGCCAGATCTGATGATAAAGAGATTAGATTTTCAAGTGCTGTTATAAAATGGCATATGAGGGACGAAATAGGGACGTTCGCAAACTGGCTCGGGCTAATGTCCTCAGAATATCCGCCAGCGAACGTTACAAAGCGGACGCACAGCGGACCTAAATGGACGTTTGCAACGTCCAGAGAACGTCCCTTGTTTGCAGGGAACTCGGGTAACCCAGGCTACTAGCAAAGAGATTAAAAATAATTCAGAAATATAAGGAAAAGTTCAAGGAAAATAAAAACAGAGAAAAAAAAGGAGAAAGTTCCAGAAGGACGAAATATTTAATAATCACTCATCTCACTTGAGTGACTTCTCCTGGAGCCAATAGTAGCAGCATATTCATAAGCCCCGCCCACATGTCGCGCCGGCGCTGCTGCTGCTGCTTTCAGCATGATATGAGCAGAGAGAGAGAAGGAAGAGATTAGAGGCAGCTGTGTCCAGTGGTTTTCGGAAACCCTCCGTATTCAGATCGTCAGCTCATAGAGAAATGTGAATGAATGGTGCAAAAGTTGAAGTATAGTGCTGATCGAGTTGGAGCTGGATTGAGAAGAAAAGATGGAGAATTGCGAGGAAACGATCGTGTTGCAGATTCACGGAGCATCGTGAATGAATTCTCCCCCTTTCTTTTCCAAATAGTATAATAACTGTTTGCCTTGGTGAGTGTTATTTTAAGTATGATATTTATTTGACATTATGCAAAGGAAGCATTGTGAAATCCATAATCGATTAAATTGTGTTTAGTTAGCCCTAGCCAACTTCTGCAAAGGAAAATAAGGCACAATAGAGGGTATGCATTGACGTAATTTCCCCGCCGGAACACGCCCCCCTCAGCCGGACTGAGTGGCAAAAGAAGCGGCTGCGTGAATGGATTTAAATAGGGAAGCTGCGAAAACGCGAGTAAAACAAAACGATAATCCATTTGCTGGACTTGATATAATGTTCCTTACCTACCAAATGTCCAGTGGTCCATGGATATTGATATGCAGCCAGGAATCGTGTTTCATGACATTTATATGTGCCTGATTTCAACGCCGGGGAAATAAACAAAGCAGATTTGCCGTGAACACATTTTTTGTAGCTTTCGGCAGCCTGTAAAAATATACCTCATGTTTCTTGTCAAATCGCTTTGTGCAGTCAATCGCAAAGCTCCTTCTGGTTTTAGAGGTGTTCAGTGTGTTCTGTCGCAGCATTTACGCTGAAACCAGTGCCGCCACTCAGTGGGCGGAGCCGAACTCACTCCAGCTGAGCGTGACATCACATGCATACCCTCTATATAAGGGACACTCAAAAAAGTATCTTTTTTGCTTAAATCAAATGTTAAAATTGAATTCTAAAAAGAATTATGTCATATAAAAATGTCACACACCATACACACAAACCACGTATATATGAGTAAATCATTTTAACACCATAAAATTGTGAAACAGTGACAAGAAACAAATTGTTCTTTTAAATGCATTTTGTAATTTTTATTTAAAAGTGTGTTCATCTTTTAACAGCTATTATTGTTATGTATTGTGCAATGAAAAGTACAGGATTTGATAAACTCATTTTATATGAACAGCCACTGTAAAGTTTCTATAAAAATCTCCCGCCTTCTCTGTCATTTTAGCTAGCATTCAGGTAACGTAGCAACACCCAATGACAGAGCGCTCTCACGAGCGTGTAACAGTTATTGTCCCCAATGTGCCTTAACACATCCGCCATTAGCCTTTAAATGGACGACGCACAGAAGACTCTGTTGTGTTCTTTCTTTTTATCTTTATCGGAGTGTCTATGTACACTAAGTGCAAATAGCCCGTCTTGTTGGCAGTGGCTATTTATAGTAACTCCGCCCACTAATTTGTAATGGGGAGAGTCAACAGTGCAAACGGTTACTATTTAACTAACAGATCCAGTGGCGCAGAGGGTAAATCCTGCGTATTAGTCTTTTTGGCGCGGACGACCCGGGTTCGATTCCACCTTCTGACGAGCTTTTTTCTCCACCATTTTCGAGTCACATATCATATCGAAAAAGCATTTGTTTTCAATAAAAATGAAGTGAATCATCGAAAAATTACAAATAAAGTATCAGTTAGGGTTAGGGTAGGTGTAGGGAGGGCTTATTATAGCAATAAGGCAGCATCCATTTAATAAATTGAATTAAAACGCTAACTTACACTCAATGCGTAATTACTGCATACTGTATTTAATGTACTACAATACTGAGGTGCAGATAATTGCATCTATTTGCATAAGTATTATAAGCTGCAGAAAATCCTTAAAGTGTAAATAGGACCTATTTGCTATTTGTACTTAGTGTAAATAGCATCTCTCACTAAGAAAATATGCTATTTTCACTTAGTGCAAATAGCCGCTGCCTTCTTTTATTCTCCATAGCAGTGGTAACTGAGGAATACATCAAAACGTCTTTTTAGACAGAGACAGGGCGAAAACACTGCAGACATAGACCACTGAAATAAGAAAAATATAAAATAAACAAACTCTCTCATTAAGGATAATTGTGTGATTGCATTTAGCCATCCGATGCCACACATCAGCGGCAGCACCTGAGACACGAGGATAAATACTCAACAAAGCTTCAAATCAGACATATAAACCCATCCAACTCATTGTACATTTGTTGATAACATCGATATAAACCTTTACATTTGAAAAGCTCATATTAAAAACGCTTTTATCATATTTTATACTCCATTATCAGCCATTTTCTGCTGAACTACCATAAGCACGAAAGGACAAAATAACAAATGTCTGCAATGCATCAACCACTAGGGGGCACTAAAACACCATCTGATTTAATTTACCCTCTAATTTCATGTAATTCAAATAGCATAGACACACACAAACAGATCATAGACACACACACATCTCTTGAAACAGTTAAATATTTAGATTCACTCTTTAATTAAGCAACTGTATACCGCTGCCTTGCTCAGACATTAACTCCACATTCAGAGAATATATATATCTCTACTCTGCATGTAGATTATACAGGACAAACTGCGCTCCGTATGGGATTCATACAGAAAGTTTTTTTTATGTCTTAAATCTGGAATGATTCTGTATTATACTGAACCCTAGTTAGCCCTCATGCATAGCACAAGCGCTAAAGCTAATTTGCACATTAGTTAGAAGAAATCCACGATCGGAAATGTGAGGAGTTAATGAATTATACTAAAGTATATTAATGTGTTTAATATCCATTAAAATGTTGGTTTAATATGTGATTTGAAACGTATGCGTGTGATTGCTGATAATGTTATTTGATTTGAGAATTAGTTATTGTTTTTTCCTTGTGTCTTGCAAGGCTGGGTCAGTGTTTTCCTGACCTGAACCGGAGACGATCCTCTGAGAGGGGTCATCTTTGCACTAGACTAGTGTTTCTCAAAGGGGGCGTTCAGAGCATCGAGGGGCGCTGGAAGCAATATTTTGTAAAGGGGGGCGCTGAGCTGTTCTTGGGGGTGTTTGGTTAAGGCGAGTTTAAACAATAGACAACAATAACAAGCAATTAAACACATAAAGATGAGATGCTTTTTCTTGTTTAGAAACATTAATATGAAAGCTTTTTGTTTGCTGCTTGGCTGCAGTTGGTTTGAAAGCCAAATTTCTAAATAGTTTGTTCAAACTCATAAATATAGCCTAATTTATAAAAAAAAAAGTGGCTTTTTTGCTCCTTGAGAAACTAATGATAATGACATTTAAAGTCCAGTCAAATCACATATGTGATGAATGTCATGTGGCATTCAATTACATATTTTTTTTTTTTTTATAAAATGATGTATGTGCTAATGTGGGCTGTTATATTTGGAGTAAAACACATGCTTTTAAAATATATATTATAAATAAAATAGCCTATAATATAGGCCTACAGTACCATTAAAAAAGCTCAGTGAGATTTGTTAAAGGTTGCATTTGTTTGTTAAAAAAATAGAGTAAAAACATTAAATCTACCATTTGAAAAAAAAAAACTTTCTATTTGAATATTTTAAAATGTTTTCCTCTCATGCTAAGCTTATGTCTCCATCTTTCAGTGTCACATGATCTTTCAGAAATAATGCTGATTGTTGCTTAAGAAACATTTCTCATTATTATAGCTGGCGCACCACACTGACAAAAAAGCAAGATTTGGAATTTAATTGACTATAACAAATATATAAATCAGAACAGCACTAAAATAGTATCTATTTTGAAAATGATTAGCATATGTTTGTATGTATATTCTTTCCACAGCCCCAATTCCAGAAAATGTTTTGTGAAATGCCATAAAGTCAAGAAGTTTGTTCTCTTTAACATTTATGTAATTAACAGAAGTACAAAGAAAAAAAATCCAATGTTTTCACTGGCCAACTTAATATTATTATTGTTAATATTAACAATTTTTGAGCCATGATGCAGTTTTGCTTGCAAGGACTGAGAAGCTCCTTTGATACCCAAACATGATACCCTCACCTATTACCAATCCACCTGCTTGCTGTCAACTGTTTCAACAGTTTATGTGGTTATTCTAACTTTTTTCACGTTTATTTTGCCTCTGTCCCAGTTTTTTTGGAGTCATCTGTTTATATTTATAAAATGCATTTTGGTTGGTCAGAGAAAACGTTTTAAATATTTTTTTGTCAATTAAGTATCAGTTAAATAGAATTAACAAATCACAGATTCTTTGAAATGTTCTCACAAAATTTGTAAAATATAGTAAAATACGGTCCACTATGTCAGAAAAAAGGGTAAATCAATATTTTCTGAAAAAACTAGGCATTTTCTAAAACTATATAGGGATACATATTATTATTTTTTCCACTGAAAACATCTAAACATATCACAGCAATAAAAAGGGTGTTCAAGAGTTTCAGGAATGAAGAACAAACTAAAATCTTATCTGTAAATATGTCACTGTGGATATGTTCTAAACATGAATTTTTATGACCCCATTCATTTGAATTACCATAAATATAGTAACAATCCTCATTATAAGCACAACACAAAATAATGAACTAAGGGTGTACTCACAGTAGGAATGGTTGCCCTGAACCGAGCCCGAGTGCGATTATTTATTCGGCAAATGCGTTTCCATCTCCCATTATTCGCATTAACCCTTTCGCACAAGTCAAAAACCACCTCAAGAGAGTGTAAAAACTTTTTTGAGAATTAAGGGATTTTTATTCGAAGGGTGGCTTTCCATCACACGTTTCTGATGCAATACTTCAAAATGCACATAAAAACAGGGTGATGCAAACATAGCTATCGACTTATTACAGAAACACAGGGAACAGAAACAGGTTTAACAACAAAGTATCTCTAATAATTATGTGTTGCTTAATTTACAATTGTGATTCATACCTTCTAAGTGAAGCAGAAGCTACTCTAGCACATGCTGAAGACATTTTATTCTTCTGTAGTAATGTGTGTCCTAGCCTACGAGACAATAGGTGTCATCATTGTACAGTTTTACTTGCATGTCATACCCAAGTTTATTAGATCCATGTTGCAGAGTGTAATCAGCAATGATCTTATAGGATTGCTATAATCGTGTAGTGTGTTAGAAGGCTTAAGGCAGGGGTGCCAATCCTCTTTCTGGAGATCTACTTCCTGTAGAGTTCAGCTCCAACCCTGATCAAACACAACTGAACCAAGTATTTAGGATCTGAAGGAGCACTTGATGATTACAGACAGGTGTGTTTGATCAGGGTTAGAGCTGAACTCTGCAGGAAGGTAGATCTCCAGGAACAGGGTTGGGAACTTCTGTCCTAAGGAATAGTTCAGGAAACATGCCTAGAAAGCCTTCATAGTGTGATAATAGACAACTTTTTTTAAATACTTTTTAGGGCTGTCAGTTTAAAGCATCAACTTAATTATTTATGAAAATATCAAGATTAAAACATTTTAACGCAGTAAATGTGCTGGCCCTGACCCAGACTTGTTCATATAGTTGACTGCAGGGATGTCATTTTTTCAGTATAAATATGGATTTACGTATTTTCTGTCCTCTGAGGGATGGCCCGTGTGATTTGCATAGATCCAAGGTTTTTTTTGGAGGGGGGTGTGATTGAAATCGTACAAATGGTCTTAAGCAATTAATTAAACTGTGAAAAGACTGTTCTCTAAAACATCATGGAAGGAGTGGTCCTGAGCAAATGTGAGTAGAATCAGCATTGAAACGTGTTACTCAAACTTTTTATGAATGGCAGTGAGAATTTGAGATTGACTAGTGCTGTCATCAAAATCTCAACGGTTGTGATGTAATTATATAATAGACTGTAGTCTGACTCACTACATGTCTGCTGTTACAGTACTGTTTTCAGTTTTGATTCACTGGTATATCACTGGTTCGAAACGCAGCATTCATCATTAGAGCTGTTTATAAATCTGTTGTTTACAAAGACTTGCTGCTCAAGAAATTTCTCATTATTATCAATGTTAAAAAACAGTTTTGCTGCTTAATATTTTTGTGGAAAGACTGATAGCTACCACTCAAACATTTGTATAAAATAAAAAAAAGAAGGAAAAAAAAAAGACGAAATTTAAATTCAGATGCAGTATTTGATAAATACATGATTTTTCTCAGCCTTTTTAAACTACATTCAAGTGCAGATTAAAAAAAGATTGCTTAAAGCTATAATAATAGTTTAAAAGTAGATGCTCTGGGCCTGTAGTCTTAAAGCTTCTAAGAATCCCCTCCCTCCATCTGAGACCATCTCTACAGCAAGCACCTTAAGTGCCAGTCATTAACATATAAAAGATCTTCACACCTGACAGCCATCAGTCCTCACTACCAGCAGTGTTTCAGCTGTATGTCAGTGTATGCCAAGTATCTGGGTATTTCTGGAAATTTACTGTCCTATGTAACTTGGCTCAGGTAATTTCCACATACATTGGCAAACCTGAAATTACATGGCAGTTTACCATGGCCAGAATATTACCAGATTTGTCCTTTTTCATGCTTTGTAAACAATTGAATTTCAAAATGTGAAAATATGTGAACTATTGTCTTATTGCAGAAATGAATATCAGAAAATAATCTGGATAATCATTCTGTTTTGACAGATTTGACGGCTGTGGTCTTGATGAAAGATGCTATAAAACTGTGTCTTCTGTTCTACAATCAAACTCCCATCTGACTGAGCTGGACCTGAGTAACAATCACCTGCAGGATTCAGGAGTGAAGCTGATTTATGATGGACTGAAAAATTCACACTGTCAACTGAAAACACTGAGGTTTGACATTCACTGAATGACTATGTTCAAATATGTGGATAAATAAGTGTTTCATAACTATAGCTGCAGATATTTCCCGTCTGTATTGTAGTATGATTTTATCAGTGGCATTTTCTCCAGGAACACAAGGCAGGCAATGCCTACTCAAAAACCTGATTAAAATTACAATTATTTTGTTCCCAACCATCCTGGAAAACCTGGAATTTTGTAATGCAGTTTTCCGGTTATGAGAATTCAATTCAAGTTTATTTGTATAGAGCTTTTCATGATGTAAATTGTTGCAATGCAGCTTTGCAGAAAATGTAACTTTCTACAATATATTTTGTAGTAGCTTATTAGTGGTGACTAAATTGACAAACATATGTGATGTACATAGTGCTGTATGGCATCATCAGAGGTCCTCTGAGGGGTTGGTTTCATCTCTTCTCTGGTATTCTGAATCCAGACTGAAGCTTGTGTAATTTCCAGAGAAACAAATTAAATGATTAAATTAAATAATTAGCATAGCTATATTTTATTATTATTATTATTATTATTAATCTTTTTGTAAAATGTGTATGGGGTCACTAGAGACTCGAGGTGTGTAATAGTTTGTTCATTTGTGCGCAAAAATATGTAAATATCTGATTACTAAATATGTGCAATTCACCTTTATTCCTCGAGAAGGGCACTGTTTAATAGACAATAATGACGTGAAGTTTCAAGTTTCACTATCACAGGCATAAAGCTAAAGAATATCATCAGCAAAAATGTAACTGGTTTGAATGGCTTTACTGCAGAGCAATTACTGTACGCAATAAAATATGAATGCCACTGTTATTTGATTGTGGATGTGGTGAATAAGCTGCCAGCGATCAAAATATTGTCTTTGAAGTAGAGATGTTCCGATACCCTTTTTCTCACCCCGATACCGATTTCAATACCTGGGCTCAGGGTATCTGCTGATACAGAGTACTGATCCGATACCTGGGTGTTTTTCTCTATATACAGCTGTAGATACTACTACTTTGAAATATTATTTTATGTTGTGCTTCAGACTTATCCCTTAATAAAACATGAACAAATATATACAGTGAACTAGATTATTTTTATTATCTGACATACATTTGACTATTTTTTATATAGTTAGCATTACTACTAATACTACTAATTTTCTGACGTACATCAGCAGTGTTTATAACAGAATTCTGGGCAGAATTTAAACGCTTCTCACTGGATCTCGTAGCAGAAACAGTGTCATGAAGTCAACTTTGGTTACTGAAAAGCTGGGCTTGTACAAGTTTGCATTGCAGTCCAAGCTGATAAACAGTCAGCGCTGCGCAGCTCAAATGTATCTCGGTTTAGTTTCGCTTTCGTTACGCTTCGTTTGCCGTTTGATGTTTCTATATGCAACAGAAATTAAAGCGCTTACGAGTTGAACAACGCGGTGGTCGTGCCAGTGCGACCGCTCACAAAAATTAGTCGCACTGCAGAAAAATGTGTCAGTCTGGACTCTGGAGCCCTGTAATATGGAGCAGTGAACAAAAAAGCGTGTCTGCGCCATTCATTAACACAGAGACATGCAGAATTCCTATTTAAACACGGCTTAATATTTATAAATATTAGTCACTTGATTTAAGTGTAATACTTATGATTAATTAATCCAAACTTTGACAAATTCCATGAAATTCCAAGTTAAACGGTACATTATGTGTTTTCATTCTCCGCTCCTCCTTCATCCTCCTCCACACGACACCCTGACAAATAGTTTTGAAATTATTTATAACTGCTTTGTCATTGTATTCTTATTATAAATTGTTATTTAGTACTAACATGCACTGCAGATTATAAACTATATAACCTGATAAATCTGATAAATTCACATTAATATGGCTGTTTGTTTTGTTCTCTTCACAGGCTGTGTGGGTGTCATCTCACTGCTCAGTCCTGTGAAAGTTTGTCATCAGTTTTGAAATCCACAAACTCTGTCCTGAGAGACTTAGACCTGAGTAACAATGACCTGCAGGATTCTGGAGTGATGCTTCTTTCTGAAGGACTGAAGAGTGCAAACTCTAAACTGGAGATGTTGAGGTTTGAGTTTGAAATACTGGATTATTTGTTTATTTATTTATTTCTGAAAACAAAAACAAAAATAAATTAATTAGTAAATAAATTACACTGTTAATATTAATTCTGTATGCAATTATCGTGTTCTTCTTTTTCAGATTTTCCTTATGTAATCTCACTGCTCAGTCTTGTGGGAGTTTGTCATCTGTTTTCAAATCCTCAAACACTGTCCTGAGAGACTTAGACCTGAGCAACAATGACCTGCAGGATTCTGGAGTGATGCTTCTTTCTGAAGGACTAAAGAGTCCAAACTGTCAGATGGAGATACTGAGGTAACTGGTTTTCCATAAAATAATTAACAAAATGTTACTCGTATGGTAATCAGGGTGTAAACCAAATTTGGTCCAAATGAGGTATATTAAAATGCACCTGGGCCAGTTTTGGCAAAGATATGGCACAGTAAACACTAGCTAATGTGGCTGTTAGCCTAAAGTGGCCCACATATAAAATAATTAATAACAATTTGGCAAATATACAGCACAGTCAGCATTGGCTAATCAGTGTGTAAGCCTAACCTGTCCCACATTTGACATGGCAAATATGCCCCATACATCATAAAACAGATGAGGGCCTCTGCTGGTTTGGATGTAGCACTTGACACTTGCTAATTGAAATGTAAATTGTAAATATGGCCTAAATATTTTAATACAATTTGGCTACTTTTATTAGGGATGTGCACAGACATTTTAAGGGGCAGGGGCTCAAGTGAAAAAAGGGCACTTCTCATATCTATTTTTTTTCTAAACAAAAAATAATTAAATATATTAACACAGCTCTGACTTACTAATCAGATTATATTCATTTTCCACACTCACTCAATTGTTTCATGTTTCATTTTTCAGCAGATTTCTACAAAATAATCAGTTCACATAAGAGACCATGGTCTTCTTTAGCATTCACTAATTTTATCACAAGAACAGAAACAACAAAGGAAACTAAACCACAATGTGCATGTTTTCTATGCTACTAGTTTCAAGTATATATTTAGATGTGGCAATTCTGATCACGTTATTAATTGTACTGTATTCAGCTGTCATTTCTCCATTAAGTTAGCCTGTATGCCCATGATATATTGCCTAAGCTAAACTTCAGGGATGTTAGCAAACATGGCCATAACCAGGGTTTGAAAATTAGGTCTGAGGTTAAGAAATGTGCTATAATAACCCCTACAAATATACAACTCATGATATACACTGTTTCTGATAGCGTTCATAAAGTTTCTGACAGATAATATCATGATGTTTTTGCGTTTGCCGTACCGAATGTGGTATCTTGTCAGTGATAACCTGTCCATGGGAGTTTTTGATTACTGTCAGTTTAAGTGCCAGTGACGCAGTGTTGCCAGATATTCTATGAAAGCAAATAAAATCTGACAAATACATAAAAAATAAAGCAAAATTAGTTAACATCTTTTGCAAATAATATAAGATAAAATATAGCTCAAAAAAGCTGCAATTTCCCACTTTATTAACTTTGTACACTGTCAAATTAAATGAAAAGACAAATCCAAAACCCCTTACAATAACTGGATTTGGCAACACAGCTGCACCCGCGCCCTCATCACTCTCAAGCCTCGTTTACTCCGCTAGCATCACAGCGATCATTCTTGGACACTGTTATATGTAGTCCCTCATATGAGGAGTTTTAAACCAAATTAGTCATTCAGACAGTCATTAAAGATGTACTGAGGTCTGGAACTCTGGCTATGTCCATGTTAGCAAGACAAATTAACTATATTTGCATTTTGTTTTTTGATAATTAGCTGTAAATTAGAGGCACAGGTAGCTTAGTCTTTTGTTCATCACCACTCACCTCCACACCAAGACAAACACAACTGGAAAGGGAGGGAGGGCTTTACTTCTGAGGTTCTCTGTCTCTCTGTCATGTGCTGATTGTATGTTGTGCTGTGTGCAATGTGCGCCTGTGCGGAGACACTGAGTTTTAACATTTCCCAACATGAAAATTAGTTTTTTTTTTTATTTCTTTGACATATATTCATTTATTACAAAACTTCCAAGAAAAAAAGAGCACTTTCTCTCGAGAAAGAAAAAGGGCAGGTGCTCAAGGCCCTTTTGATGTCTGTGTGCATGTGCCTGACTTTTAGTAGGATCCAACACCGTTAACTGATGCAGGCTGATCTGGATATGAGTCTACAGAAGGCTACATAGCCAGCTATTTATTATGCTAGTTTTTATATGTGTGCTGTGCAGCATAAAAACAGAAGTGCACTGTAATGATAGCTCTTACAGACTTACTATGTAGGTAGAGCCTGAGCTATAACCATTTAGGTTCAAACTTGTGAAGAACTGTTTTTGAAGTCTTGGAATGTCTTTGGATATTTTCCTGAGACATCTGAATTGCTACTTGTGCAAACTTTGGGTCGGGATGATTTTACCAACTAGGACACATTTCTGGATCAACTTATTTGAACATTTATTGAGGACATTTAAAAATTTGCTTTCATAATATTTCATGTATTATTGAACTCGCTTAAAGCTTAGTGTGGCCCAGATAGTGTGTGTTTGTTTTATTTGGTTCATTATTAGCTAAAATGTGGCTGTGCCAGTGGCCTGCTTGTGGACCACTGCCAAAATGGCACAATTTTATTCAGCATGTGGACCACATGAGAAATGTGGGGAACACCAGCGTTCAAATAGAAGTCAACTGTGGCCCACATTAGGGACAGTTTTGGTTTGTTTGGTTGGCATACATGCAAGAATAACTTCTGACAGCACTGTACAAGCTAGCAGCACTATCTAGAGGCTGTGTGTAGGATGCATCCTAACTAGGGTCCAAAGTTAACATGACTCTGAGTATAGAAATCTTCAATTATACACGTACAATATACAAGTGAAGTGTGACACTGTATTCACTGACACACAAGAAACTAACATCTCAGAATGACTCAGTTTGCAGGAAACTCTCTGTGCCGCAGGGGTCTGTACTTTGGCCAGTTTTATTTTCATTATATATGTCATTATAGTTTTTTAATATAACATTAAATATAACATTATGTATCATTTATATGCAAATGACACCCAGTTATATATTTCAATAAATCCAAATGGCTCTTTGGTTGTCTGATGGCTTTTTCAGTGTTTAGGTCAGATAAGAGACTGATGGCACCTTAAGACTTCACCTTAATACTTATAATTTCCTTGGAAGCAGATGAGGGTCCAAAGATGACACACTGTCTAAGTATGTCATAAGTACTCATAACTGTCATAAGTATGTTGGCCTCTATGAAGATAAGTGTTTCAGATCATGTCAAGAATATGGGTGTTATAATGAATCCACCTTTAGTTTTAGATAAACAGGTTACTATTGTTGTCAAGCCTTCATTTTATCAACTCAACTTATCAAAGGATTATTTCTAAACTGAAATCAGTCCTCTCGCTCAAGCACCTGGAATTTCTCTTCCAGATGTAAATGAAAGGCAGGATCAATTCACTGTAATTCATGTACGATAGCAAAATTGGTCATAATTTATTATTACCCGTCATTTTAATTTTCATATTTTAATTCTAACAACACATTTAATTGCTTTTATTTTTGTTCACATTTTTAATCATGGACCTACTGTATAGGCTTATGCATCTATTTATGAAGAGAACAGATGAACAGAGACTTCTTCACTTTTCATGTTCAACATGAAAGTGACAGCGGAGGACACTAAAATTTCTGGTGAACACGACCTCTGATATATATGTATGTGTATGTATATAGACCGATCAGGCATAACATTATGACCACCTTCCTAATATTGTGTTCGTCCCCCTTTTGCTGCCAAACTATGGCGGGTATCACGTCAGAGCCAGCGTGAACAAGAATCATAAATATCAAACATGTTCAATATTTCTGATTTGGGATCTTGCGGGCTCTGACGTGATCAGGAGCAGTAAATTAATCATAATGACACAACACAATTGAGGATTTTTGGGAGAAAAAGTAATTTGAGACAAGCCTTGAATCTGGCAATTATTTACCTCCCACCCGATCACCCACCCAAAAACACCCAGATGACAAAATAAAACAAAACAAAACACTAACTGCACTTGTGCCAAATACAATGGGCCTCATTTATCAATCTAACGTAGAAACGAGCGTAGATTCAAGTGTACAAATCAACTTACGACAGAGTTCACGTGTGATTCATGAAACATTTGTATGCCCCCAATCCCGTCATACGAATGATCGCACGTTGATAAATTTGGCGGCTGAAAGCGATCGTCATTTAAATATCACGCCCCTAAAAACACCCCGCTTTAGAGGCCTTGAGTTTACGACACGGAGAAACGAAACCCGGCCAAAGAGAGGAAGTAAAGTAAACTCATGAAGGAAAAAAAATGTATCTTACTCTGAAACACCCTTTAACCTTATATTTGCAAACAATTACATTCATTTATACCTATATTAAATGCTAATAAATATAACAAAATATTTATAAACATTATAGCTAGGGGTGCTCCAATCAGGATTTTTGAGGCCGATCACAGGAAGCAGTATCTGCCGATCTGATCACCGATACCGATCTTTTTAAAGCCTTCTTTTTAGAATTATTTATAGTGATACTCCAATCATTTGCACAAACACATTTAACAAACATTGTTACTGGAAAGGCTTTTTCAGCATTGTGATTCCTTTATTACACAGTACAGTAATACAGTACAGTAATCTTTCATGTTTAAATGCAATAAATATAAGCAACACATTATTCAGTGCTTTTTACTTTTGCATTTACTTCTAGATTTATATATTAAGTTGCTCAAGCAAGTGGCAAAACATTTAAACTACTTTTTTGATCTTTTCTTTGTTTTCCTACCTAGTGCCATCTATGATTGCCATGCTTATCTAAAAGTGCTCCTTTCCTTTAAACCTAGCCAAAAACCAACATGTGTTAACTGTGAAACAGCAGACTTTATTTATATGCATTTATGGTGTAAATATGATGTTTTCGTGTCAATTCTTGCTCATATTTACCACAAACAATGCGCTGTCGCTTTAATTCTGCGCGTGCGGAAACCATCTCAGACGCACCGCTCTTTAAACGCACTGCCAGACCGCAACCGTGCGCAGCTTGAACGCTTTAATCCGTTGAGCGTGGGAAAAAATATGCATTGAAAACAGAGTTATGTGAAGCTGGCGTTATGTGTGTGCGCTTTGAGTGCGCATGAGCGGCCAGTCTTCAGGAGAGCGTGTGGTTGATGGTTAAATACTGGAAATAATTCAAAAGAAATGCAATTTATAAACTTTAGCGACAATGCGACACTGCCTCTATTGCGCAAGCAACAATTTCTGTGTCAACTGTGCAGCGCTATAGTCAGACGCGATGTGCTGATCGGAAGCCATTTGCGCACTTTGAGAGAGAAAGGGAGAGAGAGAGAGTGTGCAGTCATTCATTCGCGCTGTTTATGAAATTTAAGGCTCATATAAGGTTTTCAAATTACCTTTTTATGTTATTTAATGAATGAATATGAATTGTAGCTCACCGTCAGCATTATAATTGTTTTAACCGCGCCGGACAGAGACTGAGACGGTCCCGCTGAATGTCGTGCCAAACCTCTCACGGCAGGTGCGTCATCAGCTTTAGATCGGTTTATGTGATCGGCCTTTTTAGAGACCGCCGATCAAACATCCCAAAGAGATTATCGGCCGATAGTGATCGGTAGCCGATCAATAGGAGCACCCCTAATTATAGCCTGTTTAGTTCTCCTTAATCCACAAACCACCCTTTAAATTTAAAGGTATTAAAGAACAAGAATGAAAAATTAGTAGCTATAAAATTGTATATTAAACTATAAAGTAAAACACCAATTACAGAATATAAATATCGAGCTAAAATGAATAAATGAGCAAAGTGAAACTAAATGGCATTGTCCTCTAAGCCTCTCATCGACATCCAAATGTTTCCTTTTTTTTGCCATGTAACATTTGTTTGCTAAACACATCTTTGTACTTCACTTGTGTTCCAATATCCACGTAAAACACCCTACACATGCACTGACTTTACCTTTTAAATAACTTTTAAGTCTGGGTGACTGCATTTTAGTTTGATTATTGGCTAAAATGTCAAGTTAGCAATGCTGAAATGTAGTGTATGTGCGCGTGAGGCACCTGCGCGATCAGTTACATGTAATAAAGCAAAGATATGAAGAAAACAAATAAAATGCATTATGAGTGTCTTAAAAACACAGAGTTGTTTTTTTCTCCTTTTTAAAATCTGTTAATTGATTAAAAGAAATACATTTCGTGTAGACTAGCCCTCTTTATTTAATTTATTCTTTTTATAATTTCTGTTTTTCTCTGTTCACCAAAGTGCGGCCAGTTGGGTGATATGAAGACGTGTGAATCCTCATGGTCTGTTGTTTATGCTGTCATTTGCGCATACAAATCTAACACCCTAAAAGAATAAAAAAATAATAATAATTTGTTTGTCGGCCAGGTAAATAATCTAAATAAACAAGATGTTGTCATTATAAAATTCTCCGAAAATTTCTAGGCTGCACACAAATTCAGGCTAACTCAAAAACTTGCGTACACGAGCTCAGACCTGACGTGAGATTTGATCGTAGCTACCAGTCACGTCCATATTGATAAATGCAAGTTTTACGTAGAAACGACCGTACGCCCAATTTTCTGTCATACGTTCGTTTCATAAATGAGGCCCAATGACAGCATTTAACAATTAGATCAAACATGCATATCAATATAAATCCTCCACATGTGTTTCCATATACTCAAGAAAAGAGCCCCAAATTTTATAGAAGCCCTTGGAAGAGCCCCTCAGTGCATGCCTAATTTTTTCCAGTTTGATAAAGTGAAAAATCTCTTTAATCCACCTTGAGTGGGTAGGTGGCTCAGATGATTTCCAATGCATTAGAATCAAACGTCTCGCCAGGAGGGATACAAAAGCCACAAAGTCTGCCTTGTAACCTAGGTGAACTGGTAAGGGAAGTACACAGAAGAGTGCTGTTATCGCTACAAAAATTCAAAATTTGGACCCAATATTCATGTAAACTTGGACAGGACCAGAACATATGTGCCAGGGTTGCTGGACCCTGACAACAGCGATCACAGATAGGATTGACCTCAGGGTAAATTTTGGAGAACCTAACTTTAGTCCAGTGAATACGATGCAGTAATAATTATTCATCTGGAATATTTTCTGATAGGTCTTCTTCCCAGGAAATCATCCTTTTCCCGATAGATCTTGGTTCAAGGAACGAGTCCAAGGGAGTTGTTACAGGAAGACTAGAAAATTGAGGATGCATATCATGAATAAATCTGTGAACCTGCAAATACCAGAAAAAAATGTTTTTGGGCATTGAAAACTTATCTGAAAACTGTTGAAAAGGTGCAAAAACATCATCTATATATAAATCTCTAAATGTTGATATGCCGTATGTTGCCCATTGGGAAAAAGTTCTATCCATCATAGATGGTGGGAAAACTAATTTCAATGCTATGGGGGCAGACATAGAAAAAGCCTGTAATCCATAATGGCGTCTAAACTGTCTCCAGATTCACAGTGAATTTTTACAATTACATTTTTGGTAAAGAGAGAGTATGAAGTGTTAATAGGAGAATGTAACAGGGCTGCTAGTGTAGTGGGCAAACATGAGTTTACTTCCATGGCAAGCCACATAGGTGAACACTGAAGCTGGAGTTGGTTTAGCCAGTACTGAAAGACTCTGAAATTAGCAGCCCAGTAGTAGTATTGAAAGTTGGGCAAGGCCATACCTCTAAGAGACTTAGGATGTTGAAGAAGTGCTTTACGAATTATAGCAGTTTTTTTTATTCCATATAAACTGTAACTAATCCATCAAGTGTTCGAAAAAAGGACTGAGGAAGAAAAACGGGTGTACACTGAAACAAATACGAGAATTTTGGGAGGGTATTCATTTTTACAGTATTAAGTCTGCCAGCTAAGGATAAAGGGACTACTGACCATCTCTCAAAGTCTTTCTGAACTTGAGATAGTAAGTTATCAAAGTTAAACTTCAAAAGATCTTGAAATATATTGATTATCCAAACTCCAAGGTATTTAAATTTACCCTGTGCCATTTTAAATGGAGTTTAGTGGAAAAAATTCACTTTTGGCTAGATTTAGTTTATAGCCTGAAATAAAGCTCTTTATAAAACCAGTCTGATCTGGAGATATAATTGATGGCAATGTAGATTCCAGTCGCACTGATAACAGTTTTGACAACAACTTAAAGTCGACATTAAGTAAACTGACAGGCGTGAATAAACAGTTTAATATAAAAGGGAAGAACAAACTAATGTGATGTGGACTGTTTGTATGTTTTTGTAGGTTGTCTGGCTGTATGGTGACAGAGAAAGGCTGTCATTATGTGTCTTCAGCTCTGACTTCAAACCCCTCACACCTGAGAGAGCTGGATCTGAGCTACAATCACCCAGGAGATTCAGGAGTCAAGCTGCTCTCTGAGAAACTGAAGGATCCAAACTGCTCACTGGACAAACTCAAGTATGTCAAGCAATAGGAGTTTTTGGGTTTACTATTTAAACTTTTCGGCATCTCTGAATGTAAATATATAATATGTGTATGTACTGCCCTACAAAGGCAAAAGACCTTAACTTCGATTTGGTCGAATTGGAGTTATTGATATTTTTGGGACATTCAAGACATCCTTTATCATGTGCATCAGTATATTGAGTCAATTCAGTTGTTTTTCAGAGAAAATAATGTATTGTTGTAACAGTAAATTCGAAAACCTCTGGAGAAACCAGGGCAGAACACTTTAAAAGACCAGTTACCACTCTTTCACTTTGTTTGGAACATTCAAATTGATTTAGGGCATTCTGCCTTTGTTTAGCTGCATGTCAATATTAAGTTATGGTGCCGTCTTGGAGTTTTACAGTGTTCTACTGTCCATTGAAGTCAATGAAGCATTTCAATTACAGGTGTAACTTGTATACTTTCATACATCTGATCCATCACTGAAGTATTAGACAAACAAATTAGATAGATCGTGATCTGCCAAGCAGCTCCATATTAAGCACTGTAAAGGGATACCTTGGCAACAATACGCAAGCGTGAAAAATCGCTTATGATTTATTTTTTCTTTCCTTTTTTATAATGCATTTTATTCAGCAAGCTGTCCTTCCTGTTTGGACGTGTGGACTCAAATTCAGTAATGTGTAGCATGATCAATTGTAAAATCAGTAGGCTAAGTGTTTGCAATTAAATCCATATCTTACCTTTTCTTGTTATTTTTTTAAGGTGGTACTTGGTATAAATTTTTTAAGAACCACTGCAATAGCCGATGAGACTGCCCATGATCACTAGATTATATACAGGTGTTACTATAACCAGTTTGTAAATGGTGATCAGCAACTAAATATTGATAATGTGGGAGTTACTGCCTTTTGCCTTGGTGTGACTTCTCACTTTTTGCAGACACAAGTACAGTAACTTCAAAATAGGGGTAAAAATAAACTCTGAGCTCACAATTTTTGAATGTAGATCATTTTTATTTCTAAAACATCGAATTGCCAAATATTTAGTGTCTTACCTATAATTAATTTGGCTGAACAAATAACAAAACTTTAAAGTAATTTTTCTCAGTTTCACACTTAAGTGAGTTATTGTCTTTTGCCTTTGTAGGGCAGTATATATATATATATGTATGTATATGTATGTGTGTGTGATGCGATCTGGGAAAACCCGTCGGATGTGGCGCTGGGATGTTTTCAGGAAATTCAAGAAATAGGTTGAATATAAATTTTTGGTTAAAATTAGGTTTTCATTAATTTATTATTCTATAAAATCAGGGTATGTGCATCATTCAGTAGTGACATACATTAGCCAAAATCATGACAGTCCACCATGTGAATAAATGCAAATATTCCCTAAAAACACCCAGTAAAGACATTGAGGCTTCCATTGAAATATGATTGCGCCCGCTTCGTCACGCACCCCAGACAGAGAGGATGCTGACAGCAGTGGTAAAATTATAATCATTTATTGGTTACTAACAAAATTACGTAACTGCAATGTAATCTGGTGACCAAAGTTTCATTGTGGCGTCATAATTAGTTACGTCGTGGAAACCGGAAAAGTGAAAGGTGCCTATACGTCGCCACAGTGTAACTTTGTGACGTTGCCAGTAAGTAACTGCGATGTTGTGGCAGTCGTGGATCAACAGTTGTGTGCTGGTGTAGAAAACTTTTTTCTTCATTGAAGCAGAGAACCAGGAGAATCTTGGTATCTTTCGCAGAGTTCTTTATTGAGATGCACTGCGCATTAGCAACTACATAGCAACAGCTTAGCAACAACCACAAGTATCTTAGCAACTGCATAGCAATCATCCGAGTACCCTGGCAACTGCCTAGCAACAGTTTAACTGACTGAATTTGTGTGTGTGTGTGTGTGTGTGTGTGTGTGTGTGTGTGTGTGTGTGTGTGTGTTTTCTAGTGTGGATCATGGAGGAGAATACAGGATTACAGCAGGACTGAAGAAATGTATGTCTACAAACACACACACACACACACACACACACACACACACTCACTCTCTCTCTCTCTCTCTCTCTCTCTCTCACTCTCTCTCTCTCTCTCTCTCTCTCACTCTCTCTCTCTCTCTCTCTCTCACACACACACACACACACACACACACACATACAGTCAGGTCCATAAATATTGGGACATCGACACAATTCTAACATTTTTGGCTCTATACACCACCACAATGGATTTCAAATGAAACGAACAAGATGTGCTTTAACTGCAGACTGTCAGCTTTAATTTGAGGGATTTAACAAGTGGGAGGCACATATGCAAACTGTTGTAATTCCTACACCGTTCACCTGATTTGGATGTAAATACCCTCAAATTGAAATCCATTGTGGTGGTGTATAGAGCCAAAAATGTCAGAATTGTGTCGATGTCCCAATATTTATGGACCTGACTGTATATATACATAATAAATATACACAGTACACAAACACATAGTATGTAAACATAAACTTTTATTTTAGATGCGATTAATCGTTTGACAGCACTAGTTTTAAATGGCATTTACAGTTGTGATCATAAGCTTACATAATCCTTGCAGAATATGCAAAATGTTAATAATGTAAACAAAATAAGAGGAATCATGAAGTAATGTTTTATTTAGTACTGATGATGTGAATTTCACATAACCAGGCTCGTATTCACAAAACTTTTTATCCTACTACTAAGAGTTCTCCTAAATAGCAGTAAAAGTTTTTTGGCTAAGAGTTTTTTATTAAAACCTATTCACAAAGCTGTTGAGACAAACCTTTACTAAGGAATAGAGAAAAGCCTCAAGCTAAGAGTAAGAATGGGGTTGACCTTTTAAACATTTAAAGTGTCACTAATTAAATATAAGTTCAGCTAATTGTATACGCATATCCGCTAACTGTTTAACATGCAGTGCTGTTTGTAAACAATTAGCGGAAATGTGTATAAACAGCCTCAAAATTAAAAGAGTAGAATAATCATGGCTGATAGTAAGACATTCAAACGTAAAAGAAAACCAAACTGGACGCAAGAACAAGGATATAATCAAAGGAACATTTGGAGTTGGGATATCCTCCAAAACCAAAAAAAGATGTGTGGGAAAACATATGTGTGCAAAGAGCAAAAAAACTATAGAAACCATCACAGAATGTATTATGGTTTTACTGGGAATTGTACTGGTTTTAATGCTAACTATAATGGTGTCTGTTGGGGTCTACTGGTAATTGGTCAGCTATTGTTGGCTTGTTAAAACCACTAAATCTTAAAAGGAACATGTCCCAAAAAAACACTACAAAAATAAATCAACAGTTTTAATGGTTAATAGTTGATGTTATGAAATGTTTGTAATGGTATTTGTAGTGGAAACCATTAGACTTTCTGATGGTCAGCAGGGTGTAAATACTAGTTTGTGATTTGGTTTTAGTGACTTAGGAGGTCCTCTTCACTACTTCTAAGGTTTCACAAATTTAGGAGCTAGTTTTAATGCTAAAATGCTTTGTGAAATACTCTTAGAGCAAACATGTAGGAGTCTTACATTTAGGACTGACACACTCATTATTTTTAGCATTTTCTCCTAATTTGGCAAGTTACTTTTAGCATTAAAATTGTGAATACAGGCCCAGATGTTTATATATTCTCCACATGACAAAATAATAACTGAATTTATAAAAATGATCCTGTTCAAAAGATTCACGACTGTTTTTATGTTTTGTGATAGTTGTTCATGAGTCCAGAGCAGACTATTTGACCCCTTTCCAAGAGTGACTGTATGATTTTGAGATTTATCTTTCACATTAAGGACAACTGAGGGACTCATACACAACTATTACAAAAGGTGAAAACATTTACTGATTCTCAAGAAGGCAACATGATTCATTAAGAGCCAGGGGGTATAAACTGAACTGAATAATCAGGGTAAATTTTACTTTAGTACTTAAGTGTTTATGTAGCTTTTGAAGCGTAGTACTAAACGGAAAAAAAGATAAAAAAGAAACATTTCCACATCATCCTATTCAAAGCTAACACATTGCTGCTCATCCCAAAAATTCAGTTATTATTTTTTAGATTTAACCCCTCTCCCCTGAGACAATAAAATCAAGGAGAAGCCTAAGTTACATCTATATTAGTTTGCCTATATGCAGAGACCTTTTATTTTAATTTACCCACCTCCCTTAATGTGAATGTCTCAGACACCTGTGATGAACTAATTAGAGGTGAGGATGAGGTACAAGGTGAGGGCGATGAAAGCTGTGCAGAAGTGGATGAGGATGATGATGGTGATGATGGTGATGAGCCACTACAGAAGTGGACACAGCTCAGGGTGTGATGTGGCAGAAGATGACTGTGAGAGCTTAAAAATAAAACTGGAAGAAAAACATAAGGACTAAAAGCAAAAGCACCAAGCAAACATAATATACATGTCAATACAATAATCAACTGTTAATTGACTGGCAGAGCTGGGTAGTAAGTGATCAGATGTAATGTGGATTACGAAATCAGATTGCAAAAATAAAGTACTTGTAATCAGAGTAAGTAACAGTTTAAAATACTCCTAATCAGACTACAGTTACTTTTTATGGATTACATGATTACATATTATTCACACAATAGCAATAAATTACTCATCATTCATTGATTCTCCCTAATTTCTCTTTTTTATTTTTAAATTTTCCTTTCTAAAATAGCCAACCGATTATATACATTCAGAAAGTTTTGTATACATTCATAGACTGATGAGCACATTCATCTTTATTTCAATTATCAACTGGTAGGTTTTTTATCCATGTATTATTGTGTCTTTGGAAGGCTTTTGTCTTTCATACTCATTAAAATACAACATTATTTCTTATTTATATGCAATGCAGGCATTCCCAAACTTTTTGTCATCTAAACCTTATTCACCAAATATATTTACTTTAAGTAGATTTTAAAAGAAATATTTCAATAATTAGGTTATACATTTGCATATTCACAGTTTGTTTATGTTGATTAATGGTCACATGGCATGCAGGTAAATTAAAATATGACTGTGCATGTGCATTGGCTGGTCAAGCCTGAAAAATAAGCCTTTTGAACACTATTTGAGCATAAGAAACAACATTCATAAGGGAATTAATTTCAGATTTTTGTTGCTGATTTGATATATGTAATTTAATTGTGAGTTCAGCGAGCAGTTTTTGAGATTTCAGGATTCATTCATTAAGATGGACTTGGTCTTGTATGAGCTGTCTGAGGCGTTACAAATATGGCCACCAAGTAAAGAGACTTTCCTTAAAAAGGACTTTGTTTTAAAATGATTCATTTTAATTTTTTTTTTTTATGATTTAATTAATTGTTAGCTTTTCATTAAATCCACAAACCCTCTGCAGTTCCTGTTTGAACCCTAGTTTAGGAAACCTTGCTGTAATAAAATGTTTAATGCACTTCATGTTGTAAATTACAAAGAATGGAACATATTTTCTTACTCTTTGCATTTTTTACATCATTATGCTTCAAGATAATCCTATTTAAATCAATGTGATAAACGAGTTAAGTCAAAAGTAATCTAAAAGTAATCCGATTAGATTACCTAAAATATGTAATGTAACTGATTACAATTTGTAAGTAATCTACCCAGCTCTGTTGACTGGTATAAATCATACAATAGTGCAAGAACCATTTCACATTATTACTCTCCAACCGATCTTTCTGTGATGACTGTAAGGCAGTCTTATTCTGCTCCTGTTCATAGCAATCTTCATGATGATGTTGTAATTTTGACAATCTTGATTGATACTGCCTCTGCATATATTTAGAGAGGTATTTATCTTAAGACCGGAGAAAAATGTACATTAACAGTATTGACAGCAGTAGCAACCAAAGACATTTAAACAAAATCAAAGCCAAAAACACCACAGAGGTGAATAAAAAACATGTTTTATCCATTTTAAAGTAAAGATTATTGTATAACACTGTTCTGGTTGCTTTTTAAAGGATTTATGAAGATGATACAAATTCTTTTGTAACTCTGAAGATAATTTTAAATAAAATTTTAGACAGTCCAGCCGAACATTTATACAAATTATTTGTAAGCTAACTTGTGACAAAGAGTTAATTAAATGAAATTAAATATTTACTGAATCATTTTGTAGAAAGGGGTCAAATTTAGATTCAGCATCAAGTTATTTGACTTTGTTTATTTTTTGTTTATTTTGGAGCTCATATTATGACAAAACTATTTTAATTTTAATTGTGTAAAATGTAATTATGTAATTGTGTATTAATTTAATCATTTAACAAAACTGAATTTTTTGGCATTTAACATAGCTCTGGATTTTTGTTTTACTTAAATATTGAACATTTGAAATTTAACAGAATTTTTTATGACCATTTTTTTTAATAAATGTGTATTCTTGGACTGCAAATATCCAGTTAAGTTTTCAAGATAATCAAGAGCATCAAATACAATATTCAAAATTCAAAATGCAGAAATTCAGATCGTACAGAAAGAAGGTCAGAGGTTATCCACAGGGAAGAGTAGATGATCTCAGAAAAGTCGAACGAAGCATTTACTGTGACCAGGAGGGGACATGTTCGTTCACTTAGGCTAGTGAACAGATGTATTAGTATAAAGTATTATATTAATTATTATAGAAATGAATACAGTAGTAAATGATTATGTTAACAATAGGTGATGCGGTCTATGAGAATACATCTATGTGCGACCTAGACAGCATTCGAAAGAAGTTTGAATAAATATTACATAAAATACATAAAATAAAATAGGCCTACGAGACACATTTTTATCCATCCCACAGTTTTATAAGTCTATTAACTGATTATCTTTTTTCCGTATTTGTATTATTATTGCTACTAATATTATTATTACTATTCTTAACTTATTATTATTATTATTATTATTATTATTGGTTATATTTCTATTCTTGTTTATATTTGTTTTTTCCCCTTCATTTCGATCTCTTTGCTTAACGTTCTATATGTAAATTATACAGTAAATGCTCGACATCTGCTATGAGACTGGGATTTTTACTGGAATGCAGTTTAAAGGTTGAATTTAAAATTTTTTTTGTATTTTGTTTAATTAATAGACTAGCATATATACATACTGCAGTTCACTGAGGAATTAATTATAAACAGTTTCATTTGTAAATGAAAACACTCATTTATTGTCACACACGCATAAATACAATCATAATGTCAAATCTTTATTGGCATAATTGTCAGGTGTTAACAGCCCTAACCAGTTATTAAAATAATAATAATAGCCATAATAATAATAATAATAAAAGTGACTTAGGGCTATATTTATATATTTAGTGTGTATCACTTTACCTAATTAACCTTCTGAATAATTATGCTAGTATTTGCTAACATATATTTTGCAAATACTGAAACGCCTGCCAATAAAGTTTTGACTTTATGATTGTATTTATGCCCGTGTGTGACGATAAACCATTTACAAATGAAACTATGTGAATGATTCACTCGTCAATGAAACACTATATTTATAAAGGTCAATTAGACAAAATAAAATAAAATATGTTAAATTCAACCTTTAAATGGCATTCCAGTAAAAATCCTAGTCATATTTAAAGCTTTATTAGCATGTCGAGCATTTACAGTATCATTTACATTCAGAACATTAGCTAAGTAAAGAGATCATAATGAAGGAAAAGCGAATATGAGCGAATATAAAAATAGAACCAATAATAGGCTAATAATAACAATAATAATAATAATAACAATAATAATAATGTTTCTTTTATGCCCATTTCATTTGATGTACTTATGTAATATTTATTCATGATAAACTTCTTTTCAATGCTGTCTACATCGCACATAGACATTCGCGTAGACAGCATCGCCTATTGTTAATATAATCATTTAATGTTGTATTCATTACTATAATAATTAATATAATAATTTCTTAATTCCAAATAAAATATTAATACATCTATCTCTGATAATCCTGGGTTATGGTCACACAGATCTGTTTACGCATTAAACTCCTGACCACAAGAAAAATATGTGGTCCCTCAACAGCGTATCGTGAAATAAGGATGTCCTTACCTCGACAAAATGATCTCATCACAACAAAATTAAGTGAAGCGATCAGGTCCCTCACGGTCACCGCATACAGAGATCGAATGAAGGGAAAATAAAGCAAATACATAAATATAACAAACTAAATCCATAAACAAATAAAGAAATAAAAAACAGTAAAATATTACGAATTTGATGTTCTGAATTTCTTCTTCATCTTGAAAACTTGAAGCTATATTTTTTAAAAATGGATATTTGCAGTCTAAGAATTCAGAACAAAAAATCTGCTGTTTGAAAAAACATGTCTTTAAAAAAAAACAACCATAAAAAAATTATTTGTGTTAAATTTCAAATGTTCAATATTCAAGTAAAAAATATCAAATTCAGAGCTATGTTAAATGCCACATAATATTCAGTTTTGTTAAAAGGCACTTTTCAATAATTCAATTTTACACAATTCAGATTCAGCTAGTTTTGTCATGATCTAAGCTCCATGCATTATGTGCCAATGGTATTATAGAGTATTTATGGCACTCAGACTGGTATGTTCAATGCAGCAGTCTTCACAGAAGGAAATGAGATACATCTCTAGTTTCAACATTATTTGTTTTTGACAACTGAAAATAACAATTTACTCCTGGACCCATATCAACATCTCTGGACCCGAATCTCGTCAGTGCATTAAAAATAAAAAAGCCAAAAGGAAAGTGTGTTAAGACCTAATATCTTAGAGGTCATGAAGATATATTTAATACTTCTTGAGTTACAGACATGCAAACTTTGGAGAAAAACTTGAAAAGTGCTGTTTCCCCATTTTTGAATGGTCACCATTGGCACATAATGCAACAAATATTGCTAAAGTTAGATTTGACTAATATCTATGTAAAAATAACATTATAATGCTGCCATCTTTCTGAAGTAATTTTACTCCCCATAACTTGACTCTGAATCTCTACAAAATAGTGTATTATTCAGTAAATATTCATTGATGACATTTAATCAGGGCCTAAAACTATTTTTTTGCCACACCTGCCAACGGCAAAAACATTTTTTTACTAGCCTGATTTTTCTGTAATTAATCATGATTAATTGCATATTTATATTGTCATAAATTCACATTGAACCTCCAAATTAATGTAGAAACAACATAAAGGTAACATATTTTAAATGTGCTTAATGGCATCATTTTACTAAGTAGTGTTGATAACAATACTGCTACTGGTGTCTCTATTAAATGCATTTTTCCTCAATTTTATCTATTAATAATAGCCATTCAGCCATTATCTTTTAACGTTTAATAGGCTCTGAAATGTATAACTTAATTTAAAAGATTTGAAAACAGTCTTCACATAAACTAGAAATTGTACATGCATAAACTATACAGATTAAACTTTTTTAGAGCAGTCGAGTGATTTCTCTTTTTCTTTTGTTCTTTGATTTACATCAGTGACAGACTTCAGCAGGTTTCACTTTAAAAGCAGCGCTGTGTCTTTAAACCAGTTGCATAAACTTAGCCTCCATGTTAAGACAGTGTTTTAAGTACTAGTTGGGCAACACAAACCTTTCATAGGTTGAAACAATATCGCTCATTAGAATATGCAGAAACCAAGATTTATTTTTTTCTATTGAGATATCAAAGTTCAAAGAATTCAAAAACGTGAAGTGTTTGTCATGTTCTGACCATAAAGAGTCATTTAAAACTACAATTAATGATTTGCTTTCTACAACTTTCACTCAGGAGCACAAATCTGCCTTTAAAATGCGAAAAGGATTTGTATTTTATTGTGATAATTACCAATATCTTAATATCAATAATATTTTTTTGCCCATATCACTCAGCCCTACTTCCAATACACATTTTAAAGACCAGACAGAAGAAAAGCTGTCAATGGCTGTGTCTCGAATTGTTTTTTCTATCCTCAATACATATCAACAGATATCAACAGATGCATGCATGAGATGGTCACCGTTTTATTTCCTGATGCTCTTGCTTTGTCTGACTGTTGAATGGTCAACTTTCTTATGTGGACCATTGCTGTTCTCTGTGTCCAAGTCAGACGATGAAAAAGCAGCAGCATGATGGGACTGAATGTCAAAAAGAAATCAGTAAATTTCAATATCAGAAATATTTGTAAAGGATAGAAAACCTAGTACAGGTGCGTTTCTTTAGCTGTCCCTACAGTAAAAGTTGTTGTTTGTTTTATCTTCAGTTCTTAAGAACATTAAAAATGTAGTTCTTGTACTCGAGTAAACCTTTGAATTAAGAAAGCAATAGATTTTTTAATGTAATTAAGTATTAAATGATATTTAATATGAAACATAGTGCAGTAAAAACTGCAATATTATGCTTTGGAGTGTTGTGCAGTAAAGTTTAATAAAGAAAAACACTCTTTAAAAAACATGCCACTTATTATTGTAGAAAATAAGCTCTGTGACAACAATAGTTTAGAATTCTTTCACATTTGTTCATTGTGATACTCTCTTCACAAATAAGCACAACTTTTATTTTGAAGCCTAAATACTAGCATCAGAAGTCAATAAACACTATAAACACAAGGGCTATTACTGATGTATGTTTTGTTGTAGAATAAAATGTGAAAATATCTAGAGCTTCTGGTCAACTCAGATCTTTAAAACAAAACACTGACTTTGTGATGATGAACCAGAAGTGCAAACATACAACTTGTTTCTGTGTTTTATGACTCATTCATGCAGCACTGTTTTCAGGAATCACAAATATACATTACCTTCTCAGTTTTGCATGTTAATATTATCTGTAATTTGCTTAGTTGTAAATACTGAAATATCTTGCCTTTATATGTGATGAATTGCTCTTGAAGCCCTGGTTTATCGGTTTTACAAGCAATGCAATGCTCTCCATCCTGTTGAGGTCTTTTTTGTCTTTTATTTCTTTTGATTCCCAGCATAGTGACACAGGCCAGCTTTCCTGTAATGACTGGAAAAAAAGAAATATAAGGTGAACAAAATAAATAACCATAATAAATAATACAAAATAAAAAATAAAATCATTTTTGATGTTTCTGTAATGGTTAATACAGCAGTATGTGTAGTTCTTTAGTCACAGGAAAATTGTATTTATTTATTTTTTTTAAAGCAGATGCTTAATTTTGTGTTTTCCCTTTATTATGACTTTATGGTGATCTTATGAATTTGTAAATCACATACAGTGCTTAAGAAATTTACTAGACAGTATTAACTAAATATTTGGGCATCTGAATAAAAAAATGATAAATTGCTTTACTACTATTTTCTGCCTTTCTTGTAAAACAGTAAATTCGCAAATTAATGGATAATAACAATAATTAAAGAGCTATATATACTGCTGGATTAACCATTACAGAAATATTAAAAATAATTGTTAATCACCAATACTGTCAGTTTAGGCTGCAGTTATTTTCAATATAATGACAGTACATTCACAAATGTTGTTGTAAAAACAGCACTAAATTACAAAAATGTTGTTGGACAAACCATTGGATCATGTGTGTCTGTGACCAGATGATTTGTCAGTTCATATTTATATTAATAGCTACAGCATATTGGAAATTTTCAGTCAAAAACTTAATTTTTATCTGTCCATCATACAGAATTATTGTATATCTAAAATAGAGAGCTAGATTTAGATAATATTTTTTGTCAGCTTTGGGGCTTGACACACTTTAAAAATACAAAAATCTAGTGTAGTTCATATAGTTCAACCACTACCTTGATTACTTTGATTTGTATATTTTCAATTACAGCTATCAGAAAACTGACACACAATTAACAAATGAATAAAACCCTAAAAAGATTTTTATTACTAAACTTATACATCTTACTAACTTAACACAGTTATTATATGTAGTTATTATGTATTTAGTGAAGAAGGCTTGATCTTACCTTTCCTTCATTAATGATGCATGGGCTGGGGATGGGTGGGTTTGCCTCGCGGGAAACGTGTGCCCGATTGACGACGTCATTGTCACGTGTCTGCATTTCCCGGGAAAACGCGTTTGCGTTTACTTGCGTAAATGACATATTTGGATTTCACGTTAAATGTGTGCCTCCATTTATTTATTAAATATAATACATATATTTTGGCAAAGACCTTGAAATGTATCTGATTACGAACCTTATTTTGATCCCATCACTGGTTCAGCAAACCCTGCACTGCTCCAAACGGCACAGTGACGCCTACATAGGGCACTTCGAGGCTGCTGTTGTGGAGAATACAGCCTTACTAGGGGTAGAGCTAGTTATGAGCTCCTCTGAATAGAACACACCCCTGTTTCGATCGCTGACAAACGAGGACACTTCACACAAAGTGCTCTAACTCATTATAATCAACAAAGTCTTCCTAAGAAACATTTTATATAGCAAGCAACATGCTTTTTATTAAAATTAGGTCATTATATGCGAACAGCTACAAAAAGTAAATTATTTAAATGCTAAAATACGATTACAAAAATCCTAAAAACATATCCGCAGGGGAAAAGTCGATTCTCCCCGAATACAACGGGTTTTAAAGATTGTTTAGCATAGGTATAAAATGGCGACTGTAATGTAAATATGCACATAGGTGAATCTGGCTTTACTCCTGCACTGAGACGCAGGACAGCTGGAGCTGGAATGTAAACAAAGAGCGCGTGGAGCTGCACGCATGCGCACAACTACATCTAAATGAGCATCAACATAGCAACTCCATATTATTTTCTTCTAGTTCTGTTTAATTACCAATACAGTAACAATATCAGCAAATACAAAGCTGCTCATAAATATAAACTGGAATAGGCCTCTGTTTTTAACAAATTAATGGTAAATATAGGAATAAATGTTTTAAAATATTGTATGTAAAATAAAAGTGAGGAAAAACTGCTGGGTGTCGTAAAATGATATATACACATCTATAATAGTTGTATACATCTTATAAGCACCACCTTTATTTCTAGTTTGTATACGTGTCACTCTCGCGCTGCTCTGAATGTGAGTCTCTTCTGGACTCTGGAGTGTCTGCTGTAGTTGGAGGAAGGGCAGAAACCGCAGACTGAGCCAGAACCAGCAAATACAGTCTCATTGACACTCAACATATTAACAATACATTTATAAACAAAATATAAACGTGTTGACTTCTGATACATTTAAACACAGCTCATTTTAAATTAACTAAATAAAATAAAACGTAATAATACTAGTAGTAATGGTAATAACATAATAGTTAATTAGTAAGTTAATATTTTACTACTACTACTACTATCGTATATATATATATATATATAAACAGAGGCTGTTCTCATAAGTGGATCTCTGCTGTAACGGTTCTCCGGTGATGGGGGAGGGGCACACACCTGCAGCAGAACCACAGTCTATGAGCAGAACCGATCATATGAGACAATGGCAGATTTTTAGTTTTTTGTTTTAACAAACCAGGAAAAACTATATCATTTTTTATATGTAATAAACAATAAACAATTTGCATTTTTCCACACGTTTATGTGGTTTGTTTATTTTAATGAATAATAATAGGCACATAAAGACAACTTAAATTAAAAGTTACATGCCTTGAAGTGTCCTTCTCCTGCCGTGTGTCACATTGTTCATAGACCATAAACTACGATCTTTAAGTCTCTCTGTACTGAGCCGTTCCCCGTTTCTCTCTGATCTCTCGGTAAGTGTCCGTTATGTGGGGGAGGGGCGGACCGGCAGCGCGATCTGCACACAGACACTGATAAACTGACAATATAAGCTTCAAAGTTAGAAACTAATGCTCATGGATGTCAATGAGAGATTCTTCTGGTGTAAATTATTATTTTTTTAATTGACAGGATTATATTATCAAATTTATCTTTGATTTCAGTTGATTATACGTCTATTCATTCATAAATATTTGTCATTTTCTTCCGTCATCCCTATTGCTGACGTATTTAGCCTCTGATTGGTCAGATCAGTAAATTATTCAGAAGTGTGTGGCCACACTATAACACACACACACACACACACACACCACACACACACACACACACACACACACACACACACACACACACACACACACAAACATATATAACACACACACACACACACACACACACACACACATATATATATAACACACACACACACACACACACACACACACACACACACACACACACACACACACACACACACACACACAGCTGTAGTGATTGTTGTTGTAAATGTCTCTGTTCTTGTGTTCAGATGCCTGTTTTCTCACACTGGATCCAAACACAGCAAACACTGAACTCATTCTGTCTGAGGACAACAGAAAGGCGACAGGTGTGACAGAGAAACAGCCGTATCCTGATCATCCAGACAGATTTGATTATTGGCGTCAGGTGTTGTGTAGAGAGAGTGTGTGTGGACGCTGTTACTGGGAGATTGAGTGCAGAGGAGATGTGTTTATATCAGTGTCATATAAGAGCATCAGCAGGAAGGGAGCGGGTGATGAGTGTTGGTTTGGATTTAATGATCAGTCCTGGAGTTTGATCTGCTCTCCCTACAGTTACTCATTCAGACACAATAACATAAAGACTGATCTCCCTGTGGAGCCCATCATCAGTAGAACAGGAGTGAATGGTGATATCTATAGAGTAGGAGTGTATGTGGATTTCAGTGCAGGAACTCTGTCCTTCTTCAGCGTCTCTGACACAATGAGCCTCATCCACACACAACACACCACATTCACTCAGACGCTCTATCCTGGGTTTAGGGTTTATTATAGTGGATCATCGGTGAAACTGTGTTGATGAATGAGAATAGACTGATGAGAGATTGTACCCATAATGCTTTGAGCTGCTGATGAATCAGTAACAGTGAGATGTTAGAGAGTCTCTTCATGACATTAATACTGCAGCTCAACTTCTGTCACTCAAATAACAGTCAGAATAAATGTGTGTTTATTGTAGAGTCACATCAATCATTTGTATTATTGCTTTAACAAACATGATTCATGAACAACATGGCATTCATTTTCTCTGTTGTTTGTGCAGAAATAATAAAACACAATGTCAAATCATCTTGAGATCAGATTGTAATTGATGATGAATATGTGAAATGTCTGAATCATGAATATAATCACAGCATTTAATAAAATATAATTATTGTAACTACAGTAAAGCTCTATTCAATTATTAAGCAGCAAAAGAATATTAGAATATTTTTGATTTAATAGTTTGTAAAATATTTTCAGAGTTTTAAAATGAACATGTTGTAATGATAATATATTTATAAACAAATTATTTTATTCAATACAAATGTGTTAAACTATACACAAACTGCAGAATTGTTTTTAACAAAAAAAAAAATACGAAGATAATAAAGTATGACTTCAGCTGAAGTATTTGTATCTAAACTGGAGCCCTTTATAAACGTAATTATTATCTGAACTGAAATAAATAACTTAAGAAATGTGTTAAAATTGTAAAAAATGTAAATTATAAATAATAAACATGTTACAATTACAATAATACTATTATACTGTAAAATTATATTTTAAAGTATTTCAGAGTAATAATAATAATCTAAAAATAAAATATAATAATAAAAAATATGTTTTTATTTTACAGTACAATAGCATTATTGTGATCATAACATTTATTTATTGATTATTATTTATAATTTAAATAATACTAAAATATATTTCATAATCTGGTTACTATTATTATTATTTAAATTATAATAAATAAATAAAAGTTATGGTTGCAATAATACTATTGTACTGTAATATAAAAATATATGTTTTATTATTTTTTTTTAGTAGTAATAGTAATAATAATTTTACTTTATTTTTTAATACCAATTAAACAAAAAAAAAATCAATAGCAATAATCATATTGCACCATACAATAATTAAAAAAAATTAATAATGATCTTAATATAATAATAATAATCATTTCATTTAAATAATTTTATTTTACAAATAAATATTTTACAAATTAAACAATTATTGTTTAACCCACTATCAACAACAACAACAACAACTATATTATATACTATACTATATTAATTCTATATAAAATCCATAAAGAAATGTTGTCATAATCCTTTTGTGCTGTAAAATAAAATGTATGAATAATAATAATAATAATAATAATAATAATAAATATTATACTTTATTTAAACAAATTAAACAAATCAATGCAAAAAAAAGATTAATAACCTAATTAAGTATATTAATATCTAATAATAATAATAATAATAATAAGCCAAATAATAATTGTCTAATTTAAAATGAAATGAATCTGAAATTTAAATTGCAGTAATCATATTAGACTGTAAAGAAAAATTATATAATTTAAAAAATTATAACAATTATAACAATTAATCAGAAAAAAAACTTTACTATTACAATAACCCTGTAGCACTATAAAGGCCAGTATTTATTATTATTATTATTAGTAGCAGTAGTAGTAATAATAGAAATAATAATGACTTTATTTTACAGCATTAATATTTGTAATAATAATAATAATAAAACACTTTATTTTACAATATAATAAGATTTTAACAAATAATATAATTTAATAAATCATAAATCCATTAATAAATAATACAATAATATTATAATAAATACAATAAATATAAATATTATACTAAATATTATATATTATACCTCTATTTAATTTGTAATCAGTAAATATGGTCCAAATGCAACAAACCCAATAATTGTATTGTACCATATTTATTATTATTATTATTATTATTATTATTATTATAATTTTCCATGCGTTATTTACATTATAATAAATAAGAAATTATACAATTATATGCACTCTAAAATATGCACTAAAATAAAGTGAATATTTCATTAATAATAATAATAATAATAATAAACACTCATATTATTTATTTAATCTCATTATACTGCAAAATTATTTAATAAATTAACAATTCATCAATACATAATAAAATAATATAATAATGTTTGTATTTATTATATTTATTATAATATTACTTTTGTTTATTTTCTAATAAATCAATAAATATTGTACCATATTTATTATTATTAATAATAATAATTATTATAATTAATGTTATTTTCATTTATTATTTACATTATAACAAACAAGAAATGTTACAATTGTAATAATCCTATTGCACTCTAAAATAAAAGTATTTAATTAATAATAATTATAATATTATGACACATTATGAATTTATAATTTAAATTATATTATTTGTTGAAATACTATTATACTGTAAAATAAAGTGAGTGTTTATTATTATTATTATTATTATTATTTATACAATACATATAAATTGTGTAAAAAATATACAATATTATATAAATATGATTATATTTTTATATTTAATATTATTATAATATTATATAATATAATATAATATATAATATAAAAATATACAATATTATATAAATATGATTATATTTTTATATTTAATATTATTATAATATTATATAACATAATATAATATATAATATATATATATAATATTATTATATTTAATCTTTAATATTATTAAATAAATAATAATAATACATAATAATTAATTTACATAATAACAAATAAGAAATGTTACAATTGTACTCAGTTGCACTCTAAAATAAAATAAATATAATAATAATAATAATAATATCACTTTATATTATTTATTGAATCCTATTATAATGTGAAATAATTGAGATTATAATAAATATAAATATTATTATATTACATTTATTTAATTTCTAATAAATCAATAAATATGGCAAATAATTGCAATAATTGTACTGTATTATAACTGTACATTTCTTATTTGTTATAATGTAAATAATAATAATAATAATAATAATAATAATGATTATTATTATTATTTTCATTTATTATTTACATTATAACAAATAAGAAATGTTAGTTGTAATAATCCTTTTGTACTCTAAATAAAAAGTGAATATTTAATAATTATAATAATAAACACTCACTTTATATTATTTATTGAAATCATATTATACAGTAAAATAATGTAATCAATTATCAATTCATCCGTAAATAATAAAGAAATCACAATAAATATATATAAATATATATAAATATAATAAATATAAATATTTTTAATGTAAATATAAATATGATTAGATTTATATAATTATATTATAAATATTATTTAATTAATAAATAATAATAATAATAATAATAATAATAAACTTTATTTTACAGTATAATAGGGTTTCAATAAATACAATTGAATCAATTATCAATTCATCAATAAATAATATTAATACATATAATAAATATTATGATGTTACTGTTATTTAATTTTTAATTATTCCAATTGCAATAATTGTATTGTACCATATTTAATAATAATAATAATAATAATAATAATAATAATTATTATTATTATTATTATTATTATTATTATTTACATTATAACAAATAAGAAATGTTACAGTTATAATAATCCTGTAGCACTCTAAAATAAAATAAATGTAATAATAATAATAATAATAATACTCAAATTATTTTACAGTATAATAATATTTCAATAAATAATGTAATTAATTATTAATTAATCAATAATAAAACAATATTATAAATAATAAAAATGTTACAATTACAATAATCCAATTCTACTGTAAAATTATTATTAAACATATTTTAAAGTAATAATAATAATAATAATAAATATATATTTTTACAGTACAATAGCATTATTGTGATCATAACATTTATTTATTGATTTATTATTATTTAAATAATACTAAAATATATTTCATAATTTGGTTAATATTATTATTATTATTATTATTATTGCTTAAGTTATAATAAATCAATAAATAAATGTTATGGTCGCAATAATAGTATTGTTCTGTAAAATAAGAAATATATTTTATTATTATTATTTTTATTAGTAGTAGTAGTAGTAGTAATAATTTTACTTTATTTTTTAATCATACCAATTAAACAAATCAATAAAAAATACTATAGCAATAATCATATTGCACTGTACAATAATAAAAAAATATAATAAACTTCATAATAATAATAATAATAATAATAATACAAATTTTACTTATATACTTAAATTTATAAAATATTTATTTGTAAAAAAAAAACACATCAATTAATAACCCACAATCAACAACAAAAACAATACTATATTACTGCTTTATTAAATCCATGAAGAAATGTTGTGATAATCCTATTGTACTGTAAAATAAAATGTTTAAATAATAATAATAATAATAATAATAATAATAATAAATAGTGTACTTTGTTTAAACCAATTAAACAAATCAATGGAAAAATAATTTGATTCATAATCTAATTAAACAAATCAATGGAAAAATAATTTGATTCATAATCTAAATAAGTATATTAAAATATCAATACTCGTATTGCACTATAAATTTAAAAAGTCAGTATTTAACAACAACAATAATAATAATAATAATAATAATAATCCAAATAATAATTGTATAATTTAAATGAATCTGTAATTTAAATCTAAATCTAATTTAAATGTCACCATTGCAATAATCCTATCAGACTGTAAAGAAAAGTGATTTTCAACATTATAACAATTAAACACAAAAAACTATTTATTTTACAGCATTATTAATATGTTTAATAATAATAATAATAATAATAATAATAAAACACTAATAAATCAATAAATATGGTCCAAATGCAACAAATGCAATAATTGTATTGTACCATATTAATAATAATAATAATAATAATAATAATAATAATAATAATATTATTATAAGAAATGTAACAATAGCTATAATCGTATTGCACTCTAAAATAAAAAGTGAATATTTTATTAATAATAATTATAATAATAATAATAATAATAATAACAATAAACACGTATACTTTATATAATTTATTGAATCGTATTATATTGTAAAATAATTTCAGCAATTATCAATAGGCATCGACTTCGACCACGAACTCCTTCTCCGGGTCTGGATGGTGGAGTATGGGTGCGGAGGTAAAGCGGGTTTTGAGGTCCTGAAAGGCCTGAAGTGCTGCTTGGTTCCAGATTAACCGATGGCTGCCGACCTTGACCAGGGAGGTGAGAGGTGCTGCTACGGAGCTAAATCCTCTGATGAAGCGTCTGTAGAAGTTGGCAAATCCTAGAAAGCGTTGTAGCTCTTTCAAAGTGTTGGGACGGGGCCAGCTACGCACGGCTTTCACCTTCTGATCATCCATGGCAATCCCCTCCTGACTGATGACGTAGCCGAGAAAGGAGATACTGGTCCGGTGGAATTCGCACTTCTCCATCTTGGCAAACAATTGATGGTCGCCCTCCCGGATGCAAATGAGGTTGTAGGCGCTGCGTAGGTCCAACTTGGTGAAAATCCTAGCGCTGCGAAGCTGTTCCAGGGCAGAGGGGACAAGAGGAAGAGGATATCGATATTTTACCGTGATGTCGTTGAGGGATCGGTAGTCTATACAGGGCCTGAGGCCGCCATCCTTCTTCTTGACGAAGAAAAAACCCGCAGAGGCCGGAGAGGTCGAAGGACGAATAAATCCCTTCTTCAGTTCTTCGCTGATGTAGTTCTTCATAGCCTCGGACTCGGGTTGCGAAAGGGGAAAGATCCTTCCCCTGGGAGTTTCTGCGCCAGGTTGAAGGTCGATGGCGCAATCCCCTGGGCGGTGAGGGGGCAGTTGGGTGGCTTTGATCTTACTGAAGGCTTCCTGGAGGTCCTGGTACTCGCTGGGTAGGCCCTCAGTTCGTGTGTGTGGTAGGGTCTTGAGCGGGGAGGTTATGTGGGTGGAGGTAGGTGCTTGGAGTGCCCTGGAGGAGAGGCAGTGATCCTGACAGTAGGGAGACCATTGTGAGATGACGTGGTCTGACCAGGAGATGACGGGACTGTGCTGGTTGAGCCAGGGGTAACCCAAGATGACGGGTGAAAGCGGGGTGGAGATAATGAAGAGCCGGATGACTTCGGTGTGGCGGTTGTCAATCCTGAGTGTCAAATCCGAGGTGGTGTGGTGTATCTGGCCAGATCCAAGGGGTCTCCCATCTAGGGCTGCCACTGCAATGTGATTAAGACAAGAGAGCTGAGGGATACCGTGCTGCTCAACAAACTTATTGTCAATGAAATTTCCAGCCGCCCCAGAGTCTATTAGGGCGGTGGTACGAATTATAGTGGAGCCAAAACATAACTCAATGGGGACGGCTAGATTGGTATGAGAAACAGGATGGGAACTCACCGAGCTGGGCCTGGGAGGACGGGTCGGGCAGGTGGAGCGGATGTGACCGGGCTGTCCGCAGTATAGGCACAGGTTACCCCTAAGTCGCCTCTCTCTCTCCTCCAGGGTCAGACGAGTAGTGCCCACCTGCATGGGCTCTGCCTCGGCGGCGACAGATGATGCAGCGGCGGCGGTGGCGGCGCCAGACGTGCTGGGCGAGGTAAGGAAGGGCTGGCGGAAGGGCCTCCGGGAGCGGATCAAATTATCGAAACGAATGGATAGTTCGATGTAGCGGTCTAGACTGAGGTCGTCGTCGCGACACGCTAGCTCCGCTTGGAGCTCTGGGTTGAGGCCCTTTCGATAGAATAACTTGAGTGGCCCGTCGTTCCAATCCGTCTGCGCCGCTAGAGTGCGGAACGTTAGAGCATAGTCCGCTGCCGTGCTTCTTCCCTGCTTATGGCGAAGCAGCTGCTCCTCAGCATCCCTGCCATCTGGTGAGTGCTGAAATACTTCCTTAAAGCGTTGAACGAAAGTCACATAGGAAGTGAAAGCAGGGCGTTCAGGGTTCCAGACGGCAGTGGCCCAATCCAGCGCCCGACCAGTCAAAAGGGAACAAATGAAGGCTACTTTACTATTATCAGTGGGGTATAGCGATGGTTGTTGTTCCAAAAAGAGTGAGCATTGTAGTAAAAACATTTAGCTGAAGTTCCGTCAAACTTCTCAGGAAAAGCTAGACGAGGGCCGGTGGCTGCGCTGGTCGGGGCCGGGCTGGTGGATGGCGGGGGGGGAGCTGGCTGAGCTGGGCCCGGGGCAAGGGCGGCCTGGAATGACTGCAGAGACTTCACTAATTCCTCAGTAAGAGCGGTGAGGCGAGTGATCTGCTGGTGATGTGCAGCTAGCATGGTTGCCTGAGCAGAGAGCTCCGTGCTGAGTTGGTGTACGGTCGCTGGATCCGTGGGTGGCGAAGTTTTCTGTGACGAGGCAGAGTCGGTAGAGTTAGGATCCATGTGCGATCGTTTATTAGCAGTAATCGTAGTACAACAGGCGAGATAATCAGGGGCAAACAACAGCAACGTAGGCAATAGCAAACCGTAAACAGAGTCCATGCAAAGTTCGGGGCTGGCAGCTAGCGCGGGTAATCCGTAATACAGGCGGGAGGTCGGGGAAATCCAGAGAGACGTCAATAAAGGAGAACAGTCCAGGTTGGTAACGAAAATCAAACACAGGGAAAAACGCTCAGAGTTGCAGGCCGGGGCAATACAAAACTTCGCGGGGAAATGCGGGTAATGGCGGCTATTTATCCGGAACCGCGATCCAAGATGGCCGCCGGAAGGAAGTCAGCCCAGGCAGTGGGTCGCTGGGAAATGGAGTTAGAGAGGTCTAATACTCGGGAGAGGGCTCCCGCTGACGGCGATCGGAGAGAACCACAGGAACCGGGTTTATGACATCAATTCATCAATACATAATAAAACAATATTATAACAAATATAATAAATATAAATATTATTATATTACTTTTGTTTCATTTCTAAAAAAATTAATAAATATGGTCCAATTGCAATAATTGTATTGTAACATTTATTAATAATAAAAATTATTATTATTATAATTATTAATATTTTCATTTATTATTTACATTATAACAAACAAGAAATGGTACAATTGTAATAATCCTATTGCACTCAAAAAAAGTGAATATTTAATTAATAATAATAATAATAATAATAATAATAAACACTCACTTTATTTTACAGTATAATAGTGTTTAAAAAATAATATAAATTAATCAATTATAAATGTATCACTAAATAATAAAATTATATTATAATATATACAATAAATATAAATATAATATTATTATATTTAATCCTAAATAAATTTTATTTTATTCAATAAATAATAATAATAATAATTTTTGTTATTGTTATTATTATTATTATTTTCACTTATTATTTACATAAGTTTATTATTTACATAAGAAATGTTACAATTGTAATAATCCTCTTGCGCTCTAAAAAATGAATTTAATAATAATAAATACTCACTTTACATTATTTGTTTATTTATTTATAATTTTATTATTTATTGATTCCTATTACACTGTAACATAATTGTATCAATTATCAATTCATCAATAAATAATAAAATAATACTATAATAAATATACATATTATATGACATTTGTGTAATTTCTAATAAATCAATAAATATGTTCAAATCACAATAATTGTATTGTACCATATTTAATAATAATAATAATAATAATAATAATAATAACAACAATAAACACACTTTATTTTAAAGCATAATAGTGTTTGAAAATTAATATAAATTAATCAATTATAAATTTATCACTAAATAATAAAATAATATTAGAATATATACAATAAATATAAATATAATATTATTATATTTAATCTTAATTTTATTTAATTTTATTCAATAAATAATAATAATAATAATAAACACTCACTTTATTTTAGAGCATAACAGTGTTTCAAAATTAATATAAATTAATCAATTATGAATTTATCACTAAATAATAAAGTAATATTAGAATATATACAATAAATATAAATATAATATTATTATATTTAATGTTTTATTTAATTTTATTCAATGAATAATAATAATAATAATAATAATAATATTCTTCTTATTATTATTAGTTATTATTTTGACTTATTTACATAAGTTTAGTTTACATAAGAAATATTACAATTGTAATAATCATTTTGCACTAAAATAAAATAAATGTAATTAATTAATAATAATAATAATAATAAATACTCACTTTATATTATCTATTTATTTATTTATTAATTATTATTTATTATTTTATTATTTATTGAATCCTATTATACTGTAAACTAATTGTATCAATTATTAATTCATCAATAAATAATAAAATAATACTATAATAAATAAACATTATTATATTACATTTGTTTAATTTATAGTAAATCAATAAATATGGTCAAATTGCAATAATTGTATTGTACCATATTTAATCATAATAATAATAATAATAATAATAATAAAACACTCACTTTATTTTACAGTATAATAGGGTTTCAATAAATAATATAATTTTATTAATTTTCAATTCATCAATAAATAATAAAATAATACTATAGTAAATATTAACATTATTATATTACTTTTATTGAATTTCAATAAATATGGCCCAATTGCAATAATTGTATTGTACCGTATTTAATAATAACCAATTTATAATATTAATATTTATGCAAGTTACAACAAATCATTAAAAGAAGTGATTGTTTTCGAGAGACTCTTATTTTGACGAGTGATCCGGTTTTGGTGCCTGAAGCGCAGCAGAGAGAGACAAAAGCTGTGTCCTCTACAGTTGAGTGCACGCACTTCGGACGCTCCGCCTTCGCAACTGTTCCTAATTCCGCCAGCAGGGGTTCCCGGTTAGCACTCTGTCGCATAGCATGTGAGGCTAATAATGTAAGCCACTTAATATTAACTACTTGTTTATTTTACTGTTGTTTTAAATCAATATTTTATTTACAAACTTCCTTAAAAATCATTCAAATCCGTCACTCATCTTAGTTCATCGCAAGTTCCATTATAATCAACAAATCTCTCATTAAACTCTGTCAGTCATGTGATCACCTTATGTAGTACATATCTGAACAAAGTAATTAACAGTTTGTGAAAAACTAGTGGTGATGTGTATTATTTTAGCTGTGACTGCCCATTGCTGAACATCATATACCCACTGCTGTTCTGTTTGTTCAGTGACGTGATTCTTTTGCTGGAATTCACTGAAGCTGGCAGCTTCCAGCTTTGCCCTCTCAGAGATCTTTAAATCACACACAAAAAAATGCACGTTTTTAGCCCAAATCTTGACCAGATCAAGAAATTCTTATTAAATTATTAATGTATATAGATTAATGGATGAATGATCTTATTGCGGATGCCCGGGCTCCAAGTCTGCGATTTGTCATTGTGTCAAGACAAGAAGACCAATGCAAAATGCCCTTACTTTGATGTATCTGCGAGCCAAGACTTTGTGGAGGCTCTCTGTCTTTTTTTTGTTCCACCCCATGGCCTGTTGAGTCAGCATATTCTCTCTCCCTAACTGCAAAATAAACCCACATGGAAAAACCACCGCAATTGAAAAATCATTTAGACATGACTTAACACAGCAATGACTTGACTGAGGAGGAAACAGGGGAATAGCATTTTTGAAGTCTCTGTCAACAGCAATCAGAACTGACTCATCACAGTATATGATTTAAGTGTAATGTGTCACACCAACCTGCCTTCGTCATGTATTTTGTGACAAGAGCTGCCCTGGAGAGGAAGCTGTTGACCTAGATGTAAAAACCATACAGAAAGTAATTTATACATAGATTACCTTACAAAAACAAGCACACACACACACACACACACACACACACACACACACACACAAACATAAATATTTAATGCGATTCCAGGTATTTTAGGAACATATTGCCCTTATTGTTTAGCTAATATCTCTTCATCATCAACTAGCTCTCCACTGCAGAATGAACAGACCACACCATTTCAGCCATAGACAGCAAAATTGGAAAGATCAGGCCTGATTTTGCAAAGTTGGAAACAATGCCGAATCTTAAAATGTGACATGATTTGCCACTTGCGATTTTAAAACCTCACAATGGCATGCCAAACCTTTCAAGGAATCACATGTCACTCGTGATTTTGTGCTGTCACCAACATTCGGTTCTTGTAATCTAGCCTGTGTCCAAACCAAAACATGTCAAGGATTTTGTGTGTGCTGCGCAGTCTGAAAATTCTTGTAGGATGGGGTGTCAAATGGTGCAGCTTAGAGGGAACACAGCTTGAAATAGTGATGCATCATGCACACACCCAGACTGCTGACTTCAGTTTTTACTTCTGACTTAATGGGTGTTCAACTACAGTTCAGAACGTGTTCTGACTCTCATTCCAGCAAGCATGGATCTTTGTTTGGCGTCCTGATGTACTTTAACCTTTACACTCTGCTTGTCTCTCACGTAAAGGTATCAGTGAAGTCTCCTATATGCACATAGTTACAATAATGTAAGTAATAGCATACTTGTTCAACTTCCTCTCCTATAGTGTTCCCTGCTCCCTCCTGATTTCTGCCTCCCCATCTCACCTGCAATGTAGCGTTAGATTAATTTCATACTATTACTGTAATGTTATGATATCATGGATTATGCACAAATTAAATATTTCTACACATTCAAGTTGTCATGTTTAATCTGCATAATATATTAAACAACATCTCATAATAAGTCTATTGTCCCCAATTTTAGATTGGGGTAAACAATAATCATTGCTTAACTTTTTGCATTAGTTGCTGGACACTGTACCTCGCATTTGGCGTGCATTACACTAAGAAATGGCCTCATTTCCATCAGCAGCTGAAGATCTGATGATTCTTCAGCCACTTTGCTTAGGTATGGCCAATACCTAAAAAACAAGTGCAGCATTAGTAAGCATTAACCAACACTTTGCTTGGCCATCAATCCAAAACAAACTGAGGAATTTGTCATTTAATATACAATAGGTTTACCGAGTTTCAATATGACAGAGAGAAATTACCTGCACACAACATCCATGCAGAAGAAAGTGACATTTACAAAAACATCGGGTAGGCAAATAGCTCCCCACGGTAGTGGTTCAGTCCTCGTAGCAATATCCCACGTCTGATAGACAAGACAATATGTTTAATGATCAACTTACACAGTAAGACCTGGGGAAATCAAAGCTATTCAAAACCTATTCAAACATTAATTCTGTTTGTGCACACACCCTCACACACCATTTGATGTGGGGACACTCAATAGGTGTAATGGTTTTTCTACTGTACACTCTAAAAACAGATGGTTCTTTGAAGGTTCTTTCCATGTAGGAACAGTTCTATTTAGAACCATAGCATCCTCAAGAGCCCTTTTAATGCTGAAATGGTTCTTAGAGTTAGAGTTAGGGTTCTTCATTCCCGCCCTTTTGATTTTCAAATCTGTAACTGTCAAAGCACCTTATTAGTGAGTTTCTGGAGCTGAGAGATCCAACTACAGACTGTCAGCACACTCTCAACAGGTAAATGATTTCATTCTTACTTTTAAATACAAAATTACATTTAAAATTGTATTGGTTTCCAAACAAATATAAAAATACAAAAATACAAAAATCGTTCCTGTTTTCCAATCATGTCTTTTTCTCTTTTCAGTGTAAGAGAACATGTAAGTGACCAGCGCTGTTCAGTTAAGGATGCTTTTTAAGGATACCTCTTCACCACTTAATAAGTAACAATAATGTTTAACTTGGTTTTGTTTTTGTTTTTGTTTTATGTTTTTGTTTTTGTATTTTATTGTTTTTACAAAAACAAATGGAAGGAGACACACTGTAAATCTAAACTCAATTGTGTATTTCAGATGCTGTCACATCCTACAACCTCGACATCTGCAGAGAGAAACTGCCACTCAGTCACATCAAAACACATAATGATGAACTTACAGGCATCATAGAGGATTATGAAAATACAGTATTTCACTGGAACCTGGGGCTCGTTCTTCGTACGTTGCTTAAAACATCCGAGATCAAATGAGACATCCAAGATGATATCATCGTGCTAATCATGATCCGGCTAATTGGGTTCTTCGAACACACCTGTTGTTTATGATTAGTATCGCTGGATTGAGTTATCTGAGATAATTGCACGTTCATGCGTTGGTTTAAAAGGGGATATGTATCGATAGTAGAAACAATGATTAGCAACGCTGTTATTGGCTGTTCAGCATGGCCAAAGAACGTGCCCAGTTTTTCTCCCAAGCAGAACAAGAGCTTTTATTGGAAGGTTATGCCGAATTTGAGTCTTTAATTAAAACGACAGGAAACACTTCAAAGTCTGCAAAAGCCAGGAGAGAGGGCTGGCAAAAAGTAGCAGACAAATTAAATGCGTAAGTGCCGTCCATGGTAGATGCTTCTATTACTTTCTACAGTGTGTATTTTTGCATTTTAATAATTTCATATTTACTTTGTTCTTTTATGTCAGAGCCACCACGGGACCCACTAGAACATGGGGACAAGTAAAAGTGAAGTACAAGAATATTCTACAAAATGGTAGCCTTTAATTCTTATACTGTCTTTATTTTAAAAAGCCACTTTTAAATAATGTGTTTGTCTGTTTATAACAGCCACCAAGAAAAAGGCTGAAAAAAAAAAAACAGGTGGTGGTCCTGCACCACCACAATATACCCCAGCAGAGGAGCTGGCCCTTGAGTTGAATGAAAACCGAACCATTGTGGAGGGCATCCCTGGGGGCAGCTTTTCCTCAGACCCAAAGCCAGGGACCAGTAGCAGCAACACCTTCATTACTGGTAGGCTAAATGAGCTTTCAATTCTCTTAGTACACTGTAAAATTATCTGTTGCTGCATTAAATTAAGTATAATCCAAATGGCTGGTACAGTCATTTCAACCATTTGTGAAAGTGAAGACTTCTAAACGTTTAGTTAATATAAAATGTTGCCATGAGTTATTGATCACATTATATTTTTTACATGTAGTAAATTGTAATGACAAATGTTTTTTTTTTTTGTTTGTTTGTTTTTTCCTCTTTTGTGCAGTTTTACATAATACACCAACATTTTTACCTGTTCCCAAGCAAGTGGTGGCTGAAGCATATGCAGTAAGTTGTGTACTTTTTCTAACTTGCATAAAGGGAAGAGAGTGCAACACTTTGGAATACCCATTTATTTCCATTGCACAGGACAGTGAAGAAACCCTCTCAGATGACTGTCCTTTGGAGGAAGAACCTGTAAGTGCATAAAATAACTTTACACTAATTTGTATATACTTGTGTACCTATTCTTTCTGTCTGCAATATGAGTTGCAGGAGTCCACACCTAGAGAAAGGCCTACAGAAAGGCTTTCAGAAGAGTCTGCACAAAGAACTGATACAGAGGTGGACAGTGTTGTACTTTTACTTTTTACTTTTGTTGCATGAGGCATGTTTTGACCCCCCCCCCCCCCCCCCCGCCCCCTTTTTTTTTTTTTTCTCTTTCACAAAATGACACAGGGTGACATCCGTTCCCTATATAAACGGCATCTTCAACAAAAAATCGAGTATTTTGACCTGAAAAAACACAAATTAAGAGGAGAAATTGAACTCGACAACTTCAAAAAGAGAAAAATTGCACTAGAGATAGAGTTGCTTCAAAAAGACCTTCAGAGTAAGTGCTAATACACCATTTGACACATAGTAGTATTGCTGACTTTACATAACTATCTCTTATTGCAGGCAAAAGATGACTTGCTGGCTTTTCTTTATAAAAAAAAAATGTTTAAATAAAACTCCAGGAACTAAGCATATTTGTCTTGTCTTTTATTTTACACATTCAAAAATGGTGCTCCACAATTCTGTCCCGTGCAGCTCTGCCACTAGGCTGGTCCAAGTGCACTGGCTGGAGGTCATCATCAGGCTGCACCTCCACCACAGGGGTCCTCTCCTTTCTGATGGTGGCAATATTGTGGAGGATGGCACATGCAACAATTATGTCACAGGCCCTGTCAGGTGCAACCCTCAGACCCTTCAGACACTGAAATCTTTCCTTTAGTTGCCCAAAGGTCATTTCGATGCGTGCCCTTGTCCTGGCTAGAGCTGCATTGTAACGGGTTTTTGGTCCAGGGTTTGGGTCAGGGAAGGGCGTCATAAAATGCTGCCTGCAGGCATAGCCCCTGTCTCCAAGCAGGATCCCGTCAAAATACCCTGTATAATGGAAAAATGCAGTTTTTGTTAGGCTCAGCATAAGTGTGTGTGTAATACTGTGAGCTTGACATTTATATGTTCCCTTACCACGTTCAAATAATGTGCATAAATGTGACTCTCTGAAAATTCTTGAGTCATGCACTGATCCTGGCCATTTTGCTTCCACATTTGTTATATGGAACATAGCGTCACACACCATCTAAGAGATTTTAGTCAGTCAACTGCATACTTTTTGATCCATTTTTTTTTTATGTAATATATTACTAATCTGGAATATTATAAATTGTAATAGTAACATACCTGCACATTTATACTGTGAACCCCCTTTCTGTTCACAAAATCCCCTTCATTGGGGCCTGGTGGGGCCTTGATGGGGATATGTGTGCAATCTATGGCACCAATCACGTTAGGGAAGCCTGAAGGACACATACTGTTAGTCATACTTTTTGGCATGGTCATGATTGCATGTCATTAACAATTATAAATGTACCTGCAATAGCAAAAAAATTCTGCTTTACCACCTGGGGTCTTAAGTGGCTTGGAAATACCACAAAAACCCTTAAAAACTGCTTAAGTGCCAGGTAAACTTTGCGAATGGCACGACAGACAGCACTTTTCACTAAGTTCTCTGCATCTCCAATAGTGTAAAGGAAAGTGCCACTCGCAAAGAATCTCAGGGCAATGCACACAGTCTGTGCAGTTGTCAAAGCCCGACTCCTCCGTGTTGAACACTTAATGTGGGGTTCCAACAAATTAATGATGTAAATAACACCCTCACGAGAAAAACGATATCTCTCAATAATTACACTTTCGCGCCGCGCCAAAGGATCCTGTCTATCCCGCAATACGCGATTAATTCGAAAAGCTCTGCGAATTATTCTTGCACCTTCCGCAACAGGTTGCTGTCGTAAAAATGGACAAGACATGGCTGCGACAGTCTTCCCTATCTCCTCCGGTTATAAAGCCGCGATCTAATCCTGTTTACATGAAATAAGCCTGCTCCCGAGCAGGTTTAAGCTTGCGCACCTGTTGCTATGACAGCAAGTCCAGGATGAGCTTCGAAGAACCAAACAATCCAAGATCATGCCAAATCGTCAACAATCAAATCCAGCTAACTGAGTTAGCGACGTACGAAGAACGAGCCCCAGGTCTTCATTTCACTATTTTGATTCTATTTTTACTTCTTTAAGCATTTATGTTCAATGTGAAAGGCGTCTATTAATGTTTTCTTGTTGTTATAGTGCTGTCATTTTTTGCTACCAATTCATGTCATTAAAAAATAAAAAGTACCTAACTGACACATTGTTGTTGTTGTTGTTGTTGTTGTATATACACTACAAGATACTGAAATACCAGACAGAAGAGTAAAAAGCAATAAAACAGTTAATTAATACATAGTATATTCAAATAATATTAATAATTACATAAATATACTAATATTAATGAAAATAAACTAGCATTGAAAAGGTTATTTGTAATAAAGTTTATATTTATAAAGTTCTATATAGCATTTTCAAAGCATGGTTCTTTATGGAACCCTATAAAAAAGGGTTCTGCTATTGTTACAAGCCAAAGAACCCTTTTCTGGTACTATATAGAACCATTTTTCTTAAGAGTGTATAAACCGTGTTTTCTATCACCCTACACCTAAACCTACGCCTCACAGGAAACTGCATTTTTAGATTTTCAGTACACTCCATTTTGTGGTCCATTTTTGTCTCCATTTAAGCTTGATTTCTCATGGGGACCTAAAAATGTCCCCACAAGGTCAAAATTTACTGTTATTCCTATCTTTGTGGGGGCATTTGGTCCCCATAATGTGATGAATACCAGGTACACACACACACACACACACACTAACATTTGCACTGTATAGAGGTAACTAAGTTCACTTCAAAACAATCTTTTTTTTTTTTATTAACAATTTTTTATTGAATTTTCCGGAAACAATAGTATAACAAAAAACAATTTTGCACATTTAGATCCCACTCCCACCCATCCCACCCCTGGTAGACTTTGAAAAATAAATAAAATAAAAACAAATAAATCAATAAAATATTTTTTACAGAGATTTTAAAAAGGATGACACAACATTAAAAGCTGCATTCCATATTTTGACAGTTTTCATATTAGATCCATGAATTCGAGCGGTTGAAAGTTCCATCGAGAGAATGTCCAACAAATACATGGCCCAAGTTCGTCTGTCCATTGTGTGAGGAGGATTCCAACGGTTGACTAGCAGTTTTTTTGCTGCTGTGAGAGAAGATAACAATAAACATCTTTGTTGGACGGACAAGGAGAGGTCCCAAAAGTCATTCATGAAAAAATGACGTGGAGTTAAACAGATCTCGGTGCCCAACAAATATGAAAGATCCTGTGAGAACTGAGACCAAAAAGGTGAGAGAGAGGGACATTCCCAAAAAAAATGTAAAAAGGTGCCTAAAGATCCTTGTGAGCAGAGATTACATTTAGGAGAAGATGACAAATTAATATAAAAACGCTTCTTTGGAGTCAAGTAAACCCTGTGCAGCAATTTCCAATGAATCATTTGGTGATTATGATTTTTAGAAGACGATTTAAACATGTCCCATACCTGATCTGAAAATAAAACATCCACATCCTCATTAAGATCTTTAGCCCAAACAGTTGTAATAGACAGAGATTTGTATGAATGCTCAAGAAGAAAAAGATAAATAGTTGAAGCGGAAGAGGGAGATTCTACTGGGTAGTTGAGAGTTCCAAGGCAGCCCATATGCCCGCAGGGCTGATCTAATGCGCAAATACATAAAAAAGGAGGTGCCTGGTAGATTATATTGAGTTTTAAGATCCTGGAAGGATTTTAAACCATTATCATCATAAATATCTCCCAGAGAGTTTACTTTGTTATGAGACCACTGTGGACAATGAAATGGAATACTGCCTGACAAAAGATTATTATTATGGAAAATAGGCGAATGCCTATGCCATATTGTGACTAGTTGTGAACGTCTTTCAACATCCCTCCATGTTGAGATGAGATGGGTTACAACAGGACCAAACCGAGATTTACACTGTCTAAGCAGAACCCCCGAAAAGACAAGATGTTTCAATTTATACGGATAAACAACAGATTCCTCAATTGCTCTCCAAGATACAGGAGAGTCAGGATCAAACCAAACCGATAAAGGGTGGAGAGAAAAAGCTTGAGCGTACAGTCTAAAATTGGGGAAAGAAAGACCTCCATGTAATCTAGATCGCTGTAAGGTAGTCAGTTTAATACGAGGACGTTTCCCATCCCATATATATCGCGAAACACATGCATCGAGTTTGTTCCAGTAGCCAACCGGTGGAGAGAGAGGAATCATAGAAGAAAGAAAATTAATACGTGGAAGAACATTCATTTTAATCACCGATATACGAGCCTGGAAGACGAGACCAATTTTCCAGATCTGAGGATACTTTGGTAAAAATACTATTATAGTTTTTTGAGACGATTTCCTGTAGGGAAGGAAAAACATTTATCCCCAAGTACTTAAAGTTTTGAACCAGTGGAATAGATATAGAAAGGGACAAGGAATCAATTTTAGAATTAAGGGAGAGTAAACATGACTTATTCCAATTAATTTTAAACCCAGATAGAGATCCAAAACGGTCAAATAACTTCAACACATGAGGGATAGAGTGTGACGGTTTCTCCAAAAACAATAAAATATCATCAGCAAACAATGAAATATGATGATGAGTATTCCGTAAATTTACAGGAGAAATAGTTTTAGATTGTCGGACCGCTTGGGCTAGGGGTTCCAGGGATAGGGCAAATTACAGAGGGGAAAGCGGACAACCCTGACGAGTACCTCGATGTATAAAGAATGTGTTTGAACAAACGGAACCTGTGAGGACAGTGGCTGCTGGGTTGGCATATAGAACTTTTATCATGTTTATGAAATTCGCTCCTAGGCCCAGATGCTGTAAAACTGCCCATAAATAGTTCCATTCCAGCTGGTCAAAAGCTTTCATCGCATCTAGGGATAATACTACACGAGGGGAAGATGACGAATCCGTAGAATTAATAATATGGTATAGCCTGCGTAAGTTATCCGCAGCTGAGCGAGATTTAATAAATCCTGTTTGGTCATAATGAACTAGCCTATTCATAAAATTCTCTAAGCGACGAGATAATGCTTTAGCATATAATTTAACATCAGTCCCAATCAAAGAAAGTGGCCGGTAGCTAGAACAGGAAGTCGGATCTTTGTCTTTTTTTAACAGGAGAGAAATAACAGCTATATTAATAGATGAGTGAAACGAGCCTTGAGTAACTGAAAAATGTATCATATCTAACATAAGGGGTCCTAAATCTGACCAAAAAGTTGTATATAATTCAACTGGAATACCATCTATGCCTGGGGATTTGCCCTTGTTCATAGATCGGATTGCTGATTCCAGCTCCTGAAGAGTGATCTGTTCAGCCAGGTATTCGGAATCTGAATCTGACAGCCTAGGTAGATCAAGGCTGGATAGAAAAGATGCAAAAGAGTCAGGGTCACCATTAACAGAAGAAGTATAAAGATTTGAATAAAATGAATGGAAGGCAGTGTTAATATCTTTTGGGTCTGTCAAAATAAGCCCAGATTGGGATTTCACTGCTGAGATATTAGCAAATTTTTCACTATTGCGTAATCTTAAAGCTAAAAGATGGCTTGGTCTACTCCCTTGAAAATAGTAATTCTGCCTGGATCTTTGAATCAGGAATTCTGCCCTGGATCTCAGTAATGAATTAAGTTCGGATCTAACTGCCATAATTTTGCTGAGTGTATTGTCCGAAAAACAGTGTTGATTATCTCTAGTCAGAATCTGAAGCTGTGATTCCAGTTCAGCAATCTTTTTATGACGATTTTTCTGAAGGAAAGAGGCATATGAAATTGAGTTATTCCTTATAAATCCTTTAACTGCATTCCAAAGTGTACGCGGATCATCTACTGAACCTCGGTTAATTTCAATAAACTCAGCAAATTTATTTCTGAATTGATTACAAAAGTTTTCATCTTGTAACAATTTAGGGTTGAATCGCCATCTAGTGGCACGAGATGGACGAGGAATCAAAGATAATCTGCACAAATTCCCATCATGATCCGACAGAGATAAGGAACAGATATCTGCATCACGAACCACTGAAGATAAAGAAGTAGAAATGAAGATATAATCGATTCGTGAATAGGATTTATGAGTAGGAGAAAAGAAAGTGAAAGATTTAGCAGAAGGATTCAGTAAACGCCAACAATCCACCAATGATGATGAGGTTATACACTGCCGAAGTTTGACAGAGCAAAAAGCTTGAGAATGTGATTCCTTTGGACCAGATCTATCTAGGGCATGCAACATTACAGAATTTGTATCTGCACCCATAACAATTTCAAAATCTGAAAATTTTAAGAGATAGGTTGACAAAGCAGTGAAAAAAGTAGGATCAGGAGTACAAGGGGCATAAACTGAAAGAAATACTATACTCCTGTTCTCTACGATTGTTTTTATATGTGTTATTCTACCATCTGTATCGCAACCTTTATCTAAAAGAGTCATATTTAAAGTTCTCCGCACTAAAATTAAGACACCCTTAGTTTTAGTATCCGAAGATGAGTGAGACACCACTTCATAAAACTTATTATTACACCTGTGTATATCCTCCTCTTTCAAATGGGATTCTTGAACCAACACAATATCAATCTTTCTCCTTCGCAAAAAGTCCAGAAAACCAGTACGTTTGTGAGGGCCATTTAGCCCATTAATGTTACAACTCAGAATATTAAGGTCAGTCATAAGTATCAAACAAACTTATTGCATAATAAGACAAAATATAATTTTGAAAGTAAAACCAGTTAAGTCTACCATTAAACCTCCCACCCTTCCCAGTAATCCAAATAACATAAACACATTCAAATGAACAATGGCAGATCAAATCAAGAACAAGCCTTGATCTGCCAACCCCCCTTAATGTGATCCGTGGCGTCAACAGAAACCTGCACATTACTAAAGCACCAACATTGGCCCCATATTTATACATGGCGTAGATAGTATCTCTTATAAAAAAAAAATAAAAAAAATAAAAAAGAAAAAACAAGGCAATGAAACTGGAAAAACTTACAAACTAACAAAAATTAGAGCAAACAATGGACTTATCAACAAATAACATTGTATGCACAATGAATAGTACTAGTTATGACACAATCACCTAATCACGTAAGGCATCTTCTCCGATTAGACAAGAAATGTCGAGCTGAAGCTCACATACAGTTGGTGGGTGAAAGAGATCTAAGAAAAACTCTTGCTTCTTCTGGGGAGTAGAGCATCTTAGGTTCACCTTGATTGAGGATGACCTTCAGAGTTGCAGGATACAGAAGAAAATTCTGGATGCCAACTTCTCTCATTTCCTTCCTAACTGACGCAAATGCACTTCTTCTTTTTGCTGTAACCGGAGAGAAATCTGGAAAGAAAGATAGCGTTGCTCCGTCGGATGATTTCACCGGAGCGTGAAGTCTTGCGGCCCGCAGAATGAGCTCCCTGTCCATGTACCGTAGCGATTTGAAGAGGAAAACCCGTGGTTTAGCGCGGTCTGAGGATATTCTTGTATACACACGATGCGCTCGTTCCACTTCAATCTCTTTGCCCGCCAGAGACGGCAGCCACGTCGGAAGCGACCTTTTCAAAAAGCCCACCGGGTCGTCTTTTTCGGCACCTTCAGGCAATCCGATCAGACGTAGGTTACTGCGCCTACTGCGATCCTGTAAGTCCACAACCTGTTGCTCGAGCGCGGTTACTCGTCTATCGTGATCTGCGACAACTTTCTTCTGTTCTCTCATCTCCCCTGTAAGAAGATCCAGCTTAGAGCATAAAGACTGAACGACTGACACGTGAGAAGCGAACTCGTTCCGCATCACCGTCAGCTCAGTTTTTAGGATGTCTTCGAAGTGCGCAACAGTGTTCGCCATCTTGTCCACCATATCGATCGAGGTCGGTGGCTTCGATTTTTTCTTAATCGGAGAAGCCAATGGCGACAACTCCTGTGGTTTCCGGTTATGTGCCATCCGAGAAAGTGATATTAGTAAACAAAACTTAAAATCAAACGATAAATTCAGCACAAAGGGGCCAAATATACGGAGCTCTACTCGATTGCGACTAGGTTCATGAGCACGTCACGTGACTCTCCCAAAACAATCTTTTTAGCAAAAAAAATCTGTTAAGGGGATTAGCTTTATTTCCCATAAGGAAATAAACATGACTTTCAGATAGCTTTCTAAACAAATGTGTTTCCACAGCATGACTGTAATCTGCACAATCATAGACCATATACCTGCAGACTGCCACTTGAATCCCCTCTTCATCTAGTTTGGAGGATGATTTTTTTGATGTCTCCTCACTTGCTTTGAACCTTGAGACGCCGCACATCCCACTGTCATTTGCCTGTGAAGTCAGATATTACTCGCATTAACAAATAAACACCAAACACAGACAAACATAAATAGTATAAATACTGTCATGATATGTCATTTTCAATGTGCTCTTGTTATGCTGCTGCCTCTGATGTTGTTCAGAAAGGCTGATACCTCCTCATCCTGGGCAAGAAATAACCCTGCATATAGAGAGGGTTCCTCAGTCCTGTACATGGAAAATGAGAAAATAAATAAATAAATAAATAAATACATTTAACTGACCATATATACATTACTATTTCTATGTTCTTTTGATATAAATTAATGAATTAATGTGTGTGTGTGTGTGTGTGTGTGTGTGTGTGTGTGTGTGAGTGTGCATACCCCCTTGATTTTCTAAAGCGGTAATGTTTGTCTGGGTGACATGCTGGACAATAAAAGCTATTGACATCACACATAACCTCTTCCGTGTGTTTGCAAAAACAATATTCAAAAAAGCTTCTCTGAAAGGTGTCTGCACAGATATTCCCTGGCTATGACATAAAAAAAAGTTTGATTAATGTTTATCAAAAATAAACATACCCACAATATTACAGATACAGTAATATAATTCTGTGTTACAATATGATTCATGCAGATTTACCCTTCCAGCCTGAACAGATGGGTGCTCCAGCAGCTTTAGTCTTTCACCCCTGGAGTCCATTCCGCAAAGCAGGAAGGGCAAACCTTACGGGGCAAACAGACATCGTATCGTCCTGTGAAAAAGAGAGACACATAGAACTAAGTATGTTTTACAGATCCAGCTGTTTTAACTCACCTGTCCATTCTTCATTTCATACAGAGATAAAAGGTGACTGGTAATAGGTAGTGTTTAATACAGCATTAACATTGGTAACATTTGGTTACTGGTATCAACAGGTATCTGTTACTTAAGAGCAGTGATGGGAATAACGGCGTTATAAATAAACGGCGTTACTAACGGCGCTACTTTTTTCAGTAACGAGTAATCAAACTAATTACTTTTTCCTCCGTTACAACGCCGTTACCGTTACTGACAAAAATGCGGCGTTACTATAATAGACTCTGTGCACAAGCGTAGCGAGTCTAGCGACGCACTTCCGCTTTCGCAAGAAGTCGGGATATCAGTTTCCGGTTTACTTGCTGTCTTCATCCGTAAACGAATAAGATGTGTGCTGCTGTACGAAAAAAGAAATATAATGTGCGTGACTCATTTAAGCTTCAGAGAACGGAGCTGGAATCTACGAATCATTGCTGTGTGCCACTTTGTTCGGGCTTCAGGTCTGTATAACAGCCATTTAAGCTTCCACCGCTTCCCCAATGGGTTAGGGTTAGTGAGTCACGCACATTATATATCTTTTTTCGTACAGCAGCACTTAGGGCTGTTTGATTATGGCAAAAATCATAATCACGATTATTTTGGTGAATGTTAGTAAGGTGGTGGTAAAAATGGCTCGCCAATGTCAATTCATTTTTGCTTTCACTTTCGGCACTTTCACTTTCGAAATCTGCTAGCCTATTTGATGCACCTTGAGAAATGCATCTTTTTACAGATTAGCTAGGCTACATAATGAAAAAGTTTTTGTGTTTTATTTGTTTTATTTCGTTAAGCAATAATTTAAAGCTTTTCATATATGTATTCATCATGTCTGTAAGCCATGTATGGTTTTGATGGATAATTTTAAATTGTTTCCACTGGAAATCAATGCTGGCGCCTCTGTCCCGTGAAGTGGCTTTAGCTTCCACTTTCAGCACAAACAAAGCGCACATTGTTTAACGTTTCAACCAACATTGTTTAAAACTTTAACCCTTTTATAGCTATAGATTTTATTTCAGTCAAGTCATGATGAGTTGAACAAAAACTTATATTTAACGAACAAAAAAAAAAATCCCAAATTAAAAAACTATTACATACAAAAACTGAACTATTTTAATAGCTGAAAAAATAGTCTGTGTTCTTTTCTGTCTCTGAATGCATACACAGAACAGTGCGAATTCTCTTTGGTGCTTTTAAAAATAAAATTAAAAAAAATAATCGTTTTATCTCGATTATTTTATTTTCAATACAATAAATTTTGAAATTGAAAAACAATTTTGATTAATTGCACAGCCCTAAAATTAGTTTTATTCATTTATTTTTGGTACATTCCTTAAGAAGCATAATTTATATTAAGACTTATTTGTTGGCCAGTTGTGGTCTGTGCAATAAATATTAAAAGTTCTAAACCATATATTGTGTTTTGTTGTTCACTATACTAATGATAATTTTTACAATAATATATTGAATTTGATAGGTGTCTCTCACATTGTCCCACAGCAACATTAAAATAGTGTAGATTAATGTACAATGCTTTATAATAATAATTTATTATATTTAGTGTCCATTTCATTCATTTAACATATTTAATATTGAGAGCAGCCAAGTTATTTGACAAATTTGAATTTTTTTTTTTTTTTTTTTTTTTTTTTTAAGTAATGCAATAGTTACTTTCCCTGGTAATTAGTTACTTTTATAATGATGTAACTCAATTACTAACTCAGTTACTATTTGTGAGAAGTAACTAGTAACTATAACTAATTACTTTTTTAAAGGAACATGCCCAACACTGCTTAAGAGAAAAGCTTTACCTTGTTAAGTTTCTCATGGGTGCACTCACATATTGCCCTCTGTGTGGGAAAGGGCAATCGACATACTGCAATACAAGAAGTTGTTCATTTTTCCTCAATCCCTACAGTATATCTATAGGCTTGTCATATTAGTAATTCAAACTCAACATCGACAAAATAGACAGTTTTCTGTCAAAAAGAATGTGTTTAAGCGCAATTCAAACACAAACCTATTTCTTCAGTCAGAGTGATTCAAGTTAACAGTTTAAACCTTTTCCACTGACAAAGTCTATCAACAAAGAAGATTTGTGGAATTACTCTTTACTAGTCAACAAAAATTGTCACGAACATACCCTGCTCACAAAAGTGAGGTTGGCCATTGTCATCTAACACCACAGCCTTTGTAGGGGGAATAGGCTCCAAGTAGCCATGAAATATTGCCTCCCTGTTATGAAACACATTCTTTTTATGGGCCTCTATGTCGCAGCTTCCACATAGAAACTCTGTGTCCACCTAATGACAGCCTCTCCAGCATGGCATTTGTTGCAAATGTTCTCGGTGACTCTTTCAGCAGAAAATTTGGCATCAAGGAGCACTGTTTTTGCTCTTACATCAGCAAACGCCTGTCGTTGTGCCCACAATGTCTTTTCTGTTGCCACCGGATACTCAACTGAGGTAAGAGTACCCCTCAACTCTTGAAGACGTGTTTCTGAAAAAGAGGAAAGGAAAGGACCTGCTACCTTTCCAAATCTCAAAAAATAACTAAACTGTTACACCACCCTTCAACTGACTTAATACTCTGCCAATAATTATGACTTAAAATTTGCCTTTGACTATGCCACACACTACATTAACCGTTCAGTGTTGGTTTAATGTATTTTAACTTGCCCATGGTAAACACTTACAGTACTGGTATCACAAACCATGTTATGGATAGGAAATAGGATTAGTCATAGGGTTAATACAGACATACTCACCAAGACATGCAGTCAACTCTGGAACTTCCTCACACACTGGGCTCCTTGAAACGACAGAAGCTGGAGAGGCCAACACATTTGGTTATCTAGTCTATCAGAGTCTTACATTATCATCTATTTCAGTCAAGAAAATTCACGAAATCTCATCAAATCTGTCAAAGTGGACTCACACCATCTTTTCACCCACCAACATTTAGTGAATTATCATTATTGAACTATAACAAAAGTGCAGTAAACAACTAACCCAGTGCAGGGCTTTGTGCTCTCTGACGTTTCTCACGCCTGCTTGTGACCGATTTCTTTCTTCTAGTCCTCTTCCTTTATTGAGGAATGGCAGAGCTTTCCATTGCAGCCTATATAAGAAATAGCATATTTTCTTCAAATACAATATCAGTTTACCTTATGGTTAGGATTACTTGGTGGATATTTTTTTCTAAGCAACATGCATTAAAAAAACACCACGTTACAAAATAAAATAATAGTGCATACCTTTCAAAGGTTAGCAACAGTCAGAAACATATCACACTTCAGCAATTCACAATACATGACTAGAACTTCATAATTCAACAACAAGTACAACAAATATAGAAACAAATAGTATGCAATATCAGTGATTTTCATAGACATAGGAGTAAGTTGATCAAAATTTGTCTCACCTTGGCCTCACAGAGAAGAGCATTACTAATTTCAGCAGCCATATGGCCCCTGATCTTACTGGGATCATCAAAGATCCTTGGGTTGCTAGACATGTTCACAAATAAATACAAACAATACAGTCAATAGACACACAATACAGATATGAAGGTGTGTGTGTGTGTGTGTGTGTGTGTGTGTGTGTGAGAGAGAGAGAGAGAGAGACCGTGAGAAAGTGAGAGGACAGAGAGAGATTGAAACAAGTGAGAGAGTGGCTCTGAAAAGTGCCTTTGTTTTTCTTTGTAAAAAAAGAGATGGTTTTACAATCTATAGAACAGTAAGAAATCTATGGAACAGACAAGAAACATTATTAGAAAGACAATGATCATTTCTACATTGACTCAAAAACATTGGAGTATTGGAGTCATTTACTTGTTACATTTAACCAAAGCAATGCAGAGAATAAACGTAATAAATGTGGACCAAAAATAGCTCAGTGTTAACAATCTTGTTTTGTACTATATCAGAATGTGAAGCACATTGGTGCACTTCCCAAACTAAAACTATTTCTTCATTCAGAGTGATTAACATGAAAGAGTTTAGGCCTTTTCCATTGACAATGTCTATGGAAAAGTGCACTTCCCAAAGGAGAAAAGGCAGTGTAGGAGAGTGCCACCAGTGTAGCTGAGCATGCATTCTGGCACCACACAAACCAGCCCAGCACTTTGGTTTTTTGGAAAGTGCTTTTTCCCCTTTTATGTTTTCCTTTCACATGCTGCGTAGCCTACATTTTTGATGTGGTTTCTGTGGCCTGAAATGGCCATTCTAAACTGCTCAAGCATTATTGCAACTAACAGACTCAAAGTTATCCCCAGCATGAAACCAACACTGGTGCAAACATATTAGGTTTTGGCGTTGTGCGGGAATAAACAAGGTGCTGTGAAGAAATCAATAACACACGCTTGAGATACCTACCGATCTGTGGACGGTGATCCTCGCAATGACCGGAAAAACCGCCAAGTTCTGGGATGCAAGTGAGAAACTGTGACGTGTTGACGTCATAGCAACAGAATCTTCCGCTTTAATATTCATTTATTGAATCTTTATCTGATTTTCTTTCTTTGTTGTTTATTTACACCTATCTGTCAATTTCCAATAAACAGTAATAATAATTTGTAAATTAGTCCAAATACTGTTTGGACTGCTGGCTGGAGGGCGGGGCGCGTGCAAATCTGTGGACTAGTCACGGAGTTATCGGTCAATTTATTTATTTATTTATTTATTTATTTTCCAGGTCAGGGCAAAACAAAATGACATCGTAACAAAGTTGACTATTAGACTTTCTAATAGACTACATTTTAAAGCTTCTGATTGAGGCCAATTAACCAGACCTGACAATCTGTGTGTCGCCCACTGATAGGACACCGTGATCCAGTCACGGATTTCAGTTATACATTACAGGCTACTCACATGAGCATTATAGCCTACATCCCTCATCGAATTTTCGGGTTTATATGCCCATCAGTTTCAAATACAAAATAAAAACAGTTTTGGAAAGGGCTTGAACCCTCAAAAAAAGGTAAAATTTCACCATGTGATGGGTTTTCCCTCTTTTCCAAAATGCTTTAAATCCATTTTGATTAATTTGAGTAAAAATGTTTTTTCTTGACCAAGAAAATGGCAAGATGAAAACCAATATATATTACATTATAAACTTAAAAAAAAATAGTTTTTACCTTTTAATCAATAATCAAATAATTTGATCAAAAATTTGCCTTCCCATTGCGAGCTGACATTTGACTTCTTAAAGTGAATTAAATAGGAATTTGGTTTTTACCTTTATAATGCAATTTTTCTAAATTGATATAAAAGATGACATACTTTTAGTCACATTTTAAAAAAAAATAATATTTTATAAGCATTTTAATCTTTCTAATTAAAACAATGGAACAAGAATAAGTTAGCAATCAAATGAAATCAGCATAAACAAAATTAATTTGTACTACAGAGGTGGCACAGAAGAACCCCAAAGTGTCTTGCAGGTGTATTTTCATGTTTAATGAGGTTCAGAGGCGGCATGCGTGCAATCAAATTCATAAATATATGTTGAGATTAATGTTTTAAATATAACATTTTGAATATAGAAATATTAAATGATTTAAATCACTGAAAATGTACTTTAAAATGAAACTACAAGCCAGTAGGTGGCGTCAAGTCACTTATTTAATTACTGAATCATATTCATTTGATTCGTCCAAACGGCTGATTCATTGAGGAATAAAGCAAGTGACTGTGTTTATGAATGGGAAATTGACTCACTAGATTAGAGTAAAAACACAGGTTCATTCATAAATGAGACACCGCTGTGTTTGAATGGAGATGTGCAGCGGCTCAGTTGTGGCTTTGTTTCAAACTATTTTTCACAAAGAAATGGAGCAAAATCAGGCAATAGTTAGAGTCAGACAATGTAAAAATTACCTTCTTGTTTATTGAACTGTTGTATAAAATCAACCTCATTTACAAACTCCCTTAAACATCATTAAAAGCTGTCACTCATCTTAGTTCATGGCAATCTCACAAAGTCATGGCTTATTTTCTTCCTCACCACAGAAACCACCACAGGTTCATCAATGCAGTCAAAATTGTTCATTAAATTATATTATTTATTGAAACACTATTATACTGTCAAATAAAGTGAGTGTTTTATTATATGGTTATTAAATATGGTACAATACAATTATTGCAATTTGACCATATTTATTGATTTATTAGAAATTAAACAAATGTAATATAATAATGTTTATTTATTATAGTATTATTTTATTATTTATTGATGAATTGATAATTGATACAATTATTTTACAGTATAATAGGATTCAATAAATAATAAAATAATAAATAATAATAATAAATAAATAGATAATATAGAGTATTATTATTATTATTATTATTAATTAAATGTGTTTTATTTTAGTGCAAAATGATTATTACAATTGTAATATTTCTTATGTAAACAATAAACTTATGTAAATAAGTGAAAATAATAACAATAATAATATTATTATTATTATTATTTATTGAATAAAATTCAATAAAAGATTAAATATAATAATATTATATTTATATTTATTGTATATATTCTAATATTATTTTATTATTTAGTGATAAATTTAAAATTGATTAATTTATATTAATTTTGAAACACTGTTATGCTCTAAAATAAAGTGTTTATTATTATTATTATTATTATTTATTGAATAAAATTAAATACAATTAAGATTAAATATAATAATATTATATTTATATTTATTGTATATATTCTAATATTATTTTATTATTTAGTGATACATTTATAATTTATTAATTTATATTAATTTTGAAACACTATTATGCTCTAAAATAAAGTGAGTGTTCATTATTATTATTATTATTATTATTTATTGAATAAAATAAAAAAGATTAAATATAATAATATTATATTTATATTTATTGTATATATTCTAATATTATTTTATTATTTAGTGATAAATTTATAATTGATTAATTTATATTAATTTTGAAACACTGTTATGCTCTAAAATAAATTGAGTGTTTATTATTATTATTATTTATTGAATAAAATTAAATACAATTAAGATTAAATATATTATATTTATATTTATTGTGTATATATTCTAATATTATTTTATTATTTAGTGATAAATTTATAATTGATTAATTTATATTAATTTTGAAACACTATTATGCTCTAAAATAAAGTGAGTGTTTATTATTATTATTATTATTATTATTGAATAAAATGTAAAAAAAGATTAAATATAATAATATTATATTTATATTTATTGTATATATTCTAATATTATTTTATTATTTAGTGATAAATTTATAATTGATTAATCTATATTAATTTTGAAACACTGTTATGCTCTAAAATAAAGTGAGTGTTTATTATTATTATTATTTATTGAATAAAATTAAATAAAATTAAGATTAAATATAGTAATATTATATTTATATTTATTGTATATATTCTAATATTATTTTATTATTTAGTGATAAATTTATAATTGATTAATTTATATTAATTTTGAAACACGAGTATGCTTTAAAATAAAGTGTTTATTATTATTATTATTATTATTATTATTAATATTAAATATGGTACAATACAATTATTGCAATTTGACCATATTTATTGATTTATTAGAAATTAAACAAATGTCATATAATATGTATATTTATTATAGTATTATTTTATTATTATTGATGAATTGACAATTGATACAATTATGTTACAGTGTAATAGGAATCAATAAATAATAAAATAATAAATAAATAAATAAATAAATAAATAGATAATATAAAGTGAGTATTTATTATTATTATTATTATTATTATTAATTACATTTATATTATTTTAGTGCAAAATGATTATTACAATTGTAACATTTCTTATGCAAATAATAAGTGAAATTAATAATAATAATAATAATAATAATTATTATTATTATTATTTATTGAATAAAAATGTATAATTGATTAATTTATATTAATTTTGAAACACTATTATGCTCTAAAATAAAGTGTGTTTATTATAATTATTATTATTTATTGAATAAAATTCAATAAAAGATTAAATATAATATTATATTTATATTTATTGTATATATTCTAATGTTATTTTATTATTTAGTGATAAATTTATAATTGATTAATTTATATTAATTTTGAAACACTATTATGATTTAAAATAAAGTGAGTGTTTATTATTATTATTGTTGTTGTTATTATTATTATTATTATTAAATATTCATATGGTATATATATATATATATATATATATATATATATGGTACAATACAATTATTGCAATTTGACCATATTTATTGATTTATCAGAAATTACACAAATGTCATATAATATGTATATTTATTATAGTATTATTTTATTATTTATTGATGAATTGATAATTGATACAATTATGTTACAGTGTAATAGGAATCAATAAAATTATAAATAAATAAATAAACAAATAATTAATATAAAGTGAGTATTTATTATTGTTATTAAATATTTTTTTTAGAGAGCAGGAGGATTATTACAATTGTAACATTTCTTATGTAAATAATAAACTTATGTAAATAATAAGTGAAAATAATAATAATAATAATAATAATAATAATAATAAAAATAATTATTATTATTATTTATTGAAATACAATTTAATTAGGATTAAATATAATAATAATATTATATTTATATTTATTGTATATTTTATAATATTTTATTATTTAGTGATACATTTATAATTGATTAATTTATATTATTTTTTAAACACTATTATATTGTAAAATAAAGTGAGTGTTTATTATTATTATTATTATTCATACATTTTATTTTACAGTACAATAGGATTATCACAACATTTCTTTATGGATTTAATAAAGCAGTAATATAGTATTGTTTTTGTTGTTGATTGTGGATTATTAATTGATGTGTTTTTTTTTTTTTTTTTTTTTTTACAAATAAATATTTTATAAATTTAAGTATTTAAATACTATTATTATTATTATTATTATTATTAAGTTTATTATACATTTTTATTATTGTACAGTGCAATATGATTATTGCTGTAGTATTTTTTATTGATTTGTTTAATTGGTATAATTAATATTAATATTATTATAATTTAAATAATAATAATAATAGTAACCAAATTATGAAATATATTTTAGTATTATTTAAATAATAATACATCAATAAATAAATGTTATGATCACAATAATGCTATTGTACTATAAAAATATATATTTATTATTATTATTATTACTTTAAAATATGTTTAATAATAATTTTACAGTAAAATTGGATTATTGTAATTGTAACATTTTATTATTTATAATTTAAATAACAGGATAATTGCAGTTTTTGTTCATAAATATATTATCATTACAACATGTTCATTTTAAAACTCTGAAAATATTTTCTAAACTATTAAATCAAAAATATTCTAATATTCTTTCGCTGCTTAATAATTGAATAGAGCTTTACTGTAGTTACAATAATTATATTTTATTAAATGCTGTGATTATATTCATGATTCAGACATTTCACATATTCATCATCAATTACAATCTGATCTCAAGATGATTTGACATTGTGTTTTATTATTTCTGCACAAACAACAGAGAAAATGAATGCCATGTTGTTCATGAATCATGTTTGTTAAAGCAATAATACAAATGATTGATGTGACTCTACAATAAACACACATTTATTCTGACTGTTATTTGAGTGACAGAAGTTGAGCTGCAGTATTAATGTCATGAAGAGACTCTCTAACATCTCACTGTTACTGATTCATCAGCAGCTCAAAGCATTATGGGTACAATCTCTCATCAGTCTATTCTCATTCATCAACACAGTTTCACTGATGATCCTCTATAATAAACCCTAAACCCAGGATAGAGCGTCTGAGTGAATGTGGTGTGTTGTGTGTGGATGAGGCTCATTGTGTCAGAGACGCTGAAGAAGGACAGAGTTCCTGCACTGAAATCCACATACACTCCTACTCTATAGATATCACCATTCACTCCTGTTCTACTGATGATGGGCTCCACAGGGAGATCAGTCTTTATGTTATTGTGTCTGAATGAGTAACTGGAGGGAGAGCAGATCAAACTCCAGGACTGATCATTAAATCCAAACAAACACTCACCACCCGCTCCCTTCCTGCTGATGCTCTTATATGACACTGATATACACACACCTCCACTGCACTCAATCTCCCAGTAACAGCGTCCACACACACTCTCTCTACACAACACCTGAATATGATCATCAAATCTGTCTGGATGATCAGGATACGGCTGTGTCTCTTTCACACCTGTCACCTTTCTGTTGTCCTCAGACAGAATGAGTTCAGTGTTTGCTGTGTTTGGATCCAGTGTGAGAAAACAGGCATCTGAACACAAGAACAGAGACATTTACAACAACAATCACTACAGCTGTGTGTGTGTGTGTGTGTGTGTGTGTGTGTGTTATATATGTGTGCGTGTGTGCGTGTGTGCGTGTGTGTGTTATATATGTGTGCGTGTGTGCGTGTGTGTGTGTGTGTGATATGTGTGTGTGTGTGTGTGTGTGTGTGTGTGTGTTATATATGTGTGCGTGTGTGTGTGTGTGTGTGTGTGTGATATGTGTGTGTGTGTGTGTGTGTGTGTGTGTGTGTGTGTGTGTGCGTGTGTGTGTGTGTGTGTGTGTGTGTGTGATATGTGTGTGTGTGTGTGTGTGTGTGTGTGTTATATATGTGTGCGTGTGTGTGTGTGTGTGTGTGTGTGTGTGTGTGTGTGTGTGTTATACATGTGTGCGTGTGTGTGTGTGTGTGTGTGTGTGTGTGTGTGTGTGTGTGTGATATGTGTGTGTGTTTGTGTGTGTGTGTGTGTGTGTTATATATGTGTGTGCACTTACTTATGTCACTTTTGGGGACATTCACCAGAGTACACACCAGTAAATTGAGGACCACCTTGACAATTTTGGACATTTTGTTGGTCCCCATTTGTCTGACTATATAGTGGTATTCAGGATGCTCTAAAATGGTGTCCAGGCTTAAAATCTCACTTGTCCCCAAATTGTACTTTTCAGTGATTTGTGAACTGAAAGTGTGTAACCCCCCTCCTCCCCCACAATCTGTGTATAACACAGCGCCCTCTAGGAGAACTGCACTGCCGCTGAGATACACACTCTGGGGATTTGGACCAATCAGAGGCCACGCATTTCTGAATAATTTACTGATCTGACCAATCAGAGACTAAATACGTCATAAATAGGGATGACAGAAGAAAATTACTAATTTTTACAAATGAATAGACGTATAATCAACTAAAATTAAAGATAAATTTGATAATATAATCCTTTAATAAAAAGAATAATTTACACCAGAAGCAGCTCTCATTTACATCCATGAGCATTAGTTTCTAACTTTGAAGCTTATATTGTCAGTTTATCAGTGTCTGTGTGCAGATCGCGCTGCCGGTCCGCCCCTCCCCCACATAACGGACACTTACCGAGAGATCAGAGAGAAACGGGGAACGGCTCAGTACAGAGAGACTTAAAGATCGTAGTTTATGGTCTATGAACAATGTGACACACGGCAGGAGAAGGACACTTCAAGGCATGTAACTTTTCATTTAAGTTGTCTTTATGTGCCTATTAGTTTATTCATTAAAATAAACAAGCCACATAAACATGTGGAAAAATGCAAATTGTTTATTTTTTATTACATATAAAAAATGAAATAGTTTTTCCTGGTTTGTTAAAACAAAAAACTAAAAATCTGCCATTGTCTCATATGATCGGTTCTGCTCATAGACTGTGGTTCTGCTGCAGGTGTGTGCCCCTCCCCCATCACCGGAGAACCGTTACAGCAGAGATCCACTCATGAGAACAGCCTCTGTTTATATATATATATATATATATATATATATATATATATATATATATATATATATATATACACGATAGTAGTAGTAGTAGTAAAATATTAACTTACCAATTAACTATTATGTTATTATTACTACTAGTATTATTACGTTTCATTTTATTTAGTTAATTTAAAATGAACTCTGTTTAAATGTATCAGAAGTCGACATGTTTATATTTTGCGGATATGTTTTTAGGATTTTTGTAATCGTATTTTTAGCATTTAAATAATTCACTTTTTGTAGCTGTTCGCATATAATGACCTAATTTTAATAAAAAGTATGTTGCTTGCTATATAAAATGTTTTTTAGGAAGACTTTGTTGATTATAATGAGTTAGAGCACTTTGTGTGAAGTGTCCTCGTTTGTCAGCGATCGAAACAGGGGTGTGTTCTATTCAGAGGAGCTCATAACTAGCTCTACCCCTAGTAAGGCTGTATTCTCCACAACAGCAGCCTCGAAGTGCCCTATGTAGGCGTCACTGTGCCGTTTGGAGCAGTGCAGGGTTTGCTGAACCAGTGATGGGATCAAAATAAGGTTCGTAATCAGATACATTTCAAGGTCTTTGCCAAAATATATGTATTATATTTAATAAATAAATGGAGGCACGCGTTTAGCGTGAAATCCAAATATGTCATTTACGCAAGTAAACGCAAACGCGTTTTCCCGGGAAATGCAGACACGTGACAATGACGTCGTCAATCGGGGACACGTTTCCCGCGAGACAAACCCATCCCCAGCCCATGCATCATTAATGAAGGAAAGGTAAGATCAAGCCTTCTTCACTAAATACATAATAACTACATATAATAACTGTGTTCAGTTGGTAAGATGTATAACTTCAGTAATAATAAAAATAATAATAATAATAATAATAATAATCTTTTTAGGGTTTTTTATTGATTTGTTAATTGTGTGTCAGTTTTCTGATAGCTGTAATTGAAAATATACAAATCAAAGTAATCAAGGTAGTGGTTGAACTATATGAACTACACTAGATTTTTGTATTTTTAAAGTGTGTCAAGCCCCAAAGCTGACAAAAAATATCTAAATCTAGCTCTCTATTTTAAGCCTACAATAATTCTGTATGATGGACAGATAAAAATAAGTTTTTGACTGAAAATTTCCAATATGCTGTAGCTATTAATATAAATATGAACTGACAAATCATCTGGTCACAGACACACATGATCCAATGGTTTGTCCAACAACATTTTTGTAATTTAGTGTTGTTTTTACAACAACATTTGTGAATGTACTGTCATTATATTGAAAAGAACTGCAGCCTAAACTGACAGTATTGGTGATTAACAATTATTTTTGATATTTCTGTAATGGTTAATCCAGCAGTATATGTAGCTCTTTAATTATTGTTATTATCCATTAATTTTCGAATTTACTGTTTTACAAGAAAGGCAGAAAATAGTAGTAAAGCAATTTATAATTTTTTTATTCAGATGCCCAAATATTTAGTTAATACTGTTTAGTAAATTTCTTAAGCACTGTATGTGATTTACAAATTCATAAGATCACCATAAAGTCATAATAAAACACAAAATTAAGCATCTGCTTTTTCCTGTGACTAAAGAACTATACATACTGCTGTATTAACCATTACAGAAACATCAAAAATGATTTTATTTTTTATTTTGTATTATTTATTATGGTTATTTATTTTGTTCACCTTATATTTCATTTTTTTCTTCCAGTCATTACAGGAAAGCTGGCCTGTGTCACTATGCTGGGAATCAAAAGAAATAAAAGACAAAAAAGACCTCAACAGGATGGAGAGCACTGCATTGCTTGTAAAACCGATAAACCAGGGCTTCAAGAGCAATTCATCACATATAAAGGCAAGATACTGAGAAGGTAATGTATATTTGTGATTCCTGAAAACAGTGCTGCATGAATGAGTCATAAAACACAGAAACAAGTTGTATGTTTGCACTTCTGGTTCATCATCACAAAGTCAGTGTTTTGTTTTAAAGATCTGAGTTGACCAGAAGCTCTAGATATTTTCACATTTTATTCTACAACAAAACATACATCAGTAATAGCCCTTGTGTTTATAGTGTTTATTGACTTCTGACGCTAGTATTTAGACTTCAAAATAAAAGTTGTGCTTATTTGTGAAGAGAGTATCACAATGAACAAATGTGAAAGAATTCTAAACTATTGTTGTCACAGAGCTTATTTTCTACAATAATAAGTGGCATGTTTTTTAAAGAGTGTTTTTCTTTATAAAACTTTACTGCACAACACTCCAAAGCATAATATTGCAGTTTTTACTGCACTATGTTTCATATTAAATATCATTTAATACTTAATTACATTAAAAAATCTATTGCTTTCTTAATTCAAAGGTTTACTCGAGTACAAGAACTACATTTTTAATGTTCTTAAGAACTGAAGGTAAAACAAACAACAACTTTTACTGTAGGACAGCTAAAGAAACGCACCTGTACTAGGTTTTCTATCCTTTACAAATATTTCTGATATTGAAATTTACTGATTTCTTTTTGACATTCAGTCCCATCATGCTGCTGCTTTTTCATCGTCTGACTTGGACACAGAGAACAGCAATGGTCCACATAAGAAAGTTGACCATTCAACAGTCAGACAAAGCAAGTAATTATCATTGGTAATTATCACAATAAAATGCAAATTCTTTTCGCATTTTAAAGGCACTTCTTGCTCCTAAGTGAAAGTTGTAGAAACCAAATCATTAATTGTAGTTTTAAATGACTCTTTATGGTCAGAACATGACAAACACTTCACGTTTTTGAATTCTTTGAACTTTGATATCTTAATAGAAAAAAATACATCTTGGTTTCTGCATATTCTAATGAGCGATATTGTTTCAAACTATGAAAGGTTTGTGTTGCCCGACTTTAAAGACGTGTGTTTTCAGCACAGTTTGCAGTGCAGGCTGCAATATTAATAATATTACAGTTGTCCTTGTCTCTGAGAAATGCACATTTGGCAGTAGCGTGAGTTGACAGCAGTGGTAGCTGGAGGAAGGATGCAGTTATACATTTATGTTCAAAACATTGACATCTGTAGTAATTGTAGCAAACTTATTTTATATGGTGAAATTGAATTATTCTCATTATTTATTTTGAGATTCATTAAAATTATCCATTGTCTTCCATAGCAGCAACTAGATGGTTTATAGGTATTTGTATAAAAAAGGTAGTCTAAATACATTTAGTATAACTGCACCAATGCTATAGCATAATCACAGAAAATACTGTAATTGTGGAAATGATTGAAAGATGGAAAAGCCTTCTGACTGTATCGTTGAGCACAATGTTTCTCAATGTTAGACAGCATTGTTTCATCTGCATTTAAACTCCTAAATCACAGAATCCAGCTCTTCACACTGGACACTGCTTTTAAAGTGAACCCTGCTGAAGTCTGTCACTGATGTCAATCAAACAACAAAAGAAAAAGAGAAATCACTCGACTGCTCTAGTCACTGATTAACTTTTGTAGCTTCAATAAAGTTTAAAAATGGCTGAGTGGCTATTATTAATAGATAAAATTGAGGAAAAATGCATTTAATAGAGACACCAGTAGCAGTATTGTTATCAGCACTACTTAGTAAAATTATGCCATTAAGCACATTTAAAATATGTTACCTTTATGTTGTTTCTACATTAATTTGGAGGTTGAATGTGAATTTATGACAATATAAATATGCAAGTAATCATGATTAATTACAGAAAAATGTACAAAAAAAATAATCAGGCTAGTAAAAAAAAAATTGCCATTGGCAGGTGTGGCAAAAAATTAGATTTAGGCCCTGATTAAATGTCATCAATGAATATTTACTGAGTAATACACTATTTTGTAGAGATTCAGAGTCAAGTTATGGGGAGTAAAATTACTTCAGAAAGATGGCAGCATTATAATGTTATTTTTACATAGATATTAGTAAAATCTGTTAACTTTAGCAATATTTGTTGCATTATGTGCCAATGGTGACCATTCAAAAATGGGGAAACAGCACTTTTCAAGTTTTTCTCCAAAGTTTGCATGTCTGTAACTCAAGAAGTATTAAAGATGTCTTTATGACCTCTTAGATATTGGATCTTAACACACTTTCCTTTTGGCTTTTTTTATTTTTTAACCTACGAGATTCAGGTCCAGAGATGTTGAAATGTCAGTATGGCTCCAGGAGTAAATTGTTATTTTCAGTTGTCAAAAACAAATGTGGGTTGGTTTGCAGAAAAAAAAAAAAAATTATATATATTAAAAAGGAATGTCTGAAAAACAAATAATGTTGAAACTAGAGATGTATCATTTCCTTCTGTGAAGACAGCTGCATTGAACATACCAGTCTGAGTGCCATAAATACTCTATAATACCATTGGCACATAATGCATGGAGCTTAGATCATGACAAAACTAGCTGAATCTGAATTGTGTAAAATTGAAAAAGTGTCTTTTAACAAAACTGAATATAATGTGGCTTTTAACATAGCTCTGAATTAGATTTTTTTTTATTGAATATTGAACATTTGCAATTTAACACAAATTATTTTTTATGGTAGTTTTTTTTAATAGACATGTATTTTCAAACAGCAGATTTTTTAGAGAAATTAGGGAGAACCTTGTACCTCATCCTCACCTCTAATTAGTTCATCACAGGTGTCTGAGACATTCACATTAAGGGAGGTGGGTAAATTAAAAATAAAAGGTCTCTGCATATAGGCAAACTAATATAGATGTAACTTAGGCTTCTCCTTGATTTTATTGTCTCAGGGGAGAGGGGTTAAATTTAAACAATAGTAACTGAATTTTTGGGATGAGCAGCAGTGTGTTAGCTTTGAATAGGATGATGTGGAAATGTTTCTTTTTTATCTTTTTTTCCGTTTAGTACTACGCTTCAAAAGCTACATAAACACTTAAGTACTAAAGTAAAATTTACCCTGATTATTCAGTTCAGTTTATACCCCCTGACTCTTAATGAATCATGTTGCCTTCTTGAGAATCAGTAAATGTTTTCACCTTTTGTAATAGTTGTGTATGAGTCCCTCAGTTGTCCTTAATGTGAAAGATAAATCTCAAAATCATACAGTCACTCTTGGAAAGGGGTCAAATAGTCTGCTCTGGACTCATGAACAACTATCACAAAACTTTTGAACAGGGTCATTTTTATAAACTATTATTTTGTCATGTGGAGAATATATAAACATCTGGGCTTGTATTCACAATTTTAAATGCTAAAAGTATCTTGCCAATTTAGGAGAAAATGTTAAAAATAATGAGCGTGTCAGTCCTAAATTTAAGACTCCTACATGTTTGCTCTAAGAGTATTTCACAAAGCATTTTAGCATTAAAACTAGCTCCTAAATTTGTGAAACACTAGAACTAGAACCAAATCACAAACTATCCTCCCTGCTGACCATCAGAAAGTCTAATGGTTTCCACTACAAATACCATTACAAACATTTCAAAACATCAACTATTAACCATTAAAACTGTTGATTTATTTTTGTAGTGTTTTCTGGGACATGTTCCTTTTAAGATTTAGTGGTTTTAACAAGCCAACAATAGCTGACCAATTACCAGTAGACCCCGACAGACACCATTATAGTTAGCATTAAAACCAGTACAATTCCCAGTAAAACCATAATACATTCTGTGATGGTTTCTATAGTTTTTTTGCTCTTTGCACACATATGTTTTCCCACACATCTTTTTTTGGTTTTGGAGGATATCCCAACTCCAAATGTTCCTTTGATTATATCCTTGTTCTTGCGTCCAGTTTGGTTTTCTTTTACGTTTGAATGTCTTACTATCAGCCATGATTATTCTACTCTTTTAATTTTGAGGCTGTTTATACACATTTCCGCTAATTGTTTACAAACAGCACTGCGTGTTAAACAGTTAGCGGATATGCGTATACAATTAGCTGAACTTATATTTAATTAGTGACACTTTAAATGTTTAAAAGGTCAACCCCATTCTTACTCTTAGCTTGAGGCTTTTCTCTATTCCTTAGTAAAGGTTTGTCTCAACAGCTTTGTGAATAGGTTTTAATAAAAAACTCTTAGCTAAAAACTTTTACTGCTATTTAGGAGAACTCTTAGTAGTAGGATAAAAAGTTTTGTGAATACGAGCCTGGTTATGTGAAATTCACATCATCAGTACTAAATAAAACATTATTTCATGATTCCTCTTTTTTTGTTAACATTATTAACATTTTGCATATTCTGCAAGGATTATGTAAGCTTATGATCACAACTGTAAATGCCATTTAAAACTAGTGCTGTCAAACGATTAATCGCATCTAAAATAAAAGTTTATGTTTACATACTATGTGTTTGTGTACTGTGTATATTTATTATGTATATATACAGTCAGGTCCATAAATATTGGGACATCGACACAATTCTGACATTTTTGGCTCTATACACCACCACAATGGATTTCAATTTGAGGGTATTTACATCCAAATCAGGTGAACGGTGTAGGAATTACAACAGTTTGCATATGTGCCTCCCACTTGTTAAATCCCTCAAATTAAAGCTGACAGTCTGCAGTTAAAGCACATCTTGTTCGTTTCATTTGAAATCCATTGTGGTGGTGTATAGAGCCAAAAATGTTAGAATTGTGTCGATGTCCCAATATTTATGGACCTGACTGTATCTGTATGTGTGTGTGTGTGTGTGTGTGTGTGTGTGTGTGTGTGTGTGTGTGTGTGTGTGTGTGTGTGTGTGTGTGTGAGAGAGAGAGAGAGAGAGAGAGAGAGAGAGAGAGAGAGAGAGAGAGAGAGAGAGAGAGAGAGAGTGAGTGAGTGAGTGAGTGAGTGAGTGAGTGAGTGAGTGAGTGAGTGAGTGAGTGAGTGAGTGTGTGTGTGTGTGTGTGTGTGTGTGTGTGTGTGTGTGTGTGTGTGTGTGTGTTTGTAGACATACATTTCTTCAGTCCTGCTGTAATCCTGTATTCTCCTCCATGATCCACACTAGAAAACACACACACACACACACACACACACACACACACACACACACACACACACACACACACACACACACACACAAATTCAGTCAGTTAAACTGTTGCTAGGCAGTTGCCAGGGTATTCGGATGATTGCTATGCAGTTGCTAAGATACTTGTGGTTGTTGCTAAGCTGTTGCTATGTAGTTGCTAATGCGCAGTGCATCTCAATAAAGAACTCTGCGAAAGATATCCAAGAGTCTCCTGGTTCTCTGCTTCAATGAAGAAAAAAGTTTTCTACACCAGCACACAACTGTTGATCCACGACTGCCACAACATCGCAGTTACTTACTGGCAACGTCACAAAGTTACACTGTGGCGACGTATAGGCACCTTTTACTTTTCCGGTTGCCATGACGTAACTAATTATGACGCCACAATGAAACTTTGGTCACCAGATTACATTGCAGTTACGTAATTTTGTTAGTAACCAATAAATGATTATTATTTTACCACTGCTGTCAGCATCCTCTCTGTCTGGGGTGCGTGACGAAGCGGGCACAATCATATTTCAATGGAAGCCTCAATGTCTTTACTGGGTGTTTTTAGGGAATATTTGCATTTATTCACATGGTGGACTGTCATGATTTTGGCTAATGTATGTCACTACTGAATGATGCACATACCCTGATGTTATAGAATAATAAATTAATGAAAACCTAATTTTAACCAAAAATTTATATTCAACCTATTTCTTGAATTTCCTGAAAGCATCCCAGCGCCACATCCGACGGGTTTTCCCAGATCGCATCACACACACATACATATACATACATATATATATATATATATATATATATATATATATATATATATATATATATATATATATATACTGCCCTACAAAGGCAAAAGACAATAACTCACTTAAGTGTGAAACTGAGAAAAATTACTTTAAAGTTTTGTTATTTGTTCAGCCAAATTAATTATAGGTAAGACACTAAATATTTGGCAATTCGATGTTTTAGAAATAAAAATGATCTACATTCAAAAATTGTGAGCTCAGAGTTTATTTTTACCCCTATTTTGAAGTTACTGTACTTGTGTCTGCAAAAAGTGAGAAGTCACACCAAGGCAAAAGGCAGTAACTCCCACATTATCAATATTTAGTTGCTGATCACCATTTACAAACTGGTTATAGTAACACCTGTATATAATCTAGTGATCATGGGCAGTCTCATCGGCTATTGCAGTGGTTCTTAAAAAATTTATACCAAGTACCACCTTAAAAAAATAACAAGAAAAGGTAAGATATGGATTTAATTGCAAACACTTAGCCTACTGATTTTACAATTGATCATGCTACACATTACTGAATTTGAGTCCACACGTCCAAACAGGAAGGACAGATTGCTAAATAATCTGCATTATAAAAAAGGAAAGAAAAAATAAATCATAAGCGATTTTTCACGCTTGCGTATTGTTGCCAAGGTATCCCTTTACAGTGCTTAATATGGAGCTGCTTGGCAGATCACGATCTATCTAATTTGTTTGTCTAATACTTCAGTGATGGATCAGATGTATGAAAGTATACAAGTTACACCTGTAATTGAAATGCTTCATTGACTTCAATGGACAGTAGAACACTGTATAACTCCAAGACGGCACCATAACTTAATATTGACATGCGGCTAAACAAAGGCAGAATGCCCTAAATCAATTTGAATGTTCCAAACAAAGCGAAAGAGTGGTAACTGGTCTTCTAAAGTGTTCTGCCCTGGTTTCTCCAGAGGTTTTTGAAGTTACTGTTACAACAATACATTATTTTCTCTGAAAAACAACTGAATTGACTCAATATACTGATGCACATGATAAAGGATGTCTTGAATGTCCCAAAAATATCAATAACTCCAATTCGACCAAATCGAAGTTAAGGTCTTTTGCCTTTGTAGGGCAGTACATACACATATTATATATTTACATACAGAGATGCCGAAAAGTTTAAATAGTAAACCCAAAAACTCCTCTATTGCTTGACATACTTGAGTTTGTCCAGTGAGCAGTTTGGATCCTTCAGTTTCTCAGAAAGCAGCTTGACTCCTGAATCTCCTGGGTGATTGTAGCTCAGATCCAGCTCTCTCAGGTGTGAGGGGTTTGAAGTCAGAGCTGAAGACACATAATGACAGCCTTTCTGTGTCACCATACAGCCAGACAACCTACAAAAACATACAAACAGTCCACATCACATTAGTTTGTTCTTCCCTTTTATATTAAACTGTTTATTCACGCCTGTCAGTTTACTTAATGTCGACTTTAAGTTGTTGTCAAAACTGTTATCAGTGCGACTGGAATCTACATTGCCATCAATTATATCTCCAGATCAGACTGGTTTTATAAAGAGCTTTATTTCAGGCTATAAACTAAATCTAGCCAAAAGTGAATTTTTTCCACTAAACTCCATTTAAAATGGCACAGGGTAAATTTAAATACCTTGGAGTTTGGATAATCAATATATTTCAAGATCTTTTGAAGTTTAACTTTGATAACTTACTATCTCAAGTTCAGAAAGACTTTGAGAGATGGTCGGTAGTCCCTTTATCCTTAGCTGGCAGACTTAATACTGTAAAAATGAATACCCTCCCAAAATTCTCGTATTTGTTTCAGTGTACACCCGTTTTTCTTCCTCAGTCCTTTTTTCGAACACTTGATGGATTAGTTACAGAGTTTATATGGAATAAAAAAAACTGCTAGAATTCGTAAAGCACTTCTTCAACATCCTAAGTCTCTTGGAGGTATGGCCTTGCCCAACTTTCAATACTACTACTGGGCTGCTAATTTCAGAGTCTTTCAGTACTGGCTAAACCAACTCCAGCTTCAGTGTTCACCTATGTGGCTTGCCATGGAAGTAACCTCATGTTTGCCCACTACACTAGCAGCCCTGTTACATTCTCCTATTAACACTTCATACTCTCTCTTTACCAAAAATGTAATTGTAAAAATTCACTGTGAATCTGGAGACAGTTTAGACGCCATTATGGATTACAGGCTTTTTCTATGTCTGCCCCCATAGCATTGAAATTAGTTTTCCCACCATCTATGATGGATAGAACTTTTTCCCAATGGGCAACATACGGCATATCAACATTTAGAGATTTATATATAGATGATGTTTTTGCACCTTTTCAACAGTTTTCAGATAAGTTTTCAATGCCCAAAAACATTTTTTTCTGGTATTTGCAGGTTCACAGATTTATTCATGATATGCATCCTCAATTTCCTAGTCTTCCTGTAACAACTCCCTTGGACTCGTTCCTTGAACCAAGATCTATCGGGAAAAGGATGATTTCCTGGGAAGAAGATCTATCAGAAAATATTCCAGATGAATAATTATTACTGCATCGTATTCACTGGACTAAAGTTAGGTTCTCCAAAATTTACCCTGAGGTCGATCCTATCTGTGACCGCTGTCGTCAGGGTCCAGCAACCCTGGCACATATGTTCTGGTCCTGTCCAAGTTTACATGAATATTGGGTCCAAATTTTGAATTTTTGTAGCGATAACAGCACTCTTCTGTGTACTTCCCTTACCAGTTCACTTAGGTTACAAGGCAGACTTTGTGGCTTTTGTATTCCTCCTGGCGAGACGTTTGATTCTAATGCATTGGAAATCATCTGAGCCACCTACCCACTCAAGGTGGATTAAAGAGATTTTTCACTTTATCAAACTGGAAAAAATTAGGCATGCACTGAGGGGCTCTTCCAAGGGCTTCTATAAAATTTGGGGCTCTTTTCTTGAGTATATGGAAACACATGTGGAGGATTTATATTGATATGCATGTTTGATCTGATTGTTAAATGCTGTCATTGGGCCTCATTTATGAAACGAACGTATGAAAATTGGGCGTACGGTCGTTTCTACGCAAAACTTGAATTTATCAATATGGACGTGACTGGTAGCTACGATCAAATCTCACGTCAGGTCTGAGCTCGTGTACGCAAGTTTTTGAGTTAGACTGAATTTGTGTGCAGCCTAGAAATTTTCGGAGAATTTTATAATGACAACATTTTGTTTATTTAGATTATTTACCTGGCCGACAAACAAATTATTATTATTTTTTTATTCTTTTAGGGTGTTAGATTTGTATGCGCAAATGACAGCATAAACAACAGACCATGAGGATTCACACGTCTTCATATCACCCAACTGGCCGCACTTTGGTGAACAGAGAAAAACAGAAATTATAAAAAGAATAAATTAAATAAAGAGGGCTAGTCTACACGAAATGTATTTCTCTTAATCAATTAACAGATTTTAAAAAGGAGAAAAAAACAACTCTGTGTTTTTGTGACACTCTTAATGCATTTTATTCGTTTTCTTCATATCTTTGCTTTATTACATGTAACTGATCGCGCAGGCGCCTCACGCGCACATACACTACATTTCAGCATTGCTAACTTGACATTTTAGCCAATAATCAAACTAAAATGCAGTCACCCAGACTTAAAAGTTATTTAAAAGGTAAAGTCAGCACATGTGTAGGGTGTTTTACGTGGATATTGGAAAACAAGTGAAGTACAAAGATGTGTTTAGCAAACAAATGTTACATGGCAAAAAAAAGGAAACATTTGGATGTCGATGAGAGGCTTAGAGCACAATGCCATTTAGTTTCACTTTGCTCATTTATTCATTTTAGCTCAATATTTATATTCTGTAATTGGTGTTTTACTTTATAGTTTAATATACAATTTTATAGCTACTAATTTTTCATTCTTGTTCTTTAATACCTTTAAATTTAAAGGGTTTGTTGTGGATTAAGGAGAACTAAACAGGCTATAATTAGGGGTGCTCCTATTGATCGGCTACCGATCACTATCGGCCGATAATCTCTTTGGGATGTTTGATCGGCGGTCTCTAAAAAGGCCGATCACATAAACCGATCTAAAGCTGATGATGCGCCTGCCATGAGAGGTTTGGCACGACATTCAGCGGGACCGTCTCAGTCTCTGTCCGGCGCGGGTAAAACAATTATAATGCTGACGGTGAGGTACAATTCATATTCATTCATTAAATAACATAAAAAGTTAATTTGAAAACCTTATATGAGCCTTAATTTCACAAACAGCGCGAGTGAATGACCGCACACTCTCTCTCTCTCTTTCTCTCTCAAAGTGTGCAAATGGCTTCCGATCAGCACGTCGCGTCTGACTATAACGCTGCACAGTTGACACAGAAATTGTTGCTTGCGCAATAGAGGCAGTGTTGCATTGTGGCTAAAGTTTATAAATTGCATTTCTTTTGAATTATTTCCAGTATTTAACCATCAACCACGCGCTCTCCTGAAGACTGGCCGCTCATGCGCACTCAAAGCGCACACACATAACGCCAGCTTCACATAACTCTGTTTTCAGTGCATATTTTTTCCCACGCTCAACGGATTAAAGCGTTCAAGTTGCGCACGGTTGCGGTCTGGCAGTGCGTTTAAAGAGCGGTGCGTCTGAGATAGTTTCCGCACACACAGAATTAAAGCGACAGCGCATTGTTTGTGGTAAATATGAGCAAGAATTGACACGAAAACGTCATATTTACACCATAAATGCATATAAATAAAGTCTGCTGTTTCACAGTTAACACATGTTGGTTTTTGGCTAGGTTTAAAGGAAAGGAGCACTTTTAGATAAGCATGGCAATCATAGATGGCACTAGGTAGGAAAACAAAGAAAAGAACAAAAAAGTAGTTTAAATGTTTTGCCACTTGCTTGAGCAACTTAATATATAAATCTAGAAGTAAATGCAAAAGTAAAAAGCACTGAATAATGTGTTGCTTATATTTATTGCATTTAAACATGAAAGATTACTGTACTGTATTACTGTACTGTGTAATAAAGGAATCACAATGCTGAAAAAGCCTTTCCAGTAACAATGTTTGTTAAATGTGTTTGTGCAAATGATTGGAGTATCACTATAAATAATTCTAAAAAGAAGGCTTTAAAAAGATCGGTATCGGTGATCGGATCGGCAGATACTGCTTCCTGTGATCGGCCTCAAAAATCCTGATTGGAGCACCCCTAGCTATAATGTTTATAAATATTTTGTTATATTTATTGGTATTTAATATAGATATAAATGAATGTCATTGTTTGCAAATATAAGGTTAAAGGGTGTTTCAGAGTAAGATACATTTTTTTTCCTTCATGAGTTTACTTTACTTCCTCTCTTTGGCCGGGTTTCGTTTCTCCGTGTCGTAAACTCAAGGCCTCTAAAGCGGGGTGTTTTTAGGGGTGTGATATTTAAATGACGATCGCTTTCAGCCGCCAAATTTATCAACGTGCGATCATTCGTATGACGGGATTGGGGGCATACAAATGTTTCATGAATCACACGTGAACTCTGTCGTAAGTTGATTTGTACACTTGAATCTACGCTCGTTTCTACGTTAGATTGATAAATGAGGCCCATTGTATTTGGCACAAGTGCAGTTAGTGTTTTGTTTTGTTTTATTTTGTCATCTGGGTGTTTTTGGGTGGGTGATCGGGTGGGAGGTAAATAATTGCCAGATTCAAGGCTTGTCTCAAATTACTTTTTCTCCCAAAAATCCTCAATTGTGTTGTGTCATTATGATTAATTTACTGCTCCTGATCACGTCAGAGCCCGCAAGATCCCAAATCAGAAATATTGAACATGTTTGATATTTATGATTCTTGATCACGCTGGCTCTGACGTGATACCCGCCATAGTTTGGCAGCAAAAGGGGGACGAACACAATATTAGGAAGGTGGTCATAATGTTATGCCTGATCGGTCTATATACATACACATACATATATATCAGAGGTCGTGTTAACCAGAAATTTTAGTGTCCTCCGCTGTCACTTTCATGTTGAATATGAAAAGTGAAGAAGTCTCTGTTCATCTGTTCTCTTCATAAATAGATGCATAAGCCTATACAGTAGGTTCATGATTAAAAATGTGAACAAAAATAAAAGCAATTAAATGTGTTGTTAGAATTAAAATATGAAAATTAAAATGACGGGTAATAATAGATTATGACCAATTTTTGCTATCGTACATGAATTACAGTGAATTGATCCTGCCTTTCATTTACATCTGGAAGAGAAATTCCAGGTGCTTGAACGAGAGGACTGATTTCAGTTTAGAAATAATCCTTTGATAAGTTGAGTTGATAAAATGAAGTCTTGACAACAATAGTAACCTGTTTATCTAAAACTAAAGGTGAATTCATTATAACACCCATATTCTTGACATGATCTGAAACACTTATCTTCATAGAGGCCAACATACTTATGACAGTTATGAGTACTTATGACATACTTAGACAGTGTGTCATCTTTGGACCCTCATCTGCTTAAAAAGGAAATTATAAGTATTAAGGTGAAGAAAAGTGCTTGCCATCAGTCTCTTATCTGACCTAAACACTGAAAAAGCCATAAGACAACCAAAACTGGCCCTAATGTGGGCCACAGTTGACTTCTATTTTAACGCTGGTGTTCCCCACAGTTCTCATGTGGTCCACATGCTGAATAAAAGACTTCAAAAACAGTTCTTCACAAGTTTGAACCTAAATGGTTATAGCTCAGGCTCTACCTACATAGTAAGTCTGTAAGAGCTAGCATTATAGTGCACTTCTGTTTTTATGCTGCACAGCACACATATAAAAACTACCATAATAAATAGCTGGCTATGTAGCCTTCTGTAGACTCATATCCAGATCAGCCTGCATCAGTTAACGGTGTTGGATCCTACTAAAAGTCAGGCACATGCACACAGACATCAAAAGGGCCTTGAGCACCTGCCCTTTTTCTTTCTCGAGAGAAAGTGCTCTTTTTTTCTTGGAAGTTTTGTAATAAATTAATATATGTCAAAGAAATAAAAAAAAAAACTAATTTTCATGTTGGGAAATGTTAAAACTCAGTGTCTCCGCACAGACACACATTGCACACAGCACAACATACAATCAGTACAAGACAGAGAGACAGAACCTCAGAAGTAAAGCCCTCCCTCCCTTTCCAGTTGTGTTTGTCTTGGTGTGGAGGTGAGTGGTGATGAACAAAAGACTAAGCTACCTGTGCCTCTAATTTACAGCTAATTATCAAAAAACAAAATGCAAATATAGTTAATTTGTCTTGCCAACATGGACATAGCCAGAGTTCCAGACCTCAGTACATCTTTAATGACTGTCTGAATGACTAATTTGGTTTAAAACTCCTCATATGAGGGACTACATATAACAGTGTCCAAGAATGATCGCTGTGATGCTAGCGGAGTGAACGAGGCTTTAGAGTGATGAGGGCGCGGGTGCAGCTGTGTTGCCAAATCCAGTTATTGTAAGGGGTTTTGGATTTGTCTTTTCATTTAATTTGACAGTGTAGAAAGTTAATAAAGTGGGAAATTGCAGCTTTTTTGAGCTATATTTTATCTTATATTATTTGCAAAAGATGTTAACTAATTTTGCTTTATTTTTTATGTATTTGTCAGATTTTATTTGCTTTCATAGAATATCTGGCAACACTGCGTCACTGGCACTTAAACTGACAGCAATCAAAAACTCCCATGGACAGGTTATCACTGACAAGATACCACATTCGGTACGGCAAACGCAAAAACATCATGACATTATCTGTCAGAAACGTTATGAACGCTATCAGAAACAGTGTATATCATGAGTTGTATATTTGTAGGGGTTATTATAGCACAATTCTTAACCTCAGACCTAATTTTCAAACCCTGGTTATGGCCATGTTTGCTAACATCCCTGAAGTTTAGCTTAGGCAATATATCATGGGCATACAGGCTAACTTAATGGAGAAATGACAGCTGAATACAGTAAAATTATTAACGTGATCAGAATTGCCACATCTAAATATATACTTGAAACTAGTAGCATAGAAAACATGCACATAGTGGTTTAGTTTCCTTTGTTGTTTCTGTTCTTGTGATAAAATTAGTGAATGCTAAAGAAGACCATGGTCTCTTATGTGAACTGATTATTTTGTAGAAATCTGTTGAAAAATGAAACATGAAACAATTGAGTGAGTGTGGAAAATTAATATAATCTGATTAGTAAGTCAGAGCTGTGTTAAAATATTAAATTATTTTTTGTTTAGAAAAAAAATAGATATGAGAAGTGCTCTTTTTTCACTTGAGCCCCTGCCCCTTAAAATGTCTGTGCACATCCCTAATAAAAGTAGCCAAATTGTATTAAAATATTTAGGCCATATTTACAATTTACATTTCAATTAGCAAGTGTCAAGTGCTACATCCAAACCAGAAGTGGCCCTCATCTGTTTTATGACGTATGGGGCATATTTGCCATGTCAAATGTGGGACAGGTTAGGCTTACACACTGATTAGCCAATGCTGACTGTGCTGTATATTTGCCAAATTGTTATTAATTATTTTATATGTGGGCCACTTTAGGCTTACAGCCACATTAGCTAGTGTTTACTGTGCCATATCTTTGCCAAAACTGGCCCAGGTACATTTTAATATACCTCATTTGGATCACATTTGGTTTACACCCTGATTACCGTACAAGTAACATTTTGTTAATTATTTTATGGAAAACCAGTTACCTCAGTATCTCCATCTGACAGTTTGGACTCTTTAGTCCTTCAGAAAGAAGCATCACTCCAGAATCCTGCAGGTCATTGTTACTCAGGTCTAAGTCTCTCAGGGCAGTGTTTGTGGATTTGAAAACTGATGACAAACTCCCACAAGACTGAGCAGTGAGATTACATGAGGAAAATCTGAAAAAGAACACCGTAATTGCATACAGAATTAATATTAACAGTGTAATTTATTTACTAATTCATTTATTTTTGTTTTTGTTTTCAGAAATAAATAAATAAATAATCAAGTATTTCAAACTCAAACCTCAACATCTCCAGTTTAGAGTTTGCACTCTTCAGTCCTTCAGAAAGAAGCATCACTCCAGAATCCTGCAGGTCATTGTTGCTCAGGTCTAAGTCTCTCAGGACAGTGTTTGTGGATTTCAAAACTGATGACAAACTTTCACAGGACTGAGCAGTGAGATGACACCCACACAGCCTGTGAAGAGAACAAAATAAACAGCCATATTAATGTGAATTTATCAGATTTATCAGGTTATATAGTTTATAATCTGCAGTGCATATTAGTACTAAATAACAATTTATAATAAGAATACAATGACAAAGCAGTTATAAATAATTTCAAAACTATTTGTCAGGGTGTCGTGTGGAGGAGGATGAAGGAGGAGCGGAGAATGAAAACACATAATGTACCGTTTAACTTGGAATTTCATGGAATTTGTCAAAGTTTGGATTAATTAATCATAAGTATTACACTTAAATCAAGTGACTAATATTTATAAATATTAAGCCGCAAAAGACTGTTTAAATATGAATTCTGCGTGTCTCTGTGTTAATGAATGGCGCAGACACGCTTTTTTGTTCACTGCTCCATATTACAGGGCTCCAGAGTCCAGACGGACACATTTTTCTGCAGTGCGACTAATTTTTGTGAGCGGTCGCACTGGCACGACCACCGCGTTGTTCAACTCATAAGCGCTTTAATTTCTGTTGCATATGAGAAACATCAAACGGCAAACGAAACGTAACGAAAGCGAAACTAAACCGAGATACATTTGAGCTGCGCAGCGCTGACTGTTTATCAGCTTGGACTGCAATGCAAACTTGCACAAGCCCAGCTTTTCAGTAACCAAAGTTGACTTCATGACACTGTTTCTGCTACGAGATCCAGTGAGAAGCGTTTAAATTCTGCCCAGAATTCTGTTATAAACACTGCTGATGTACGTCAGAAAATTAGTAGTATTAGTAGTGATGCTAACTATATAAAACCAGTTCAATTTTTGCTGATGATATTCTTTAGCTTTATGCCTGTGATAGTGAAACTTGAAACTTCATGTCATTATTGTCTATTAAACAGTGCCCTTCTCGAGGAATAAAGGTGAATTGCACATATTTAGTAATCAGATATTTACATATTTTTTTGCGCACAAATGAACAAACTATTACACACCTCGAGTCTCTAGTGACCCCATACACTTTTTACAAAAAAATAAATAATAACACTAATATACACATTATATATATATATATATATATATATATATATATATATATATATACACACACACATATAGCTATGCTAATTATTTAATTTAATCATTTAATTTGTTTCTCTGGAAATTAAACAAGCTTCAGTCTGGATTCAGAATACCAGAGAAGAGATGAAGCCAACCCCTCAGAGGACCTCTGATGATGCCAGCCCCAAAACATACAGCACTATGTACAGCACTATGTACATCACATATGTACGTCAATTTGACAGTCACCACTAATAAGCTACTACTAAATATATTGTAGAAAGTTACATGTTCTGCAAAGCTGCATTGCAACAATTTACATCATGAAAAGCTCTATACAAATAAACTTGAACTGAATTCTCATAACTGGAAAACTGCATTACAAAATTCCAGGTTTTCCAGGATGGTTGGGAACAAAATAATTGTTTTTTTAATCAGGTTTTTGAGTAGGCATTGCCTGCCTTGTGTTCCTGGAGAAAATGCCACTGATACAATCATACTACGATACAGACGGGAAATATCTGCAGCTATAGTTATGAAACACTTATTTATCCACATATTTGAACATAATCATTCAGTGAATGTCAAACCTCAGTGTTTTCAGTCGACAGTGTGAATTTTTCAGTCCATCATAAATCAGCTTCACTCCTGAATCCTGCAGGTGATTGTTACTCAGGTCCAGCTCAGTCAGATGGGAGTTTGATTGTAGAACAGAAGACACAGTTTTATAGCACGTTTCATCAAGACCACAGCCATCAAATCTGTCAAAACAGAATGATTATCCAGATTATTTTCTGATTTCTGCAATAACCAGACAATAGTTCACATATTTTCACATTTTGACATTTGTTTACAAAGCATGAAAAAGGACAAATCTGGTAATATTCTGGCCATGGTAAACTGCCATGTAATTTCAGGTTTGCCAATGTATGTGGAAATTACCTGAGCCAAGTTACATAGGACAGTAAATTTCCAGAAATACCCAGATACTTGGCATACACTGACATACAGCTGAAACACTGCTGGTAGTGTGGACTGATGGCTGTCAGGTGTGAAGATCTTTTATATGTTAATGACTGGCACTTAAGGTGCTTGCTGTAGAGATGGTCTCAGATGGAGGGAGGCGATTCTTAGAAGCTTTAAGACTACAGGCCCAGAGCATCTACTTTTAAACTATTATTATAGCTTTAAGCAATCTTTTTTAATCTGCACTTGAATGTAGTTTAAAAAAGCGGAGAAAAATCATGTATTTATCAAATACTGCATCTGAACTTAAATTTCGTCATTTTTTTCCTTCTTTTTTTAATTTTATACAAATGTTTGAGTGGTAGCTATCAGTGTTTCCACAAAAATATTAAGCAGCAAAACTGTTTTTTAACATTGATAATAATGAGAAATTTCTTGAGCAGAAAGTGTTTGTAAACAACAGATTTATAAACATTTCTAATGATGAATGCTACCAGTTTCTAGGCATGTTTCCTGAACTATTCCTTAGGACAGAAGTTCCCAACCCTGTTCCTGGAGATCTACCTTCCTGCAGAGTTCAGCTCTAACCCTGATCAAACACACCTGTCTGTAATCATCAAGTGCTCCTTCAGATCCTAAATACTTGGTTCAGTTGTGTTTGATCAGGGTTGGAGCTGAACTCTACAGGAAGTAGATCTCCAGAAAGAGGATTGGCACCCCTGCCTTAAGCCTTCTAACACACTACACGATTATAGCAATCCTATAAGATCATTGCTGATTACACTCTGCAACATGGATCTAATAAACTTGGGTACGACATGCAAGTAAAACTGTACAATGATGACACCTATTGTCTCGTAGGCTAGGACACACATTACTACAGAAGAATAAAATGTCTTCAGCATGTGCTAGAGTAGCTTCTGCTTCACTTAGAAGGTATGAATCACAATTGTAAATTAAGCAACACATAATTATTAGAGATACTTTGTTGTTAAACTTGTTTCTGTTCCCTGTGTTTCTGTAATAAGTCGATAGCTATGTTTGCATCACCCTGTTTTTATGTGCATTTTGAAGTATTGCATCAGAAACGTGTGATGGAAAGCCACCCTTTGAATAAAAATCCCTTAACTCGCAAAAAAGTTTTTACGCTCTCTTGAGGTGGTTTTTGACTTGTGTGAAAGGGTTAATGCGAATAATGGGAGATGGAAACGCATTTGCCGAATAAATAATCGCACTCGGGCTCGGTTCAGGGCAACCATTCCTACTGTGAGTACACCCTTAGTTCATTATTTTGTGTTGTGCTTATAATGAGGATTGTTACTATATTTATGGTAATTCAAATGAATGGGGTCATAAAAATTCATGTTTAGAACATATCCACAGTGACATATTTACAGATAAGATTTTAGTTTGTTCTTCATTCCTGAAACTCTTGAACACCCTTTTTACTGCTGTGATATGTTTAGATGTTTTCAGTGAAAAAAATAATAATATGTATCCCTATATAGTTTTAGAAAATGCCTAGTTTTTTCAGAAAATATTGAATTACCCTTTTTTCTGACATAGTGGACCGTATTTTACTATATTTTACAAATTTTGTGAGAACATTTCAAAGAATCTGTGATTTGTTAATTCTATTTAACTGATACTTAATTGACAAAAGAAATATTTAAAACGTTTTTTCTGACCAACCAAAATGCATTTTATAAATATAAACAGATGACTCCAAAAAAATTGGGACAGAGGCAAAATAAACGTGAAAAAAGTTAGAATAACCACATAAACTGTTGAAACAGTTGACAGCAAGCAGGTGGATTGGTAATAGGTGAGGGTATCATGTTTGGGTATCAAAGGAGCTTCTCAGTCCTTGCAAGCAAAACTGCATCATGGCTCAAAAATTGTTAATATTAACAACAATAATATTAAGTTGGCCAGTGAAAACATTGGATTTTCTTTTCTTTGTACTTCTGTTAATTAAATAAATGTTAAAGAGAACAAACTTCTTGACTTTATGGCATTTCACAAAACATTTTCTGGGGCTGTGGAAAGAATATACATACAAACATATGCTAATCATTTTCAAAATAGATACTATTTTAGTGCTGTTCTGATTTATATATTTGTTATAGTCAATTAAATTCCAAATCTTGCTTTTTTTGTCAGTGTGGTGCGCCAGCTATAATAATGAGAAATGTTTCTTAAGCAACAATCAGCATTATTTCTGAAAGATCATGTGACACTGAAAGATGGAGAAATAAGCTTAGCATGAGAGGAAAACATTTTAAAATATTCAAATAGAAAGTTTTTTTTTTTAAATGGTAGATTTAATGTTTTTACTCTATTTTTTTAACAAACAAATGCAACCTTTAACAAATCTCACTGAGCTTTTTTAATGGTACTGTAGGCCTGTATTATAGGCTATTTTATTTATAATATATATTTTAAAAGCATGTGTTTTACTCCAAATATAACAGCCCACATTAGCACATACATCATTTTATAAAAAAAAAAATATGTAATTGAATGCCACATGACATTCATCACATATGTGATTTGACTGGACTTTAAATGTCATTATCATTAGTTTCCCAAGGAGCAAAAAAGCCACTTTTTTTTATAAATTAGGCTATATTTATGAGTTTGAACAAACTATTTAGAAATTTGGCTTTCAAACCAACTGCAGCCAAGCAGCAAACAAAAAGCTTTCATATTAATGTTTCTAAACAAGAAAAAGCATCTCATCTTTACGTGTTTAAATGCTTGTTATTGTTGTCTATTGTTTAAACTCGCCTTAACCAAACGGCCCCAAGAACAACTCAGCGCCCCCCTTTACAAAATATTGCTTCCATACGGAGCGCAGTTTGTCCCGTATAATCTACATGCAGAGTAGAGATATATATATTCTCTGAATGTGCAGTTAATGTCTGAGCAAGGCAGCGGTATACAGTTGCTTAATTAAAGAGTGAATCTAAATATTTAACTGTTTCAAGAGATGTGTGTGTGTCTATGATCTGTTTGTGTGTGTCTATGATCTGTTTGTGTGTGTCTATGATCTGTTTGTGTGTGTCTATGATCTGTTTGTGTGTGTCTATGATCTGTTTGTGTGTGTCTATGATCTGTTTGTGTGTGTCTATGATCTGTTTGTGTGTGTCTATGATCTGTTTGTGTGTGTCTATGATCTGTTTGTGTGTGTCTATGCGTGCGCGTGTAACGGAGTTGAAAAGAACATTAATTCTAATTATATTCATGAGTTTGAATTACATGAAATTAGAGGGTAAATTAAATCAGATGGTGTTTTAGTGCCCCCTAGTGGTTGATGCATTGCAGACATTTGTTATTTTGTCCTTTTGTGCTTACGGTAGTTCAGCAGAAAATGGCTGATACTTGTGCGGGTAAGTACATCTCTCTTCTCTCTTGTTAATGGAGTATAAAATATATGATAAAAGTGTGTTTAATATGAGCTTTTCAAATGTAAAGGTTTATATCGATGTTATCAGCAAATGTACAATGAGTTGGATGGGTTTATATGTCTGATTTGAAGCTTTGTTGAGTATTTATCCTCGTGTCTCAGGTGCTGCCGCTGATGTGTGGCATCGGATGGCTAAATGCAATCACACAATTATCCTTAATGAGAGAGTTTGTTTATTTTATATTTTTCTTATTTCAGTGGTCTATGTCTGCAGTGTTTTCGCCCTGTCTCTGTCTAAAAAGACGTTTTGATGTATTCCTCAGTTACCACTGCTATGGAGAATAAAAGAAAGAACACAACAGAGTCTTCTGTGCGTCGTCCATTTAAAGGCTAATGGCGGATGTGTTAAGGCACATTGGGGACAATAACTGTTACACGCTCGTGAGAGCGCTCTGTCATTGGGTGTTGCTACGTTACCTGAATGCTGCTAAAATGACAGAGCAGGCGGGAGATTTTTATAGAAACTTTACAGTGGCTGTTCATATAAAATGAGTTTATCAAATCCTGTACTTTTCATTGCACAATACATAACAATAATAGTTGTTAAAAGATTAACACTTTTAAATAAAAATTACAAAATGCATTTAAAAGAACAATTTGTTTCTCGTCACTGTTGCAGTCACAATTTTATGGTGTTAAAATGATTTACTCATATATACGTGGTTTGTGTGTATGGTGTGTGACATTTTTATATGACATAATTCTTTTTAGAATTCAATTTTAACATTTGATTCAAGCAAAAAAGATACTTTTTTGAGTGTCCCTTATATAGAGGGTATGCATGTGATGTCACGGTCAGCTGGAGTGAGTTCGGCTCCGCCCACTGAGTGGCGGCACTGGTTTCAGCGTAAATGCTGCGACAGAACACACTGAACACCTCTAAAACCAGAAGGAGCTTTGCGATTGACTGCACAAAGCGATTTGACAAGAAACGAGGTATATTTTTACAGGCTGCCGAAAGCTACAAAAAACTAAAGCAAATGGATCGCTGCAATTCAAAGAAACTAATGGATTAAATATCATACTTAAAATAACACTCACCAAGGCAAACAGTTATTATACTATTTGGAAAAGAAAGGGGGAGAATTCATTCACGATGCTCCGTGAATCTGCAACACGATCGTTTCCTCGCAATTCTCCGTCTTTTTTCTCAATCCAGCTCCAACTCGATCAGCACTATAATTCAACTTTTGCACCATTCATTCACATTTCTCTATGAGCTGACGATCTGAATACGGAGGGTTTCCGAAAACCACTGGACACAGCTGCCTCTAATCTCTTCCTTCTCTCTCTCTGCTCATATCATGCTGAAAGCAGCAGCAGCAGCGCCGGCGCGACATGTGGGCGGGGCTTATGAATATGCTGCTACTATTGGCTCCAGGAGAAGTCACTCAAGTGAGATGAGTGATTATTAAATATTTCGTCCTTCTGGAACTTTCTCCTTTTTTTTCTCTGTTTTTATTTTCCTTGAACTTTTCCTTATATTTTTGAATTATTTTTAATCTCTTTGCTAGTAGCCTGGGTTACCCGAGTTCCCAGCAAACAAGGGTCCATTTAGGTCCGCTGTGCGTCCACTTTGTAACGTTCGCTGGCGGATATTCTGAGGACATTAGCCCGAGCCAGTTTGCGAACGTCCCTATTTCGTCCCTCATATGCCATTTTATAACAGCACTTGAAAATCTAATCTCTTTATCATCAGATCTGGCACCTTGCAACTCATACAATGTTTATTACATTAAAGACAAAATTAAACTAAAATATAAACCCATATTGGATTTTAATGGGTACGGTTAAAACAAAATCCCTTTTATTTAACTGTGATAATGAAATGCAAAATGCACACAAAAAACATTGAATATATTATTTATATATTTTTTACTATATTATAATACATAATATATATAACTGACCCTTTAAGACTCTAAAAAAAGAAATAAAATAACACCAGCTTTTGTATTTTTGCATTCTATTTGTTTGTTTTCTTTCTATTTATTATATGATTAACAAAACAAGGCCTCTAACACTAGCTTGCTCTATTCTTTTTCTATTCTATTTCTATTAAAATGTAAATGTAATAGATTTGAATTCATTGTGTAAAATTAATAACTTTCATTTCTGGAAAAAGAAAATAGGAGTAACTTATGTCATCAAATCACGAGTCTGTTTTTAGCAGTTAGCTGTTATATGAACATCAAAAACATGATGCCCTTCAGTAATATAATTGAACACATGCTACAGTTATGCCCTATGCATTCCCCAGCATTAAGAAAATTAGGTTACTCTAAAAGTATGTTATAGAGTGATGAATGCAGCCAAGATGGAGAAAAGAAAAGAAAAGAAAAGAAAAGAAAAGAAAAGAAAAGAAAAGAAAAGAAAATGGAAAATAACACAGGTAAGACAAATATTTTTTTTCCTGCCTATTTACAAACCAAACTGTCGGTAAGCCAACCAGAAAAGTTATCATTTAGTTCTGAAGACAGAAGACAGAAGTAAGTATCATTTTTGCATTTAAGACTGCTATACCACACTCAGACCAAAAAAGTGTATTACAATATAGCCACATTGTGAGATAGGCTTCAAGCAAGTATAGATCAAAGGAGCGCATGACATCAGTTGAGGGTGGTGCATGTGTCCATGGCAACGCTCAGGTGCGGAGTATTCGTTGAAAAGTCACTAATTACATTTTAGATGTATTATTATTTGTCATGTGTTGAATTTAACTTTTTAAAAAGACGTAGAGCATGACATCATATCAGGACCGTTGCAGCATTCGAGGGAATTTTGCTCAAAGTCTAGTGTGACTGTGGCTTAATTCCAGGCAGGTCTTGACTGCAATACATGTCCATATATTACTATACCAAATTATTTAATTTAAGGTCTTTACAGCCTACAACATCAAAAGAACCAAAACAAACAACGACACTGACCAAGCAAATACATTAACAAACAATAGGCTAAAAATGACAAATTACTTTTATGCTGATTATTAGCTCTAAAATGTTTTGGAGTTGGCCGAGTCTTGATATGTGATTCATAAGGAATTACTGTAAGAACAGAACCTGACAAATGTACTGAAATAACTATTTTGTTTTGTTGCTTTGGTAAGAAAGCACATGGTAAAATCATAAATGTGATCATGTTTTGAAAGTGATGTGATTGTTTTCAGTTTTACTTACCGAACCGATCTGGAGTCTTTGAACACAGGTAACAGATACTGAAAAACTTCATTTCCTTTATGTTGTTTTCCAATGAACTGTTTTAGATCAAACACATCCATCTTCTGCTCTGATGTCACCAACACAAAAACCAGAGCTGACCACTGTGAAGACGAGAGTTTGGTTTCTCTTATTTCTCCAGATTTCAGATAACGCTGGATCTCCTTCATCAGTGAATCATCACCCAGTTCATTCAGACAGTGGAACAGATTGATGAATTTCTCTGCAGAGCGATTCTCCATGATCTTCTGTTTGATGAACTCAACTGTTTCCTTTTTATTGTAGGAGCAGCTTCCTGTCTGTGTCAGTAGTTTTTGTAAGAGAGTCTGATTGGACTCCACTGAGAGACCTAAAAGAAAACGCAAGAAAAGGTCCAGATGTCCATTCTTACTCTGTAAAGCCTTCTTCACAGCTCTCTGATGCAGCTCAGATATTGACCTCATAGATATGGACCTCCGGTTCTTAGAGAAAAAACTTCCTTTTGTTTGGCCAGATACATTTCTGTTGTTGACTGTAAAGGAGAGGTGCACATATAAAGCTGCTAGATGTTCCTGAAGGCTCAGATGAACAAAGCAGAAGACTTTCCCCTGATACAAGCCCAACTCCTCTCTGAAGATCTGAGTGCACAATCCTGAGTACACTGATGCTTCTGTCTCATCAATGCCACACTCTCTCAGGTCTTCCTCATAGAAGATCAGGTTTCCTTTCACAAGCTGCTGAAAAGCCAGTTTCCCCAGTTTGAGGATCATGTCTTCATCTGTCAGCTTCTTCTCATAGTCCTTCTCATGTTTGATGTTGGTCTGAAGGATCAGGAAGTGTGTGTACATTTGAGTGAGAGTCTTGGGAATCTCTCCAGTCTCTGCTGGACTCAACATCTTCTCTAGAACAGCGGCTGAGATCCAGCAGAACACTGGGATGTGGCACATGATGAAGAGGCTCCTTGATGACTTCAGGTGTGAGATGATCCTGTCGGCCAGACTCTGATCACTGATCCTCTTCCTGAAGTATTCCTCCTTCTGTGGCTCATTGAATCCTCGTACCTCTGTCACTCGATGGACACACTCAGAGGGGATGAGATCAGCTGCTGCTGGTCTGGAGGTGATCCAGATGAGAGCAGAGGGAAGCAGATTCCCCACAATGAGGTTCATCAGCAGCACATCCACTGAAGCTGATTCAGATATATTACACAGTTTCACTTTACTCTGAAAATCCAGAGACAGACGACACTCATCCAGACCATCAAAGATGAACAACACTTTATACTCATCACTGGATATTTCAGTTTCTTTAGTTTCAGGGAAAAAGTCATGAAGAAGATCTAACAGACTGAGTGTTTTGCCCTTCATCAAGTTGATTTCTCTGAAAGGAAGTGGAAATATGAGCTGGACGTCCTGATTCTCTTTCCCTTCAGCCCAGTCCAGGATGAACTTCTGCACAGAGACTGTTTTTCCAATGCCAGCGACTCCCTTTGTCAGCACAGTTCTGATGGCTTTGTCTTGTCCAGGTAAAGGTCTAAAGATGTCACTGCATTTGATGGCTGTGTCCTCTGTTGCTGTTCTCCTGGATTGTGTCTCAATCTGTCTGACCTCATGCTCATTACTGATCTCTCCACTCTCACTCTCTGTGATGTAGAGCTCTGTGTAGATCTCATTCAGGAGTGTTGGGTTTCCCTGCATCACTGTTCCCTCATACAGACACTCAAACTTCTTCATTAGATTTGATCTAAATGTGCTGAGGACCTCATTGCTGTAAAATAAAATAAAAAAGTTATTAAGCATAATATCTTATATATTCTGAATCATATCTTTAGATCATATCATTTGCAGAATTGTTATACCTGAGACCAGGCCATGTATCTCCACTCTTGAATTGTTCTTGACAAACCATAGACTCATCACTCTTCACAGTCACACAGCTGAACTCTGTTTCTGATGTCTTTTGCTGAACTGAACTATAAGAGAGAGAGAGAAATCCTTTGAATTATTGTATGCAACAAATTAGCTATTAATTTATTCATCACTTCAAAAAGAACTTTACCAATTCATACACTGTTTATAAATACATTTATGATTATGTAAAATGTCATGCTATAGGTTAATCACATTTTTATACAAATGTTATACCTGAGACCAGGCCTTGTATCTCCACTCTTAAACTTCATTGGTTCATTCATAGACCTGTCACTCTTCATAGACACACAGCTGGGCTCTGCTCCTGATCTCTTCTGATGAACTGAACTAAAACAGAACAGATTTAATCCTTTATGGTGAGAATCATTTGAATATTCTTCAAAAAGTATTTTTATGGAAGAAAAAAAACAACCCTTGAGGTTGAGGATATATCTGTTACTCAAAGTACCTGATTCCTGGGGAAAAGTCTTCATCTCCAGATGTTTGAGTTTCATCCATGATGGATCTGAACTGTTTGACCTCCACTGACTCTAGATAAAAGAGACAAACAGCCACAAAAACTACAGTAATTAAACAACCTTGTATTTATGTAAATCATTCTATTAAACATGTAAATATATTCTGTATTGTAAAGAATCAATTCTGTTTAAAATGGCCAAACATCTACATTTACTTTACAAAACATTTACATTCACTTTTATACCATTATTATCACTTCACTTTACTGGATCTCAAGACAAATTCTCACATCAGTGATTCAGTTTCTGCAGTTTATTAGTTAATAATGGTCACTATTTAATGGTTTAGCAGCACAGACAGTTCAATGACAGATACTGATGGACTCGTTCAGTAGTTGAACAGTCCTTTGGTGAGTCTGAATGAGTCAGACATGATGCTCTGGTTTGCCTATAAGCATATTTATGTTGATTTGTGGATTGGGCATAAACACTACACCTTTTTATGAGCTGGAGCAATTAATGATATGTTGAACATAAATACAACTGAGGGATACAATACACATCAAGTTTAGCATAAATTATAAACATCTATATTAGTGTCTTTTTAATAGAAGAGATGTAGTCCAACACTGTGATTCACTGAGTCATTAAACATCTGTAAATATATACAAAAAAATCTAAAACCGAGTTTGGTGGCTGTTAGCTTTGCTTTCCCTTAGAAAATTAACAATTTTATAGTGTCACTGACTTCAGGAAATCAGTGTAATATGATGGGTTTATTTATTGTAATTATTTTATGAAATGCACAATGCGTTTAAAAGGTTTCTGAAAGCAAATATTTTGAAACAACATAAGGGTGAGATATTCTCCTTATATTTATTTAAAGGCAATGCATGAGTAATATCTATGACTGAAATACATTTATTATTTCATATTACTTGCAGTGTAAAACAACCTTTAAAAATGTATGGGGTAACAACAGTAGCTACTTTCATTTTCATTCACACTGATCATTATATGAATGATATAAAAATGCAAAAATGTGTTTAGAGAACATTGAAATGAAACATGTTACAATATTGTCTATCTATATCTCTATTTGTCATATTTAATCATGTTTCTTGAGTGATTCATGGTTAAGTCAGTATCTTATGTTTACTTACAGTAATAAGGAAGTGCCTTTCTGCTCCACATTGAAGACTCGCTTTGATCAAAATGTTCGGCTACTAGACAGACTACATAGTTCTCCAAATGTCCTCAGTTTCCCATTACATACATGTAAATTACCCACATAATCAAATAAAATACACAGTTTGATTATCGGTTTTAAAAATGATCACCTGTGTTCAAGTGTAAACGTTGTATGTAAAACTATTTGCTTTCACTTTCTCAGCAAGGTTGCCAAATATGTCTGGAAAAAAAGGTTTTTACACAGTTCAGTTGAGAGAGTGACTAGAGACTTTGGTAACACTTTATAACAAGATAGATATATACACTTTATTATAATAATCAATTATAAGTCATTTCAAAGTGTTTTGCTAATAGTTAACTAATCATTTAAATATTAATATACAATTATAGATGATTAATAAGTGATGTTTTTAGTCATCCAAAAATGTTTTTGTATCTCAAAAAATTAACATATCATTAGTAAATGATTATCATATCATTAGCTAAATAATTATTGATAGATTATAAATCACTTATTTTCACAAATATGTTGCTCTAACTGTTATTATATTACATTCTTCTAACATTTTATTGTGAAGTTTTCGATGCTGTTCAAAAATAGTACAGAACAGACTTATGGGCTAACAATTCATGTGAATCGAAAATAACACATCCAATCTGCACTACAGACTTTACTAAAGATCTTATTGAGTTTGTGGCCCAAATAAAATCATTATCATTCATTTAATCTCAAATTAATGATCTATTAGTTAGTTTTCTAACTGACACCGACAGTTAAAAAGCAGCTCCATACCAATACACTCACAAAATGACGAACATTTGCTTAAGGATGAACACTGTGAGGAGATGGATGATAATCAGACTCCAAACTTTGATGAAATGTGTCTTTGAAGCAAAAACACACAGCACTGATCATTGATATTCATTATTGAAAGGACTAAATTAGGATGCAGCTTCTGCTTTTGTAACTTGTTTCTCAGAGTGTCTTTCTGACACTGACATCTAGTGGACATTTCATTATCCAGATAAACCTGTTTTGCACACGTCACTCAAACACAGAACCAGGAACAGTGTTGCCAGATTGAGCAGATTTCTGTCCAGTTGGGCTTCTTTTGATCAGGTTGAACCAGAGAAAAATGCATTGGGTGGGTGGAGAAAATTTGGGCTATTTCCTTTAAATAACAAGTGAGATTTTCATTCACTTTATTCACTTTCATAGAAAGTGAATAAAAATAGTGAATAAAAATAGAAAAATAATGTGCAGTGCAATGCAGTTTATCCAATCATAGTTGTGGTGAGGCATACTTCTCAGTCAATATGCTGTCTTGTGCTGGTGATGATTCGTGACAGGTTTTATTGTGATAAGGGACCACATTTGAACTTGTAGCTGCTTATTCAAGTGATCCCTTATGAGTTGTAAACAAAAGTTACAGTAAAGTGTTAACTACAATAAAGAATGAGAGAGTGACCCAACTCTCGAAAAGTATTCCCTGAAGTATAAGACGACTCGACAGCTCTCTGTAAATAAAATCAGAAAACAGTTAAATAACTGATGGAAATCACATATACTTCTGTCCATCGACTGCAACATACAACAGTCCTGACTGCACTCTGGTTTATTCATCCTGACAGCTTCTGAAAGAGGTCTGTGTATTTACGCTATTATTCTAACGAAAACAGCGCATCCTTGTATTGTGGCTGATACAGAACAGCGTATGTTTTTTTATGTCCAGTGGATACTTTCCAAAATGGCGCTACGGTGACATAGAGGAGATGAATTGTTGACTAAAGTCATTTTTGTTTTCTTTGCGTAAAAAAAGTATTCTCGATGCTTCAAAAAATCCTAACTGACCCTCTGATGTCACATGGACTACTTTGGTGATCTTTTTATTACCTTTCTGGACATGGACAGTATACCGCACATACATTTTCAATGGAGGGTCTGAAAGCTCTCGGACTAAATCTAAAATATCTTAAACTGTGTTCTGAAGATAAACATTGTGCACAGTGGTATTGATGGGTTTTCACGGCTCATCCTTTATCTGACTGCTGCAACAAACAACAAAGCTCAAACCGTCCTGGAGAGTTTCCTGTCTGCAGTGGAGCAGTATGGTGTCCCCTCCAGAGTCTGTTCAGATAAGGGAGGAGAAAACACTCTGGTGGCACGCTACATGGTGACCAGTCAAGGAGTCAATAGAAACAGTCATATTGCTGGAAGGAGCGTTCACAATCAAAGGTGCTCGACACTTACTTATTTTTTTACATTAACTGTTCTTTACTTTTTTTTATTATAAATCAATACAATTAAAATATGAATTACAACCAATGATATTTTTAAGAGTGATGTTTACTTGTCTGTATATACAAATAATTATGAGTTCAGATGTTACAACAATACTTTCTGACACTTTTAGTATGCAGTTGTCAGCCCTGGAGTTATTAATGTGATATCAATATTTCATTATTTGTATTACAGCCCTATACCAAAGAGAAGGGTTGAATTTTGTTTCACCATTTTTAGATTGTCTGTCTAAAATTTGAACATTTAAAATCACACCCTTAATATATTATTGAGCTAATGCCAATGTGGTATGTGTATTAATTAAACTGTAGTATCCAGTAACGCTTGTGTCGGTAACAGGGTTGACAAAATACTAAAACATGCGGTGGAATAATAGTCATAAAATGGTAAATTGGTCTGAGAGTGCAATACAATTTGTCATTTTAAGATTTTTTATATTTTGTGGATATTTAAAAAAAATGGTGATTAGTCTTATTTTATTTTAAAATTTGCTAAGTGGGAAAGGCACCGATTTTGTGGCGGGAATCACAGATGTTTTATTATTTTAGGATTGAACGGCTGTGGAGGGATGTATCTGAAAATGTCCCAGACCTCTTCTACACTACTTTCTTTCTCCTGGAAGCTGAGGGACGGCTTAATCCAGACAAGGAGACAGACCTCTATGCTTTACACAGATGTTATATGCCACATATTCAATCACATCTGCAACAATTCCAGATGCATGGAACAGCCACTCCTTAAGGTCAGCCAGAAATCAGTCCCCTTTGCAGCTCTGGTTGAGCAAAACAAGAGATGGAAACGGGAGCAACTTTTGCCAGGTAATTTTTAATCAATATAAGCTCTTACTTATTTACAAAGCATTTACTTTCAAAAATATAAATCTTAAATATAAATAACTTTCTTCTTATTCACAGGTCGATCAACAATGCAGAGGGGCAGACACAGGAGTTTAGTGAAAGTGAAAGTGACGTGACGTGTGGCCAAGTATGGTGACCCATACTCGGAATTTGTGCTCTGCATTTAACCCATCCAAGTGCACACACACAGTAGTGAACACACACACACCGTGAACATACACCCGGAGCAGTGGGCAGCCATATTGCTATCGCTGCGGCGCCCGGGGAGCAGTTTGGGGGTTCGGTGCCTTGCTCAAGGGTCTCACCTCAGTCGTGGTATTGAGGGTGGAAAGAGCGCTGATTAATCACTCACCCCACCGACAATCCCTGCCGGACCTGGGACTCGAACTCGCAACCTTTCAGTCACAAGTCCGACTCCCTAACCATTAGGCCACGGCTGCCCCCATGTTTACATGTTTACATGTTTACATGTTTACATGTACAATGTTTACAGTCCTGAGTTGGTGCAACCCTGTGCCCTGTCTGCAGTAGAACTGGAAACACTGCCAAACCCAACTGTACCATTGCCTGAGACCATACCGGTTTACATTGAGACAGTACGCATTCTTCGAGAAATGCTGGATGTTTGATTCATACAGATAAGTGTTATTGTAGTTAACATTTAATATAACTCATAAATAGAAATTTAAAACCACTATTTGTTAAAGTGGTCACTGAATACAAACAATAAAGTGACTGAAACATCTGTCAACATTCATTACTCATATCTGTCAACTCTTTACTACACAACTACTTAGATTTTCTACAATACTGCTAAGATTAAAGTCATCACATTTTAAGCTGAACACTAAACACCTAGTGAAATTGAGAAAACCCAACATTTCCAGAAAACAATTATAGCGCACAATAAAACAGGTGAATGTCTAGGCTACACCAAATGTTGGTGTCCAAAGAAGAGCATTGCACATCTGTAGTTTAAACGAGTCATAGTCTTTGTGGACCGGCAATTTTAAAATGCAGTTACATGTGTTTGCCTCTGGGTAGATCTTGCCAGACTCTTCTGGAAGTGCTTCAGTTGTGGGCTGGAAAATAAAGCCATTGGGAGGCATAGTAGAGGCTCCAGATGCAAACTCCAGCACATTCTCCTTCTAGAGTGAAAACTGAGTTTAATGTTCAGCATTTATACAGACACAGACAGACAAACCAAAAAATTAGACAACAGATGTAATTGTGTGTGCAGGACACTGTAGCTTATTTATGTGCGTGATGATAGTAAAATAAAGTGTGACATATTACACCCGAAAATTCTTCACACAGTGAACTACTGCTGTAGTACAATTGATGATTATTTAGGACCACAAAAATAAATCAGGACCATTGCCCTGTTCATGACCAAATCTCTGTGACTGTCCTAATTATGTTTCAATAAATTACAACATTTATAAAAATAAAATAAAATTACCATTGTGTATAATATATATATTTTTAATTTTCACTATCAATAAAAATCAATTTTATTGATTGGTTGTTGCAGCCCTACAATAAAAAACAACAACAATAAAAAAAAAACATTCTAAGCATTCATTTAAACATGGGTCTATTACCTTCAACATCAATCAGCCAGTCTCGCCAGAAGCAGATAGTCTGGGTTTCTAGCTGTCTTTTGTGGGTCCCTGGCTCCGAAAAGCTTACTTGAAAAAGTGCTGAAAGATCATTAGCTTTCAGAGGCCTCACATTCTCCACAAAAACCCATGGAACAAGTCCAGGTGTGCCCTCATCTCTTCAAGGAGCCCGAGTGTATTGAAGCCCTCCATAAACCTGAACACAAATGCATTGGAAATATAAAAACATAAGCCAGCCTCCCACCCAACCAGATTATATCATTGGTATTTTTAAAATCTGTTTCAATTAATAAAATTAACTCATTCATAAAGACTTAATGCTTTTTATTGTTATTATTTCAATCTCTTGAAATTAGTTTGTCAGAAAATATGTACATATCCCATTCCTCTTGTATACATGAGGTTGCGTAGAGGACATTTAGCTAGAATAGAGGATCTGCTTGTGACTGCGGCTCTGCCCAATGAGTGGCAAATGACTGGCAGCATGAGTGTAAACATATTTTTATTTGAGTATGTTTTGGTTATTTTGTGATTAATGTGTGCCACTTCCCACCTCCTTCCTAAATTTACAAATCCTGAATGCCCTCATTTACAAGGATGACTGGAATTGTCAAAACAGAATTAAATGCTGGGTTTTCTCTACTTGCAATGAAACTTAAGCATTCAAAACGTCACAATCACCATATCCCTTACAAAAATGAGCACAATTAAAAGTCTTAAACTACTTGGGACTAAATTAGCCCAATTTTAAATGAATGAAAATATTCTTGCTTATTTTTTTTACTATAAAATGGATAGTTCTGGTAACAATGAATATACAGGAATATATAGTATTTAGAAATAACCATGAGTGTCGAGGGTTAGTCTCTTATCTGTCTCTGTTCCTTCAAATACGCAGGACTGCTGAATAGCCTTCATCAGCGATCTTAAATACTCGCGAGTGGACCACCACCATCTACTGCACCTTCAGGTGTTTGTTCACCGTCAACAAAAATGACATCCAATCTGGCCTCAGGATTGAAATGTCGCCTTCTGAAGGCCTGAAGGGTGCTCCTCAATATGTTGTGGACATTTCCAGTGTAGTCTCTGCAAATATTGATGTGATTGCTAGTTGGACAGGAATTGTCATCAATCTTCTCCCCAAGTTGTTTCAAAATGGTTCCAAGGTCAGTTCTGTACATAAAAATACAAAAAGTTAAGGAAAAATGTCTTACTTATAGTAAGCAGCTCCTGCCCTTTTCTTAAATAGACAATAGATTTTAAAGCTGTATTTTTGCCGTATCAGCATTAAGGGGCGTGTCTAGTAATGACAGGGAGGAAAGAGCACTCAGTGAGTAAACAGGACAGATATTAGTAGAGGGCAATTCCAGTGTTATGAAAGTAAATTCACAGTTAAAACCCGAAATATAATTTTTCATAAATTGTATTGATTTCCGATATATTGAACCTTCTCTTTATATAATATCATAGTGGTTCCCTTTAAATGTCTTTTAAAGCACATCAATGCAGTAAAATACAGACCATGATGCATTAAAAAGTTAAACAATGTTTTATTCTTTTGGTAAAAAACAAATAAATTGTTTTATCATGGCATTGAAGACTTTTGCATGGAATTGCCCTGGATCAACTTTAGATAGCGAGAGAGAGATGGCAGATAAAAGAAGAGAAAAATATCAGCGGTACAAAACATTAAAAAGAAAAAGTGCATACCCTTCAGGAGAGAAAGAGCTGTCATTCTCAGTTCCCAATTCGCAACACACAGGTGATGGTAAAGTAGGTTCAGCTTGATTGTTGGAATAAAGAACTTGAATGAACTGCAATGAGTTAACATGCATTAAGTAAACATGTGTTGGTATGAAATCCATCCATTTATTTATTACACGGCTTCGTGGAATACTCGCTTCTGATTGGTCAGTCGCCGCATTCCGAGGGTCGTTATTCCCAGATAACAACCGCTAAAACTAATAACACAGGCTCATCCGGGTTCTATGAATGGTCTTGACCATTACGTATCACTCCGCTGCTGTCACTGCTGCATATCTGCCGCATATCACTGGCAGTTTGGCGCCATCTTGTGGATTAAAACGCTTAACCACGAGTTGAAATCTATAAAATTACATTTGTGGCCATTAATTACTCATCTACAAAGAAGGCACAGTTAAGACGGTGTTCGCTGCGTTCAGCCATTTGTTAGGAACTATATTTTTGCGGAAGCTTTGCTTTTAATTAAAGACCTTGAAAATAAGTAAAATATTACTCAGAGCAATTTTTCCTGTTTATTGTTTTGCTTTTGTAGCAAGAAGCCGTGTAATAAGCGGGATAATGTAGATCCAGCAGGTTGTTATCGCAGAATAAAGCCCGACAGGCTTAGCAACTGCCCGACGCGAAGCGGAGGATAACAACCTGCTGGATCTACATTATCCCTTACACATATATATATATATACACACACACACACACACACACACATATATAGAGAGAGAATGGCACTGGTGGTGGGTTTAAAAACAATTAAAAACAAATCTCTGTTGCGGGACATTTTACAAAACAATCCCACAAAATGAGGAGGATGAGAGGGCTGCAGTTTTTAATAAGGTGGACAGATTTCGTTATGGAAAAGGTAAGCATAAGCATAAGAGTCTGATATCGTTGTGGTGGTAATAATGCATGAATACTTGCATTATTCCATAAAGATAAAAGTGTAGTGTCTCGCATGAGCTCCATGGCCTTTATTTTGATGGCTCGGGACAGAGGGGCTGGTTTTGCATGACGTTATGCTCTGAATGCAGACACAATGGCTGTATTGCGTTTACATTACTCTGAGATCAGATCACAATGCGTCCTCACAATACGTCAAGCTCTTTTTATTTTAATTCTAATATTTATGACTTTCAGCTTAGAAATTCAATTAAAAAATATAAAAAATCAATAAAAACAAAGTTTGCTTTTTGAATTACATTTTAAAAAATATTAAACTTGTACATTATTTTATATATATTTTGAGATATGCCTGTATATTTCTGAGAATGTGAACACTAAAAGCCTCATGTATATTAAACTAAGTAACACAATTACTTACCACTGTAACTGCTATTAGTTGTTTTTAGTTTCTTTCTTATGTTTATGTGTAACAAAGGTTAAACTGATTAAAAACATGGCTCTCACGTCTGGATCATCGGCTTGAATCCAGTGGACGTAAAGTGTCTTTGAGACACTTATGTTGTTTTGTAGAAGCATCCCAGACATGTTGCTTTTTAAAGTTGTTAATGAAAGGGGATCTTGAATGTAAAAATATTCAGTAGCTTCTTCATGCTCTCCCACAAAGTCAAATAATATCTACGTAATCATACATGAAGGAAATATGTAAATTAAACACTCATTTTCTAAACAGAAAACATTGCACCATATTTGCAGTCTTTGTTAGCACATTGATGAATTGTGCACAAATTACCAACCTCAACTGATTCAGATACAAGGAATCTTCTTGTTCTGGTCTGACCACTGGGGTATTTAAATCTGAGGGGAAATCCATGAGGTGGCTCAGGAATACCAGCCATTAAAGAAAGAAAATATAATTAAAACTGCAAAATAAATAAAAAATAGTGCTGCAACAATTACTGTAATTTTAGTTTGAAAGTTGGGTTAAATGCAGAGGACAAATTCCAAATATAGGTTACTATACTTGGTCTTTTTTTTTTTTTGCATAAATCTATTAATTAACTTCGGTTTGATCAAAACTAATGTTTAAAACAAATTCAGGATTTTAACTATTTAATTTTTAATTTAATTTTTGAAAAAACACACAAAATGACTTATTTTCAATATAAAAAGTGATTTTAAACTGGATCTCTTTTTACCTTTATAACAGTCTTGGACATGTCAAAGATTAGTAACAACATTGGCCTCGATGCATTGTTAGTTTTTGTGCAGCATCAGATTTAATTTTTTCTCCCTCATTTATTGTTCGTGGCCCCATTGACTTCCTTTATAAACACATTTTTTGATCGCAAAGCCATGACATCATATAATCATGCATTTTTGATTGTTTGTGGCTTTCCCTGTTGGGAAGAGGTTTAATTTGTATTTTTTTTACTGTTGATGACCACGTAGCACTATTGACCCTTTAGATAGGTCTGTGTAAAAAAAAGCCAAGTTTCTGGATTTTTATATGGAGTTATATGGAGTATAACAGCATATTATAGCGATATATGTGTACATATACTACTGTTCAAAAGTTTGGGGTCAGTAAGACTTGCAATTTTTTGTTATGAAGTCAAGGCTGCATTTATTTGATCAAAAATACAGAAAATAAACTGTAATATTACAAAATGTTATTACAATAGAAAATAATGTTTTTTTTTTTTTGTTTTTTTTTGAACCTGTACTTTTTTCTTTCAAGAACAACATTTATTCAAACTATAAATCTTTTCTAGCAATGTAAATCTATTATGTCACTTTTTATGTAACAATTTATTCATTTCTTTCAAAAAAAAAAAAAAAAAAAGAATGAATAAACATTTACTGACCCCAAACTTTTGAACGGTAGTTTATATATCAAGTTAAGTGTACAAAGGTCACTCTCACACACACACACACACACACACACACACACACACACACACGCTATAATATGCTGTTATACTCCATGTTACTCCATATAAAATCCAGAAACTACACTTTTTTTACACAGGCCTATCTAAAGGGTTAATAGTGCCATGTAAAAAAATATTATGTTATCATGTATCAAACTTATTTCTTACTATCTTGATTGTAGTACTTTTTTAATGTTGTTTAAGCTTTGATTGAGAGGTTTCATGAAATGTTGATTTCATTAATATAAAGTTCACACCACACCAACAAATGTCAACAAACTAGCCTGATGAAGTTTGCTGGACCGATGTGATACTCCTGTCAGTATTGTTGGCATTGCTTTGAGTCAATTTCAACTGGATTGAACATCTTAAATCAGCATTTGTTGATGTCATGGACTGTCTGAGCAGTGTTATATGATTTTCCAACAAACTGTTGGCATTTGGCGACGCAAACTGGCCTTAAGAGAGTATGTCTTTTATCGATTCTTATACTTCTTGATCTTAGTGCAGCATTTGATACTGTCTCTCATACTATACTTTTAAGCAGACTAGAGGCTATTGGAATTGTGGGTATGGCCCTATCTTGGTTTCATTCTTATTTAACGGACCGCATGCAGTTTGTACAATTTAAACGGTTTAAATCAAGCCTTACTCCAGTTGTCACTGGTGTTCCGCAGGGCTCTGTTTTGGGGCCTCTTCTGTTTATTATTTATCTTTTACCTATTGGCACCATCTTTAGGAAATATGGCATTCAATTCCACTGTTATGCCGATGACACCCAACTTTATCTGTCCTCTAAGCCTTCACTAACGTCTCCCCCTTCTGCTCTTGTTGAGTGCCTCGAAGAATTAAAATTTGAAGCTCATATTAATGGTGTTACCCGTTCTGCATTCTTTCATATTAGGAATATTAATCGTCTCCGTCCTGTCCTTTCTCTGAGGAGTACTGCTACTCTTGTGCATGCTCTTCTTGCGATCTGCTTCGGCACTTACTTTAGTCCTTCCACGTACGCGGACAACTTCCATGGGATCACGGGCTTTTAGTTATGCGGCTCCCTTTCTATGGAACTCACTTCCTGTGGAAGTTCGCAACAGTCCAAATCTTCTGATCTTTAAATCTCGTCTAAAAACTTGTTTGTTTAGGCAGGCTTTTATGTGATTTTATGTTTGTTTATTATATTGGTTATTTTTTATTGTTCAATGTAATTGTTTTATTGTGTTATGATTTGTAAGGTGTCCTTGAGTGTCATGAAAGGTGCCTTTAAATAAAATGTATAATAATAATAATAATAATTTCTCATATTCAAGGTTTTATGGGATGTTGTTGTGAAGCAGTTTGGGTATGTCACGAACTGTGTGTCAGATTCATCAGCTGATGTGCCCAGCATGGCCACCAGAGGACACTCTGTCTGATTGGCACATGGCTTGTGTTGTGTTTGTTTGGTGCCATGTGCTTTCCCCCTGTCTATTGTCTGACCCCACCCATCTTGTTACCTCATTATTGTTTCAGTGATTCCACCTGTGTCTCCCTTATTTCCGGCCTTACTTATTCTCCCTGTGTTGGTAGTCTTGTGCTGGTTCGTGTTTGTTGTTATTGGGGGGGGTTTTGTTTCGGTGTTTCTCCGTTTGGTTATGTACTGTGTCCTGGCCTGCCTGCATGTTTTTTCCCCCATTGGGGTAGTTTTGATTTATTTTTGTTTTCATTAAAACCCATTTTGTCCTGCATTTGAGTCTTCGTTTCGTCTCTCCATACGGCCCGTGACACTGTGCCATCGTGGCTCCCTTTTTTTCCCCTCTGGATGGAGCCACCTCTCCACTGTGTTTTTGTATAGACTCTGTAGAGACTCCATTTCCCATAACCCCTCTCTTATGCCCCGTTCGTCACCTCTCACCTTTATCCCCTATCACTTCCTGTATAAATAGAGCGTCATTTCTGTTCCTCCTTGCGATGTCATAACTTGCCCCGGCCGTTATTTCTAAGCGTTTTCTATAGTCCTAGTTTCCTGGTTTCCTGTTCCCCTTGTCTCCTGGTTTCCCGATCCTTCGCTGCCCGCCCTTTGACCCCCTCGCTTCGTCCCTGGTTTACGATTCTCGGATTTCCTGTGTTGTTCCCGCTCGCTCCCGTCTGACCCCTCGCCTGCTTTACTATGAGTATTTATCCTAATAAAAGTCTGCATATGGATCCGCACGCCTCCCGTCTCGTCTCTGGGGCTATCGTCACAATAACAGTCTTTGTAGTATCTCTGCTCATCAGACGGAGTCTAAACATTGAACCAAATGCAACAAAGTACTTAATTAAATTTTGCTATTTTTTATCATCATTACTTCATCTCCTGCTGCTGCTCTTCTCTGGCCTTTTCCTTCAGTTAACTTCTTGGTAGTTAGAAAATGTCAATACAGTTTGGGATATCAGTCAAATACCAGGGAAGATTTATGCTCATAGGTTTTGGGGATAAGACAAGCAATATTTCTGACAAGGTTTCGATATCAAGCAATAAGGGTCTGGTGATAAGATATGGTCTGGACACATGATCTAACATGCAGTACCAGAATTACATTTTCTTACAATTCCCAACTCTACACAGATCATTGTACTTATTCAGGTAATCCCACTACATACAGAAAATCATACCTTTCTGCCTCTTTCCAACCATTTCTGCTCCAGGTCATGCTTTGATCAAAAAAGAAATCAGTTAATTGCATTTGCCATAAATTATTCAACGACAGTAAGACGATCTCTTAAAGTGATAATCTGATCAAAACAATGCTGGACATTAGAGGTATACTGTAACAATACACCAATGCTACAGTTATGTTGGGTGTGCGGTAAGAGCAGGGCTCATGTAATGGCACCAACGATGCAGAAGAACACTAGAATAGCTATAGCCTACCTGATGTTCACTGCCTATTGAATACAAACAGATTTAACATATGAAGAGAAATGAGGAATTTATTTTAGTATAGCCTATTTGATGTGCAATTTACAATAATATTACTATAATTATGTGTTTATTATTATTACTGACTGGTTACTGATCTTCCCGTCAACAAACAACCAGTCTATTGCTATAGCAGTGATTATTACAAGGTATTCATTCATAAAAATGAACTTGAGTCATTGATTCTGCACAGCCTCTTCCTATGGAGGTAAAGCCCAGATCTACCTTCACAGAGCACAGCGTCATCCACAGTGTTTGAGGAAGGAGTTCAAGATTTCCTGTGTCTGCGTGCACAACAAGGGGCCAGGGCCAATATGCTAATGTACCAGTCTGGCATCAACATGAAACGGCTATTGACTTGCTTTTACAGCGATTTAAATTAACGACTCCGAGTCGACTCTTTTTTTTTTTAACAAAATAACTTTATACACGGTGCTCTTTCAGATTTAGAGCTTCGCAGGGCGTTTCTATTCACTTAGAGCTGTGTTACACACTGCATGAGAGGTCATTTTCCAAAATCCATAATAGGTGCCCTTTAAACGCGTTGTTCCCGCGCTGACCACTGATTTATTTAATTGTAAAAAGTAAAACCTGCATTCAGATACAGTCCAGTCCATACCATTCAGATAGGTGCCATATAACAAATTTACCCTGGAGAATGTGGTTAGACAAGTCGGGTGCACAATTTGGATGAAACATTATAAAAAGCTAAGCCCACATAAACTGTTAGACATAGCTTTTCTTGATCAGCACATAAAGAATCCTGAAACTCTAGATCCTGCTGATGACGTATATATCTCCATTCATCCAAGGACTCCTGACAGGTAATAAACATATAGGCTATTTATTAAACAGGCTCTTTTTCCAATTTATGAAAGTATAATAGCACTGTTTCACATTATTTATGTCTGTCGAGTCGAATCTGCGTAGTAGGTGGTAAACGAACGCAGCAGAGCAAGCCACGCATTTGTTGCACTTATGTGTTTTTTTTTTTTTTTTTCAAAATGACTGATCGTTTCGCTAGATAAGACCCTTATTCATCGTCTGGTGTGGTTTATATTCTTTTGAAGCTGCACTAAACTGTGTTTTTAACCTTCAACCGTCTGGGCACCATTAAACTCTATGATAATTAGAAAAACCCTGGCATGTTTTCAGCAAAAAAAAAACTTCATTTCTTTTCGATTGAAGAAAAAAATACACATCTTGGATGACATGGGGGTGAGTAAATTATCATGAAATTTTAATTTGAAAGTGGACTAATCCTTTAAGCTCACTGAAGATCAATAGTCAGTGATGAAATAAGGATAAGTAAATTGCAAGCAAAATGCAAGGGCAAAAACCTACAATAAATATGAACCGCTATGTATTTTGTGTAAAATAATTAGTCTTAACCAATTTGCTGTAAGTTTTAAAAAATGTTCAATTGTGCCAAATAACGTGGATCCCCCCAATATTAAATATGTTGAATGAATGAAATGGGGACCAATTATAATATATTATTATAAAACATTGTACACTAATCTACACTATTTTATTGTTTCTGTGGGACAATGTGAGAGACACCTATCAACTTCATTGTATTATTATAAATATTATCAACCCTGTAGGACACATTGGTTATAGATTTGCCAATCACATTAGAGTTTATGGTCATTCAGATTTGAAATGGTAATTCTGTAGAATGACCCCTGACTGTTTTTGAAGTTTGTTAGACATACCTTTTCTTGGTTTTCGAGCAGAGACTCCTGAAACTCTAGATCCTGTTGATCCTGCTGACAAAATATGGATTCATCCCCAAACTCCTAGTAAGCAATAAATAGATAGACTACTTAATAGACAGAATTTACCTTTTTTCCACCACAATCAAAAGAAACATTGAGTTGTTTGACTGTTGTGTGAGAGGATGCAAGTTCAAGATTGTGTGGTACCAATTTTATTTGAATAGTATTTTTGTGTTTATTGTGACAAATTTAAAAAAAAATGTGCAAATCCCAGTCTATAAAAGTCTAAACCATGTCACCAGTATTAGGTCGTCATCTGTTAGGTCAGCAAGAGCTTCAGCTGGATTGGGCTGGCTGTTAGATGAACAAATGGCAGATTCTCTGTTCTCACTTTCAGACCTTTAAAACATACAATACATAATATTCAGAACCAAATACTCCAAAAGAAAAGACAAAGTACAACAGATTCATAATACATCTGCAGCTCAATGATAGGTATGGGACTAAAATAAAAATCATTTAAAAATAGTAAAATCTCAAATTCATTGAATAATAAATGGCAGTAAACTGTGAATTACTTGCGCTACAAACAAGTTTTATCAAGTTTAATATTTATGACAATAAGTTAAAATAATATCAACACAATTTTTCAAACATGTTCTTCTCATCCAGCAGACATCAACTAATATTTTCTGACTAATAGTACAAGTTTTAAAACTGCTTTTATTGGAGGAAAACAGTTATGGGCCTTTGCATACATTAAAAGGTCATTAAAAAAAACTCTTCACTGCAAATCAGGCATTTTTCTTTTGGTCCAGATGAAACCATCTCAGGTTCCACCTAATGTGAAAACGTCTTGGTTACGTATGGTAACCCTCGTTCCCTGATGGAGGGAACGGAGACGTTGTGTCGAAGTGACGACTAGGGGTCGCTCTTGAGAGCCCGAACACCTCTGACAGCTTTGAGAAAAGGCCAATGAAATTGGTACGCAGTATTTGCATAGCCCGCTCCGCCCCGGAGATCCGGGCATAAGAGGGGGGGGCTAGGCAACACTCATTGTTCTGATCTGAGGAGCCGAAGCACCCGGCTACACTCAGAGGCGGTCCGAGGTTGTGGCAAGGGGGACACAACGTCTCCGTTCCCTCCATCAGGGAACGAGGGTTACCATACGTAACCAAGACGTTCCCCGTCTGTCGTTCACGTTCGACGTTGTGTCGAAGTGACGACTAGGGGTCCCAGTTGAAAACGCCACAACCAGCGGACCGCGTCACGAGTGCATGGAGTGCAAATATTAACAGGTCTTGCGTGTTAGATAAATGTCACTCACCTCTACGTGACCTTCCAATGCCCAAGAGCTTCAGCCAGCCTTTCCTCACCTTTGGTTGAACATCTTGGAGAACATTGGGCCAGTGTCCGTCCTCCCCGGGGGGGGATGGGCACTACGGAGACCACACCCTGCCCGGAGGGAGGTATTTGTGTGGAGAATACACTTGAGGGCTCGCACTAGGGGAGCACAACAAGGGGACGATCCTGAGGCAGGCTCCGCATGAGGAGAGACTGCTGAGCTCAGGGTCGGAGACAAGTTTTGTCTTAAGGGAAACACCGCATCTCTGGGAGTATAGGTGGAGATACACACATGGGGCCGCATTAGGAGCCACTACATGTGGGGCACCAACCTAATATGAGAGTTCACAAGAGGCAACCTAACCTCATATTAGATTCTGATAGCTAGTTCCTCCGCTGAACATAGCTACGTTGCGGGTGCAACATGATGGAAATTGTCATTCAGGGTTCACGCCAGGAAACTTACTGAACTGGGGAAGCGTCATCACCCGTGGGGAACGACGCTTCAGCAAGCTTCTACACCGTGTCAGCTTCAGGAGTTACTGGGCTTGCGTTCAGGACTCCCGAAGAGACTGGTTCTACACGCAGATTGTAGAACCTGGCAAACGTGTTAGGTGTAGCCCAACCTGCAGCTCTGCAAATGTCTGTTAAAGAGATCCCGTTCGCCAGCGCAACCGACGCTGCGACGCCCCTGGTGGAGTGGGCGTGCACCCCCAGCGGGCAGGGCACCCCTGTGGCCTGGTAGGCCAAACGAATCGCATCCACAATCCAGTGGGAAATTCTTTGTTTGGAGACAGCTTTCCCCTTCTGCTGTCCTCCAAAACAGACAAAGAGCTGACTCGACCGTCTGAAGCTTTCAGTACGTTCCAAGTAAATGCTCAGGGCACGGACTGGGCATAACAAGGAGAGGTTGGGGTCGCCTTCCTGAGAAGGGATAGCTTGCAGAGTGACCACCTGGTCCCTGAAGGGAGTGGTGGGCACTTTGGGCACATAACCGGGCCGGGGTCTCAGGATAACGTGAGAGTTAGCCGGCCCGAATTCGAGGCACGAGTCACTGACGGAGAGGGCTTGGAGGTCTCCCACTCTTTTGATCGATGTGAGCGCAGTCAGGAGAGCCGTCTTTTGGGAGAGAGCACTGAGTTCGACTGACTGGAGCGGCTCAAAGGGACCTGACTGTAGGCCCCGGAGGACCACAGACAGATCCCAAGAGGGGACAAGGCGCGGTCTGACGGGGTTCAGCCTGCGTGCACCTTTAAGGAATCGTATAACCAAATTGTGCTTCCCAACCGATCTACCTTCCACCAGGTCGTGGTTAGCGGCAATAGCGGCTACCTGGACCTTAAGTGTTGAAGCAGAAAGGTGTCTATCCAGTCCTCCTTGGAGGAAGGAAAGCACCGTTCGGATGCCACATCTCCGTGGGTTCTCCCCCCGGGAGGAACACCAGTTTGTGAATTTGCGCCATCTGAGGTCGTACAGCCGCCTCGTGGAGGGAGCTCTCGACTGCAACAGAGTGTTTACCACTGCCAGTGGGAGATCTCTGAAATCCTCCTGGTCGCGTCCAGGGACCATACGTGGAGGTTCCAGAGATCTGGGCGCGGGTGCCATATCGTGCCCTTCCCCTGTGAAAGGAGGTCCTTCCTCAGGGGAATGCGCCAGGGAGGAACGGGGGAGAGGAGCACCAGCTCTGAGAACCAAACCCTGTTGGGCCAGTAGGGGGCCACCAGCAGGATCTGTTCTCTGTCCTCCCTGACTTTGCACAGGGTCTGTGCAATTAGGCTCACTGGTGGAAACGCATACTTGAGGAGGCCCTGAGGCCAGCTGTGTGCCAGTGCATCTGTGCCGAGGGGCGCCTCGGACAGACCGTACCACAACTGGCAGTGAGTGTTCTCTATCGAGGCAAACAGGTCGACCTGGGCCTGACCGAAAAGACTCCAGATCAGCTGAACGGTCTGAGGGTGAAGTCTCCACTCGCCCCGAAGCGAAGTCTGTCGGGAGAGCGCGTCCGCTACCCAATTGAGTTCGCCCGGTATGTGGGTGGCTCGTAGAGACTTGACATTGTTTCGACACCAAAGGAGGAGATGGCGGGCTAGCTGTGACATGCGAAAGGAGCGTACACCGCCCTGGTGATTGATGTAGGCTACAGTCGCAGTGCTGTCTGTGCGGACCAGCACGTGTTTGCCCTGAACCAAAGGTCGGAACCTCTTCAGGGCCAAAAACACTGTCAGCAGCTCGAGGCAATTGATATGCCAATGCAGCCGAGGGCCCGACCAGAGCCCTGCAGCTGCTTGCCCATTGCATACGGCGCCCCAGCCTGTGTTGGATGCATCTGTCGTAACCAAAATGCGCCTGGACACTTGTCCTAAGGGCACCCCGGCCCGTAGGAACGAAATGTCTTTCCAAGGACCGAGGGTTTTTAGACATACGGGTGTGACGTGCACCCGGTATGAACCCTGGCGCCATGGCCATCTCGGGACTCGGGAACGCAGCCAGTGTTGTAACCGCCTCATGTGCATCAGGCCCAGCGGCGTGACGGCGGCTGCGGATGCCATGTGACCCAGGAGCCTCTGAAATTGTTTGAGGGGGACCGTCGGGCTGCGTGAGAGCTTCTGGACGCAGCTCAGCACTGACTGTGCACGCTCCGGGGAGAGCCGTGCACTCATGGCAACCGAGTCTAGTTGTATACCGAGAAAAGAGATGCTCCGTACCGGGGCGAGCTTGCTCTTTTCCCAGTTGACCCGAAACCCCAGATGGGCCAGATGGTTGAGAACCACATCCCTGTGTTTGCATACCAACTCCTGAGAGTGTGCTATGACCAGCCAGTCGTCGAGGTAATTGAGAATGCGGATGCCCCTCTCCCGGAGAGGGGCAAGGGCTGCCTCTGCGACTTTCGTAAAGACGCGGGGAGACAGGGAGAGCCCAAATGGAAGGACTTTGTACTGAAATGCTCGACCTTCGAAGGCAAACCGCAGGAAGGGCCTGTGTCTTGGAAGAATCGAGACATGAAAGTATGCGTCTTTCAGGTCTATCGCCACAAACCAATCCTGGAATCTGATGCACGTGAGAATGCGTTTGAGCGTTAGCATTCTGAAGGGGAGCTTGTGAAGGGCCCGATTCAGAATCCTCAGATCCAGGATTGGTCTTAAACCGCCACCTTTCTTGGGTACAATGAAGTAGGGGCTGTAGAACCCTTTCTTCATGTCGGCCGAGGGGACCGGCTCTATCGCGTCCTTCGCCAGAAGGGTCGCGATCTCCGCCCGAAGAACCGCAGCATTCTCGTCCCGAACCTCGGTAGAGAAGATGCCGCTGAACTTGGGCGGGTTGCGTGCGAATTGGATAGCATAGCCGAGTCAGATGGTTCTGAGAAGCCAGCGAGAGAGGTTGGGTATCTCGAGCCAAGCTGTAAAACTCTCTGCCAACGGTCTCAGGGGGACCACCGACGTACCTCGGGTGGGTACGGTGTGACTGAGTTGTGGTGAAAGCCCTTTGTTCGGGGGCGTGCTGTCCCGGAGGACACAAGGTGCTTTGATCGCCATAACCGACATACAAGGATCCGTGAGAAGATCGCCTGAGCTCAGGGGATCGACTGACGGATGCGCTTGTTTCTCTGTCAAAGTATGCAGAAGCGCAAGTTTTGCGGTTGAGCATGCTTTGATGTGTTTTGGTGGCTGGGTACCCCGGAGGGACCCAGCCATGGAAGGATCGACCATCGGAACCGACAGACAAGGATCCATCAGAAGATCGCCTGAGCTCAGGGGATCGACTGATGGATGCACTTGATTCGTCAAAGCATGCCGAAGCGCAGGCCCTGCGGTTGAGCATGCTTTGATGTGTTCTGGTGGCTGGGTACCCCGGAGGGACCCAACCATGGTGGGTGTACCGATCATCGTAACCGACAAGGATCCAACGGAGGACCGCCTGAGTTCAGGGGGTCGACTGAAGGATGCACTTGGTTTGTCAAAGCATGCAGAAGCGCCTGAGATGCGGTCGAGCATGCTTTGACGTGCTTCAGTGGCTGGGTACCCCGGAGGGACGCAGTCGCACTGGTTTTTACGCCCAGAGAAGAAAGAAATTGCTCTTAAATTGACCATGTGGTGGCTGTCCGCCGTGAGGCAGACAGCCAGGATGGAGCCGAAGCCCACACTCGTCCCCTCGCCGAGTGTGGATCTAGACAGGTCAGCAGATCTCTCTCCCCTGGGCGGCTCACTTCAGGAGCGCTTCGAAGCCTGATGAGGGTTCCTAGCGGCCTGAAAATGAGCTAACGGCGCCACCTTCTTGCGAGAACTCGACGGCAAGGCTGGTTTGGGTGCAGGACCAGCCTGAGGCGGGCCCTGAACCAGTCTGGAGAAATGGGGGCGTCAAGAAAGCGAACTTTCTCAGTGTCCTTCATTTCCGCCAGATTTAGCCAAAGGTGGCGCTCCTGGACCACCGTAGTGGACATCGCTCTACCCAGAGCCTGCGTTGCGACATTTGATGCTCGGAAGCATACACAGAACTGAACGCAGTTCCTGCGACACTCTGAGGCGAGATCTCCCTCGTGCAGATCTTATAACACTTTGCCTGGCAGCCAGCAGGATGGCAAAAGTGTGCGTGGTGGACACAGCCTGTCCAGAAGACGTGAACCCCTTCACGCTCTGGACGAGAGCCTACGTGGTCCCACCAGGTGGCAGGGCATCAGATATGCAGGCGCTGTACTGAAGCGCCCACCCGCCTGGAGAATCCACGAAGCCTCTCGCGCTGGACCGCCATCGAGGGAAATGAGGGAGGAGGACCTGATATATCGTGTTTCAGCCGAAAAAAAAGGCCTATCACGATATAGTCAATCTCGTACGTTACCGAAGCCATGAACACACAGGATGAGGCGGAGGGGTTTTTTTTTTCTCACTCAAACCTGATGTGTTTCGGTTATCTTGTTCAAGCACGCCCACCACTTCAGCGTCTGCTCAAACTGAGACTCGCTCCCCAGCTTGCTCAGTCGAAGCATCAGCTTCCCATGGTTTAAGTCCTCCCTCCGATGCTGCAGCCAACCTCTCAACCAGCTTTTAAGGTTTTGAACAGAGTAAAGTTGTAAAAAGAACTAATAATCTGTCCAAAAACCTAAACGGGGGTCGCGAGGAACGAGCGATCCGCGGGGGGAAACCCGGCGGAACTAACTCATTTCCTATTGCTCGCCATCGACGCACATCGCAGCGGCCCTCGTACCCGGAAGTAGAAGGGCCGAACGGAAGCGGTCGCGGTGAGCCGCGGCTTCGCGGCTCGTGAGCAGCAACCCATAGTTATGTTCCCTTCCGCAAGCAGAACACAAACTATCAACGAAGCGATGTATCAGCGTGAGACTAGCTCAACCCTGAGCACAACGATCGTGCCGATTGTTATTGTTTACGAGGAAACCGCAACCAGGAAGACACGGACGGAAAGGCAAATGTAAACACAATCCATCCGTGTCGGCTCTTTCAGAGAAATTACTCCTTTTCAGGAGGAAAAGCTCTTTAGAGATCGTCGTCGAAGCACCCAGGGGTATTCTCGCTTACCAAGAGAAGGGTTAAAGGGAGAGACCGCTGCTCGTGCCATAGATCCAACGACGAAGAGGTGAGTAATGCTGTTTTCCCCTAAGAGAATACTGCATTCGGCTCCGAAGAAACAGAACAATGAGTGTTGCCTAGCCCCCCCCTCTTATGCCCGGATCTCCGGGGCGGAGCGGGCTATGCAAATACTGCGTACCAATTTCATTGGCCTTTTCTCAAAGCTGTCAGAGGTGTTCGGGCTCTCAAGAGCGACCCCTAGTCGTCACTTCGACACAACGTCGAACGTGAACGACAGACGGGGAACATATAGTTATGATTTGTCTTCATAAGAAAAAAAAAAAACATTAGCAGTGTTCACTCATTAAACTTACAGGAGTTGTAGCAATATTGTTTTGCATAGGCCATATGTAGATCAGGGCACTCTTTGTTTGATTTCTAATGGATTTGGCTGTATACCCAATGCTTGGGCAAGGCATTAGGGCAAGGTTTTTGCTTCTTGTCATCCCTGAAAGTTTCAAGAGCTCATATCCCCCACACTCATTTAGTTGTGGATAGGCTCCCAGAATGTGAGCTTTGAACTCCTCTGGACTATTTTCATCTCCTGTATAACGACTCTCCATCACTTAAAATTAATTCAAAACAAGGGTACCAATCAAACCTTGAGAATAATTAGAAATGTTTCATGAACTCTAATCAGCTCATCAGAATGATTTCTGAAGGATCATGTGGCGCTGAAGACAGGAGTAATGATGCTGAAAATTCACATTCAGTTGGATAACAGGAACAAATGACATTTTACATATTTAAGTGCAAAATAGATATTTTAATGCATAACAAATTTGACCATTTCAAAATCTATTGCAGTTATTATAAATGCAGTTATTACTGTATTTCTGATTTTCAAAAAATGCAGCCATGATGAGGATAAAAGACTTCTCTCAAAAACATTACAGAACCTTACTGATCACAAACTTGTTCAATAGTTGTGTATGTTGCACAAAATGTTGAAAAATGTTAATATATTCATGCAAAAAAAATACAATAATGATAAAGACCATCAACAATTATTTCCTTTAACAACTTTTTAAAAAATGTAAGTGTTTTCTCCCCAAGGCCAGCCGCATTGAGCAAATCTTTTTCTTCTCTGGAGGGTACAATCATTCGGTCAATGTTTGCCAAGCAGATGTATGACCTTGTGCAGCTGGATGGACGTCGAGCTGGGCCACAGCGGCTACCAGCAGAATATGCTGCAAATATTCAGCTGTAAAACAAGAGGATGTCATTTTATTTACTGAATATTGATTTGCTGTGCTGAACACTTATTTCTTAAACATATATTTATTTTGTCATGTTTCTAATTAATCCAGCAGATAATTCTTACTGAGAAAAACTTGATGAAAACAGGACACTGACAGCAATCTCTCAAGAGATGTATAAAACTTACCCAAAAATGAAAAGATATTTTGAATGTTATCCGAGAGCTTTCTGATCCTCCATATACATCTCGGATGGGTTTTTTTCTGTTTTCTGAGCTTAAAGATGGCTTGTTTCACCTGCATGGAGAGCTCCTTTGACCGCATGTTGTCTGTTCACAGCACAATCTTCCACATGCCAGCAGCACACCTCAAATCAACTCCAGGCCTTTGATGTGCTTCATTGATAATGACATAACAAAGGAATTGCCCACACCTGCCCATGCAATAGCCTTTGAGTCAACTGTCCAATTACTTTTGGTCCCTTTATAAAGAGGGTGGCACATGTTAAGAAGCTGAAACTCCTAAACCCTTCATCCAATCTGAATGTGGATACCCTAAAATAAAAGCTGAGAGTCTACACATTATGTCCATATCCTTTATAGAACTATAATTGGAATATGTTTCAGAAAACAGGTAAAAAATAAAAACAAAATTGTGTCAGTGTCCAAATATTTATGGCCCTAACTGTACCTCATCTAAATACTGATGACAGTATAAAATTATAAAAAATAATCAATTTACCAGCTAGGAGAACAATACAACAAGAAAACAGACCATGAGCAAATATGAAAAAATGTCCACAAATGTAGAAACTAAAGTATGTAAATTATTTGCAAACAGCAGTCAAAAAATAGACTTAAAACCTTGGAAAAACACATTTATTAATTTAGCAGAACATGCTAAATTAGCAAAAACACATGCATCATTTTCAAAAAACAGTATAAATGATTAGAAATAAGCAACATGATTAGTGTAGGGAGCTAAATGTTGGTGTTTACAGTGACTTGCTCATCTCACACACGCTCATGCACACATCTTAACAGCTGTGCTTTAACTTCAGACTGAACCACAGCAAGTCTTTCTTAAAGTACACATTGAAAGGTCAAAAATGTGATTCAGACCTCTTTCAGAAGCTGTCAGGATGAATAAACCAGAGTGCAGTCAGGACTGTTGTATGTTGCAGTCGATGGACAGAAGTATATGTGATTTCCATCAGTTATTTAACTGTTTTCTGATTTTATTTACAGAGAGCTGTCGAGTCGTCTCATACTTCAGGGAATACGTTTCGAGAGTTGGGTCACTCTCTCATTCTTTATTGTAGTTAACACTTTACTGTAACTTTTGTTTACAACTTATAAGGGATCACTTGAATAAGCAGCTACAAGTTCAAATGTGGTCCCTTATCACAATAAAACCTGTCACGAATCATCACCAGCACAAGACAACATATTGATTGACTGTGAATAAAGTGAATAAAAATCCCACTTGCTATTTATAAGACATAGCCCAAATTTTCTCCACCCACCCAATGCATTTTTCTCTGGTCCAACCTGATCAAAAGAAGCCCAACTGGACAGAAATCTGCTCAATCTGGCAACACTGTTCCTGGTTCTGTGTTTGAGTGACGTGTGCAAAACAGGTTTATCTGGATAATGAAATGTCCACTAGATGTCAGTGTCAGAAAGACACTCTGAGAAACAAGTTACAAAAGCAGAAGCTGCATCCTAATTTAGTCCTTTCAATAATGAATATCAATGATCAGTGCTGTGTGTTTTTGCTTCAAAGACACATTTCATCAAAGTTTGGAGTCTGATCATCATCCATCTCCTCACAGTGTTCATCCTTAAGCAAATGTTCATCATTTTGTGAGTGTATTGGTATGGAGCTGCTTTTTAACTGTCGGTGTCAGTTAGAAAACTAACTAATAGATCATTAATTTGAGATTAAATGAATGATAATGATTTTATTTGGGCCACAAACTCAATAAGATCTTTAGTAAAGTCTGTAGTGCAGATTGGATGTGTTATTTTTGATTCACATGAATTGTTAGCCCATAAGTCTGTTCTGTACTATTTTTGAACAGCATCGAAAACTTCACAATAAAATGTTAGAAGAATGTAATATAATAACAGTTAGAGCAACATATTTGTGAAAATAAGTGATTTATAATCTATCAATAATTATTTAGCTAATGATATGATAATCATTTACTAATGATATGTTAATTTTTTGAGATACAAAAACATTTTTGGATGACTAAAAACATCACTTATTAATCATCTATAATTGTATATTAATATTTAAATGATTAGTTAACTATTAGCAAAACACTTTGAAATGACTTATAATTGATTATTATAATAAAGTGTATATATCTATCTTGTTATAAAGTGTTACCAAAGTCTCTAGTCACTCTCTCAACTGAACTGTGTACAAACCTTTTTTTCCAGACATATTTGGCAACCTTGCTGAGAAAGTGAAAGCAAATAGTTTTACATACAACGTTTACACTTGAACACAGGTGATCATTTTTAAAACCGATAATCAAACTGTGTTTTTTATTTGATTATGTGGGTAATTTACATGTATGTAATGGGAAACTGAGGACATTTGGAGAACTATGTAGTCTGTCTAGTAGCCGAACATTTTGATCAAAGCGAGTCTTCAATGTGGAGCAGAAAGGCACTTCCTTATTACTGTAAGTAAACATAAGATACTGACTTAACCATGAATCACTCAAGAAACATGATTAAATATGACAAATAGAGATATAGATAGACAATATTGTAACATGTTTCATTTCAATGTTCTCTAAACACATTTTTGCATTTTTATATCATTCATATAATGATCAGTGTGAATGAAAATGAAAGTAGCTACTGTTGTTACCCCATACATTTTTAAAGCTTGTTTTACACTGCAAGTAATATGAAATAATAAATGTATTTCAGTCATAGATATTACTCATGCATTGCCTTTAAATAAATATAAGGAGAATATCTCACCCTTATGTTGTTTCAAAATATTTGCTTTCAGAAACCTTTTAAACGCATTGTGCATTTCATAAAATAATTACAATAAATAAACCCATCATATTACACTGATTTCCTGAAGTCAGTGACACTATAAAATTGTTAATTTTCTAAGGGAAAGCAAAGCTAACAGCCACCAAACTCGGTTTTAGATTTTTTTGTATATATTTACAGATGTTTAATGACTCAGTGAATCACAGTGTTGGACTACATCTCTTCTATTAAAAAGACACTAATATAGATGTTTATAATTTATGCTAAACTTGATGTGTATTGTATCCCTCAGTTGTATTTATGTTCAACATATCATTAATTGCTCCAGCTCATAAAAAGGTGTAGTGTTTATGCCCAATCCACAAATCAACATAAATATGCTTATAGGCAAACCAGAGCATCATGTCTGACTCATTCAGACTCACCAAAGGACTGTTCAACTACTGAACGAGTCCATCAGTATCTGTCATTGAACTGTCTGTGCTGCTAAACCATTAAATAGTGACCATTATTAACTAATAAACTGCAGAAATTGAATCACTGATGTGAGAATTTGTCTTGAGATCCAGTAAAGTGAAGTGATAATAATGGTATAAAAGTGAATGTAAATGTTTTGTAAAGTAAATGTAGATGTTTGGCCATTTTAAACAGAATTGACTCTTTACAATACAGAATATATTTACATGTTTAATAGAATGATTTACATAAATACAAGGTTGTTTAATTACTGTAGTTTTTGTGGCTGTTTGTCTCTTTTATCTAGAGTCAGTGGAGGTCAAACAGTTCAGATCCATCATGGATGAAACTCAAACATCTGGAGATGAAGACTTTTTCCCAGGATTCAGGTAATTTCAATAACACATATGTCCTCAAGGACTGGTTTTCATAAAAGTACTTTTTAAAAAATATATTAAAATGATTCTCACCATAAAGGATTAAATCTGTTCTGTTTTAGTTCAGTTCATCAGAAGAGATCAGGAGCAGAGCCCAGCTGTGTGTCTATGAAGAGTGATAAGTCTATGGAAGAACCAATGAAGTTTAAGAGTGGAGATACAAGGCCTGGTCTCAGGTATAACATTTGTATAAAAATATAATTAGCCTATAGCATGACATTTTATATCATCATATACATGTGTATAAACAGTGTATAAATTGGTAAAGTTCTTTTTGAAGTGATAAATAATAAATTAATAGCTAATTTGTTGCATACAATAATTCAAAGGATTTCTCTCTCTCTCTTATAGTTCAGTTCAGCAAACGACATTAGAAACAGAGTTCAGCTGTGTGACTGTGAAGAGTGATGAGTCTATGGTTTGTCAAGAACAATTCAAGAGTGGAGATACATGGCCTGGTCTCAGGTATAACAATTCTGCAAATGATATGATCTAAAGATATGATTCAGAATATATAAGATATTATGCTTAATGACTTTTTTTATTTTACAGCAATGAAGTCCTCAACTTATTTAGATCAAATCTGATGAAGAAGTTTGAGTGTCTGTATGAGGGAACAGTGATGCAGGGAAACCCAACACTCCTGAATGAGATCTACACAGAGCTCTACATCACAGAGAGTGAGAGTGGAGAGATCAGTAATGAGCATGAGGTCAGACAGATTGAGACACAATCCAGGAGAACAGCAACAGAGGACACAGCCATCAAATGCAGTGACATCTTTAGACCTTTACCTGGACAAGACAAAGCCATCAGAACTGTGCTGACAAAGGGAGTCGCTGGCATTGGAAAAACAGTCTCTGTGCAGAAGTTCATCCTGGACTGGGCTGAAGGGAAAGAGAATCAGGACGTCCAGCTCATATTTCCACTTCCTTTCAGAGAAATCAACTTGATGAAGGACAAAACACTCAGTCTTTCAGATCTTCTTCATGACTTTTTCCCTGAAACTAAAGAAACTGAAATATCCAGTGATGAATATAAAGTGTTGTTCATCTTTGATGGTCTGGATGAGTGTCGTCTGTCTCTGGATTTTCAGAGTGATGTGAAACTGTGTAATATATCTGAATCAGCTTCAGTGGATGTGCTGCTGATGAACCTCATTGTGGGGAATCTGCTTCCCTCTGCTCTCATCTGGATCACCTCCAGACCAGCAGCAGCTGATCTCATCCCCTCTGAGTGTGTCCATCGAGTGACAGAGGTACGAGGATTCAATGAGCCACAGAAGGAGGAATACTTCAGGAAGAGGATCAGTGATCAGAGTCTGGCCGACAGGATCATCTCACACCTGAAGTCATCAAGGAGCCTCTTCATCATGTGCCACATCCCAGTGTTCTGCTGGATCTCAGCCGCTGTTCTAGAGAAGATGTTGAGTCCAGCAGAGACTGGAGAGATTCCCAAGACTCTCACTCAAATGTACACACACTTCCTGATCCTTCAGACCAACATCAAACATGAGAAGGACTATAAGAAGAAGCTGACAGATGAAGACATGATCCTCAAACTGGGGAAACTGGCTTTCCAGCAGCTTGTGAAAGGAAACCTGATCTTCTATGAGGAAGACCTGAGAGAGTGTGGCATTGATGAGACAGAAGCATCAGTGTACTCAGGATTGTGCACTCAGATCTTCAGAGAGGAGTTGGGCTTGTATCAGGGGAAAGTCTTCTGCTTTGTTCATCTGAGCCTTCAGGAACATCTAGCAGCTCTATATGTGCACTTCTCCTTTACAGTCAACTACAGAAATGTGTTTGATGAATCCAAACATAGTCTAAACAGGATATCTGAGCTGCATCAGAGAGCTGTGGATGAGGCTTTACAGAGTAAGAATGGACATCTGGATCTCTTCCTGCGTTTTCTTCTGGGTCTCTCAGTGGAGTCCAATCAGACTCTCTTACAAAAACTACTGACACAGACAGGAAGCTGCTCCTACAACAAAGAGGAAACAGTTGAGTTCATCAAACAGAAGATCATGGAGAATCGCTCTGCAGACAAATTCATCAATCTGTTCCACTGTCTGAATGAACTGGGTGATGATTCACTGATGAAGGAGATCCAGCGTTATCTGAAATCTGGAGAAATAAGAGAAACCAAACTCTCGTCTTCACAGTGGTCAGCTCTGGTTTTTGTGTTGGTGACATCAGAGCAGAAGATGGATGTGTTTGATCTAAAACAGTTCATTGGAGCACATCATAAAGGAAATGAAGTTTTTCAGTATCTGTTACCTGTGTTCAAAGACTCCAGATCGGTTCGGTAAGTAAAACTGAAAACAATCACATCACTTTCAAAACATGATCACATTTATGATTTTACCATGTGCTTTCTTACCAAAGCAACAAAACAAAATAGAAAATCTCACAGAGTGTCATTTCTGGCAGTGAGCAGGAGAGGTTTTGTGAGACAACCTTATTGAAGCAGCTGAGGAGGCTTTTTGTGTGGTCTGTGTGAGAGCTGGATGATTGTAGAGGTCATGAAGATGAAGGATTTTTATTAACTGCAGCTGATGTCAGTTCATCATTCATGTTGTTTAATCTGTTCAGGTTGAGTTTTTGTACATAAAGAACAATTGATGACAGGCCTTTGAATGATTAGAAAATAATGCACACCTGAAGACACCAAAATTCCATTAAAATAATTAAATTATTCTACTTGTACTATGATTACCACTCCTCAAGACATTGTTCACATTTCAAGACATTGTATTTCAGTACATTTGTCAGGTTTTTGGTCTTACAGTAATTCCTTATGCATCACATATCAACATTTTAGAGCTAATAATCAGCATAAAAGTAATTTGTAATTTTTAGCCTATTGTTTGTTAATGTATTTGCTTGGTCAGTGTCGTTGTTTGTTTTGGTTCTTTTGATGTTGTAGGCTGTAAAGACCTTAAATTAAATAATTTGGTATAGTAATATATGGACATGTATTGCAGTCAAGACCTGCCTGGAATTAAGCCACAGTCACACTAGACTTTGAGCAAAATTCCCTCGAATGCTGCAACGGTCCTGATATGATGTCATGCTCTACGTCTTTTTAAAAAGTTAAATTCAACACATGACAAATAATAATACATCTAAAATGTAATTAGTGACTTTTCAACGAATACTCCGCACCTGAGCGTTGCCATGGACACATGCACCACCCTCAATTGATGTCATGCGCTCCTTTGATCTATACTTGCTTGAAGCCTATCTCACAATGTGGCTATATTGTAATACACTTTTTTGGTCTGAGTGTGGTATAGCAGTCTTAAATGCAAAAATGATAATTACTTCTGTCTTCTGTCTTCAGAACTAAATGATAACTTTTCTGGTTGGCTTACCGACAGTTTGGTTTGTAAATAGGCAGGAAAAAAAATATTTGTCTTACCTGTGTTATTTTCCATTTTCTTTTCTTTTCTCCATCTTGGCTGCATTCATCACTCTATAACATACTTTTAGAGTAACCTAATTGTCTTAATGCTGGGGAATGCATAGGGCATAACTGTAGCATGTGTTCAATTATATTACTGAAGGGCATCATGTTTTTGATGTTCATATAACAGCTAACTGCTAAAAACAGATTTGTGATTTGATGACACAAGTTACTCCTATTTTCTTTTTCCAGAAATGAAAGTTATTAATTTTACACAATGAATTCAAATCTATTACATTTACATTTTAATAGAAATAGAATAGAAAAAGAATAGAGCAAGCTAGTGTTAGAGGCCTTGTTTTGTTAATCATATAATAAATAGAAATAAAACAAATAAATAGAATGCAAAAATACAAAAGCTGGTGTTATTTTATTTCTTTTTTTAGAGTCTTAAAGGGTCAGTTATATATATATTATGTATTATAATATAGTAAAAAATATATAAATAATATATTCAATGTTTTTTGTGTGCATTTTGCATTTTATTATCACAGTTAAATAAAAGGGATTTTGTTTTAACCGTACCCATTAAAATCCAATATGGGTTTATATTTTAGTTTAATTTTGTCTTTAATGTAATGAACATTGTCTGAGTTGCAAGGTGCCAGATCTGATGATAAAGAGATTTTCAAGTGCTGTTATAAAATGGCATATGAGGGACGAAATAGGGACGTTCGCAAACTGGCTCGGGCTAATGTCCTCAGAATATCCGCCAGCGAACGTTACAAAGCGGACACACTGTGGACCTAAATGGACGTTTGCAACGTCCAGAGAACGTCCCTTGTTTGCTGGGAACTCGGGTAACCCAGGCTACTAGCAAAGAGATTAAAAATAATTCAAAAATATAAGGAAAAGTTCAAGGAAAATAAAAACAGAGAAAAAAAAGGAGAAAGTTCCAGAAGGACGAAATATTTAATAATCACTCATCTCACTTGAGTGACTTCTCCTGGAGCCAATAGTAGCAGCATATTCATAAGCCCCGCCCACATGTCGCGCCGGCGCTGCTGCTGCTGCTTTCAGCATGATATGAGCAGAGAGAGAGAAGGAAGAGATTAGAGGCAGCTGTGTCCAGTGGTTTTCGGAAACCCTCCGTATTCAGATCGTCAGCTCATAGAGAAATGTGAATGAATGGTGCAAAAGTTGAATTATAGTGCTGATCGAGTTGGAGCTGGATTGAGAAGAAAAGACGGAGAATTGCGAGGAAACGATCGTGTTGCAGATTCACGGAGCATCGTGAATGAATTCTCCCCCTTTCTTTTCCAAATAGTATAATAACTGTTTGCCTTGGTGAGTGTTATTTTAATTATGATATTTATTTGACATTATGCAAAGGAAGCATTGTGAAATCCATAATCGATTAAATTGTGTTTAGTTAGCCCTAGCCAACTTCTGCAAAGGAAAATAAGGCACAATAGAGGGTATGCATTGACGTAATTTCCCCGCCGGAACACGCCCCCCTCAGCCGGACTGAGTGGCAAAAGAAGCGGCTGCGTGAATGGATTTAAATAGGGAAGCTGCGAAAACGCGAGTAAAACAAAACGATAATCCATTTGCTGGACTTGATATAATGTTCCTTACCTACCAAATGTCCAGTGGTCCATGGATATTGATATGCAGCCAGGAATCGTGTTTCATGACATTTATATGTGCCTGATTTCAACGCCGGGGAAATAAACAAAGCAGATTTGCCCGTGAACACATTTTGTAAATACAAATTAGGTTGGTCTAAACCCCGTTAATCACTTACATCAGTGTTATATATATGGTTATATCGTCTAGCCTGAAATCTTACATAGTTTTCTGTCAGTGTTTATTTAAAAAAAACATCCAGGTATGCATATTTTAAGATAGTAAATATTTAATTGATGATTTGTCAATATGATATAACAAAACAATATATTGGGCATGCTTTTACAGCAAAATTGCACATATTAGCATGAAGTGATAAATGCAAATCCGTGTTTCACCGCCTGGAATCCATTAGTTTCTTTGAATTGCAGCGATCCATTTGCTTTAGTTTTTTGTAGCTTTCGGCAGCCTGTAAAAATATACCTCATGTTTCTTGTCAAATCGCTTTGTGCAGTCAATCGCAAAGCTCCTTCTGGTTTTAGTGGTGTTCAGTGTGTTCTGTCGCAGCATTTACGCTGAAACCAGTGCCGCCACTCAGTGGGCGGAGCCGAACTCACTCCAGCTGAGCGTGACATCACATGCATACCCTCTATATAAGGGACACTCAAAAAAGTATCTTTTTTGCTTGAATCAAATGTTAAAATTGAATTCTAAACAGAATTATGTCATATAAAAATGTCACACACCATACACATAAACCACGTATATATGAGTAAATCATTTTAACACCATAAAATTGTGACTGCAACAGTGACGAGAAACAAATTGTTCTTTTAAATGCATTTTGTAATTTTTATTTAAAAGTGTGTTCATCTTTTAACAACTATTATTGTTATGTATTGTGCAATGAAAAGTACAGGATTTGATAAACTCATTTTATATGAACAGCCACTGTAAAGTTTCTATAAAAATCTCCCGCCTGCTCTGTCATTTTAGCCAGCATTCAGGTAACGTAGCAACACCCAATGACAGAGCGCTCTCACGAGCGTGTAACAGTTATTGTCCCCAATGTGCCTTAACACATCCGCCATTAGCCTTTAAATGGACGACGCACAGAAGACTCTGTTGTGTTCTTTCTTTTTATCTTTATCGGAGTGTCTATTTACACTAAGTGCAAATAGCCCGTCTTGTTGGCAGTGGCTATTTATAGTAACTCCACCCACTAATTTGTAATGGGGAGAGTCAACAGTGCAAACGGTTACTGTTTTACTAACAGATCCAGCGGCGCAGAGGGTAAATCCTGCGTATAAGTCTTTTTGGCGCGGACGACCCGGGTTCGATTCCACCTTCTGATAAGCTTTTTTCTCCACCATTTTCGAGTCACATATCATATCGAAAAAGCATTTGTTTTCAATAAAAATGAAGTGAATCATCGAAAAATTACAAATAAAGTATCAGTTAGGGTTAGGGTAGGTGTAGGGAGGGCTTATTATAGCAATAAGGCAGCATCCATTTAATAAATTGAATTAAAACGCTAACTTACACTCAATGCGTAATTACTGTATTTAATGTACTACAATACTGAGGTGCAGATAATTGCATCTATTTGCATAAGTATTATAAACTGCAGAAAATCCTTAAAGTGTAAAGAGGACCTATTTGCTATTTGTACTTAGTGTAAATAGCATCTCTCACTAAGAAAATATGCTATTTTCACTTAGTGCAAATAGCCGCTGCCTTCTTTTATTCTCCATAGCAGTGGTAACTGAGGAATACATCAAAACGTCTTTTTAGACAGAGACAGGGCGAAAACACTGCAGACATAGACCACTGAAATAAGAAAAATATAAAATAAACAAACTCTCTCATTAAGGATAATTGTGTGATTGCATTTAGCCATCCGATGCCACACATCAGCGGCAGCACCTGAGACACGAGGATAAATACTCAACAAAGTTTCAAATCAGACATATAAACCCATCCAACTCATTGTACATTTGTTGATAACATCGATATAAACCTTTACATTTGAAAAGCTCATATTAAAAACGCTTTTATCATATATTCAGGGTTCCCATGGGTCATGGAATTTCTGGAATATCATGGAATTTTAAAAGGTCTATTCCAGACATTGAAAGTCAGGGAATTTTACATTTATTTTGTCCAAGTCATGGAATATCAGGGATTTTTGTTTGTTGCTTTTAATTTTTGTTTACATTTATCAAAATGTAAATTTTGTATATCATATTTTGTGTTATTTCATGCATTTTGCCTGTTGTTATGGTTAGGTTATGGTTATAAAAGCATAAAAATACATTTAAAATAAGTTAATTTTTGTAAAAATAGTGCAGAAAAATACAGTTAATTTAATGCTTAAAAAAAAAAAAAAAAAAAGTAGTGTATATGTGTGTTTTGTACTAAAAAACATCTATGATTAAGTAAATAAAGCTTGCATATGGATGGATCCGTTCATTATAGGTCATGGAAATTCAGCTTATTAGTCAGTGAAAGTCAGGGAAAAGTCAGGGAATTTGACGTTTGGCTTGGAGTGGGAACCCTGTATATTTTATACTCCATTATCAGCCATTTTCTGCTGAACTACCGTAAGCACGAAAGGACAAAATAACAAATGTCTGCAATGCATCAACCACTAGGGGGCACTAAAACACCATCTGATTTAATTTACCCTCTAATTTCATGTAATTCAAACTCATGAATATAATTAGAATTAATGTTCTTTTCAACTCCGTTACACGCGCACGCATAGACACACACAAACAGATCATAGACACACACAAACAGATCATAGACACACACAAACAGATCATAGATACACACAAACAGATCATAGACACACACAAACAGATCATAGACACACACACATCTCTTGAAACAGTTAAATATTTAGATTCACTCTTTAATTAAGCAACTGTATACCGCTGCCTTGCTCAGACATTAACTGCACATTCAGAGAATATATATATCTCTACTCTGCATGTAGATTATACGGGACAAACTGCGCTCCGTATGGAAGCAATATTTTGTAAAGGGGGGCGCTGAGCTGTTCTTGGGGGCGTTTGGTTAAGGCGAGTTTAAACAATAGACAACAATAACAAGCATTTAAACACATAAAGATGAGATGCTTTTTCTTGTTTAGAAACATTAATATGAAAGCTTTTTGTTTGCTGCTTGGCTGCAGTTGGTTTGAAAGCCAAATTTCTAAATAGTTTGTTCAAACTCATAAATATAGCCTAATTTATAAAAAAAAAGTGGCTTTTTTGCTCCTTGAGAAACTAATGATAATGACATTTAAAGTCCAGTCAAATCACATATGTGATGAATGTCATGTGGCATTCAATTACTTTTTTTTTTTAAATAAAATTATGTATGTGCTAATGTGGGCTGTTATATTTGGAGTAAAACACATGCTTTTAAAATATATATTATAAATAAAATAGCCTATAATATAGGCCTACAGTACCATTAAAAAAGCTCAGTGAGATTTGTTAAAGGTTGCATTTGTTTGTTAAAAAATAGAGTAAAAACATTAAATCTACCATTTGAAAAAAAAAAACTTTCTATTTGAATATTTTAAAATGTTTTCCTCTCATGCTAAGCTTATTTCTCCATCTTTCAGTGTCACATGATCTTTCAGAAATAATGCTGATTGTTGCTTAAGAAACATTTCTCATTATTATAGCTGGCGCACCACACTGACAAAAAAAGCAAGATTTGGAATTTAATTGACTATAACAAATATATAATTCAGAACAGCACTAAAATAGTATATATTTTGAAAATGATTAGCATATGTTTGTATGTATATTCTTTCCACAGCCCCAATTCCAGAAAATGTTTTGTGAAATGCCATAAAGTCAAGAAGTTTGTTCTCTTTAACATTTATTTAATTAACAGAAGTACAAAGAAAAAAAAATCCAATGTTTTCACTGGCCAACTTAATATTATTGTTGTTAATATTATGAATTTTTGAAGCTCCTTTGATACCCAAACATGATACCCTCACCTATTACCAATCCACCTGCTTGCTGTCAACTGTTTCAACAGTTTATGTGGTTATTCTAACTTTTTTCACTTTTATTTTGCCTCTCTCCCAGTTTTTTTGGAGTTGTCTGTTTATATTTACAAAATGCATTTAAGTTGGTCAAAGAAAACGTTTTAAATATTACTTTTTTGGTAAATAAATAAAAGTTAAATAGAATTAACAAATCACAGATTCTTTGAAATGTTCTCACAAAATGTATGAAATATAGTAAAATACGGTTTACATTTCTTCCATTTGCATGTGTAAATGTGGTATTTACCCACCAAAATAACCATGTCCACTATGTCAGAAAAAAGGGTAATTCAATATTTTCTCAAAAAACTAGGTATTTTCTAAAACTAAGGGATACATATTATTATTTTTTCACTGAAAGCTAATTGAAAACATCTAAACATATCACAGCAGTAAAAAGGGTGTTCAAGAGCTCCAGGAATGAAGAACAAACTAAAATCTTATCTGTAAATATGTCACTGTGGATATGTTCTAAACATGAATTTTTATGACCCCATTCATTTGAATTACCATAAATATAGTAACAATCCTCATTATAAGCACAACACAAAATAATGAACTAAGGGTGTACTCACAGTAGGAATGGTTGCCCTGAACCGAGCCTGAGCGCGATTATTTATTCGGCAAATGCATTTCCATCTCCCATTATTCACATTAATCCTTTCGCACAAGTCAAAAACCACCTCAAGAGAGCGTAAAAACTTTTTTGAGAATTAAGGGATTTTTATTCAAAGGGTGGCTTTCCATCACACGTTTCTGATGCAATACTTCAAAATGCACATAAAACAGGGTGATGCAAACATAGCTATCGACTTATTACAGAAACACAGGGAACAGAAACAGGTTTAACAACAAAGTATCTCTAATAATTATGTGTTGCTTAATTTACAATTGTGATTCATACCTTCTAAGTGAAGCAGAAGCTACTCTAGCACATGCTGAAGACATTTTATTCTTCTGTAGTAATGTGTGTCCTAGCCTACGAGACAATAGGTGTCATCATTGTACAGTTTTACTTGCATGTCGTACCCAAGTTTATTAGATCCATGTTGCAGAGTGTAATCAGCAATGATCTTATAGGATTGCTATAATCGTGTAGTGTGTTAGAAGGCTTAAGGCAGGGGTGCCAATCCTCTTTCTGGAGATCTACTTCCTGTAGAGTTCAGCTCCAACCCTGATCAAACACAACTAAACCAACTATTTAGGATCTGAAGGAGCACTTGATGATTACAGACAGGTGTGTTTGATCAGGGTTAGAGCTGAACTCTGCAGGAAGGTAGATCTCCAGGAACAGGGTTGGGAACTTCTGTCCTAAGGTATAGTTCAGGAAACATGCCTAGAAAGTCTTCATAGTCTGCTAATAGACAATTTTTTTAAAATACTTTTTAGGGCTGTCAGTTTAACGGGTCAACTTTATTAATTATGCAAAAATAACGAGATTAAAATATTTTAACGCAGTAAATGTGCTGGCCCTGACCCAGACTTGTTCATATAGTTGACTGCAGGGATGTCATTTTTCAGTATAAACAGGGATTTCCGTATTTTCTGTCCTCTGAGGGACGATCTGATTTGTGTAGATCCGAGTTTATTTATTTTGGAGGGGGGTGTGATCGAAATTGTGCAAATGGTCTTAAGCAATTAATTAAACAGTGAAAAGACTGTTCTCTAAAACATCATGGACGGAGTGGTCCTGAGCAAATGTGAGTAGAATCAGCATTGAAACGTGTTACTCAAACTTTTTATGAATGGCAGTGAGAATTTGAGATTGACTAGTGCTGTCATCAAAATCTCAACGGTTGTGATGTAATTATATAATAGACTGTAGTCTGACTCACTACATGTCTGCTGTTACAGTACTGTTTTCAGTTTTGATTCACTGGTATATCACTGGTTCGAAACGCAGCATTCATCATTATAACTGTTTATAAATCTGTTGTTTACAAAAACTTTCGGCTCAAGAAATTTCTCATATTTTTCTCGTTTTGCTGCTTAATATTTTTGTGGAAACACTGATAGCTACCACTCAAACTTTTCTATAAAATTTAAAAAAGAAGGGAAAAAAAAAAATCATGCATGAAAAAATGATTTAAAAAATGAGTGACAAAATTTCATTTCAGATGCAGTATTTGATAAATACATGATTTTTCTCAGCTTTTTTTTAACTACATTCAAGTGCAGATTAAAAAAGATTGCTTAAAGCTATAATAATAGTTTAAAAGTAGATGCTCTGGGCCTGTAGTCTTAAAGCTTCTAAGAATCCCCTCCCTCCATCTGAGACCATCTCTACAGCAAGCACCTTAAGTGCCAGTCATTAACATATAAAAGATCTTCACACCTGACAGCCATCAGTCCTCACTACCAGCAGTGTTTCAGCTGTATGTCAGTGTATGCCAAGTATCTGGGTATTTCTGGAAATTTACTGTCCTATGTAACTCAGGTAATTTCCACATACATTGGCAAACCTGAAATTACATGGCAGTTTACCATGGCCAGAATATTACCAGATTTGACCTTTTTCATGCTTTGTAAACAATTGAATTTCAAAATGTGAAAATATGTGAACTATTGTCTTATTGCAGAAACGAATATCAGAAAATAATCTGGCTAATCATTCTGTTTTGACAGATTTGACGGCTGTGGTCTTGATGAAAGATGCTATAAAACTGTGTCTTCTGTTCTACAATCAAACTCCCATCTGACTGAGCTGGACCTGAGTAACAATCACCTGCAGGATTCAGGAGTGAAGCTGATTTATGATGGACTGAAAAATTCACACTGTCGACTGAAAACACTGAGGTTTGACATTCACTGAATGACTATGTTCAAATATGTGGATAAATAAGTGTTTCATAACTATAGCTGCAGATATTTCCCATCTCTATTGTAGTATGATTGTATCAGTGGCATTTTCTCCAGGAACACAAGGCAGGCAATGCCTACTCAAAAACCTGATTAAAAAAACAATTATTTTGTTCCCAACCATCCTGGAAAACCTGGAATTTTGTAATGCAGTTTTCCAGTTATGAGAATTCAGTTCAAGTTTATTTGTATAGAGCTTTTCATGATGTAAATTGTTGCAATGCAGCTTTGCAGAACATGTAACTTTCTACAATATATTTATTAGTAGCTTATTAGTGGTGACTCTGTCAAATTGACGTACATTTGTGATGTACATAGTGCTGTATGGCATCATCAGAGGTCCTCTGAGGGGTTGGCTTGTGTAATTTCCAGAGAAACAAATTAAATGATTAAATTAAATAATTAGCATAGCTGCTGTTCCAACCAAGGAAAAATATGACATTTCCCTCAATAAATTCTTAATTTGCTGTTTATTAAAGTAGTTGATAAGATTAGGTATTTGGTAGGATTAGGGATGTAGAATAAGGCATTAACCCTTAAATGCATACCTTGAGTCTTTAGCGACCGGGGACATCATTCACTACCCTCACCCTCCTTCATTTTTTTCAAGTTTGATATTAACCTAGTATTCCTCAATCTATGCATTATAAACAATATAACAAGAAGAATCACAAAATATAAAATAATGTCTGTTTTGTGATATATATATATATATATATATATATATATATATATATATAATATTTATTATTATTATAATTATTATTATTTTTTATTTTTTTGTAAAAGGTGTATGGGGTCACTAGAGACTCAAGGTGTGTAATAGTTTGTTCATTTGTGCGCAAAAATATGTAAATATCTGATTACTAAATATGTGCAATTCACCTTTATTCCTGGAGAAGGGCACTGTTTAATAGACAATAATGACGTGAAGTTTCAAGTTTCACTATCACAGGCATAATACAAAAGAATATCATCAGCAAAAATTTAACTGGTTTGAATGGCTTTACTGCAGAGCAATTACTGTACGCAATAAAATATGAATGCCACTGTTATTTGATTGTGGATGTGGTGAATAAGCTGCCAGCGATCAAAATATTGTCTTTGAAGTAGAGATGTTCTGATACCCTTTTTCTCACCCCGATACCGATTTCAATACCTGGGCTCAGGGTATCGGCCGATACAGAGTACTGATCCGATACCTGGGTGTTTTTCTCTATATACAGCTGTAGATACTACTACTATGAAATGATATTATTTTATGTTGTGCTTCAGACTTATCCCTTAATAAAACATGAACAAATATATACAGTGAACTAGATTATTTTTATTATCTGACATACATTTGACTATTTTTTATATAGTTAGCATTACTACTAATACTACTAATTTTCTGACGTACATCAGCAGTGTTTATAACAGAATTCTGGGCAGAATTTAAACGCTTCTCACTGGATCTCGTAGCAGAAACAGTGTCATGAAGTCAACTTTGGTTACTGAAAAGCTGGGCTTGTGCAAGTTTGCATTGCAGTCCAAGCTGATAAACAGTCAGCGCTGCGCAGCTCAAATGTATCTCGGTTTAGTTTCGCTTTCGTTACGTTTCGTTTGTCGTTTGATGTTTCTATATGCAACAGAAATTAAAGCGCTTACGAGTTGAACAACGCGGTGGTCGTGCCAGTGCGACCGCTCACAAAAATTAGTCGCACTGCAGAAAAATGTGTCCGTCTGGACTCTGGAGCCCTGTAATATGGAGCAGTGAACAAAAAAGCGTGTCTGCGCCATTCATTAACACAGAGACACGCAGAATTCATATTTAAACAGTCTTTTGCGGCTTAATATTTATAAATATTAGTCACTTGATTTAAGTGTAATACTTATGATTAATTAATCCAAACTTTGACAAATTCCATGAAATTCCAAGTTAAACGGTACATTCCGTTTGTGTGACTGGATTTCGTGTTTTCCGCATCTGCTACATATGAGATATATTGCCATTTTACTGGCAGATTGGTCCAGTCAGAAATACAAAATTTGATAAGAAGAAGGTACCTCTGGCCAACACGTTGTGCAACTCATAAGCGCTTCAATTTCTGTTGTATATGAGAAACATCAAACGGCAAACAAAACAAAGGTGAAACTAAACTGAGATACGTTTAAGCTGCGCAGCGCTGACCGTTTATCAGCTTGGACTGCAAAGCGAGCCCAGATTTATTCGGGGCCAAAGTTGACTTCACGACACTGTTACTGCTGCGAGATCCAAGCATTTAAATTCACTGCAAACTGAATAAGGTTGCTGCGAGATCTAATTCTAGAAGCAGTATTCGCCTTGATGCCTTCCTGCCTTGGAATTCTGCCGCTGCCTCTGAAGGCAGCATTTTAGAGCTTGCAGACGCAGCCTAGGTCTTATTTAAGAAAATGGTATCGGATCGGTACGTGGGTTCAAGTACTCGCCGATACCGATGCTAGAATTTTTTGTGGTATCAGTGGCATTTCTGATACTAGTATCGGAATCGGAACAACCCTACTTTGTGAAGTCATTGAAAACAAGAGCTTTGAGAATATGGTTGCGATCGCGAATATGAGCCAGATGCTGAATATACTGTGAAAGTGCGTTCTGAGGATGATGGCAATAGTAAAATCATCTGCTTATACTGAATCCTTATGAGTTTCAAAAGGTAACAAAATATGTTTTATGTTTCATCAAGAATAAAGTAATCAAGAATAAAATAATACCTAAACTTCCTTAATGACTTCATGTTCATTTAGAAACCTTATGGACTTGATCATTACAATACCTTTATTTTCACTTCATCAGTAAAATCCTCAGATCTGAGGATTATAGTATTCTTGGTTCTTGCCTCATTTTAGTAGGACAGATTCACTGTGTTTATAACAGGAGTTGACCCTGAGGAGTTTTCAGGCCTTGGAGTTGTTGTGACGTTTGTGTTTACTTAAGTAACTTATGCACATTTAATGGAGAAAGTGATATCAGTTTATAATAAGTATACAGTAATAAAGTAGTTACAAATTATTTGCAAACTACAGTTAATCAATAGTTTATAAACTGCTGTTAAAGCATTAACAGAATATGTACAGTTCTTCATTCATTTTCAATGTAATTAAACATTTTTATTATTTAATTAACTCATGAATAAAGAGTTAGATAATGTTTTGTAAACAACTTAACTACAAATAGTTCTCACTTTACATTAGGTCATGGTATATCGAAAAATGTCATCAAGTGCTTTAAACTAACCTTTTTTGGTCTTTAATTGCATTAGTATTCAGAATTTCTTAAAATGTACAAATACACTAAGCGTATGCCCAAACTTAAACATAACCACTTAAAAAATTAAATAGCAATATGAAATGCATACAAATACTTAGTAGATCATGTTGTTAAAATATACCAGTTAGGATTAGGGGTAGGCTTAGAGTTGGGCTTAAAAATAACTATTTCTATATAATGTCCCTATAAAACATGAAAACCCAATGTGTGAATGTGTGCTTAATGTATTTGTAAACATTTTAAGGAACACTTAATATTAATGCAATTAATGTCCAATAAAGGCTGGTTTAAAGCACTTAATTTATGACATTTTTCAGATTTTCTGGGACCTAATCTAAAGTGAGAACAATCTGTATTTATTAAGTTGTCAACAAAGCATTAACTCTTAACATATGAGTAAACACATTAATTACAGTCTTTTAATGCATTAACTACAGTTTATAAACTACTAATGAACTATAATTGTCAGGCATTCACCACAGCCACCTCCCTCAGAAGCACCTCCCATCAGAGCCCAATCACCAGAGTACTGATTATCTGCACCTGTTCCCAATCACTCCTCCCCTTTATAAGACACTCTCCCTCAGTTCACACTTGTCGGTTCTACCGTTCACACCCCTGACGATAGCTCCCGACCTTTTCATGCTCTGCATTGTTGGAACTGTTGGACTCTGCTGGACATTTTCTTCGTTTGGACTATTCACGCCATTTCTCTCTACACAATATCAGATAAGATTACCCTGCCATCTATTCATCTGTTTACGCTCTCTATTATCATCTGTATCAATAAATCAACCACTCCATTGTCACTCCATCTCCTGTGTTCGTGTTTTGTATGTGACAGAAGAACCGACCGCTTACAGTATGAACCCGGAAGACACCGCTTCACCCAGCCCAGTCACCGAATTGGTGAATGCCCTGACGGCGGCGTTAAGACCACCTCCGACGCCGCCATCTGCCTCAGGATGTCCCATGGCCATGCCTGCTTCCTTCGCAGGCGAGGCGGCTGAGTGTAGCGGGTTCCTCCTACAAGTCAAACTTTTCATTCAGATGCAGCCTCACCAGTTCACCTCGGAGAATGCTAAGGTAGCTTTCCTCATTTCCTTACTCACCGGCAAGGCGTTGCAATGGGCGAAGGCCATATGGACAAATAATAATCCCATCATTCACTCCTTCGATCAATTCGTCAGTCATTTCTCCGAGGTATTCTCTACCGCTACCGGCCCACTAACCATTTCCGATCAGTTGTTCCGTTTACAGCAGGGTTCTTCCTCGATCCAGGATTACACTCTCCATTTCCGCACGCTGGCGGCGGCTAGTGGCTGGGATGAGGTAGCGCTTCTGGGCGCGTACCGACATGGTCTAAACTCCAACATCAAAGCCGCCATGGCGTTCTATGACGATTCCATTGGTCTGGAGGCGTTTTTACAGCAAACCACCCGCATTACCCAGCGACTGGCCGCCTGCCAGCCTCAAAATCCCGCTCCTCAGCCGACCTCGGTGGCAGCTAGGCCTCCAGTACCGGAACCTATGCAAGTGGATTCTAATCGCCTCACACAAACGGAACGAACTCGACGCTTATCTTCTGGACTTTGTCTATACTGTGGAAACCCTGGTCATATCATCCGCAACTGCCCCGTTCGTCCCCCACGCCCCGTGGTGAGTACCATTCATACTGAAATTAATACAACTTCTCTGACTCTTCTACCTGTAACACTTCATACTGCTGAACTCTCGCTATCTGTCTCTGCTTTGGTTGACTCAGGCTCATCAGGAAACTTCATCTCATCGGACTGTTTGAAACAATTACAGCTCAGAAGTCAACGCCATTCAACTACATACTCCGTGTCAACCATTCAGGGAAAACCACTGGGGCGTGGGAAAATCCGTCATCGATCTCCATCCATCACTCTTCAAGTTGGTCTTTTTCATAAGGAGGACATCCAATTTCTGGTACTGGAGGGCTCGACGGTCAACATCATCCTGGGACGCCCCTGGCTACAGTTACATCACCCGGAACTCCGCTGGGATCCCTGTGACATCAGCCATTGGAGCGAACACTGCCAGCAACATTGTCTATCCAACCTGCCTCTTCCCTGTTGTGTCCCGATCTCCCTCGCCTCCACCCAGGTTGAGAGCCCAGAACCCACAGTCTCGGTAGAGATCCCAGCGGAGTACATGGCGTTCCAGGACGTCTTTAGTAAGAAAGCTGCCACCCAACTGCCACCCCACCGGCCATGGGACTGCGCCATCGATCTGCTGCCCGATGCTGAACTTCCTAAGGGACGGATATATCCCTTGTCCATCCCGGAGCGCCAGGCGATGGAGGAGTATATTGCGGAGGCGTTGAAGCAAGGTTACATTCGTCCATCTACCTCGCCGGCCGCTTCCAGCTTCTTCTTCGTGGGCAAGAAGGATGGAGGTCTTCGACCCTGCATCGACTACCGGCAGCTGAACTCTCAAGTAATCCAACAACCCTACCCGCTCCCCCTGGTCCCTGCCACCCTCGAAGAGCTTCGTGGATCCCAGGTCTTCACGAAGCTGGACCTGCGGAGTGCGTATAACCTCGTTCGTATTCGTGAGGGAGACGAATGGAAGACTGCCTTCATAACAACTGCAGGTCACTATGAGTACCTTGTCATGCCCTATGGGTTATCCATCAGTCCATCCGTCTTCCAAACGTTTATGAACGAGGTGTTCCGGGAGTTTCTCCACAAATTTGTCGTTGTTTACATAGACGACATTCTGATCTACTCCCGGAACCAGGCCGAACATCGCCAGCACATCCAGCAGGTCCTCCACAAGCTCCGCCTACACCAGCTGTTCCTCAAACTAGAGAAGTGCGAATTCCATCAAACATCTGTACAGTTTCTCGGATATCACATCACTGCCGAGGGTGTGCAGATGGATCAGGGGAAGGTCGATGCAGTGGTGAACTGGCCACAACCCACCAACATCAAGGAGATCCAGCGCTTCCTAGGTTTTGCTAATTTCTACCGCCGTTTCATCAAAGACTACAGTACCATCACAGCCCCGTTGACCTCCCTCCTGAGGGGCAAACCTAAACATCTGACCTGGAACCCCTCAGCCCACGAAGCATTCCACCTGCTAAAGAAGATCTTCAGCACTGCCCCTCTATTACACCATCCTGATCCCGAACTCCCGTTCTACGTGGAAGCGGACGCCTCCACCATCGGCGTAGGGGCAGTGCTGTCCCAAGCGGTCGGCGACTCCACGCTCCTCCATCCCTGTGCCTTCTTCTCCCGCAAGCTGTCTCCGGCGGAGCAGAACTACGATGTAGGTAATCGAGAACTACTGGCCATAAAATTGGCTCTGGAGGAGTGGCGTCATTGGCTAGAGGGAGCCGTTCATCCATTCACCATCATCACGGACCATAAGAACCTCCAGTACATCCGCGAAGCCAAACGTCTCAACCCCCGTCAAGCACGCTGGGCCCTCTTCCTCACTCGATTTAACTACAAGATTACCTACCGACCTGGTTCCAAGAACATTCCTGCTGATGCCCTCTCACGTCAATATGCCAAGGACCTCTCACTCGAACCAGAACCCATCATCCCCTCACACCTTATCATCAGCCCCATCATCTGGGATATGGACCAGCAGATCCGCGACGCCACCCTCCAGGAACCTGCTCCGCCGGAATGTCCAGAAGGGAGAACCTACGTGCCTCGCTCCCAACGTCTACCCCTTCTGGACACAGCTCATCGGTCTCCGGGCTCTGGACACCCGGGCAGCAGACGGACCCTCTCGCTCCTCCAATCTCGCTACTGGTGGCCCCGTATGGACCGTGATACCATCAGGTACGTCCAAAGCTGCTCAGTCTGTGCCAGGTCTAACTCTCCCCGCCAACTTCCCGCAGGCAAACTGGTTCCACTACCCATTCCCCAGAGGCCCTGGTCCCACCTGGGTGTGGATTTTGTCACGGACCTCCCCAATTCAGAAGGTAACACCTGTATTCTGGTCACTGTGGACAGGTTCTCTAAATCCTGTAAACTCGTGCCTCTAAGGGGCTTACCCACAGCCATGGAGACGGCGGAGGTCCTGTTCCACCAGGTATTTCGTCACTACGGCCTCCCAGAGGAGATTGTATCAGACCGGGGTCCTCAATTCATCTCACATGTATGGAAGGCTTTCTTCAAACTACTGGGCATTTCTGTTTCTCTCTCATCAGGATATCACCCGCAGACCAACGGCCAGACTGAGAGGAAGATCCAGGAGCTTGGACGTTACCTCCGGTCCTACTGCTCAGAAGATCAGCACAGCTGGAGCAGGTTCCTCCCGTGGGCCGAGTACGCACAGAATTCCCTTCGCCAGGAGACCACCGGACTAACACCTTTCCAGTGCGTACTCGGTTTTCAGCCTCCGCTGTTTCCCTGGACGGAGGAACCCTCGAATGTTCCAGCTGTAGACCACTGGTTCCGAGAGAGCGAGAGAGCATGGGACTCAGCTCATCACCACCTCCAGCGGGCAGTCCGTCGTCATAAGATCTTCGCCGACGCTCGACGTAGGACGACGCCCGTATACCACCCAGGGGATAGGGTATGGCTTTCCACCCGCGACATGCGCCTTCGACTGCCCTGCAGGAAGCTGAGTCCCCGCTATATTGGTCCCTTCAAGATCCTGAGGCAGATCAATGATGTCACCTACCAGCTTCAGCTCCCACCCAGGTACCGCATTCACCCCACGTTCCACGTATCCCTCCTAAAACCCTTCTTTCCCTCTGCCACAGATCCCACCAGAGCTGAAGCTGGACCCCCTCCTCCGGAAGTCCTGGATCAACCCGAGATTTACACCGTCCATGAGATCCTGGACTCCAGGCGTCGAGGGGGCCGCCTGGAATACCTGGTGGACTGGGAGGGGTACGGACCGGAAGAACGATCCTGGGTGCCACGTGAAGACGTCTTAGATCCTACTCTCCTGCTGGAATTCCACCACAGCCACCCAGATCGTCCGGCCCCTCGCAGTCGCGGTCGCCCTCGGCGCCGCAATAGGGCGTCGGGAGCCGCCCTTGGAGGAGGGGGTAATGTCAGGCATTCACCACAGCCACCTCCCTCAGAAGCACCTCCCATCAGAGCCCAATCACCAGAGTACTGATTATCTGCACCTGTTCCCAATCACTCCTCCCCTTTATAAGACACTCTCCCTCAGTTCACACTTGTCGGTTCTACCGTTCACACCCCTGACGATAGCTCCCGACCTTTTCATGCTCTGCATTGTTGGAACTGTTGGACTCTGCTGGACATTTTCTTCGTTTGGACTATTCACGCCATTTCTCTCTACACAATATCAGATAAGATTACCCTGCCATCTATTCATCTGTTTACGCTCTCTATTATCATCTGTATCAATAAATCAACCACTCCATTGTCACTCCATCTCCTGTGTTCGTGTTTTGTATGTGACAATAATAGTGTCACCGTTGAACATTAACTTTTTTGTTGTGTTTTGTTTCACATTGGTTTAGTCCTTTTTGAGTTTGGTTTCTTCCACTTCCTGTCTGCCCTTATTTGGTTTTGTTCCTGTTCCTCCCCTCATTAGGTCATTATTAGTTAATCACCATCACCTGTCTGTGTCTCGTTAACCACACTTCTTAAGTTGGATTCTGTTCAGTGTTTGTTGTCCGTTCTCGTCTATGTGTGCGTGTCTCCGTCCCTGTCATTGCCTGTTGGATTACCTATTGTGGATTTATTAAAAGACTTGTTTTGCACTCAACCTTCATTCTCCGCTCCTCCTTCATCCTCCTCCACACGACACCCTGACAAATAGTTTTGAAATTATTTATAACTGCTTTGTCATTGTATTCTTATTGTAAATTGTTATTTAGTACTAACATACACTGCAGATTGTAACCTGATAAATCTGATAAATTCACATTAATATGGCTGTTTGTTTTGTTCTCTTCACAGGCTGTATGGGTGTCATCTCACTGCTCAGTCTTGTGGGAGTTTGTCATCAGTTTTCAAATCCTCAAACTCTGTCCTGAGAGACTTAGACCTGAGCAACAATGACCTGCAGGATTCTGGAGTGATGCTTCTTTCTGAAGGACTGAAGAGTGCAAACTCTAAACTGGAGATGTTGAGGTTTGAGTTTGAAATACTGGATTATTTGTTTATTTATTTATTTCTGAAAACAAAAATAAATGAATTAGTAAATAAATTACACTGTTAATATTAATTCTGTATGCAATTACCGTGTTCTTTTTCAGATTTTCCTCATGTAATCTCACTGCTCAGTCTTGTGGGAGTTTGTCATCAGTTTTCAAATCCTCAAACTCTGTCCTGAGAGACTTAGACCTGAGCAACAATGACCTGCAGGATTCTGGAGTGAAGCTTCTTTCTGAAGGACTAAAGAGTCCAAACTGTCAGATGGAGATACTGAGGTAACTGGTTTTCCATAAAATAATTAACAAAATGTTACTCATACGGTAATCAGGTTGTAAACCAAATGTGGTCCAAATGAGGTATATTAAAATGTACCTGGGCCAGTTTTGGCAAAGATATGGCACAGTAAACACTAGCTAATGTGGCTGTAAGCCTAAAGTGGCACACATATAAAATGATGGTAACACTTTACGGTAAGGGTGCATGAATTATGTATTACTTCATGCATTAATATCTCATGATTTATCAGGAACGAACATGAGTTAAATGTCTTTCATTCATGATTTCATGTATGAACAACACCTTAATTAATACAATTAACTAAGATGGGTACATCATCATGATTTATGATGATTTAAGTTTTAGCTTTTGCACACAGTGTATTGTGGACACAAAAGGGCTTTAATCTTAACTGCTTTATTCTTAAACAGTATAACCCAGTTAAATCAACAGCAGAGCAAGAGCTGAAAAAAAAAGTCATTTAGTACATATACCATGAACTTTAAGTGCCTGTATAACTGAAAACCAAAAAGCTCTTAAAGGATTTACAATAAATAGATAAATAAATAAGATGAAAAAAATCACAAACAGTTTGATCGTTTTTATGGTAAGGAGTCACATTTTAATGTAACAAGCTACTGATGTGGACTCATGAAATCATGAATTTTTTAATGCTGAACAAAATTTAAGAATAATGTTTAAGTAGCAGAAAGCAAAGATTGTTTCACAAAAGGTTCTTTTTGGCAAAAGAAGGTTAAATGTAAGAAAGCAACGTGATCTCATGATAAATGTATTTTACGTAAAAGTTGGTTCTACAAGACGTACATTTACTTAACGTATTTCCAAACATTAAAACATACAATACTGACGTACTTACAGCATATAAACGTACAAATACTTACGTATTTTGTATACAATTCTGACGTTTTGAAGACACATAATTATTATTCTTGTTTTTAGCTGTCATAATGGCCTTATGTTTTCAATTGCATTTTTAAATAGTTTAATCGTTTACTTAATATGAAATTATTACGTTTCATATTGTTCTGTGATTTCCAATGACAGCTCCACTGACAGCTACATAATATTAAACAAGATTTCACTTTAAACCCTTAAAATAAATAAAATTTCTGCAACCTTTTAACCATTCATGAATATTAACTTCGTTTGCAGTGGCGGTACACAAAAGGCGTCTTCTCCGACATGGATAATAATCTGGATAATATTTTCAGCGGTTAACAATTTAAATTCGGATCGGCACCTCAAACAAACCTACTGTATTCCGTCAGAAAGGACTGCGGCTGCAAACGCGTCGTCATTTGGATAACTTTTGGTACGGCTGTTGACATTTTTGCAATAAATAAATGATTGTGATTGCACTTTCTGTCTTTCATATTTTTCTTCAGTACTGTACAGAGAGAGTTATGGTTAACGTTAGATTTAGAGGTAGAAATGGGATTAGCGAATTTTTATGCTATATTGTTACTAAAATGGTAATTTCCCTGCATATTTTGGTCAGTTACATTTTATATCTTTTTGTATTCGCTATAAAATGGGTAGGTTAAGGTTTGGGGGTAGGTTAAGGGGGCTAAAAATCAATATTGCTTAGTAATAAAATGATAAAAAGGCATTGATACGAATACCTTAATGAATAAAACATACATAAATATTTTACCTTTTTTTAGCTAAAAATACGTAGCTATTTGTATGTTTTAAATGTTGAAATACATCTATATTGTATGTTTTTGCATCGATAAAATCATGCAAAAATGCAGATTTTGTTCCTCTAAACATTACATATAAATACCTACGTATAAACAATGAGACCAGGCTGAAGAAAGAGATGGTTCTTTGAAGAACCTTTGACTGAATGGCTCTTTGCGGAATCAAAAATGGTTCTTCTATGGCATTGTTTGAAGGAACGTTTAAAGCACCTTTAATTTAACAGTGAAGGACCAAGTCACTACTTTAGTTGAGGGGCCACACACATGATGAAATCATGAGAAGCTAATGCTTAGTTAATGATGACTACTGTATTTAGATGTCAACAGAATTCATGTGTTCAATGATGATTTTTGTATATTCCTTTAATAATTCAAGTAGTCTCACCTGCACAAAATAATGCTATTTTTCTGCATGAATTTGTGATGGTTAATATACCATAGGCATAGATTTTAATATGATCATACTTGTTCAGATCATAATTAATAAAAAACATTAGTTTTCTCATTAACTGATATTCTGTTCTAGCCGATATGCATGTGGATTGTTTTGTGAACAAAGGAAAACATCATGATCATGTGTAATAAATCATAAATCATGATGATGTACCCATCTTAGTTAATGTATTAATTAAGGTGTTGTTCATACATGAAATCATGAATGAAATACTTTGAACTCATGTTAGTTCCTGATAAATCATCAGATATTAATGCATGAAGTAATGGATAATTCATGCATGAATTCATGGTGATTCATGTACCCTTACCGTAAAGTGTTACCAAAATTATTTATAACAATTTGGACCACCTTTGGCAAATATACAGCACAGTCAGCATTGGCTAATCAGTGTGTAAGCCTAACCTGTCCCACATTTGACATGGAAAATATTGATTGGATGTAGCAATTGACACTTGCTAATTGAAATGTAAATTGTAAATACGGCCTAAATATTTTAATAGAATTTGGCTACGTTTAGCAGGGATGTGCACAGACATTTTGTGGGGCAGGGGCTCAAGTGAAAAAAGGGCACTTCTCATTTTTTTTTTTCTAAACAAAACGTTAAATATATTAAAACAGCTCTGACTTACAAATCAATTTATTTTAATTCCTTCACACTCACCCAAATGTTTCATGTTTCATTTTTCAACAGATTTCTACAAAATATTCAGTTCACATAAGAGATCATGGTCTTTAGCATTTATTAATTTTATCACAAGTACAGAAACAACAAAGGAAACTAAGCCACTATGTGCATGTTTTCTATGCTACTAGTTTCAAGTATACAGTGGGTACAGAAAGTATTCAGACCACCTTAAATTTTTCACTCTTTGTTATATTGCAGCCATTTGCTAAAATCATTTAAGTTCATTTTTTTTCTTCATTAATGCACACACAGCACCCCATATTGACAGAAAAACACAGAATTGTTGACATTTTTGCAGATTTATTAAAAAAGAAAAACTGAAATATCACATGGTCCTAAGTATTCAGACCCTTGTCAGTGCTGTGACACTCATATATTTAACTCAGGTGCTGTCTATTTCTTCTGATCATCATTGAGATGTTTCTACACCTTAATTTGAGTACAGCTTTGTTTGATTATACTGATTGGATTTGATTAGGAAAGCCACACACCTGTCTAAATAAGACCTTACAGCTTACAGTGCAAATGAGAATCATGAGGTCAAAGGAACTGCCTGAAGAGCTCAGAGACAGAATTGTGGCAAGGCACAGATCTGGCCAAGGTTACAAAAAAATTTCTGCTGCACTTAAAGTTCTTAAGAGCACAGTGGCTTCCATAATCCTTAAATGGAAGACGTTTGGGACGACCAGAACCCTCCCTAGAGCTGGCCGTCCGGCCAAACTGAGCTATCGGGGGAGAAGAGCCTTGGTGAGGGAGGTAAAGAAGAACCCAAAGATCACTGTGGCTGAGCTCCAGAGATGCAGTCGGGAGATGGGAGAAAGTTGTAGAAAGTCAACCATCACTGCAGCCCTCCACCAGTCAGGGCTTTATGGCAGAGTGGCCTGACAGAAGCCTCTCTCTCTCTCATACATACACATACATATATATCAGAGGTCGTGTTAACCAGAAATTTTAGTGTCCTCCGCTGTCACTTTCATGTTGAACATGAAAAGTGAAGAAGTCTCTGTTCATCTGTTCTCTTCATAAATAGATGCATAAGCCTATACAGTAGGTTCATGAATAAAAATGTGAACAAAAATAAAAGCAATTAAATGTGTTGTTAGAATTAAAATATGAAAATTAAAATGACGGGTTAAGAATTGTGCTATAATAACCCCTACAAATATACAACTCATAATATACACTGTTTCTGATAGCGTTCATAACGTTTTTGACAGATAATATCATGATGTTTTTGTGTTTGCCGTACCGAATGTGGTATCTTGTCAGTGATAACCTGTCCATGGGAGTTTTTGATTACTGTCAGTTTAAGTGCCAGTGACGCAGTGTTGCCAGATATTCTGTGAAAGCAAACAGCATCTTTTGCAAATAATATAAGATAAAATATAGCTCAAAAAAGCTTCAATTTCCCACTTTATTAACTTTCTACACTGTCAAATAAAGTGAAAAGACAAATCCAAAAACCCCTTACAATAACTGGATTTGGCAACATTGGTCTTTGGATATTTTCCTGAGACATCTGAATTGCTACTTGTGCAAACTTTGGGTCGGGATGATTTTACCAAGTAGGACACATTTCTGGATCAACTTATTTGAACATTTATTGAGGACATTTAAAAATTTGCTTTCATAATATTTCATGTATTGTTGAACTCACTTAAAGCTTAGTGTGGCCCAGATAGATGTTTGTTTTATTTGGTTCATTATTAGCTAAAATGTGGCTGTGCAGTGGCCTGCTTGTGGACCACTGCCAAAATGGCACAATTTTATTCAGCATGTGGACCACATGAGAAATGTGGGGAACACCAGCGTTAAAATAGAAGTCAACTGTGGCCCACATTAGGGCCAGTTTTGGTTTGTTTGGTTGGCATACATGCAAGAATAACTTCTGACAGCACTGCACAAGCTAGCAGCACTATCTAGAGGCTGTGTGCAGGATGCATCCTAACTAGGGTCCAAAGTTAACATGACTCTGAGTATAGAAATCTTCAATTATACACGTACAATATACAAGTGAAGTGTGACACTGTATTCACTGACACACAAGAAACTAACATCTCAGAATGACTCAGTTTGCAGGAAACTCTTTTTGCCGCAGGGGTCTGTACTTTGGCCTGTTTTATTTTCATTATATATGTCATTATAGTTTTTTAATATAACATTAAATATAACATTATGTATCATTTATATGCAAATGACACCCAGTTATATATTTCAATAAATTCAAATGGCTCTTTGGTTGTCTGATGGCTTTTTCAGTGTTTAGGTCAGATAAGAGACTGATGGCAAGCACTTTTCTTCACCTTAATACTTATAATTTCCTTGGAAGCAGATGAGGGTCCAAAGATGACACACTGTCTAAGTATGTCATAAGTACTCATAACTGTCATAAGTATGTTGGCCTCTATGAAGATAAGTGTTCAGATCATGTCAAGAATATGGGTGTTATAATGAATTCACCTTTAGTTTTAGATAAACAGGTTACTATTGTTGTCAAGCCTTCATTTTATCAACTCAACTTATCAAAGGATTATTTCTAAACTGAAATCAGTCCTCTAGTTCAAGCACCTGGAATTTCTCTTCCAGATGTAAATGAAAGGCAGGATCAATTCACTGTAATTCATGTACGATAGCAAAATTTTGTCATAATCTATTATTACCCGTCATTTTAATTTTCATATTTTAATTCTAACAACACATTTAATTGCTTTTATTTTTGTTCACATTTTTAATCATGAACCTACTGTATAGGCTTATGCATCTATTTATGAAGAGAACATGAACAGAGACTTCTTCACTTTTCATGTTCAACATGAAAGTGACAGCGGAGGACACTAAAATTTCTGGTTAACACGACCTCTGATATATATGTATGTGTATGTATATAGACCGATCAGGCATAACATTATGACCACCTTCCTAATATTGTGTTCGTCCCCCTTTTGCTGCCAAACTATGGCGGGTATCACGTCAGAGCCAGCGTGATCAAGAATCATAAATATCAAACATGTTCAATATTTCTGATTTGGGATCTTGCGGGCTCTGACGTGATCAGGAGCTGTAAATTAATCATAATGACACAACACAATTGAGGATTTTTGGGACAAAAATAATTTGAGACAAGCCTTGAATCTGGCAATTATTTACCTCCCACCCGATCACCCACCCAAAAACACCCAGATGACAAAATAAAACAAAACAAAACACTAACTGCACTTGTGCCAAATACAATGGGCCTCATTTATCAATCTAACGTAGAAACGAGCGTAGATTCAAGTGTACAAATCAACTTACGACAGAGTTCACGTGTGATTCATGAAACATTTGTATGCCCCCAATCCCATCATGCGAATGATCGCACGTTGATAAATTTGGCGGCTGAAAGCGATCGTCATTTAAATATCACGCCCCTAAAAACACCCCGCTTTAGAAGCCTTGAGTTTACGACACGGAGAAACGAAACCCGGCCAAAGAGAGGAAGTAAAGTAAACTCATGAAGGAAAAAAAATGTATCTTACTCTGAAACACCCTTTAACTTTATATTTGCAAACAATTACATTCATTTATACCTATATTAAATACTAATAAATATAACAAAATATTTATAAACATTATAGCTAGGGGTGCTCCAATCAGGATTTTTGAGGCCGATCACAGGAAGCAGTATCTGCCGATCCGATCACCGATACCGATCTTTTTAAAGCCTTCTTTTTAGAATTATTTATAGTGATACTCCAATCATTTGCACAAACACATTTAACAACATTGTTACTGGAAAGGCTTTTTCAGCATTGTGATTCTTTTATTACACAGTACAGTAATACAGTACAGTAATCTTTCATGTTTAAATGCAATAAATATAAGCAACACATTATTCAGTGCTTTTTACTTTTGCATTTACTTCTAGATTTATATATTAAGTTGCTCAAGCAAGTGGCAAAACATTTAAACTACTTTTTTGTTCTTTTCTTTGTTTTCCTACCTAGTGCCATCTATGATTGCCATGCTTATCTAAAAGTGCTCCTTTCCTTTAAACCTAGCCAAAAACCAACATGTGTTAACTGTGAAACAGCAGACTTTATTTATATGCATTTATGGTGTAAATATGACATTTTCGTGTCAATTCTTGCTCATATTTACCACAAACAATGCGCTGTCGCTTTAATTCTGTGTGTGCGGAAACCATCTCAGACGCACCGCTCTTTAAACGCACTGCCAGACCGCAACCGTGCGCAGCTTGAACGCTTTAATCCGTTGAGCGTGGGAAAAAATATGCACTGAAAACAGAGTTATGTGAAGCTGGCGTTATGTGTGTGCGCTTTGAGTGCGCATGAGCGGCCAGTCTTCAGGAGAGCGCGTGGTTGATGGTTAAATACTGGAAATAATTCAAAAGAAATGCAATTTATAAACTTTAACGACAATGCGACACTGCCTCTATTGCGCAAGCAACAATTTCTGTGTCAACTGTGCAGCGCTATAGTCAGACGCGACGTGCTGATCGGAAGCCATTTGCACACTTTGAGAGAGAAAGAGAGAGAGAGAGTGTGCAGTCATTCACTCGCGCTGTTTATGAAATTAAGGCTCATATAAGGTTTTCAAATTAACTTTTTATGTTATTTAATGAATGAATATGAATTGTACCTCACCGTCAGCATTATAATTGTTTTACCCGCGCTGGACAGAGACTGAGACGGTCCCGCTGAATGTCGTGCCAAACCTCTCATGGCAGGCGCATCATCAGCTTTAGATCGGTTTATGTGATCGGCCTTTTTAGAGACCGCCGATCAAACATCCCAAAGAGATTATCGGCCGATACTGATCGGTAGCCGATCAATAGGAGCACCATTGGTAAATTGGTGAATACAATTGGTAAAACACCAATTACAGAATATAAATATCAAGCTAAAATTAATAAATGAGCAAAGTGAAACTAAATGGCATTGTGCTCTAAGCCTCTTATCGACATCCAAATGTTTCCTTTTTTTTGCCATGTAACAATTGTTTGCTAAACACGTCTTTGTACTTCACTTGTGTTCAAATATCCACGTAAAACACCCTACACATGCGCTGACTTTACCTTTTAAATAACTTTTAAGTCTGGGTGACTGCATTTTAGTTTGATTATTGGCTAAAATGTCAAGTTAGCAATGCTGAAATGTAGTGTATGTGCGCGTGAGGCACCTGCGCGATCAGTTACATGTAATAAAGCAAAGATATGAAGAAAACAAATAAAATGCATTATGAGTGTCTTAAAAACACAGAGTTGGTTTTTTTCTCCTTTTTAAAATCTGTTAATTGATTAAGAGAAATACATTTCGTGTAGACTAGCCCTCTTTATTTAATTTATTCTATTTATATTTTCTGTTTTTCTCTGTTCAGTTGGTGATATGAAGACGTGTGACTCCTCATGGTCTGTTGTTTATGCTGTCATTTGCGCATACAAATCTAACACCCTAAAAGAATAAAAAAAAATAAGAAGTTGTTTGTCGGCCAGGTAAATAATCTAAATAAACAAAATGTTGTCATTATAAAATTCTCAAAATTTCTAGGCTGCACACAAATTCAGGCTAACTCAAAAACTTGTGTACACGAGCTCAGACCTGACGTGAGATTTGATCGTAGCTACCAGTCACGTCCATATTGATAAATTCAAGTTTTGCATAGAAACGACCGTACGCCCAATTTTCTGTCATACGTTCGTTTCATAAATGAGGCCCAATGACAGCATTTAACAATTAGATCAAACATGCATATCAATATAAATCCTCCACATGTGTTTCCATATACTCAAGAAAAGAGCCCCAAATTTTATAGAAGCCCTTGGAAGAGCCCCTCAGTGCATGCCTAATTTTTTCCAGTTTGATAAAGTGAAAAATCTCTTTAATCCACCTTGAGTGGGTAGGTGGCTCAGATGATTTCCAATGCATTAGAATCAAACGTCTCGCCAGGAGGAATACAAAAGCCACAAAGTCTGCCTTGTAACCTAGGTGAACTGGTAAGGGAAGTACACAGAAGAGTGCTGTTATCGCTACAAAAATTAAAAATTTGGACCCAATATTCATGTAAACTTGGACAGGATCAGAACATATGTGCCAGGGTTGCTGGACCCTGACGACAGCGATCACAGATAGGATCGACCTCAGGGTAAATTTTGGAGAACCTAACTTTAGTCCAGTGAATACGATGCAGTATTTTGCATTGGATCCAACTATGATTGGCACATAAAGATGACGAATGGACCCTATTTAGGATATTTTCCCATAATTCATCTGGAATATTTTCTGATAGGTCTTCTTCCCAGGAAATCATCCTTTTCCCGATAGATCTTGGTTCAAGGAACGAGTCCAAGGGAGTTGTTACAGGAAGACTAGAAAATTGAGGATGCATATCATGAATAAATCTGTGAACCTGCAAATACCAGAAAAAAATTGGGCATTGAAAACTTATCTGACAACTGTTGAAAAGATGCAAAAACATCATCTATATATAAATCTCTAAATGTTGATATGCCGTATGTTGCCCATTGGGAAAAAGTTCTATCCATCATAGATGGTGGGAAAACAAATTTTCGATGCTATGGGGGCAGACATAGAAAAAGCCTGTAATCCATTATGGCGTCTAAACTGTCTCCAGATTCACAGTGAAGTTTTTACAATTACATTTTTGGTAAAGAGAGAGTATGAACTGTTAATAGGAGAATGTAACAGGGCTGCTAGTGTAGTGGGCAAACATGAAGTTACTTCCATGGCAAGCCACATAGGTGAACACTGAGGCTGGAGTTGGTTTAGCCAGTAGTGAAAGACTCAGAAATTAGCAGCCCAGTAGTAGTATTGAAAGTTGGGCAAGGCCATACCTCCAAGAGACTTAGGATGTTGAAGAAGTGCTTTACGAATTCTAGCAGTTTTTTTATTCCATATAAACTCTGTAACTAATCCACCAAGTGTTCGAAAAAAGGACAGAGGAAGAAAAACGGGTATACACTGAAACAAATACGAGAATTTTGGGAGGGTATTCATTTTTACAGTATTAAGTCTGCCAGCTAAGGATAAAGGGACTACTGACCATCTCTCAAAGTCTTTCTGAACTTGAGATAGTAAGTTATCAAAGTTAAACTTCAAAAGATCTTGAAATATATTGATTATCCAAACTCCAAGGTATTTAAATTTACCCTGTGCCATTTTAAATGGAGTTTAGTGGAAAAAAAATCACTTTTGGCTAGATTTAGTTTATAGCCTGAAATAAAGCTCTTTATAAAACCAGTCTGATCTGGAGATATAATTGATGGCAATGTAGATTCCAGTCGCACTGATAACAGTTTTGACAACAACTTAAAGTCGACATCAAGTAAACTGACAGGCGTGAATAAACAGTTTAATATAAAAGAGAAGAACAAACTAATGTGATGTGGACTGTTTGTATGTTTTTGTAGGTTGTCTGGCTGTATGGTGACAGAGAAAGGCTGTCATTATGTGTCTTCAGCTCTGACTTCAAACCCCTCACACCTGAGAGAGCTGGATCTGAGCTACAATCACCCAGGAGATTCAGGAGTCAAGCTGCTCTCTGAGAAACTGAAGGATCCAAACTGCTCACTGGACAAACTCAAGTATGTCAAGCAATAGAGGAGTTTTTGGGTTTACTATTTAAACTTTTCGGCATCTCTGTATGTAAATATATAATATGTGTATGTACTGCCCTACAAAGGCAAAAGACCTTAACTTCGATTTGATCGAAATGAGTTATTGATATTTTTGGGACATTCAAGACATCCTTTATCATGTGCATCAGTATATTGAGTCAGAGTTGTTTTTCAGAGAAAATAATGTATTGTTGTAACAGTAAATTCGAAAACCTCTGGAGAAACCAGGGCAGAACACTTTAAAAGACCAGTTACCACTCTTTCGCTTTGTTTGGAACATTCAAATTTATTTAGGGCATTCTGCCTTTATTTAGCCGCATATCAACATTAAGTTATGGTGCCGTCTTGGAGTTTTACAGTGTTATACTGTCCATTGAAGTCAATGAAGTATTTCAATTACAGGTGTAACTTGTATACTTTCATACATCTGATCCATCACTGAAGTATTAGACAAACAAATTAGATAGATCGTGATCTGCCAAGCAGCTCTATATTAAGCACTGTAAAGGGATACCTTGGCAACAATACGCAAGCGTGAAAAATCGCTTATGATATATTTTTTTCTTTCCTTTTTTATAATGCAGATTATTTAGCAAGCTGTCATTCCTGTTTGGACGTGTGGACTCAAATTCAGTAATGTGTAGCATGATCAATTGTAAAATCAGTAGACTAGGAGTTTGCAATTAAATTCATATCTTACCTTTTCTTGTTATTTTTTTAATGTGGTACTTGGTATAAAATATTTAAGAACCACTGCAACAGCCGATGAGACTGCCCATGATCACTAGATTTTATACAGGTGTTACTATAACCAGTTTGTAAATGGTGATCAGCAACTAAATATTGATAATGTGGGAGTTACTGCCTTTTGCCTTGGTGTGATTTCTCACTTTTTGCAGACAGAAGTACAGTAACTTCAAAATAGGGGTAAAAATAAACTCTGAGCTCACAAATTTTTGAATGTAGATCATTTTTATTTCTAAAACATCGAATTGCCAAATATTTAGTGTCTTACCTATTATTAATTTGGCTGAACAAATAACAAAACTTTAAAGTAATTTTTCTCAGTTTCACACTTAAGCGAGTTAGGGTCTTTTGCCTTTGTAGGGCAGTATATATATATATATGTGTATGTATGTATGTATATATGTATGTATGTATGTATATGTATGTGTGTGTGATGCGATCTGGGAAAACCCGTCGGATGTGGCGCTGGGATGTTTTCAGGAAATTCAAGAAATAGGTTGAATATAAATTTTTGGTTAAAATTAGGTTTTCATTAATTTATTATTCTATAACATCAGGGTATGTGCATCATTCAGTAGTGACATACATTAGCCAAAATCATGACAGTCCACCATGTGAATAAATGCAAATATTCCCTAAAAAACACCCAGTAAAGACATTGAGGCTTCCATTGAAATATGATTGCGCCCGCTTTGTCACGCACCCCAGACAGAGAGGATGCAGACAGCAGTGGTAAAATAATAATCATTTATTGGTTACTAATAAAATTATGTAACTGCAACGTAATCTGGTGACCAGAGTTTCATCGTGGCGTCATAATTAGTTACGTCGTGGAAACCGGAAAAGTGAAAGGTGCCTATATGTCGCCACAGTGTAACTTTGTGACGTTGCCAGTAAGTAACTGCGATGTTGTGGCAGTCGTGGATCAACAGTTGTGTGCTGGTGTAGAAAACTTTTTTCTTAATTGAAGCAGAGAACCAGGAGACTCTTGGATATCTTTCACAGAGTTCTTTATTGAGATGCACTGCGCATTAGCAACTACATAGCAACAGCTTAGCAACCACCCCATGTACTCTAGCAACTACATAGCAACAGCCTAGCAACCACCCCAAGTATCTTAGCAACTACATAGCAACAGCTTAGCAACCACCCCATGTACTCTAGCAACTACATAGCAACAGCCTAGCAACCACCCCAAGTATCTTAGCAACTACATAGCAACAGCTTAGCAATCACCACATGTACCCTAGCAACTACATATCAAAAGCCTAGCAACCACCCCAAGTATCTTAGCAACTGCATAGCAATCATCCGAGTACCCTGGCAACTGCATAGCAACAGTTTGTTAACTGACTGAAATTGTGTGTGTGTGTCTCTGTGTGTGTGTCTCTGTGTGTGTGTGTGTGTGTGTGTGTGTGTGTGTGTGTGTGTGTGTGTGTTTTCTAGTGTGGATCATGGAGGAGAATACAGGATTACAGCAGGACTGAAGAAATGTATGTCTACAAACACATATAACACACACACACACACACACACACACACACACACATATATGTGTATATATATATATATATATATAACACACACATACAGTCAGGTCCATAAATATTGGGACATTGACACAATTCTAACATTTTTGGCTCTATACACCACCACAATGGATTTCAAATGAAACGAACAAGATGTGCTTTAACTGCAGACTGTCAGCTTTAATTTGAGGGATTTAACAAGTGGGAGGCACATATGCAAACTGTTGTAATTCCTACACCGTTCACCTGATTTGGATGTAAATACCCTCAAATTAAAGCTGACAGTCTGCAGTTAAAGCACATATTGTTCGTTTCATTTGAAATCCATTGTGGTGGTGTATAGAGCTAGAAAAGGTTAGAATTGTGTCAATGTCCCAATATTTATGGACCTGACTGTATATATACATAATAAATATACACAGTACACAAACACATAGTATGGGAACATAAACTTTTATTTTAGATGCGATTAATCGTTTGACAGCACTAGTTTTAAATGGCATTTACAGTTGTGATCATAAGCTTACATAATCCTTGCAGAATATGCAAGATGTTAATAATGTTAACAAAATAAGAGGGATCATGAAATAATGTTTTATTTAGTACTGATGATGTGAATTTCACATAACCAGGCTCGTATTCACAAAACTTTTTATCCTACTACTAAGAGTTCTCCTAAATAGCAGTAAAGTTTTTAGCTAAGAGTTTTTTTATTAAAACCTATTCACAAAGCTGTTGAGACAAACCTTTACTAAGGAATAGAGAAAAGCCTCAAGCTAAGAGTAAGAATGGGGTTGACCTTTTAAACATTTAAAGTGTCACTAATTAAATATAAGTTCAGCTAATTGTATACGCATATCCGCTAACTGTTTAACATGCAGTGCTGTTTGTAAACAATTAGCGGAAATGTGTATAAACAGCCTCAAAATTAAAAGAGTAGAATAATCATGGCTGATAGTAAGACATTCAAACGTAAAAGAAAACCAAACTGGACGCAAGAACAAGGATATAATCAAAGCAAAATTTGGAGTTGGGATATCCTCCAAAACCAAAAAAAGATGTGTGGGAAAACATATGTGTGCAAAGAGCAAAAAAACTATAGAAACCATCACAGAATGTATTATGGTTTTACTGGGAATTGTACTGGTTTTAATGCTAACTATAATGGTGTCTGTCGGGGTCTACTGGTAATTGGTCAGCTATTGTTGGCTTGTTAAAACCACTAAATCTTAAAAAGGAACATGTCCCAAAAAACACTACAAAAATAAATCAACAGTTTTAATGGTTAATAGTTGATGTTTTGAAATGTTTGTAATGGTATTTGTAGTGGAAACCATTAGACTTTCTGATGGTCAGCAGGGAGGATAGTTTGTGATTTGGTTTTAGTGACTTAGGAGGTCCTCTTCAGTACTTCTAATGTTTCACAAATTTAGGAGCTAGTTTTAATGCTAAAATGCTTTGTGAAATACTCTTAGAGCAAACATGTAGGAGTCTTACATTTAGGACTGACACACTCATTATTTTTAGCATTTTCTCCTAAATTGGCAAGTTACTTTTAGCATTAAAATTGTGAATACAGGCCCAGATGTTTATATATTCTCCACATGACAAAATAATAACTGAGTTTATAAAAATGACCCTGTTCAAAAGTTTACATGCCCTTGAAGATTCACGACTGTTTTTATGTTTTGTGATAGTTGTTCATGAGTCCAGAGCAGACTATTTGACCCCTTTCCAAGAGTGACTGTATGATTTTGAGATTTATCTTTTACATTAAGGACAACTGAGGGACTCATACGCAACTATTTAAAAAAGGTGAAAACATTTACCGATTCTCAAGAAGGCAACATGATTCATTAAGAGTCAGGGGGTATAAACTGAACTGAATAATCAGGGTAAATTTTACTTTAGTACTTAAGTGTTTATGTATCTTTTGAAGTGTAGTACTAAACGGAGAGAAAAAAAAGAAACATTTCCACATCATCCTATTCAAAGCTAACACACTGCTGCTCATCCCAAAAATGCAGTTATTATTGTTTAGATTTAACCCCTCTCCCCTGAGACAATAAAATCAAGGAGAAGCCTAAGTTACATCTATATTAGTTTGCCTATATGCAGAGACCTTTTATTTTTAATTTACCCACCTCCCTTAATGTGAATGTCTCAGACACCTGTGATGAACTAATTAGAGGTGAGGATGAGGTACAAGGTTCTCCCTAATTTCTCTTTTTCATTTTTAAATTTTCCTTTCTAAAATAGCCAACCGATTATATACATTCAGAAAGTCCAGTTTTGTGGACATTCACACATAGACTAGACATTATTCAGGTGGAGACACAGCATTTGACCACCTTTTATATCGCCTTTAACTTATTACCGGGCAGATTATTTACAACCAATAAAACTTTTCATTAATATGAAATATTAATATCAAATATTAACATCAATATGTTCCCATGAGGTAATATGTTGTGACCATGACAAAACTAGCCTAAGTGAACTGAACATGTCCCCTCCTGCTCACAGTAAATGCTTCATTCAACTTTTCGGAGATCATCTACTCTTCCCTGTGGATAACCTCTGACCTTCTTTCTGTACAAACTGAATTTCTGCATTTTGAATTTTGAATTTGATGTTCTGAATTTCTTCTTCATCTTGAAAACTTATATTTTTTAAAAAAATGGATATTTGCAGTCTAACAATTCAGAACAAAAAATCTGCTGTTTGAAAATACATGTCTATTAAAAAAAACTACCATAAAAAAATAATTTGTGTTAAATTTCAAATGTTCAATATTCAAGTAAAAAATATAAAATTCAGAGCTATGTTAAAAGCCACATTATATTCAGTTTTGTTAAAAGACACTTTTTCAATTTTACACAATTCAGATTCAGCTAGTTTTGTCATGATCTAAGCTCCATGCATTATGTGCCAATGGCATTATAAAGTATTTATGGCACTCAGACTGGTATGTTCAATGCAGCTGTCTTCACAGAAGGAAATGAGATACATCTCTAGTTTCAACATTATTGGTTTTTGACATCTGAAAATAACAATTTACTCCTGGACCCATATCAACATCTCTGGACCCGAATCTCGTAGGTTAAAAAATAAAAAAGCCAAAAGGAAAGTGTGTTAAGACCCAATATCTAAGAGGTCATAAAGATATCTTTAATACTTCTTGAGTTACAGACATGCAAAATTTGGAGAAAAACTTGAAAAGTGCTGTTTCCCCATTTTTGAATGGTCACCATTGGCACATAATGCAACAAATATTGCTAAAGTTAACAGATTTTACTAATATCTATGTAAAAATAACATTATAATGCTGCCATCTTTCTGAAGTAATTTTTAGTCCCTATAACTTGACTCTGAATCTCTACAAAATAGTGTATTACTCAGTAAATATTCATTGATGACATTTAATCAGGGCCTAAAACTATTTTTTTGCCACACCTGCCAACGGCAAAAACATTCTTTTACTAGCCTGATTTTTTTTTTTTACTTGGTCATGATTCATTTTTCTGTAATTAATCATGATTAATTGCATATTTATATTGTCATAAATTCACATTGAACCTCCAAATTAATGTAGAAACAACATAAAGGTAACATATTTTAAATGTGCTTAATGGCATCATTTTACTAAGTAGTGCTGATAACAATACTGCTGCTGGTGTCTCTATTAAATGCATTTTTCCTCAATTTTATCTATTAATAATAGCCACTCAGCCATTTTTAAACTTTATTGAAGCTACAAAAGTTGATCAGTGACTAGAGCAGTCGAGTGATTTCTCTTTTTCTTTTGTTGTTTGACATCAGTGACAGACTTCAGCAGGGTTCACTTTAAAAGCAGTGGCCAGTGTGAAGAGCTGGATTCTGTGATTTAGGAGTTTAAATGCAGATGAAACAATGCTGTCTAACATTGAGAAACATTGTGCTCAACGATACAGTCAGAAGGCTTTTCCATCTAGAAATTAAAGATGTAACAGAATACAATTACAATATTTTCTGTGATTATGCTATAGCTGTAATGAGGTGTCAGAAGTCGGTTGATCCATTTGCAACGGTTTATTCACAGACAATAAATCAAGGTTAAACTGGCGTGGGTCGACAACGGCAAACGAATGTGACAGAGACAAATCCTGAGAATAAACAGAGTCCAGGCAAAGAGGTCGGGGCCACTAGCAATCCAAAGAATAATCCGTAAGACAAGCGGGGGTCAAAAAGGCTGGCAGAGTTCGTCACACGAGGGTAAACAGTCCGAGTCGTACACAGGCAGAGCAATAATCCAGAAATAACGCTTGGTGATGACAGCCGGAGCAAATCAAAACTTCGCGATCAGATCGCGGAATGGCGGCCGCTTTTAAGCCGGAGAAAATGGCCGCCGACGCGAGCGACCCGGAAACGGAAGCGTGGCCCAGGTACGGGGTCGTGGGAAATGTAGTCCAGGGAGATTAGAAGTCGGGAGATTGTTCCCGCTGACGGCGTTTGGAGGGAGCCACAGAGACCGCGCTCGTGACAGAGCCCCCCCCCTGCGAGCAACTCCTGGCGCGAGGAGGTAACCGACGCCGGGGTCTACCCCTTCTTCGTGGGGCTGGTTTATCTGGGTGGGCGAGGTGGAAGTCAGTGGTGAGTGATGGGTCCAGGATGTCCTTTGCAGAGACCCAGGATCTCTCCTCGGGACCGAAGCCCTCCCAATCAACCAGATACTGTAGGTGACCCCTCCGGCGCCGGGAGTCCAGAATGGTGTTGACTCGATAGATTTCCTCGCCATCGACCAGTGTGGGGGCGGGTCTCTGTGTGGCGGTCTCTTCTAGGTTCTCCACTCCTCCCGGACCGCCAGCAGGCTTGAGCAGAGATACATGAAACGTAGGAGAGATGCGGTAATGAGAGGGCAGTTCCAAACGGAAGGAAACAGGAGTGATTTGTCTGAGTATTTTGAAGGGACCCACGTACCTGGGATTGAGTTTCTTGGATGGTAGTCGGAGGCGCAGGTCCCGGGTGGACAGCCACAGCCATTGTCCAGGGGTGTAGGGTGGATTTTGGCTGCGGCGACGGTTGGCCTGGACCTGGGTGCGGCGGATGGCTCTTTGGAGGTGAACATGAGCAGCATTCCACGTCTCCTCGCTGCGTTCGAACCAGGAGTTGACCGCTGGGAGATCGGAGGGCTCTCCGGACCAGGGGAATAGAGGTGGCTGGAATCCTAAGATGCATTGGAAAGGTGTTAGATTAGTGGATGGTTTGCGTAGTGAGTTTTGTGCATACTCAGCCCATATAAGGTAGCGGCTCCAGTCTTCCTGGTTATTGTGGCAGTACGTTCGAAGGAAGCGGGTCAACTCCTGGTTGAGTCTCTCTACCTGGCCATTAGATTGCGGGTGGTAACCTGAGGTGAGGCTGACATTGATTCCCAAGAGGTGGCAGAAATTGGACCAAACCCGTGAGGTGAACTGAGGGCCCCTATCCGAGATGATGTCATCAGGGAGGCCGTAGAAACGGAAGACATTGTTGCATAGGGCCTCAGCGGTTTCCATGGCAGAGGGGAGTTTGGGTAGGGGAATGAGTCGACAGCCTTTGGAGAAACGGTCGATAACCGTGAGGATGGTTGTGTTGCCTTGTGAGGGGGGAAGATCTGTGACGAAATCTACAGCAATATGAGACCAGGGGCGCTGTGGTGAGGGTAAGGGCTGAAGTAGGCCTGCATGGAGATGGTGAGGGACTTTGGAGATATTGCATGTCTGACAGTTCTTGATAAACTGGATGGTATCTGCACGGAGAGACGGCCACCAATAGAGGTTAGAGAGCAGATGGATGGTGGCAGTGATTCCTGGGTGACCTGAACTGGGCAAGGAGTGGACTTGGGAGAGAAGACGTTGGCGGATGGAGAGAGGTACATACGTGAGATTTGGGGGGCACTCTGGAGGAGGAGGCTCATGAGCTTGGGCTTCAGCGATTTCAGTGGTTAAGTCCCAGATGATGGGAGCGACGATGATGGAGGCCGGAAGGATCTGATCAGGAAATGGTGGCTGAGAGTTGTGTTCGTCCATCCTGGAGAGGGCATCAGCTTTGATATTTTGAGAACCAGGTCTGTAAGTGACTTGAAAGTTGAATCGAGTGAAAAACAAAGCCCATCTGGCCTGGCGATGATTGAGGCGTTTGGCTGTGCGTAGATACTCCAGGTTTCGGTGATCCGTGAGAACAGTAAATGGGTGTTTAGACTCCTCCAGCCAGTGCCGCCACTCCTCCAAGGCAGTCTTGATGGCCAAGAGCTCTCGGTTGCCCACATCGTAATTGCGTTCGGCCGGGCTCAGCTTGTGAGAGAGGAAAGCACAGGGGTACATTTTGGGAGGGTTGCCATGGCGTTGAGAGAGCACGGCTCCGATTCCTGTGCTGGAAGCATCGACTTCTACAATGAACTCCTTTTCTGGGTCAGGATGATGGAGAATGGGTGCAGTAGAGAACCGGTGTTTTAATTCCTCAAAGGCGAGTTGGGCAGCAGGAGACCAGGCGAGACGGTGAGTACCTTTCCGGACCATGGCTGTAAGGGGGGCTGCGACTGAGCTGAAGTGCCGAATGAAACGTCTGTAGAAGTTGGCAAATCCGAGAAATCTTTGAAGCTCTTTGAGTGTGGACGGACGTGGCCATTTGAGCACAGCATTAACTTTCTTGTCGTCCATAGCCACGCCCTCTGCACTTATGATGTAACCCAGGAAGGAGATCTTGGTTTGGTGAAATTCACATTTCTCGGCCTTGGCGTACAGTTGGTGTTGGATGAGGCGTTGGAGGACCGCCCTGACCTGTCTGATGTGTTCCTCCAAGGTGTTAGAATAGATCAGGATGTCGTCAATGTATACGATGACCCAGCGGTTCAGCATATCCCGGAACACCTCGTTAACAAATGCCTGGAAACAGGAAGGACTATTGGACAACCCAAAGGGCATTACCAGGTACTCGTAGTGGCCAGAGGTGGTGGAGAAGGCCGTCTTCCACTCGTCTCCCTCTCTTATGCTGATCAAGTTGTAGGCGCTACGCAAGTCCAGTTTGGTAAAGAAGCGGGCCGAGCGAAGCTGTTCTAGGGCAGGAGGTACGAGTGGTAGAGGGTACCTGAACTTGATGGTGATGTCATTCAGTCCACGGTAGTCGATACAGGGACGTAGCCCTCCGTCCTTTTTCTTCACAAAGAAGAAGCCCGCCGACGCCGGAGAAGTGGAGGGTCGGATGAAGCCTTTAGCTAATTCCTCCCTGATGTAGTCCTTCATGGCTTCCGATTCAGGATGAGAGAGGGGAAATATACGACCCTTGGGAGGACAGGAGCCCGGAAGGAGGTCTATAGCGCAATCGCCGGGGCGATGAGGAGGGAGTTGGCAGGCCCTAGCCTTGCTGAAGGCCAGTAGGAGATCTTGATATTCGGATGGCACGCCCTCCACGGTGTGGGCAGACGTGGTGGCTGGAGCAGGAGGACTGGAAGTTTGACCTAGGAGGCAGTGTTGGTGGCAAAAGGCAGACCAGTGAGTGATGGAGCGTTGAGACCAGGCAACAGTGGGGTTATGGAGATTGAGCCAGGGGAATCCGAGTATGAGTGGGGTTTGCGGCGAGGAGATGACGAACAGGCGGATGGTTTCTTGATGCTGGGGTTCGACGAGGAGAGAGAGGTCCTGGGTGGTGTGAAGGATCCGTCCGGAGCCTAGCGGCCGCCCATCGAGGGCAGCCACTGCCACATGTGGAGTACAAGAGACCAGAGGTAAGTTATGTGCACTAGCAAAGGCAGCATCAATAAAATTTCCAGCCGCTCCTGAGTCAATTAGGGCTGTGGTTTTAACAGTGACTTTATCAGAACTCAGGGTAACTGGAATTTCCAAACGATTAGATGGTATGGAAAGGTTACTCACCGAAGAGCTCTTGCGGGGTGGACGGGTGGGGCAGTTGGCTCTGATATGTCCTGGTTGGCCGCAATACAGGCATAGATTCCCCCGTAATCTCCTCTCTCTCTCTCCTCGACGGTCAGGCGTGTAACTCCGATCTGCTCAGGTGTGGGTTCCGGGTTGGAGAAGGTGGACCAGGTAGAGAGACTACTGCGGGGAGGTTTACGGGTTTGCATTAAGTTGTCCAGACGAATGGAGAGATCTATGAATTGATCCAGGGTGATGCCCTCATCCCTGCAGGCCAACTCCGCTTGTAGGTCGGGGTTGAGCCCCTTCCTATAATGGAGCTTAAGGGGCTCATCGTTCCAACCACTCTGGGCCGCAAGGGTGCGGAAGCTGAGAGCATAATCCGCCGCGGTTCTCCCCCCTTGACGCAGGCCCATCAGCTGCTCCCCTGCCTCTCCGCCGGCTGACGTGGGCTGGAACACTTCCTGAAAACGTTGCAAAAATGCAGGAAAGGAGGGAAAAGCAGGGCGATCGTGGCTCCACACAGCGGTGGCCCAGTCCAACGCTCGCCCAGACAGTAGGGAACAAACAAAAGCAATTCGTTTCATCGGTGGGATATAAATGTGGTTGTTGGTTTACGAACAACGAACATTGTAATAGAAAGCCCTTACACTTGGTTGGCGTTCCATCAAATTTTTCTGGGAAGGCGAGGCGTGGACTGGCAGTAGCTGGAACTGAAGCGGCGGCGGCGGCAGATGGAGGCGCCGCTGGAGGAGGCGAGTAGCTCGGCATGGTCTGTGATGGCAGCTGTAGGGCTTGTAATGACTTCACAAGCTCCTCCGTGAGCGAAGTGAGGCGGTCGAGTTGGTGCTGATGGACCGCCAACACCGAGGCTTGGGCCGAAAGCTCGGAGGTGAGCTGGTGGACCGTCGCTGGATCAGTAGGTGGCGAAGTTTTCTGTAATGAGGTGTCAGAAGTCGGTTGATCCATTTGCAACGGTTTATTCACAGACAATAAATCAAGGTTAAACTGGCGTGGGTCGACAACGGCAAACGAGTGTGACAGAGACAAATCCTGAGAATAAACAGAGTCCAGGCAAAGAGGTCGGGGCCACTAGCAATCCAAAGAATAATCCGTAAGACAAGCGGGGGTCAAAAAGGCTGGCAGAGTTCGTCACACGAGGGTAAACAGTCCGAGTCGTACACAGGCAGAGCAATAATCCAGAAATAATGCTTGGTGATGACAGCCGGAGCAAATCAAAACTTCGCGATCAGATCGCGGAATGGCGGCCGCTTTTAAGCCGGAGAAAATGGCCGCCGACGCGAGCGACCCGGAACCGGAAGCGCGGCCCAGGTACGGGGTCGTGGGAAATGTAGTCCAGGGAGATTAGAAGTCGGGAGATTGTTCCCGCTGACGGCGTTTGGAGGGAGCCACAGAGACCGCACTCGTGACAATAGCATTGGTGCAGTTATACTAAATGTATTAAGACTACCTGTTTTTATTCAAATACCTATAAACCATCTAGTTGCTACTATGGAAGACAATGAATAATTTTAATAAATCTCAAAATAAATAATGAGAATAATTCAATTTCACCATATAAAAATAAGTTTGCTACAATTACTACAGATGTCACTGTTTTGAACATAAATGTATAACTGCATCCTTCCTCCAGCTGCCACTGCTGTCAACTCACGCTACTGCCAAATGTGCATTTCTCAGAGACAAGGAAATGTAATATTATTAATATTGCAGCCTGCACTGCAAACTGTGCTGAAAACACACGTCTTTAAAGTCGGCAACACAAACCTTTCATAGTTTGAAACAATATCGCTCATTAGAATATGCAGAAACCAAGATGTATTTTTTTCTATTGAGATATCAAAGTTCAAAGAATTCAAAAACGTGAAGTGTTTGTCATGTTCTGACCATAAAGAGTCATTTAAAACTACAATTAATGATTTGCTTTCTACAACTTTCACTTAGGAGCACAAATCTGCCTTTAAAATGTGAAAAGGATTTGTATTTTATTGTGATAATTACCAATATCTTAATATCAATACACATTTTTCAGACGAGACAGAAGAAAAGCTGTCAATGGCTCTGTCTCAAATAGTTTTTTTAATTTTGTGTTTTCCCTTTATTATGACTTTATGGTGATCTTATGAATTTGTAAATCACATACAGTGCTTAAGAAATTTATTAGACAGTATTAACTAAATATTTGGGCATCTGAATAAAAAAAAAAAAATAGCTTTACTACTATTTTCTGTCTTTCTTGTAAAACAGGCTTGACACACTTTAAAAATACAAAAATGTAGTGTAGTTCATATAGTTCAACCACTACCTTGATTACTTTGATTTGTATATTTTCAATTACAGCTATCAGAAAACTGACACACAATTAACAAATGAATAAAACCCTAAAAAGATTATTTTTATTACTAAAGTTATACATCTTACCAACTTAACACAGTTATTATATGTAGTTTTTATGTATTTAGTGAAGAAGGCTTGATCTTACCTTTCCTTCATTAATGATGCATGGGCTGGGGATGGGTGGGTTTGCCTCGCGGGAAACGATTGACGACGTCATTGTCACGTGTCTGCATTTCCCGGGAAAACGCGTTTGCGTTTACTTGCGTAAATGACATATTTGGATTTCACGCTAAACGTGTGCCTCCATTTATTTATTAAATATAATACATATATTTTGGCAAAGACCTTGAAATGTATCTGATTACGAACCTTATTTTGATCCCATCACTGGTTCAGCAAACCCTGCACTGCTCCAAACGGCACAGTGACGCCTACATAGGGCACTTCGAGGCTGCTGTTGTGGAGAATACAGCCTTACTAGGGGTAGAGCTAGTTATGAGCTCCTCTGAATAGCACACACCCCTGTTTCGATCGCTGACAAACGAGGACACTTCACACAAAGTGCTCTAACTCATTATAATCAACAAAGTCTTCCTAAAAAACATTTTATATAGCAAGCAACATGCTTTTTATTAAAATTAGGTCATTATATGCGAACAGCGACAAAAAGTAAATTATTTAAATGCAAAAATACGATTACAAAAATCCTAAAAACATATCCGCAGGGAAAAAGTCGATTCTCCCCGAATACAGCGGGTTTTAAAGATTGTTTAGCATAGGTATAAAATGGCGACTGTAATGTAAATATGCACATAGGTGAATCTGGCTTCACTCCTGCACTGAGACGCAGGACAGCTGGAGCTGGAATGTAAACAAAGAGCGCGTGGAGCTGCACGCATGCGCACAACTACATCTAAATGAGCATCAACATAGCAACTCCATATTATTTTCTTCTAGTTCTGTTTAATTACCAATACAGTAACAATATCAGCAAATACAAAGCTGCTCATAAAATATAAACTGGAATAGGTCTCTATTTTTAACGAATTAATGGTAAATATAGGAATAAATGTTTGTATAGGTGTCACTCTCGCGCTGCTCTGAATGTGAGTCTCTTCTGGACTCTGGAGTGTCTGCTGTAGTTGGAGGAAGGGCAGAAACCGCAGACTGAGCCAGAACCAGCAAATACAGTCTCATTGACACTCAACATATTAAGAATACATTTATAAACAAAATATAAACTAGTAATACTACTACTATTGTATGTGTGTATATATATATATATATATATATATATATATATTTATGTTTAATTTCAGCTGATTAAACGTCTGTTCATTCATAAATATTAGTCATTTTCTTCCGTCATCCCTGTTGTTGACGTATTTAGCCTCTGATTGGTCAGATCAGTAAATTATTCAGAAGTGCCTGGCCTCTGATTGGTCAGAGGGGGGTTACACATTTTCAGATAAACTGACAATATATTTGTATTTATATAACACACACACACACACACACACACCACACACACACACACACACACACACACACACACACACACATACATACATATAACACACACACACACACACACACACACACATACATATAACACACACACACATACATATATAACACACAGACACACACACACACACACACACACACACACACACACACACACACATACATATATAACACACACACACACACACACACACACACACACACACACACACACATATAACACACACACACATACATATATAACACACACACACACACACACACACACAGCTGTAGTGATTGTTGTTGTAAATGTCTCTGTTCTTGTGTTCAGGGGTCTGTTTTCTCACACTGGATCCAAACACAGCAAACACTGGACTCATTCTGTCTGAGGACAACAGAAAGGTGACACATGTGACAGAGAAACAGCCGTATCCTGATCATCCAGACAGATTTGATGTGTATCTTCAGGTGTTGTGTAGAGAGAGTGTGTGTGGACGCTGTTACTGGGAGATTGAGTGCAGAGGACATGTGTTTATATCAGTGTCATATAAGAGCATCAGCAGGAAGGGAGCGGGTGATGAGTGTTTGTTTGGATTTACTGATCAGTCCTGGAGTTTGATCTGCTCTCCTGACAGATACTTATTCAGACACAATAAGATAAAGACTGATCTCCCTGTGAAGCCCATCATCAGTAGAACAGGAGTGAATGATGATATCTATAGAGTAGGAGTGTATGTGGATTTCAGTGCAGGAACTCTGTCCTTCTTCAGCGTCTCTGACACAATGAGCCTCATCCACACACAACACACCACATTCACTCAGACGCTCTATCCTGGGTTTTGGGTTCTTTATGGATCATCAGTGAAACTGTGTTGATGAATGAGAATAGACTGATGAGAGATTGTACCCATAATGCTTTGAGCTGCTGATGAATCAGTAACAGTGAGATGTTAGAGAGTCTCTTCATGACATTAATACTGCAGCTCAACTTCTGTCACTCAAATAACAGTCAGAATAAATGTGTGTTTATTGTAGAGTCACATCAATCATTTGTATTATTGCTTTAACAAACATGATTCATGAACAACATGGCATTCATTTTCTCTGTTGTTTGTGCAGAAATAATAAAACACAATGTCAAATCATCTTGAGATCAGATTGTAATTGATGATGAATATGTGAAATGTCTGAATCATGAATATAATCACAGCATTTAATAAAATATAATTATTGTAACTACAGTGAAGCTGTATTCAATTATTAAGCAGCGAAAGAATATTAGAATATTTTTGATTTAATAGTTTAGAAAATATTTTCAGAGTTTTAAAATGAACATGTTGTAATGATAATATATTTATGAACAAAACCTGCAATAATCCTGTTATTTAATTTATAAATGATAAATAATAAAATGTTACAATTACAATAATCCAATTCTACTGTAAAATTATTATTAAACATATTTTAAAGTAATAATAATAACTAGAATGTACATTTCCTGAAGAAAATGTGAGTGGGGCTTGCAGTGGCAAAAAAACCCTTTATCTGGTCATAGGCAGAGTGTTGTTAAGGTGTTCTGGGTGTTAGCATGATGCTAGCAACATGTTTGCACGATTAGCATGATGCTAGCAACATGCTAGCATGATTAGCATGCAATTAGAATAATGCTAGCATGATTAGCATGATGCTAGCAACACGCTAGCAAGATTAGCATGTCGCTAACATGAAGTTAGCATGACTAGCATGGTGTTAGCATGATGCTAGCATGCTTTTTACAAGATGCTAACAAGATTAGCATGAAGCTAGCAACATGCTAACACCATTAGCATGCATTTTACATGAAGCTAGCATGATTAGCATGATGCTAGCAACACGCTAGCACGCTTAGCATGTCGTTAACGTGAAGTTAGCATGACTAGCATGGTGTTAGCATGACGCTAGCATGTTTTTAAGAACATGCTAACATGATTAGCATGATGCTAGCAACACGCTAACACGAACATGCGTTTAGGATGAAGCTAGCATGATTAGCATGACGCTATCAACACGCTAGCACGCTCAGCATGTCGTTAACATGAAGTTAGCATGACTAGCATGGCGTTAGCATGACGCGAGCATGTTTTCCCAAGATGCTAACATAATTAGCATGATGCTAGCAACATATTATCATGACTAGCATGTCTTAGGACTTTAGCAGACGATCCTAGCACGTTTTAGCACGTTTTTAGCACTTAGCTAGGCGATGCTACCATGATATAGCATATTGATAGCATGATGCTAGCTAATTTTTGGCTTATTTTAATCATTTTAGCATTTACTTATATTTTATTGCACAATTGAACACTTGGCTAATCACTATTAGCATGTAGCTAGTCATGGCTAGCATGTGCATTATGTTGGGAAGGCCTATTTGCTAGCATGAGTCAAAATCCCATGTCTCTACGATGTAGTGATGCAAAGATATAGGTCTAGCTGAATGGTTGCTAGGGTACTCTGTTTGGTTGCTAGGGAGTGGCCAATGATGATACTCCAAAGGCTGCTTGTCAGTATGAATGATGTAAACCAACCCCCATGTCTCTATGACATTCAGATGTGAAGATATGCCTGTGTGGGTTCGGGTCGCTAGGGTGGTCAGTAACGGTTGCTAGGGAGTGGCTAGGAAGAATTTAAGGTGACTCACGATTGGCTGTTTGCTGCCCCGATTCAAACGACCCCACCCCCATGTCTCTATGACACTGTGATCCAGAGATATACATCTGTGCCATATAATGGCAGTCTATGGGATGTGTTGCTAGGGTGCCCTAAATGGTTGCTGGGGCGTGGCTAGGAAGTGTCAATGGTGAGTCACGATTGGCTGTTTGTTGCCCCGATTGAAACGACCCCACCCCCATGTCTCTATGATACTGTGATCCAAAGATATCCATCTTGGATTTTTATAATGGGGGTCTATGGGTCGCTAGGCTGGCCCAAATGGTTGCTAGGGCGTGGCTTGACTGCTTCACAGTGATCCTGAGAGTCTGATTGGTTGTCTGAGTAAAATGAACCCGCCCCCATGTCTCTATGACATAGTGATGCATAGCTATGTTCAATGGAAAATCCCAATGTAAACTACCATAGTAGGAAAAAAAAACACTATTTCATGGGGCTTCCCTCACCATAGTATCTCCCATAGGCCGATTTTTGAAATTTTGGGGGGCTCTAGCGCCCTAGGGGTACAACTTACACCCCATTGCGAGGTATGTTCTCGCACAGCTGGTCAGCCTCTTCGAATGTAGTGATTTACGTGTTTCTACGAAATTGGAGGACGGCGCTATGCGCCGTCAAAGTCGGCGCAATGGAATAGATATACTGTTACCTAGGATTTTTTGGGCCAATGTAAGTCAATGGGAAAATTTGGGGGGGCTCTAGCACCCCCGGGGTACAACTTATACCCCATTGCGAGGTATGTTCTTGCACAGCTAGTCAGCGTCTCCAAATGTGGTTAATTACGTGTTTCTACGAAATTCGTGGACGGCGCTACGCGCCGTCAAAGTTGGCCGCAATGCGTTGTCTATGGGATTTTTTCGGCCGAATTTTGGCCCGGGTTCGAACATCGTACGCCCGATCGCTTATAAAAGTCATAGCACACCATTCCCGTATAGGCCGCACGATTTGACGCCAGTTTCGTGGGTCTGTGACAAAAACTGCGGGACTAGTTACGCGCCGAAATGTTGCACGGATCAGCACATGGCATAGTAATAGTGAGGCTTTGCCTTTGGCAAGCCCCACTAATAATAAGTATGTGAGATAGTAATAGTGAGGCTTTGCCTATGGCAAGCCCCACTAATTATAAGAAATGTAACAATTGCTATAATCGTATTGCACTCTAAAATAAAAAGTGAATATTTTATTAATAATAATAATAACTAGAATGTACATTTCCTGAAGAAAATGTGAGTGGGGCTTGCAGTGGCAAAAAAACCCTTTATCTGGTCATAGGCAGAGTGTTGTTAAGGTGTTCTGGGTGTTAGCATGATGCTAGCAACATGTTTGTACGATTAGCATGATGCTAGCAACATGCTAGCATGATTAGCATGCAATTAGAATAATGCTAGCATGATTAGCATGATGCTAGCAACACGCTAGCAAGATTAGCATGTCGCTAACATGAAGTTAGCATGACTAGCATGGTGTTAGCATGATGCTAGCATGCTTTTTACAAGATGCTAACAAGATTAGCATGAAGCTAGCAACATGCTAACACCATTAGCATGCATTTTACATGAAGCTAGCATGATTAGCATGATGGTAGCAACACGCTAGCACGCTTAGCATGTCGTTTACAAAGGAATTAGCACGACTAGCATGGTGTTAGCATGATGCTAGCATGTTTTTAAGAACATGCTAACATGATTAGCATCATGCTAGCAACACGCTAACACGATGAGCATGCGTTTAGGATGAAGCTAGCATGATTAGCATGACGCTAGCAACACGCTAGCACGCTCAGCATGTCGTTAACATGAAGTTAGCATGACTAGCATGGCGTTAGCATGACGCTAGCATGTTTTTAACAAGATGCTAACATGATTAGCATGATGCTAGCAACATATTATCATGACTAGCATGTCTTAGGACTTAAGCAGACGATCCTAGCACATTTTAGCACGTTTTTAGCACTTAGCTAGGCGATGCTAGCATGCTATAGCATATTGATAGCATGATGCTAGCTCATTTTTGACTTATTTTAATCATTTTAGCATTTACCTATATTTTATTGCACATCTGAACACTTGGCTAATCGCTATTAGCATGTAGCTAGTCATGGCTAGCATGTGCAGTATGTTGGGAGGCCTATTTGCTAGCATGAGTCAAACTCCCATGTCTCTACGATGTAGTGATGCAAAGATATAGGTCTAGCTGAATGGTTGCTAGGGTACTCTGTTTGGTTGCTAGGGAGTGGCCAATGATGATACTCCAAAGGCTGCTTGTCAGTATGAATGATGTAAACCAACCCCCATGTCTCTATGACATTCATGACTAGTTACGCGCCGAAATGTTGCACGGATCAGCACACGGCATAGTAATAGTGAGGCTTTGCCTTTGGCAAGCCCCACTAATAATAACAATAAACACGTATACTTTATATAATTTATTGAATCGTATTATATTGTAAAATAATTTCAGCAATTATCGATTCATCAATACATAACAAAACAATATTATAACAAATATAATAAATATAAATATTATTATATTACTTTTGTTTCATTTGTAAAAATTAATAAATATGGTCCAATTGCAATAATTGTATTGTAACATATTTATTAATAATAACAATTATTATTATTATAATTATTAATATTTTCATTTATTATTTACATTATAACAAACAAGAAATGGTACAATTGTTATAATCCTATTGCACTCAAAAAAGTTAATATTTAATTAATAATAATAATAATAATAATAATAATAAACACTCACTTTATTTTAAAGCATAATAGTGTTTGAAAAATAATATAAATTAATCACTTATAAATGTATCACCAAATAATAAAATAATATTATAATATATACAATAAATATAAATATAATATTATTATATTTAATCCTAATTAAATTGTATTTTATTCAATAATAATAATAATTATTATTATTTTTATTATTTTCACTTATTATTTACATAAGTTTATTTACATAAGAAATGTTACAATTGTAATAATCCTCTTGCACTCTAAAAAAAAATATTTAATAATAATAATAAATACTCACTTTATATTATTTATTTATTTATAATTGTATTATTTATTGAATCCTATTACACTGTAACATAATTGTATCAATTATCAATTCATCAATAAATAATAAAATAATACTATAATAAATATACATATTATATGACATTTGTTTAATTTCTGATAAATCAATAAATATGGTCAAAATGCAAAAATTGTATTGTACAATATTTAATAATAATAATAGTAATAATAATAATAATAATAAACACTCTATTTTAAATCATAATAGTGTTTCAAAATTAATATAAATTAATCAATTATAAATTTATCACTAAATAATAAAAATAATATTAGAATATATACAATAAATATAATATTATTATATTTAATATTTTATTGAATTTTTTTCAATAAATAATAATAATTATAATAAACACTTTATTTTAGAGCATAATAGTGTTTCAAAATTAATATCAATTATAAATTTTATTTTATTCAATAAATAATAATAATAATAATTATTATTATTATTATTATTTTCACTTATTATTTGCATAAGAAATGTTACAATTGTAATAATCATTTTGCACTAAAATAAAATAAATGTAATTAATAATAATAATAATAATAATAAATACTCACTTTATATTATCTATTTATTTATTTATTTATTTATTATTATTTTATTATTTATTGATTCCTATTACACTGTAACATAATTGTATCAATTATCAATTCATCAATAATAATAAAATAATACTATAATAATTTATACATATTATATGACATTTGTTTAATTTCTAATAAATCAATAAATATGGTCAAATTGCAATAATTGTATTGTACCATATTTAATATTAATAATAATAATAATAATAATAATAAACACTTTATTTTAAAGCATAATAGTGTTTCAAAATTAATATAAATTAATCAATTATAAATTTATCACTAAATAATAAAATAATATTAGAATATATACAATAAATATAAATATAATATTACTATATTTAATCTTAATTGTATTTAATTTTATTCAATAAATAATAATAATAATAAACACTCACTTTATTTTAGATCATAACAGTGTTTCAAAATTAATATAGATTAATCAATTATAAATTTATCACTAAATAATAAAATAATATTAGAATATATACAATAAATATAAATATAATATTATTATATTTAATCTTAATTTAATTTTATTCAATAAATAATAATAATAATAATAATTATTATTATTATTATTATTATTTTCACCTATTATTTACATAAGAAATGTTACAATTGTAATAATCATTTTGCACTAAAATAAAATAAATTTAATTAATAATAATAATAATAAATACTCTATATTATCTATTTATTTATTATTATTTATTATTTTATTATTTATTGAATCCTATTATACTGTAAAATAATTGTATCAATGATCAATTCATCAATAAATAATAAAATAATACTATAATAAATAAACATTATTATATTACATTTGTTTAATTTCTAATAAATCAATAAATATGGTCAAATTGCAATAATTGTATTGTACCATATTTAATAATAATAATAATAATAATAATAATAATAATAATAATAAAACACTCACTTTATTTGACAGTATAATAGGGTTTCAGTAAATAATATAATTTAATTAATTTTCAATTCATCAATAAATAATAAAATAATACTATAATAAATATTAACATTATTATATTACTTTTATTGAATTTCAATAAATATGGCCGAATTGCAATAATTTTATTGTACCGTATTTAATAATAACCAATTTATAATATTAATATTTATGTAAGTTACAACAAATCAGTAAAAGAACAGTGTAACCCTAATGCACTGAAGAAGAATTATATTATTATAATTAATAATATAATTTATTTTATTTTAGAGATTTATTTTATTGTATTTGACTAAACATGAATCTGTCCAGCCAAATGCATTGATTTGTACAGCCATAAAAACCCTGTTTTGTGCAGAACTACTTCCTTCTGCAACGGATTCAAATCTAAAGTTGACCGTTGAGCAAAGCCTCTGTTATTAATTACAAAACATCACTTCAGATCTAGTAACGAAAAACACAATCTCGCTTTGAATACACCGGCATCCTAGTTTTCCTCATCTACTTTGTACTTTGGGATCAACAAACAATCAAAAAAATGAACAATTTTGACTGCATTGATGAACCTGTGGTGGTTTCTGTGGAAGAAAATAAGCCATGACTTTGTGAGATTGCCATGAACTAAGATGAGTGACAGCTTTTAATGATGTTTAAGGGAGTTTGTAAATGAGGTTGATTTTATACAACAGTTCACTAAACAAGAAGGTAATTTTTACATTGTCTGACTCTAACTATTGCCTGATTTTGCTCCATTTCTTTGTGAAAATAGTTTGAAACAAAGCCACAACTGAGCCACTGCACATCTCCATTCAAACACAGCGGTGTCTCATTTATGAATGAACCTGTGTTTTTACTCTAATCTAGTGAGTCAATTTCCCATTCATAAACACAGTCACTTGCTTTATTCCTCAATGAATCTGCCGTTCGGACGAATCAAATGAATATGATTCAGTAATTAAATAAGTGACTTGACGCCATCTACTGGCTTGTAGTTTCATTTGAAAGTACATTTTCAGTGATTTAAATCATTTATTATTTCTATATTCAAAATGTTATATTTAAAACATTAATCTCAACATATATTTATGAATTTGATTGCACGCATGCCGCCTCTGAGCCTCATTAAACATGAAAATACACCTGCAAGACACTTTGGGGTTCTTCTGTGCCACCTCTGTAGTACAAATTAATTTTGTTTATGCTGATTTCACTTGATTGCTGACTTATTCTTATTCCATTGTTTTAATTAGAAAGATTAAAATGCTTATAAAATATTATCTTTTAAAAAATGTGACTAAAAGTATGTCATCTTTTATATCAATTTAGAAAAAATGCATTATAAAGGTAAAAACTAAATTCCTATTTAATTCACTTTAAGAAGTCAAATGTCAGCTCGTAATGGGAAGGCAAATTTTTGATCGGATTATTTGATTATTGATTAAAAGGTGCTTCTAAAATTTTGACTTTGCAAGTTTATAATATAATATATATTGGTTTTCATCTTGCCATTTTCTTGGTCAAGAAAAAACATTTTTACTCAAATTAATCAAAATGGATTTAAAGCATTTTGGAAAAGAGCTCTTCGTTTATATATGTGATGAGATCTGGGAAAACCCAACACATGCTGAAATTTGACCTTTTGTATATCGATCTATGGAGTAAAACAATGGAATGGTCTGAATGAGGAGTTAAGGCAATGTCCAAATTTGAGCCAGTTTAAAAAAAGGTATAAACAAATGGTTTTTCAACAGTACAAAGAAGAGGTTTGATAGGTTGCTGGATGGTATTGCTTGATATGGTGGCTGATGGTTATGATGTGACTGTGTTTATATATGTATAGTAGGCATGTACTGATGAAGTCATGTATAGTATATGTATATTGTTTTGTGTGGTGTAGATAATGTATGTATGTGTATATATATATATGTATATTGTATTTTTGTTGTTGCGTTGTATTGTATTTTGTTGGGTGGTTGTTTTTCTCGAAAAATGTATTGTTGAATTTAAAAAATGTGAGAAAGGGGGGCTTGATACAAGCTGAAGCTTCTGCCCCTACCCTTTGGTTATGGTAACCAATAACCAATAAATATATTCATTCATTCATTCATTCATTCATTTCACATCCAGAGATGAAGGATCCGCTGATGAAGTGACTAAAGAGGAGGAGTCCGATGACAGTCTGTTATAAACAGTGCGCAATCAGTTTGTGCTGCGCTTGCTTTTCTACATGTAAACTACAACCTCAAGGTGCATTATTCATGATATTTAAACATACAAGGGGTGATCAAAAGTTTGGAGGCTATACCCATGATAAACAACGGAAAATGCAGTATAGTGCTCCTGACAGCTCTTCTTAAACCCGTGAAGTGCAAGTAAAACACATCTTACCTTAAACCCGTTTTTTTTTTTTTCTCAAAATTCCATTCCTGAAAACAACCTGATCTCACAGAATTCCGTGCAAAGACCACGGACCCTTAACTCCAAATCTGTGATGTGCTCACAGAAGTGATACCAATGTAAGTCAGTGACAGGCATCATCCGTGGTCCACGCACAGATTAACGGATTCAAATATTACTGCATTGGAGTCACTTTTTTACGTGGTCCACACACGGATCTGTGAACGAAGTGAAGTGACGTCGTTTTTGGAAACGTAAGCCCATAACTTTTAATATTCTGGGCTCTTTTAGACCTACTTCAAATATACTTCACATGAAATATGTTTTCGCCACGCCTGAAGCATTGGTCTGTAGTCGTTTGAGCGCTATAGCTACCTCTTATCGGCTCAAGATCCATGATGGTATCACAGAATCTTCCGTGGTCACCGCAGTTTCACCCTCACTGGACGTTATTTAGGCTAAAGTAGTTTAGCAGTTAACCTGTCAACCTATCTATCTCATCTCTCCCTGTTTTCATATAATTCACTTTGATCACTTATAGCCTTTTGCTTATTGTGAATTTCTATGGCGGGACCACGCAATCTTCCGTGGTAGACACACGGACACAACCTCGGGTCTCACGCAGTGGCTTGTAGCTATCCTAATGTTGTTTCATTTAAAATAATTTGGATCACGCTGTCATTCATCAACCGAAACTGATGGGCATATAAAACCGAAAATTCGATGAGGGATGTAGGCTATAATGCTCATGTGAGTAGCCTGTAATGTATAACTGAAATCCGTGACTGGATCACGGTGTCCTATCCGTGGGCGACACACAGATTGTCAGGTCTGGTTAATTGGCCTCAATCAGAAGCTTTAAAATGTAGTCTATTAGAAAGTCTAATAGTCAACTTTGTTACGATGACATTTTGTTTTGCCCTGACCTGGAAAATAAATAAATAAATAAATAAATTGACCGATAACTCCGTGACTAGTCCACAGATTTGCACGCGCCCCGCCCTCCAGCCAGCAGTCCAAACAGTATTTGGACTAATTTACAAATTATTATTACTGTTTATTGGAAATTGACAGATAGGTGTAAATAAACAACAAAGAAAGAAAATCAGATAAAGATTCAATAAATTAATATTAAAACGGAAGATTCTGTTGCTATGACGTCAACACGTCACAGTTTCTCACTTGCATCCCAGAACTTTGCGGTTTTTCCGGTCATTGCGAGGATCACCGTCCACAGATCGGTAGGTATCTCAAGCGTGTGTTATTGATTTCTTCACAGCACCTTGTTTATTCCCGCACAACGCCAAAACCTAATATGTTTGCACCAGTGTCGGTTTCATGCTGGGGATAACTTTGAGTCTGTTAGTTGCAATAATGCTTGAGCAGTTTAGAATGGCCATTTCAGGCCACAGAAACCACATCAAAAATGTAGGCTATGCAACATGAGAAAGGAAAACATAAAAGGGGAAAAAGCACTTTCCAAAAAAAGGTTGATTACAACACCAAAGTGCTAGGCTGGTTTGTGTGGTGCCAGAATTGTGTGTGTGTTATATGTGTGTGTGTTATAGATGTGTGTGTGTGTGTGTGTGTTATATGTGTGTGTGTTATAGATGTGTGTGTGTGTGTGTGTGTGTGTGTGTGTGTGTTATAGATGTGTGTGTGTGTGTGTGTGTGTGTGTGTGTGTGTGTGTGTGTGTGATTGTGTGTGTGTGTGTGTGTGTGTGTGTGTGATATGTGTGTGTGATATGTGTGTGTGATATGTGTGTGTGTGTGTGTGTGTGTGTGTGTGTGTGTGTGTGTGTGATATGTGTGTGTGTGTGTGTGTGTGTGTTATATGTGTGTGTGTGTGTGTGTGTGTGTGTGTTATAGATGTGTGTGTGTGTGTGTGTGTGTGTGTGTGTGTGTGTGTGTTTGTGTGTGTGTGTTTGTGTGTGCATGTTTGCATTATGTTTGTATGTATTTGCATTTGTGTATGCATTGTTTGTTTGTTTGTGTGTGTGTGTGTGTGTGTGTGTGTGTGTGTGTGTGTGTGTATTTGTTAGTGTCTATTTTGTGTGTTTGCATTAAGTTTGTGTGTGTGTTTGTGTGTGTGTGTGTGTGTGTGTGTGTGTGTGTGTGTGTTTGTGTGTGCATGTTTGCATTATGTTTGTATGTATTTGCATTTGTGTGTGCACACATTTGCGTTTGTAGTGTATTTTGTGTTGAGGTTTGGAATAATCTGAGTGAAGAAATAAATGTAACTAAACTGTAACTAAATGTAAATAAATGTAACTAAAACATATTGATGCGTCACAAATTCTGGATCCTTGTCACCATCCTCTCTCATTTTATCGCACTGCGTGATACAAGATACACGCATTTCGTGTGATGTTGTAAAAGTTTAGACATTTAACTGTGCGTGTGTGCGATTCAATTGATATAGTACCTACATGAGTGTATTTGAAATAATAACAGGCCCAGTAAGTTCTAACAGGGAATAAATAAATTAAATTAATGAAGTGTATATAACTAAAATAAACAAAACATTTTCCTGTAACACTGATCTGGACAGATCATTCTGGCTTCATTACCCTAAAAGTAAAAAACTCTGCTCTAATATTAAAAATAGGGAGGACATTTTAATTGATTTAAGAAATGTAACCAATTTATTTTATTTTATTTTAATTTTGTATTTATTTTTAAATCAGCAATTGTGCCATTTATTAGTGTTATGGAAGTGTTAGGGATGGATGCGTTTGGAGAGAGAGGGTGTGGTTTACCACGGCGGATCTAGCTTCATTCAGATTTTTTGTCTGCGGTGAATGAAGAGCTATCGAGGCCATTGTGTAAGATACTCGGTTCTTTTTATTTTCTTGTAATGTTTCATTACATCTTAAATTTTAAGATTGTAACTTGTAACCTTTTTGTAAAATCATAATGCTAGACTACGACATAGTACGATATTTTGACAACTGTCATATGCTGCTGCTTAACGACTGCATCTGATATTTTTTGTTTGTTTTTCTTTTTCTAACTTGAATCAGTAACAAACTCTACCTTTTTTTTTTTTAAACTGCAACACAGATTTTGATAACTATCGTATGCCTTTGTTTAACACAGATGTGTTTGATACATTTTTGTTTTAAATATTTCACAGCTTTTTTCCTATAATTGTTTACCAATACGCAAATGTTTGTCTTGACACACATCCGTCTTGTTTTCCAGTTTGCTGGAAATATACAAATGTTGCAGTGTTTTTATTTGCATGTGAAAACTTTAATAAAAACTACCCTTGAGCACATTTTATCAACCAATACACCATTTCACAGTTAAAAGACTCGCGACCCTTCAAAACACCTTAACTATCAGAGAGACATTAGACAGGGAGGATGGTAGGTGGTTCGAATAAATGTCTTGTTTCTTTGTGATAAGTTTTTAACATTAGACCATGGATCAGTTTGTACTGCTCCTACAGAGCTGTGTCAGGATGCACACATACAAATGATTTAGAAAGACTCAAACTTGAAACCTTTTCAGAAGGATATAAGGTTCATAAACCATATGTTTGCTATGGACTCTAATGCTTTGATACTTTGTCTTGGCCATCATCTTTCAGCCCATAGACAGGACGTCTTCAAACTAAAACAAAGAGCGGGCCATTAACACAGACACATTAAGACAGTAGTCTTCCCTTTGAAGGTAGACGCCTTGGCATCATCCTGCTCAGAAGGTGAGAGACATTAACATATAGCCAATAGAGCTGAACCTGCTGAGGTGTCTGCAAAATACCATTTGTTCAAACCCCAGAAAACCAGGAAGGAGACAGATGATTAGGATGAAAGAATGATTTTAGTCTAAAAGATTTGTCACATGCAGATGAAAAAGTCATGTCCTGGCTAACTTTTTTCAATATGTATGACACTGTTAACCAGGGTAACACGTTGTAGTCCTAATACATACAGACAGTACGCCAGGAAGGAGACAGATGCTTAGGATGAAAGAATTAATTTAGACCAGTAGATTTTAGATCTTCTATAGGTCTCAGTTTACATCCTGAATAACTTTCAACCCATCTGACTTTTCAACACGTCAAATACACAACAACACAGACACCCACAGACAGGAGGGGTAACCATGCAAATCTGGGGAACAACTCCATCATTCACAGAGAGGTAACTGGTCTGCATGGATGTCTAACTCATGTAAGTTGTCTTAGAACTTTTATTTCTTTATTAACTATTGTTTTATTTTTTAAACAACGTCTCAACAATGTCATTTAATTTGCCTTCATGAGTGCATAAATATACTGCAACACTGGGGATTCAGCAAAGAACATGTAGATACATGTTTAGATAGATTAGACATCGACTTGGATGACTGCTTGGCCATTTCAATCTATTGAGCACCCATTCATGGCTTAGGGATAAATGTTTAAAAAGAGTCTTTCATCCCAAAACAAAAGATCACAATCTCTCTCTCATCTCATTCATTTCTCGTTCTTATTCAAAGGTGTGAAACCACCACAGCACTTGAAGCCCCAACCCTACCGAGACCTCTGTAACTGTAATGACGGATCGGGAGGCGTTGGATCCATGCGCAATGGTTTATTAGACAGAATCGTAGTAAGACAGGCAGAGTAAACAACGGCAGACGAGAATGGCAGAGAGAATATCAGAGAATAACCAGAGTCCATGCAAAATAGTCCGGGGCAGGCAGCGAGCGAGAATAATCCAAAAGGCAAGCGGGGTCGGGGCAACCAGAGAGGGATCGTATGAGGTAAGCAGTCCAGTACGGTACACAAAGATCAGTCACAAGGAAAAACGCTCGGAATTGCTGGCTAGGCTAGACAAAACTTCGCAACAAGGAAGTGGAAACGGCCGCTATTTATGTCCGGGTCGGCCGACCTCGACCGGGCGGGGTTCAACCCTAGCACGGGATCCTGGGTAATGAAGTCCGAATGAAACTAGTACTCGGGGGAGTTCTCCCGCTGACGGCGATCGGAGGGATCCACAGAGACCGGATTCGTGACAGAGCCCCCCCCCTGGGAGCGACTCCCGGCGCGAGAAGGCCTGGTTAAACGTGGTCTGCCTCGACGTCGAGGGGCTGGTCGATCTGGGTGAAGTTGGTGGAAGTCTGCTACCAGAGATGGGTCAAGGATGTCGTTAGCTTGGACCCAGGACCTTTCCTCGGGGCCGTAGCCTTCCCAGTCGACCAAGTACTGTAGTGAGCCCCCCCGGCGTCGAGAGTCCAGGATTTCGTGCACCTGGTAGACCTCCTCGCCATCCACCAGAATAGGAGGGGGGCCTGCCGGACCGGTCCCCTCTAGGTTCTCCACTCCTTTCGGATCGTCAGCGGGCTTAAACGGAAACATGAAAGGTGGGTGAGATTCTGTAATTTGGTGGTAGTTTTAATCTAAAGGAAACTGGAGTAATCTGTTTAACTATCTGGAAAGGACCCACGTACCTAGGGTTGAGTTTCTTGCACGGCAGCCGGAGGCGAAGATCCCGGGTTGAGAGCCAAACCCACTTTCCTGGGGCGTAGGGAGGAGGTCGGATGCGGAGTCGGTCAGCCTGATTCTGGGTAAGACGAACAGCTCGTTGAAGATGAATGTGGGCCGAGTTCCAGGTCTCCTCGCTTCTCTGCATCCAGGAATTGACAGCAGGCAAGTTGGTGGGTTCCCCTGACCATGGGAAGAGGGGAGGTTGGAAACCTAAGACACACTGGAATGGAGTGAGGTTAGTGGAAGGTTTGCGAAGTGAGTTCTGCGCATACTCGGCCCACATGATGAAGCGACTCCAGTCGGTCTGGTGATTGTGGCAGTAAGTTCGGAGGTAGCGTGAAAGTTCCTGATTTAGGCGTTCCGTCTGACCATTGGACTGCGGATGGTACCCAGAGGACAGGCTGACATTGATTCCGAGCAGTTTGCAGAAGGAGGTCCACACACGAGAGGTAAACTGGGGCCCGCGGTCGGAGACTATGTCTTCGGGTAACCCATAAAACCGGAAGACGGCGTTGCACAAGGCCTCAGCGGTTTCCATGGCCGTGGGTAGTTTAGGTAGGGGAATGATGCGACATGACTTGGAGAAACGATCCACGACGGTGAGAATGGTGGTGTAGCCCTGGGAGGAGGGTAGGTCCGTGACAAAGTCGATGGAGATGTGTGACCATGGACGTTGTGGTATGGGGAGAGGCTGTAACAGACCCGCTGGGTGATGATGAGGGACCTTGGAGATGTTGCAGCTGTTGCACTTGCGGATGAAATTAATAGTATCGGACCGCATTGTGGGCCACCAGAAGCGTGAGGAGAGCAGGTGCATAGTGGCATTGATACCGGGGTGACCTGAGCTGGGAGAGGAGTGTACTTGGGTGAGGACCCGGGGTCGGAGAGAAAGAGGCACGTAGGTGCGGTCCTGAGGGCAGTTGGGAGGTGTGGGTTCCTGAATTTGCGCCTCGTTAATCTCCGTCATGATGTCCCAGAGTACGGGTGCGATAATCATGGAGGTGGGTAGTATCGGCTCAGAGGAAGGGGGTTCCAGGTTCCCCTCTGAAATGCGGGACAGAGCGTCTGCCTTGGTGTTCAGAGAACCTGGTCTGTAGGTCACCTTGAAGTCGAACCGGGTAAAGAAAAGCGCCCAGCGGGCCTGCCGGTGATTTAAACGTTTGGCCGAGCGGAGGTATTCTAGGTTGCGATGGTCTGTTAGCACTGTGAATGGTAGACGGGACCCCTCCAGCCAGTGACGCCACTCCTCCAACGCCGACTTAATAGCCAGCAGCTCTCGATTGCCCACATCGTAGTTCTGTTCAGCCGGGGTGAGTTTGTGTGAGAAGAAAGCACACGGAAATAATTTGGGGGGTTCACCATGACGTTGGGACAATACCGCCCCAATTCCTGAGCTGGAGGCGTCGACCTCAACGGTGAATTCTTTCTCTGGATCTGGGTGATGGAGAATTGGGGCTGTGGAGAATCTTTGTTTTAGGTCTTGGAAGGCCTGTATGGCGGGAGGTGTCCAAGTGAGACGGTGGTTGCCGATCTTGACCATGGAGGTAAGTGGTGCAGCTACAGAACTGAAATGGCGAATGAATCTGCGGTAAAAGTTGGCGAAACCCAGGAAGCGTTGTAGTTCCCGGAGAGTTGAGGGACGGGGCCAGTTGCGAACAGCTTCCACCTTGTGATCATCCATCGCCACACCCTCGGAACTGATCACATAGCCCAGAAAAGAGATCTGTGTTTGGTGAAAGTCACACTTCTCAATTTTGGCATACAGCTGATGACTGATTAGTCTCTGCAGGACAGCTCTGACGTGTTTGATGTGCTCGGACAGGGAGTCTGAATAGATTAGGATATCATCAATATACACAATCACCCAACGGTTTAGCATGTCCCTGAAGATCTCATTCACGAAGGCCTGGAAACAAGATGGACTGTTGGACAGGCCAAAGGGCATAACAGAGTATTCGTAGTGGCCAGAGGTCGTGGAGAAGGCCTTCTTCCTCTCGTCACCCTCTCGGATCCGAATGAGTTTGTAAGCGCTCCTGAGATCCAGCTTGGTGAAAATCTTGGCGGTGCGTAGCTGTTCTAAGGCCGAGGGGACCAGGGGAAGTGGGTATCGGAACTTTATGGTGATGTCGTTGAGAGCCCGGTAATCGATACATGGCCGGAGACTGCCATCTTTCTTCTTAACAAAGAAGAACCCTGCCGACGCGGGTGATGTGGAAGGTCGAATGAATCCCTTGGCCAGTTCCTCTTGAATATACTGTTTCATGGCCACGGATTCAGGCTGTGACAAGGGAAAGATACGGCCCCTGGGTGGAGTGGCACCGGGAATGAGGTCGATGGCGCAATCCCCTGGACGATGTGGGGGTAGTTTGGTGGCCAGGGTCTTACTGAAGGCCTGACTCAGGTCCTGGTACTCGACTGGGAAGGCTACCTCTCTCGTGTGTGGTCGGGGTTCCTCGGAGCCGTGTGTGGACGTAGACTGGTGAGTGGGTGTGGCCCCCTTGGAGGAGAGACAGTTCTTTTGGCAGTAGGAGGACCAGCGGGAAACCTTATGAAGAGACCAGGAGATGGTGGGATTGTGTAGACGTAACCATGGCAGGCCGAGAATGATGGGAGTCTGGGGGGAGGTTATGATGTAGAATCTGATGGTTTCTGAGTGATGGTTGATCCGTAACTGGAGGTCCGTGGTGGTGGAAGAAACCTGTCCAGTGCCGAGGGGTCGCCCATCTACTGCTGCCACTGTGAAATGAGGAGCATATGGGAGCTGAGGCACGTTCAAGTTCATGGCAAAGGCGGCATCAATAAAATTCCCCGCAGCCCCTGAGTCAATCAGGGCAGTGACCTGATTAACTCTATTATTGATGATCAATTCGGCAGTTATAGTGAAATCAGAATGACAAGAGTTAGGACTCACCGAGTTAGGCCGTCGTGGGGGTCGTGATGGGCAGGCTAGCCGCACGTGGCCGGGCTGACCGCAGTACAAGCACAGGTTCTCCCGGAAACGGCGCTCTCTCTCCTCCAAGGAAAGTCGAGTGGTACCAATCTGCATAGGCTCCGACTCCTGGGGCGAAAGGGAAGTTGTGGCACTGAACGGGCTGCGAGCATTGCCTGGATTCGAACGTGAAGGTCTCCTGGAACGCATCAGATTGTCGTACTTGATTGAGAGTTCGATGAACTGATCCAGGGTAAGACCGTCATCACGGCAAGCCAGTTCTGTCTGCAACTCCACATTAAGTCCAGCCCGGTAGTGTAGTTTCAGGGGCCCGTCGTTCCAGTCAGTCTGAGCCGCTAGGGTTCGGAACGATAGAGCGTAATCTGCCGCCGTGCTTCTCCCCTGACGGAGGGCCATTAATAGTTCCCCGGGATCCCGGCCGTCAGCGGTGTGCTGAAACACCGTCCTGAAGCGGGTTAGAAAGGCGGCAAAAGTGGGAAAAGACGGCCGTTCGGGACACCATACAGCGGTCGCCCAGTCCAGGGCACGGCCCGTGAGAAGTGAGCAGACGAAAGCTATCCGGCTATTATCTGTTGGGTACATGGTGGGCTGTTGTTCCATAAAAAGTGAGCATTGTAACAGAAAACCCTTACATTTGGCCGGATTACCGTCGAACTTCTCCGGGAGGGCAAGCCGTGGGCTGTTCGGGGCGGCTGCGGTGGCGAGATTGGGCGGTGGCGGAGCAGACACAGGTTGAGGAGGGCTGGGGTTTAACACGGTCTGTAAGGATTGAAGAGACTTTACCAGTTCCTCCGTCAGGTGAGTGAGCCGCGTGATCTGCTGTTGGTGGGCCGCGAGCATCGAAGCCTGTGCCGTGAGCTCCGTGCTTAGCTGGTAAACCATCGCTGGATCCGGGTGCGGCGAAGTTTTCTGTAATGACGGATCGGGAGGCGTTGGATCCATGCGCAATGGTTTATTAGACAGAATCGTAGTAAGACAGGCAGAGTAAACAACGGCAGACGAGAATGGCAGAGAGAATATCAGAGAATAACCAGAGTCCATGCAAAATAGTCCGGGGCAGGCAGCGAGCGAGAATAATCCAAAAGGCAAGCGGGGTCGGGGCAACCAGAGAGGGATCGTATGAGGTAAGCAGTCCAGTACGGTACACAAAGATCAGTCACAAGGAAAAACGCTCGGAATTGCTGGCTAGGCTAGACAAAACTTCGCAACAAGGAAGTGGAAACGGCCGCTATTTATGTCCGGGTCGGCCGACCTCGACCGGGCGGGGTTCAACCCTAGCACGGGATCCTGGGTAATGAAGTCCGAATGAAACTAGTACTCGGGGGAGTTCTCCCGCTGACGGCGATCGGAGGGATCCACAGAGACCGGATTCGTGACAGTAACACTTTCTAACAATTGATAAAACAAAATGGTTGAACCACATCCTGATCACACAAAATGGACACTACCATAGGATACAGGAACAGGAGGTCAGAGGTGTCATTCGGTCACCTACAGGTTGTAAAGTTTAAAAAACAGGAGGTCGGAAGTGTTATCACAACACCTGCATGCCATAAAAACAGGGAAACAGGAACAGGACGTGACAGGTGCCATATTTGGACACGTGCCTGCCATAAATCATGGGTCATAAATCAATTTTTGACACACAGTCCCCCATAATTTCTTCTGGTAGGTATCTCAAGCATGTGTTATTGATTTCTTCACAGCACCTTGTTTATTCCCGCACAACGCCAAAACCCAATATGTTTGCACCAGTGTCGGTTTCATGCTGGGGATAACTTTGAGTCTGTTAGTTGCAATAATGCTTGAGCAGTTTAGAATGGCCATTTCAGGCCACAGAAACGTAAGGAAAAGGAAAACATAAAAGGGGAAAAAGCACTTTCCAAAAAACCAAACTGCTAGGCTGGTTTGTGTGGTGCCAGAATGCATGCTCAGCTACACTGGTGGCACTCTCCTACACTGCCTTTCCTCCTTTGGGAAGTGCACTTTTCCATAGACATTGTCAATGGAAAAGGCCTAAACTCTTTCATGTTAATCACTCTGAATGAAGAAATAGTTTTAGTTTGGGTTTGGGAAGTGCACCAATGTGCTTCACACATTCTGATATAAACAAAACAAGATTGTTAACACTGAGCTATTTTTGGTCCACATTTATTACATGTTTATTCTCTGCATTGCTTTGGTTAAATGTAACAAGTAAATGACTGTTATGTACTCCAATGTTTTTGAGTCAATGTAGAAATGATCATTTTTTCTCAGAGGTCTTTCTAATGATGTTTCTTGTCTGTTCCACAGATTTCTTACTGTTCTATAGATTGTAAAACCATCTCTTTTTTTACAAAGAAAAACAAAGGCACTTTTCAGAGCCACTCTTTCACTTGTTTCAATCTCTCTCTGTCCTCTCACTTTCTCACAGTCTCTCTCTCTCATTCTCTCTCACACACACACACACACACACACACACACACCTTCATATCTGTATTGTGTGTCTATTGTCTGTATTGTTTGTATTTATTTGTGAACATGTCTAGCAACCCAAGGATCTTTGATGATCCCAGTAAGATCAGGGGCCATATGGCTGCTGAAATTAGTAATGCTCTTCTCTGTGAGGCCAAGGTGAGACAAATTTTGATCAACTTACTCCTATGTCTATGAAAATCACTGATATTGCATACTATTTGTTTCTATATTTGTTGTACTTGTTGGTGAATTATGAAGTTCTAGTCATGTATTGTGAATTGCTGTAGTGTGATATGTTTCTGACTGTTGCTAACCTTTGAAAGGTATGCACTATTATTTTATTTTGTAACGTGGTGTTTTTTTAATGCATGTTGCTTAGAAAAAAATATCCACCAAGTAATCCTAACCATAAGGTAAACTGATATTGTATTTGAAGAAAATATGCTATTTCTTATATAGGCTGCAATGGAAAGCTCTGCCATTCCTCAAAAAAGGAAGAGGACTAGGAGAAAGAAATCGGTCACAAGCAGGCGTGAGAAACGTCAGAGAGCACAAAGCCCTGCATTGGGTTAGTTGTTTACTGCACTTTTGTTATAGTTCAATAATGATAATTCACTAAATGTTGGTGGGTGGAAAGATGGTGTGAGTCTACTTTGACAGATTTGATGAGATTTTGTGAATTTTCTTGACTGAAATAGATGATATATAAAGACTCTGATAGACTAGATAACCAAATGTGTTGAACTCTCCAGCTTCTGTCGTTTCAAGGAGCCCAGTGTGTGAGGAAGTTCCAGAGTTGACTGCATGTCTTGGTGAGTATGTCTGTATTAACCCTATGACTAATCCTATTTCCTATCCATAACATGGTTTGTGATACCAGTACTGTAAGTGTTTACCATGGGCAAGTTAAAATACATTAAACCAACACTGAACGGTTAATGTAGTGTGTGGCATAGTCAAAGGCAAATTTTAAGTCATAATTATTGGCAGAGTATTAAGTCAGTTGAAGGGTGGTGTAACAGTTTAGTTATTTTTTGAGATTTGGAAAGGTAGCAGGTCCTTTCCTCTTTTTCAGAAACACGTCTTCAAGAATTGAGGGGTACTCTTACCTCAGTTGAGTATCCGGTGGCAACAGAAAAGACATTGTGGGCACAACGACAGGCGTTTGCTGATGTAAGAGCAAAAACAGTGCTCCTTAATGCCAAATTTTCTGCTGAAAGAGTCACCGAGAACATTTGCAACAAATGCCATGCTGGAGAGGCTGTCATTAGGTGGACACAGAGTTTCTATGTGGAAGCTGCGACATAGAGGCCCATAAAAAGAATGTGTTTCATAACAGGGAGGCAATATTTCATGGCTACTTGGAGCCTATTCCCCCAACAAAGGCTGTGGTGTTAGATGACAATGGCCAACCTCACTTTTGTGAGCAGGGTATGTTCGTGACAATTTTTGTTGACTAGTAAAGAGTAATTCCACAAATCTTCTTTGTTGATAGACTTTGTCAGTGGAAAAGGTTTAAACTGTTAACTTGAATCACTCTGACTGAAGAAATAGGTTTGTGTTTGTTTTTGAGAGGGTTTGTGTTTGAATTGTGCTTAAACACTTTCTTTTTGACAGAAAACTGTCTATTTTGTTGATGTTGAGTTTGAATTACTAATATGACAAGCCTATAGATATACTGTAGGGATTGAGGAAAAATGAACAACTTCTTGTATTGCAGTATGTCGATTGCCCTTTCCCACACAGAGGGCAATATGTGAGTGCGCCCATGAGAAACTTAACAAGGTAAAGCTTTTCTCTTAAGTAACAGATACCTGTTGATACCAGTAACCAAATGTTACCAATGTTAATGCTGTATTAAACACTACCTATTACCAGTCACCTTTTTATCTCTGTATGAAATGAAGAATGGACAGGTGAGTTAAAACAGCTGGATCTGTAAAACATACTTAGTTCTATGTGTCTCTCTTTTTCACAGGACGATACGATGTCTGTTTGCCCCGTAAGGTTTGCTCTTCCTGCTTTGCGGAATGGACTCCAGGGGTGAAAGACCTTCTGAACTACCGTTACTGGCCAAGCACCTCCAGCTGCCAGACACTGTCTCGTTTTGATATCTTTGAAGCTTTTGCACACATGAAGGCATCTGCTCCTTCAATGTCAAGACATGCCTTTCTAAAGCTGCTGGAGCACCCATCTGTTCAGGCTGGAAGGGTAAATCTGCATGAATCATATTGTAACACAGAATTATATTACTGTATCTGTAATATTGTGGGTATGTTTCTTTTTGATAAACATTAATCAAACTTTTTTTATGTCATAGCCAGGGAATATCTGTGCAGACACCTTTCAGAGAAGCTTTTTTGAATATTGTTTTTGCAAACACACGGAAGAGGTTATGTGTGATGTCAATAGCTTTTATTGTCCAGCATGTCACCCAGACAAACATTACCGCTTTAGAAAATCAAGGGGGTATGCACACACACACACACGCACACACACACACACACACACACACACACACACACACACACATTAATTAATTAATTTATATCAAAAGAACATAGAAATAGTAGAGTAAAGTATGTATGGTCAGTTAAATTTATTTGTTTATTTATTTTTCATTTTCCATGTACAGGACTGAGGAACCCTCTCTATATGCAGGGTTATTTCTTGCCCAGGATGAGGAGGTTATGTGTATGTTTATTTATGTTTGTCTGTGTTTGGTGTTTATTTGTTAATGCGAGTAATATCTGACTTCACAGGCAAATGACAGTGGGATGTGCGGCGTCTCAAGGTTCAAAGCAAGTAAGGAGACATCAAAAAAATCATCCTCCAAACTAGATGAAGAGGGGATTCAAGTGGCAGTCTGCAGGTATATGGTATATGATTGTGCAGATTACAGTCATGCTGTGGAAACACATTTGTTTAGAAAGCTATCTGAAAGTCATGTCTATTTCCTTATGGGAAGTAAAGCTAATCCCCTTAACAGATTTTTTTGCTAAAAAGATTGTTTTGAAGTGAAGTTAGTTACCTATATACAGTGCAAATGTTAGTGTGTGTGTGTGTGTGTGTGTGTACCTGGTATTCATCACATTATGGGGACCAAATGCCCCCACAAAGATAGGAATAACAGTAAATTTTGACCTTGTGGGGACATTTTTAGGTCCCCATGAGAAATCAAGCTTAAATGGAGACAAAAATGGACCACAAAATGGAGTGTACTGAAAATCTAAAAATGCAGAGTTTCCTGTGAGGGGTAGGTTTAGGTGTAGGGTGATAGAAAACACGGTTTATACACTCTTAAGAAAAATGGTTCTATATAGTACCAGAAAAGGGTTCTTTGGCTTGTAACAATAGCAGAACCCTTTTTGGTGCTAAATAGAACCCTTTTTTATAGGGTCCCATAAAGAACCATGCTTTGAAAATGCTATATAGAACTTTATAAATATAAACTTTATTATAAATAACCTTTTCAATGCTAGTTTATTTTCATTAATATTAGTATATTTATGTAATTATTAATGTTATTTGAATATACTATGTATTAATTAACTGTTTTATTGCTTTTTACTCTTCTGTCTGGCATTTCAGTATCTTGTAGTGTATATACAACAACAACAACAGCATGTGTCAGTTAGGTACTTTTTATTTTTAATGACATGAATTGGTAGCAAAAAATGACAGCACTATAACAACAAGAAAACATTAATAGATGCCTTTCACATTGAACATAAATGCTTAAAGAAGTAAAAATAGAATCAATCCTGTAAGTTCATCATTAGTGTTTTGATGTGACTGAGTGGCAGTTTCTCTCTGCAGATGTTGAGGTTGTAGGATGTGACAGCATCTGAAATACACAATTGAGTTTAGATTTACAGTGTGTCTCCTTCCATTTGTTTTTGTAAAAACAATAAAATACAAAAACAAAAACATAAAACAAAAACAAAACGTCTCGGTTACGAAGGTAACCCTCGTTCCCCGAAGGAGGGAACGGAGATGTTACGTCAATGACGTAATATTGGGGATCGGCTACGAGACCCTATCACCTCTGAGCTAAAGAGAAAAAGCCAATGACAATTGGCGAGTGGAATTTGCATGCCGCGCCACTCCCCCGGACATACGGGTATATAAGATGGCGGCGTGCATCCACTCATTCAGATTTGCTGAGGAGCCGAGCCGCAACCCGGCTTCAGCGCAGTCCAGGATTGTGGCAGGAGGACGTAACGTCTCCGTTCCCTCCTTCGGGGAACGAGGGTTACCTTCGTAACCGAGACGTTCCCCCTCAGTCGTTCTCTACGACGTTACGTCAATGACGTAATATTGGGGACCTCTGGAAAACGCCACAATCCTGAACTGCGTTACGCAGCCGAGACCCAATGCCGGCAGGCAAGCGTGTCGGAACAAAGGGCTCAATGCGTAACCGTCCCAACGCCCTGTAGACCACGTGGTGGCCCACCAGGGGTGCCAAGTTTTGAAGCAGCCGTTGGGGGGCGGAGCACAATGACGGTTAAGTCATGTGGAAGCTTTAGAAGTAAGTCTAACTAGACTGGGGAAACACAGAAGGTTCCGTGGAGATACTGAGACATGATGCCACAACCGGAGGGGGGTGAAGGAGGCCCCGCTCCGGAGCACAGTATGGACTACTCCGTCTAGTCCAGTACTGCGGGGCAAGGAGGACCCAGAGTTCAGCCGTGGGAACAACTGGGAGAATAGCGCACGGATCCGAGAGGAGTGGCGCAGCAAGCCGACACCTGAGCCGTCCTCCCGCAAATTACCTGATGTTACCCAACACACGGGAGGACACTGGCTCAACGCGGAGGTTGTAGAACCGCGCAAAGGTATTGGGTGTCGCCCAGCCCGCAGCTCTACAGATGTCTGCTAGAGAGGCACCGTGCGCCAGCGCATAGGAGGAGGCCACACTCCGGGTGGAGTGGGCTCTCACTCCCAGGGGGCACGGCTCACCTTGGGCTTCATACGCCAAGGTGATGGCATCAGCTACCCAGTGAGCCAACCTCTGTTTGGAGACAGCATTCCCCTTCTGCTGTCCCCCGAAGCAGACAAAGAGCTGCTCGGAGCGTCTGAAGCTCCGGGTGCGGTCCACGTAGACGTGCAGGGCACGGACGGGACACAGCAACTCCAAGGCCGGGTCTGCCTCCTCCTGGGGCAGAGCTTGCAGGTTCACCACCTGATCTCGGAAGGGAGTGGTGGGAACCTTGGGCACGTAGCCGGGCCGGGGTCTCAGGATGACGTGAGAGTAACCTGGCCCGAACTCTAAGCACGCTTCGTTGACCGAAAATGCATGCAGGTCCCCTACCCTCTTGATGGAGGCCAGCGCAGTCAGGAGTGAAGTCTTGAGTGACAAGAACTTCAGCTCGACTGAACTGAGCGGCTCGAAGGGAGCTCCCCGAAGGCCCTGAAGGACCACGGAGAGATCCCAAGAGGGTACGAGGTGCGGTCTAGGAGGGTTAATCCTTCTCGCACCTCGAAGGAACCTGATGATCAGGTGATGCTTTCCCAGAGATGACCCATCTACTGCATCGTGGTATGCCGCAATGGCTGCGACATACACTTTCAAAGTGGAAGGGGACAGTCTCCCTTCCAACTTCTCTTGCAGGAAGGAAAGCACCACTCCGACCGAGCACTTCCGTGGGTCCTCTCGGCGAGAGGAACACCAATCAACGAAGAGACCCCACCTCAGGGCGTAGGCCTGCCTGGTAGAGGGGGCTCTAGCCTGAGTGATAGTGTCTATCACGGCCTGGGGGAGACCGGCGAGGTCTTCCGTGTCCCGTCCAGAAGCCACACGTGCAGGTTCCATAGATCGGGACGCGGGTGCCAAATCGTGCCGTCCCCCTGAGAAAGAAGGTCCTTCCTCAGGGGAATCTTCCAGGGAGGGACTGTCGCGAGGAGCATGAGGTCGGCGAACCAGGTCCGGGTGGGCCAGAACGGCGCAACCAGCAGGACCTGCTCCTCGTCCTCCCTGATCTTGCACAGGGTCTGTGCAAGGAGGCTCACTGGGGGAAAGGCGTACTTGAGGAGGCCCCGCGGCCAGCTGTGTGCCAGGGCGTCCCTGCCGAGGGGGGCCTGAGTCAGGGAGAAAAAGAGCTGGCAGTGGGAGGATTCTGGGGAGGCGAACAGGTCTACCTGAGCTTCCCCGAATCGACTCCAGATGAGCTGGACCGTCTGGGGATGGAGTCGCCATTCTCCAGGGAGAGTAAGCTGTCGTGAGAGCACATCGGCTGCACGATTCAGTTCTCCTGGAATGTGAACGGCCCGCAGCGATTTGAGCCGCGTGTGACTCCAGAGGAGGAGATGGCGGGCGAGCTGCGACAGGCGACGGGAGAGCAGACCACCCTGACGGTTGATGTACGCTACGGTCGCTGTATTGTCCGTGCGGACAAGCACGTGCTTGTGGCGCAGCAGCGGCAGAAACCGCCGGAGCGCCAGAAACACGGCTAGCAGCTCGAGGCAATTGATGTGCCACTGCAGTCGAGGTCCTGTCCAGGAGCCCGAGGCTGTCTGCCCGTTGCACACAGCACCCCAGCCCGTCGAGGAGGCATCTGTGTTGACTACAACATGCCTCGACACCTGTCCCAAGGGCACGCCGGCCCGTAGGAAAGCAGGGTCTGACCAAGGGCTGAAGAGGCGGCGACACTCCGGGGTAACGCCGACCCGGAACGTGCCGCGGTGCCATGTCCATCTCGGGACTCGGTCGTGTAGCCAGCGCTGAAGCGGTCTCATATGAAGCAGCCCGAGCGGCGTAACTGCGGCTGCGGCTGTCATATGCCCCAGGCCTCTGGAAAGTTTTGAGAGGGACCGCCGTCTTGTGCCTGAAGAGTTTCAGACAATTCAGCACCGACTGGACGCGCTCGTTGGTGAGGCGTGCTGTCATGGAGACTGAGTCCAACTCCATACCGAGAAAAGAGATGCTCTGCACGGGGGAGAGCTTGCTCTTCTCCCAGTTGACCCGAAGCCCCAAATGGCTGAGGTGCTGTAACACCTGGTCCCTGTGTTCGCACAACAGATCTCGCGAGTGAGCCAGAATGAGCCAGTCGTCGAGATAGTTGAGGATTCGGATGCCCTTCCGCCATAGGGGAGATAGGGCACCTTCCGCGACCTTGGTAAAGACGCGGGGGGACAGGGACAGGCCAAAGGGGAGGACTTTGTACTGATACGCCCGACCCTCGAAAGCAAACCGAAGAAACGGTCTGTGTCGAGGTAAAATCGAGACATGAAAGTACGCGTCCTTCAGGTCGATGGCTGCAAACCAATCCTGGTGTCGTACGCATGACAGTATGCGCTTCGAGGTAAGCATCTTGAACGGTAGCCTGTGAAGGGACCGGTTCAGCACTCGAAGGTCCAGGATCGGTCGCAACCCACCTCCTTTCTTGGGCACGATGAAATAAGGGCTGTAGAACCCCGATTTCATCTCGGCTGGAGGGACAGGCTCGATCGCGTCCTTCGCCAGGAGGACCGCAATCTCCGCCCGAAGAACAGAGGCATGGGTGTCCGAGTGGACAGAGGTGGAACGGATGCCTCTGAACTCGGGCGGTCGCCTCACGAACTGAATCGCGTAGCCGAGCCGTACTGTTCGGATCAACCAAGGGGACGGGCTGGGGAGCGCTAACCAGGCTCCCAGCCTGCGTGCCAGTGGGACCAGGGGAACAGTAACTGGCGTGCCAGAGGTGGGGCAGCCGGGGGGGGGAAGGGGAAGGGGACTCAACCCAGAAGGCGGGGCGTTCTGGAGGAGAGTGGTGCTGCACGGGGCAGCTCTTACCTTCCCGGGTTCCCGCGCTGGCGAATTCAGGCTCCGAGTCCGAGGAGGCAGGGCGTCACTCAGGAACGAGACTCGGGGCACTGGGCCCAGAGATGAAGGAAATTGCTCTTTTTGTGAATATGTGGGTACCACTGACCCGGGGGTCAGTGGCAGCAGCGATGGCTTCCGGCCCCGGCCCTCCCCCGGGGCTGGGGGGACTGATGTCGTTGTCCCCCGAAGAGCAAACGTCCTCATCTCTGGGTTGCCCGTGTCAGGGCCGCTTCGCGGTCTTGCGGGTGGTTTTGGCGGGCCGCTGAGGGACGGGCTGCGCCGCCTTCCTGCGGGTGGCTCTACGCCCAGGCTGAGGCGACCTCACCTCAGCCGATGGTGCAGGGGGCGGAGCAGAAGCCGCAGCCGCAGGGGGGCGCCCTCGGCGACGAGCAGCCGGAGGCTTGGCACTCGACGGCTTGGTGGAACCCCGTCGAGGCAAGATGTGGCTTATGGCCTCCGACTGCTTCTGGACTGCCGAGAACTGCTGGGCGAAGTCCTCGACAGTGTCGCCGAAGAGGCCGACCTGGGAGACGGGTGCGTCGAGAAAGCGAGCTTTGTCGACGTCAGCCATCTGCGCCAGGTTCAGCCAGAGATGGCGCTCCTGGACTACCATGGTAGACATCACCTGACCGAGGGACCGCGCTGTTACCTTGGTCGCCCGTAGGGCGAAGTCGGTAGCCGAGCGCAGCTCCTGCATCAACCTGCGGTCAGAACTACCCTCGTGCAGTTCTTTCAGTGCTTTGGCCTGATATACTTGCAGGGTGGCCATCGCATGCAAGGCAGAGGCAGCCTGGCCCGCGGCATTGTAAGCCTTCGCGACGAGAGCCGACGAAAGCTTACACGCCTTGGACGGGAGACGCGGACGATCCCGCCAGGTGGCGGCGTTTTGCGGGCACAGGTGCACCGCAACCGCACGCTCCACCTGGGGGACATCCACGTACCCCCTGGCTGCCCCGCCATCGAGGGTAGTGAGGAGGGAGGAGCCCTGACGTGTACGAGCCGAATAAGGGGCCTTCCACGTCTTAGTGAGCTCCTCATGCACCTCGGGAAAGAAAGGTACTGGGGCGGAGCGAGGTTGAACGTCACTACGCGCACCCAGATACCAATCGTCAAGCCGCGAGCGCTCGGGTGAAGGTGCCTTCGACACCTCCAGGCCGATGCTCACGGCTGCCCGATGGAGCATGGCTGCCAGTTCGGCGTCCGCCTCCGATTGAGCAGCCACCGCGGCGGGGGGCTGCTCAGTGGAAGTTTCCGCCTCAGCCGGCATAAGCCCCCCCTCTGATGCTGTGATCGACATTCTATCCTCCTCGGGAGCGCCAAAAGTAACACTAGGCTCGTTTTCAGACGAGCGAGTGCTGAGTTTTGGCATCTCCACGGAACCACGCTTTGAGGGACCGGACTTCCGCGGGGGTTTTAAACCCGACGGAAGATTCGGCACTGTCACCCTCAGATCACCCTCACCTCTAACCAATGCAGCCGAGGAGCCAGGACGGCCCGCCGAACTGGAAGGGGTAGAGGATGAGGGGCGCCATCTCGCGAACGAGAGGCGCGATCTCAGCGTGGCCATGGTCATGCGCTCGCAATGAGCGCATGAACCATCCACAAACGCCGCCTCAGCGTGTTCTCGGCCCAGGCACGAGAGGCAGCGTTCGTGGCCGTCATTGGAGGACAAAAAGCCACCACATCCAGAAGCACACGGTCGGACAGTCATCTCGGAAGATGCTATCAACGACCGTGTAAGAAATTTGCTCTTTTAGATCGGCGTGCCCCAGGGAAGGTAACAGCCAGAAATCGCTGGGATGGCACAGATGCCGGCAGCGCCGGTAACACGATCGAGCACAGGAAAACAGGAGCAGGAACAGTTGAGTCGTTCTCTCCGTGTCGTATTCTCTTCTCAGCAGCTCACACAGGCGAGGCTCCGAAGCAGAAATCTGAATGAGTGGATGCACGCCGCCATCTTATATACCCGTATGTCCGGGGGAGTGGTGCGGCATGCAAATTCCACTCGCCAATTGTCATTGGCTTTTTCTCTTTAGCTCAGAGGTGATAGGGTCTCGTAGCCGATCCCCAATATTACGTCATTGATGTAACGTCGTAGAGAACGACTGAGGGGGAACCAAGTTAAACATTATTGTTACTTATTAAGTGGTGAAGAGGTATCCTTAAAAAGCATCCTTAACTGAACAGGGCTGGTCACTTACATGTTCTCTTACACTGAAAAGAGAAAAAGACATGATTGGAAAACAGGAACGATTTAAAAAGTAAAAAATTATAGACATTATAAGAAACAAATATTTACCTGATAAGAGTGTGTTGGCAGTCTGTTGGATAACTGAACTTCAGAAGATCAGAAATGAGACAACTTTTTTTTTGTTAGTAAAACATAAATAAGTAATAAAAAAAAAAAAAAAAACAATATGGATACAATATGGATCTGTTACTTACGTAGTGAAGAGGATTGTCAGAGCTGCTCACTTAGGCTACATGTGATTTAAAAAGAAGAGAAAAGAACATATTTGTTTGGAAACCAATACAATTTTAAATGTAATTTTGTATTTAAAAGTAAGAATGAAATCATTTACCTGTTGAGAGTGTGCTGACAGTCTATAGTTGGTTCCCTTATCAGTCGGTCTCTCCGAGTCACGTCAGAGACCGACGGATTGGGATCTCGCTTAGAGAGACCGACCTACTTCGTGTGTATTGAACACGCCAATGCAATTGGCATGCGCTGATTGTGCCCAGCTGCAGCTGATCACAGCGTGAGTATATAGAGGCGGCTGGCACAGCGCATAGTCAGCTTTTCGCTTCGGAGCCGACTTCACTACGGAGTGTGTTAGAAGCAACATCTTTTCGTTCTTTTCTGTTGGTGGCACGGCGTTTCAGCGGCGTTGGTCCCCGTGTCGAGTGGGTGAGCACACATTAGGCTGCACTACTCTCCTTCTGTGTGCTGCGGCCATCTCCCCTGGGCGCTTCAGCACAAACGAGCAAATTCTAAAAGAGTGCTACACGGGCCGTCTTTTTAAAGACGAAGGCATTTGTAGATACGAGAATGCCTTTCCACCCGTGTGTTTCTGGATGCGGCCGTTTCCTGGCGCCGGGCGATGGTCACGATCGCTGTCTCACGTGTCTGGGCATTGCGCACGCTGAGGCGGCTTTCGTGGATGAGTCATGTTCTCTGTGCGGGAGAATGACCATCTCGGAGCTGCGGACCAGACTCCGTTTCCTGCAAAGGGGCGGGGTGCCAGTTCCTTTGCCGCGATCCAATGTTCCTCCCGGTAAACGCCGGGGAGACGTTGCGTCGGGCAAGGGGCTGACTGGTCTAACGGTGACGTGGAGAATTCCCCGGCGGGAGATCCGTCGGGGGTTCCTCCCCCCACCGGCGCTCCGGTACCATCAGAGCGCTCAGAGGAGCGAGCTGGGCCTTCACGGGTACCGCTCGTTTCCTTTGGGGCTCCTCCCGACGAACAGATGTCGACCGCGGCATCGGATGGGGAGTCAGTAGTCTCCGGGGAGGATGTATCTGGTTCGGGCCGGTCGTCCAGACGATCGTCCGTTCCAGATACGGACCCTGAGATGATGGCTATGCTTTCCCGGGCCGCCGGGAAGGTTGGGATCGAGTGGAAACCTCCATCAGATCCCGAGCCTTCTCGCCTGGACGATTGGTATCTTGGGGTGGCTCGCGCCGGTTCTCGGGGCCCCACCCCAGTGCCTTTCTTCCCGGAGGTGCATGATGAGCTTACTGGGACCTGGAAGGCACCTTTTACTGCCCGAAACAGTTCCGGAGGTTCATCCTCCATCACCACCCTTGACGGCGGTTCAGCGCGGGGGTATACGGGCGTCCCGCCGGTGGAGCGTGCAGTAGCGAAGCAATTGTGTCCTGGTGCCGCTTCCACCTGGCGGGGCGATCCGTTGCTCCCCTCCCGGGCCTGTAGGCACTCGTCGGCATTGATCGGCAGTGCCTATGCGGCTTGTGGAGAAGCTGGTTCCGCCGTACACGCTATGGCGTTGTTACAGGTCCATCAGGCCAAGGCTCTGAGGGATCTGTGCGAGGGTGGTCGCGACCCAGAAGTTCTGAAAGAACTTCGTATCGCCACGGACCTCGCGCTACGTGCGACGAAGGTGACCGCGCGATCTCTGGGTCACGCCATGTCCACTATGGTGGTCCAGGAACGCCATCTCTGGCTGTGTCTGGCTGACATGAAGGATACCGACAAAGTTTGGTTCCTGAATGCTCCCAGACCGGCCTTTTCGGCGATGCGGTGGAGAACTTTGCCCAGCAGTTCTCTGCCGCCCAGAAGCAGTCTGAGGCGATAAAACACATCCTGCCCCGGCGCGCAGCTGCTGCCTCCACCCGGCCGCCGGCCGCAGCGCCTCAGTCTGCTCGTCGCCGAGGGCGGCCCCCTGCTTCCGCCTCCGCTCCACCGCAGCCGCCGCAGCAGCCTTCACAACGGCGCCGTGGAGCCGGTCGCAGGGCAGCCCCCCAGCCCGTCCAGGCCCCCACCAGGACCAGTGGGAAGCGAAAGAGCAAGCGACCCTGAGACGGGCGACCCAGAGATGGAGGAGACAGCTCTTCGGGAGATGGTGGACGCACCACTCCCTCCCCCGGAGGAGGGCCGGGTGGAGAATCTTTTGTTTCATTTTTCCCCGCCACTGGCCTCACGGTCAGTGGCACTCAAAATCTCGACAAAAGAGCAGTTTCCTCTATCTCTGGGTCACCAGAGCGGTTGGGGTACAATGCGTGGGCCAATCCCCGACATCGCTCACCCTCCTCTCCCGCCAGCTGCCAGCTGCGGATGGTTAGAGAGTGTACACAAGAACAACGGCACTACTCCCGTCCCGGCGGCCAGAACGCAGGTACGTGTCTCACACACACATCACACAGACACACAGACCCCGCTTCGGACCGGCAAAGAGACGCCCGAGCGGGGTCCCTGCGTTCCATCTCGCTGCCCCACCGCGGGTACGTCGGTGGTTCCGTTGGCGCCTCTCGTACGGTATCTGGAAGCATGGTCAGGTCTTCCCAGTCCGTCACGATGGCTTCTGCGGACCATCAGGCTTGGCTATGCGATTCAGTTCGCCCGGCGCCCTCCCAAGTTCAGCGGCATCCTCTTCACCTCGGTGAGGGCTGCGGATGCTCCTGTTCTGCGGGCAGAGATCGCTACCTTGCTGGCGAAGGATGCGATAGAGCCGGTCCCTCCAGCCGATATGAGGACGGGGTTTTACAGCCCCTACTTCAATAGTACCCAAGAAAGGAGGTGGGTTACGACCAATCTTGGATCTGCGCGTCTTGAACCGAGCACTTCACAGGCTCCCGTTCAAGATGCTAATGCAGAAACGCATCTTCAGATGTGTCCGTCCTCAAGATTGGTTTGCAGCGATAGACCTGAAGGATGCGTACTTTCATGTTTCGATTCTTCCGCGCCACAGACCATTTCTGCGGTTCGCGTTCGAAGGACGAGCATATCAGTACAAAGTCCTTCCCTTCGGGCTGTCCCTGTCTCCCCGTGTCTTCACGAAAGTCACGGAGGCGGCCCTAGTTCCCCTCAGAGAGCAGGGCGTTCGCATCCTCAACTATCTCGACGACTGGCTCATACTCGCGCAGTCGCGGGATCAGTTGTGCGAACACAGGGACATGGTGCTAGCACACCTCAGCCAGTTGGGACTTCGGGTCAACTGGGAAAAGAGCAAACTCTTGCCAATGCAGAAGATCTCTTTTCTCGGGATGGAACTGGACTCGGTCGAACAAACAGCACGCCTCACGCAGGAACGTGCTCAGTCAATGTTGAACTGCTTGAATACGTTCAAGAGCAGGGCAGCGGTCCCACTGAAACAGTTTCAGAGGCTCCTGGGGCATATGGCAGCGGCAGCAGCGGTAACTCCGCTAGGGCCGCTCCATATGAGACCGCTTCAACATTGGCTCCACGACCGAGTCCCGAGGAGGGCGTGGCAGCGCGGCGCTCACCGGGTCAAAGTAACACCGGCCTGTCGCCAAACCTTCTCCCCGTGGTCAGACCTTGCATTTCTTCGGGCTGGAGTGCCCCTAGAACAGGTCTCCAGGCATGCTGTGGTACACACAGATGCCTCCACCACCGGTTGGGGGGCCACGTACGAGGGGCAGCATGTGTCAGGGGTTTGGACGGGCCCTCAACTTCACTGGCACATCAACTGCCTAGAGTTGCTTGCAGTACACCTTGCCTTGCTGCGTCTCAAAGGGCGTTTGCGGGGCAAGCACGTGCTAGTCCGCACGGACAACACTGCGACCATTGCGTACATCAACCGACAAGGTGGTCTGCGCTCCCGTCGCATGTCGCAACTCTCCCGTCTCCTCCTCCTCTGGAGTCAGAAGCATCTGAGGTCGCTTCGTGCTGTTCACATTCCAGGCTTGCTCAACCACACAGCCGACGAGCTGTCGCGAGCTGCGCTCCCTGGGGAATGGCGACTCCACCCCCAGTCGGTCCAGCTGATTTGGAGACATTTCGGGGAGGCTCAGGTAGACCTGTTTGCTTCACCCGAGACGTCCCATTGCCAGTTGTTCTACTCCCTGACCGAAGGAACTCTCGGTTCGGACGCGCTGGCACTCAGCTGGCCGCGGGACCTACGCAAATATGCGTTCCCCCCAGTGAGCCTAATCCCACAGATACTGTGCAAGATCAGGGAGGACGAGGAGCAGGTCCTGCTAGTAGCACCATACTGGCCCAATCGGACCTGGTTCCCAGAACTCACGCTCCTCGCGACAGCCCCTCCCTGGCCTATTCCTCTGAGGAAGGATCTACTGACTCAGAGACGGGGCACCCTATGGCACCCGCGCCCAGACCTCTGGAAATTGCATGTCTGGTCCCTGGACGGGACGCGGAGGTTCTAGGTGATCTACCCCAAGGAGTGGTAGACACCATCACTTCGGCGAGAGCTGCATCCACGAGACATGCTTACGCCTTGAAGTGGAACCTGTTCGTCGATTGGTTCCTCTCACGAAGAGGACCCCCGGAGATGCCCGATCAGAGTTGTGCTGTCCTTTTTGCAGCTAGGGTTGGAGCGAAGGCTGTCTCCCTCCACCCTCAAAGTTTACGTTGCTGCTATCGCTGCACACCACGACCCAATAGATGGTAAGTCGGTGGGGAAGCACGACCTGGTCACCAGGTTCCTTAGGGGGGCAAGAAGGTTAAATCCTCCCAGACCCCCGTCCATACCCTCTTGGGACCTGTCCCTGGTGCTCACAGCGCTACAACAGGCCCCATTTGAGCCCTTGCAAGCAGTCGAGCTGAAGTTTCTTTCAATGAAAGCCCTGCTCCTGCTGGCATTGGCCTCCATCAAGAGGGTAGGGGACCTGCAAGCATTTTCGGTCGACGAATCGTGCCTGGAGTTCGGGCCGGCAGATTCCCGGGTAATCCTGAGGCCCCGGCCTGGCTATGTGCCCAAGGTTCCCACCACTCCCTTCAGAGACCAGGTGGTGAACCTGCAAGCGCTGCCCCCAGAGGAGGCAGACCCAGCCCTAGCTTTGCTTTGTCCCGTCCGAGCCTTAAGATGCTACGTTGACCGGACACAAAGCTTCAGGACCTCAGACCTGCTCTTTGTCTGTCACGGGGGACGGCAGAAGGGGAATGCCGTCTCCAAGCAGAGGATGGCCCACTGGATAGTGGATGCCATCACCCTGGCTTACCAAGCTCAGGGTGTGCCCTGCCCCCTCAGGGTACGAGCTCACTCAACTAGAAGTGTTGCATCATCCTGGGCGTTGGCACGAGGCGCCTCGCTAGCAGACATTTGTAGAGCCGCGGGCTGGGCGACCCCTAACACATTCGCTAGATTCTATAGCCTTCATGTAGAGCCAGTATCCTCCTGTGTTCTCACCTCAAACGGGTAGAAGCACTGAGTGGCCCTGGCTCAGGTCGGCTTGTAAACTGCTCCAGAGTGTCCAAAGTAGACCCTGTCGAGCTCCTCCGTCCCCTCGGTGCTAACGTAGCGGAACGTTCGGTGCCAGGCCCTCTCTCGATGAATCCTAGAGAACCGGGTTGGGCTAAGGGCCATATGAAAGACCTAATTGGATCTCATATGTGTATATTCCACGGTATAAGACTTAGAGCCCGTGTTCCCCGGCGAGTAATCGCATTTAGAGGATGTAACATCACCTCAATATTCCATATGTTCCAGAAAATGAGTCATATGTGTATTGCCTTTAAACCTTCGGGAGATTAGGCTCCGCATCTCCAGTTCCAGCTTCACTGCGGAAGAGTAGTGTTAAGACATATAGTGACTGTTTTCTTGTTGCGAGCCCCCAGTAGACATGGCGTTTTCCATAGGGATCCCAATCCGTCGGTCTCCGACGTGACTCGGAGAGACCGACTGATAAGGGAACGTCTCGGTTACGTATGTAACCCTCGTTCCCTGAAGGAGGGAACGGAGACGTCACGTCCCGTCGCCATGGCTGCTGTCCCGCCGCTGTACTGCCGAGCCGACTCGGCTCCTCAGCGAAAACCTGACTATGCGCTGTGCCAGCCGCCTCTATATACTCACGCTGTGATCAGCTGCAGCTGGGCACAATCAGCGCATGCCAATTGCATTGGCGTGTTCAATACACACGAAGTAGGTCGGTCTCTCTAAGCGAGATCCCAATCCGTCGGTCTCCGACGTGACGTCTCCGTTCCCTCCTTCAGGGAACGAGGGTTACATACGTAACCGAGACGATCTCTCGGCTCCAGAAACTCACTAATAAGGTGCTTTGACAGTTACAGATTTGAAAATCAAAAGGGTGGGAATAAAGAACCCTAACTCTAACTCTAAGAACCATTTCAGCATTAAAAGGGCTCTTGAGGATGCTATGGTTCTAAATAGAACTGTTACTACATGGAAAGAACCTTCAAAGAACCATCTGTTTTTAGAGTGTACAGTAGAAAAACCATTACACCTATTGAGTGTCCCCACATAAAATGGTGTGTGAGGGTGTGTGCACAAACAGAATTAATGTTTGAATAGGTTTTGAATAGCTTTGATTTCCCCAGGTCTTACTGTGTAAGTTGATCATTAAACATATTGTCTTGTCTATCAGACGTGGGATATTGCTACGAGGACTGAACCACTACCGTGGTGAGGTATTTGCCTACCCGATGTTTTTGCAAATGTCACTTTCTTCTGCATGGATGTTGTGTGCAGGTAATTTTTCTCTGTCATATTGAAACTCGGTAAACCTATTGTATATTAAATGACAAATTCCTCAGTTTGTTTTGGATTGATGGCCAAGCAAAGTGTTGGTTAATGCTTACTAATGCTGCACTTGTTTTTTAGGTATTGGCCATACCTAAGCAAAGTGGCTGAAGAATCATCAGATCTTCAGCTGCTGATGGAAATGAGGCCATTTCTTAGTGTAATGCACGCCAAATGCGAGGTACAGTGTCCAGCAACTAATGCAAAAAGTTAAGCAATGATTATTGTTTATCCCAATCTAAAATTGGGGACAATAGACTTATTATGAGATGTTGTTTATTATATTATGCAGATTAAACATGACAACTTGAATGTGTAGAAATATTTAATTTGCGCATAATCCATGATATCATAACATTACATAAGTAATAGTATGAAATTAATCTAACACTACATTGCAGGTGAGATGGGGAGGCAGAAATCAGGAGGGAGCAGGGAACACTATAGGAGAGGAAGTTGAACAAGTATGCTATTACTTACATTATTGTAACTATGTGCATATAGGAGACTTCACTGATACCTTTACGTGAGAGACAAGCAGAGTGTAAAGGTTAAAGTACATCAGGACGCCAAACAAAGATCCATGCTTGCTGGAATGAGAGTCAGAACACGTTCTGAACTGTAGTTGAACACCCATTAAGTCAGAAGTAAAAACTGAAGTCAGCAGTCTGGGTGTGTGCATGATGCATCACTATTTCAAGCTGTGTTCCCTCTAAGCTGCACCATTTGACACCCCAGCCTACAAGAATTTTCAGACTGCGCAGCACACACAAAATCCTTGACATGTTTTGGTTTGGACACAGGCTAGATTACAAGAACTGAATGTTGGTGACAGCACAAAATCACGAGTGACGTGTGATTCCTTGAAAAGTTTGGCATGCCATTGTGAGGTTTTAAAATCGCAAGTGGCAAAGCATGTCACATTTTAAGATTCGGCATTGTTTCCAACTTTGCAAAATCAGGCCTGATCTTTACAATTTTGCTGTCTATGGCTGAAATGGTGTGGTCTGTTCATTCTGCAGTGGAGAGCTAGTTGATGATGAAGAGATATTAGCTAAACAATAAGGGCAATATGTTCCTAAAATGCCTGGAATCGCATTAAATATTTATGTTTGTGTGTGTGTGTGTTGTGTGTGTGTGTGTGTGTGTGTGTGTGTGTGTGTGTGTGTGTGTGTGTGCTTGTTTTTGTAAGGTAATCTATGTATAAATTACTTTCTGTATGGTTTTTACATCTAGGTCAACAGCTTCCTCTCCAGGGCAGCTCTTGGCACAAAATACATGACGAAGGCAGGTTGGTGTGACACATTACACTTAAATCATATACTGTGATGAGTCAGTTCTGATTGCTGCTGACAGAGACTTCAAAAATGCTATTCCCCTGTTTCCTCCTCAGTCAAGTCATTGCTGTGTTAAGTCATGTCTAAATGATTTTTCAATTGCGGTGGTTTTTCCATGTGGGTTTATTTTGCAGTTAGGGAGAGAGAATATGCTGACTCAACAGGCCATGGGGTGGAACAAAAAAAAGACAGAGAGCCTCCACAAAGTCTTGGCTCGCAGATACATCAAAGTAAGGGCATTTTGCATTGGTCTTCTTGTCTTGACACAATGACAAATCGCAGACTTGGAGCCCGGGCATCCGCAATAAGATCATTCATCCATTAATCTATATACATTAATAATTTAATAAGAATTTCTTGATCTGGGCTAAAAACTTCATTTTTTTGTGTGTGATTTAAAGATCTCTGAGAGGGCAAAGCTGGAAGCTGCCAGCTTCAGTGAATTCCAGCAAAAGAATCACGTCACTGAACAAACAGTACAGCAGTGGGTATATGATGTTCAGCAATGGGCAGTCACAGCTAAAATAATACACATCACCACTCGTTTTTCACAAACTGTTCATTACTTTGTTCAGATATGTACTACATAAGGTGATCACATGACTGACAGAGTTTAATGAGAGATTTGTTGATTATAATGGAACTAAGATGAGTGGCGGATTTTAATGATTTTTAAGGAAGTTTGTAAATAAAATATTGATTTAAAACAACAGTAAAATAAACAAGTAGTTCATATTAAGTGGCTTACATTATTAGCCTCACATGCTATGTGACAGAGTGCTAACCGGGAACCCCTGCTGGCGGAATTAGGAACAGTTGCGAAGGCGGAGCGTCTGAAGTGCGTGCACTCAACTGTAGAGGACACAGCTTTTGTCTCTCTCTGCTGCGCTTCAGGCACGAAAACCGGATCACTCGTCAAAATAAGAGTCTCTCGAAAACAATCACTTCTTTTAATGATTTGTTGTAACTTACATAAATATTAATATTATAAATTGGTTATTATTAAATACGGTACAATACAATTATTGCAATTGGGCCATATTTATTGAAATTCAATAAAAGTAATATAATAATGTTAATAATTATGATAGTATTATTTTATTATTTATTGATGAACTGAAAATTAATTAAATTATATTATTTATTGAAACCCTATTATACTGTAAAATAAAGTGAGTGTTTTATTATTATTATTATTATTATTATTATTAAATATGGTACAATACAATTATTGCAATTTGACCATATTTATTGATTTATTAGAAATTAAACAAATGTAATATAATAATGTTTATTTATTATAGTATTATTTTATTATTTATTGATGAATTGATAATTGATACAATTATTTTACAGTATAATATGATTTATTTATCAATAAATAATAAAATAATAAATAATTAATAAATAAATAAATAGATAATATAAAGTATTTATTATTACTATTATTATTAATTAAATTTATTTTATTTTAGTGCAAAATGATTATTACAATTGTAATATTTCTTATGTAAACAAACTAATGTAAATAAGTGAAAATAATAATAATAATAATTATTATTATTATTATTATTTATTGAATAAAATTAAATACAATTAAGATTAAATATAATAATATTATATTTATATTTATTGTATATATTGTAATATTATTTTATTATTTAGTGATAAATTTATAATTGATTAATTTATATTAATTTTGAAACACTGTTATGCTCTAAAATGAAGTGTTTATTATTATTATTATTATTATTATTATTATTATTATTTATTGAATAAAATTAAATACAATTAAGATTAAATATAATAATATTATATTTATATTTATTGTATATATTCTAATATTATTTTATTATTTAGTGATAAATTTATAATTGATTAATTTATATTAATTTTGAAACACTGTTATGCTCTAAAATGAAGTGTTTATTATTATTATTATTATTATTTCTATTATTTATTGAATAAAATTAAATACAATTAAGATTAAATATAATAATATTATATTTATATTTATTGTATATATTCTAATATTATTTTATTATTTAGTGATAAATTTATAATTGATTAATTTATATTAATTTTGAAACACTGTTATGCTCTAAAATAAAGTGAGTGTTTATTATTATTATTATTATTATTTATTGAATAAAATTAAATAAAATATTAAATATAATAATATTATATTTATATTTATTGTATATATTCTAATATTATTTTATTATTTAGTGATACATTTATAATTGATTAATTTATATTAATTTTGAAACACTATTATGCTTTAAAATAAAGTGTGTTTATTGTTGTTGTTATTATTATTATTATTATTATTATTATTATTATTAAATATGGTACAATACTATTATTGTGATTTGACCATATTTATTGATTTATTATAAATTACACAAATGTCATATAATATGTATATTTATTATAGTATTATTTTATTATTTATTGATGAATTGATAATTGATACAATTATGTTACAGTGTAATAGGATTCAATAAATAATAAAATTATAAATAAATAAACAAATAAATAATGTAAAGTGAGTATTTATTATTATTAAATTCATTTTTTAGAGTGCAAGAGGATTATTACAATTGTAACATTTATTATGTAAATAATAAGTGAAAATAATAATAATAATAATAATAAAAATAATAATAATTATTATCATTTATTGAATAAAATACAATTTAATTAGGATTAAATATAATATTATATTTATATTTATTGTATATATTATAATATTATTTTATTATTTAGTGATACATTTATAATTGATTAATTTATATTATTGTTTAAACACTATTATACTGTAAAATAAAGTGAGTGTTTATTATTATTATTATTATTATTATTATTAATTAATTAAATATTAACTTTTTTGAGTGCAATAGGATTATTACAATTGTACCATTTCTTGTTTGTTATAATGTAAATAATAAATGAAAATATTAATAATTATAATAATAATAATTGTTATTATTAATAAATATGTTACAATACAATTATTGCAATTGGACCATATTTATTAATTTATTAGAAATGAAACAAAAGTAATATAATAATATTTATATTTATTATATTTGTTATAATATTGTTTTATTATGTATTGATGAATTGATAATTGCTGAAATTATTTTACAATATAATACGATTCAATAAATTATATAAAGTATGCATGTTTATTGTTATTATTATTATTATTAATAAAATATTCACTTTTTATTTTAGAGTGCAATACGATTATAGCAATTGTTACATTTCTTATAATATTATTATTATTATTATTATTATTATTATTAATATGGTACAATACAATTATTGCATTTGTTGCATTTGGAGCGTATTTATTGATTTATTAGTGTTTTATTATTATTATTATTAAACATATGAATAATGCTGTAAAATAAATAGTTTTTTTGTGTTTAATTGTTATAATGTTGAAAATCACTTTTCTTTACAGTCTGATAGGATTATTGCAATGGTGACATTTAAATTAGATTTAGATAGATTTAAATTACAGATTAATTTAAATTATACAATTATTATTTGGATTATTATTATTATTATTATTATTGTTGTTGTTAAATACTGACTTTTTCAATTTACAGTGCAATACGAGTATTGATATTTTAATATACTTATTTAGGTTATGAATCGAATTATTTTTCCATTGATTTGTTTAATTGGTTTAAACAAAGTACAATATTTATTATTATTATTATTATTCATACATTTTATTTACAGTACAATAGGATTACAAATAAATATTTTATAAATGTAAGTATTTAAATAAAATGTTTATTATTATTATTATTATTATTATTATTATGAAGTTTATTATAATTTTTTTATTATTGTACAGTGCAATATGATTATTGCTATAGTATTTTTTATTGATTTGTTTAATTGGTATAATTAAAAAAATAAAGTAAAATTATTATTACTACTACTACTAAAAATAATAATAATAAAATATATTTTTTATTTTACAGAACAATAGTATTATTGCGACCATAACATTTATTTATCGATTTATTATAATTTAAATAATAATAATAATAATAATAATAATAGTAACCAAATTATGAAATATATTTTAGTTGTAACGCTTGGTCAGAGAAGGGACGAAAAGGCAGAAGGTAAGTTTGTGAATGTTTATTTACAGTGCTTCCAAGAAACATAAACAACGTCATTCATTTCCAAACGAACAGATGAAGTTCCAAACTGTGAGAACGGCATCAGAGTGTAAGTCCATCCATAAACATAGAATTACGGTTCACAAAGTCACTTCCCTCAATTCCCCTTGTTTCCATCCACAGAAGAGAAGTCCACAATTCACGAGTCCAAGGAAATCCGAAGAAAGAGTATTCCAAATGAGAAGAGCAACAACCAAGCATGTCACTTCGATCCCGAGTGGTGAGTATGAGGGAAGGTGAGTTTATATACACAGGTAATCAGGGTTGCACAGGTGTTCCGGGTTAGTATTCGGGGGATGGTTCACGGGTGCTGGTGCTCAGGGACCGGGGTGAAAGTGCAGGATTGGGTTGAGACGTGACAGTACCCCCCCCTCCACGGGTGGCTCCTGACACCCTTGTCCGGCGACGCGGCCGACCGCGACCTCGGGGGCCCGGACGGTCTGGATTCTGACGATGGAAGTCTTCGAGGAGAGATGGGTCCAAGATGTCGGCGTGTGGTATCCACGATCTCTCCTCGGGTCCGAACCCCTCCCAGTCGACTAGGTACTGGAGCCGGCCGGCGCGCCGCCGTGAGTCGAGGATGGTCCGAACCTGGAAGATATGGTCTCCCTGGATTTCTGGTTGTTCTGGCGGAGGATCGGGTTCCGGGTCTGTGGAGGAAGGGGCAACTGAGGGTAAGTATGGTTTTAGCAAGGATACGTGGAAGGTAGGTGCAATTCTATAATGGGCTGGTAGGTTGAGACGGTAAGTGACAGGGTTTATTTGGGAGTGTATGGTGAAAGGCCCAATGTAGCGGGGACTCAGCTTCCTGCTAGGCAGCCGGAGACGGATGTCGCGGGTGGATAGCCAGACACGATCTCCAGGATGGTAAGTCGGAGCAGGAAGTCGGCGACGATTTGCAGCCTCCGTATGTCTCCGGACTGCCTGCTGGAGATGGACGTGAGCTGAGTCCCAGACCCTCTCGCTCTCCCGGAACCAGTGATCTACCGCAGGGACTTCAGAAGACTCTCCGTTCCAGGGGAACAAGGCTGGTTGATACCCTAAAACACATTGAAAAGGAGTTAAACCAGTGGTAGACTGACGGAGAGAATTTTGGGCGTATTCGGCCCACGGTAGATACTGGCTCCAGGTCTCTTGATGTTGGGCACAGTATGTTCGGAGGTACCGGGATAGCTCTTGGATCTTACGTTCGGTCTGGCCGTTGGTTTGTGGGTGATAACCGGAGGAGAGACTGATGGCAGTACCCAGGAGGGAGAAGAATCCTCGCCAAACCCTGGAGATGAACTGGGGACCCCTGTCAGACACGATGTCTTCGGGCAATCCGAAGTTACGGAAGACATTTTGGAATAGAGATTCAGCAGTTTCCATAGCCGTAGGTAGACCCTTCAGTGGGATGAACTTGCAGGCCTTCGAGAACCGATCCACTACCACCAGGATAGTGGTGAATCCCTTGGAAGGGGGTAAATCTGTGGCAAAGTCGACCCCTAAGTGGGTCCAGGGTCGGCGAGGAATGGGTAAAGGTTGAAGCTTCCCTTCCGGTAGACGACGAGGAGTGGTGGTGATGGCACAGACCGAACATCCCTTGATGTAACGGTGGACATCCCGGTCCATCCTTGGCCACCAAAACCGTTGGCGAAGGAGCGAGAGGGTGCGCCTGCTGCCAGGGTGTCCGGATCCAGGTGAGGTGTGCGTACTTTCCAGGAGCGGAAGTCGTAGCCTAGTGGGTACGTACCCTAAACCTTCGGGCACTCCAGGGGGCGCTGGCTCCTCGAGGATGGCGTCACGTAGTTCTTCCTCAAATCGCCAAAGGATGGGTGCGATGGTAACAGATGGTGGAAGAATTGGGTCAGGAGGAATAACTTCAGAGTCTGGAGAGAACATTCGTGATAGAGCATCAGCTTTGACGTTTTTGGGTCCTGGTTGATAAGTGATTGAGAATCGGAACCGGGCAAAGAATAGGGACCAGCGGGCTTGACGAGCGTTGAGACGCTTTGCGTCACGAAGATATTGAAGGTTCTTGTGGTCTGTGATGACAGTAAAGGGGTGACGAGCTCCCTCAAGCCAGTGGCGCCATTCCTCGAGGGCTAACTTGATAGCCAGCAACTCCCGATCTCCAATGCCGTAGTTCTGTTCCGCAGGAGAAAGTTTCCTGGAAAAGTACGCACATGGATGGAGGGTTCGGGGCTCACCAGACCATTGGGAAAGAACGGCTCCGACCCCTTGGTCTGCAGCATCCACCTCCACTGTGAAGGGGAGTTCTGGATTTGGGTGTGACAGGATTGGAGCGGTGGTAAACTTCTCCTTCAGCTGATCAAACGCTTCCTGGGCTGCTTGATTCCACTCGAGTTTCTTCTTACCACCCTTCAGCAAGGAGGTCAAAGGGGATGCACACAGACTGTAGTTTTTAATGAACCTACGGTAGAAGTTTGCGAAGCCCAGGAAACGTTGCAGTTCTTTAACAGTTGAAGGAGTTGGCCACTTCTTAACCGCATCGACCTTCCCTGGCTCCATCTTCACTCCCTCCGCAGAGATCACGTACCCGAGAAAGGAGACGGTTGACGCATGGAACTCACATTTTTCTGCCTTCAGGTACAATTGATGTTGTCTGAGACGGGTGAGAACCTTGCAGACATGACTCTGGTGTTCCTCCATATTACGTGAGTAGATAAGGATATCGTCAATATAGATGATGACAAACTGATGAAGATAATCTCTGAAGATCTCATTCATGAAATTCTGAAACACAGACGGACTATTGGCAAGACCATAGGGCATTACCCGATATTCGTAGTGCCCAGTGGGCGTGACGAAGGCAGTCTTCCATTCGTCTCCCTCTCGGATACGGATCAGGTTATATGCGCTGCGGAGGTCCAGTTTTGAGAAGATGCAGGCTTCACGGAGTTCTTCCAGGGCTGCTGGAACTAGTGGAAGGGGATATGCAAACTTCACAGTGGCCTCATTTAGCACCCGGTAGTCGATGCAGGGTCGGAGCCCTCCATCCTTCTTTCCCACAAAGAAGAAGCTAGAAGCTGCTGGTAAGGTGGATGGTCTGATAAACCCCTGATGTAACGCCTCATCGATGTATTGCTTCATCGCTTCCTGTTCGGGTTTGGATAATGGGTAGATACGTCCGTGAGGGAGTTTAGTACCTGGCAGCAGGTCGATGCTACAATCCCAGGGCCTGTGAGGGGGAAGATTGGTGGCTTTCTCCTTACTGAAGACGTCGAGGTAGGTATGATACGCTGGAGGGATAGTGACAGTGACCGTTGTGTTGGGGCTTTCGATGGTAGTGGACTGGAGAGGTAGGTGTTCTCCTTCCTTCTGGAGGCAGTGATGGTGACATGATTCATTCCATTCCAGTACCTTGCCCGTCTTCCAGTCCATGTGTGGTTGGTGATGTGAAAGCCAAGGTCGTCCAAGGATGACGTCAACAACAGAGTTAGGGAGGATTAAAAACGTCAGTCTCTCTTTGTGTTGGTGGTGAATCGTTAATTCCCAGGTAGGAGTTCTCCGTGTGATTTTACCATTACCCAGCGGAGAGCCCTGGATGGTGGTTATACGATAAACGGTTTCACTGGGTACGGTTTTCAGATTATGGCGGTCCACGAAACGGGAGGAGACAAAGTTCCCAGCAGCTCCGGAATCCACCAACACAGAGACGGGAAAAGAGTGACGATTAATATTGAGCTGTGCGATGAAATGGGGTATAAGTGAGGTATTGGGTGTAAGTCGGACTGCACTCACCATAGTTTTCGGAGGTCGAACAGGACAGGCGGTGATTATATGATCAGCTCCTCCACAATACAGACATAAGCCTTTCTGGAATCTCCGTTGTCGTTCAGAAGGATGTAGATGGTAATGATCGGTGATCATAGGCTCATCCAAGGCGTTCTGACACACTGTGCGTTCTGTACGGACTGGAAACTGGTTAGTGGTAACAGAACAGGCTGATAGATGTTGGGAAACGTGTATGGCCTTTCGAATGAAAGTCTCTATGTCAGAGTTGTCATCGTAGATCACCATTTGTTTCCGTATCTCAGGATGCAATCCTTGGCGATAAGCTGCTAGTAACGCTATCTCGTTCCAACCACTCGTGGCCGCCAAAGAGCGGAATCGCAGTGTATAGTCGTAAATGGAGAGTTTGCCTTGTCGTAGATGAATGAGTTCGTCATGAACAGAGAGATTGGTGAGTGCAGTACCGAATACTTGCTTGAAATGGGTGAAGAAGGAAGTAATAGTAGCTAGTGCAGGGCTCTTTGAAGTCCATAACCCGTCTGCCCATTGTAGAGCTCGTCCTGTTAGCAGAGAAATCACAAAAGAGATTTTAGAGATTTCGTTGGTAAAACTCACACTGTTGGCTTCGATATACAGCGAACACTGGAGAACAAATCCATTGCAGCCCTCCGGGTCGCCGGAGTATGTGGCAGGACGAGCTAGCGGGGATCGAGCGATCACAGAAGGAGCGGGTTGAGGTGACAAAGACTGTCGTAAGGCGTGTACAAGCTCAGCGAATGGATCCACTGCCGCGGTTTCTGTTGCTGGCGGCGTCTCCATGTTTGTTATTGTTTACTGACTCGGGATCCTGTAACGCTTGGTCAGAGAAGGGACGAAAAGGCAGAAGGTAAGTTTGTGAATGTTTATTTACAGTGCTTCCAAGAAACATAAACAACGTCATTCATTTCCAAACGAACAGATGAAGTTCCAAACTGTGAGAACGGCATCAGAGTGTAAGTCCATCCATAAACATAGAATTACGGTTCACAAAGTCACTTCCCTCAATTCCCCTTGTTTCCATCCACAGAAGAGAAGTCCACAATTCACGAGTCCAAGGAAATCCGAAGAAAGAGTATTCCAAATGAGAAGAGCAACAACCAAGCATGTCACTTCGATCCCGAGTGGTGAGTATGAGGGAAGGTGAGTTTATATACACAGGTAATCAGGGTTGCACAGGTGTTCCGGGTTAGTATTCGGGGGATGGTTCACGGGTGCTGGTGCTCAGGGACCGGGGTGAAAGTGCAGGATTGGGTTGAGACGTGACATTAGTATTATTTAAATAATAATAAATCAATAAATAAATGTTATGATCACAATAATGCTATTGTACTATAAAAATATATATTTATTATTATTATTATTACTTTAAAATATGTTTAATAATAATTTTACAGTAGAATTGGATTATTGTAATTGTAACATTTTATTATTTATAATTTAAATAACAGGATTATTGCAGGTTTTGTTCATAAATATATTATCATTACAACATGTTCATTTTAAAACTCTGAAAATATTTTCTAAACTATTATATCAAAAATATTCTAATATTCTTTCGCTGCTTAATAATTGAATACAGCTTTACTGTAGTTACAATAATTATATTTTATTAAATGCTGTGATTATATTCATGATTCAGACATTTCACATATTCATCATCAATTACAATCTGATCTCAAGATGATTTGACATTGTGTTTTATTATTTCTGCACAAACAACAGAGAAAATGAATGCCATGTTGTTCATGAATCATGTTTGTTAAAGCAATAATACAAATGATTGATGTGACTCTACAATAAACACACATTTATTCTGACTGTTATTTGAGTGACAGAAGTTGAGCTGCAGTATTAATGTCATGAAGAGACTCTCTAACATCTCACTGTTACTGATTCATCAGCAGCTCAAAGCATTATGGGTACAATCTCTCATCAGTCTATTCTCATTCATCAACACAGTTTCACTGATGATCCAATATAAACCCAAAACCCAGGATAGAGCGTCTGAGTGAATGTGGTGTGTTGTGTGTGGATGAGGCTCATTGTGTCAGAGACGCTGAAGAAGGACAGAGTTCCTGCACTGAAATCCACATACACTCCTACTCTATAGATATCACCATTCACTCCTGTTCTACTGATGATGGGCTTCACAGAGAGATCAGTCTTTATGTTATTGTGTCTGAATGAGTATCTGTCAGGAGAGCAGATCAAACTCCAGGACTGATCATTATATCCAAACAAACACTCAACACCCGCTCTCTTCCTGCTGATGCTCTTATATGACACTGATATAAACACACCTCCACTCCACTCAATCTCCCAGTAACAGCGTCCACACACACTCTCTTTACACAACAGCTGACACACATGATCAAATCTGTCTGGATGATCAGGATACGGCTGTTTCTCTGTCACACCTGTCGCCTTTCTGTTGTCCTCAGACAGAATGAGTTCAGTGTTTGCTGTGTTTGGATCCAGTGTGAGAAAACAGGCATCTGAACACAAGAACAGAGACATTTACAACAACAATCACTACAGCTCTGTGTGTGTGTGTGTGTGTGTGTGTGTTATATATATGTGTGTGTGTGTGTGTGTGTGTTATACAGGTCCTTCTCAAAAAATTAGCATATTGTAATAAAGTTCATTATTTTCTGTAATGTACTGATAAACATTAGACTTTCATATATTTTAGATTCATTACACACAACTGAAGTAGTTCAAGCCTTTTTTTTGTTTTAATATTGATGATTTTGGCATACAGCTCATGAAAACCCAAAATTCCTATCTCAAAAAATTAGCATATCATGAAAAGGTTCTCTAAACGAGGTATTAACCTAATCATCTGAATCAACTAATTAACTCTAAACAACTGCAAAAGATTCCTGAGGCTTTTAAAAACTCCCAGCCTGGTTCATTACTCAAAACCGCAATCATGGGTAAGACTGCCGACCTGACCGCTGTCCAGAAGGCCATCATTGACACCCTCAAGCAAGAGGTCTGTGGGAAGGAAAAAGTGTGGCAGAAAATGCTGCACAACGAGAAGAGGTGACCGGACCCTGAGGAAGATTGTGGAGAAGGACCGATTCCAGACCTTGGGGGACCTGCGGAAGCAGTGGACTGAGTCTGGAGTAGAAACATCCAGAGCCACCGTGTACAGGCGTGTGCAGGAAATGGGCTACAGGTGCCGCATTCCCCAGGTCAAGCCACTTTTGAACCAGAAACGGCGGCAGAAGCGCCTGACCTGGGCTACAGAGAAGCAGCACTGGACTGTTGCTCAGTGGTCCAAAGTACTTTTTTCGGATGAAAGCAAATTTTGCATGTCGTTCGGAAATCAAGGTGCCAGAGTCTGGAGGAAGACTGGGGAGAGGGAAATGCCAAAATGCCTGAAGTCCAGTGTCAAGTACCCACAGTCAGTGATGGTCTGGGGTGCCATGTCAGCTGCTGGTGTTGGTCCACTGTGTTTTATCAAGGGCAGGGTCAATGCAGCTAGCTATCAGGAGATTTTGGAGCACTTCATGCTTCCATCTGCTGAAAAGCTTTATGGAGATGAAGATTTCACTTTTCAGCACGACCTGGCACCTGCTCACAGTGCCAAAACCACTGGTAAATGGTTTCCTGACCATGGTATTACTGTGCTTAATTGGCCTGCCAACTCTCCTGACCTGAACCCCATAGAGAATCTGTGGGATATTGTGAAGAGAAAGTTGAGAGACGCAAGACCCAACACTCTGGATGAGCTTAAGGCCGCTATCGAAGCATCCTGGGCCTCCATAACACCTCAGCAGTGCCACAGGCTGATTGCCTCCATGCCACGCCGCATTGAAACAGTCATTTCTGCAAAAGGATTCCCGACCAAGTATTGAATGCATAACTGAACATAATTATTTGAAGGTTGACCTTTTTTGTACTAAAAACACTTTTCTTTTATTGGTCGGATGAAATATGCTAATTTTTTGAGATAGGAATTTTGGGTTTTCATGAGCTGTATGCCAAAATCATCAATATTAAAACAATAAAAGGCTTGAACTACTTCAGTTGTGTGTAATGAATCTAAAATATATGAAAGTCTAATGTTTATCAGTACATTACAGAAAATAATGAACTTTATCACAATATGCTAATTTTTTGAGAAGGACCTGTGTGTGTGTGTGTGTTATATATGTGTGTGTGTGTGTGTGTGTGTGTGTGTGTGTTATATGTGTGTGTGTTATATATGTGTGTGTGTGTGTGTGTGTGTGTGTGTGTGTGTGTGTGTTATATATATGTGTGTGTTATATGTGTGTGTGTGTGTGTGTGTGTGTGTTATATATGTGTGTGTGTGTGTGTGTGTGTGTGTGTGTGTGTGTTATATGTGTGTGTGTTATATATGTGTGTGTGTGTGTGTGTGTGTGTGTGTGTTATATATATGTGTGTGTGTGTGTGTGTGTGTGTGTGTGTGTGATATGTATGTGTGTGTGTGTGTGTGTGTGTGTGTGTGTGTGTGTGTGATATGTATGTGTGTGTGTGTGTGTGTGTGTGTGTGTGTGTGTTATATGTATGTGTTGTGTGTGTGTGTGTGTGTGTGTGTGTGTGTGTGTGTGTTATATGTATGTGTTGTGTGTGTGTGTGTGTGTGTGTGTGTGTGTGTGTGTGTTATATGTATGTGTTGTGTGTGTGTGTGTGTGTGTGTGTGTGTGTTATATGTATGTGTTGTGTGTGTGTGTGTGTGTGCGTGTGTGTGTGTGTGTGTGTGTGTTATGTGTGTGTGTGTGTGTGTGTGTGTGTGATATGTATGTGTGTGTGTGTGTGTGTGTGTGTGTGTGTGTGTGTGTGTGTGTGTGTTATATGTGTGTGTGTGTGTGTGTGTGTGTGTGTGTGTGTGTGTGTGTTATGTGTGTGTGTGTGTGTGTGTGTTATATGTGTGTGTGTGTGTGTGTGTGTGTGTGTGTGTGTGTGTTATATATGTGTGTGTGTGTGTGTGTGTGTGTGTGTGTGTGTGTGTTATATATGTTTGTGTGTGTGTGTGTGTGTGTGTGTGTGTTATATATGTGTGTGTGTGTGTGTGTGTGTGTGTGTGTGTGTGTGTGATATGTATGTGTGTGTGTGTGTGTGTGTGTGTGTGTGTGTGTGTGTGTTATATATGTGTGTGTGTGTGTGTGTGTGTGTGTGTGTGTGTGTGTGTTATATGTGTGTGTGTGTGTGTGTGTGTGTGTGTGTGATATGTATGTGTGTGTGTGTTATATGTATGTGTTGTGTGTGTGTGTGTGTGTGTGATATGTATGTGTGTGTGTGTGTGTGTGTGTGTGTGTTATATGTATGTGTTGTGTGTGTGTGTGTGTGTGTGTGTGTGTGTGTGATGTGTGTGTGTGTGTGTGTGTGTGTGTGTGTGTGTGATATGTATGTGTGTGTGTGTGTGTGTGTGTGTTATATGTATGTGTTGTGTGTGTGTGTGTGTGTGTGTGTGTGTGTGTGTGTGTTATATGTATGTGTTGTGTGTGTTATAGTGTGGCCACACACTTCTAAATAATTTACTGATCTGACCAATCAGAGGCTAAATACGTCAGCAATAAGGATGACGGAAGAAAATGACAAATATTTATGAATGAATAGACGTATAATCAACTGAAATCAAAGATAAATTTGATAATATAATCCTGTCAATTAAAAAAATAATCATTTACACCAGAAGAAGCTCTCATTTACATCCATGAGCATTAGTTTCTAACTTTGAAGCTTATATTGTCAGTTTATCAGTGTCTGTGTGCAGATCGCGCTGCCGGTCCGCCCCTCCCCCACATAACGGACACTTACCGAGAGATCAGAGAGAAACGGGGAACGGCTCAGTACAGAGAGACTTAAAGATCGTAGTTTATGGTCTATGAACAATGTGACACACGGCAGGAGAAGGACACTTCAAGGCATGTACCTTTTAATTTAAGTTGTCTTTATGTGCCTATTAGTTTATTCATTAAAATAAACAAGCCACATAAACGTGTGGAAAAATGCAAATTGTTTATTTTTTATTACATATAAAAAATGAAATAGTTTTTCCTGGTCTGTTAAAACAAAAAACTAAAAATCTGCCATTGTCTCATATGATCGGTTCTGCTCATAGACTGTGGTTCTGCTGCAGGTGTGTGCCCCTCCCCCATCACCGGAGAACCGTTACAGCAGAGATCCACTCATGAGAACAGCCTCTGTTATATATATATATAATAGTGGTAATAAAATATTAACTTACTAATTAACTAATATTATGTTATTACTAGTATTATTACGTTTTATTGTATTTAGTTAATTTAAAATGAGCTGTGTTTAAATGTATCAGAAGTCAACACGTTTATATTTTGTTTATAAATGTATTGTTAATATGTTGAGTGTCAATGAGACTGTATTTGCTGGTTCTGGCTCAGTCTGCGGTTTCTGCTCTTCCTCCAACTACAGCAGACACTCCAGAGTCCAGAAGAGACTCACATTCAGAGCAGCGCGAGAGTGACACCTATACAAACATTTATTCCTATATTTACCATTAATTCGTTAAAAATAGAGACCTATTCCAGTTTATATTTTATGAGCAGCTTTGTATTTGCTGATATTGTTACTGTATTGGTAATTAAACAGAACTAGAAGAAAATAATATGGAGTTGCTATGTTGATGCTCATTTAGATGTAGTTGTGTGCATGCGTGCAGCTCCACGCGCTCTTTGTTTACATTCCAGCTCCAGCTGTCCTGCGTCTCAGTGCAGGAGTAAAGCCAGATTCACCTATGTGCATATTTACATTACAGTCGCCATTTTATACCTATGCTAAACAATCTTTAAAACCCGCTGTATTCGGGGAGAATCGACTTTTTCCCTGCGGATATGTTTTTAGGATTTTTGTAACTTAATCGTATTTTAGCATTTAAATAATTCACTTTTTGTCTCTGTTCGCATATAATGACCTAATTTTAATAAAAAGCATGTTGCTTGCTATATAAAATGTTTTTTAGGAAGACTTTGTTGATTATAATGAGTTAGAGCACTTTGTGTGAAGTGTCCTCGTTTGTCAGCGATCGAAACAGGGGTGTGTTCTATTCAGAGGAGCTCATAACTAGCTCTACCCCTAGTAAGGCTGTATTCTCCACAACAGCAGCCTCGAAGTGCCCTATGTAGGCGTCACTGTGCCGTTTGGAGCAGTGCAGGGTTTGCTGAACCAGTGATGGGATCAAAATAAGGTTCGTAATCAGATACATTTCAAGGTCTTTGCCAAAATATATGTGTTATATTTAATAAATAAATGGAGGCACACGTTTAACGTGAAATCCAAATATGTCATTTACGCAAGTAAACGCAAACGCGTTTTCCCGGGAAATGCAGACACGTGACAATGACGTCGTCAATCGTTTCCCGCGAGGCAAACCCACCCATCCCCAGCCCATGCATCATTAATGAAGGAAAGGTAAGATCAAGCCTTCTTCACTAAATACATAATAACTACATAAAATAACTGTGTTCAGTTGGTAATATGTATAACTTTAGTAATAATAAAAATAATAATAATAATAATAATCTTTTTAGGGTTTTTTATTCATTTGTTAATTGTGTGTCAGTTTTCTGATAGCTGTAATTGAAAATATACAAATCAAAGTAATCAAGGTAGTGGTTGAACTATATGAACTACACTAGATTTTTGTATTTTTAAAGTGTGTCAAGCCCCAAAGCTGACAAAAAATATCTAAATCTAGCTCTCTATTTTAAGCCTACAATAATTCTGTATGATGGACAGATAAAAATGAAGTTTTTGCCTGAAAATTTCCAATATGCTGTAGCTATTAATATAAATATGAACTGACAAATCATCTGGTCACAGACACACATGATCCAATGGTTTGTCCAACAACATTTTTGTAATTTAGTGCTGTTTTTACAACAACATTTGTGAATGTACTGTCATTATATTGAAAAGAACTGCACCCTGAACTGACAGTATTGGTGATTAACAATTATTTTTGATATTTCTGTAATGGTTAATCCAGCAGTATATATAGCTCTTTAATTATTGTTATTATCCATTAATTTGTGAATTTACTGTTTTACAAGAAAGGCAGAAAATAGTAGTAAAGCAATTTATAATTTTTTTATTCAGATGCCCAAATATTTAGTTAATACTGTCTAGTAAATTTTCTTAAGCACTGTATGTGATTTACAAATTCATAAGATCACCATAAAGTCATAATAAAACACAAAATTAAGCATCTGCTTTTTCCTGTGACTAAAGAACTACACATACTGCTGTATTAACCATTACAGAAACATCAAAAATGATTTTATTTTTTATTTTGTATTATTTATTATGGTTATTTATTTTGTTCACCTTATATTTCATTTTTTTCTTCCAGTCATTACAGGAAAGCTGTCCTGTGTCACTATGCTGGGAATCAAAAGAAATAAAAGACAAAAAAGACCTCAACAGGATGGAGAGCATTGCATTGCTTGTAAAACCGATAAACCAGGGCTTCAAGAGCAATTCATCACATATAAAGGCAAGATATTTCAGTATTTACAACGAAGCAAATTACAGATAATATTAACATGCAAAACTGAGAAGGTAATGTATATTTGTGATTCCTGAAAACAGTGCTGCATGAATGAGTCATAAAACACAGAAACAAGTTGTATGTTTGCACTTCTGGTTCATCATCACAAAGTCAGTGTTTTGTTTTAAAGATCTGAGTTGACCAGAAGCTCTAGATATTTTCACATTTTATTCTACAACAAAACATACATCAGTAATAGCCCTTGTGTTTATAGTGTTTATTGACTTCTGACGCTAGTATTTAGGCTTCAAAATAAAAGTTGTGCTTATTTGTGAAGAGAGTATCACAATGAACAAATGTGAAAGAATTCTAAACTATTGTTGTCACAGAGCTTATTTTCTACAATAATAAGTGGCATGTTTTTTAAAGAGTGTTTTTCTTTATAAAACTTTACTGCACAACAATCCAAAGCATAATATTGCAGTTTTTACTGCACTATGTTTCATATTAAATATCATTTAATACTTAATTACATTAAAAAATCTATTGCTTTCTTAATTCAAAGGTTTACTCGAGTACAAGAACTACATTTTTAATGTTCTTAAGAACTGAAGGTAAAACAAACAACAACTTTTACTGTAGGACAGCTAAAGAAACGCACCTGTACTAGGTTTTCTATCCTTTACAAATATTTCTGATATTGAAGTTATTGATATTAAGATATTGGTAATTATCACAATAAAATACAAATCCTTTTCACATTTTAAAGGCAGATTTGTGCTCCTAAGTGAAAGTTGTAGAAACCAAATCATTAATTGTAGTTTTAAATGACTCTTTATGGTCAGAACATGACAAACACTTCACGTTTTTGAATTCTTTGAACTTTGATATCTCAATAGAAAAAAATACATCTTGGTTTCTGCATATTCTAATGAGCGATATTGTTTCAAACTATGAAAGGTTTGTGTTGGCGACTTTAAAGACGTGTGTTTTCAGCACAGTTTGCAGTGCAGGCTGCAATATTAATAATATTACATTTCCTTGTCTCTGAGAAATGCACATTTGGCAGTAGCGTGAGTTGACAGCAGTGGTAGCTGGAGGAAGGATGCAGTTATACATTTATGTTCAAAACAGTGACATCTGTAGTAATTGTAGCAAACTTATTTTTATATGGTAAAATTGAGTTATTCTCACTATTTATTTTGAGATTTATTAAAATTATCCATTGTCTTCCATAGTAGCTACTAGATGGTTTATAGGTATTTGTATAAAAAAGGTAGTCTAAATACATTTAGTATAACTGCACCAATGCTATAGCATAATCACAGAAAATATTGTAATTATATTCTGTTACATCTTTAATTTCTAGATGGAAAAGCCTTCTGACTGTATCGTTGAGCACAATGTTTCTCAATGTTAGACAGCATTGTTTCATCTGCATTTAAACTCCTAAATCACAGAATCCAGCTTTTTAAAAAATATATATATGTCTAGTCTATGTGTGAATGTCCACAAAACTGGACTTTCTGAATGTATATAATCGGTTGGCTATTTTAGAAAGGAAAATTTAAAAATGAAAAAGAGAAATTAGGGAGAACCTTGTACCTCATCCTCACCTCTAATTAGTTCATCACAGGTGTCTGAGACATTCACATTAAGGGAGGTGGGTAAATTAAAAATAAAAGGTCTCTGCATATAGGCAAACTAATATAGATGTAACTTAGGCTTCTCCTTGATTTTATTGTCTCAGGGGAGAGGGGTTAAATCTAAACAATAATAACTGAATTTTTGGGACGAGCAGCAGTGTGTTAGCTTTGAATAGGATGATGTGGAAATGTTTCTTTTTTTTCTCTCCGTTTAGTACTACGCTTCAAAAGCTACATAAACACTTAAGTACTAAAGTAAAATTTACCCTGATTATTCAATTCAGTTTATACCCCCTGACTCTTAATGAATCATGTTGCCTTCTTGAGAATCAGTAAATGTTTTCACCTTTTGTAATAGTTGTGTATGAGTCCCTCAGTTGTCCTTAATGTGAAAGATAAATCTCAAAATCATACAGTCACTCTTGGAAAGGGGTCAAATAGTCTGCTCTGGACTCATGAACAACTATCACAAAACATAAAAACAGTCGTGAATCTTCAAGGGCATGTAAACTTTTGAACAGGGTCATTTTTATAAATTCAGTTATTATTTTGTCATGTGGAGAATATATAAACATCTGGGCCTGTATTCACAATTTTAATGCTAAAAGTAACTTGCCAATTTAGGAGAAAATGCTAAAAATAATGAGCGTGTCAGTCCTAAATGTAAGACTCCTACATGTTTGCTCTAAGAGTATTTCACAAAGCATTTTAGCATTAAAACTAGCTCCTAAATTTGTGAAACACTAGAAGTAGTGAAGAGGACCTCCTAAGTCACTAAAACCAAATCACAAACTATCCTCCCTGCTGACCATCAGAAATTCTAATGGTTTCCACTACAAATACCATTACAAACATTTCAAAACATCAACTATTAACCATTAAAACTGTTGATTTATTTTTGTAGTGTTTTTTGGGACATGTTCCTTTTAAGATTTAGTGGTTTTAACAAGCCAACCATAGCTGACCAATTACCAGTAGACCCCGACAGACACCATTATAGTTAGCATTAAAACCAGTACAATTCCCAGTAAAACCATAATACATTCTGTGATGGTTTCTATAGTTTTTTTGCTCTTTGCACACATATGTTTTCCCACACATCTTTTTTTGGTTTTGGAGGATATCCCAACTCCAAATGTTCCTTTGATTATATCCTTGTTCTTGCTTCCAGTTTGGTTTTCTTTTACGTTTGAATGTCTTACTATCAGCCATGATTATTCTACTCTTTTAATTGTGAGGCTGTTTATACACATTTCCGCTAATTGTTTACAAACAGCACTGCGTGTTAAACAGTTAGCGGATATGCGTATACAATTAGCTGAACTTATATTTAATTAGTGACACTTTAAATGTTTCAAAGGTCAACCCCATTCTTACTCTTAGCTTGAGGCTTTTCTCTATTCCTTAGTAAAGGTTTGTCTCAACAGCTTTGTGAATAGATTTTAATAAAAAACTCTTAGCTAAAAACTTTTACTGCTATTTAGGAGAACTCTTAGTAGTAGGATAAAAAGTTTTGTGAATACGAGCCTGGTTATGTGAAATTCACATCATCAGTACTAAATAAAACATTATTTCATGATCCCTCTTATTTTGTTAACATTATTAACATTTTGCATATTCTGCAAGGATTATGTAAGCTTATGATCACAACTGTAAATGCCATTTAAAACTAGGGCTGTCAAACGATTAATCGCATCTAAAATAAAAGTTTATGTTTACATACTATGTGTTTGTGTACTGTGTATATTTATTATGTATATATACAGTCAGGTCCATAAATATTGGGACATTGACACAATTCTGACATTTTTGGCTCTATACACCACCACAATGGATTTCAATTTGAGGGTATTTACATCCAAATCAGGTGAACGGTGTAGGAATTACAACAGTTTGCATATGTGCCTCCCACTTGTTAAATCCCTCAAATTAAAGCTGACAGTCTGCAGTTAAAGCACATCTTGTTCGTTTCATTTGAAATCCATTGTGGTGGTGTATAGAGCCAAAAATGTTAGAATTGTGTCGATGTCCCAATATTTATGGACCTGACTGTGTGTGTGTGTGTTATATATATATATATATATATATATGTGTATGTGTGTGTGTGTGTGTGTGTGTGTGTGTGTGTGTGTGTTATATGTGTTTGTAGACATACATTTCTTCAGTCCTGCTGTAATCCTGTATTCTCCTCCATGATCCACACTAGAAAACACACACACACACACACACACACACACACACACACACACACACACACAGACAATTTCAGTCAGTTAACAAACTGTTGCTATGCAGTTGCCAGGGTACTCGGATGATTGCTATGCAGTTGCTAAGATACTTGGGGTGGTTGCTAGGCTTTTGATATGTAATTGCTAGGGTACATGTGGTGATTGCTAAGCTGTTGCTATGTAGTTGCTAAGATACTTGGGGTGGTTGCTAGGCTGTTGCTATGTAGTTGCTAGAGTACATGGGGTGGTTGCTAAGCTGTTGCTATGTAGTTGCTAAGATACTTGGGGTTGTTGCTAAGCTGTTGCTATGTAGTTGCCAATGCGCAGTGCATCTCAATAAAGAACTCTGCGAAAGATACCAAGATTCTCCTGGTTCTCTGCTTCAATGAAGAAAAAAGTTTTCTACACCAGCACACAACTGTTGATCCATGACTGCCACAACATCGCAGTTACTTACTGGCAACGTCACAAAGTTACACTGTGGTGACGTATAGGCACCTTTCACTTTTCCGGTTTCCACGACGTAACTAATTATGACGCCACGATGAAACTTTGGTCACCAGATTACGTTGCAGTTATGTAATTTTATTAGTAACCAATAAATGATTATTATTTTACCACTGCTGTCTGCATCCTCTCTGTCTGGGGTGCGTGACGAAGCGGGTGCAATCATATTTCAATGGAAGCCTCAATGTCTTTACTGGGTGTTTTTAGTGAATATTTGCATTTATTCACATGGTGGACTGTCATGATTTTGGCTAATGTATGTCACTACTGAATGATGCACATACCCTGATTTTATAGAATAATAAATTAATGAAAACCTAATTTTAACCAAAAATTTATATTCAACCTATTTCTTGAATTTCCTGAAAACATCCCAGCGCCACATCCGACGGGTTTTCCCAGATCGCATCACACATACATACATATACATACATATATATATGCTGCCCTACAAAGGCAAAAGACCCTAACTCACTTAAGTGTGAAACTGAGAAAAATTACTTTAAAGTTTTGTTATTTGTTCAGCCAAATTAATTATAGGTAAGACACTAAATATTTGGCAATTCGATGTTTTAGAAATAAAAATGATCTACATTCAAAAATTGTGAGCTCAGAGTTTATTTTTACCCCTATTTTGAAGTTACTGTACTTGTGTCTGCAAAAAGTGAGAAGTCACACCAAGGCAAAAGGCAGTAACTCCCACATTATCAATATTTAGTTGCTGATCACCATTTACAAACTGGTTATAGTAACACCTGTATATAATCTAGTGATCATGGGCAGTCTCATCGGCTATTGCAGTGGTTCTTAAGAAATTTATACCAAGTACCACCTTAAAAAAATAACAAGAAAAGGTAAGATATGGATTTAATTGCAAACACTTAGCCTACTGATTTTACAATTGATCATGCTACACATTACTGAATTTGAGTCCACACGTCCAAACAGGAAGGACAGCTTGCTGAATAAAATGCATTATAAAAAAGGAAAGAAAAAATAAATCATAAGCGATTTTTCACGCTTGCCTATTGTTGCCAAGGTATCCCTTTACAGTGCTTAATATGGAGCTGCTTGGCAGATCACGATCTATCTAATTTGTTTGTCTAATACTTCAGTGATGGATCAGATGTATGAAAGTATACAAGTTACACCTGTAATTGAAATGCTTCATTGACTTCAATGGACAGTAGAACACTGTATAACTCCAAGACGGCACCATAACTTAATGTTGACATGCGGCTAAACAAAGGCAGAATGCCCTAAATCAATTTGAATGTTCCAAACAAAGTGAAAGAGTGGTAACTGGTCTTCTAAAGTGTTCTGCCTTGGTTTCTCCAGAGGTTTTTGAAGTTACTGTTACAACAATACATTATTTTCTCTGAAAAACAACTGAATTGACTCAATATACTGATGCACATGATAAAGGATGTCTTGAATGTCCCACAAATATCAATAACTCCAATTCGACCAAATCGAAGTTAAGGTCTTTTGCCTTTGTAGGGCAGTACATACACATATTATATATTTACATACAGAGATGCCGAAAAGTTTAAATAGTAAACCCAAAAACTCCTATTGCTTGACATACTTGAGTTTGTCCAGTGAGCAGTTTGGATCCTTCAGTTTCTCAGAGAGCAGCTTGACTCCTGAATCTCCTGGGTGATTGTAGCTCAGATCCAGCTCTCTCAGGTGTGAGGGGTTTGAAGTCAGAGCTGAAGACACATAATGACAGCCTTTCTCTGTCACCATACAGCCAGACAACCTACAAAAACATACAAACAGTCCAAATCACATTAGTTTGTTCTTCCCTTTTATATTAAACTGTTTATTCACGCCTGTCAGTTTACTTAATGTCGACTTTAAGTTGTTGTCAAAACTGTTATCAGTGCGACTGGAATCTACATTGCCATCAATTATATCTCCAGATCAGACTGGTTTTATAAAGAGCTTTATTTCAGGCTATAAACTAAATCTAGCCAAAAGTGAATTTTTTCCACTAAACTCCATTTAAAATGGCACAGGGTAAATTTAAATACTTTGGACTTTGGATAATCAATATATTTCAAGATCTTTTGAAGTTTAACTTTGATAACTTACTATCTCAAGTTCAGAAAGACTTTGAGAGATGGTCAGTACTCCCTTTATCCTTAGCTGGCAGACTTAATACTGTAAAAATGAATACCCTCCCAAAATTCTCGTATTTGTTTCAGTGTACACCCGTTTTTCTTCCTCAGTCCTTTTTTCGAAGACTTGATGGATTAGTTACAGAGTTTATATGGAATAAAAAAACTGCTAGAATTCGTAAAGCACTTCTTCAACATCCTAAGTCTCTTGGAAGTATGGCCTTGCCCAACTTTCAATACTACTACTGGGCTGCTAATTTCAGAGTCTTTCAGTACTGGCTAAACCAACTCCAGCTTCAGTGTTCACCTATGTGGCTTGCCATGGAAGTAAACTCATGTTTGCCCACTACACTAGCAGCCCTGTTACATTCTCCTATTAACACTTCATACTCTCTCTTTACCAAAAATGTAATTGTAAAACTTCACTGTGAATCTGGAGACAGTTTAGACGCCATTATGGATTACAGGCTTTTTCTATGTCTGCCCCCATAGCATTGAAATTAGTTTTCCCACCATCTATGATGGATAGAACTTTTTCCCAATGGGCAACATACGGCATATCAACATTTAGAGATTTATATATAGATGATGTTTTTGCACCTTTTCAACAGTTTTCAGATAAGTTTTCAATGCCCAAAAACATTTTTTTCTGGTATTTGCAGGTTCACAGATTTATTCATGATATGCATCCTCAATTTTCTAGTCTTCCTGTAACAACTCCCTTGGACTCGTTCCTTGAACCAAGATCTATCGGGAAAAGGATGATTTCCTGGGAAGAAGATCTATCAGAAAATATTCCAGATGAATAATTATTACTGCATCGTATTCACTGGACTAAAGTTAGGTTCTCCAAAATTTACCCTGATGTCGATCCTATCTGTGATCGCTGTCGTCAGGGTCCAGCAACCCTGGCACATATGTTCTGGTCCTGTCCAAGTTTACATGAATATTGGGTCCAAATTTTGAATTTTTGTAGCGATAACAGCACTCTTCTGTGTACTTCCCTTACCAGTTCACCTAGGTTACAAGGCAGACTTTGTGGCTTTTGTATTCCTCCTGACAAGACGTTTGATTCTAATGCATTGGAAATCATCTGAGCCACCTACCCACTCAAGGTGGATTAAAGAGATTTTTCACTTTATCAAACTGGAAAAAATTAGGCATGCACTGAAGGGCTCTTCCAAGGGCTTCTATAAAATTTGGGGCTCTTTTCTTGAGTATATGGAAACACATGTGGAGGATTTATATTGATATGCATGTTTGATCTAATTGTTAAATGCTGTCATTGGGCCTCATTTATGAAACGAACGTATGAAAATTGGGCGTACGGTCGTTTCTACGCAAAACTTGAATTTATCAATATGGACGTGACTGGTAGCTACGATCAAATCTCACGTCAGGTCTGAGCTCGTGTACACAAGTTTTTGAGTTAGCCTGAATTTGTGTGCAGCCTAGAAATTTTTGGAGAATTTTATAATGACAACATTTTGTTTATTTAGATTATTTACCTGGCTGACAAACAAATTTATTTATTTTTTTTATTCTTTTAGGGTGTTAGATTTGTATGCGCAAATGACAGCATAAACAACAGACCATGAGGATTCACACGTCTTCACATCACCCAACTGGCCGCACTTTGGTGAACAGAGAAAAACAGAAATTATAAAAAGAATAAATTAAATAAAGAGGGCTAGTCTACACGAATGTATATCTCTTAATCAATTAACAGATTTTAAAAAGGAGAAAAAAACCAACTTCTTTATTACATGTAACTGATCGCGCAGGCGCCTCACGCGCACATACACTACATTTCAGCATTGCTAACTTAACTTGGTGTTTTACTTTATAGTTTAATATACAATTTTATAGCTACTAATTTTTCATTCTTGTTCTTTAATACCTTTAAAATGTTGTGGATTAAGGAGAACTAAACAGGCTATAATTAGGGGTGCTCCTATTGATTGGCTACAGTTCACTATCGGCCGATAATCTCTTTGGGATGTTTGATCGGCGGTCTCTAAAAAGGCCGATCACATAAACCGATCTAAAGCTGATGATGCGCCTGCCATGAGAGGTTTGGCACGACATTCAGCGGGACCGTCTCAGTCTCTGTCCGGCGCGGGTAAAACAATTATAATGCTGACGGTGAGCTACAATTCATATTCATTCATTAAATAACATAAAAAGTTAATTTGAAAACCTTATATGAGCCTTAATTTCATAAACAGCGCGAGTGAATGACCGCACACTCTCTCTCTCTCTCCCTTTCTCTCTCAAAGTGTGCAAATGGCTTCCGATCAGCACATCGCGTCTGACTATAGCGCTGCACAGTTGACACAGAAATTGTTGCTTGCACAATAGAGGCAGTGTCGCATTCTCGTTAAAGTTTATAAATTGCATTTCTTTTGAATTATTTCCAGTATTTAACCATCAACCACGCGCTCTCCTGAAGACTGGCCGCTCATGCGCACTCAAAGCGCACACACATAACGCCAGCTTCACATAACTCTGTTTTCAGTGCATATTTTTCCCCACGCTCAACGGATTAAAGCGTTCAAGCTGCGCACGGTTGCGGTCTGGCAGTGCGTTTAAAGAGCGGTGCGTCTGAGATAGTTTCCGCACGTGCAGAATTAAAGCGACAGCGCATTGTTTGTGGTAAATATGAGCAAGAATTGACACGAAAACGTCATATTTACACCATAAATGCATATAAATAAAGTCTGCTGTTTCACAGTTAACACATGTTGGTTTTTGGCTAGGTTTAAAGGAAAGGAGCACTTTTAGATAAGCATGGCAATCATAGATGGCACTAGGTAGGAAAACAAAAAAAAGAACAAAAAAAAAGTAGTTTAAATGTTTTGCCACTTGCTTGAGCAACTTAATATATAAATCTAGAAGTAAATGCAAAAGTAAAAAGCACTGAATAATGTGTTGCTTATATTTATTGCATTTAAACATGAAAGATTACTGTACTGTATTACTGTACTGTGTAATAAAAGAATCACAATGCTGAAAAAGCCTTTTCAGTAACAATGTTTGTTAAATGTGTTTGTGTAATGATTGGAGTATCACTATAAATAATTCTAAAAAGAAGGCTTTAAAAAGATCGGTATCAGTGATCGGATCGACAGATACTGCTTCCTGTGATCGGCCTCAAAAATCCTGATCGGAGCACCCCTAGCTATAATGTTTATAAATATTTTGTTATATTTATTGGTATTTAATATAGATATAAATGAATGTCATTGTTTGCAAATATAAGGTTAAAGGGTGTTTCAGAGTAAGATACATTTTTTTTCCTTCATGAGTTTACTTTACTTCCTCTCTTTGGCCGGGTTTCGTCTCAAACTCAAGGGGCAAGGCCTCTAAAGCGGGGTGTTTTTAGGGGCGTGATATTTAAATGACGATCGCTTTCAGCCGCCAAATTTATCAACGTGCGATCATTCGTATGATGGGATTGGGGGCATACAAATGTTTCATGAATCACATGTGAACTCTGTCGTAAGTTGATTTGTACACTTGAATCTACGCTCGTTTCTACGTTAGATTGATAAATGGCCCATTAGCACAAGTGCAGTTAGTGATTTGTTTTGTTTTATTTTGTCATCTGGGTGTTTTTGGGTGGGTGATCGGGTGGGAGGTAAATAATTGCCAGATTCAAGGCTTGTCTCAAATTACTTTTTCTCCCAAAAATCCTCAATTGTGTTGTGTCATTATGATTAATTTACTGCTCCTGATCACGTCAGAGCCCGCAAGATCCCAAATCAGAAATATTGAACATGTTTGATATTTATGATTCTTGATCACGCTGGCTCTGACGTGATACCCGCCATAGTTTGGCAGCAAAAGGGGGACGAACACAATATTAGGAAGGTGGTCATAATGTTATGCCTGATCGGTCTATATACATACACATACATATATATCAGAGGTCGTGTTAACCAGAAATTTTAGCGTCCTCCGCTGTCACTTTCATGTTGAACATGAAAAGTGAAGAAGTCTCTGTTCATCTGTTCTCTTCATAAATAGATGCATAAGCCTATACAGTAGGTTCATGATTAAAAATGTGAACAAAAATAAAAGCAATTAAATGTGTTGTTAGAATTAAAATATGAAAATTAAAATGACGGGTAATAATAGATTATGACAAAATTTTGCTATTGTACATGAATTACAGTGAATTGATCCTGCCTTTCATTTACATCTGGAAGAGAAATTCCAGGTGCTTGAACGAGAGGACTGATTTCAGTTTAGAAATAATCCTTTGATAAGTTGAGTTGATAAAATGAAGTCCTGACAACAATAGTAACCTGTTTATCTAAAACTAAAGGTGAATTCATTATAACACCCATATTCTTGACATGATCTGAAACACTTATCTTCATAGAGGCCAACATACTTATGACAGTTATGAGTACTTATGACATGCTTAGACAGTGTGTCATCTTTGGACCCTCATCTGCTTCCAAGGAAATTATAAGTATTAAGGTGAAGAAAAGTGCTTGCCATCAGTCTCTTATCTGACCTAAACACTGAAAAAGCCATCAGACAACCAAAGAGCCATTTGGATTTATTGAAATATATAACTGGGTGTCATTTGCATATAAATGATACATAATGTTATATTTAATGTTATATTAAAAAACTATAATGACATATATAATGAAAATAAAACTGGCCAAAGTACAGACCCCTGCGGCACAGAGAGTTTCCTGCAAACTGAGTCATTCTGAGATGTTAGTTTCTTGTGTGTCAGTGAATACAGTGTCACACTTCACTTGTATATTGTACGTGTATAATTGAAGATTTCTATACTCAGAGTCATGTTAACTTTGGACCCTAGTTAGGATGCATCCTGCACACAGCCTCTAGATAGTGCTGCTAGCTTGTACAGTGCTGTCAGAAGTTATTCTTGCATGTATGCCAACCAAACAAACCAAAACTGGTCCTAATGTGGGTCACAGTTGACTTCTATTTTAACGCTGGTGTTCCCCACAGTTCTCATGTGGTCCACATGCTGAATAAAATTGTGCCATTTTGGCAGTGGTCCACAAGCAGGCCACTGCACAGCCACATTTTAGCTAATAATGAACCAAATAAAACAAACATACACTATCTGGGCCACACTAAGCTTTAAGCGAGTTCAATAATACATGAAATATTATGAAAGCAAATTTTTAAAAATGTCCTCAATAAATGTTCAAATAAGTTGATCCAGAAATGTGTCCTAGTTGGTAAAATCATCCCGACCCAAAGTTTGCACAATTAGCAATTCAGATGTCAGGAAAATATCCAAAGACATTCCAAGACTTCAAAAACAGTTCTTCACAAGTTTGAACCTAAATGGTTATAGCTCAGGCTCTACCTACATAGTAAGTGTGTAAGAGCTAGCATTATAGTGCACTTCTGTTTTTATGCTGCACAGCACACATATAAAAACTAGCATAATAAATAGCTGGCTATGTAGCCTTCTGTAGACTCACATCCAGATCAGCCTGCATCAGTTAACGGTGTTGGATCCTACTAAAAGTCAGGCACATGCACACAGACATCAAAAGGGCCTTGAGCACCTGCCCTTTTTCTTTCTCGAGAGAAAGTGCTCTTTTTTTCTTGGAAGTTTTGTAATAAATGAATATATGTCAAAGAAATAAAAAAAAAAACTAATTTTCATGTTGGGAAATGTTAAAACTCAGTGTCTCCGCACAGACACACATTGCACGCAGCACAACATACAATCAGCACATGACAGAGAGACAGAGAACCTCAGAAGTAAAGCCCTCCCTCCCTTTCCAGTTGTGTTTGTCTTGGTGTGGAGGTGAGTGGTGATGAACAAAAGACTAAGCTACCTGTGCCTCTAATTTACAGCTAATTATCAAAAAACAAAATGCAAATATAGTTAATTTGTCTTGCCAACATGGACATAGCCAGAGTTCCAGACCTCAGTACATCTTTAATGACTGTCTGAATGACTAATTTGGTTTAAAACTCCTCATATGAGGGACTACATATAACAGTGTCCAAGAATGATCGCTGTGATGCTAGCGGAGTGAACGAGGCTTTAGAGTGATGAGGGCGCGGGTGCAGCTGTGTTGCCAAATCCAGTTATTGTAAGGGGTTTTGGATTTGTCTTTTCACTTAATTTGACAGTGTAGAAAGTTAATAAAGTGGGAAATTGCAGCTTTTTTGAGCTATATTGTATCTTATATTATTTGCAAAAGATTTTAACTAATTTTGCTTTATTTTTTATGTATTTGTCAGATTTTATTTGCTTTCATAGAATATCTGGCAACACTGCGTCACTGGCACTTAAACTGACAGCAATCAAAAACTCCCATGGACAAGTTATCACTAACAAGATACCACATTCGGTACGGCAAACACAAAAACATCATGACATTATCTGTCAGAAACGTTATGAACGCTATCAGAAACAGTGTATATCATGAGTTGTATATTTGTAGGGGTTATTATAGCACAATTCTTAACCTCAGACCTAATTTTCAAACCCTGGTTATGGCCATGTTTGCTAACATCCCTGAAGTTTATATATCAATATATCATGGGCATACAGGCTAACTTAATGGAGAAATGACAGCTGAATACAGTAAAATTATTAACGTGATCAGAATTGCCACATCTAAATATATACTTGAAACTAGTAGCATAGAAAACATGCACATTGTGGTTTAGTTTCCTTTGTTGTTTCTGTTCTTGTGATAAAATTAGTGAATGCTAAAGAAGACCATGGTCTCTTATGTGAACTGATTATTTTGTAGAAATCTGTTGAAAAATGAAACATGAAACAATTGAGTGAGTGTGGAAAATGAATATAATCTGATTAGTAAGTCAGAGCTGTGTTAATATATTTAATTATTTTTTGTTTAGAAAAAAAAATAGATATGAAAAGTGCCCTTTTTTCACTTGAGCCCCTGCCCCTTAAAATGTCTGTGCACATCCCTAATAAAAGTAGCCAAATTGTATTAAAATATTTAGGCCATATTTACAATTTACATTTCAATTAGCAAGTGTCAAGTGCTACATCCAAACCAGCAGAGGCCCTCATCTGTTTTATGACGTATGGGGCATATTTGCCATGTCAAATGTGGGACAGGTTAGGCTTACAGACTGATTAGCCAATGCTGACTGTGCTGTATATTTGCCAAATTGTTATTAATTATTTTATATGTGGGCCACTTTAGGCTAACAGCCACATTAGTTAGTGTTTACTGTGCCATATCTTTGCCAAAACTGGCCCAGGTACATTTTAATATACCTCATTTGGACCACATTTGGTTTACACTCTGATTACCGTACAAGTAACATTTTGTTAATTATTTTATGGAAAACCAGTTACCTCAGTATCTCAATCTGACAGTTTGGACTCTTTAGTCCTTCAGAAAGAAGCTTCACTCCAGAATCCTGCAGGTCATTGTTGCTCAGGTCTAAGTCTCTCAGGACAGAGTTTGTGGATTTCAAAACTGATGACAAACTTTCACAGGACTGAGCAGTGAGATGACACCCATACAGCCTGTGAAGAGAACAAAATAAACAGCCATATTAATGTGAATTTATCAGATTTATCAGGTTATATAGTTTATAATCTGCAGTGCATATTAGTACTAAATAACAATTTGTAAAAAGAATACAATGACAAAGCAGTTATAAATAATTTCAAAACTATTTGTCAGGGTGTCGTGTGGAGGAGGATGAAGGAGGAGCGGAGAATGAAAACACATAATGTACCGTTTAACTTGGAATTTCATGGAATTTGTCAAAGTTTGGATTAATTAATCATAAGTATTACACTTAAATCAAGTGACTAATATTTATAAATATTAAGCCGCAAAAGACTGTTTAAATATGAATTCTGCATGTCTCTGTGTTAATGAATGGCGCAGACACGCTTTTTTGTTCACTGCTCCATATTACAGGGCTCCAGAGTCCAGACTGACACATTTTTCTGCAGTGCGACTAATTTTTGTGAGCGGTCGCACTGGCACGACCACCGCGTTGTTCAACTCGTAAGCGCTTTAATTTCTGTTGCACATGAGAAACGGCAAACGAGACGTAATGAAAGCAAAACTAAACAGAGCTATGTTTGAGCTGCGCAGCGCTGACTGTTTATCAGCTTGGACTGCAATGCAAACTTGCACAAGCCCAGCTTTTCAGTAACCAAAGTTGACTTCATGACACTGTTTCTGCTATGAGATCCAGTGAGAAGCGTTTAAATTCTGCCCAGAATTCTGTTATAAACACAGCTGATGTACGTCAGAAAATTAGTAGTATTAGTAGTAATGCTAACTATATAAAAAATAGTCAAATGTATGTCAGATAATAAAAATAATCTAGTTCACTGTATATATTTGTTCATGTTTTATTAAGGGATAAGTCTGAAGCACAACATAAAATAATATTTCATAGTAGTAGTATCTACAGCTGTATATAGAGAAAAACACCCAGGTATCGGATCAGTACTCTGTATCGGCCGATACCCTGAGCCCAGGTATTGAAATCGGTATCGGGGTGAGAAAAAGGGTATCAGAACATCTCTACTTCAAAGACAATATTTTGATCGCTGGCAGCTTATTCACCACATCCACAATCAAATAACAGTGGCATTCATATTTTATTGCGTACAGTAATTGCTCTGCAGTAAAGCCATTCAAACCAGTTCAATTTTTGCTGATGATATTCTTTAGCTTTATGCCTGTGATAGTGAAACGTCTCGGTTACGAAGGTAACCCTCGTTCCCCGAAGGAGGGAACGGAGACGTTACGTCAATGACGTAATATTGGGGATCGGCAACGAGACCCTATCACCTCTGAGCTAAAGAGAAAAAGCCAATGAACATTGGCGAGTGGAATTTGCATGCCGCGCCACTCCCCCGGACATACGGGTATATAAGATGGCGGCGTGCATCCACTCATTCAGATTTGCTGAGGAGCCGAGCCGCAACCCGGCTTCAGCGCAGTCCAGGATTGTGGCAAGAGGACGTAACGTCTCCGTTCCCTCCTTCGGGGAACGAGGGTTACCTTCGTAACCGAGACGTTCCCCCTCAGTCGTTCTCTACGACGTTACGTCAATGACGTAATATTGGGGACCTCTGGAAAACGCCACAATCCTGAACTGCGTTACGCAGCCGAGACCCAATGCCGGCAGGCAAGCGTGTTGGAACAAAGGGCTCAATGCGTAACCGTCCCAACGCCCTGTAGACCACGTGGTGGCCCACCAGGGGTGCCAAGTTTTGAAGCAGCCGTTGGGGGGCGGAGCACAATGACGGTTAAGTCATGTGGAAGCTTTAGAAGTAAGTCTAACTAGACTGGGGAAACACGGAGGGTTCCGTGGAGATACTGAGACATGATGCCACAACCGGAGGGGGGTGAAGGAGGCCCCGCTCCGGAGCACAGTATGGACTACTCCGTCTAGTCCAGTACTGCGGGGCAAGGAGGACCCAGAGTTCAACCATGGGAACAACTGGGAGAATAGCGCACGGATCCAAGAGGAGTGGCGCAGCAAGCCGACACCTGAGCCGTCCTCCCGCAAATTACCTGATGTTACCCAACACACGGGAGGACACTGGCTCAACGCGGAGGTTGTAGAACCGCGCAAAGGTATTGGGTGTCGCCCAGCCCGCAGCTCTACAGATGTCTGCTAGAGAGGCGCCGTGCGCCAGCGCATAGGAGGAGGCCACACTCCGGGTGGAGTGGGCTCTCACTCCCAGGGGGCACGGCTCACCTTGGGCTTCGTACGCCAAGGTGATGGCATCAGCTACCCAGTGGGCCAACCTCTGTTTGGAGACAGCATTCCCCTTCTGCTGTCCCCCGAAGCAGACAAAGAGCTGCTCGGAGCGTCTGAAGCTCCGGGTGCGGTCCACATAGACGTGCAGGGCACGGACGGGACACAGCAACTCCAAGGCCGGGTCTGCCTCCTCCTGGGGCAGAGCTTGCAGGTTCACCACCTGATCTCGAAAGGGAGTGGTGGGAACCTTGGGCACGTAGCCGGGCCGGGGTCTCAGGATAACGTGAGAGTTACCTGGCCCGAACTCTAAGCACTCATCGCTGACCGAAAATGCGTGTAGGTCCCCTACCCTCTTGATGGAGGCCAGCGCAGCCAGGAGCGAAGTCTTGAGCGTCAAGAACTTCAGCTCAACTGAACTGAGCGGCTCGAAGGGAGCTCCCCGAAGGCCCTGGAGGACCACGGAGAGATCCCAAGAGGGTACGAGGTGCGATCTAGGAGGGTTAATCCTTCTCGCACCTCTGAGGAACCTGACGATCAGGTGATGCTTCCCTAGGGATGAACCATCCACTGCATCGTGATATGCCGCAATCGCTGCGACATACACTTTCAAAGTGGAGGGGGACAGTCTCCGCTCCAACTTCTCTTGCAGGAAGGAAAGCACCACTCCGACCGAGCATTTCCGTGGGTCCTCTCGGCGAGAGGAACACCAGTCAACGAACAGACCCCACCTCAGGGCGTAGGCCTGCCTCGTAGAGGGGGCTCTAGCCTGAGTGATGGTGTCTATCACGGCCTGGGGGAGGCCAGTGAGGTCCTCCGAGTCCCGTCCAGAAGCCACACGTGTAGGTTCCATAGATCGGGACGCGGGTGCCAAATCGTGCCGTCCCCCTGAGAAAGAAGGTCCTTCCTCAGGGGAATCTTCCAGGGAGGGACTGTCGCGAGGAGCATGAGGTCGGCGAACCAGGTCCGGGTGGGCCAAAACGGCGCAACCAACAGGACCTGCTCCTCGTCCTCCCTGATCTTGCACAGGGTCTGTGCAAGGAGGCTCACTGGGGGAAAGGCGTACTTGCGGAGACCCCGAGGCCAGCTGTGTGCCAGAGCGTCCCTGCCGAGGGGGGCCTGAGTCAGGGAGAAAAAGAGCTGGCAGTAGGAGGACTCTGGGGAAGCAAACAGGTCCACCTGAGCTTCCCCGAATCGACTCCAAATTAGCTGAACCGTCTGGGGGTGGAGTCGCCATTCTCCAGGAAGGGTGAGCTGTCGTGAGAGCACGTCGGCTGCACGATTCAGCTCTCCTGGAACATGAACGGCCCGCAGCGATTTGAGCCGCGTCTGACTCCAGAGGAGGAGATGGCGGGCGAGTTGCGACAGACGACGGGAGCGCAGACCACCCTGATGGTTGATGTACGCTACGGTCGCTGTGTTGTCCGTACGGACAAGCACGTGCTTGTGGCGCAGCAGCGGAAGAAACCGCCGGAGCGCCAGAAACACGGCCAGCAACTCGAGGCAATTGATATGCCACTGCAGTCGAGGTCCTGTCCAGGAGCCCGAGGCTGACTGTCCGTTGCACACAGCACCCCAGTCCGTCGTGGAGGCATCTGTGTTGACCACAACGTGCCTGGACACCTGTCCTAGGGGCACTCCTGCCCGGAGGAAAACAGGGTCCGACCACGGGCTGAACAGGCGGCGACATTCCGGAGTAACGCCCACCCGGAATGTGCCGCGGTGCCATGACCATCTCGGGACTCGGTCGTGTAGCCAGCGCTGAAGCGGTCTCATATGAAGCAGCCCGAGCGGCGTAACTGCGGCTGCGGCTGTCATATGCCCCAGGAGCCTCTGAAAATCTTTGAGAGGGACCGCTGTCTTGTGCCTGAAAGCCTTCAGGGAGTTCAGCACTGACTGGACGCGCTCGTTGGTGAGGCGTGCTGTCATGGTGACCGAGTCCAGCTCCATACCGAGAAAAGAGATGCTCTGCACAGGGGAGAGCTTGCTCTTCTCCCAGTTGACCCGAAGCCCCAAGTGGCTGAGGTGCTGCAGCACCAGGTCCCTGTGTTCGCACAACACATCTCGCGAGTGAGCTAGAATCAGCCAGTCGTCGAGATAGTTGAGGATTCTGATGCCCTTCCGCCAAAGGGGGGACAGGGCACCCTCCGCGACTTTGGTAAAGACGCGGGGAGACAGGGACAGGCCAAATGGGAGGACTTTGTACTGATATGCCCGACCCTCGAAAGCAAACCGAAGAAACGGTCTGTGTCGAGGTAGAATCGAGACATGAAAGTACGCGTCCTTCAGGTCGATGGCTGCAAACCAATCCTGGTGTCGTACGCAAGACAGTATGCGTTTCGAGGTAAGCATCTTGAACGGCAGCCTGTGAAGGGACCGGTTCAACACTCGAAGATCCAGGATCGGTCGTAACCCACCCCCTTTCTTGGGCACGATGAAATAGGGACTGTAGAACCCTGATTTCATCTCGGCTGGAGGGACAGGCTCGATTGCGTCCTTCGCCAGGAGAACCGCAATCTCCGCCCGTAGAACAGAGGCATCCATGTCCGAACGAACAGACGTGAAATGGACGCCTCTGAACTTGGGCGGTCGCCTCACGAACTGAATTGCGTAGCCGAGTCGTACCGTCCTGATCAACCACGGGGACGGACTGGGAAGCGCTAACCAGGCTCCCAGTCGACGTGCCAGTGGGATCAACGGAGCAGTAACTGACGTGCCGGGGGTGGGGCAGCCGGGGGGGGGAAGGGGAAGGGGGCTCATCCCAGAAAGCGGGGCGTTCTGGAGAAGAGCTGAGCTGCACGGGGCAGCGCTTACCTTCCCTGGATCCCGCGCTGGCGAATTCAGGCTCCGAGTCCGAGTCCGAGGAGGCAGCGCGTCGCTCAGGAACGAAACTCGGGGCACTAGGCCCAGAGGTGAAGAAAATTGCTCTTTTTTTGAATATTTGGGTACCACTGACCCGGAGGTCAGTGGCAGCAGCGATGTTGTCTGGCCCCGGCCCTCCCCCGGGGCTGGGGGGACTGATGGTGACGTCCCCCGAAGAGCAATCTCCCTCATCTCCGGGCAGCCCGTGTCAGGGCCGCTTCGCAGACTTGCGGGTGGTTTTAGCGGGCCGCTGAGTCTCGGGCTGCGCCGCCTTCCTGCGACTGGCTCTACGCCCGGGCTGAGAGGTCTTGGGCTCAGCTGGTGGTGCAGGGGGCGGAGCAGGAGCCGCAGCCGCAGGGGGGCGCCCTCGGCGACGAGCAGCCTGAGGCCTGGCACCCGGCGGCTTGCTGGCACTGCGCCGGGGCAGGATGTGGCTTATGGCCTCAGACTGCTTCTGGACCGCTGAGAACTGCTGGGCGAAGTCCTCAACGGTGTCGCCGAAGAGGCCGGCCTGGGAGACGGGTGCGTCGAGAAAGCGAGCTTTGTCGACGTCAGCCATCTGCGCCAGGTTCAGCCAGAGATGGCGCTCCTGGACTACCATTGTAGACATCACCTGACCGAGGGCCCGCGCCGTTACCTTCGTCGCCCGGAGGGCGAAGTCGGTAGCCGAACGCAGTTCCTGCATCATCCTTCGGTCAGAACTACCCTCGTGCAGTTCTTTTAGTGCTTTGGCCTGATAGACCTGCAGGGTGGCCATCGCATGCAGGGCTGAGGCAGCCTGGCCCGCCGCATTATAAGCCCTCGCAGCAAGCGCTGACGAGAGCTTACAAGCTTTGGACGGGAGACGCGGACGGTCCCGCCAGGTGGCGGCGTTTTGCAGGCACAGGTGCACCGCAACCGCACGCTCCACCTGAGGGACATCCACGTACCCCCTGGCTGCCCCGCCATCGAGGGTAGTGAGAGGGGAGGAGCCCTGACGTGTACGAGCCGAATAGGGGGCTTTCCACGTCTTGGTGAGCTCCTCATGCACCTCGGGAAAGAAAGGCACTGGGGCGGAGCGAGGTGTGGCGACGTCGCTACTCGCGCCCAGATACCAATCGTCGAGCCGCGAGCGTTCGGGAGAAGGCGCTTTAGACACCTCCAACCCGATACTCGCGGCTGCCCGACGGAGCATGGCCGCCAGTTCTGCGTCCGCCTCCGACTGAGCAGCCGCCGCAGCGGGGGGCTGCCCAGTAGAAGCTTCAGCATCAGCAGGCGTAAGCCCCTCCTCTGATGCAGTGATGGACATCCTATCATCCTCTGGAGCGCCAAAGGTAACACTGGGTCCAGCTGGTGGACGAGTGCTGAGCTTTGGCAGCTCCACGGGGCCACGCTTTGAGGGACCGGACTTCCGCGGGGGCTGACCCGACGGAACGTTCGGTACTGTCACCCTCAGATCACCTTCACCTCTAACCAATGCAGCCGAGGAGCCGGGACGGCCCGCCGAACTGGAAGGGGTAGAGGATGAAGGGCGCCATCTCGCGAACGAGAGGCGCGATCTTAGCGTGGCCATGGACATGCGCTCACAGTGAGTGCACGATCCATCCACAAACGCCGCCTCAGCGTGTTCTCGGCCCAGGCACGAGAGGCAGCGCTCGTGGCCGTCATTAGATGACAGAAAGCCACCACATCCAGCAGCACACGGTCGGACAGACATCCCGGAAGACGCTATCGACGACCGTGTAAGAAAATTGCTCTTTTAGATCGGCGTGCCCCAGGGAACACCAGGAATCGCTGGTTGACACAGATGCCGGCAGCGCCGGTAACACGATCGAGCAGCAGGCAGGAACAGGAGCAGGAACAGGAACTCGTTCTTCTCCGTCTTTTTCTTGTTTCTTTCTCTCCAGAAAACAGCTCACAGGCGAGGCTCCGAAGCAGAAATCTGAATGAGTGGATGCACGCCGCCATCTTATATACCCGTATGTCCGGGGGAGTGGCGCGGCATGCAAATTCCACTCGCCAATGTTCATTGGCTTTTTCTCTTTAGCTCAGAGGTGATAGGGTCTCGTTGCCGATCCCCAATATTACGTCATTGACGTAACGTCGTAGAGAACGACTGAGGGGGAACTTGAAACTTCACGTCATTATTGTCTATTAAACAGTGCCCTTCTCCAGGAATAACGGTGAATTGCACATATTTAGTAATCAGATATTTACATATTTTTGCGCACAAATGAACAAACTATTACACACCTTGAGTCTCTAGCGACCCCATACACATTTTACAAAAAGATTAATAATAATAATAATAATAATAATAATAATATACACATTATATATATATATATATATATATATACACACACACACACACACATATAGCTATGCTAATTATTTAATTTAATCATTTAATTTGTTTCTCTGGAAATTACACAAGCTTCAGTCTGGATTCAGAATACCTGAGAAGAGATGAAGCCAACCCCTCAGAGGACCTCTGATGATGCCATACAGCACTATGTACATCACATATGTATGTCAATTTAGTCACCACTAATAAGCTACTACAAAATATATTGTAGAAAGTTACATTTTCTGCTAAGCTGCATTGCAACAATTTACATCATGAAAAGCTCTATACAAATAAACTTGAATTGAATTCTCATAACCGGAAAACTGCATTACAAAATTCCAGGTTTTCCAGGATGGTTGGGAACAAAATAATTGTAATTTTAATCAGGTTTTTGAGTAGGCATTGCCTGCCTTGTGTTCCTGGAGAAAATGCCACTGATAAAATCATACTACAATATAGATGGGAAATATCTGCAGCTATAGTTATGAAACACTTATTTATCCACATATTTGAACATAGTCATTCAGTGAATGTCAAACCTCAGTGTTTTCAGTCGACAGTGTGAATTTTTCAGTCCATCATAAATCAGCTTCACTCCTGAATCCTGCAGGTGATTGTTACTCAGGTCCAGCTCAGTCAGATGGGAGTTTGATTGTAGAACAGAAGACACAGTTTTATAGCATCTTTCATCAAGACCACAGCCATCAAATCTGTCAAAACAGAATGATTATCCAGATTATTTTCTGATATTCGTTTCTGCAATAAGACAATAGTTCACATATTTTCACATTTTGAAATTCAATTGTTTACAAAGCATGAAAAAGGTCAAATCTGGTAATATTCTGGCCATGGTAAACTGCCATGTAATTTCAGGTTTGCCAATGTATGTGGAAATTACCTGAGTTACATAGGACAGTAAATTTCCAGAAATACCCAGATACTTGGCATACACTGACATACAGCTGAAACACTGCTGGTAGTGAGGACTGATGGCTGTCAGGTGTGAAGATCTTTTATATGTTAATGACTGGCACTTAAGGTGCTTGCTGTAGAGATGGTCTCAGATGGAGGGAGGGGATTCTTAGAAGCTTTAAGACTACAGGCCCAGAGCATCTACTTTTAAACTATTATTATAGCTTTAAGCAATCTTTTTTAATCTGCACTTGAATGTAATTTAAAAAAGCTGAGAAAAATCATGTATTTATTAAATACTGCATCTGAATTTAAATTGTCATTTTTTTTTCCCTTCTTTTTTTAATTTTATACAAATGTTTGAGTGGTAGCTGTCAGTGTTTCCACAAAAATATTAAGCAGCAAAACTGTTTTTTAACATTGATAATAATGAGAAATTTCTTGAGCAGCAAGTCTTTGTAAACAACAGATTTATAAACATTTCTAATGATGAATGCTGCGTTTCGAACCAGTGATATACCAGTGAATCAAAACTGAAAACAGTACTGTAACAGCAGACATGTAGTGAGTCAGACTACAGCCTATTATATAATTACATCACAACCGTTGAGATTTTTATGACAGCACTAGTCAATCTCAAATTCTCACTGCCATTCATAAAAAGTTTGAGTAACACGTTTCAATGCTGATTCGCATTTGCTCAGGACCACTCCGTCCATGATGTTTTAGAGAACAGTCTTTTCACAGTTTAATTAATTGCTTAAGACCATTTGTACGATTTCAATCACACCCCCCTCCAAAAAAAACCTTGGATCTATGCAAATCACACGGGCCATCCCTCAGAGGACAGAAAATATGTAAATCCATATTTATACTGAAAAAATGACATCCCTGCAGTCAACTATATGAACAAGTCTGGGTCAGGGCCAGCACATTTACTGCGTTAAAATATTTTAATCTCGTTATTTTTGCATAATTAATTAAGTTGACCCGTTAAACTGACAGCCCTAAAAAGTATTTAAAAAAATTGTGTCTCTTAGCACACTATGAAGACTTTCTAGGCATGTTTCCTGAACTATACCTTAGGACAGAAGTTCCCAACCCTGTTCCTGGAGATCTACCTTCCTGCAGAGTTCAGCTCTAACCCTGATCAAACACACCTGTCTGTAATCATCAAATGCTCCTTCAGATCCTAAATACTTGGTTCAGTTGTGTTTGATCAGGGTTGGAGCTGAACTCTACAGGAAGTAGATCTCCAGAAAGAGGATTGGCACCCCTGCCTTAAGCCTTCTAACACACTACACGATTTTAGCAATCCTATAAGATCATTGCTGATTACACTCTGCAACATGGATCTAATAAACTTGGGTACGACATGCAAGTAAAACTGTACAATGATGACACCTATTGTCTCGTAGGCTAGGACACACATTACTACAGAAGAATAAAATGTCTTCAGCATGTGCTAGAGTAGCTTCTGCTTCACTTAGAAGGTATGAATCACAACTGTAAATTAAGCAACACATAATTATTAGAGATACTTTGTTGTTAAACCTGTTTCTGTTCCCTGTGTTTCTGTAATAAGTCGATAGCTATGTTTCCATCACCCTGTTTTTATGTGCATTTTGAAGTATTGCATCAGAAACGTGTGATGGAAAGCCACCCTTTGAATAAAAATCCCTTAATTCTCAAAAAAGTTTTTATGCTCTCTTGAGGTGGTTTTTGACTTGTGTGAAAGGGTTAATGCGAATAATGGGAGATGGAAACGCATTTGCCGAATAAATAATCGCACTCGGGCTCGGTTCAGGGCAACCATTCCTACTGTGAGTACACCCTTAGTTCATTATTTTGTGTTGTGCTTATAATGAGGATTGTTACTATATTTATGGTAATTCAAATGAATGGGGTCATAAAAATTCATGTTTAGAACATATCCACAGTGACATATTTACAGATAAGATTTTAGTTTGTTCTTCATTCCTGAAACTCTTGAACACCCTTTTTACTGCTGTTCTAGCAGTTCCAATACTGCACATAAGAAGTTTCACACTGGACTCAACGAGGACGGCTTCAACATCAGTGTTTTTTATTTATCTGAAACACATGGGACACAATCAAGATATTCACGTTCACCACGCTATCCTCTCTCCATGCATTTTCACAGAATTCACCAGGGAGATGAGGAGAAAGTTTTGTGTCTTGCCTCGTCAGCGTCTAATTGAAGTCTGAGGCTGACGCAACTTTTACATCAACTTTAACATTTTATACTTCATTAAACATAATAAAAAGAATGTAAACAATTACTGTTTGTGTGTTCGTACTTTTTAACGTGTATTAACAATGAAACTATCCCCAAAATATGATGCACATTCACAACAATGATATAAATCATCAAATCAGTGCATAACACAAAATGCAAATAGATTATTTTACAAAATAAGGTGAATGAGAAATAACAAAACAATGTATCCAAAACGAATTGACATGTATTATTTAAAACACTTTCCACCGATTAAATCGTTGAAATAAACATACCTGAAACACATGGGACACAATCAAGATATTCACGTTCACCACGCTATCCTCTCTCCATGCATTTTCACTGCACGCAAACCATCGACTGATTAGCACCATGTGCGTCATACACAAATCACATAGAACTCGCAATATACAGAAAAACATACACATAAATCGCACCAAGAACACATAGTGTTTCGAATTTGATGAACTTTAGTTAAATGAGCACTTAAACATACCAGAATTCACCAGGGAGATGAGGAGAAAGTTTTGTGTCTTGCCTCGTCAGCGTCTAATTGAAGTCTGAGGCTGACGCAACTCCCAAAGGAATAGCGTGCAACAATAAGAGTCCCATTTGAACAAAACATCATAATAAAAGTTCGTCAACAACAATGAAGAATGTAGATATTTAATACGTAATAATTACCTTTAACTTTGCGGATGGATTGTTTTTGGGAAGTTCATTAAAAAAAATATATAAATTTAATATTTCTCTTCCCAATTGGCTACATTCACCCCGCTGAACTTCACAAAACTAGTTCAACACTAGTGACCAATTGACACTGAGGAATGTGATCACACACTATCAAAACTGTATCTTTATGCAACATAAGTTACCCAACTGACTGGGAGGGCGACAAAAGAAAGTTGGCCAGACTCTCAAGTGTCTGCCCGCAAAGAAAAAATGCCATAAACACTACTCCACAGATACTTAACGTGATCACTACTTAACACCCCAGATGATTAATGCTAATAGGGAAATTCTTCTTTTGACTCAAGCAGCTTTTGACCTAAGAAGGCTAAGTGAAGGGCTACGGAGAAGGGTTTTCTGGGTCATAATTTGAATAAGTCTGTTAACTGGTTTAACCAATCTGCCAGCTCTTGTTCTTACAGGGTGAGCGATTTCAGGAGGTGGTGGAATGATGGCTTCCAGGACTCTATCAGAAGGTAATGACTCGCTCACATCACGTTCAATTTCCTCTACTTCCATATCAGAAAGTTCAGGCTCAGAACACTGAATAGTTTCCAGATTCTCACGTTCAGGAACGGATTCATCAAGGGCATGATCTAGGCTTGCACTAGAACTTGGTTCTCTGGCTCTATCGTCCACTGATGAATGAGGAGTTCCACTGAATGGACAAGCTGGGAGATGAACTGGTCCATCAATTCCATTACCAGCATCCTCTGATCCAGTGGCATCAATCATAGACTCGTCAGTTTCATAGTCAGTATTTGATTCATCAGAAATTTGTTCTTCTGTCTCTTCAACAGGCAAGAAATTGGCTCGTAAAAGCAAGTTCCTGTGAACCACCTTCTCCTGATGTGTTCGAGTGTTCCTGACACGGTAGGTATGACATCTTGTGTCCACAGACACTACAACATGCAATGTTGAGTCCCACTTGTCGGCTAGCTTACGTCGTCCACGCTCTCCTTTGTTGGCAAGCAGCACATAATCGCCTTCCTCAATGTCTCTGCCTTTGACGTCTTTGTTGTAATAGTCAGTCTGCCTTTGTTGACTCGCAGTGTTATTGGCCTGAGCAATTAACATGGCTTCCTTGAGATTGTCCTTCAGTTTCCTCACGTACTGGTCATAGTCTGCAAAGTTATTATCACGATCCACACTTTGGAACATCAGATCGACGGGCAATCTGGGAATACGACCAAACATGAGGAAAAACGGAGCAAAGCCAGTTGACTCATGGGCAGTGCTGTTGTAAGCGAACGTGAGAGTTTGCAGCATTTGCGGCCAGTCCTGTTTGGTTCTTGGAGGTAACGCTCTGATCATATTACCTAAGGTGCGATTAAACCTCTCGACTTGGCCGTTGCCCATTGGGTGGTACGCTGTGGTTCGTGACTTCTGAATGCCAGCAATTTGCAACAGTTCCTTAATCAACCTGCTCTCAAAGTTTGCTCCTTGGTCTGAATGGATTCTTTGTGGAAACCCATAAACACAAAAGAATTTATCCCAGAGCTGACGAGCGACTTGAGATGCTGATTGATTCTTGCACAGGAAAGCATTCGCCATTTTTGTAAAGTGGTCTGTTACTACGAGAACGTCTACACTCTTGCCAGAAGAATCCTCGGCAGACCAAAAATCTATACAGACCAACTCCAATGGGCAGACAGTTCGGATGCTTTCTAAAGGGGCTCTTCCTTCCGGTTCAGGAGTTTTGCTGACCACACAGCGTTGACAACATCTCACGTAGTCACGGGCATTACTCTCTAGTCCAACCCATGAAAATCTCTGTCTAGCCAAAGATAATGTTCTTCCTTGACCCTGATGGCCTGCTTCATCATGGACGCCACGCAAGACTTCACTAACCAGAGACTCAGGAACCATGAACTGATAACGTGTAAACTTGGTGACTGGATCTTTGCGGACACGGTATAATATGCCATCCAACAGCTTCAATCTGTCCCATTGCTTCAGCAGCTTCAGGGTCTTGTAAGATTCTTTCGCTCTTTCTCTCCGAGACGGTCTTCTACCTCGACACACATAGAGAAGAACTCTTGAGAGCACAGGGTCACCTTCTTGCTTCTCTCGAAGCTCCTCCAGAGAGTAGACAGGTAAGGGGTTCTGACCAGCAGGCATCATCTGGTGGGTTTCTTGAGTGAGCCAGGAAATAACTCTACCTTCTGCTCCCATTTCCCACTTTGTATGAGCTTCAAAGACAGCAGAAACTTGATCGGAAGAGAGTGAACATTGCTCTATCGGATGTTCAGCATACTGGTTGTTCGCACTGAGCCTAAACGAATCCTGTACAGTTTCTTCTTTTATCAGTTCAGACTGTCCCAGTAAGCAATTGTAAGGTTCAGCTACAAGTCTGCGACTCACAGAGCTAGAGACAAACGGTTGCCGGCTCAGTGCATCAGCAACCACATTCTTGGCACCGGGAATATACTGGATGTCAAACGTATATGGGGCTAACTTGGCCACCCACCTCTGTTCGCACGCGTCTAGTTTCGGCTTCGTTAAAATATAAGTCAATGGATTATTGTCTGTCCAGACTGTGAAAGGGTGTCCCTTTAGCCAATGGCTAAATTTGTCGCAGACAGACCATTTTAACGCAAGAAATTCAAGACGGTGCGCAGGGTAGTTCGACTGAGCTCGAGTTAGTGCCTTACTTGCAAAGGCAATTGGCCGTGCCTTGGACTCTCCTACTGGGACTTGTGATAATACTGCCCCAATACCATCCAATGAGGCATCCGTAGAGAGTATAAAGGGCTGGGTGAAATCAGGGTGCGCCAACACTACAGAATTCAGAATAGCAGACTTAAGTTGTTCAAAGGACAGGGCACATTCTTTAGTCCAATCTGATGAACAGAGTTTTTTGAAAACAGCACCACCCCTTAAACAGCCTTTTTTTCCTTTAGTTGCTGCTGTCAATGTGAAGAGTGGTTTGGCAATTCTGGAACAATTGGGGATGAACCGCTGGTAATACATGACCATACCCAAAAAGGATTTGATCTTCTTTGGGGAAGGTGAAACTCCATCATCCATCATGAGGTCCTTTTCAGTCACAGCGGTAATGGCTGCAATTTTGTCGGGATCAGTTGCGACACCGTCCTCATTTACAACGTGGCCGAGAAACTTGACACTCCGTCTAAGGAAGTAGCATTTCTTGGGTGCCAACTTCAACCCGTGAGCACCCAATCTCTCAAAGACCATCTCCAGCCTCTCCAGGGCCTTCTCTTCACAGGGTGCCATCACTAAGAGATCGTCCAGATAACACAGCAAGGTAAGAAAGTTTTGGTCTCCAAATATACTCATCATAAGCCGCATGAAACTCGCTGGGCTGTTGCAAAGTCCCTGCGGAAGACGATTGAATTCGTAAAGCCCTAGAGGGGTGGTAAAGGCTGTCATTTTTTTGTCTTCCTCAGACATGGCGATGTTGTAGAAGCCAGACGTGAGGTCCATTGCGCTGAACAACGCATTTCCTCCTAGAGCAGCGAGACAATCAGCTTGATGTGGAAGAGGGTGTGCGTCCTTTGTGGTGCGTGAATTTAACCACCGATAATCAACGCAGACTCTGAGGTCTCCACTCTTCTTCCACACAAGAACCAAGGGAGAGGCCCACTCGCTGCTGGATTTGCGAATGATGTCCCTCTCCTCCATCTCTGATAACACCTGCCGCAACTTCTGGTAGTGCCCTGGTGGCACACGCCGATAAGGCAAACGGAAAGGTCGGTTGTCAGACAGATGGATGCGATGCACAAAGTCTTTTGCTCTCCCGCAGTCTAGCTTGTGCTTGGAGAATACATGTTCATACTTCTGGACCAAGCGCAATAGCTGACTTTTCCACTGAGATGACACTTCGCAAGAGTCAATGTCCAAATCACTCAGTCCCATCTTTAGCAATGTGTCATGGAAGTCTGGGTCTAGTGTTCCATCTTGCACAGCTTGGCTCTGGGATTTGACAGTCTCAAAGGATCGCTCCACATCTGCTTCCAAATCTTCCAGAGCCACACAGGGCGAGACGTTGGCAACTTTAGAATTTTTTTTCAGAGTGATGGGCTTGTCATGTGGATTCAGTATACGAACTGGCACCCACCTGTCAGCAGTCATGGAAACCACTACACGTCCTACTATGATATCTTTCTTATGGGTTGGCGACTTCGTAGGTTCGATCAACACCGCGCTGCCTTCTGAAATAGGTGCCGTAGGAGGCAGCTTGGCCCATACCAGGTGCTCCTGTCTAGGAAGCAAAGTGACAGCCTGAACCACTTTGGCAGTTCCAATAACATCAGGCATCTCATCTCCTCTCCACCTGTTAAGGCCAGAAAGAACGTCAAGGAACTGCTCGATTTCAGCATCTTGTGTCGATTCAGGTTTATTTACAACTCGCCAGTATGTGGGGTTCTGTTTAAGCTGACTCAAGATAAATTTTAAAACGTTGGTGCCCAATATTAACTCGTCTCGTTGTCCTGTGACGACCAACGTAGGTACGCTGACTTTATACTCGTAAACTCTCATCTTCAGCTGGTACATACACTTCGGTGCAACCTGAATTCCACCACATCCGACCAGCATAACGTTTGCCTGCATCTCACATAGATCGAGAGACAACCCTGCATCAAGTAGACGGGACTCTGCAAACTCACTGATGGTGCAGGCCATAGAGCCACTGTCTAATAAGGCTTTGAGAGGAACAGCATCATTGACTAAAACATCGGTGTAGAAAAGGCTGTCTGCTCGTCCCAGCTGGGTCACATTCTGAAACAGAACCACATCATCACTTGTCACAGACCTGCAAGTCGATTCATATAGGCTTGAAGCATCTTCTTGGAGGGTCTCAATTTCTTCACCCGCACTGCCCCCTCTCCAGTGCGGGTGCGTCAGTTTCCCTGCATCTGAGAGTGGCTCCCAGCTTCCGCACTCCTCCTAGGACAGGTCCTGCGCTGATGACCAACTTCTAAACACAGCAAACATCGTCTCTCAGTCATGCAATGTGATCGTGTAGAATGCGTTCTCTCACCACAGACACGACATCTGGATGGACGAGACCAAGAGTGCAGCTGAGATCTATCAGGAGCAGCCTGTACATTAGTGCGTTCAAGCACCCTCTCCAGCATGCTGAGCACCCTCTCCAATGTACCCGTGTCAGTCAAGGCTGTGTGTGGAGGTGCTGTAGTAGTCTCTGGCTTTGAGGTCTGGGTACTGGGGATATACGCTGCTGTATTCACTGCAGTGTTTTCCACGGCAGTTGTTTCTGCAGGGCTGACAGCAATAGTTGTTACTTGGAACGAGCGATCAGGAAGGGAACGAGAGTGCAGCTTCTTTGTTCTGAACTCCCTTTGATGCTCATCAATAGCTTCTTGCACCTCAGCTGACGTCCACTTGGTAACAGGCTTGTATCTAAACACATTAGAAAGTCCATCATCAGGGCAATTACGAATGAACATCATTGCAACCTCCTGTGAAATATTCTTCATGTGACTACCCTGTTTCTGCAGGTGTTTATCAGCGATTTCGGCTGCGTTATTGAGTCGGACCCAGTAGTCAACAGGGCTTTCTCTGGCATGAGGCAGTGTAGAGTAGAAGTCTGCTAGTGGGAGACAAGACTCTGGGCTCTCACTAAAATAACGTAAAAGTATTTTGTAGATGACTTCAGGGGAAACAACCTTGTCAGGTGAAGGATTACTTTTTAGACCTACTTTGACTATGTTTTTAGCTCTACCCAAAAGGTGGTTCAGAACCTCACTAGAATGTTCTGCTTTCGGACAGTCACACTTCTGTAAGTATACATCCATTAACTCTATCCATTCATGAACAGAGTGTTTATCTGTACCATCACCACGGAAAATGGGAGGTTCTCTATTGTCAGAACGAACAATCAGGTTCAACCTGGATAAGTCAAGAGTAGTGCTAGCAAGCTCGCTCTTAACTGCTGAGGGGTTAGTATGATGCTCCAGAGAAGGACTACGGTCAGCTAGAAGCCTATCCAAAATGCTATCACCAATTTGGCTACCTAACTCTTCAATGAGCTCTGTTATCTGCAGCCGAGAATCATCAGAGATTGGAGCAGGTGTGAAACCAGCACCACACTTAACATTTTCCCCTTCTTGTGAATAAAGCATATCAACATTATATGTTTGATCATTTTCTTTGGGTTTCACAACACCATCTGTAATGGTTAATACTCTACCCCTCCCCAAGACTGGTGTAGACATGTTGTACATCTTACTGTTCACTCTTATAAATGCAGTAAAATGATTCAATGACTCAATGTCCGATTCAAAAGTCAATGTCTTAGAAATGTAGTGAAAAGTGTATGTAACTGCAATGAAAATAGTTCATTATCTGACACTGGAAGGCAGGACACAATCCTCTTCTTGACACCCGGCTGACGACTGCGGCCGTCTTGCTGAATCCAGGGAACAGAAATAGTCCCACGTAGACGACAACCCCCGGTGATCGGCTGCGGCTGATCGGTTGAATCCTGGAAGGTCACGGCACCAATTTTATGTAGCAGTTCCAATACTGCACATAAGAAGTTTCACACTGGACTCAACGAGGACGGCTTCAACATCAGTGTTTTTTATTTATCTGAAACACATGGGACACAATCAAGATATTCACGTTCACCACGCTATCCTCTCTCCATGCATTTTCACAGAATTCACCAGGGAGATGAGGAGAAAGTTTTGTGTCTTGCCTCGTCAGCGTCTAATTGAAGTCTGAGGCTGACGCAACTTTTACATCAACTTTAACATTTTATACTTCATTAAACATAATAAAAAGAATGTAAACAATTACTGTTTGTGTGTTCGTACTTTTTAACGTGTATTAACAATGAAACTATCCCCAAAATATGATGCACATTCACAACAATGATATAAATCATCAAATCAGTGCATAACACAAAATGCAAATAGATTATTTTACAAAATAAGGTGAATGAGAAATAACAAAACAATGTATCCAAAACGAATTGACATGTATTATTTAAAACACTTTCCACCGATTAAATCGTTGAAATAAACATACCTGAAACACATGGGACACAATCAAGATATTCACGTTCACCACGCTATCCTCTCTCCATGCATTTTCACTGCACGCAAACCATCGACTGATTAGCACCATGTGCGTCATACACAAATCACATAGAACTCGCAATATACAGAAAAACATACACATAAATCGCACCAAGAACACATAGTGTTTCGAATTTGATGAACTTTAGTTAAATGAGCACTTAAACATACCAGAATTCACCAGGGAGATGAGGAGAAAGTTTTGTGTCTTGCCTCGTCAGCGTCTAATTGAAGTCTGAGGCTGACGCAACTCCCAAAGGAATAGCGTGCAACAATAAGAGTCCCATTTGAACAAAACATCATAATAAAAGTTCGTCAACAACAATGAAGAATGTAGATATTTAATACGTAATAATTACCTTTAACTTTGCGGATGGATTGTTTTTGGGAAGTTCATTAAAAAAAATATATAAATTTAATATTTCTCTTCCCAATTGGCTACACTGTGATATGTTTAGATGTTTTCAGTGAAAAAAATAATAATATGTATCCCTATATAGTTTTAGAAAATGCCTAGTTTTTTCAGAAAATATTGAATTACCCTTTTTTCTGACATAGTGGACCGTATTTTACTATATTTTACAAATTTTGTGAGAACATTTCAAAGAATCTGTGATTTGTTAATTCTATTTAACTGATACTTAATTGACAAAAAAAATATTTAAAACGTTTTCTCTGACCAACCAAAATGCATTTTATAAATATAAACAGATGACTCCAAAAAAACTGGGACAGAGGCAAAATAAACGTGAAAAAAGTTAGAATAACCACATAAACTATTGAAACAGTTCACAGCAAGCAGGTGGATTGGTAATAGGTGAGGGTATCATGTTTGGGTATCAAAGGAGCTTCTCAGTCCTTGCAAGCAAAACTGCATCATGGCTCAAAAATTGATAATATTAACAACAATAATATTAAGTTGGCCAGTGAAAACATTGGATTTTTTTTCTTTGTACTTCTGTTAATTACATAAATGTTAAAGAGAACAAACTTCTTGACTTTATGGCATTTCACAAAACATTTTCTGGAATTGGGGCTGTGAAAAGAATATACATACAAACATATGCTAATCATTTTCAAAATATATACTATTTTAGTGCTGTTCTGATTTATATATTTGTTATAGTCAATTAAATTCCAAATCTTGCTTTTTTTGTCAGTGTGGTGCGCCAGCTATAATAATGAGAAATGTTTCTTAAGCAACAATCAGCATTATTTCTGAAAGATCATGTGACACTGAAAGATGGAGAAATAAGCTTAGCATGAGAGGAAAACATTTTAAAATATTCAAATAGAAAGTTTTTTTTTTAAATGGTAGATTTAATGTTTTTACTCTATTTTTTTAACAAACAAATGCAACCTTTAACAAATCTCACTGAGCTTTTTTAATGGTACTGTAGGCCTGTATTATAGACTATTTTATTTATAATATATATTTTAAAAGCATGTGTTTTACTCCAAATATAACAGCCCACATTAGCACATACATCATTTTATAAAAAAAAAAAAAATATGTAATTGAATGCCACATGACATTCATCACATATGTGATTTGACTGGACTTTAAATGTCATTATCATTAGTTTCCCAAGGAGCAAAAAAGCCACTTTTTTTATAAATTAGGCTATATTTATGAGTTTGAACAAACTATTTAGAAATTTGGCTTTCAAACCAACTGCAGCCAAGCAGCAAACAAAAAGCTTTCATATTAATGTTTCTAAACAAGAAAAAGCATCTCAACTTTACGTGTTTAAATGCTTGTTATTGTTGTCTATTGTTTAAACTCGCCTTAACCAAACGGCCCCAAGAACAGCTCAGCGCCCCCCTTTACAAAATATTGCTTCCAGCGCCCCTCGATGCTCTGAACGCCCCCTTTGAGAAACACTAGTCTAGTGCAAAGATGATCCCTCTCAGAGGATCGTCTCCGGTTCAGGTCAGGAAAACACTGACCCAACCTTGCAGGACACAAGGAAAAAACAATAACTAATTCTCAAATCAAATAACATTATCAGCAATCACACGCATACGTTTCAAATCACATATTAAACCAACATTTTAATGGATATTAAACACATTAATATACTTCAGTATAATTCATTAACTCCTTACATTTCCGATCGTGGATTTCTTCTAACTAATGTGCAAATTAGCTTTAGCGCATGTGCTATGCATGAGGGCTAACTAGGGTTCAGTATAATACAGAATCATTCCAGATTTAAGACATAAAAAAAACTTTCTGTATGAATCCCATACGGAGCGCAGTTTGTCCTGTATAATCTACATGCAGAGTAGAGATATATATATTCTCTGAATGTGGAGTTAATGTCTGAGCAAGGTAGCGGTATACAGTTGCTTAATTAAAGAGTGAATCTAAATATTTAACCGTTTCAAGAGATGTGTGTGTGTCTATGATCTGTTTGTGTGTGTCTATGATCTGTTTGTGTGTGTCTATGCGTGCGCGTGTAACGGAGTTGAAAAGAACATTAATTCTAATTATATTCATGAGTTTGAATTGCATGAAATTAGAGGGTAAATTAAATCAGATGGTGTTTTAGTGCCCCCTAGTGGTTGATGCATTGCAGACATTTGTTATTTTGTCCTTTCGTGCTTACGGTAGTTCAGCAGAAAATGGCTGACACTCGTGCGGGTAAGTACATCTCTCTTCTCTCTTGTTAATGGAGTATAAAATATATGATAAAAGCATTTTTAATATGAGCTTTTCAAATGTAAAGGTTTATATCGATGTTATCAGCAAATGTACAATGAGTTGGATGGGTTTATATGTCTGATTTGAAACTTTGTTGAGTATTTATCCTCGTGTCTCAGGTGCTGCCGCTGATGTGTGGCATCGGATGGCTAAATGCAATCACACAATTATCCTTAATGAGAGAGTTTGTTTATTTTATATTTTTCTTATTTCAGTGGTCTATGTCTGCAGTGTTTTCGCCCTGTCTCTGTCTAAAAAGATGTTTTGATGTATTCCTCAGTTACCACTGCTATGGAGAATAAAAGAAGGCAGCGGCTATTTGCACTAAGTTAGTTACACTTAGTGTAAATAGCATCTCTCACTAAGAAAATATGCTATTTTAACTTAGTGTAAGTAGCATTCAATTGCTATTTACACTAAGTGAAAATAGCATATTTTCTTAGTGAGAGATGCTATTTACACTAAGTACAAATAGCAACTAGGTCCTATTTACACTTTAAGGATTTTCTGCAGCTTATAATACTTATGCAAATAGATGCAATTATCTGCACCTCAGTATTGTAGTACGTTAAATACAGTAATTACGCATTGAGTGTAAGTTAGCGTTTTAATTCAATTTATTAAATGGATGCTGCCTTATTGGTATAATAAGCCCTCCCTACACCTACCCTAACCCTAACTGATACTTTATTTTTAATTTTTCGATGATTCACTTCATTTTTATTGAAAACAAATGCTTTTTCGATATGATATGTGACTCGAAAATGGTGGAGAAAAAAGCTCGTCAGAAGGTGGAATCGAACCCGGGTCGTCCGCGCCAAAAAGACTTATACGCAGGATTGACCCTCTGCGCCGCTGGATCTGTTGGTTAAACAGTAACCGTTTGCACTCTTGACTCTCCCCATTACAAATTAGTGGGCGGAGTTACTATAAATAGCCACTGCCAACAAGACGGGCTATTTGCACTTAGTGTAAACAGACACTCCGATAAAGATAAAAAGAAAGAACACAACAGAGTCTTCTGTGCGTCGTCCATTTAAAGGCTAATGGCGGATGTGTTAAGGCACATTGGGGACAATAACTGTTACACGCTCGTGAGAGCGCTCTGTCATTGGGTGTTGCTACGTTACCTGAATGCTGCTAAAATGACAGAGCAGGCGGGAGATTTTTATAGAAACTTTACAGTGGCTGTTCATATAAAATGAGTTTATCAAATCCTGTACTTTTCATTGCACAATACATAACAATAATAGCTGTTAAAAGATTAACACTTTTAAATAAAAATTACAAAATGCATTTAAAAGAACAATTTGTTTCTCGTCACTGTTGCAGTCACAATTTTATGGTGTTAAAATGATTTACTCATATATACGTGGTTTGTGTGTATGGTGTGTGACATTTTTATATGACATAATTCTTTTTAGAATTCAATTTTAACATTTGATTCAAGCAAAAAAGATACTTTTTTGAGTGTCCCTTATATAGAGGGTATGCATGTGATGTCACGCTCAGCTGGAGTGAGTTCGGCTCCGCCCACTGAGTGGCGGCACTGGTTTCAGCGTAAATGCTGCGACAGAACACACTGAGCACCTCTAAAACCAGAAGGAGCTTTGCCATTGACTGCACAAAGCGATTTGACAAGAAACATGAGGTATATTTTTACAGGCTGCCGAAAGCTACAAAAAACAAAAGCAAATGGATCGCTGCAATTCAAAGAAACTAATGGATTCCAGGCGGTGAAACACGGATTTGCATTTATCACTTCATGCTAATATGTGCAATTTTGCTGTAAAAGCATGCCCAATATATTGTTTTGTTATATCATATTGACAAATCATCAATTAAATATTTACTATCTTAAATTATGCATACCTGGATGTTTTTTTTAAATAAACACTGACAGAAATCTATGTAAGATTTCAGGCTAGACGATATAACCATATATATAACACTGATGTAAGTGATTAACGGGGTTTAGACCAACCTAATTTGTATTTACAAAATGTGTTCACGGGCAAATCTGCTTTGTTTATTTCCCCGGCGTTGAAATCAGGCACATATAAATGTCATGAAACACGATTCCTGGCTGCATATCAATATCCATGGACCACTGGACATTTGGTAGGTAAGGAACATTATATCAAGTCCAGCAAATGGATTATCGTTTTGTTTTACTCGCGTTTTCGCAGCTTCCCTATTTAAATCCATTCACGCAGCCGCTTCTTTTGCCACTCAGTCCGGCTGAGGGGGGCGTGTTCCGGCGGGGAAATTACGTCAATGCATACCCTCTATTGTCCCTTATTTTCCTTTGCAGAAGTTGGCTAGGGCTAACTAAACACAATTTAATCGATTATGGATTTCACAATGCTTCCTTTGCATAATGTCAAATAAATATCATACTTAAAATAACACTCACCAAGGCAAACAGTTATTATACTATTTGGAAAAGAAAGGGGGAGAATTCATTCACGATGCTCCGTGAATCTGTAACACGATCGTTTCCTCGCAATTCTCCGTCTTTTTTTCTCAATCCAGCTCCAACTCGATCAGCACTATAATTCAACTTTTGCACCATTCATTCACATTTCTCTATGAGCTGACGATCTGAATACGGAGGTAAACCGTGCCAATGATTACCTGCCTAAGGAGACAGTCGTGTACTTTTTACGCGAGAGAAGGGGCACGTCGCAACACAGACGCGTGACACTAACGCCGGAGAAGGGGCACGTCGCAACACAGACGCTGCTACTATTGGCTCCAGGAGAAGTCACTCAAGTGAGATGAGTGATTATTAAATATTTCGTCCTTCTGGAACTTTCTCCTTTTTTTTCTGTTTTTATTTTCCTTGAACTTTTCCTTATATTTCTGAATTATTTTTAATCTCTTTGCTAATAGCCTGGGTTACCCGAGTTCCCAGCAAACAAGGGACGTAGAAAAGAAAAGAAAAGAAAAGAAAAGAAAAGAAAAGAAAATGGAAAATAACACAGTAAGACAAATATTTTTCTGCCTATTTACAAACCAAACTGTCGGTAAGCCAACCAGAAAAGTTATCATTTAGTTCTGAAGACAGAAGACAGAAGTAATTATCATTTTTGCATTTAAGACTGCTATACCACACTCAGACCAAAAAAGTGTATTACAATATAGCCACATTGCGAGATAGGCTTCAAGCAAGTATAGATCAAAGGAGCGCATGACATCAATTGAGGGTGGTGCATGTGTCCATGGCAACGCTCAGGTGCGGAGTATTCGTTGAAAAGTCACTAATTACATTTTAGATGTATTATTATTTGTCGTGTGTTGAATTTAACTTTTTAAAAAGACGTAGAGCATGACATCATATCAGGACCGTTGCAGCATTCGAGGGAATTTTGCTCAAAGTCTAGTGTGACTGTGGCTTAATTCCAGGCAGGTCTTGACTGCAATACATGTCCATATATTACTATACCAAATTATTTAATTTAAGGTCTTTACAGCCTACAACATCAAAAGAACCAAAACAAACAATGACACTAACCAAGCAAATACATTAACAAACAATAGGCTAAAAATTACAAATTACTTTTATGCTGATTATTAGCTCTAAAATGTTGATATGTGATGCATAAGGAATTACTGTAAGACCAAAAACCTGACAAATGTACTGAAATACAATGTCTTGAGATGTGAACAATGTCTTGAGGAGTGGTAATCATAGTACAAGTAGAATAATTTAATTGTTTTAATAGAATTTTGGTGTCTTCAGGTGTGCATTATTTTCTAATCATTCAAAGGCCTGTCATCAATTGTTCTTTATGTACAGCAACACAACCTTCACTTGTGACACAAAAACTCAACCTGAAAAGATTAAACAACATGAATGATGAACTGACATCAGCTGCAGTTAATAAAAATCCTTCATCTTCATGACCTCTACAATCATCCAGCTCTCACACAGACCACACAAAAAGCCTCCTCAGCTGCTTCAATAAGGTTGTCTCACAAAACCTCTCCTGCTCACTGCCAGAAATGAGACTCTGAGATTTTCTATTTTGTTTTGTTGCTTTGGTAAGAAAGCACATGGTAAAATCATAAATGTGATCATGTTTTGAAAGTGATGTGATTGTTTTCAGTTTTACTTACCGAACCGATCTGGAGTCTTTGAACACAGGTAACAGATACTGAAAAACTTCATTTCCTTTATGATGTGCTCCAATGAACTGTTTTAGATCAAACACATCCATCTTCTGCTCTGATGTCACCAACACAAAAACCAGAGCTGACCACTGTGAAGACGAGAGTTGGGTTTTTCTTATTTCTCCAGATTTCAGATAACGCTGGATCTCCTTCATCAGTGAATCATCACCCAGTTCATTCAGACAGTGGAACAGATTGATGAATTTCTCTGGAGAGCGATTCTCCATGATCTTCTGTTTGATGAACTTAACTGTTTCCCAGTTGTTGTAGGAGCAGCTTCTTGTCTGTGTCAGTAGTTTTTGTAAGAGAGTCTGATTGGACCTCACTGAGAGACCCAGAAGAAAACGCAGGAAAAGATCCAGATGTCCATTCTTACTCTGTAAAGCCTCATCCACAGCTCTCTGATGCAGCTCAGATAATGACCCCATAGAAATTGACCTCCAGTTCTTAAAGAAAAAACTCTCTTTTGTTTGGTCAAATACATTTCTGTAGTTGACTGTAAAGGAGAGGTGCACATATAGAGCTGCTAGATGTTCCTGAAGGCTCAGATGAACAAAGCAGAAGACTTTCCCCTGATACAAGCCCAACTCCTCTCTGAAGATCTGAGTGCACAATCCTGAGTACACTGATGCTTCTGTCTCATCAATGCCACACTCTCTCAGGTCTTCCTCATAGAAGATCAGGTTTCCTTTCACAAGCTGCTGAAAAGCCAGTTTCCCCAGTTTGAGGATCATGTCTTCATCTGTCAGCTTCTTCTCATAGTCCTTCTCATGTTTGATGTTGGTCTGAAGGATCAGGAAGTGTGTGTACATTTGAGTGAGAGTCTTGGGAATCTCTCCAGTCTCTGCTGGACTCAACATCTTCTCCAGAACAGCGGCTGAGATCCAGCAGAACACTGGGATGTGGCACATGATGAAGAGGCTCCTTGATGACTTCAGGTGTGAGATGATCCTGTCGGCCAGACTCTGATCACTGATCCTCTTCCTGAAGTATTCCTCCTTCTGTGGCTCATTGAATCCTCGTACCTCTGTCACTCGATGGACACACTCAGAGGGGATGAGATCAGCTGCTGCTGGTCTGGAGGTGATCCAGATGAGAGCAGAGGGAAGCAGATTCCCCACAATGAGGTTCATCAGCAGCACATTCATTGATGTCTTTTTTTTTGTATCCTGTAGAATCTCATTTCTTTGAAAATATAAGGGAAGACGACACTCATCCAGACCATCAAAGATGAACAACACTTTATATTCATCACTGGATATTTCCATTTCTTTAGTTTCAGGGAAAAAGACATGAAGAAGATCTGAAAGACTGAGTGTTTTGTCCTTCAACAAGTTGATTTCTCTGAAAGGAAGTGGAAATATGAGCTGGACGTCCTGATTCTCTTTCCCTTCAGCCCAGTCCAGGATGAACTTCTGCACAGAGACTGTTTTTCCAATGCCAGCGACTCCCTTTGTCAGCACAGTTCTGATGGCTTTGTCTTGTCCAGGTAAAGGTCTAAAGATGTCACTGCATTTGATGGCTGTGTCCTCTGTTGCTGTTCTCCTGGATTGTGTCTCAATCTGTCTGACCTCATGCTCATTACTGATCTCTCCACTCTCACTCTCTGTGATGTAGAGCTCTGTGTAGATCTCATTCAGGAGTGTTGGGTTTCCCTGCATCACTGTTCCCTCATACAGACGCTCAAACTTCTTCATTAGATTTGATCTAAATGTCTTGAGGACTTCATTGCTGTAAAATAAAAAAGTCATTAAGCATAATATCTTATATATTCTGAATCATATCTTTAGATCATATCATTTGCAGAATTGTTATACCTGAGACCAGGCCATATATCTCCACTCTTGAATTGTTCTTGACAAACCATAGACTCATCACTCTTCACAGTCACACAGCTGAACTCTGTTTCTAATGTCTTTTGCTGAACTGAACTATAAGAGAAAGAGAGAAATCCTTTGAATTATTGTATGCAACAAATTAACTATTTATTTATTATCACCTCAAAAAGAACTTTACCAATTTATACACTGTTTATAAATACATATGTGATAATATAAAATGTCATGCTATAGGCTAACCATATTTTTATACAAATGTTATACCTGAGACCAGGCCTTGTATCTCCACTCTTAAACTTAATTGGTTCTTCCATAGACAGATCACTCTTCATAGACAGATTTAATCCTTTATGGTGAGAATCATTTGAATATACTTCAGAAAGTATTTTTATGGAAGAAAAAAAACAACCCTTGAGGTTGAGGACATATGTGTTATTGAAATTACCTGAATCCTGGGAAAAAGTCTTTATCTCCAGATGTTTGAGTTTCATCCATGATGGATCTGAACTGTTTGACCTCCACTGACTCTAGATAAAAGAGACAAACAGCCACAAAAACTACAGTAATTAAACCTTGTATTTATGTAAATCATTCTATTAAACATGTAAATATATTCTGTATTGTAAAGAATCAATTCTGTTTAAAATGGCCAAACATCTACATTTACTTTACAAAACATTTACATTCACTTTTATACCATTATTATCACTTCACTTTACTGGATCTCAAGACAAATTCTCACATCAGTGATTCAGTTTCTGCAGTTTATTAGTTAATAATGGTCACTATTTAATGGTTTAGCAGCACAGACAGTTCAATGACAGATACTGATGGACTCGTTCAGTAGTTGAACAGTCCTTTGGTGAGTCTGAATGAGTCAGACATGATGCTCTGGTTTGCCTATAAGCATATTTATGTTGATTTGTGGATTGGGCATAAACACTACACCTTTTTATGAGCTGGAGCAATTAATGATATGTTGAACATAAATACAACTGAGGGATACAATACACATCAAGTTTAGCATAAATTATAAAACGGCTATATTAGTGTCTTTTTAATAGAAGAGATGTAGTCCAACACTGTGATTCACTGAGTCATTAAACATCTGTAAATATATACAAAAAAAAAAAAAAACAGTGGCTGTTAGCTTTGCTGTTAGCAAATGAAATTTCCAAATACAAAATTAACAATTTTATAGTGTTGTTGTGTAGTCCAGTGTAATATCATTGGTTTAATTATTGTAATTATTTTATGAAATGCACAATGCGTTAAAAGCAAATATTTTGAAAGAACATAAGGGTGAGATTTTCTCATTATATTTATTTAAAGGCAATGCATGAGTAATATCTATGACTGAAATACATTTATTATTTCATATTACTTGCAGTGTAAAACAAGCTTTAAAACTGTATGGGGTAACAACAGTAGCTACTTTCATTTTCATTCACACTGATCATTATATGAATGATATAAAAATGTAAAAATGTGTTTAGAGAACATTGAAATGAAACATGTTACAATATTGTCTATCTCTATCTCTATTTGTCATATTTAATCATGTTTCTTGAGTGATTCATGGTTAAGTCAGTATCTTATGTTTACTTACAGTAATAAGGAAGTGCCTTTCTGCTCCACATTGAAGACTCGCTTTGATCAAAATGTTCGGCTACTAGACAGACTACATAGTTCTCCAAATGTCCTCAGTTTCCCATTACATACATGTAAATTACCCACATAATCAAATAAAAAACACAGTTTGATTATCGGTTTTTCAAAATGATCACCTGTGTTCAGGTGTAAACGTTGTATGTAAAACTATTTGCTTTCACTTTCTCTGCAAGGTTGCCAAATATGTCTGGAAAAAAAAAGTTTTTACACAGTTCAGTTGAGAGAGTGACTAGAGACTTTGGTAACACTTTATAATCTTTTTTTTATTATTTAAATGTTATTTTTACACTTTATAATAATGATCAATTATACAACATTTAAAAGTGTTTTGCTAATGGTTAACAAATCATTTCAACATTAATATACATTTATGGATGATTAAAAAGTGATGTTTAAAGTCATCCAATAATGTTTTGTATGTCAAGAAATGATCATATCATTAGTAAATGATTATCATATCATTAGCTAAATAATTATTGATAGATTATAAATCACTTATTTTCACAAATTTGTTGCTCTGTTATTACAATACATTATTCCAACATTTTTATTGTGAAGTTTTCGATGCTGTTCAAAAATAGTTTTCAATCAATTTTAACTTTAACACTGCAGAACAGACTTATGGACTAACAATTCATGTGAATCAAAAATAACACATCCAATCTGCACTACAGACTTTACTAAAGATCTTATTGAGTTTGTGGCCCAAATAAAATCATTATCATTCATTTAATCTCAAATTAATGATCTATTAGTTCGTTTTCTAACTGACACCGACAGTTAAAAAGCAGCTCCATACCAATACACTCACAAAATGACGAACATTTGCTTAAGGATGAACACTGTGAGGAGATGGATGATAATCAGACTCCAAACTTTGATGAAATGTGTCTTTGAAGCAAAAACACACAGCACTGATCATTGATATTCATTATTGAAAGGACTAAATTAGGATGCAGCTTCTGCTTTTGTAACTTGTTTCTCAGAGTGTCTTTCTGACACTGACATCTAGTGGACATTTCATTATCCAGATAAACCTGTTTTGCACACGTCACTCAAACACAGAACCAGGAACAGTGTTGCCAGATTGAGCAGATTTCTGTCCAGTTGGGCTTTTTTTGATCAGGTTGAACCAGAGAAAAATGCATTGGGTGGGTGGAGAAAATTTGGGCTATTTCCTTTAAATAACAAGTGAGATTTTCATTCACTTTATTCACTTTCATAGAAAGTGAATAAAAATAGTGAATAAAAATAGAAAAATAATGTGCAGTGCAATGCAGTTTATCCAATCATAGTTGTGGTGAGGCATACTTCTCAATTAATATGCTGTCTTGTGCTGGTGATGATTCGTGACAGGTTTTATTGTGATAAGGGACTACATTTGAACTTGTAGCTGCTTATTCAAGTGATCCCTTATGAGTTGTAAACAAAAGTTACAGTAAAGTGTTAACTACAATAAAGAATGAGAGAGTGACCCAACTCTCGAAACGTATTCCCTGAAGTATGAGACGACTCGACAGCTCTCTGTAAATAAAATCAGAAAACAGTTAAATAACTGATGGAAATCACATATACTTCTGTCCATCGACTGCAACATACAACAGTCCTGACTGCACTCTGGTTTATTCATCCTGACAGCTTCTGAAAGAGGACTGAATCTAATTTTTGACCTTTCAATGTGTACTTTAAGAAAGACTTGCTGTGGTTCTGTTTGAAGTTAAAGCACAGCTGTTAAGATGTGTGCATGAGCGTGTGTGAGATGAGCAAGTCACTGTAAACACCAACATTTAGCTCCCTACACTAATCATGTTGCTTATTTCTAATCATATATATGTTTTTTGAAAATGATGCCTGTGTTTTTGCTAATTTAGCATTTTCTGCTAAATTAATAAATGTGTCTATTTTTTGACTGCTGTTTGCAAATAATTTTCATACTTTAGTTTCTACATTTGTGGACATTTTCTCATATTTGCTCATGGTCTGTTTTCTTGTTGTATTGTTCTCCTACCTGGTAAATTGATTATTTTTTATAATTTTATATTGTCATCAGTATTTAGATGAGGTAAAGTTAGGGCCATAAATATTTGGACAATGACACAAGTTTTTTTTTATTTTTTACCTGTTTACTGAAACATATTCCAATTATATTTATATAAAGGACATGGACATAATGTGTAGACTCTCAGCTCCACATTCAGATTGGATGAAGGGTTTAGGAGTTTCAGCTTCTTAACATGTGCCATCCTCTTTATAAAGGGACCAAAAGTAATTGGACAGTTGACTCAAAGGCTATTGCATGGGCAGGTGTGGGCAATTCCTTTGTTATGTCATTATCAATGAAGCAGATCAAAGGCCTGGAGTTGATTTGAGGTGTGCTGCTGGCATGTGGAAGATTGTGCTGTGAACAGACAACATGCGGTCAAAGGAGCTCTCCATGCAGGTGAAACAAGCCATCTTTAAGCTCAGAAAACAGAAAAAAAAAACATCAGAGGAATTGCTACAATATTAGGAGTGGCAAAATCTACAGTGTGGTACATCCTGAGAAAGAAAGAAAGCACTGGTGAACTCAGCAACTCAAAAAGACCTGGACGTCCACAGAAGACAACAGTGGTGGATGATCGCAGAATCATTTCCATGGTGAAGAGAAACCCCTTCACAACAGCTAACCAAGTGAACAACACTCTCCAGGAGGTAGGCATATCAATATCCAAGTCTAGTGTAAAGAGAAGACTGCATGAAAGTAAATACAGAGGGTGCACTGCAAGCCATTCGTAAGCCTCAAGAATAGAAAGGCTAGATTGGATTGGAAAAAGTCAGCACAGTTCTGGAAAAACATTCTTTAGACAGATGAAACCAAGATCAACCTCTACCAGAATGATGGCAAGGCTCATGATCCAAAGCATACCACATCATCTGTAAATCACTGCGGAGGCAGTGTGATGGCTTGGGTGGGCATGGCTGCCAGTGGCACTGGGACACTAGTGTTTATTGATGATGTGACGCATGACAGAAGCAGCCGAATGAATTCTGAGGAGTTCAGAGACATAATGTCTGCTCAGATTCAGCTAAATTCAGTCAAATTGATTGGGCGACGTTTCATAATACAGATGGACAATGACCCAAAGCATACAGCCAAAGCAGCCCAGGAGTTTATTAAAGCAAAGAACTGGAATATTCTTGAATGGCCAAGTCAGTCACCTGATCTTAACCCAACTGAGCAGGCATTTCACTTGTTGAAGACTAAACTTCGGACAGAAAGGCCCACAAACAAACAACAACTGAAAGCCGCTGCAGTAAAGGCCTGGCAGAGCATTAAAAAGAAGGAAACTCAGCAACTGGTGAAGTCTATGAGTTCAAGACTTCAGGCTGTCATTGCCAGCAAAGGGCTTTCAACAAAGTATTAGAAATGAACATTTTATTTTCAGTTATTTAATTTGTCCAATTACTTCTGAGCCCATGAAATGAAGGGATTGTGTTAAAAAAAAATGCTTTAGTTCTTCATATTTTTATTCAATTTTTTTGTTCAGCCCACTGAATTAAATCTGAAAGTCTGCACTTCAACTGCATCTGAGTTGTTTCACTTAAAATTCATTGTTTACATAGCAAAAATATCTATCATATTATTTTGGCACTGAATGTTCGAGGTGTTTTTTTGCTAATGCCAGCATACAGACCGCTCGTTAAAGTCACCAAACCGGTTCAGAAACAAATTCAAGTGTGGCCAGAAGGGTCGTCAGAGGCACTTCAAGACTGCTTTGACACCACTGACTGGGACATGTTCAAACAGGCTGCTACATACCACAACACAACAGACCTCCAGGAGTACTCAGAGACTGTCACTGCCTACATCACCAAGTGCATTGAGGATGTAACAGTCACAAAGACCATCACCGTCCGGCCCAACCAAAAACCGTGGCTGACAGGGGAAGTCTACAGACTTCTGATGACTCGCAACGCCGCCTTCAGAGCTGGAGACGAGGTGAGCCTGAGGAAAGCTAGAGCCAACCTGTCACGCGGCATCAGAAAGGCTAAGAGTCAGTACTCCAGGAGGATAGCCCATCGTTTCAGTGACAGCAGAGACACCAGGAGCCTGTGGCAGGGGATTCAGACCATCACGGACTACAAGCCCCCGCCGCGGACCTGTGACAGCACCACCCCGATGCTGAACGAACTGAACACTTTCTTCGCTCGCTTTGAGGCACACAACAGCACCACTGCACAGAAGACTCCACCTCCTCTCGACGACCAGATGTTGACTCTGTCCACGGACAGCGTGAGAAGATCCCTCAGCAGGATCAACGCACGCAAAGCTCCTGGTCCTGACAACATCCCTGGACGTGTTCTGAGAGACTGTGCAGCGGAACTCACTGATGTCTTCACAGACATCTTCAACATCTCCCTGAGTCAGGCTGTTGTTCCCACATGCTTCAAAGCCACCACAATCATCCCAGTACCGAAGAAATCATCTCCATCCTGCTTCAACGACTATCGCCCAGTCGCACTTACTCCCATCCTCATGAAGTGCTTCGAGCGACTAGTCATGCAGCACATCAAGTCTATCCTCCCCCCCTCCCTGGACCCCTACCAGTTTGCATATAGGTCAAACCGCTCGACCGATGATGCCGTCTCCACTGCCGTCCACTCTGCACTCACACATCTGGACAAAAAAGACTCTTATGTCAGAATGCTGTTCATAGACTTCAGTTCAGCATTCAACACAATCATCCCTCAACAGCTCACTCAAAAACTGTCTCAGCTGGGACTCAACACATCGCTGTGCAACTGGCTGTTGGACTTCCTGACCGGGAGACCTCAGGCAGTACGGGTCGGCAGCAACACATCCAGCACCATCATTCTGAACACAGGGGCCCCTCAAGGATGTGTGCTAAGCCCCCTCCTCTTCACTCTGCTGACCCATGACTGCACACCGACACACAACAGCAACCTCTTCATTAAGTTTGCGGATGACACGACTGTGGTTGGTCTCATTAGCAACCGTGATGAGACAAACTACAGGAGTGAAGTGAGCCGCCTGGCCAGATGGTGCGGTGACAACAATCTCTCTCTGAATGTAGAGAAGACGAAGGAGATTGTTGTTGACTTCAGGAGAGTGCACACTCAGCATGCTCCTCTGTCCATCAACGGTGCGACCGTGGAAAGAGTGAGTAGCACTAAGTTCCTGGGTGTGCACATCACAGAAGACCTCTCCTGGACTGCCAACACCACAGCACTGACCATGAAAGCACAGCAGCGACTCTACTTCCTTCGCAAACTGAGAAGAGCCAGAGCCCCAGCCCCCATCATGTGCACCTTCTACAGAGGCACCATCGAGAGCATCCTGACCAGCTGCATCACTGTGTGGTATGGCACCTGCAACGCATCCTGCCGTACGAAACTTCAGCGCATAGTGAGAGCGGCTGAGAAGATCGTTGGTGTCCCTCTCCCCTCCCTCCAGGACATCTACGACACCCGTCTCACCCGCAAAGCCCTCAGCATTGCTGGTGACCCCACCCACCCGTCACACAGCCTTTTCAGTCTGCTGCCATCAGGGAGGAGACTGCGCAGTCTTCAGGCCAGGACCAGCAGATTGAAAGACAGCTTCATCCATCAGGCTGTCAGGATGCTGAACTCCCTCCGACTCTGCCCCCTCTCCCCTCTTTCTGCCCCATTTACCTGACCTCTGAAACATCACCCCCCACGGTTCACTACCTCATCCATCTACCTCATACACATTGACTCTCTGAGCACTGGTCTCTACATACACGAACTATCAAGCTCTGCACTACACCAACATTGCACTGACTATTTGTCTGGTTTGCACTACTATCTGCCACTGCCACTTTATTTTCATAAGTCACTTTATATCTCATACATCTCTATCATAAATGCCACTTTATTTTTTTAATTGACTCTTTTACTGTAATTTTGTATTTATATATATATTATTTATTTTGTACGTTAGTGTATTTTACTTCTTATGTTATTGTTAATGTTACCTGTATGCATCTAGGGTTTGAGAGTAACGCAATTTCAATTCTCTGTATGTACGTGCTGTATATATGGCAGAATTGACAATAAAGCAGACTTTGACTTTGACTTTTTAAAGAAAACCCTCAGGAGGCTGTTCAACTCTTCTTTGAGCAAATGCAGGAAGGAGGTCAAAGGCAGCATCTTTGCCATCACTAGATGCCAGGAAACACTGATGAGGAACACGACAGGACCCTCATTTCATTCTGCAAACAAGAACATGAAAAGAACCAGTGTGCTGCTCTATTCTGCAGTCTACAGTGAGATCTCTGACGCATACAGGATAAAGATAGCAGATGAAAAACACACAGTGGACATCACTGACATCAACACTAAGGGCATCTTTTTTTGGTCAATGTTTATTTATTTATTTATGTTAAGTTTTGTCTGCCGCCTACTGCTTGCTTATGACAAAAAGTGTAGTTTACTTAGTCCTTCCCTGTATAACTTGCTAACATCAGTGATGGACAGAAATCAGAAGATCTCAGATGACATGCCTACTGCTCCATTCATTCGTGAGCCTTCAGTTTGACCCATCCTGGCCATAGATTTGCAGTAACAAAACCTCTTCACAATTTACTAGTCATAATGATTTCAGGACAAATCAAATATAACATTTTATTTGTCAGGTAAAAATGTATCATGCCAATATCAATTTAGAATAAAATACAGTTCCAGTTCATTAAAACACATAACATAAATTGCTCAAAGATAAATCTAAGAGTGGGGGATGTAAACCTGACCGCAGAGAGACGCACAGCAGCAGTGAGTTCTGTGGGGGTTTTCTGGCTACAGAATCCCAACCGACAATAACGCCACTTCGCTTATATACTCAGACCAGAAACAAATAAATCTTCCAATCAGTTTCAATCATAAAAAACCTTTTGGTTGGTTAAGTTCTTGAGACCCAGGCTCACACCTGGCTAGAGACAGAAGAAACATTCCCACAGACCCTGAGGGAGACACAGCCCTCATCAGCATAATTTTTCAAGTTTCTTCAAAATCTTTCTCGCAATATAAGTGACTGCTGTGAAATTGAGACCATTTTACTAATCACACGGAGACCTCTAAAACAATACTAAACATGAAGGGGGACAACAATACATTCACAATATATAACATATGTGCTATATGTATATTATTAGTGAACATTCAGAGGGAGAGACAGAGAGAGCAGAGAGGAGAAGGTGGTTATATATACATTGTGTCTCAACTGTCCCCCGCTGACCACCTCCAACTTTTCTCTAGGTTTTACAAAGACCATGCAATATGTCAGTTTGTAGTGCACAGATTAAGGTTTATGAAAATGTAAGGTATCTTTAACAGTCATGTAAGGATGAGAAGCTATTCAATGTGGAAGAGATGCGGTGAAGTGAAACTACCTTAGAAAAAAAAACGTTCGCCAATATCTTCAGACTGGAGAAGCGCACATACTTTAAATTTCCCACACTCAAAGAGGGCACTAATACACATGTTTAAAGCTAATATCACACATCAGACTTACTTTAAGGTGTTTCAACTGTACCAACTGTAGCCAGTCTACCCTTTATCAAAAACATACATATGGTTACTCCATTCAAGATATTTATGCAAAAAAAATACCAAAAAAAGTACAATGCACACTCATATGAAAAACATTATGGAAATGCTCTTATAATTTGTTTAAAACAACAAGTTCTTAAGTTCCCAATAGTGAACAAACTTTTTAAATACAAATTACAAAATGCCTCTCTTCTTTTTCTAATTAGATCAGTATCACCTCCTCTTACTGGATTTTTTTATGTTCAATACTGTTACAATCAGTGTTGTGTTTCCATGTTTTATGGGGATATTCCATAGGTGTAATGTTTTTTTTACAGTACAAACCGTATTTTCTATCACCCTACACCTAAACCTAGCCCTCACAGGAGACTCTGCATACTTTTACTTTCTCAAAAAACTCATTCTGTATGATTTATAAGCCTGTTTCCTCATGAGGACCTCACAAATGTCCCCACAAGGTCAAAATGTACTAGTTTTACTATCCTTGTGGGGACATTTGGTCCCCATAATGTGATAAACACCAGGTGCACACAGAATGTATTTTTATGAGGTTTTGTTCTTATGGGGTCTGGTTTTGTTGTCTCTGTAGTGGTTAAACATGAAAGATCATTCATTTTGGGTGAATCTAATGGGCAGTCTTTGGTCTCATTAGACTTTTATTTGTTCTAGATGTAACAGGGGTATTTAGCTCGTTGTGTAGGGGGAAATGAATTGGCTGCCCTGGCAGTTTGGACAATGAAATGATCTTAGTCCCCGTTCTCCAAGCTTTTTAGTCTCTTCACACACTAATATGCATGTGGTGTTTTACCTTATTGTGTTGTGGCACTACTGATCAACAAGGGTAGGCTTCAGGTACGCTACTGTTTCAAGGTGGCTTCCTGAAGTAAATTGCAAATGTGAGAATACAGTCTGATATTCTCCTCCCTTCCCGATCTAATAAAGTAAGTGAGAGTCCCCTACTCCCTGACAGCTTTCAACAAAATGTACACTATAAAGTGCAAAAGGAAATAAACAGAAATAGGTATCTGTAACCTGAGGTGTCTGTAACACTGATTCCAGGTTTCCTGAGAGGATTGGAATTTGGAATTTATTTGTTTATTTAACGTTTATTTTCCGATTATCATACTCTCATTAAGTGGCCTTTTTATCAAAACACGAAAGATGCAAAATACACAAAAAAAAATGTGCAACAAGTCTCTTCAGATGACGATAATCAAGTGGGATCTGCACTTTAAGCGTAAGAGTCCCTTTAAGGCAAGTCATTCCACTCGGCGGCCATCTTTGAAACGCCTCTCGGGCATGCAAGTGCAGCTCCTACCTCTTTGAATGGGAAAACATCAAATTCTCCAAAACTGTTCACAAAGTTTATGATTAAATTTCATATTTGAAATCACCAATGAAATCTGACAATAAATGCATAATAAAAATGGTTCCTTGTGCTCCAGTAGCGTTAGAAAACGCTTATTTTTCAGGCTAGATCAGCCAGTGCGCACGCGCAGTACTGAGCGCACGTCTTAGAAGGCCGACTGTTTCTATAGCAACCGGGACTTCTAACGGCAGCTGACTTTACTAATCAACGATTGGCTCTTTCATTAAGAAGGCGGGGCTTTGCGGCCATAATGAACGTTGCATTTTTCCCCATTCACAACTATACGAGTGACACGTCTTGGGTATTCCATAGTCTTAGAGCGTACTCACAGCTTTCGTAGTTTTCACTTTATGTTACTGCGTCATTATAACAGCCAACACATCAAACGAAAACAAACCTGGAAAAACCCTTTTCCACCACGAAACGCGGGTCACTGTCCACACGTTCTCTTAGTGTTGTTGTCCTTTATCCGTCTCAAGCCTCGATAATCTTCGACAGTCGAAAGCGACTTCAAATTCGGTCTCCGTTTACCAGGAAAATGAAGTGTACATCTGTGGACACTTCACACCCTACCATATCCCAGAATCACTTGCGCGCAGAGGACGATGTCATTTATATTCAAAGAACATAGAGCGTGAGAGTTATGTTGGGGAATTTGCATTGAGTATTGTTTTCATTCACCCAAATACCTAGCGAAATGAGTGTTAAAAGTCAGTTTAAAAAGCCCACAAACAATAACACAACCACTATATAAGGCAAAAGTATTTCCCTTTGTTGTGTTTTTGTAGTGCTGTCATGAAAGATATGTCTTCAAATGTTTAACCAGACGTTCGCACTTTAGTATGTTGGATGTATATCCTGCTATTTTCAAATGTTAAGAATGCGAACCTTTCTTTATAAGTGTTTCAATCATCTCTTGTTTTAGGACTGTTGTGAGAAAACTAGCATGCTGAGGAAAAATACAAAGTAAGCAAGTTAATAGACACATTTGTGCTGAAATTCATTGTGCTGTTAACAGGCATGGTTTATTTGCTCTGCCTTAGGATTGCAAGTGTCCTGGGACAGCTGAGGGAGTGAGTGGTGAGCTGGTGGAGCTACTCAGGAAGGACATTAAACTCCAGAGAGAGACACAGGAGAGTTTTCTCTTCTTGAGAGAATGGTTAACAAATAAATTATTAAGCAAGAGCAAACTGTGGAAAAAATGGGTACATCACAATTGTTAAATATGTTTTAAAATGTCACATTGTCAATGAAACAGCCTAATTTCAGTTGTTTATTTTTGTGATGTAAGTTAATTTCTGTACATTTTGTATTGCATATTCACATATGCAATATTGTACACTCATTTTTTAATGCAGTTTATCATTTGATCACAAAACATTCTTCTATACATTTATTTTTTTGTCCTTACACAGTAAAACAAATTGTTCTATACATTACTGAAAATACTTTATACATCTGTTTACAACATAGCTTAGGTTTAACATCAGAAAAACAACTTCAATTTTAAGCCCAGGCCTGCCTCCATGGGGTCTGTTCTGGGGTCTTCGGGAGGTGAATCTCTTGGTGGTTAATGGTCAGCACCTCCTCAGCGACTCAGCGGACAGTGGATCGAGGTGAATGTCAGACGCTCTGGAGGCCTCTCTGTATGACGTACCACTCGCCAGACAAAAGAGAAACACCAGGGTCTCAATTTTAGCACCCCATCAATGTTGCAGTTCACTTCTCAGAAGATCCAGCAGCACTGTCAGGGCTTACCCGCTTAAATGAAAATCAGGCCGTGTATCAGAGTCACCCATAAACCTGTCCAGCACTGGCACATTCAGCTTTATCCTGCAGTACAGGGGTCTGGTCTGATTTATGGAAAGAAGGAAAAAAAGAAATTGTTTAGAGCTATGACGACAGTAATTAGTAAAAGAAATATTGAGATACTTTAGTAAACTACTTTAGTAATTCCACATTTAATCCTTTAAGTAAAAGTATTATCTTGCATACTCTAATATACTTAAGGTATGGAGAGTAAAAGTTAAGGTATACTGTATTGTTCTGAAAAAATAATTTGTTAGGATGTTTTTTTTTTTTTTTTTGCATTTTGCATTAATCTTACTGCTGCACTACTGTGTATGTTGCATGTTCAAGGTTATTACATTTAAAGTTGCCTACTTCATTTAATATTCAGTAGTTTCATCAACAGCAATGCAGCGTGTGAGAAAAAGAAAGAAAACGTAGTACTTCACATTTGTACAAGAATACTTGTATCGCTGAACACTGAGCTGTACAGTGCTCTATCAGTGCTTCATTTTTATTTTTAAGCTTATAACTGCCTAAAATATCCGGGTTGCAAACCTGTCTACATATATGATCACCATGGTCAAGACAATAAACTATATCAAATTGCACCTTATAAGATATCAATCAGCATTTGTTGTTCAAACTGCTATGTATGTATTTTGTAGTTTTTCATATGTAGACTATCATTGCATTATTCAAGTAAGCTCCAAGCATTTAAATTTGTAATCAAGCAATTAAGGACGCAGTAAACCAGTGTAACTTACCTGGCCTCGGCTAATCACCGTCTCCTTCATTATGAGTAAAACATGAAAACAGAAATGAACAAATCTGGCTCCACCTGTCCTGGTAGGACGGCAGCTCTCCTCGCGCACCTTTGCTATGCGACAGAGTGCTAACCGGGACCCCTGCTGGCGGAATTAGGAACAATTGCGAAGGCGGAGCGTCCTTCATTCACTCCGAAGTGTGTGCGCTCAACTTTAGAGGACACAGCTTTTGTCTCTCTCTGCTGCGCTTTTAGTTTTTTTCTAAGAAAGTGTTTGTTTTATTTCTCATGTTTTAAGATTAATCTTAGCCAGGTCAGTTAATCAGTTTGCCAGGTCATCTTACCTAAAGGGAAACCTACTTAAAGAGGTTGTTCCACATTATTAAGCAAGTCACAGTTCTCCAGTGTTGGGAGTAATACGTTACAAAAGTAACGTATTACAGTAATGTATTACTTTTTGCTGTAACGATGTAGTGTAAGGCATTACTAATCAATTTTCAGTAATATTTTACTTGTTACATGTTCAGTAGGGTTGGGTACCGTTCACATTTTTACCGGTACCGGTTCCAGTACCGGTACCCGAAATTCGATACCGGTACCCAACGATACCTTTTTCGATACTTTACTTTGACTAAAGTGATTTTCATTGGATATAATAAGCCCAATCTCTCAATTTCAACATTTAGTTATTTATTTTGAAATGTTCAATAATACACACAATCCTTACAATAAATAAATCCCTACAACATCCAGGGCATAGTGTAATGCAGTGGTTTTCACACTTTAAGCGTGACCCTATTTTTATTTTTAAATTGAGGTGACCCTAACTTTAGTTAGAAGTGGGGGACATATATACTAAACATGAAAATAAAAACAGTATAAAATAAATAATAAACAACACAGCTCTTTCTTAGTCGTATTAAATGTAGCCATAATCAAAGTAGGCTCTCTCAATATTCAAAGTGCATATAGAGACCAAATTTTTGAAATATTATACAGAGCTAGAGACCTGTTATACAGCCTAATATGTTATATAGACTAATTTGCACTACCCAATGCGCGCACATTACGCGGGGTATTAAAATTGCTTTTGAATGCGTGTGCGCGTTAAACATTTGGTTTCGTTTTAACAATCGCATGAAACTCTTGGCGGCACTTAACGTGCGTTCTACAGGCGAGTCTACAGGCGTTGTTATAAAGAGATGATTAATTAGCGTGAGTCTGGCGTGAGCCTGACGAATCATAGACACATAGTCTGCTACGTTTTTAGTCTACTTGCGCTATGCTTATGTGCAGAACTGAGATCGCTTTCGTAGCCGTCCTCCCTTGAAATTCACTCCCCAAACTACGTCCCCGGTGTCCCACAATATTTCCAGCCCTGGGTTCGGTTATCTAATAAATTGCACTCCTGCGCTTTTAAACGCACGTTGTGTTTAACTAAGTGCTTCCTCAGGTTGGGTATTCCCTAATGTTCAGTAACGCTTGCGTTACAACAAACTTTTCGCCTGCGAGAATAGAAATATATGGATAGAAATGGCAGGCGACAGTATATTCGCGAGATGGACGTACGCACATTATGCACAGGTCTCTGTTTGATCTATTTTCTTTCTAAGCAGTTATGTTTAGCCTTTATGTTAATTTCTATGGACTAAAATGACTGAGGCTGAGGGGTTGGTTTTCTGTTTGCACTTTATACCTGGAAAGCATAAGCTGTTCATCATGCTCACTTTGTGCATGACAGTTTTGTGTTGTGAGCGATTTGAATTCAAAATGAATGAAATGGCACTGGAGTATACATAGTCCTGTTGTATCTAATATGAATATGCCCAGTATTCACAGATATTGCCAGATAATCACTTTACCTCTACCATACAACAGACAGACTGGATCATGTGATTTTGGCTGTCATCCTTTCTTGCATTGTCTTGAACTTTCACTTTGCCAATTATAAACTATATTGTTAGTAGCTTGGGTAGGCCAAAGTCATTAGGGTACATCATATTGCTTTCTACTGGATGTAAAATGATCTGAGGTACATTTTGTCATTTTAGGATGTTAAGTTTTACTTCTGTAGTTATTTTGGTGAAAGTAACTCAAAAGTAATACAGGAGTAATGTAACGTATTACAATTCTAAGACAGTAATATTGTAATGTAAGGGATTACTTTTAAATAACAGTAACAAGTCATATGTAATGTATTTCAATTTGGAAGTAACTTGCACAACACTGCAGTTCTCATGCAATATGGGGAGAAAGAAAGATCTTTCTGAAGGTGAAAAGCATTAAATAGTGCAGTGTCTTGCAAAAGGCTTGAAAACAATCAATACATCATGAAATCTGAAAAGAGATCATCCAACTTTTAAAAGATTTGTGAGTGATTCACAGCACAGAAGAATTTGATCAGATAAAGGCATATAAAGAAAAGTTTCTGTCAGACAAATTAATGTTATTAAAAAGGGCAGCTATAAAAAAGCCACTTTTGAGCGGCAAACGGATATTTGAAGCTGCAGGCGTCTCTGGAGTCCAACGGCGACCGTCAGCAGCGTCACTGCAGCGTCCTGAACGCGGATTCACAACAGACCCGGAAGTGAAGACAATGCTGAATAAAGTCGTCATTTTTGTTATTTTTGGACCAAAATGTATTTTGGACGCTTCAACAAGTTCTAACTGACCCACTGATGTCACATGGACTACTTTGATGATGTTTTTATTACCTTTCTGGACATGGACAGTATACCGTACATACATTTTCAATGGAGGGTCTGAAAGCTCTCTGACTAAATCTAAAATATCTTAAACTGTGTTCCGAAGATGAACGGAGGTCTTACGGGTTTGGAACAACATCATTTTCAATTTTTGGGTGAAATAACCCATTAAGGTACTTGAAAATGATTACTTTACAATCACAAATTAACAACAACATGGTCATAATAAACAATTCATAAAAACAAAAACACAGAATGTCCACTACTTCGTGAACATACCAACATGAACAGACCAATGTGAACAGACCAACATGGACAAATAAGGCCACAAATGAGTCCATCAAACTTCTGATGAAAAGGAGAATTCAGCTACAGACGCTGTTCCACCAGATCCAAAGAGTGACTAGAAATGTGGGGAAAAAAGAAAACACAAAAAGGACAATTTATTACATATATTACAAATGATAATGTACAGTCAGATGCAAATGTAGATAGACAAACAGATACATACAGAGAGGGATGATAAATACAGATACAGAAAGAGGGATTACAGACAGAAACACACAGAGAGAAGACAGATAGATACAGACAGAGATAGAGGGATGATAAATACAAATGAGATGTTAGGGATTATAGCTATAGCTACAGACAGAGAACATTAAAAGGATGTAACAAAATTAAAAATAAATCTTGGTGTGTGGGAAGAAAGTAAAAGGGACTTTATGTCAAATTGAATGATTTATGACGTGTCCAAATATGACACCAAATATGGACTCTGTTACATCCTGTTCCTGTTTCTCTGTTTTTATGACCCGCAGGTGTCCACATGACACCTCTGACCTCCTGTTTCCTGGGTTTACGACCTGTAGGTGGCCGAATGACACTTCCAAAAATCCTGTTCCTGTATCCTAGGGTTTTATGTGTCACGGATTGGTCAGGCTCTTCCACCACTCTCACACAGCGATCCCAATCACCTGAATACTAATCATGCACAGCTGCACCTAATTACTCTGCACACCATAAAAACACACACCTCTCACCAGTCATTGTCCGGGCTCGTTTCTACGAAGCGGACTCACCATTATTCCCTTTGTATACTTACCTGTTGTTACTTACCTGATCTCCGTTTGATTCCAGTCTGCTCAGTTTCCCACGTCTCCAGTCAGCGGTGTGTGTGCCGTCAGTTCGTCCGCTCAAGTCTGCATCTGGTGTGTGCATTTGGTCAGCTCTTCTCCTCCTGTCGATCCTGCAAAGGAATACGGATACGTCATCACCCCGGACAATCCTCAAGCAAACATTCTCTCTGAATTATCCATACTCACCTATCTCTGCACGTCATTGTTCTTCTATTTGCTCTGCTGTTGAAATAAATACCTATTACTCATCACTTACCTTGGTTGTCCGTCTGCTTCCGTAACAGAAGCCCGGACCATTACAGTACCAGCATGAGCAATCCCGATCCGTTCCAGGAGCTGGTGGATTCATTGCGGAAAGTTTTGCTACAATCTACCTCACCAAATCTACCATCTGCACCACTTCCCGATGCACCACCAGCACCGAGCACTTCTTCGGCCAACATTCCTTCCAGTCCCATGGCTCGACCGGCGCCCTACTCTGGCGGGGCGGAGGAGTGCAACGGATTCCTGTTACAATGTTCTCTCATATTCACCATGCAACCTGCTTTGTATCCTACAGATCAGTCGAAGATTGCCTTCATCATATCGCTCCTTACTGGATCGGCCCTCCGGTGGGCTGAGACCATCTGGCAGCAAGCCGGGCCGGTAACTCACTCTCTGCAGACATTTGTAAATCACTTTAAGGAGGTGTTTGGTTGTTCGGATGGAGGGGTATCCGCTGGAGAGCAACTATATCATCTCAAGCAAGGAACGATGTCCACACAGGACTATGCTCTTCGTTTCCGCACGTTAGCTGCTGCCAGTGGATGGAATGAGCGATCCCTCCTTACCACCTACCGGCTCGGTTTGGAACCCAAACTCCGTCTGCAGTTGGCAACCCTGGACGACAACATTGGTTTGGAAAAGTTTATACAGCAATCTCTTCGCTGTTCGGATAGGATGAAGGCTTATCAGTCGGATCCTGATCTATTCACTCAAGCACTCCTCCGCCCGTCTGAGCCAGTCACCCCTCCAGAACCCATGATCATCGAGTCTGGCAGGCTCACGGCTGATGAGCGACAGAGGAGGCTGACCCGGGGTCTTTGTATGTACTGTGGTGCAAGCGGACATGTCAGGCTGAACTGTCCGCTCCGTCCAGTGACCTCCTCGGTGAGTGTATTCAATTCGGACATTGAGAAGATGCCTCCTCTCACTACCAATGTTCAGTTAACTACCCACTCACTCTCTGTTTCAGCTACCGCCCTTATCGACTCCGGGTCAGCAGGGAATTTCATCTCGCATGCCCTCTGTCGCCAGCTCCATCTCCGCACCGAAGCCTTGTCGAACATCTACCACATTCAACCCATAACCTTTAACATCAAGTCACAGGCACGTATTCATCGTAAATGTGAATCCATTATGCTACAGATCGGGTTATTCCATAAAGAGGAGATTCAATTTCTGGTTCTGGAGGGGGCCAATATGGACATTATTTTAGGACGCCCGTGGCTGGTGAAGCATGATCCCATCCTCTCTTGGGGCACAGGAGAGATCAAGAAATGGGGTGATGGATGCACACCAGACTGTTTTCCCGATCTTCCGTTGCAGATTCGAAAGCCCCTACCTGTCTGCGTCACGTCAGTTGAAAGCCCCGTCGAGAAACGATCTGTCCAGATACCTGACATCTACACTTCTTTCAAGGACGTCTTTTGCCCCAAGAGAGCTTCCCAGCTACCTCCACATCGGCCATGGGACTGTGCCATAGACCTGTTACCGGATGCTCCATTGCCCAGAGGGAAAATCTACCCGTTGTCGCTTCCGGAGACTAAGGCCATGGAGGAGTACATTCAGGAGGCTCTGAGTCAGGGGTATATCCGTCCTTCCACTTCACCCGCAGCATCCAGCTTCTTCTTCGTGGCAAAGAAGGATGGAGGGTTGCGGCCGTGCATTGATTATCGGACTCTCAACCAAGGAACAGTGAAATTCCGTTATCCCCTTCCTCTCGTCCCTGCGGCCCTGGAACAACTTCGATCCGCCACCATCTTCACGAAGCTGGACCTCCGCAGCGCATACAATCTGGTGAGAATACGTGAGGGGGATGAATGGAAAACTGCTTTTGTGACCCCTACTGGTCATTATGAATATCGGGTGATGCCCTATGGTCTGGTCAACGCCCCCTCCGTATTTCAGAACTTCATCCATGAAGTACTCCGGGAGTTCCTCCACCACTTCGTCATTGTTTACATTGATGACATATTGATTTACTCCCGGAGTGAAGCCGAACATCGCCACCACGTTGCGGAGGTCCTGCAAACCCTCCGGAAACATAAGCTCTTTCTCAAAGCTGAGAAATGCTCATTCCATCTTCCATCCGTTCAGTTCCTGGGTTACATCATTGATCATCATGGGGTTCGTATGGACGAGGGGAAGGTCACTTCCGTTGTCTCCTGGCCAGAACCCACAACTATCAAAGAGCTTCAAAGATTTCTCGGATTTGCAAATTTCTACAGACGTTTCATTCAGGATTACAGCAGCATCACAGCTCCACTCACCAACCTTCTCAAGAACAAGCCCAAAGATCTTTCCTGGTCTCCCGAAGCCGTCGCAGCCTTCCAGGCCCTGAAAGAGGCATTCACTCAAGCCCCACTCCTGACTCACCCTGATCCAGACATCCCTTTCGTGGTCGAAGTGGATGCCTCGACCACGGGAGTGGGCGCGGTACTCTCCCAATACCACGGCACTCCCAAGTTACTCCATCCATGCGCCTATTTCTCCCGGAAGCTCAGCCCGGCGGAGAGGAATTATGACATCGGGAATCGAGAACTTTTGGCCATCAAGCTCGCCCTGGAGGAGTGGCGACATTGGTTGGAGGGTGCAACACATCCTTTCCAGGTAATCACAGACCATAAAAATTTACAATATCTCAGAGATGCTAAACGACTCTGCCCTCGACAGGCCCGCTGGTCCCTATTCTTTTCCAGATTTCACTTCTCCATATCTTACCGGCCAGGATCCAAGAATATCCGAGCAGACGCACTATCCAGACTTCACGATCATCAAGAAACCATTGAAACACCAGCCAAGATTCTACCAGATCACATTACTGTCTGTCCCATTGAATGGTCTGCCCCTCCAGCCGTTGCCACTCCTGAACCCAGACCTCCGCCGGGCTGTCCACCTAATCGGCAGTTTATTCCAACAAATCAACGGGTAGATCTCATCCACTCCACGCACACCTCCCTGGGCACTGGGCATCCCGGGGCCAACAATACTCTCTCGCTGCTATCCCAACGCTTTTGGTGGCCGGACATGGCAAGGGATGTGAGAAGGTATGTACAAGGCTGTAGAGAGTGTGCTATATCAAAGAGTCCACGTCATCTACCTGCGGGTAAACTCCATCCCTTGCCTATCCCGAACCGTCCCTGGTCACACCTAGGAGTAGACTTCATGACGGATCTTCCCTCTTCGGATGGTAATACCTGCATTCTTGTAATCATAGATAGATTCTCTAAATTCTGTCGTCTGATTCCCTTGAAAGGTCTGCCTACAGCCCTGGAAACAGCTGAGAATCTCTTCAACCATGTCTTCCGATGTTTTGGCCTACCTGAAGATATAGTCTCGGATAGAGGGCCCCAATTTATCTCCAGACTATGGAAAGCCTTCTTCAAACTCCTAGGTGTGACCGTTAGCCTCTCCTCTGGCTATCATCCGCAGACCAACGGCCAGACGGAGAGGAAGATCCAGGAAGTGGGACGGTTCCTCAGGACCTTCTGTCACGGCCACCAAAACTCCTGGAACCAGTTTCTGGGCTGGGCGGAATACGCCCAGAATTCACTGCGGCAACCCACCACCAGACTTACGCCATTCCAGTGCGTCTTAGGATTCCAACCTCCACTCTTCCCTTGGGATGGGGAACCCTCGGATGTGCCTGCAGTGGATCATTGGTTTCGGGAGAGCGAGAGGGTCTGGGACGAGGCTCATCACCATCTCCAGAGGGCAGTTCGCAAAGCTAAAGATATGTCAGACCGGAGGAGGATCGCAGGTCCCATCTACGCTCCTGGACAAAAGGTTTGGCTCTCCACCAGAGACATCCGCTTGCGACTGCCCTCCAGAAAACTTAGTCCCAGATTTGTTGGCCCCTTCACCATCCTTGAACAAGTCAACCCTGTCACCTATAAACTTCAGCTACCATCTCAGTACAGAATCCATCCCACATTTCACGTATCACTCCTGAAACCCTTTCACGACCCTCTGATTCCCTCCACAGAGCCTGGCCACGAAGAGGAACCCCCTCCACCACTGATGCTGGAGGAAGGCTCCATCTACGCCGTCAAGGAGATCTTGCGGTCCCGACGCCGTGGTGGTCAGCTGGAGTACCTCGTGGACTGGGAGGGATATGGACCAGAGGAGAGATCGTGGGTCTCCAGATCCGACATATTAGATCCGACACTCATGGAAGAATTCCACTCCAATCACCCAGAATTCCCGGCACCTCGTGGACGAGGTAGACCACCACGGCGTCGGAGGTTTAGGCCCTCAGGAGTGGGCCCTGGGGAGGGGGGTAATGTCACGGATTGGCCAGGCTCTTCCACCACTCTCACACAGCGATCCCAATCACCTGAATACTAATCATGCACAGCTGCACCTAATTACTCTGCACACCATAAAAACACACACCTCTCACCAGTCATTGTCCGGGCTCGTTTCTACGAAGCGGACTCACCATTATTCCCTTTGTATACTTACCTGTTGTTACTTACCTGATCTCCGTTTGATTCCAGTCTGCTCAGTTTCCCACGTCTCCAGTCAGCGGTGTGTGTGCCGTCAGTTCGTCCGCTCAAGTCTGCATCTGGTGTGTGCATTTGGTCAGCTCTTCTCCTCCTGTCGATCCTGCAAAGGAATACGGATACGTCATCACCCCGGACAATCCTCAAGCAAACATTCTCTCTGAATTATCCATACTCACCTATCTCTGCACGTCATTGTTCTTCTATTTGCTCTGCTGTTGAAATAAATACCTATTACTCATCACTTACCTTGGTTGTCCGTCTGCTTCCGTAACATTATGGTTGCGTCCATTTTGTGTGATCAGTATGTGGTTCAACCATTTTGTTTTATCAATTGTTATGAAGTGTTACAGCGGTCTCGGTTGGGCTGGTCCTTCAGGTGCTCTGGTTGTTTCACACCTTTGAATAAGAACGAGAAATGAATAAGATGAGAGAGAGACTGTGATCTTTTGTATTGGGAAAATAGTCTCCTTCAAACATTTATCCCTATAGCCATCAATGGCTGTTCAATAGATTGTAATGGTCAAGCGGTCAGCCAAGTCGATGTCTAATCTATCTAAACATGTTTCTACATGTTCTTTGCCGAATCCCCAGTGTTGCAGTATATTTTTGCACTCATGAAGGCAAATTAAGAAATGACATTGTTGAGACAATGTTTAAAAATACAACAATAGTTAATAAAGAAAGTTCTAAGACAACTTACATGAGTCAGACATCCATGCAGACCAGTTACCTCTCTGTGAATGATGGAGTTGCTCCCACAGACTCGCATGCATAGCCCTCCTGTCTGGGGTCTGTGTTGATGTGTATTTGACGTGTTGAAAAGTCAGATGGGTTGAAAAGTTATTCAGGATGTAGACGAGTATCTAAAGAAGATCTTAAATCTTCTGGTCTAAAATCATTCTTTCATCCTAAGCATCTGACTCCTTCCTGGCATCCTGTCTGTGTGTATTAGGACTACAACATGTTACCCTGGTTAACAGTTAACAGTTAACAGTGTCATACATATTGAAAAAAGTTAGCCAGGACATGACTTTTTCATCTGCATTTGACAAATCTTTTAGACTAAAATCATTCTTTCATCCTAATCATCTGTCTCCTTCCTGGTTTTCTGGGGTTTGAACAAATGAATAAATTTTGCAGACACCTCAGCAGGTTCAGCTCTATTGCCTATATGTTAATGTCTCTCACCTTCTGAGCAGGATGATGCCAAGGCGTCTACCTTCAAAGGGAAGACTACTGTCTTAATGTGTCTGTGTTAATGGCCCGCTCTTTGTTTTAGTTTGAAGACGTCCTGTCCATGGGCTGAAAGATGATGGCCAAGACAAAGTATCAAAGCATTAGAGTCCATAGCAAACATATGGTTAATGTACCTTATATCCTTCTGAAAAGGTTTCAAGTTTGAGTCTTTCTAAATCATTTGTATGTGTGCATCCTGACACAGCTCTGTAGGAGCAGTACAAACTGATCCATGGTCTAATGTTAAAAACTTATCACAAAGAAACAAGACATTTATTCGAACCACCTACCATCCTCCCTGTCTAATGTCTCTCTGATAGTTAAGGTGTTTTGAAGGGTCGTGAGTCTTTTAACTGTGAAATGGTGTATTGGCTGATAAAATGTGCTCAAGGGTAGTTTTTATTAAAGTTTTCACATGCAAATAAAAACACTGCAACATTTGTATATTTCCAGCAAACTGGAAAACAAGACGGATGTGTTTCAAGACAAACATTTGCGTATTGGTAAACAATTATAGGAAAAAAGCTGTGAAATATTTAAAACAAAAATGTATCAAACACGTCTGTGTTAAACAAAGGCATATGATAGTTATCAAAATATGTGTTGCAGTTTAAAAAAAAAAAAGGTAGAGTTTGTTACTGATTCAAGTTAGAAAAAGAAAAACGAACAAAAAATATCAGATGCAGTCGTTAAGCAGCAGCATATGACAGTTGTCAAAATATCGTACTATGTACTATGTCGTAGTCTAGCATTATGATTTTACAAAAAGGTTACTGATGCAAGTTACAATCTTAAAATTTAAGATGTAATGAAACATTGCAAGAAAATAAAAAGAACCGAGTATCTTACACAAATGCATCCATCCCTAACACTTCCATAACACTAATATATGGCACAATTGCTGATTTAAAAATAAATACAAAATTAAAATTAAAAAGGGGTTGTTTTTAATAAATTGGTTACATTTCTTAAATCAATTAAAATGTCCTCCCTATTTTTAATATTAGAGCAGTTTTTTTTACTTTTAGGGTAATGAAACCAGAATGATCTGTCCAGATCAGTGTTACAGGAAAATGTTTTGTTTATTTTAGTTATATACACTTCATTAATTGAATTTATTTATTCCCTGTTAGAACTTACTGGGCCTGTTATTATTTCAAATACACTCATGTACGTAGTTAAATATCAGGATGCAAGCAAATGCTTTTGTTTCACACTTTGATTTTCCAACCGTAAGACTTACAGACGGCTATATCAATTGAATCGCACACACTCACAGTTAAATGTCTAAACTTTTACAACATCACACGAAATGCGTGTATCTTGTATCACGCAGTGCGATAAAGTGAGAGAGGATGGTGACAAGGATCCAGAATTTGTGACGCGTCAATATGTTTTAGTTACATTTATTTACATTTAGTTACAGTTTAGTTACATTTATTTCTTCACTCAGATTATTCCAAACCTCAACACAAAATACACTACAAACGCAAATGTGTACACAAACACAGACATACAGCTAAAATGGAACCGTGCACAAACATACATGCAAACACATACACAATACACACACACACACACACACACACACACACACACACACACACACACACACACACACAAACGTAATGCAGACACATACAAATGCAAACAAACACAAACTTAATGCAAACACACAAAATAGACACTAACAAATGCACGCACACACACACACACACACAAACATATACGGAAACACAAGCATAATGACAAAAATGAATGCAGACATGCACAAACACTCACATAAAAGCAAAAATACATGCAAACACAAACACACATACAACCCCCTGCAGTTAAACAATTTCTTATACAAACCTTTCACAAATAAAAACTTTTAGCATGAATATCTCTACAAGATGATGAAATGCAGGTTTTCTGAATGAGAATTGTTACCAGTGTTATGGTGAAACAAGTTTATTTTGAGACCTATATAAAGTGTTTTTGGCCAAGAATCATGTCTGGTAATGCAATCTGTATGAACAGTTGTGGAAATGTGGCTTCAGTGTTGAATAAGGCTTATTAGAAATTGAAGAAAATAATAATATTTTATATATCATATCTGACTTTCTCATTAAAACGCAGCAAATTTTCTTTTCTCAAATAAAGCAACATCTCTGGAATACGTAAGCATGTACAATGTGTGCTAAACATCTCCACTTCTGTCATATTTGTTAGATGTACTACTCTTGTAATGCAATCACATTTGAGAACTATGATGTTCCACACTTTTGTAAAGGTTATAGAGAAAAACTTTTCCAAAACCCTTTTCCAACCTGTCTTTGATCCTGTCACAAAGACACATCATAGCCCCTAACTCAAATTGAAAATGGGTCTTGCTGTTTTCTGTTATGACTGTTACACTTAATACAAACCCATCTATTACACATAAAGTTACACATTATGCGTCAAGGATACCACAGACACTATTTTCCTTGTCTGAGTCTCTTAAGATTACTCCAGTAAGTAAATCACTGATGACATGCAGTTAATTCATTGAAAAGGACATGTTTTTTAGACAGCATGCGCCAACACACGGTTAAAAGGTTAGATGTGGGAAACATGCATTGCTGCAACAGCATGTTGGCAAGATTGTCTTCATACGTTATTAAAACGATGTGGCATGAAGTTACTGTCCTCAACGGTACAGTACCCTGAAATATTGTAGCGTATCATTATTTTTGAAATATCTAAACATGTATTTAGCTTAAATATTAGTTATTTATACTATAATGTTATTTTATAATATTAGTTTATTTAATATGTTTATATTTTTAAGAACATTTGATATGGTTTATCGTTTTGAATTGTATAACATGTATTGCACCAAACTTAAAGGACTGAAACATAGGTGAAGTATCAGTCCACATTTCAGCTGTTAGCCAGAAAATGTTAGTGAACTCAGTTTTCATTACTGACATAATCTACAGAATGTGGAACAAGCTCACAGTAACTACTAGTTTATGTTGAATATTGTTTGGTACTGTTCCACGTTTAATGCCTCATTACTCCATTGTGAAGACACGTACTGTTAAATTTGTATATCTTTTTTACTATACTAGTCTCATCTGAAACCAGATCATAAAAATGTAGCTTCAGTCTTATTTGTTGCGGTATGGAAATTAAGTATGCTGTATGAAAAAAAAAAAAACACAATTTGTGTTGTAAAAGTTTAATGTGTGAGTGTCTGTTTTCCGTGTTCTTTGTCAAGAAAAACCATGCAGCTTTTGGCATTTGCAAACAAGATGTTAGCGAACTCTTTGTATTCTTGGCTTCTCTTTGTTAGCAAACATCAGTATTTTAATTTTTTTAAAAATTGTGGGTAATGTGTGTGAATTCAACACAAGGATCTTTGAAAATAGTTTATCTTGAAAATTAAGAAATTTAAGTTCTTGTGAGTTCTTGATCTTGAATGATGCTGAAGGTTCATACAAAGGTTCAAACAAAAATACTGTGTAGCAGCTTACTTTGATTTACCAACAAGATAATTTTAACGTGATATTAAAAAAAAAAAAAAAAAAAAAAAAGTAATTTAGGAGATAATCTCACAGAATGTGCTAAAGGCATGATGTTTATGACTGTTGAAGGCGTCACATCCTCGGTCGTTAGACACCCCTTTAGGTCCTACCTACATTCACAATTTGGAATTTAAATAAGCTTTAGGCAGCACATAAGTGGAGCACAGAAGACATTCTGCATTTTCTTGTTACAGTGGATACCTCTGCTCCAAACACTCCTGAAACGTCTACAAGGGTGATGTGTGTAACACCGACAAGAAGTTCTTTTGAAATGGGAGAAGATCTTACTTATCAGCACTGGGAAAGACAGATGAATGGTCTGACAAAGATTCTTCAGGAAGAAGAAGAACATTTTGTGAAACAAGATTTTTCGTTGGCTGATGAATGTACAGGAAGTTTTGTTTTCGACAAAGTAAAGCGGACAGTGCAACTCTGTTTTGGATTCTTACAAAGTACATACAACCAAATGTGACTGGCTGCTTTTGACGGCCATAGACTGGGCGCGTTTCTACCATCAAATATGGAGAGAATTTAATTTTGATGACAAAAACTGGTACTTATTCCAGTGGGACGGTGAAACTCCAGGTATGCGGTACCGTGCAACAAGGCCGCCAGGTCACATATCCATATCGTCCTGTTGGAACAAAACGCTTCATGACCAAAATTTCCTTATGCTGGTAAATAAACGCAATGAGGACTCAAACTTTTTGTCTCAAAGCAGCGATGAGTCTGACTCCGACGAGTATGATCGTGACTGGCCTACGGCAGAGGACGACCCCTTTGAATGCTGCAAAACAAGTCTATATTTTGGGCAGAGCGACATGCCTGTGTTAAATGCCATTTTCTCAACAATAAACATGTTGTTTAAGTCAAGTTTAATTTAAGCTTTGCTGTATGATGTTCAATTGAGGGGATATGCATCAATATGTATTGGATGTGCTATGTGTTATAGCGGTAATATTGTAAATACAACGATATTGTAGAGTACCGAGTCTGATTGTAAAGAGTTAAATTGTTTAATAAACAGCTATTGGATTTGAATTCCCTTCCATCTAAGAGTTTTTGTTTTATTCTTTATTTAGAATGGAAAATACTGTTTAAAAAAAACTTTATTATTGATATGTATTATAAATATTTTAATTACATTTTCAATTATCATTTGAACTTTACATCTAAAAAATATCTTTACTAAAAAAGTTAAAGTATAAACATCATGAAATGAATGGTATGGTAACTGTGAAATTGGCAAATTTCTGTCTGCTGACATATGTATGATATGACATTAAAACCTCCAGTCATTTAGGTTCACCTTCAGTCATTGAGCCATATCAAACTCCACCCCTGTAGACCCCAAGAATAGGCACTAACAGAAAAAGTCTCTGCTAGTGACTTGGATGTATGTGACAACAGAGAAGAAGATATGTCACTATTAGTCACTATTAGTTAATAATTATTAGTTTACGACTTTCTGATTACTGCTACACTACATCAACATAACATTAACATAACAAATAACTGCTTCATCATGACCAATGTTTATGACCTCCTAACGACAACCCCTTACACTACACAACAGGGGCTGAGGGCAGGCCCATTCGATAATACCAAGACCCGCTGTCCTCAAACTCTGCAGTAATGGTGAGCAACTTAACTCATCCAGAGCTAACAACGACACTACTGCAACATCTTGTTGACCAAAACATTATCTACATGGACCAACAGAATCAGCTTCAAGGATCCAGTTTGCCTGAGCCTGACGCACTCTGCAATATTTCTACTAATAACATATTGTCGGATCTGAACCCTGCATCGGAAATTGAAACTGAACTTGAAATTCTGCAAGGCCTTGTCCGTCATGGACTAAAACAGTCAGTCCAGATTCTTGGAAATAGAGAGAACATTCTGTATCGATTAGAGGACAAAGTTTATCTCTTGGAAAGCATTTTATTCTGAGAAAAAAAAAAAAAAAGTTATCAGACACTGCACAAAAGCTGATGGAGCACAGATGGAGTTCTGGCGCTGGTGCGGATGATCGACCGGAGTGCGACTGCGCCACCGGAAAAACATGTTTTGTAAAAGACATCGTAGACCCAATGTTTAAACAACATTACAGAGGACAAACGATTGGCCTGATGCAAAAGATCATCGGGGCGGCGAGCGATCCAAATCGTGGTTACAGTGGATATACCAAACGTGAAACAAACTTCAAGAATGAAATGAAAATGGTAAGAAGCCTGAACAATCCATGGCCTGATTTGACAAGCATGTTTATCACCAGCAGAGAGCCAGTCCGTGTAACTACCAGAAAAATTCTGGATGTGAGGAGGACATGGACATTAACGAGGTTCTCTGTCTGTGTAAGTGTGTAGCAGATCTATGTGTGTTGCTGGTTTTAAAAAATTGTGCTTCTATGACATGTGAAATTGCTGAATCACTGTTTGATTTTATATTAGAACAAAACATTATGGCCTGTAGAGATTTTCTTTTTTGGCTGGACCACCTGTAATGTCATTACTACTGTTTGTTTGCAATGTCAACTGATCACTTTCTTCACTACTTCAATGTATGTTGTTGAAATAAAAGGTTGTCTCACTCATTCTGTTCCCTGAGCTCAATTTTTGACTTTTAATTGAATGATTTCGCATACACTTTTATCCGAAGCGACTCACAAATGAGGATTTTTCAAAATCAAAAATTTAATAAAAAGATGCAAATAAAAATATTTCAAAAACTAGGATAACGTAATCATATAACGTAAATGTCATATAATGTACATTTTATTAAATCAATCAAATCACAGAAATATAGACTTTGGTTCAAAGAGGCCAGCTAACATGTCAGCAACAACTAAGAAACAATGTCTATAATGCTATAGGTGTAAGGCCTAACAATTACAATTAGATGGATAAATAAATTAACGCTGGAAAAAGTCACGGAAACATTTGAAATTGTTCTAGCAATTTTAAGTGCACTTAGCAGGGATTGGTCTGTGGTCTTGTTAGTCTACATTTAAATTATTGGCATTATGAATATTTGTATGCTTAGGCTATACTCATTAGTGTTTTAGTTACATTCGATGGAATGTTTTATTAAAAGATTTTATTAAAAATACTTAGTTGTAACTGACTAAAAAACTAATATTTAAGCTAAACAAACAATGAAGTATCATGCAGGAAACGGCAACCAAAAACACCGACTTAAATGAACAAAATACGCATTAACACAGTTAACTTTATTTAAACGTCTCGCTGATATAAAATGAAATACAATGAAATAAAAAGAAATGTATACTGACAAATGTAAGACCTGAGTACTCTCAGGTCTTTAAACAGGTATATTGAGCTGAACTGCCCAAATGAACTGTTTTGTAGAAAATCATACTTTTCATCACCAACACAGATCACAAAAAGAGTTTTTAACATTGCAAACAGTGTGTAAATGTAAGTGTTTTTATACTGGGGTGTCTGAGTGTGTGTATAATCAGAAGTCCAACGATTTAGAGCGCTGTAATATAATAATATTTATATTTATTATATTTGTTATAATATTGTTTTATGATGTATTGATGAATTGATAATTGCTGAAATTATTTTACAATATAATACGATTCAATAAATTATATAAAGTATACGTGTTTATTGTTATTATTATTATTATTATAATTATTATTAATAAAATATTCACTTTTTATTTTAGAGTGCAATACGATTATAGCTATTGTTACATTTCTTATAATAATAATATTATTATTATTATTATTATCAATATGGTACAATACAATTATTGCATTTGTTGCATTTGGACCATATTTATTGATTTATTAGTGTTTTATTATTATTATTATTATTATTATTATTAAACATATGAATAATGCTGTAAAATAAATAGTTTTTTGTGTTTAATTGTTATAATGTTGAAAATCACTTTTCTTTACAGTCTGATAGGATTATTGCAATGGTGACATTTAAATTAGATTTAGATAGATTTAAATTACAGATTCATTTAAATTATGCAATTATTATTTGGATTATTATTATTATTATTGTTGTTGTTAAATACTGACTTTTTAAATTTATAGTGCAATACGAGTATTGATATTTTAATATACTTATTTAGACTATGAATCAAATTATTTTTCCATTGATTTGTTTAATTAGATTATGAATCAAATTATTTTTCCATTGATTTGTTTAATTGGTTTAAACAAAGTACACTATTTATTATTATTATTATTATTATTTAAACATTTTATTTTACAGTACAATAGGATTATCACAACATTTCTTTATGGATTTAATAAAGCAGTAATATAGTATTGTTTTTGTTGTTGATTGTGGGTTATTAATTGATGTGTTTTTTTTTTTACAAATAAATATTTTATAAATTTAAGTATATAAATAAAATTTGTATTATTATTATTATTATTATTATGATGATGAAGTTTATAAAATTTTTTTATTATTGTACAGTGCAATATGATTATTGCTATAGTATTTTTTATTGATTTGTTTAATTGGTATAATTAAAAAATAAAGTAAAATTATTATTACTACTACTAATAATAATAATAATAATAAAATATATTTCTTATTTTACAGAACAATACTATTATTGCGACCATAACATTTATTTATTGATTTATTATAATTTAAGCAATAATAATAATAATAGTAACCAAATTATGAAATATATTTTAGTATTATTTAAATAATAATAAATCAATAAATAAATGTTATGATCACAATAATGCTATTGTACTGTAAAAATATATATTTATTATTATTATTATTATTATTATTACTTTAAAATATGTTTAATAATAATTTTACAGTAGAATTGGATTATTGTAATTGTAACATTTTTATTATTTATAATATTGTTTTATTATTGATTAATTAATAATTAATTACATTATTTATTGAAATATTATTATACTGTAAAATAATTTGAGTATTATTATTATTATTATTACATTTATTTTATTTTAGAGTGCTACAGGATTATTATAACTGTAACATTTCTTATTTGTTATAATGTAAATAATAATAATAATAATAATAATAATAATAATAATAATAATAATTATTATTATTATTAAATATGGTACAATACAATTATTGCAATTGGAATAATTAAAAATTAAATAACAGTAATATCATAATATTTATTATATGTATTAATATTATTTATTGATGAATTGATAATTGATTCAATTGTATTTATTGAAACCCTATTATACTGTAAAATAAAGTTTATTATTATTATTATTATTATTATTATTTATTAATTAAATAATATTTATAATATAATTATATAAATCTAATCATATTTATATTTACATTAAATAAAAATATTTATATTTATTATATTATATTTATTGTGATTTCTTTATTATTTACGGATGAATTGATAATTGATTACATTATTTTACTGTATAATATGATTTCAATAAATAATATAAAGTGAGTGTTTATTATTATAATTATTAAATATTCACTTTTTATTTAGAGTACAAAAGGATTATTACAACTAACATTTCTTATTTGTTATAATGTAAATAATAAATGAAAATAATAATAATAATCATTATTATTATTATTATTATTAAATATGGTACAGTACAATTATTGCAATTATTTGCCATATTTATTGATTTATTAGAAATTACATAAATGTAATATAATAATATTTATATTTATTATAATCTCAATTATTTCACATTATAATAGGATTCAATAAATAATATAAAGTGATATTATTATTATTATTATTATTATTATATTTATTTTATTTTAGAGTGCAACTGAGTACAATTGTAACATTTCTTATTTGTTATTATGTAAATTAATTATTATGTATTATTATTATTTATTTAATAATATTAAAGATTAAATATAATAATATTATAATAATATTAAATATAAAAATATAATCATATTTATATAATATTGTATATTTTTTACACAATTTATATGTATTGTATAAATAATAATAATAATAATAATAATAATAATAATAAACACTCACTTTATTTTACAGTATAATAGTATTTCAACAAATAATATAATTTAAATTATAAATTCATAATGTGTCATAATATAATTATTATTAATTAAATACTTTTATTTTAGAGTGCAATAGGATTATTACAATTGTAACATTTCTTGTTTGTTATAATGTAAATAATAAATGAAAATAACATTAATTATAATAATAATTATTATTATTAATAATAATAAATATGGTACAATATTTATTGATTTATTAGAAAATAAACAAAAGTAATATTATAATAAATATAATAAATACAAACATTATTATATTATTTTATTATGTATTGATGAATTGTTAATTTATTAAATAATTTTGCAGTATAATGAGATTAAATAAATAATATGAGTGTTTATTATTATTATTATTATTATTAATTAAATATTCACTTTATTTTAGTGCATATTTTAGAGTGCATATAATTGTATAATTTCTTATTTATTATAATGTAAATAACACATGGAAAATTATAATAATAATAATAATAATAATAATAATAATAATAATAAATATGGTACAATACAATTATTGCGTTTGTTGCATTTGGACCATATTTACTGATTACAAATTAAATAGAGGTATAATATATAATATTTAGTATAATATTTATATTTATTGTATTTATTATAATATTATTGTATTATTTATTAATGGATTTATGATTTATTAAATTATATTATTTGTTAAAATCTTATTATATTGTAAAATAAAGTGTTTTATTATTATTATTATTATTAAAAATATTAATGCTGTAAAATAAAGTCATTATTATTTCTATTATTACTACTACTGCTACTAATAATAATAATAAATACTGGCCTTTATAGTGCTACAGGGTTATTGTAATAGTAAAGTTTTTTTTCTGATTAATTGTTATAATTTTTAAAATTATATAATTTTTCTTTACAGTCTAATATGATTACTGCAATTTAAATTTCAGATTCATTTAATTTTAAATTGTAAAATTATTATTTGGCTTATTATTATTATTATTATTATTATTATTATTATTATTATATTAATATACTTAATTAGGTTATTAATCTATTTTTTTGCATTGATTTGTTTAATTTGTTTAAATAAAGTATAATATTTATTATTATTATTATTATTATTATTATTATTATTATTATTCATACATTTTATTTTACAGCACAAAAGGATTATGACAACATTTCTTTATGGATTTTATATAGAATTAATATAGTATAGTATATAATATAGTTGTTGTTGTTGTTGTTGATAGTGGGTTAAACAATAATTGTTTAATTTGTAAAATATTTATTTGTAAAATAAAATTATTTAAATATAATTATTATTATTATTATATTAAGATCATTATTAATTTTTTTAATTATTGTATGGTGCAATATGATTATTGCTATTGATTTTTTTTTGTTTAATTGGTATTAAAAAATAAAGTAAAATTATTAATTATTACTATTACTACTAAAAAAAATAATAAAACATATATTTTTATATTACAGTACAATAGTATTATTGCAACCATAACTTTTATTTATTGATTTATTATAATTTAAATAATAATAATAGTAACCAGATTATGAAATATATTTTAGCATTATTTAAATTATAAATAATAATCAGTAAATAAATGTTATGATCACAATAATGCTATTGTGCTGTAAAATAAAAACATTTTTTATTATTATATTTTATTTTTAGATTATTATTATTACTCTGAAATACTTTAAAATATAATTTTACAGTATAATAGTATTATTGTAATTGTAACGTTTATTATTTATAATTTACAATTTTTACAATTTTAACACATTTCTTAAGTTATTTATTTCAGTTCAGATAATAATTATGTTTATAAAGGGCTCCAGTTTAGATACAAATACTTCAGCTGAAGTCATACTTTATTATCTTCTTTTTTTTTTGTTAAAAACAATTCTGCAGTTTGTGTATAGTTTAACACATTTGTATTGAATAAAATAATTTGTTCATAAATATATTATTATCATTATAACGTTCATTTTAAAACTAAAAATATTTTCTAAACTATTATATCAAAAATTCTCTAATATTCTTTTGCTGCTTAATAATTGAATACAGCTTTACTGTAGTTACAATAATTATATTTTATTAAATGCTGTGATTATATTCATGATTCAGACATTTCACATATTCATCATCAATTACAATCTGATCTCAAGATGATTTGACATTGTGTTTTATTATTTCTGCACAAACAACAGAGAAAATGAATGCCATGTTGTTCATGAATCATGTTTGTTAAAGCAATAATACAAATGATTGATGTGACTCTACAATAAACACACATTTATTCTGACTGTTATTTGAGTGACAGAAGTTGAGCTGCAGTATTAATGTCATGAAGAGACTCTCTAACATCTCACTGTTACTGATTCATCAGCAGCTCAAAGCATTATGGGTACAATCTCTCATCAGTCTATTCTCATTCATCAACACAGTTTCACTGATGATCCATAAAGAACCCAAAACCCAGGATAGAGCGTCTGAGTGAATGTGATGTGTTGTGTGTGGATGAGGCTCATTGTGTCAGAGACGCTGAAGAAGGACAGAGTTCCTGCACTGAAATCCACATACACTCCTACTCTATAGATATCACCATTCACTCCTGTTCTACTGATGATGGGCTTCACACGGAGATCAGTCTCTATCTTATTGTGTCTGAATGAGTAACTGTCACGAGAGCAGAACAAACTCCAGGACTGATCATTAAATCCAAACCAACACTCATCACCTGCTCCCTTCCTGCTGATGCTCTTATATGACACTGATATACACACATCTCCACTGCACTCAATCTCCCAGTAACAGCGTCCACACACACTCTCTCTACACAACACCTGACGATACCAATAATCAAATCTGTCTGGATGATCAGGATACGGCTGTTTCTCTGTCACACCTGTCGCCTTTCTGTTGTCCTCAGACAGAATGAGTTCAGTGTTTGCTGTGTTTGGATCCAGTGTGAGAAAACAGGCCCCTGAACACAAGAACAGAGACATTTACAACAACAATCACTACAGCTGTGTGTGTGTGTGTGTGTGTGTGTGTGTGTGTGTGTTATATATATATGTGTGTAAGTGTGTGTGCTCTCTATCGCCCCCATCGCTGGAAGAGCGGTACTGCCGCTCATACACACTACCGGAAGAGTGTGTGTGGAAAGGGGAGGAGCTGATTAGTTTTAGTCATACACAGTGTTAATTAATATTTTAAATCAATAATTTCATATTTTTGGACTCTGTACTAACGAAAGAAACTCTTAATGTGAGCAGCAGGTAATGTTTATATTATTTGACCGTGCGTTTGATTCAGTTTCGCGTCAGTTCCTACGCATATCGACAGAATGATGCTTAATGAGGTATCATTTTAATCACAAAGCTAATTGCTAACAGCCCACGGAAAGGGAGGGTCTGTTTATATTCGTTCATACGTCATTTCAACCGGAAGTTCCACACAGTTTAACGCTGTACAAACGGAAGAAAGTCTTCGTGTGAGCAACAGGTAAGTTTATAATATTTTATTGTATATTTGATTTAGTTTCGTGTCAGTTTCTACCCATATGAACAGAATGATGCTTAATGAAGTGACTTTACTATGTTAATGAGTTCGCTCGTTGTTAATAGCCCATGGTTTACTGCATTTTCAGCCGGATGTTTAACACGATTTAATGCTGTTCAAACGGAACAATCTCTTCATGTGAATAACAGGTAACGCTAGTTTTATGTTATTTGATGTAGTACATGATGTAGTTTCGTGCTGTATTTCGTAACGCATTAAACTGATTGTTAATAATGTGCTAGTTTATTCAGATCGCTAACGTTAGCTGCTAATTACTGACTGCTAATCGTGATGGCACGAATTTACGTTTTCTTAGTAACACTCTACAGTAAGTTTAATTACTTAGCATTGGTTAAGTACTTTAGTTAACATGAACTAAGAATAAACAATACTACTACAGCATATATTAATCTCAATGTTAATTTGTACTAATACAATATTAATTTAATATTATATTATAATATAATATAATATTCATTTCAAAAGTTGTGCTTGCTAACATGAATGAATGTTCTGTAAATTAACAGTGAACGACTGTTTTAATAAACATTAACAAAGGTCAATAAATGCTGCAATATATGTATTTGTTTGTTCATGTTAGTTGATATATTAATGCCATTGACAGCTCCACTTAGATCTTAAACCAATGAATATTAAATGACTTGAAATTGAGTTTTTTCTCTCATGCTAAATTTAATTATATATATATATATAATTTTTTTTTTTTTTGTGGATACTCTGTGCATGCATGTCTATTTATTAATTTTTTGTTTATTTTACATAGCCATAATGTCCAGGATAAGCAGTTACGGCCGGCTGATGAAGTGAAGTCCTATATTTTGTCTTCAAGTGACAAACCAGAATTTGTGGAATGATTTGAAAGAAACAAAGGTAAATTACATATGCATTCATCAGTACCTCTCATTGACATGCACTTACATAATAATGCATATCTTTGTAGTTGGATGTAGTTAGTCTTCCAATTAAATGTATTTCTTATTATATGTCCTTATAGGTCGAGGAGTGTTCGCTACTCAGCCTGTTGAACCGGGAGCTTTTGTCTTGGAATACAGAGGAAAACTCATTGCAGCAGAGGAATGCCGGGCGAGAAACTACACCGAGTTGAAAGCACATTTCTGTTTGATTTTGAGTGGCAGCAATGTTACTGGTGGTGAGTATATAAAGACACATGTTTTGAGAGATGTGCAAAATTCTGTGAAAAACAAAGACATGCAAGACACTTTTAAATAGTTGATGAATGAACAAAATCAGGACTAATCTTTTAATCACACATGGCAGGTGGACATCAGTTAATTCCCCCTGTACTCAATTTTATGAGTGGTTTTAAAGATTTTCTGCCTGTTCTGTGATATTCTGCAGCTTTAAGATAAAATAATCCACAATAGTGTTGACTGAAATTGCACATGGTTTGTCTCAAAATGTATTTAGAGCAATCCCTTGATATATTATCAACATTAAAATCTTGAACGCAGGGGAACTTTAACATTTTAAGCACTTTTTTGGATTCAAAGTTTCAAACCATTGTGGCATTGACATTTGTGGCAATGAGAAAAGCAATAGAAGTTTTTCAGCTTATTTTTTTTATTTAAATTTATGGCATGCAGTTGCTTAAAGATGGTATAAAGCCATTTAAAACATCATTTAATGTAAATTTACATAATCATAAATAATAATCACAGTTAGAGTTTCAAGGGAATAATTGACAATTATGATTTGTCATAATCATGCAGCTTGCTTCTAGGAAAGACCAGTCTGCTGTTTAATAGTGATTGTTGGTCTCTTTGTGGCTCATCTCATTCTGCATTGATCTACTTTAGTACTTGGATGGTGTGATGCAGCTTCCGCTTTCTATTCCAGGTGTTCTCAGTGGAAAAATAAAACACTTTAACATTATGTGCCTTTTCCCTAATCTTCATTTGTATTATTATTATTATTATTATGCTTTCTTTCAGATTCATAATGCATAAATGAGACTTCTGCATTGGAGTGTTTATATTGAAAATTGTATTTTCGTTTATGTTGATTTTTACACTTTTTTTTTTTTTTATGTTGGTTTTTAAGCAGAACTAAATCAACTCTAAACAGAGTTCAGTGACAATAACAGTGACAATATTTGAAGAAAATTAAAATGAGCTGATTGACACTGATTGAACCTGAAATAATTTAATAACTGATTATCTTCGCAATATACTGAAAATGAACTTACTTCAGTTGGACAGTGACACTTTTTCTTATTTTTATTTTATTTATTTATTTTTTTAGATTGAACTGTTTGCTTCATGGAACTATATTGTTTATCCTGTTGATCAATGAAAAGCTGCTTTAAAACCGTTTGTATTGTGTAAAGCAAATAGAGAAATGTGTGCTATTATTAAGTGTTTGTGCTAAATTAGTTCCATGCTTACACATACATTATAACTGGTAGCTCTTCATGTGTATTTATTTGAATTATATTTAGGTGTTTACAGAAGGGTTTGACCGATGAGGATAAAGACAACCCTACCTCTCCACTTTCTTTTGATCAACAGAAGACCAGGAATGAAAACATTCAGGTATGCCTCAGATGCAGTACTTTAAATTCTCATGTAAAGTTTTTGTAAATGGCTAAAACAGCCTTTATACTGGTGCATCTCAGTAAATTAGAATGTTGTGGAAAAGTTTATTTCAGTAATTCAACTCAAATTGTGATGATTTTAGCTCACATTCAACAAATTTCTGAAATAAATGAATTTTTCCATGACAGTGTAATTTATTGAGATTCACCTGCATTTACTATAACTACCCCTTTTTTTTTTATTCCTGAGACCTCTGAAAAATAAGCTTTTTAATTGCTATTTGAGCATAAGAAGCTACATTCATGGGGCAATTAATTTCAGTTTTTGGTTGCTGATTTGACATATGTAATTTAATTGTGAGTTCAGCCAGCAGGTTTTGAGATTTCAGGATTCATTCATTCATTAAGACTTGGTCATGTATGAGCTGCCGGAAGCATTGCAAATATGCCGACAAGTGTACAGACTGTTTTAAGGGACTTTATTTTAAAATGATTTATTTTAATTACATTTTTTATGATGTAATTAATTCTTAGCTTTCATTAAATTCACAAACCTATTTTTTCTTATTTAATTACATATTTATTTATCATACATATTTATCTTTATTATTAGAACATATTTTCTTACTTTTTGCATTTTTTTTTCTGTCAAACGATTAATTGCGATTAATCGCATTCAAAATAAAAGTTTGTTTACATAGTACGTTTGTTTATTATGTATATTTATTATGCCTATATAAATATGCACACATGCATGTACATATCTAAAAAAAAATATATATTTTTATATACTGTATGTGTGTATATTTATTTATACATAATAAATATTCACAGTACACACACATATATTATGTGAATAAAAACTTTTATTTTGGATGCGGTTAATTGCGATTAATCTTTTGACAGCACTACATTTTTTATATCATTATGTTACAAGATAATCCTATTTAAATCAATCTGATAAACAAGTTGTTAAAAGTAATCCAAAAGTAATCTGATTAGATTTCCTAAAATATGTAATATAACTATTACATTACTGACTAAAATTGTTGTCATGGATTCTGGAATCTGCACCTAATTACAATTCATAAGTAATCTACCCAGCTCTGTTGACAGTCCATTTCTAAATGATTTTGATAGGTCATGGTATGATTGCAGATGGATAAGGAACCAGATTTTTCTGTCAGAAATGGCTCCACAAAGGCCAAAAAGAAGCTGTTTCCATCCTCTAAGCCTATTTTTTTATGCTTTACTTAATGGCTGATGCTACTAGTATAATTGAGAGTCTATTCATTTCAACATTTATTAGACTTTAAAAAGTAACTATACCACTTTCTATGAAGCCTGTATTTATAATACATTATAAAGTATACTTGGGGCATCATAATGAATGCATAATGCATTATAAAAAAGCTTCTAATACGTTACACCATCTTATGATTAGTCATAAGAACAGTTTCGATGCATTATAATACTTATGTGTGGTTATAGCTGTTAAGTACATCTTGCCATGTTCTTATACTACTTTGCTTAAAGCCATCAACGATCACTTATAGTAATAATATAGTATAGTAAAGTAGTAATATTTTTTTTCTCAAACAGCCATAAGATCAGATATCAGATCAGGTGAAAGTGTAATATGGCCAGTGTTGGGGGTAACTCATTACAAGTAATGCAGGTTACGTAATATTACTTTTTTCAAGTAACTGGAAAAGTAACGCATTACTTCATAATTTCCAAGAAAATATCTGAGCTACTTTTTCAAAAATTATGTATTTAATACCTTTTTATTAACCAATGTCTTTGCCGCTGACCTTTGTTTAAAAAGTAATGAAAAAGTAATTAACGCATTACTTTCCAAAAAAGTAACTAAGTAATTATATGCAGAGCTGGGTAGTGATTGCATGTAATATGGATTACGTAATCAGATTCCAAAAATGAAGTACTCGTAATCAGAAGAGTTACTTTTTCATGGATTAAATATTATTCACACAATAGCAATAAATTATTCATAATTCACTGATTTCCCCTAATTTCTTTTTTTTTTTTTCTCTTTTCAATTTTAATTTCTAAAACAGTCGACCAATTATATACATTCAGAAAGTCCAGTTTTGTGGACATTCACAGCATTTGACCACTGAGGATTTACACAAATCTGTTCAGGTTTAAGAAGGGTTTCAACATTGCAGCAATACTGATGAACACATTCATTTAAACAGGTTTTTTAACCACGTATTATGTCTTTGGAAAGCTTTTGTCTTTCCAACTCATTAAAAACACACATTCACATTATTTCTTATTTACATGTCATGCAGGCATCATCTAAACCTTATATGCCAAATATACAGCTGCATCTCAATACATTAGATTGTGTGGATAAGGTCATTTTTTTTTCTTCATTTTCCTAAGCTGTAAGTCGTAACAATCAGAATTTAAACCTGAAAACTAAAAACCTAAATATTTCAATTAGTGTGCAATGAATCTAAAATATAAGAAAGTTTGCTTTTTTTAAATTAAATTGCAAAAAATAAAGAACTTTTCCATGATTTTATTTTTGAGAAGTTCATAAAGCAACTGCAGGAGTTTGTGAGTTTAATGAAAAGCTAACAATTAATTAAATCATTACAAAAATAAATAAATAAATAAAACAAAGTTTTAAAAGGCAAAGTCCCTTTCAAGGCTATTTCTGTAGTTTCTGTTTTAAAATAATAATTAACAATTCAAATAAAACACTTGCTAAAAAAGATTAAATATTTTTATTTACCTGCACACCATGTGACCATTAATCAATATCAAAGAAAAGGTGAACATGCACATGTTACTTATATATATATATAATCTCTCACATAGCCTATCAGCTTAAATGTGACTTTATACAACATTCAATATATTTAAAGTTGATATTGGTATATTAGAAATATTATGTTGTGTTTTTGCTCAGTTTTGCAGAGAACATAGTTGAAGCTATAGCAGAGTTGTCTTGCACTTCCGATTTAGCATTTAGAGTAATTTAATAAAAAAATATTATAGTGATTATGTTGCACATATTTTGGTTACTTTTTAATATAACCTTTACTTTAAATAAAAAAGACAAAATGTCTCCACTTCCTTCCAGTATAGAAAAGTGAAAAAAAAAAAAAAAAAAAAAGTATAGAAAAGCCAAAACATTGACATCAGACATCCCCTGAAAGAACCCAGTATAATCAAAATAGACATAATGAAGACCAAAAAATAGTTTTTCTTTAGTGTTTCAGATTATTTTTTCTTTCAGTTCAGATTTAGCAGTTCATAAATGTATAATTTGTGTTTTTTTATGTATACTTAGGCAAACAAAAGAAGCTGGACCGCAAATGAATGTGCTGCAGGTGAAAGGCACCTAATGAAATTCATTGTGAGGAACCAAGTTCCAGTGGAAATGGACTGTCAGCATTGCACTGACGCAGAAGCTCAGGTTTGAGGAAATTGAGACTGGAAGGCAGTCAAAGTTTTCATCAAAAACACAAGAAAAGTACAGTAAAATACAGTTCCATCTCAACCTTCCCACTAGTGTTCACCTCAGGATCATAATTTCTTAAGAGCTTTCAACAAAAGGTCGGTCTTCTTTCCTTTGTTTTCGTTGTATTATCCTCTTAAAGGGTTAGTTCACCCAAAAATGATTTTTAAAAAACCCATAAGAAATTTGGGTAACACTCTATAATAACCGCACACTATGACTCATTAGTTAAGCATTAGTAAATAGTCAACTCATTTTTTGTAAAGCATTATCCCCACAATAATAGGCAGTAGAAAGCATTTTATTAATGCGGCTATAAAAGTTTTGTTCCTGATCTATAAGCATATCTACCTAATGTAACTCTCTTTTATTAATTTAGAAATGATATATTGATCATTAATAAATTAAAATACAATTAATTCATACATTATTAACAGACCAGTTATTTAAACCACAGTTGTCTGTGGTTCATAAGATCTTTTAGAAAGCGTAAATCAATTATTAATAAACTTTAGGTGCACATTTATACATATTATTTAGACATACAATAATAGTTACTCTGTGTGTTAATAAATACTTTAACATATATTCTTACTGTAAGTCATGAATAATTCAGTTTGGTATTAAACATTTAGTAGTTGTTAGTTATCTATTTTTATGAGCTCATCTAAAGTGAAGTTTAATTATGCCTCATAAAACTTATAAATTATATTTACAGACTCAGCTATTTTCTAAACAGGAAAAATAAATAAACACAGAGTGATACAGAACCTAGAAATGTTTATTTCCAGATGCAATAAAAAAAACTGTACACTTGTTCTAAAATGAAAATTAAACCTCTGCAATGCCATAAAAAAAATACCTGTAGAAAACCTCTAGAAAACAACTTGGAGTAACATGAATCTAAGCATCTTCAATTTGATAGAAAAATATATTTTTTAATATGATCATTTGTGAATATATTTGAATTCTTATTTTAGCTAATTGTGAGTCTTTGAGGTATAAATAGTCTTCACTTTAGATGAGCTCACAGTTAACTGACAACTGCTAAATGTTTTATAACTACCTGAATTAATCAAGAATTATGGTAGGAATATTAATAAAGCGTTCATTAACACTCTCTTACTATATTTCTAAATAATATGCATCAATGTACATTAAAGGGATACTTCACCCAAAAATGAAAATTATGTCATTAACGACTCACCCTCATGTAGTAATTTTTGTTATTTTCGACCAAAATGTATTGTCGAAGCTTCAACAATTTCTAACTGAGCCACTGATGTCACATGGACTACTTTGGTGACGTTTTTATTACCTTTCTGGACATGGACAGTATACCATACGTACATTTTCAATGGAGGGTCAGAAAGCTCTCTGATTAAATCTAAAATATCTTAATCTGTGTTTTGAAGATGAACGGAGGTCTTACAGGTTTGGAACAACATCAGGGTGAGTCATTAATGACATCATTTTCATTTTTGGGTGAACTAACCCTTTGGTTAGATGGTTCATTAATCATTTACTTGCACTATCTAGATAATCTTATGAACCACTAATGACAACAAAAAAAACTGTTTGCAAATGTAATACTTCATTAATGATCAAATTATAATTTCTAAATCAAGTATGAAATATAATTAAGCACATTATAGATGTACTATAGATGTACTAAAATCTAAAACAAACATGCATTTATAAACTGCTTACTATTGTCTAATGTAGAGGTAATGCATTATAAATGATGAATTCACAGTTTACTGATACTTAACTAATGATTCATTGTTCATTGTGTGCAGTTATAAAAATTATGAAAAGTTTTTAGAACTTCTTTAAACACATGAAGATATTTTGAATGATTCCTGTGAGATTTCTGTCCTTTTGCTGAAAAACTGTCCATTGTAAACATTCAAACTTCAAAAATATTAATAAACATTGAAGTAATTAAATGTCAATGTAATTTAAATGTCCTGAGAGTGAGTAAATAATGTGTCCATTTTTGGGTGAACTAAACCCTTTAAGCATCTTCATCTTAAATATTAAATAAAAAAAAGTGTGACCAAAGGCAAATGTCTTTTATATGTTCAGGTTGTTCTTACAGTTTTATGTCAAGGAAAAAAAACTGTTGACTTTTTTTGCATTGTGATTCCTTTATCACATTGACTGAACAAAGATTTTTGTATCCATATAAAAAAAAACATGTAAAATGCTGTCTAATCACTTTTTGTATGGAACTACCCATAGTGTTATATTATTACCGAATACAAGATCACTGAAGACATATGTTGTTGCAGTGTTGTGTGTGTTTTTTTTTTGGGTTAAGTGTGCATGTAAAATATTACTTGCAGCATACTCGAGGAAAACATGTTTCCCAAGTCATTATCTTTACAGTGCTTGCATTGCCCCAAATCTGCTTTATAGGGGAAAACAGTAATGTATTATTCCACATATTCTTACATTTTTGTTTATCATATGAATAGTGAGTTGTAGGTCAAGTCTTCATTTTGTAGGAACACTGCATTGTTTTGGTCATGGAATGGACTCCTCTAATGAAGACAGTTTAGTTGGTGTCTTGTAGGCTGAAGTAGTTCAGAGGACTCGTTCATTTGACTAGGATTTGAGATCTATTGAGCTGGAGGTCATTTTTCTAAATGCCATTTTTCCACCTCATGAAATGTTGCTCAGATCCAGCCAATCATAAGAGGGCCTAAATTAATCTGCTCACAAACCTATTAGCTTTAAGGATAAAAATTATCAATTAAATTTATGTGATAAGCAAGGCCAAATTAATGGAAATTGTTGTTTCCAGATGGTAACTTTCGGTCCCTGCTAGGATATAAAAACTAGAAATATGTGTGTATCTGAAAGCGGACCCCACAAGTCCTAAATGTTGGAACCGGACCCCACTAGTGACTAAAAAACGCACATGGAGAAATTTTGGTTGGAATTTTGTTACTCTGAAGTGATATTTGTGATTAAGAATTTTTTATTATCTTGCATGATTTTTTATAAGTGTGTAGGACCACTGGAAAGGGTGGACCCCACAATTGGGTAAAAAACGGAGGACCCCACTATGTAAGAAAAACAAGTATGTGTGTTATATATATATATATGTGTGTGTGTGTGTGTGTGTGTGTGTGTGTGTGTGTGTTATATATATATGTATATGTGTGTGTGTGTGTGTGTGTGTGTGTGTGTGTGTTATATATATATATGTATATGTGTGTGTGTGTGTGTGTGTGTGTTATATATATATATATATATATGTGTGTGTGTGTGTGTGTGTGTGTGTGTTATATATATGTGTGTGTGTGTGTGTGTGTGTGTGTGTGTGTTATATATATATGTATATGTGTGTGTGTGTGTGTGTGTGTGTGTGTGTTATATATATGTGTGTGTGTGTGTGTGTGTGTGTGTTATATATGTGTGTGTGTGTTATATATGTGTGTGTGTGTGTGTTATATATATGTGTGTGTGTGTGTGTGTGTTATATATATATGTGTGTGTGTGTGTGTGTGTGTGTGTGTGTGTGTTATATATATATATGTATATGTGTGTGTGTGTGTTATATATATATGTATATGTGTGTGTGTGTGTGTGTGTGTGTGTGTGTTATATATATATATGTGTGTGTGTGTGTGTGTGTGTTATATATATATATATGTATATGTGTGTGTGTGTGTGTGTGTGTGTGTTATATATATATGTGTGTGTGTGTGTGTGTGTGTGTGTGTGTGTGTGTGTGTGTGTGTGTTATATATATATATATGTATGTGTGTGTGTGTGTTATATATATGTGTGTGTGTGTGTGTTATATTTATATATATATATATATATATATATATATATATATATATATATATATATATATATGTATATGTGTGTGTGTGTGTGTGTGTGTTATATATATGTGTGTGTGTGTGTGTGTGTGTGTGTGTGTGTGTGTGTGTGTGTTATATATATATATATGTATGTGTGTGTGTGTGTTATATATATGTATGTGTGTGTGTGTGTTATATTTATATATATATATATATATATATGTGTATGTGTGTGTGTGTTATATATATATATATATATATGTGTGTGTGTGTGTGTGTTATAGTGTGGCCACACACTTCTGAATAATTTACTGATCTGACCAATCAGAGGCTAAATACGTCATAAATAGTGATGACGGACGAAAATTACAAATATTTATGAATAAATAGACGTATAATCAGCTGAAATTAAATATAAATTTGATAATATAATCCTGTTTAATTAAAAAAATAATAATTTACACCAGAAGCAGCTCTCATTTACATCCATGAGCATTAGTGTCTAACTTTGAAGCTTATATTGTCAGTTTATCAGTGTCTGTGTGCAGATCGCGCTGCCGGTCCGCCCCTCCCCCACATAACGGACACTTACCGAGAGATCAGAGAGAAACGGGGAACGGCTCAGTACAGAGAGACTTAAAGATCGTAGTTTATGGTCTATGAACAATGTGACACACGGCAGGAGAAGGACACTTCAAGGCATGTACCTTTTCATTTAAGTTGTCTTTATGTGCCTATTAGTTTATTCATTAAAATAAACAAGCCACATAAACGTGTGGAAAAATGCAAATTGTTTATTTTTTATTACATATAAAAAATGATATTGTTTTTTGTAATTTGTTAAAACAAAAAACTAAAAATCTGCCATTGTCTCATATGATCGGTTCTGCTCATAGACTGTGGTTCTGCTGCAGGTGTGTGCCCCTCCCACATCACCGGAGAACCGTTACAGCAGAGATCCACTCATGAGAACAGAACAGGCTCTGTTATATATATATATATTAGTAGTAGTAGTAATAAAATATTAACTTACTAATTAACTATTATGTTATTACTACTAGTATTATTACGTTTCATTTTATTTAGTTAATTTAAAATGAGCTGTGTTTAAATGTATCAGAAGTCAACACGTTTATATTTTGTTTATAAATGTATTCTTAATATGTTGAGTGTCAATGAGACTGTATTTGCTGGTTCTGGCTCAGTCTGCGGTTTCTGCCCTTCCTCCAACTACAGCAGACACTCCAGAGTCCAGAAGAGACTCACATTCAGAGCAGCGCGAGAGTGGCACCTATACAAACTAGAAATAAAGGTGGTGCTTACAGGATATATAAAACTATTATAGATGTGTATATGTCATTGTACGACACCCAGCAGTTTTTCCTCACTTTTATTTTACGTAAAATATTTTAAAACATTTATTCCTATATTTACCATTAATTCATTAAAAATAGAGACCTATTCCAGTTTATATTTTATGAGCAGCTTTGTATTTGCTGATATTGTTACTGTATTGGTAATTAAACAGAACTAGAAGAAAATAATATGGAGTTGCTATGTTGATGCTCATTTAGATGTAGTTGTGCGCATGCGTGCAGCTCCACGCGCTCTTTGTTTACATTCCAGCTCCAGCTGTCCTGCGTCTCAGTGCAGGAGTAAAGCCAGATTCACCTGTGTGCATATTTACATTACAGTCGCCATTTTATACCTATGCTAAACAATCTTTAAAACCCGCTGTATTCGGGGAGAATCGACTTTTTCCCTGCGGATATGTTTTTAGGATTTTTGTAATCGCATTTAAATAATTTACTTTTTGTCGCTGTTCGCATATAATGACCTAATTTTAATAAAAAGCATGTTGCTTGCTATATAAAATGTTTTTAGGAAGACTTTGTTGATTATAATGAGTTAGAGCACTTTGTGTGAAGTGTCCTCGTTTGTCAGCGATCGAAACAGGGGTGTGTTCTATTCAGAGGAGCTCATAACTAGCTCTACCCCTAGTAAGGCTGTATTCTCCACAACAGCAGCCTCGAAGTGCCCTATGTAGGCGTCACTGTGCCGTTTGGAGCAGTGCAGGGTTTGCTGAACCAGTGACGGGATCAAAATAAGGTTCGTAATCAGATACATTTCAAGGTCTTTGCCAAAATATATGTATTATATTTAATAAATAAATGGAGGCACACGTTTAACGTGAAATCCAAATATGTCATTTACGCAAGTAAACGCAAACGCGTTTTCCCGGGAAATGCAGACACGTGACAATGACGTCGGCAATCGGGGACGCGTTTCCCGCGAGACAAACCCACCCATCCCCAGCCCATGCATCATTAATGAAGGAAAGGTAAGATCAAGCCTTCTTCACTAAATACATGATAACTACATATAATAACTGTGTTCAGTTGGTAAGATGTATAACTTTAGTAATAATAATAATAATCTTTTTAGGGTTTTATTCATTTGTTAATTGTGTGTCAGTTTTCTGATAGCTGTAATTGAAAATATACAAATCAAAGTAATCAAGGTAGTGGTTGAACTATATGAACTACACTAGATTTTTGTATTTTTAAAGTGTGTCAAGCCCCAAAGCTGACAAAAAAAATATTATCTAAATCTAGCTCTCTATTTTAAATATACAATAATTCTGTATGATGGACAGATCAAAATTAAGTTTTTGACTGAAAATTTCCAATATGCTGTAGCTATTAATATAAATATGAACTGACAAATCATCTGGTCACAGACACACATGATCCAATGGTTTGTCCAACAACATTTTTGTAATTTAGTGCTGTTTTTACAACAACATTTATGAATGTACTGTCATTATATTGAGAACTGCAGCCTAAACTGACAGTATTGGTGATTAATAATTATTTTTTGATATTTCTGTAATGGTTAATCCAGCAGTATATGTAGCTCTTTAATTATTGTTATTATCCATTCATTTGCGAATTTACTGTTTTACAAGAAAAGCAGAAAATAGTAGTAAAGCAATTTATCATTTTTTTTATTCAGATGCCCAAATATTTAGTTAATACTGTCTAGTAAATTTCTTAAGCACTGTATGTGATTTACAAATTCATAAGATCACCATAAAATCATAATAAAGGGAAAACGCAAAATTAAGCGTCTGCTTTTTCCTGTGACTAAAGAACTACACATACTGCTGGATTAACCATTACAGAAACATCAAAAATGATTTTATTTTTTATTATTTATTATTATTTATTGTGGTTGTTTATGTCAGGTTTTGGGACTCTTTTTGTTGTGTTTTGATTTGGTTTAGTCCTGTTTGTCTTTGGTTCCTTCCACTTCCTGTTTGACCTTGTTTGGTTTTGTTCCTGTCTCCACCCCTAATTAAGTCATTATCAGTTAAGTGCCTTCACCTGTCTGTGTCTTGTTAACCACCCTATTTAAGTTAGATTCTGTTCATTGTTTGATTGTTTGTTCTCGTCGTTGTGTGCGTGTCTCCTTGCCTGTCTCCTGTTGGATTTATTCTGTGGATTTTGTTATTAAAAGACTTGTTTTGTTCCTGATCTCGACCTTGAACTCCTCGTTTGTCCTCCGCACACGACACGTGACAGTTTATTTTGTTCACCTTATATTTCTTTTTTTCCAGTCATTACAGGAAAGCTGGCCTGTGTCACTATGCTGGGAATCAAAAGAAATAAAAGACAAAAAAAGACCTGAACAGGATGGAGAGCATTGCATTGTAAAACCGATAAACCAGGGCTTCAAGAGCAATTCATCACATATAAAGGCAAGATATTTCAGTATTTACAACTAAGCAAATTACAGATAATATTAACATGCAAAACTGAGAAGGTAATGTATATTTGTGATTCCTGAAAACAGTGCTGCATGAATGAGTCATAAAACACAGAAACAAGTTGTATGTTTGCACTTCTGGTTCATCATCACAAAGTCAGTGTTTTGTTTTAAAGATCTGAGTTGACCAGAAGCTCTAGATATTTTCACATTTTATTCTACAAAAAAACATACATCAGTAATAGCCCTTGTGTTTATAGTGTTTATTGACTTCTGACGCTAGTATTTAGGCTTCAAAATAAAAGTTGTGCTTATTTGTGAAGAGAGTATCACAATGAACAAATGTGAAAGAATTCTAAACTATTGTTGTCACAGAGCTTATTTTCTACAATAATAAGTGGCATGTTTTTTAAAGAGTGTTTTTCTTTATTAAACTTTACTGCACAACACTCCAAAGCATAATATTGCAGTTTTTACTGCACTATGTTTCATATTAAATATCATTTAATACTTAATTGCATTAAAAAATCTATTGCTTTCTTAATTCAAAGGTTTACTCGAGTACAAGAACTACATTTTTAATGTTCTTAAGACCTGAAGGTAAAACAAACAACAACTTTTACTGTAGGACAGCTAAAGAAACGCACCTGTACTAGGTTTTCTATCCTTTACAAATATTTCTGATATTGAAATTTACTGATTTCTTTTTGACATTCAGTCCCATCATGCCGCTGCTTTTTCATCGTCTGACTTGGACACAGAGAACAGCAATGGTCCACATAAGAAAGCTGACCATTCAACAGTCAGACAAAGGAAGAGCATCAGGAAATAAAACGGTGACCATCTCATGCATGCATCTGTTGATATCTGTTGATATGTATTGAGGATAGTAAAAACTATTCGAGACAGAGCCATTGACAGCTTTTCTTCTGTCTCGTCTTAAACATGTGTATTGGAAGTAGGGCTGAGCGATATGGGCAAAAAAAATATTATTGATATTAAGATATTGGTAATTATCACAATAAAATACAAATCCTTTTCACATTTTAAAGGCACTTCTTGCTCTTAAGTGAAAGTTGTAGAAACCAAATCATTAATTGTAGTTTTAAATGACTCTTTATGGTCAGAACATGACAAACACTTCACGTTTTTGAATTCTTTGAACTTTGATATCTTAATAGAAAAATACATCTTGGTTTCTGCATATTCTAATGAGCGATATTGTTAATTACAGAAAAATGAATGACCAAGTAAAAAAAAAAAATCAGGCTAGTAAAAATGTTTTTGCCGTTGGCAGGTGTGGCAAAAAAATAGTTTTAGGCCCTGATTAAATGTCATCAATGAATATTTACTGAGTAATACACTATTTTGTAGAGATTCAGAGTCAAGTTATAGGGACTAAAAATTACTTCAGAAAGATGGCAGCATTATAATGTTATTTTTACATAGATATTAGTAAAATCTGTTAACTTTAGCAATATTTGTTGCATTATGTGCCAATGGTGACCATTCAAAAATGGGGAAACAGCACTTTTCAAGTTTTTCTCCAAAGTTTGCATGTCTGTAACTCAAGAAGTATTAAAGATATCTTTATGACCTCTTAGATATTGGGTCTTAACACACTTTCCTTTTGGCTTTTTTTATTTTTTAACCTACGAGATTCGGGTCCAGAGATGTTGATATGGGTCCAGGAGTAAGTTGTTATTTTCAGATGTCAAAAACCAATAATGTTGAAACTAGAGATGTATCTCATTTCCTTCTGTGAAGACAGCTGCATTGAACATACCAGTCTGAGTGCCATAAATACTCTATAATACCATTGGCACATAATGCATGGAGCTTAGATCATGACAAAACTAGCTGAATCTGAATTGTGTAAAATTGAAAAAGTGTCTTTTAACAAAACTGAATATAATGTGGCTTTTAACATAGCTCTGAATTTTATATTTTTTACTTGAATATTGAACATTTGAAATTTAACACAAATTATTTTTTTATGGTAGTTTTTTTTAATAGACATGTATTTTCAAACAGCAGATTTTTTGTTCTGAATTGTTAGACTGCAAATATCCATTTTTTAAAAAATATAAGTTTTCAAGATGAAGAAGAAATTCAGAACATCAAATTCAAAATTCAAAATGCAGAAATTCAGTTTGTACAGAAAGAAGGTCAGAGGTTATCCACAGGGAAAAGTAGATGATCTCAGAAAAGTCGAATGAAGCATTTACTGTGAGCAGGAGGGGACATGTTCAGTTCACTTAGGCTAGTTTTGTCATGGTCACAACATATTACCTCATGGGAACATATTAATGTTAATATTTGATATTAATATTTCATATTAATGAAAAGTTTTATTGGTTGTAAATAATCTGCCCGGTAATAAGTTAAAGGCGATATAAAAGGTGGTCAAATGCTGTGTCTCCACCTGAATAATGTCTAGTCTATGTGTGAATGTCCACAAAACTGGACTTTCTGAATGTATATAATCGGTTGGCTATTTTAGAAAGGAAAATTTAAAAATGAAAAAGAGAAATTAGGGAGAACCTTGTACCTCATCCTCACCTCTAATTAGTTCATCACAGGTGTCTGAGACATTCACATTAAGGGAGGTGGGTAAATTAAAAATAAAAGGTCTCTGCATATAGGCAAACTAATATAGATGTAACTTAGGCTTCTCCTTGATTTTATTGTCTCAGGGGAGAGGGGTTAAATCTAAACAATAATAACTGCATTTTTGGGATGAGCAGCAGTGTGTTAGCTTTGAATAGGATGATGTGGAAATGTTTCTTTTTTTTCTCTCCGTTTAGTACTACGCTTCAAAAGATACATAAACACTTAAGTACTAAAGTAAAATTTACCCTGATTATTCAGTTCAGTTTATACCCCCTGACTCTTAATGAATCATGTTGCCTTCTTGAGAATCAGTAAATGTTTTCACCTTTTGTAATAGTTGTGTATGAGTCCCTCAGTTGTCCTTAATGTGAAAGATAAATCTCAAAATCATACAGTCACTCTTGGAAAGGGGTCAAATAGTCTGCTCTGGACTCATGAACAACTATCACAAAACATAAAAACAGTCGTGAATCTTCAAGGGCATGTAAACTTTTGAACAGGGTCATTTTTATAAACTCAGTTATTATTTTGTCATGTGGAGAATATATAAACATCTGGGCCTGTATTCACAATTTTAATGCTAAAAGTAACTTGCCAATTTAGGAGAAAATGCTAAAAATAATGAGTGTGTCAGTCCTAAATGTAAGACTCCTACATGTTTGCTCTAAGAGTATTTCACAAAGCATTTTAGCATTAAAACCAGCTCCTAAATTTGTGAAACATTAGAAGTAGTGAAGAGGACCTCATAAGTCACTAAAACCAAATCACAAACTATCCTCCCTGCTGACCATCAGAAAGTCTAATGGTTTCCAGTACAAATACCATTACAAACATTTCAAAACATCAACTATTAACCATTAAAACTGTTGATTTACTTTTGTAGTGTTTTTTGGGACATGTTCCTTTTAAGATTTAGTGGTTTTAACAAGCCAACAATAGCTGACCAATTACCAGTAGACCCCGACAGACACCATTATAGTTAGCATTAAAACCAGTACAATTCCCAGTAAAACCATAATACATTCTGTGATGGTTTCTATAGTTTTTTTGCTCTTTGCACACATATGTTTTCCCACACATCTTTTTTTGGTTTTGGAGGATATCCCAACTCCAAATGTTCCTTTGATTATATCCTTGTTCTTGCGTCCAGTTTGGTTTTCTTTTACGTTTGAATGTCTTACTATCAGCCATGATTATTCTACTCTTTTAATTTTGAGGCTGTTTATACACATTTCCGCTAATTGTTTACAAACAGCACTGCATGTTAAACAGTTAGCGGATATGCGTATACAATTAGCTGAACTTATATTTAATTAGTGACACTTTAAATGTTTAAAAGGTCAACCCCATTCTTACTCTTAGCTTGAGGCTTTTCTCTATTCCTTAGTAAAGGTTTGTCTCAACAGCTTTGTGAATAGGTTTTAATAAAAAACTCTTAGCTAAAAACTTTTACTGCTATTTAGGAGAACTCTTAGTAGTAGGATAAAAAGTTTTGTGAATACGAGCCTGGTTATGTGAAATTCACATCATCAGTACTAAATAAAACATTATTTCATGATCCCTCTTATTTTGTTAACATTATTAACATTTTGCATATTCTGCAAGGATTATGTAAGCTTATGATCACAACTGTAAATGCCATTTAAAACTAGTGCTGTCAAACGATTAATCGCATCTAAAATAAAAGTTTATGTTCACATACTATGTGTTTGTGTACTGTGTATATTTATTATGTATATATACAGTCAGGTCCATAAATATTGGGACATCGACACAATTCTAACATTTTTGGCTCTATACACCACCACAATGGATTTCAATTTGAGGGTATTTACATCCAAATCAGGTGAACGGTGTAGGAATTACAACAGTTTGCATATGTGCCTCCCACTTGTTAAATCCCTCAAATTAAAGCTGACAGTCTGCAGTTAAAGCACATCTTGTTCGTTTCATTTGAAATCCATTGTGGTGGTGTATAGAGCCAAAAATGTTAGAATTGTGTCGATGTCCCAATATTTATGGACCTGACTGTATGTGTGTGTGTTATATATATATATATATATATATATATATATGTGTGTATGTGTGTGTGTGTGTGTGTGTGTGTGTGTGTGTGTGTGTGTGTGTGTGTGTGTTATATGTGTTTGTAGACATACATTTCTTCAGTCCTGCTGTAATCCTGTATTCTCCTCCATGATCCACACTAGAAAACACACACAGACACACACACACACACACACACACACACACACAATTTCAGTCAGTTAACAAACTGTTGCTATGCAGTTGCCAGGGTACTCGGATGATTGCTATGCAGTTGCTAATATACTTGGGGTGGTTGCTAGGCTTTTGATATGTAGTTGCTAGAGTACATGGGGTGGTTGCTAAGCTGTTGCTATGTAGTTGCTAAGATACTTGGGGTGGTTGCTAGGCTGTTGCTATGTAGTTGCTAGAGTACATGGGGTGGTTGCTAAGCTGTTGCTATGTAGTTGCTAAGATACTTGGGGTGGTTGCTAGGCTGTTGCTATGTAGTTGCTAAGATACTTGGGGTGGTTGCTAGGCTGTTGCTATGTAGTTGCTAGAGTACATGGGGTGGTTGCTAAGCTGTTGCTATGTAGTTGCTAATGCGCAGTGCATCTCAATAAAGAACTCTGTGAAAGATATCCAAGAGTCTCCTGGTTCTCTGCTTCAATGAAGAAAAAAGTTTTCTACACCAGCACACAACTGTTGATCCACGACTGCCACAACATCGCAGTTACTTACTGGCAACGTCACAAAGTTACACTGTGGCGACATATAGGCACCTTTCACTTTTCCGGTTGCCATGACGTAACTAATTATGACGCCACGATGAAACTTTGGTCACCAGATTACGTTGCAGTTACATAATTTTATTAGTAACCAATAAATGATTATTATTTTACCACTGCTGTCTGCATCCTCTCTGTCTGGGGTGCGTGACGAAGCGGGCGCAATCATATTTCAATGGAAGCCTCAATGTCTTTACTGGGTGTTTTTAGGGAATATTTGCATTTATTCACATGGTGGACTGTCATGATTTTGGCTAATGTATGTCACTACTGAATGATGCACATACCCTGATGTTATAGAATAATAAATTAATGAAAACCTAATTTTAACCAAAAATTTATATTCAACCTATTTCTTGAATTTCCTGAAAACATCCCAGCGCCACATCCGACGGGTTTTCCCAGATCGCATCACACACACATACATATACATACATATATATATATATATATATATATATATATATATATATATATATATATATATATATATATATACACACACTGCCCTACAAAGGCAAAAGACCCTAACTCGCTTAAGTGTGAAACTGAGAAAAATTACTTTAAAGTTTTGTTATTTGTTCAGCCAAATTAATTATAGGTAAGACACTAAATATTTGGCAATTTGATGTTTTAGAAATAAAAATGATCTACATTCAAAAATTTGTGAGCTCAGAGTTTATTTTTACCCCTATTTTGAAGTTACTGTACTTGTGTCTGCAAAAAGTGAGAAGTCACACCAAGGCAAAAGGCAGTAACTCCCACATTATCAATATTTAGTTGATCACCATTTACAAACTGGTTATAGTAACACCTGTATAAAATCTAGTGATCATGGGCAGTCTCATCGGCTATTGCAGTGGTTCTTAAATATTTTATACCAAGTACCACATTAAAAAAATAACAAGAAAAGGTAAGATATGAATTTAATTGCAAACTCCTAGTCTACTGATTTTACAATTGATCATGCTACACATTACTGAATTTGAGTCCACACGTCCAAACAGGAATGACAGCTTGCTAAATAATCTGCATTATAAAAAAGGAAAGAAAAAAATATATCATAAGCGATTTTTCACGCTTGCGTATTGTTGCCAAGGTATCCCTTTACAGTGCTTAATATGGAGCTGCTTGGCAGATCACGATCTATCTAATTTGTTTGTCTAATACTTCAGTGACGGATCAGATGTATGAAAGTATACAAGTTACACCTGTAATTGAAATGCTTCACTGACTTCAATGGACAGTAGAACACTGTATAACTCCAAGACGGCACCATAACTTAATATTGACATGCAGCTAAACAAAGGCAGAATGCCCTAAATCAATTTGAATGTTCCAAACAAAGCGAAAGAGTGCTAACTGGTCTTTTAAAGTGTTCTGCCCTGGTTTCTCCAGAGGTTTTCGAATTTACTGTTACAACAATACATTATTTTCTCTGAAAAACAACTAAATTGACTCAATATACTGATGCACATGATAAAGGATGTCTTGAATGTCCCAAAAATATCAATAACTCATTTCGACCAAATCGAAGTTAAGGTCTTTTGCCTTTGTAGGGCAGTACATACACATATTATATATTTACATACAGAGATGCCGAAAAGTTTAAATAGTAAACCCAAAAACTCCTATTGCTTGACATACTTGAGTTTGTCCAGTGAGCAGTTTGGATCCTTCAGTTTCTCAGAAAGCAGCTTGACTCCTGAATCTCCTGGGTGATTGTAGCTCAGATCCAGCTCTCTCAGGTGTGAGGGGTTTGAAGTCAGAGCTGAAGACACATAATGACAGCCTTTCTCTGTCACCATACAGCCAGACAACCTACAAAAACATACAAACAATCCACATCACATTAGTTTGTTCTTCCCTTTTATATTAAACTGTTTATTCACGCCTGTCAGTTTACTTAATGTCGACTTTAAGTTGTTGTCAAAACTGTTATCAGTGCGACTGGAATCTACATTGCCATCAATTATATCTCCAGATCAGACTGGTTTTATAAAGAGCTTTATTTCAGGCTATAAACTAAATCTAGCCAAAAGTGATTTTTTTTTTCCACTAAACTCCATTTAAAATGGCACAGGGTAAATTTAAATACCTTGGAGTTTGGATAATCAATATATTTCAAGATCTTTTGAAGTTTAACTTTGATAACTTACTATCTCAAGTTCAGAAAGACTTTGAGAGATGGTCAGTAGTCCCTTTATCCTTAGCTGGCAGACTTAATACTGTAAAAATGAATACCCTCCCAAAATTCTCGTATTTGTTTCAGTGTATACCCGTTTTTCTTCCTCTGTCCTTTTTTCGAAGACTTGATGGATTAGTTACAGAGTTTATATGGAATAAAAAAACTGCTAGAATTCGTAAAGCACTTCTTCAACATCCTAAGTCTCTTGGAGGTATGGCCTTGCCCAACTTTCAATACTACTACTGGGCTGCTAATTTCTGAGTCTTTCAGTACTGGCTAAACCAACTCCAGCCTCAGTGTTCACCTATGTGGCTTGCCATGGAAGTAACTTCATGTTTGCCCACTACACTAGCAGCCCTGTTACATTCTCCTATTAACAGTTCATACTCTCTCTTTACCAAAAATGTAATTGTAAAAACTTCACTGTGAATCTGGAGACAGTTTAGACGCCATAATGGATTACAGGCTTTTTCTATGTCTGCCCCCATAGCATCAAAAATTTGTTTTCCCACCATCTATGATGGATAGAACTTTTTCCCATTGGGCAACATACGGCATATCAACATTTAGAGATTTATATATAGATGATGTTTTTGCATTTTTTCAACAGTTTTCAGATAAGTTTTCAATGCCCAATTTTTTTCTGGTATTTGCAGGTTCACAGATTTATTCATGATATGCATCCTCAATTTCCTAGTCTTCCTGTAACAACTCCCTTGGACTCGTTCCTTGAACCAAGATCTATCGGGAAAAGGATGATTTCCTGGGAAGAAGACCTATCAGAAAATATTCCAGATGAATTATGGGAAAATATCCTAAATAGGGTCCATTCGTCATCTTTATGTGCCAATCATAGTTGGATCCAATGCAAAATACTGCATCGTATTCGCTGGACTAAAGTTAGGTTCTCCAAAATTTACCCTGAGGTCGATCCTATCTGTGATCGCTGTCGTCAGGGTCCAGCAACCCTGGCACATATGTTCTGGTCCTGTCCAAGTTTACATGAATATTGGGTCCAAATGTTGAATTTTTGTAGCGATAACAGCACTCTTCTGTGTACTTCCCTTACCAGTTCACCTAGGTTACAAGGCAGACTTTGTGGCTTTTGTATGCCTCCTGGCGAGACGTTTGATTCTAATGCATTGGAAATCATCTGAGCCACCTACCCACTCAAGGTGGATTAAAGAGATTTTTCACTTTATCAAACTGGAAAAAATTAGGCATGCACTGAGGGGCTCTTCCAAGGGCTTCTATAAAATTTGGGTCTCTTTTCTTGAGTATATGGAAACACATGTGGAGGATTTATATTGATATGCATGTTTGATCTGATTGTTAAATGCTGTCATTGGGCCTCATTTATGAAACGAACGTATGACAGAAAATTGGGCGTACGGTCGTTTCTACGTAAAACTTGCATTTATCAATATGGACGTGACTGGTAGCTACGATCAAATCTCACGTCAGGCCTGAGCTCGTGTACGCAAGTTTTTGAGTTAGACTGAATTTGTGTGCAGCCTAGAAATTTTTGGAGAATTTTATAATGACAACATTTTGTTTATTTAGATTATTTACCTGGCCGACAAACAAATTATTATTATTTTTTTATTCTTTTAGGGTGTTAGATTTGTATGCACAAATGACAGCATAAACAACAGACCATGAGGATTCACACGTCTTCACATCACCCAACTGAACAGAGAAAAACAGAAAATATAAATAGAATAAATTAAATAAAGAGGGCTAGTCTACACGAAATGTATTTCTCTTAATCAATTAACAGATTTTAAAAAGGAGAAAAAAACCAACTCTGTGACATTCAGCGGGACCGTCTCAGTCTCTGTCCGGCGCGGGTAAAACAATTATAATGCTGACGGTGAGGTACAATTCATATTCATTCATTAAATAACATAAAAAGTTAATTTGAAAACCTTATATGAGCCTTAATTTCATAAACAGCGCGAGTGAATGACCGCACACTCTCTCTCTCTCTCTCTTTCTCTCTCAAAGTGTGCAAATGGCTTCCGATCAGCACATCGCGTCTGACTTTAGCGCTGCACAGTTGACACAGAAATTGTTGCTTGCGCAATAGAGGCGGTGTCCCATTGTCGTTAAAGTTTATAAATTGCATTTCTTTTGAATTATTTCCAGTATTTAACCATCAACCACGCGCTCTCCTGAAGACTGGCCGCTCATGCGCACTCAAAGCGCACACACATAACGCCAGCTTCACATAACTCTGTTTTCAGTGCATATTTTTTCCCACGCTCAACGGATTAAAGCGTTCAAGCTGCGCACGGTTGCGGTCTGGCAGTGCGTTTAAAGAGCGGTGCGTCTGAGAGAGTTTCCGCACGCGCAGAATTAAAGCGACAGCGCATTGTTTGTGGTAAATATGAGCAAGAATTGACACGAAAACGTCATATTTACACCATAAATGCATATAAATAAAGTCTGCTGTTTCACAGTTAACACATGATGGTTTTTGGCTAGGTTTAAAGGAAAGGAGCACTTTTAGATAAGCATGGCAATCATAGATGGCACTAGGTAGGAAAACAAAGAAAAGAACAAAAAAAGCAGTTTAAATGTTTTGCCACTTGCTTGAGCAACTTAATATATAAATCTAGAAGTAAATGCAAAAGTAAAAAGCACTGAATAATGTGTTGCTTATATTTATTGCATTTAAACATGAAAGATTACTGTACTGTATTACTGTACTGTGTAATAAAAGAATCACAATGCTGAAAAAGCCTTTCCAGTAACAATGTTTGTAAATGTGTTTGTGTAAATGATTGGAGTATCACTATAAATAATTCTAAAAAGAAGGCTTTAAAAAGATCGGTATCGGTGATCAGATCGGCAGATACTGCTTCCTGTGATCGGCCTCAAAAATCCTGATGGGAGCACCCCTAGCTATAATGTTTATAAATATTTTGTTATATTTATTAGTATTTAATATAGGTATAAATGAATGTCATTGTTTGCAAATATAAGGTTAAAGGGTGTTTCAGAGTAAGATACATTTTTTTTCCTTCATGAGTTTACTTTACTTCCTCTCTTTGGCCAGGTTTCATCTCAAACTCAAGGGGCAAGGCCTCTAAAGCGGGGTGTTTTTAGGGGCGTGATATTTAAATGACGATCGCTTTCAGCCGCCAAATTTATCAACGTGTGATCATTCGTATGACGGGATTGGGGGCATACAAATGTTTCATGAATCACACGTGAACTCTGTCGTAAGTTGATTTGTACACTTGAATCTACGCTCGTTTCTACGTTAGATTGATAAATGAGGCCCATTGTATTTGGCACAAGTGCAGTTAGTGTTTTGTTTTGTTTTGTTTTATTTTGTCATCTGGGTGTTTTTGGGTGGGTGATCGGGTGGGAGGTAAATAATTGCCAGATTCAAGGCTTGTCTCAAATTACTTTTTCTCCCAAAAATCCTCAATTGTGTTGTGTCATTATGATTAATTTACTGCTCCTGATCACGTCAGAGCCCGCAAGATCCCAAATCAGAAATATTGAACATGTTTGATATTTATGATTCTTGATCACGCTGGCTCTGACGTGATACCCGCCATAGTTTGGCAGCAAAAGGGGGACGAACACAATATTAGGAAGGTGGTCATAATGTTATGCCTGATCGGTCTATATACATACACATACATATATATCAGAGGTCGTGTTAACCAGAAATTTTAGTGTCCTCCGCTGTCACTTTCATGTTGAACATGAAAAGTGAAGAAGTCTCTGTTCATCTGTTCTCTTCATAAATAGATGCATAAGCCTATACAGTAGGTTCATGATTAAAAATGTGAACAAAAATAAAAGCAATTAAATGTGTTGTTAGAATTAAAATATGAAAATTAAAATGACGGGTAATAATAGATTATGACAAAATTTTGCTATCGTACATGAATTACAGTGAATTGATCCTGCCTTTCATTTACATCTGGAAGAGAAATTCCAGGTGCTTGAACGAGAGGACTGATTTCAGTTTAGAAATAATCCTTTGATAAGTTGAGTTGATAAAATGAAGGCTTGACAACAATAGTAACCTGTTTATCTAAAACTAAAGGTGAATTCATTATAACACCCATATTCTTGACATGATCTGAAACACTTATCTTCATAGAGGCCAACATACTTATGACAGTTATGAGTACTTATGACATACTTAGACAGTGTGTCATCTTTGGACCCTCATCTGCTTCCAAGGAAATTATAAGTATTAAGGTGAAGAAAAGTGCTTGCCATCAGTCTCTTATCTGACCTAAACACTGAAAAAGCCATCAGACAACCAAAGAGCCATTTGGATTTATTGAAATATATAACTGGGTGTCATTTGCATATAAATGATACATAATGTTATATTTAATGTTATATTAAAAAACTATAATGACATATATAATGAAAATAAAACAGGCCAAAGTACAGACCCCTGCGGCACAGAGAGTTTCCTGCAAACTGAGTCATTCTGAGATGTTAGTTTCTTGTGTGTCAGTGAATACAGTGTCACACTTCACTTGTATATTGTACGTGTATAATTGAAGATTTCTATACTCAGAGTCATGTTAACTTTGGACCCTAGTTAGGATGCATCCTGCACACAGCCTCTAGATAGTGCTGCTAGCTTGTACAGTGCTGTCAGAAGTTATTCTTGCATGTATGCCAACCAAACAAACCAAAACTGGCCCTAATGTGGGCCACAGTTGACTTCTATTTTAACGCTGGTGTTCCCCACATTTCTCATGTGGTCCACATGCTGAATAAAATTGTGCCATTTTGGCAGTGGTCCACAAGCAGGCCACTGCACAGCCACATTTTAGCTAATAATGAACCAAATAAAACAAACATCTATCTGGGCCACACTAAGCTTTAAGTGAGTTCAACAATACATGAAATATTATGAAAGCAAATTTTTAAATGTCCTCAATAAATGTTCAAATAAGTTGATCCAGAAATGTGTCCTACTTGGTAAAATCATCCCGACCCAAAGTTTGCACAAGTAGCAATTCAGATGTCTCAGGAAAATATCCAAAGACCAATGTTGCCAAATCCAGTTATTGTAAGGGGTTTTTGGATTTGTCTTTTCACTTTATTTGACAGTGTATAAAGTTAATAAAGTGGGAAATTGAAGCTTTTTTGAGCTATATTTTATCTTATATTATTTGCAAAAGATGCTGTTTGCTTTCACAGAATATCTGGCAACACTGCGTCACTGGCACTTAAACTGACAGTAATCAAAAACTCCCATGGACAGGTTATCACTGACAAGATACCACATTTGGTACGGCAAACACAAAAACATCATGACATTATCTGTCAGAAACGTTATGAACGCTATCAGAAACAGTGTATATTATGAGTTGTATATTTGTAGGGGTTATTATAGCACAATTCTTAACCTCAGAGCTCACTAATTTTCAAACCCTGGTTATAGCCATGTTTGCTAACATCCCTGAAGTTTAGCTAAGGCAATATATCATGAGCATACAGGCTAACTTAATGGAGAAATGACAGCTGAATACAGTACAATTATTAACGTGATCAGAATTGCCACATCTAAATATACAGTGGGTACGGAAAGTATTCAGACCCCCTTAAATTTTTCACTCTTTGTTATATTGCAGCCATTTGCTAAAATCATTTAAGTTCATTTTTTTCCTCATTAATGTACACACAGCACCCCATATTGACAGAAAAACACAGAATTGTTGACATTTTTGCAGATGTATTAAAAAAAACTGAAATATCACATGGTCCTAAGTATTCAGACCCTTTGGTCAGTATTTAGTAGAAGCACCCTTTTGATCAAATACAGCCATGAGTCTTTTTGGGAAAGATGCAACAAGTTTTTCACACCTGGATTTGGGGATCCTCTGCCATTCCTCCTTGCAGATCCTCTCCAGTTCTGTCAGGTTGGATGGTAAACGTTGGTGGACAGCCATTTTCAGGTCTCTCCAGAGATGCTCAATTGGGTTTAAGTCAGGGCTCTGGCTGGGCCATTCAAGAACAGTCACAGAGTTGTTATAAAGCCACTCCTTCGTTATTTTAGCTGTGTGCTTAGGGTCATTGTCTTGTTGGAAGGTGAACCTTCGGCCCAGTCTGAGGTCCTGAGCGCTCTGGAGAAGGTTTTCATCCAGGATATCCCTGTACTTGGCCGCATTCATCTTTCCCTCGATTGCAACCAGTCGTCCTGAAAAACACCCCCACAGCATGATGCTGCCACCACCATGCTTCACTGTTGGGACTGTATTGGACAGGTGATGAGCAGTGCCTGGTTTTCTCCACACATACCACTTAGAATTAAGGCCAAAAAGTTCTATCTTGGTCTCATCAGACGAGAGAATCTTATTTCTCACCATCTTGGAGTCCTTCATGTGGGCTTTCATGCATCTTGCAATGAGAGAGGCTTCTGTCAGGCCACTCTGCCATAAAGCCCTGACTGGTGGAGGGCTGCAGTGATGGTTGACTTTCTACAACTTTCTCCCATCTCCTGACTGCATCTCTGGAGCTCAGCCACAGTGATCTTTGGGTTCTTCTTTACCTCCCTCACCAAGGCTCTTCTCCCCCGATAGCTCAGTTTGGCCGGACGGCCAGCTCTAGGGAGGGTTCTGGTCGTCCCAAACGTCTTCCATTTAAGGATTATGGAAGCCACTGTGCTCTTAAGAACTTTAAGTGCAGCAGAAATTTTTTTGTAACCTTGGCCAGATCTGTGCCTTGCCACAATTCTGTCTCTGAGCTCTTCAGGCAGTTCCTTTGACCTCATGATTCTCATTTGCTCTGACATGCACTGTAAGGTCTTCTATAGACAGGTGTGTGGCTTTCCTAATCAAATCCAATCAGTATAATCAAACAAAGCTGTACTCAAATTAAGGTGTAGAAACATCTCAATGATGATCAGAAGAAATAGACAGCACCTGAGTTAAATATATGAGTGTCACAGCACTGACAAGGGTCTGAATACTTAGGACCATGTGATATTTCAGTTTTTCTTTTTTAATAAATCTGCAAAAATGTCAACAATTCTGTGTTTTTCTGTCAATATGGGGTGCTGTGTGTGCATTAATGAAGAAAAAAAAATGAACTTAAATGATTTTAGCAAATGGCTGCAATATAACAAAGAGTGAAAAATTTAAGGTGGTCTGAATACTTTCTGTACCCACTGTATACTTGAAACTAGTAGCATAGAAAACATGCACATAGTGGCTTAGTTTCCTTTGTTGTTTCTGTACTTGTGATCAAATTAATAAATGCTAAAGACCATGATCTCTTATGTGAACTGAATATTTTGTAGAAATCTGTTGAAAAATGAAACATGAAACATTTGGGTGAGTGTGAAGGAATTAAAATAAATTGATTTGTAAGTCAGAGCTGTGTTAATATATTTAACGTTTTGTTTAGAAAAAAAAAATGAGAAGTGCCCTTTTTTCACTTGAGCCCCTGCCCCACAAAATGTCTGTGCACATCCCTGCTAAACGTAGCCAAATTCTATTAAAATATTTAGGCCGTATTTACAATTTACATTTCAATTAGCAAGTGTCAATTGCTACATCCAATCAATATTTTCCATGTCAAATGTGGGACAGGTTAGGCTTACACACTGATTAGCCAATGCTGACTGTGCTGTATATTTGCCAAAGGTGGTCCAAATTGTTATAAATAATTTTGGTAACACTTTATGGTAAGGGTACATGAATCACCATGAATTCATGCATGAATTATCCATTACTTCATGCATTAATATCTCATGATTTATCAGGAACTAACATGAGTTCAAAGTATTTCATTCATGATTTCATGTATGAACAACACCTTAATTAATACATTAACTAAGATGGGTACATCATCATGATTTATGATTTATTACACATGATCATGATGTTTTCCTTTGTTCACAAAACAATCCACATGCATATCGGCTAGAACAGAATATCAGTTAATGAGAAAACTAATGTTTTTCATTAATTATGATCTGAACAAGTATGATCATATTAAAATCTATGCCTATGGTATATTAATCATCACAAATTCATGCAGAAAAATAGCATTATTTTGTGCAGGTGAGACTACTTGAATTATTAAAGGAATATACAAAAATCATCATTGAACACATGAATTCTGTTGACATCTAAATACAGTAGTCATCATTAACTAAGCATTAGCTTCTCATGATTTCATCATGTGTGTGGCCCCTCAACTAAAGTAGTGACTTGGTCCTTCACTCTTAAATTAAAGGTGCTTTAAACGTTCCTTCAAACAATGCCATAGAAGAACCATTTTTGATTCCGCAAAGAGCCATTCAGTCAAAGGTTCTTCAAAGAACCATCTCTTTCTTCAGCCTGGTCTCATTGTTTATACGTAGGTATTTATATGTAATGTTTAGAGGAACAAAATCTGCATTTTTGCATGATTTTAATCGATGCAAAAACATACAATATAGATGTATTTCAACATTTAAAACATACAAATAGCTACGTATTTTTAGCTAAAAAAAAGGTAAAATATTTATGTACGTTTTATTCATTAAGGTATTCGTATCAATGCCTTTTTATCATTTTATTACTAAGCAATATTGATTTTTAGCTCCCTTAACCTACCCCCAAACCTTAACCTACCCATTTTATAGCGAATACAAAAAGATATAAAATGTAACTGACCAAAATATGCAGGGAAATTACCATTTTAGTAACAATATAGCATAAAAATTCGCTAATCCCATTTCTACCTCTAAATCTAACGTTAACCATAACTCTCTCTGTACAGTACTGAAGAAAAATATGAAAGACAGAAAGTGCAATCACAATCATTTATTTATTGCAAAAATGTCAACAGCCGTACCAAAAGTTATCCAAATGACGACGCGTTTGCAGCCGCAGTCCTTTCTGACGGAATACAGTAGGTTTGTTTGAGGTGCCGATCCGAATTTAAATTGTTAACCGCTGAAAATATTATCCAGATTATTATCCATGTCGGAGAAGACGCCTTTTGTGTACCGCCACTGCAAACGAAGTTAATATTCATGAATGGTTAAAAGGTTGCAGAAATTTTATTTATTTTAAGGGTTTTAAGTGAAATCTTGTTTAATATTATGTAGCTGTCAGTGGAAATCACAGAACAATATGAAACGTAATAATTTCATATTAAGTAAACGATTTCATGAGTCCACATCAGTAGCTTGTTACATTAAAATGTGACTCCTTACCATAAAAACGATCAAACTGTTTGTGATTTTTTTCATCTTATTTATTTATCTATTTATTGTAAATCCTTTAAGAGCTTTTTGGTTTTCAGTTATACAGGCACTTAAAGTTCATGGTATATGTACTAAATGACTTTTTTTTTCAGCTCTTGCTCTGCTGTTGATTTAACTGGGTTATACTGTTTAAGAATAAAGCAGTTAAGATTAAAGCCCTTTTGTGTCCACAATACACTGTGTGCAAAAGCTAAAACTTAAATCATCATAAATCATGATGATGTACCCATCTTAGTTAATTGTATTAATTAAGGTGTTGTTCATACATGAAATCATGAATGAAAGACATTTAACTCATGTTCGTTCCTGATAAATCATGAGATATTAATGCATGAAGTAATACATAATTCATGCACCCTTACCGTAAAGTGTTACCATCATTTTATATGTGGGCCACTTTAGGCTTACAGCCACATTAGCTAGTGTTTACTGTGCCATATCTTTGCCAAAACTGGCCCAGGTACATTTTAATATACCTCATTTTAAACCACATTTGGTTTACAACCTGATTACCGTATGAGTAACATTTTGTTAATTATTTTATGGAAAACCAGTTACCTCAGTATCTCCATCTGACAGTTTGGACTCTTTAGTCCTTCAGAAAGAAGCATCACTCCAGAATCCTGCAGGTCATTGTTGCTCAGGTCTAAGTCTCTCAGGACAGAGTTTGAGGATTTCAAAACTGATGACAAACTCCCACAAGACTGAGCAGTGAGATGACATGAGGAAAATCTGAAAAAGAACACGGTAATTGCATACAGAATTAATATTAACAGTGTAATTTATTTACTAATTCATTTATTTTTGTTTTCAGAAATAAATAAATAAACAAATAATCCAGTATTTCAAACTCAAACCTCAACATCTCCAGTTTAGAGTTTGCACTCTTCAGTCCTTCAGAAAGAAGCTTCACTCCAGAATCCTTCAGGTCATTGTTACTCAGGTCTAAGTCTCTCAGGACAGAGTTTGAGGACTGTAGAGCTGAAGACAAACTTTCACAGGACTGAGCAGTGAGATGACACCCATACAGCCTGTGAAGAGAACAAAACAAACAGCCATATTAATGTGAATTTATCAGATTTATCAGGTTACAATCTGCAGTGCATGTTAGTACTAAATAACAATTTACAATAAGAATACAATGACAAAGCAGTTATAAATAATTTCAAAACTATTTGTCAGGGTGTCGTGTGGAGGAGGATGAAGGAGGAGCGGAGAATGAAGGTTGAGTGCAAAACAAGTCTTTTAATAAATCCACAATAGGTAATCCAACAGGCAATGACAGGGACGGAGACACGCACACATAGACGAGAACGGACAACAAACACTGAACAGAATCCAACTTAAGAAGTGTGGTTAACGAGACACAGAGAGGTGATGGTGATTAACTAATAATGACCTAATGAGGGGAGGAACAGGAACAAAACCAAATAAGGGCAGACAGGAAGTGGAAGAAACCAAACTCAAAAAGGACTAAACCAATGTGAAACAAAACACAACAAAAAAGTTAATGTTCAACGGTGACACTATTATAGTTCATTAGTAGTTTATAAACTGTAGTTAATGCATTAAAAGACTGTAATTAATGTGTTTACTCGTATGTAAAGAGTTAATGCTTTGTTGACAACTTAATAAATACAGATTGTTCTCACTTTAGATTAGGTCCCAGAAAATCTGAAAAATGTCATAAATTAAGTGCTTTAAACCAGCCTTTATTGGACATTAATTGCATTAATATTAAGTGTTCCTTAAAATGTTTACAAATACATTAAGCACACATTCACACATTGGGTTTTCCTGTTTTATAGGGACATTATATAGAAATAGTTATTTTTAAGCCCAACTCTAAGCCTACCCCTAATCCTAACTGGTATATTTTAACAACATGATCTACTAAGTATTTGTATGCATTTCATATTGCTATTTAATTTTTTAAGTGGTTATGTTTAAGTTTGGGCATATACTTAGTGTATTTGTACATTTTAAGAAAATCTGAATACTAATGCAATTAAAGACCAAAAAAGGTTAGTTTAAAGCACTTGATGACATTTTTCGATATACCATGACCTAATGTAAAGTGAGAACTATTTGTGGTTAAGTTGTTTACAAAACATTATCTAACTCTTTATTCATGAGTTAATTAAATAATAAAAATGTTTAATTACATTGAAAATGAATGAAGAACTGTACATATTCTGTTAATGCTTTAACAGCAGTTTATAAACTATTGATTAACTGTAGTTTGCAAATAATTTGTAACTACTTTATTACTGTATACTTATTATAAAGTGATATCACTTTCTCCATTAAATGTGCATAAGTTACTTAAGTAAACACAAACGTCACAACAACTCCAAGGCCTGAAAACTCCTCAGGGTCAACTCCTGTTATAAACACAGTGAATCTGTCCTACTAAAATGAGGCAAGAACCAAGAATACTATAATCCTCACAGCTGAGGATTTTACTGATGAAGTGAAAATAAAGGTATTGTAATAATCAAGTCCATAAGGTTTCTAAATGAACATGAAGTCATTAAGGAAGTTTAGGTATTATTTTATTCTTGATTACTTTATTCTTGATGAAACATAAAACATATTTTGTTACCTTTTGAAACTCATAAGGATTCAATATAAGCAGATGATTTTACTATTGCCATCATCCCCAGAACGCACTTTCACAGTATATTCAGCATCTGGCTCATATTCGCGATCGCAACCATATTCTCAAAGCTCTTGTTTTCAATGTCTTCACAAAGTAGGGTTGTTCCGATTCCGATACTAGTATCAGAAATGCCACTGATACCACAAAAAATTCTAGCATCAGTATCGGCGAGTACTTGAACCCACGTACCGATCCAATACCATTTTCTTAAATAAGACCTAGGCTGCGTCTGCAAGCTCTAAAATGCTGCCTTCAGAGTGTCGTGAAGTCAACTTTGGCCCCGAATAAATCTGGGCTCGCTTTGCAGTCCAAGCTGATAAACGGTCAGCGCTGCGCAGCTTAAACGTATCTCAGTTTAGTTTCGCCTTTGTTTTGTTTGCCGTTTGATGTTTCTCATATACAACAGAAATTGAAGCGCTTATGAGTTGAACAACGTGTTGGCCGGAGGTACCTTCTTCTTATCAAATTTTGTATTTCTGACTGGACCAATCTGCCAGTAAAATGGCAATATATCTCATATGTAGCAGATGCAAAAACACGAAATCCAGTCACACAAATGGAATGTACCGTTTAACTCAGAATTTCATGGAATTTGTCAAAGTTTGGATTAATTAATCATAAGTATTACACTTAAATCAAGTGACTAATATTTATAAATATTAAGCCGCAAAAGACTGTTTAAATATGAATTCTGCATGTCTCTGTGTTAATGAATGGCGCAGACACGCTTTTTTGTTCACTGCTCCATATTACAGGGCTCCAGAGTCCAGACTGACACATTTTTCTGCAGTGCGACTAATTTTTGTGAGCGGTCACACTGGCACGACCACCGCGTTGTTCAACTCGTAAGCGCTTTAATTTCTGTTGCATATGAGAAACATCAAACGGCAAACGAAACGTAACAAAAGCGAAACTAAACCGAGATACATTTGAGCTGTGCAGCGCTGACTGTTTATCAGCTTGGACTGCAATGCAAACTTGCACAAGCCCAGCTTTTCAGTAACCAAAGTTGACTTCATGACACTGTTACTGCTACGAGATCCAGTGAGAAGCGTTTAAATTCTGCCCAGAATTCTGTTATAAACACTGCTGATGTACGTCAGAAAATTAGTAGTATTAGTAGTAATGCTAACTATATAAAAAATAGTCAAATGTATGTCAGATAATAAAAATAATCTAGTTCACTGTATATATTTGTTCATGTTTTATTAAGGGATAAGTCTGAAGCACAACATAAAATAATATTTCAAAGTAGTAGTATCTATAGCTGTATATAGAGAAAAACACCCAGGTATCGGATCAGTACTCTGTATCGGCCGATACCCTGAGCCCAGGTATTGAAATCGGTATCGGGGTGAGAAAAAGGGTATCGGAACATCTCTACTTCAAAGACAATATTTTGATCGCTGGCAGCTTATTCACCACATCCACAATCAAATAACAGTGGCATTCATATTTTATTGCGTACAGTAATTGCTCTGCAGTAAAGCCATTCAAACCAGTTAAATTTTTGCTGATGATATTCTTTAGCTTTATGCCTGTGATAGTGAAACTTGAAACTTCACGTCATTATTGTCTATTAAACAGTGCCCTTCTCCAGGAATAAAGGTGAATTGCACATATTTAGTAATCAGATATTTACATATTTTTGCGCACAAATGAACAAACTATTACACACCTTGAGTCTCTAGCGACCCCATACACCTTTTACAAAAAGATTAATAATAATAATAATAATATACACATTATATATATATATATATATATATATATATATATATATATATATATATATATATATACACACACACACATATAGCTATGCTAATTATTTAATTTAATCATTTAATTTGTTTCTCTGGAAATTACACAAGCTTAAGTCTGGATTCAGAATACCTGAGAAGAGATGAAGCCAACCCCTCAGAGGACCTCTGATGATGCCAGCCCCGAAACATACAGCACTATGTACATCACATATGTACGTCAATTTGACAGTCACCACTAATAAGCTACTACTAAATATATTGTAGAAAGTTACATTTTCTGCAAAGCTGCATTGCAACAATTTACATCATGAAAAGCTCTATACAAATAAACTTGAATTGAATTCTCATAACTGGAAAACTGCATTACAAAATTCCAGGTTTTCCAGGATGGTTGGGAACAAAATAATTGTTTTTTTAATCAGGTTTTTGAGTAGGCATTGCCTGCCTTGTGTTCCTGGAGAAAATGCCACTGATAAAATCATACTACAATACAGACTGGAAATATCTGCAGCTATAGTTATGAAACACTTATTTATCCACATATTTGAACATAGTCATTCAGTGAATGTCAAACCTCAGTGTTTTCAGTCGACAGTGTGAATTTTTCAGTCCATCATAGATCAGCTTCACTCCTGAATCCTGCAGGTGATTGTTACTCAGGTCCAGCTCAGTCAGATGGGAGTTTGATTGTAGAACAGAAGACACAGTTTTATAGCATCTTTCATCAAGACCACAGCCGTCAAATCTGTCAAAACAGAATGATTATCCAGATTATTTTCTGATTTCTGCAATAACCAGACAATAGTTCACATATTTTCACATTTTGACATTTAATTGTTTACAAAGCATGAAAAAGGACAAATCTGGTAATATTCTGGCCATGGTAAACTGCCATGTAATTTCAGGTTTGCCAATGTATGTGGAAATTACCTGAGCCAAGTTACATAGGACAGTAAATTTCCAGAAATACCCAGATACTTGGCATACACTGACATACAGCTGAAACACTGCTGGTAGTGAGGACTGATGGCTGTCAGGTGTGAAGATCTTTTATATGTTAATGACTGGCACTTAAGGTGCTTGCTGTAGAGATGGTCTCAGATGGAGGGAGGGGATTCTTAGAAGCTTTAAGACTACAGGCCCAGAGCATCTACTTTTAAACTATTATTATAGCTTTAAGCAATCTTTTTTAATCAGCACTTGAATGTAGTTTAAAAAAGCTGAGAAAAATCATGTATTTATTAAATACTGCATCTGAATTTAAATTTCGTCATTTTTTTTTCCCTTCTTTTTTTAATTTTATACAAATGTTTGAGTGGTAGCTATCAGTGTTTCCACAAAAATATTAAGCAGCAAAACTGCTTTTTAACATTGAAAATAATGAAATTTCTTGAGCAGCAAGTCTTTGTAAACAACAGATTTATAAACATTTCTAATGATGAATGCTGCGTTTCGAACCAGTGATATACCAGTGAATCAAAACTGAAAACAGTACTGTAACAGCAGACATGTAGTGAGTCAGACTACAGTCTATTATATAATTACATCACAACCGTTGAGATTTTTATGACAGCACTAGTCAATCTCAAATTCTCACTGCCATTCATAAAAAGTTTGAGTAACACGTTTCAATGCTGATTCTACTCACATTTGCTCAGGACCACTCCGTCCATGATGTTTTAGAGAACAGTCTTTTCACTGTTTAATTAATTGCTTAAGACCATTTGTACGATTTCAATCACACCCCCCTCCAAAAAAAATAAATAACCTCGGATCTACGCAAATCAGATCGTCCCTCAGAGGTCAGAAAATACGGAAATCCATATTTATACTGAAAAATTACATCCCTGCAGTCAACTATATGAACAAGTCTGGGTCAGGGCCAGCACGTTTACTGCGTTAAAATGTTTTAATCTCATTATTTTGCATAATTAATTAATTTGATGCGTTAAACTGACAGCCCTAAAAAGTATTTAAGAAAATGTGTCTCTTAGCACACTATGAAGACTTTCTAGGCATGTTTCCTGAACTATACCTTAGGACAGAAGTTCCCAACCCTGTTCCTGGAGATCTACCTTCCTGCAGAGTTCAGCTCTAACCCTGATCAAACACACCTGTCTGTAATCATCAAGTGCTCCTTCAGATCCTAAATACTTGGTTTAGTTGTGTTTGATCAGGGTTGGAGCTGAACTCTACAGGAAGTAGATCTCCAGAAAGAGGATTGGCACCCCTGCCTTAAGCCTTCTAACACACTACACGATTATAGCAATCCTATAAGATCATTGCTGATTACACTCTGCAACATGGATCTAATAAACTTGGGTACGACATGCAAGTAAAACTGTACAATGATGACACCTATTGTCTCGTAGGCTAGGACACACATTACTACAGAAGAATAAAATGTCTTCAGCATGTGCTAGAGTAGCTTCTGCTTCACTTAGAAGGTATGAATCACAATTGTAAATTAAGCAACACATAATTATTAGAGATACTTTGTTGTTAAACCTGTTTCTGTTCCCTGTGTTTCTGTAATAAGTCGATAGCTATGTTTGCATCACCCTGGTTTTATGTGCATTTTGAAGTATTGCATCAGAAACGTGTGATGGAAAGCCACCCTTCGAATAAAAATCCCTTAATACGCAAAAAAGTTTTTACGCTCTCTTGAGGTGGTTTTTGACTTGTGTGAAAGGGTTAATGCGAATAATGGGAGATGGAAACGCATTTGCCGAATAAATAATCGCACTCGGGCTCGGTTCAGGGCAACCATTCCTACTGTGAGTACACCCTTAGTTCATTATTTTGTGTTGTGCTTATAATGAGGATTGTTACTATATTTATGGTAATTCAAATGAATGGGGTCATAAAAATTCATGTTTAGAACATATCCACAGTGACATATTTACAGATAAGATTTTAGTTTGTTCTTCATTCCTGAAACTCTTGAACACCCTTTTTACTGCTGTGATATGTTTAGATGTTTTCAGTGAAAAAAATAATAATATGTATCCCTATATAGTTTTAGAAAATGCCTAGTTTTTTCAGAAAATATTGAATTACCCTTTTTTCTGACATAGTGGACCGTATTTTACTATATTTTACAAATTTTGTGAGAACATTTCAAAAAATCTGTGATTTGTTAATTCTATTTAACTGATACTTAATTGACAAAAAAAATATTTAAAACGTTTTTTCTGACCAACCAAAATGCATTTTATAAATATAAACAGATGACTCCAAAAAAACTGGGACAGAGGCAAAATAAACGTGAAAAAAGTAAGAATAACCACATAAACTGTTGAAACAGTTGACAGCAAGCAGGTGGATTGGTAATAGGTGAGGGTATCATGTTTGGGTATCAAAGGAGCTTCTCAGTCCTTGCAAGCAAAACTGCATCATGGCTCAAAAATTGTTAATATTAACAACAATAATATTAAGTTGGCCAGTGAAAACATTGGATTTTCTTTTCTTTGTACTTCTGTTAATTAAATAAATGTTAAAGAGAACAAACTTCTTGACTTTATGGCATTTCACAAAACATTTTCTGGAATTGGGGCTGTGGAAAGAATATACATACAAACATATGCTAATCATTTTCAAAATAGATACTATTTTAGTGCTGTTCTGATTTATATATTTGTTATAGTCAATTAAATTCCAAATCTTGCTTTTTTTGTCAGTGTGGTGCGCCAGCTATAATAATGAGAAATGTTTCTTAAGCAACAATCAGCATTATTTCTGAAAGATCATGTGACACTGAAAGATGGAGAAATAAGCTTAGCATGAGAGGAAAACATTTTAAAATATTCAAATAGAAAGTTTTTTTTTTAAATGGTAGATTTAATGTTTTTACTCTATTTTTTTAACAAACAAATGCAACCTTTAACAAATCTCACTAAGCTTTTTTAATGGTACTGTAGGCCTATATTATAGGCTATTTTATTTATAATATATATTTTAAAAGCATGTGTTTTACTCCAAATATAACAGCCCACATTAGCACATACATCATTTTATAAAAAAAAAAATATGTAATTGAATGCCACATGACATTCATCACATATGTGATTTGACTGGACTTTAAATGTCATTATCATTAGTTTCCCAAGGAGCAAAAAAGCCACTTTTTTTTATAAATTAGGCTATATTTATGAGTTTGAACAAACTATTTAGAAATTTGGCTTTCAAACCAACTGCAGCCAAGCAGCAAACAAAAAGCTTTCATATTAATGTTTCTAAACAAGAAAAAGCATCTCATCTTTACGTGTTTAAATGCTTGTTATTGTTGTCTATTGTTTAAACTCGCCTTAACCAAACGGCCCCAAGAACAGCTCAGCGCCCCCCTTTACAAAATATTGCTTCCATACGGAGCGCAGTTTGTCCTGTATAATCTACATGCAGAGTAGAGATATATATATTCTCTGAATGTGGAGTTAATGTCTGAGCAAGGCAGCGGTATACAGTTGCTTAATTAAAGAGTGAATCTAAATATTTAACTGTTTCAAGAGATGTGTGTGTGTCTATGATCCGTTCTGATGTATTCCTCAGTTACCACTGCTATGGAGAATAAAAGAAGGCCGCACTATTTGCACTAAGTGAAAATAGCATATTTTCTTAGTGAGAGATGCTATTTACACTAAGTACAAATAGCAAATAGGTCCTATTTACACTTTAAGGATTTTCTGCAGTTTATAATACTTATGCAAATAGATGCAATTATCTGCACCTCAGTATTGTAGTACATTAAATGCAGTAATTACGCATTGAGTGTAAGTTAGCGTTTTAATTCAGTTTATTAAATGGATGCTGCCTTATTGGTATAATAAGCCCTCCCTACACCTACCCTAACCCTAACTGATACTTTATTTTTTATTTTTCGATGATTCACTTCATTTTTATTGAAAACAAATGCTTTTTCGATATGATATGTGACTCGAAAATGGTGGAGAAAAAAGCTTGTAAGAAGGTGGAATCGAACCCGGGTCGTCCGCGACAAAAAGACTTATAGGCAGGATTTACCCTCTGCGCCACTGGATCTGTTAGTTAAACGGTAACCGTTTGCACTGTTGACTCTCCCCATTACAAATTAGTGGGCGGAGTTACTATAAATAGCCACTGCCAACAAGACGGGCTATTTGCACTTAGTGTAAATAGACACTCCAATAAAGATAAAAAGAAAGAACACAACAGAGTCTTCTGTGCGTCGTCCATTTAAAGGCTAATGGCGGATGTGTTAAGGCACATTGGGGACAATAACTGTTACACGCTCGTGAGAGCGCTCTGTCATTGGGTGTTGCTACGTTACCTGAATGCTGCTAAAATGACAGAGCAGGCCAGAGATTTTTATAGAAACTTTACAGTGGCTGTTCATATAAAATGAGTTTATCAAATCCTGTACTTTTCATTGCACAATACATAACAATAATAGCTGTTAAAAGATTAACACACTTTTAAATAAAAATTACAAAATGCATTTAAAAGAACAATTTGTTTCTCGTCACTGTTGCAGTCACAATTTTATGGTGTTAAAATGATTTACTCATACATACGTGGTTTGTGTGTATGGTGTGTGACATTTTTATATGACATAATTCTTTTTAGAATTCAATTTTAACATTTGATTCAAGCAAAAAAAGATACTTTTTTGAGTGTCCCTTATATAGAGGGTATGCATGTGATGTCACGGTCAGCTGGAGTGAGTTCGGCTCCGCCCACTGAGTGGCAGCACTGGTTTCAGCGTAAATGCTGCGACAGAACACACTGAACACCTCTAAAACCAGAAGGAGCTTTGCCATTGACTGCACAAAGCGATTTGACAAGAAACATGAGGTATATTTTTACAGGCTGCCGAAAGCTACAAAAAACAAAAGCAAATGGATCGCTGCAATTCAAAGAAACTAATGGATTCCAGGCGGTGAAACACGGATTTGCATTTATCACTTCATGCTAATATGTGCAATTTTGCTGTAAAAGCATGCCCAATATATTGTTTTGTTATATCATATTGACAAATCATCAATTAAATATTTACTATCTTAAATTATGCATACCTGGATGTTTTTTTTAAATAAACAATGACAGAAAACTATGTAAGATTTCAGGCTAGACGATATAACCATATATATAACACTGATGTAAGTGATTAACGGGGTTTAGACCAACCTAATTTGTATTTACAAAATGTGTTCACGGGCAAATCTGCTTTGTTTATTTCCCCGGCGTTGAAATCAGGCACATATAAATGTCATGAAACACGATTCCTGGCTACATATCAATATCCATGGACCACTGGACATTTGGTAGGTAAGGAACATTATATCAAGTCCAGCAAATGGATTATCGTTTTGTTTTACTCGCGTTTTCGCAGCTTCCCTATTTAAATCCATTCACGCAGCCGCTTCTTTTGCCACTCAGTCCGGCTGAGGGGGGCGTGTTCCGGCGGGGAAATTACGTCAATGCATACCCTCTATTGTGCCTTATTTTCCTTTGCAGAAGTTGGCTAGGGCTAACTAAACACAATTTAATCGATTATGGATTTCACAATGCTCCCTTTGCATAATGCCAAATAAATATCATACTTAAAATAACACTCACCAAGGCAAACAGTTATTATACTATTTGGAAAAGAAAGGGGGAGAATTCATTCACGATGCTCCGTGAATCTGCAACACGATCGTTTCGTCGCAATTCTCCGTCTTTTCTTCTCAATCCAGCTCCAACTCGATCAGCACTATAATTCAACTTTTGCACCATTCATTCACATTTCTCTATGAGCTGACGATCTGAATACGGAGGGTTTCCGAAAACCACTGGACACAGCTGCCTCTAATCTCTTCCTTCTCTCTCTCTGCTCATATCATGCTGAAAGCAGCAGCAGCAGCGCCGGCGCGACATGTGGGCGGGGCTTATGAATATGCTGCTACTATTGGCTCCAGGAGAAGTCACTCAAGTGAGATGAGTGATTATTAAATATTTCGTCCTTCTGGAACTTTCTCCTTTTTTTTTCTCTGTTTTTATTTTCCTTGAACTTTTCCTTATATTTTTGAATTATTTTTAATCTCTTTGCTAGTAGCCTGGGTTACCCGAGTTCCCAGCAAACAAGGGACGTTCTCTGGACGTTGCAAACGTCCATTTAGGTCCGCTGTGCGTCCGCTTTGTAACGTTCGCTGGCGGATATTCTGAGGACATTAGCCCGAGCCAGTTTGCGAACGTCCCTATTTCGTCCCTCATATGCCATTTTATAACAGCACTTGAAAATCTAATCTCTTTATCATCAGATCTGGCACCTTGCAACTCAGACAATGTTCATTACATTAAAGACAAAATTAAACTAAAATATAAACCCATATTGGATTTTAATGGGTATGGTTAAAACAAAATCCCTTTTATTTAACTTTGATAATGAAATGCAAAATGCACACAAAAAACATTGAATATATTATTTATATATTTTTTACTATATTATAATACATATATATATATATATATATATAACTGACCCTTTAAGACTCTAAAAAAAGAAATAAAATAACATCAGCTTTTGTATTTTTGCATTCTATTTGTTTGTTTTCTTTCTATTTATTATATGATTAACAAAACAAGGCCTCTAACACTAGCTTGCTTTATTCTTTTTCTATTCTATTTCTATTAAAATGTAAATGTAATAGATTTGAATTCATTGTGTAAAATTAATAACTTTCATTTCTGGAAAAAGAAAATAGGAGTAACTTATGTCATCAAATCACGAGTCTGTTTTTAGCAGTTAGCTGTTATATGAACATCAAAAACATGATGCCCTTCAGTAATATAATTGAACACATGCTACAGTTATGCCCTATGCTTTCCCCAGCATTAAGAAAATTAGGTTACTCTAAAAGTATGTTATAGAGTGATGAATGCAGCCAAGATGGAGAAAAGAAAAGAAAAGAAAAGAAAATGGAAAATAACACAGGTGAGACAAATATTTTTTTCCTGCCTATTTACAAACCAAACTGTCGGTAAGCCAACCAGAAAAGTTATCATTTAGTTCTGAAGACAGAAGACAGAAGTAATTATCATTTTTGCATTTAAGACTGCTATACCACACTCAGACCAAAAAAGTGTATTACAATATAGCCACATTGCGAGATAGGCTTCAAGCAAGTATAGATCAAAGGAGCGCATGACATCAATTGAGGGTGGTGCATGTGTCCATGGCAACGCTCAGGTGCGGAGTATTCGTTGAAAAGTCACTAATTACATTTTAGATGTATTATTATTTGTCGTGTGTTGAATTTAACTTTTTAAAAAGACGTAGAGCATGACATCATATCAGGACCGTTGCAGCATTCGAGGACATTTTGCTCAAAGTCTAGTGTGACTGTGGCTTAATTCCAGGCAGGTCTTGACTGCAATACATGTCCATATATTACTATACCAAATTATTTAATTTAAGGTCTTTACAGCCTACAACATCAAAAGAACCAAAACAAACAATGACACTGACCAAGCAAATACATTAACAAACAATAGGCTAAAAATTACAAATTACTTTTATGCTGATTATTAGCTCTAAAATGTTGATATGTGATGCATAAGGAATTACTGTAAGAACAGAACCTGACAAATGTACTGAAATACAATGTCTTGAAATGTGAACAATGTCTTGAGGAGTGGTAATCATAGCACAAGTAGAATAATTGAATTATTTTAATAGAATTTTGGTATCTTCAGGTGTGCATTATTTTCTAATCATTCAAAGGCCTGTCATCAATTGTTCTTTATGTACAGCAACACAACCTTCACTTGTGACACAAAAACTCAACCTGAACAGATTAAACAACATGAATGATGAACTGACATCAGCTGCAGTTAATAAAAATCCTTCATCTTCATGACCTCTACAATCATCCAGCTCTCACACAGACCACACAAAAAGCCTCCTCAGCTGCTTCAATAAGGTTGTCTCACAAAACCTCTCCTGCTCACTGCCAGAAATGACACTCTGTGAGATTTTCTATTTTGTTTTGTTGCTTTGGTAAGAAAGCACATGGTAAAATCATAAATGTGATCATGTTTTGAAAGTGATGTGATTGTTTTCAGTTTTACTTACCGAACCGATCTGGAGTCTTTGAACACAGGTAACAGATACTGAAAAACTTCATTTCCTTTATGTTGTGCTCCAATGAACTGTTTTAGATCAAACACATCCATCTTCTGCTCTGATGTCACCAACACAAAAACCAGAGCTGACCACTGTGAAGACGAGAGTTGGGTTTTTCTTATTTCTCCAGATTTCAGATAACGCTGGATCTCCTTCATCAGTGAATCATCACCCAGTTCATTCAGACAGTGGAACAGATTGATGAATTTCTCTGCAGAGCGATTCTCCATGATCTTCTGTTTGATGAACTGAACTGTTTCCTTTTTGTTGTAGGAGCAGCTTCTTGTCTGTGTCAGTAGTTTTTGTAAGAGAGTCTGATTGGACTCCACTGAGAGACCCAGAAGAAAACGCAGGAAAAGGTCCAGATGTCCATTCTTACTCTGTAAAGCCTCATCCACAGCTCTCTGATGCAGCTCAGATATCCTGTTTAGACTATGTTTGGATTCATCAAACACATTTCTGTTGTTGACTGTAAAGGAGAGGTGCACATATAGAGCTGCTAGATGTTCCTGAAGGCTCAGATGAACAAAGCAGAAGACTTTCCCCTGATACAAGCCCAACTCCTCTCTGAAGATCTGAGTGCACAATCCTGAGTACACTGATGCTTCTGTCTCATCAATGCCACACTCTCTCAGGTCTTCCTCATAGAAGATCAGGTTTCCTTTCACAAGCTGCTGGAAAGCCAGTTTCCCCAGTTTGAGGATCATGTCTTCATCTGTCAGCTTCTTCTCATAGTCCTTCTCATGTTTGATGTTGGTCTGAAGGATCAGGAAGTGTGTGTACATTTGAGTGAGAGTCTTGGGAATCTCTCCAGTCTCTGCTGGACTCAACATCTTCTCTAGAACAGCGGCTGAGATCCAGCAGAACACTGGGATGTGGCACATGATGAAGAGGCTCCTTGATGACTTCAGGTGTGAGATGATCCTGTCGGCCAGACTCTGTTCACTGATCCTCTTCCTGAAGTATTCCTCCTTCTGTGGCTCATTGAATCCTCGTACCTCTGTCACTCGATGGACACACTCAGAGGGGATGAGATCAGCTGCTGCTGGTCTGGAGGTGATCCAGATGAGAGCAGAGGGAAGCAGATTCCCCACAATGAGGTTCATCAGCAGCACATCCACTGAAGCTGATTCAGATATATTACACAGTTTCACTTTACTCTGAAAATCCAGAGACAGACGACACTCGTCCAGACCATCAAAGATGAACAACACTTTATATTCATCACTGGACATTTCCATTTTTTTAGTTTCAGGGAAAAAGTCATGAAGAAGATCCGAAAGACTGAGTGTTTTGTGCTTCATCAAGTTGATTTCTCTGAAAGGAAGTGGAAAAATGAGCTGGACGTCCTGATTCTCTTTCCCTTCAGCCCAGTCCAGGATGAACTTCTGCACAGAGACTGTTTTTCCAATGCCAGCGACTCCCTTTGTCAGCACAGTTCTGATGGCTTTGTCTTGTCCAGGTAAAGGTCTAAAGATGTCACTGCATTTGATGGCTGTGTCCTCTGTTGCTGTTCTTCTGGATTGTGTCTCAATCTGTCTGACCTCATGCTCATTACTGATCTCTCCACTCTCACTCTCTGTGATGTAGAGCTCTGTGTAGATCTCATTCAGGAGTGTTGGGTTTCCCTGCATCACTGTTCCCTCATACAGACGCTCAAACTTCATCAGATTTGATCTAAATGTGCTGAGGACCTCATTGCTGTAAAGTAAAAAAAAAAGTTAATAAACACAATGTCTTATGCATTCTGTATCATATGTTTAGATCATATCTGAATACCTGACACCAGGATGTGTATCTTTTGTAGATGTGTGACTCCTCATAGACACACAGCTGGACTCTGGTTCTGATCTCTTCTGATGAACTCGACTAAAACAGAGAGAGATTAAAGTTCAGCCTTTAAATGACTGTATGAAACAAATCAACTACGATAGATTTATCATGATCAAAATCACTTTAAATAGCACTTTATAATCATTTCATACACTGTTTATACAAAAATTGTGAACTGAACACTAACTTACTGTTTACTGCCCAGTACACTTTTTAAGGAATAGCGTGTGAAACAGTATACAATAAGCATCAAACAACATTTTACAGTAGTATGCTACAGCGTTGTCACATGACAAACAGTGAACATTAATTCAGCACAGCTGTTGAGGCTGTAACTTTACAAATAAATGTGCTGCAGCTAACAGATCTTTTTACAAAGGCTTAAAAAATGTAAACAGTAGCTAAGTGGCATTTGTTTATACATCATTATCGCAGTACATTTTAAAAAGAGTATGCAATAACATATTCACTGTAAATGATCACATTTACTAAAATTATTAAATGGATGGAACAAAGCTCTCTCTACACTCAGGGCAAAGTGCAGCATTCCAGCTTTGTAAATATTCATATTGAATTCTCGATGACACGAGTCCAAAGCAGTGAAACATGATTCTCAAACTCAACTTGATGAAAACAAAATGATCTTTTTGACTGACATTGGCAAAGTGTGCATAAGACACGCCTCTCCAAGTGCATGCAATCTCCATATATAGTACATTATTGTGAAATATGTCTTGGCGAGATTCACACAAACATAATCTGTTATGACTTACATTAACATTTAGTTAATGGTTGGGGAAAATCTGATGTGTAACATTATATTAGATCCATGCATTACAGTAGGTCTATATACAGATCTGTCTCAATGTTAATCAAACATTAAAAGAAAAGACAGAATTACTCAAAGCTCTTTATTAAACTACTGTTTATTTTCATCTGTGTTTTTATATTTAATAACAAAGATAAAATAAAAATAGCTATATTTTGATAAATAATATAGTACTCATTATTAAGAAAAAACTATGGAGGAAAATATGCTACATTGCTAGATGATTTTGCTTTGGAATATTCAGAAAACTTACTGTAGGCTTACTGTAGCACTGCCTAGACCCATCGCTAACTATACAATAGCACTTTATTATCATTGAGCCATTTTACTTTCACTTTTCAAGTATTTAGTTGGGTCAATTGTGTCAAAAGCAATTGCTTCAGGGTTTTTTTTCCCTAGTTAATGTACATATCCTCTGCCAACAGATCTGTCTATTTGCACTTAGAGTAAATAGAGACTCCATTTATTTCTAGAAACTGAATTTTGTTTAAATAATTGAAACATTATTTTTAGATATGTGATCCTGGACCACAAAACCAGTCATAAGGGTTCATTTTTCAAAATTGAGATTTATACATCACCTGAAAGCTGGATAAATAAACTTTCCATTTAATGGTTTGTTAGGATAGGACAATATTTGGATTTTTAAGATACAAACAAAATCAAAACATTGAGAAAATCCTTTAAAGTTCAAGTTCCAAATTAAGTTATTAGCAATATATATCACTAATCAAAAATTAAGTGTTGATATCTTTGTGGTAGGAAATTTACAAAATATCTTGGAGCATGATCTTTATTTAATATCCTAATGATTTTTGCCATAAAAGAAAAATCATAATTTTGAGCCATATAACCTGTGCTATCACGGCTGGAGTGGGACTCATTTTCAGCCCTGGAGTTTCATGCCTTAGACCAGCCCACTTTAGTTCATGACTATAGCTATTAGCTATTACAATGTAGAGTATTTGTGGTAGAAGATGATCAGTTGAGAAACTTGGTCAACCTCCCCCACTAGTTTATTGCTTATGGCTCCAACGAGTCTGCTATCCTGGCAGTTTTAGGCCCCAAAAGATGCTGAACATCCCCTTGTCCTTATCTGCTTCAAAGGGTGTACTAAGGAAAGGGGGAGGGGGGCACTTTCACCCATGAACACACACACACACACACACACACACACACACACGCACACACACACACACACAGACACACATGGACTCCACTCCTAAAAGGACAGTTACATTCAAGCTAGAAAAACCATAGTCAGACTGTAAATAGTGTATTCCTGAGATTGTGTGTAGGCTCACAGCCACCATTGTTCAAGCACAAAGTCATAATCATGACAAAACTGTACACTAGTAGAGTTTTGTTGCTTTTTGTGTCTAACCCTTGTGAAATTGTACAGTATCTGGCATGTTTGGTGTCCACGTAATTCTCTTTCCATTTCTGAACTGATGATGTATAGTACATGACTTTAATGTGCAGTAGGGCTGTGCCGATTTTCAGACGCGATATCATGCGCATCTCGTCAGTAATGCCGGTTCTCCGATTAGTCGTAAATCTCATTCACCTGTTCATTCATGCAGCCGCGTTTGCTACACAGAGCCGTAGTTCACTGACAAGCTACGCAAGTATCGCCTTCAGTATCGCAGGCGATACATATCGATTCTGCGTAGCTTGTAAGCGAACTACGGCTCTGTGTAGTAAACGTGGCTGCATGAATGAACAGGTGAGTAAGATTTACGGCTAATCAGAGAACCGGCATTACTGACGAGATACGCATTATAATTCGCGTCCGAATATCGGCACAGCCCTAATGTGCAGTGTATGGTTTCATCACACCTTTGGGCAAAAGTTACACAATCTCATTCAAACTATCAAGATGCAAATCAGGTGGTCTGGTGACACAAAGGAACTCTTCCCGCCAAAAGACCCTCGCACTGTCATTCGCCAACTCCCCAGGGATGGGTGGCAACTTTTGCCTGAACTTAAAAGTTGCCAGACACACCTCCGTTCAGTTCAGTTTCTTTCTCCTTGGGTCAAAACTCCATGCTCCCCTTCCGGGGAAAAACACCCGCCATGAGGCCGGACTCTCTCTCTCTTTCTATCCTGGCATCTACACCTCAGCCCCTTTGTAACCATCCGATCAGCCGATCAATGGACAACGAAGGCTCCATCTCCATCTCCATGGAATCATCAGGACGACCGACGAGCTGACATCTGGACACTTGCGTAAGCAAGCACAAAAGGGAAACCAATGCAAGTAACCATTTAAATGTTAGATGTTATAGCCAAGCTGTGCCCCTTATAGGTTAAGGAGATTCAGGTTTTTCTGATGATTTGGTTGTGCTGAACTTAAAAGTTTGCCAGTCTACTCTCTCTCTCCCTCTCTCTTGCTTTGTTTTATGTGTTGTCTGTTTAGTGTTCGTTATTTGCTAGCTAGTGTTTATTTTCCCCTTTTACGTATTCAATAAACCCGCATTTTGTATTCACAAATGAATTTCTTACTGTGTTCCTTGCTCACAAACATCACGTCACTTAAACTGCTTTGATTTCGTTACAAAACTGATCCAGTCCTGTAACTTAGCCAATTACAGTGGGAAAGATTAATTTTCAAGGCTAGGAAGTTGATTTTTCTTAGAGTTAGAATAAAAGCGGCTAATACTCGCTGGACGAGGGCATTAGTTCGGTTTATTTTCGACTCGGCTGTTTCAGAGAAGTGTATAAAGTATGTGTAATTAATAACCATTAATTATACATAGTTTATTGTGCTTAAATGAATAACTTTTGTTACAACAATAATGTCATTAACCTCTGTATATGTGTGCAATAGTGCACTGTTCTCTACAGCCTTGTCATTTGTTTTTCGTAAACTATTTATGCACAACTATTCTGAAAAGAATTTCATTGTCATAAAAGTAACCAGCCTGAGTAAATTATACCATTATAATTGTGACTACACAAGTAGAGTAGTCATTTAGGAGGTGAAAATACTGTGAAATTAGACAAATGGCAAATGGCAAGAAATTTAAAAGCATAAATGTACGTCTATGAAACAGTAATATGAAAGGTCAGTAATATTTTTTTAAACTAAAAAAAAACTTTTTGTCAATATTAATGCAAATATACAGACTATGAATGAATGAAAATGTATATTTTTCAATTAAAGAATGCTTAGAGAGTGTGGGCTGCTTCTGTTGCTTGGATTTCTACTTCAGTATAATCAGGTCCAAGTTTAAGAATGTTTTATAAAGAATGTATTATTTAACAGAATTAACTGAAGATGTGTTCCCACAGTTAGACAATGTTTTCCTGTCTTGCTAAATGTTGGGCTCATGATCAATAAGTTTCATTTGTCATGCAGAAGGTAAAGGGAATTGCCGTTAGTGTGAATCCTAATCGCTGTGAAGAGGGAGCAGTCAGCAGAGGATTATGCTTGGTCTTAAAGTCTTCCTCAAATGGATATGTTCACAAACAAAACAATAATTTGCACAAAAAGAATGATTAATTATCAATTAAGAATCTGTTATTCATATGGTCTGGTGGTCATTTGGCTTATGCCTGCAAATACGGGACAAACTGTGTTATAGCTTTCATACGGGACACTTCTTTGATGCCTTAAATACAGGCATCCATATTCATATACATTATTTTAGTGACACAGTTCAAGATAAATCCTTCAATCTTACTACTGGAGCTGCCGGTTTCAAATGATCATTAAACTGCAAGCAAACTATGCAAAAGCGGCAGACACAGCAGATGCTTTCCAGATAAAGTGATCTTTAACAGACATCTCGCATGTGTGCTATCTGGATATTGTCTCCCTGATTAGACACACCCAAATCATGGGCCAATTGCATAAAAGGTTTAGACTAGTCTACAGTTAGTCTAAAGCTAATCTAAGTTAGTCAGCTATTTTTGTCTTTAAGACTGGTCGTAATTTTAATTCCGTTAGAGAAAATACAGATTTGTCTGAGTTGAAGGTTAACTTAGGTTAACTGATATACTGATATACTGGATACAGTAAAAATAGTAGGAGTATTACAATAGTGTGAAATTTCCTAGTGTGTGCCTCAGTGTGTATTTAAACCAGTGTTTTTGACAGCAAATTTTGATTTAGTCTTAGTCATAGTCTTTGACTAAAAGGCTATTTAGTTTTAGTCATATTTTAGTCATCTGAATGTGTTTTAGTTTAAGTCTAGTTTTAGTCGTCTAAAGATCTTAGTCAACTAAATCTACAGTAGATTTATTCTGCTAAAATCTAATGGGTTTAGTCACAGTGTAATACATTTCTTAAGCATTTCTCTAAAATGACCAAACTCATTGTATAGGTTTGATATTAAGGTTTTATCATGATAGACTTAACTGCTGTGACACACAACATGCCTTTATATTAAAATTAAATTAAACCACTTTTCCTAAAGAAACAAAACCATAGTCTTTTTTTCAAAGAAATACCAATGGTTATACAGGCTAATTATGCCTTCATTATCATAACAGCTTGTTTACAACATTCTTCATTGTTTCAAGCAGACATATTTATATAAATCAATTTAGATTCGTCTTTATTAGGGATACTAAAGTGACTAAAGTAAAGAGCAGTGAGTGATTTTCTCTCTCTTGTTGCTTGATTAACATCAATGCTGTCACTTTAAAACCGAACACGTCTGATATTCTCTCAGCTCTTTACGTTCACCTAAGACATAACCGAGTGTGTTAACGTGAATACTCATTAAAATGGAAATTCAACATAATTGTGTGTATTTCTCTGTTCATGAGAAGTGCGATAGTAGGCTAGTCGTTCACTGTGTGAGAGGCGCTGCTTCTGTGTCTGCGCTCCTAAACTGGAACAAATTGGGTTCTTGTTTGTGTCGTCAAATTTATCCATATGTCTGCTCTTCTCTTTCTCCTAGATATTGACATTTTCGAACGTTTTATTAGATGTGCAGCAAATGTATGCCAGCTTATGTCCGGATAGATCAATAGGCTATGTTACAGTTCAAACGTGTGCATCTAACATGGTTTCCACATGGCAGATTTGTTCTGAATGAATCTCTTCCTAAATCATACCTCCCTAACATGTTCGTCTCATTTTTATTTGTTGACAAAAATGACAAAAATAGATCTTCGTCATAGTTTTTGTCATTCAAAACAAATTTGTTTTGTTATTGTCTCGTTTTCGTTGGTGGAAATTATAGGTCAACGAAATGAACACTGATTCAAACCCTGAGTTCAGCAGTAAATCTTCATCTGAAGGCCAGAGGGCGCTCTCATTCTCACACAGAAACTCCAAATACACCCGAAGAAGAAACATAGTATACTCTTTGCTATTGCTGAAGCTGAATAAACAAGATTTAACTGCTTTCATTGATTTAATGTGGCTAGTAAACCCATGACTATGACAATATATGATTTAATATGAGTTCTTCTTATTATAATTTTCTTTATAATACAGTATATAATAATGCAATGCCTTTATCACTGCTTAGAATACTTGTGTCTTATTCTGTGTAAAAAGCCACATCATCTCACAGAAGGATTTATTTAAAACACTCGACTGATGTTATTAAGTGAGTTTGGAGTAAAATGTGTCTTTAATGTGGTATTTTCATGTGCTTTCAGATGTAGCAGCATTTTGGCACAGAGCCATAGTGCACTGAAAAGCTACGCAAACAGCTGTCATTATCGCAAACGATTTCTTTCCATTTCATAATCGCGTGATTAAACTACCTGCAATAATGAACGTGATCATTATTTATCATCCTTTAAATTACTGTAACAACTGAACTACACATTTATCATGATCAAATACACTTTAAATAGCACTTTATAATCTTCAATAGGTGTTTATACAAAAATTGTGAACTGAAATTCAATAAAATATATTATAATATAAAATGTCATGCTATAAACATATTTTTATACAAATGTTTTACCTGAGACCAGTCCTTGAATCTCCACTGTTAAACTTTATTGGTCGATCCATAGAGGCGTCACTCTTCATAGACACACAGCTGGACTCTGGATATGGTCTCTTCCGATGAACTGATCTATGAGATTAAAATTCATCCTTTAAATTACTGTAACAACTGAACTACACATTTATCATGATCAAATTCACTTTAAATAGCACTTCATAATCTTCAATAGGTGTATATTTGAAGTGTCAGCTTTGTAAACATATGTTGATTATGTATCTAGCCTGAAACACTCATGAGCAGCAGCTATTTTAGTTTGTATAGGTCCATGACAAAATGGAGGGGGTATTTTTATATATTTTTTTTATGAAAAGCGGCTTTAAGGTGTTGCTGTTTTTAATAAATATTAGACAACCATTTCTATGGAAGAAAAATAATGACATATGCATTTGAATGAAAGCATGTTGAACTGCACTAACTGAAACAATAATGAATTGCATTAACAGTGCTTGCATTTTAATGCCTTGTATTTTCAGGACTTGCATTTTTAGGAGCTGAAATTTAACATAGTTGTTTATTTAAGCTGTGAATATTTCAATTAAAAACATTTCACACATATTTTCATAATTAAAAATTCAATAATTCATATTCACCTTCCAGAGTTCACTTCCGCAGTATTCAATCGGTTTAAAAATACGATGTACAATTTAATTTAATGTTAGCTTGAGATTGCGCATCGGTGCTCTACTGCTTTTCCTGCAGCTCCCGGATGTGCAATGTTGAATATTCAGGCGAATTTGAACCAGTGAATTTGTGGAAGCGAATTTGTAAAGTGAAATAAAATGGACCAAAAATTGCCGGTCGAAAATTGTACATCGTATTTTTAAACCAATTGAATACTTCGGAAGTGAACCCTGGAAGGTGAATATGAATTATTGAATTTTTAATTATGAAAATATGTGTGAATTTTTTTTTATTGAAATATTCACAGCTTAAATAAACAACTATGTTAAATTTCAGCCCCTAAAAATGCAAGTCCTGAAAATACAAGGCATTAAAATGCAAGCACTGTTAATGCAATGCATTATTTTTTCAGTTAGTGCAGTTCAACATGCTTTTTTCTTTCAAATACATATGTCATTATTTTTCTTCCATACATTTAATCTATAACATAAATTACTCAAAAGTACCTGCATCCTGGAAAAACACCTTTATCTCCAGATGATTGAGTTTCATCCATGATGAATCTGATTGATCTGACCAGTCTGATCTCCACTGAATCTAGATGGAAAAAACAAACAATCACAAAAACTAAGCTAATCAAACTTTATCCGTCTTATTTTGAAGTTATTTTCTGTCAATGAGCCAGAATTATGATGCATCAGCCTCTACAGTTAATAACTAAAATAATAACAGTAAACTGAAATATGAAAACTATGTGTGCTACACAGTGCGTTTATCCTTATAATAATGAATTTACTTTAATAAATTACAGAGTGCGGTATTAATCATCATAACGAGCTGTTTTTGTAAAGATAAATAACCGAAAACAAATGAAAACAGGAAGTCTCGAGTGTTCTTACGTTAAACACAATAAAGTGAATATTTGAGCTGAATAAGAGCTAGATAAATACATTACGAGCTGTCTTCAGTCAAATACATAAGGTTTGTGATGTTAACACAAATGTGTTTGGAGTTTAGAAGAATCGCAGTCAGAAACACACAACAAACTTTGTTCATTAGTTTTCGAGTGAAAAATATCATACATACTGATTCACATTCCCATCACACACACTCCTGGATAAGCATATAGAGATACACTATTTTGTAGTACTTTGTGTTGTAAATCCTCGATTATATCTGTTTAAAATGACGACATCAAGTCCGTTATTTTTGCTTTCACTTTCATCTAAAATACGAACTTCCTCAGTTTTACGCCGCTGTTGTTCCTGATGTGTCCAGCAGAGGGAGGATTATATAACATCACTCAAATCATCACATTATTTTATGAATGTAAATATAAACGCTACATTCACATAACAGATAGGCATTGTAATTTACATTTAGTCAATTTGCAGATGTTTTTATCCAAAACGAGTTTCAAATGAGGACAATGCAATCAAAATCAACAAGAGCAATGATATGAAAGTGCTTTGAATACAAAAAGAATAGAGCAAGCTAGTGTGAGAGTTTTTTGTTAATTGTATAATAAAAAAAGAAAGAAAGCAGGAAAGATAGAAGATATAAAAATAATAGAGAAACTAGTTTTTTTGTTTCTTTATAAAAATAGAATAGAGTACTAGAGTTAGAAAGACAAATAAAGATGGAAGAGATGTGTTTTTAGCCAATTCATGAAGATTGCATGATGCACTAATGATATAGTTATAAATAAACTAATTAATCACACTTTTTTTTCTGAAATTAATCATGATTAGTCCTACCTGACTTTACATTTTTTAATTATACTTTTATATTTTCACATTCATGCTTCAAATGAATGTAGGAACAACATTAACAACATTTTTAATACTGGTTTAATGCCATCTTTTTTCTAATAAGGCTTTACTAAAGGTACACATTTACATCAGATATATAGTCTTGTTCTCTATTGATCATAAAACCTATTCAGCTGTAGATGCACAAATACACAAATTAAAATACATTTATTGCAAAGATTTGTGGGTGGTAACACTCTCTCTCTTTTGAAACCTATGGAAGTGACTTAAACTGCAGTTCATCGACTGGCCGCTAGAGACTGTCTCCAAAAGGGAACCTTTTAAAATGCCCAACTTCACAGCAAAAAACAATGTATACAGTATGCTACAGAAAGTTTTGGTTTTGGTCTTTATGGCTAATTTTGCCCTTCATGTCAACTGGGAGGTATGTGTTTTTTAACTCATCAGTTTAAAAAGTTATATTACTCTGCATTTAGGTCTTTAACAGTTTAAAACACTAAACACATCTCAATAATCTGAACTTTAGTGTGATAACAACAAAGATGTTTTACATTTCAAGTTCCACTGACCTAAACATGCCTCACCTAGTGTTTATAACTTGAACTGAAGAAATGATGGCCCACTTACTGCTCTACGCACATCACACACCAACATCAAGAGCTGCTGCTGCTGCTTCTTTCTCTTCTTTGGTGTTTTATGACAACTAGCATCCAATTTGCTGCATTGCTGCCACCTCTACTCGTCCTAAACTCTGTAATCGGATCATCATTTCTTGTCTTTCTTGAGTAAATGATACTAGATCATGTTCAAGCGTCATCATTAAGCCCCTCACCTCGAACACAGATGAGCCAATGGCAGTTGAGCATCAGCTGCACAGAGACTGAACCTTGGATATCTGTAGGTTTCAGCGCCATAGAGAAACACTGGAAGATCTGAAGCTCTCGTTCTTTTGACAAACAAACAAAAGAAATTGTCAAAACATTCATTGTTAGGCAGTGAAATTGGGGTCCCAGAACTGATGCCCTAACATTTTTTTAACAATTAGCTAAAGTCAAAAAGGACTTTATAAAGCCTTAAACACAAATTGACTTAGAATAGAATAGAATGACTCAGCATAGAATAGAAAAATCTGTCCTAGCGACTGTTGTCTTTTCAAAGCAGTAATTCTGTTGTTAACATAAAACTTAATAGCAGACCAGTCTCTTGTTTTTCAGTGCCTGAGGTTCGGCCAACAGACATGAGACACAGTCCTTCTTCCCAGGCACTCGACAGCTGTTTATGAAATGAATCAAATGCTTCTCAAACGCTCCAACCTCTTCTTCTGACCACTTCCTTTTGACGCTGTCTTTTTGGCCTAAAAATAATAAAATTATTAAATTAAATGTAACTCCTAAAATACAAGGCAAATCAGTAAAGGCCAGAGAGAACAAAGACCCATAAAATACTGATGCTTTATAGTAATACTCTGATTTGAAAGTGCCATGTCTAATCTCCTAATAAAACATGGTTACTTTGCTTGAGATCCAGGTCCAGGTCTACCATAGAGGGGGGTTTAGGTCTACACACGTTCTTTCTGGGAGCCTATAATGAAGCATTTCAATGATCAATTATTCAAGTCTTTTTCTGAACAATAGGAACATCCCAATGTTTTATTGTACTACTTTGCTGTTATTCCATAGCATTCTAACATATACAGATTTGTCTCTGATGGGGCCTGACATTTTAGGTGTGAAATAAATATAAAAATGAATTTTAGTCAGTCATAAAAAATGCTGAGTTGGCCTCTTTATGACCCAATGTTCAGATTTAATAATTAATTTTTTTCCCCAAGATTTTTTCCCCAAGAATGACCCACTTACTGTAGTTACCATATTCTGAACATCACATCCTTTCTCTTTCCCTCAGATGTAAAAAAATGGACTTTATATCTAAAAATTACCTCAACTTAGCACCAGCAAGCTTGTTAGCTATACAGTTAGCATCAGCTAACAATACTGACTTATTTTCTGTATGGTTACGAGTAAACATTCATATCTGTCTACTCAGCTAGTGAATCCAAACAATATAAAAACAGACATAGCGCCAATGCACAGCATTTTAATGAAACAACTAACATTACAGCAGCAGCACACTTCAGTTTCAGTGCACATCAGATTTAGTTCACAATCAACGGACTATTTTGACCTAAATATAATTTTCATTTACAATAATCCTAAAATTCGATTTACTTGTTCAAGCATCAGTCGCACACATGCACTCTCAAGATCTTTCTTACGTGTGAATTTAGTTCACTGGAGCTGCAATTGGATCATTCCAGTTCGTGAATGAATCGTTTGGTGTGATTTGCGAACAGATTTAACAGGTTCATTGAAAAGAATCAGTTTGTTCATGAAGCAGACACCGCTTCTGTTTTCTGAAATGTAGTGAAGTAAAAAGTATGATCTTACGTACGTCACAAAATCCATCTTCCCAAATCTGTCATGAGAAATATTTATACAATTGTGAAAAACAATACAGAAGTTTAATGTTTCTGCTCAAATAAAAATCAAGACGCTATAAATGTTAATATTTACTGTTGTTCCACTGCACACAATTCACTGTCCTCTTCTTCTTCTTCTTCTTCTTCTTCTTCTTCAATGCATAAAGATTACACTTTTCCTTTGCTTACGTTTTAACATTGTAACATTTCTTACTTGTTAAAATGTAAATAACACAATAATAATAATTATTATTATTATTATGATTATTATTATTGCAATTTGACCATATTTATTGATTTATACGAAAGTAAAGTTATATAATAATTTTTATATTTATTATAATTATATTTTTATTGATTCATTGATAATTCATTAAATTCTGTTATTTATTGAAACCCTATTATACTGTAAAACAAAGTGAGTGTTTATTATTTATTATTATTATTATTATTATTATTATTATTATTATTATTATTAAATATGACCATATTTATTAGAAGGTAAATAAAAGTACTCTAACAATATTTATATTAATTATAATATTACTTTATTATTTATGGATTAACAATTAATTAATGTTATTTATTGAAATCCTATTATACTGTAAAATATTGTATAATAGTGTTTATTAGTATTAGTATAAAAAATATTAATAATGATGTCAAATAAAGTCATTTTTATTATTACTAGTACTACTACAAATAATAATAAATACTGCATTTTTATTTTATAGTGCCACTGGGTTATTGTGAAGTTTCTGTTTAATTGTTATAATCACTTTTTTACAGTGTGATAGGATTATTGCAATTGTGACATTTCTTTATATATTTATTTAAATAATACAATTATTATTTGTCTTATTATTAGTATTATTATTGTTAAATACTGACCTTTTAATTTTACAGTGCAGTATGAGTAGTTATATATTAACATACAATTGTTAATATATTTTTTTAATTATTAATTTTCTGAATGAGAATTGTTCTCAGTGTTATGGTGAAACAAGCTTATTTTGAGACCTATATGAAGTGTTTTGTTGGTCTGGGAGAGTTCTGTAGATGTTTGGTTAAGATTCACACTGATTGAACAGTTTGGAAAATGTGGCTTCTGTACTGAACAATGTTTGTTAGCAATTAAATAAAACTGTTGTACTACTACTACTAATAAAAAAAAGTTATAAAATATATATTTATTTTATAGTACAATAGTATTATTGACCATAACATTTATTTATGCATTTATTATAATTTAAATAATAATAATAATAATAATAATAATAATAATAACAATATAATATAACAATATTAGTAACTAAATTATGAAATATATTTTAGTATTATAATAAAACAATAAATGTTATGATTGCAATATTACTATGGTACTGTAAAATAAAAATATTTCATTATTATTAATAAATACTCTAAATACTTTTAATTTTACAGTATAATAGGATTATTGTAGTTGTAACTTTTTTATTATTTATAATTTAAATAATTGGATAAATGCCGTTTTAACACATTTTTTTTTCCAAATTATTATGCAAGTAACATATCAGTAGAATTTCATTAAAATAAATATTCAGGTTTTAGTTTTTTTCTAAGAAAGTGTTTGTTTGTTTTATTTCTCATGTTTTAAGATCAATCTTAGTCAGGTCAGTTCATCAGTTTGCCAGGTCATCTAACTTAAAGGGAAATCTACTTAAAGAGTTTGTTCCACATTATTAAGCAAGTCACAGTTCTCATGCAATATGAGGAGAAAGAAAGATCTTTCTGAAGGTGAAGAGCATTAAATAGTGCAGTGTCTTGCAAAAGGCTTGAAAACAATCAACATATCATGAAAACTGAAAAGAAATCATCCAACTTTTAAAAGATTTGTGAGTGATTCACAGCACAGAAGAATTTGATCAGATAAAGGCATATAAAGGAACGTTTCTGTCAGACATATTAATGTTATTAAAAAGGGCAGCTATAAAAAAGCCACTTTTGAGCAGCAAACAGATATTTGAAGCTGCAGGCGCCTCTGGAGTCCCAAGAACCTCTGGATATAGGATGGCAGTGGTGCATAAAGCTTCATTTCAACCACCTCTAACCAAAACTCACAAAGAGAAACATTTGCAATGGGCTCAGAATTACATGAAGACTAATTTTCAAACAGTTTTATTCACTGACGAATGCTGTGCTACACTTTCCAACAGGACTATGAGGTGGAGGAGTGATGATTTGGGCTGGAGTATTGGAAAGTGAGATAGTAGGTCCCTTTAGGGTCCCTGACAGTGTCAACATGACCTCTGCAGGATATGTGGAGCTCCTAACAGACTGCTATGTCTGCTATGTTATAGAAAGAAGAATCGTGCCTTCCGAAATAAAATGATTTTTATGCAGGATAATGCACCTCATGCTGCAATAAACACCACTGATTGCTTGATTGGTATGGGCTTAAAAAGAGAAAAAAAATCATGGTGTGGCCACCATCATCCCCTGACCTCAATCTTATTGCGAAGCTGTGAAGCATCCTTAAAATGAAGGTCTATGAGGGTGAGCGGCAGTGTACCTCCAAACAACTGCTCTGGGGGGCAATACCAGAATCCTCAAATGAAATACTGCCAGAAACTACACATGGACTTACAAGTTCAATGCATGAGAGAATTGTAAAAGTCATCTCCAAGAAGGGTACATATATTAATATGTAACTTGAACTGTAAATAGGTTTTTTGTTGTAAATTGTGTTTATTTTTGGAAAAAAGATCTGTATGCAGTGCATATGACAAATTTCTTTTTTGAGTTAAACAGCCTTCTGCATAATTATCTGGAACAGCATATTTTGTTGATTTTCATTATCAGTTCTTTCACATGTACATCATTGTTGTTAGGTTTTCATTACATTACTATTCTGTAACACCTTGTTTATCATCTGAAAATATCTTGTCAAAGTTCACTTGTTTAGTGCAGTAAAATTGCAATTTATTGCAGCAAGCAGAAATGACAGTGTCTTTCTCTAATGTTAAGAACGTGCTGCAGAGGTGCTTTCTCTAAACACCACAAAAACAGTTAACCTATCAAAATAAACCACATAACATATTTAATAAAGGTGTTTCAATGCACATTTCCCACAAGTCCTGTGTAAACTAGTCTATTAGAAAGTCTAATAATCAACTTTGTTACGATGACATTTTGTTAAGCCCTGACCTGGAAAATAAATAAATAAATTGACTGATAATTGGCCAGGCAACTCCGTGACTAGTCCACAGATTTGCACGCGCCCCGCCCTCCAGCCAGTAGTCCAAACAGTATTTGGACTAATTTACAAATTATTATTACTGTTTATTGGAAATTGACAGATAAGTCTAAATAAACAACAAAGAAAGAAAATCAGATAAAGATTCAATAAATTAATATGACGTCAACACGTCACAGTTTCTCACTTGCATCCCAGAACTTGGCGGTTTTTCCGGTCATTGCGAGGATCACCGTCCACAGATCGGTAGGTATCTCAAGCATGTGTTATTGATTTCTTCACAGCACCTTGTTTATTCCCGCACAACGCCAAAACCTAATATGTTTGCACCAGTGTCGGTTTCATGCTGGGGATAACTTTGAGTCTGTTAGTTGCAATAATGCTTGAGCAGTTTAGAATGGCCATTTCAGGCCACAGAAACCACATCAAAAATGTAGGCTACGCAGCATGTGAAAGGAAAACATAAAAGGGGAAAAAGCACTTTCCAAAAAACCAAAGTGCTAGGCTGGTTTGTGTGGTGCCAGAATGCATGCTCAGCTACACTGGGAGCGGGTGGTGAGTGTTGGTTTGGATTTAATGATCAGTCCTGGAGTTTGATCTGCTTTCCTGACAGATACTCATTCAGACACAACTACTTCTTCAGCACACTAGGATAGTGCAGTGAACTATATGCTTTTAACAGAGTTTTAACAGAGTCCTGTGAACTTTGTTAATACACGTCTTAAATGTATTTCTGTTTTTTGTCATTCTGTGCATTAAAAAGTGACACCAGGGTCCCGATCAAGTCAATATGTGACGAGTTAGGATTGAGAATGTGTGTATTATCAGACTAAACAGAGCAAAGGCAGTAAATGATGAAGTGTAGTGGTTTAATAGAGGATGTCAAACACTCATTAAGTTCTTCTGCATCCAGCAGCACATTCAGAGATAAGATGTGATCTACACAGGGATCTGTGACCTTCCTGAAAGATGAGCCAATCCCACCCGATTATGACCTCTGTCATAGATGCTGTAAAACTGAGAGAGGAAAACGTCTCATACAATCCAGACAGATCCAGCTGGAGAAGGGATGTCTATGGACTGAAAGCCACTGAAGCAGATCTCCTTATTGTTCAGCGTCTCCTACAGAGGAAACCAGAGGAATCAAAGACAGCAGCAAATCTATCAAAGAATTACAGCTGCAAGCAGAATTTACAGCCCCAAACACAGCAGAGGCTAAAATGTCACTAGTTGGCCCAAAAATGTAAGGGTATCCTCATGGCATGGTCACTGCCATAGACTAGTGAGAAAAAAGAAGAGCAAAAACATAATAGTGTTCCATTACTCCAAAGCATTAAATGTCCTGCAGCAGGATAAATGAATACTCTAGAATGCAGTCTGATGGGTCTAACTCAATCTGACAACATGACATCATAATCACATGGCACAGCTGATTGGTTCTCTCCTGTATCAGTAGCCAATGAGCTCACTGCTCAACATTCAAATACATGACTAGTGCTAGATGCAGCAGTTTGCAGCAGCTTCAGAAACCCTCCACCTTGTCATGTACCATGCCCATCCCTCAGAGAGTTGTCATGACAGAAATAAATCTGCGATTGTGTTGTACTCACCCTCCTGATGTACTGTTCTCCAGTGAGGGAATACTCCACATTGTTGATCAGGAAGGACACTACAGGAAGACTGCTGATCCTATATAAGATCCTATAAGATACTGAAACCCACAAGCAAACAAATACAAATTCATCTCTTTGAAGAATCAGAAAGTTGATCACTAGAGGCCAATCCTTACTGAATGTTGCAGACGCTGATAACTATGTATTAAAAGTACAGGCCCTTACATAAGACAGGGTCATATAATCACCTCTCCAACAGCGGTGGGTGTTGCTCCAATAAACTGCTGGAGGAGCAGGACATCTCTGGCTGGGCCACCGATCAGAGAGGTTCCTGTGTCCACTATAGCTTGACAACCTTTAGTGCTGCGATAGCAGAAACTCAGAGCTCCCTGAACCTTCACACTAGACACAACAAACACAACACACTCATCTCTGCTGGGATTGTCTGTCAAATGAATGGTTTGATGGAAGTGAACTCACTCACGCATCTAATCTGATCTGCCAGGAGCCCTTCTGAGTGACTGGAGCCCAGCTGATGGGAGGAACAAATAGGGTTTCATCCACACCTCCAAACAGCAGCTCTCCTCCAAAGCCAGAGCCATTGTTGCTGTAATAAATATGAGAACATACAGTGAAAATCAGCATCGCAACCTGAGGAGCTTTCACACTGGAGGAATCTTTTCATAGTTCATAGAACTATTGGCAGAAATACCTGCATTTTGGCGTGTTTGGACCCCAGGAACTAGGACTGGTTTAGTTCTAGGATCTCCGTTTGGGAAACTAAATTATCTCCTAGTTCAGAGTATAGTCTAAACAGCTCTATATGAACTATCAGTGACATAAATCTACACTGATTTGCTAAACACAGGCTACCCAGCATTTTTTAAAAGCTGTGTAAAAATATTTACTCCACAAATATGTAAATCAGCAATAACAGCATTTACTTGTTGTTTGAAGTGTTGTGTTCTTCTCTCTGTCTCAATAATATGTAACACTGCAAGTTGTTAAAGATTTCATCTCACAGCCCAACTTTTTTCTCTTTCAGTCACATACATTATGTGTTTACATTCCATCTCTGTTACCACAAAACCATGACACACAACAAAAACAGCTCACAGCATCCTCCATCACCAGTTGTTGACATTTGTAAATGTCATAGGCTCCAGTTGTGCTGATAATACAGCCATAAAAAACTGTTTTGTGCAGAACTACTTCCTTCTGCCATGGATTCAAATCTAAAGTTGACCGTTGAGCAAAGCCTCCGTTAATTAATTACAAAACGTCACTTTATAACTAGTAACGAAAGAACACAATCTCGCTTTGAATACACCGGCATCCTAGTTTTCCTCATCTACTTTGTACTTTGGGATCAACAAACAATCAAAAAATGAACAATTTTGACTGCATTGATGAACCTATGGTGGTTTCTGCAGTGAGGAAGAAAATAAGCCATGACTTTGTGAGATTGCCATGAACTAAGATGAGTGACAGCTTTTAATGATTTTTAAGGGAGTTTGTAAATGAGATATTGATTTAATACAACAGTTCAATAAACAAGAAGGTAATTTTTACATTGTCTGACTCTAACTATTGCCTGATTTTGCTCCATTTCTTTGTGAAAAATAGTTTGAAACAAAACCACTACTGAGCCGCTGCACATCTCCATTCAAACACAGCAGTGTTTCATTTATGAATGAACCTGTGTTTTTACACTAATCTAGTGAGTCAATTTCCCATTCATAAACACAGTCACTTGCTTTATTCCTCAATGAATCAGCCGTTTGGACGAATCAAATGAATATGATTCAGTAATTAAATAAGTGACTTGACGCCACCTACTGGCTGGTAGGTTCATTTTTAAAGTATATTTTCAGTGATTTAAATCATTTAATATTTCTATTGTAACGATGACGAGGACAGGTGGATCCAATTGCAAAGCTTTAATAACAGAAATCGTAGTCGTACAAACAGGGGTCAAACAGGAACCAACATGGGAAACGTAGGACAAGACAAAGAAGCGTCAGTATCCAAGCATGAAGGTCTGGGGCCGGCAGCGAGCAGAATAATCCAAGGGACAGGCTAGGGGTCAATAGGCGGGGGGAGAACAGTCACAGGAACCAGGAACAAAGAAGCTCGGCAACGGGAGGGCAACCAGGAAATAACGCTCAGAAATGACAGCAAACACTAATCAAAACTTCGCAACCAAACAGAGGTGAACTGGACTATTTATGCAATGGGAGCAAGATGGCCGACTGGGGTGAGGGGTGAAAGGAAACAGGAAGTTCATGAGAATGGGGTTATGGGTAATGTAGTGAAATATGGTCCATGGTGAAATGCACAGTTCATGACAGAGCCCCCCCTTTAGGAGCGACTTCCAGACGCTCGACACAGTCCAATAACACCAACGGGAGGGGGGGTGGGACAGAGTACAAAGGGGAGGACCAGGTCCATGTGGGCTGATAGAGATAGGCAGGGCAAAAGGTCCAGGAGCTGCCGGAATGGCAGCCAAGCAACAGAACTGCCAAGGATGCATAGAAGACTACAAAGATGGAGCAGACTGCCTCCAGGGCGGAGCAGATGCCCTCCAGGGCAGATCGGATGCCCACCAGGGCAGATCAGCTGGAGCAGGCACCCTCCAGGGCAGGGTAGATGAAACAGATGCCCTCCAGGGCGGATCAGGCAGAGCAGGCACCCACCAGGGTGGAGCAGACGAATCATATGCTCTCCAAGGCGGATCAGGCGAGTCAGACGCCCTCCAGGGCGGATCGGGCAGGACTAGAACCCTCCAGGGTGGCACGGAAACCCCCCAGGGCGGAGCAGACAAGACAGGAACCCTCCAGGGTGGAACAGGATTCCCCGAGGGTGGAGCAGACAGGACAGGAGCCCTCCAGGGTGGAACGGGATCCCCCCAGGGCGGAGCAGACGGATCTGTAACGTAGAGCATAGACAGACACACACACACAGAGAGAGAGAATCAGACGCCCTCCCGGGCGGATCAGGCGAATCGGATGCCCTCCAGGGCGGATCAAACAGGACATGAGCCCTCCAGGGCAGAGCGGAATCCCCCCAGGGGGGAGCAGACAGGACAGGAGCCCTCCAGGGCAGAGCGGGAACTCCCCAGGGCGGAACAGACAGGTCTGTAATTTGGAGCACAGACAGACAGACACACACACACAGAGAGAGAAAGCTCGGAGCCCAAGCTCCTGGCCAGGTTGGGTTGGATACCCAGCATATAGGGAGCCTCAGCGGCTGAATTGGGACTAGACGAGAGCTCAGAGAGGTGTGGGTTGCTGGGTGCTACCACTGTGCAGGGAGCAGGTGTGACCTCCTCCTCGGCTTGAGGATCCGTGGCCTCGGCCACCTCGGAGGAGGAGGCCACCCTCAGAGGCTCAGGAGGCGGAGCAGCTGCGACGAAGACGCTTGACTCAGGAGGCGGAGCAGCTGCGATGAAGACGCTTGACTCTGGAGGCGGAGCAGCTGCGACGAAGAAGCTTGACTCTGGAGGCGGAGCAGCTGCGACGGAGACGCTTGACTCTGGAGGCGGAGCAGCTGCGACGGAGACGCTTGACTCTGGAGGCGGAGCAGCTGCGACCAAGACGCTTGACTCTGGAGGCGGAGCAGCTGCGACCAAGACGCTTGACTCTGGAGGAGCTGTGGTGATGAGACTTGACTCTTGACTTGACTTTGGTATGACGGCTGTAACTTGGGTTGGCTCTGAACTTGACACTGGAATGATAGTTGTGGCTGGACCTGACTCAGGATGGATGGCGATAATGGGTGCTGGCTCTGGAAGGGTGGCCATGACAGGTGCTGACTCTGGAAGGGCGGCCATCTTGTCGGGTGCAGACTGTGGTACTAGCAGAAGTGGGAGGTCATCCATGCTGTCAGTTAATCCGTGGAGAGAGCTATCCCTGAAGGAAAATTCAGCCTTTATGTTCTTGTAAGCCGGTGCGGCCGCCATTTTGTTATCGTGCGCCGACGCGGCCGCCATTTTGTTATCGCGCGCCGACGCGGCCACAATTACTGTCAATAAAGAGTCACCACACCACAAAGCATAGTCCACATAGTCTGAGAAACAAGTGCGTGGGCCTTCAAGTCGCACCCTCAATTTGACAAGGACAAGACAAAGAAGTGTCAGTATCCGAGCGTGAAGGTCTGGGGCCGGCAGCGAGCAGAATAATCCAAGGGACAGGCTAGGGGTCAATAGGCGGGCGGAGAACAGTCACAGGAACCAGGAACAAAGAAGCTCGGCAACGGGAGGGCAACCAGGAAATAACGCTCAGAAATGACAGCAAACACTAATCAAAACTTCGCAACCAAACAGAGGTGAACCGGGCTATTTATGCAATGGGAGCAAGATGGCCGACTGGGGTGAGGGGTGAAAGGAAACAGGAAGTTCATGAGAATGGGGTTATGGGTAATGTAGTGAAATATGGTCCATGGTGAAATGGAGGCTCCCTCTGATGGTGAAGGGAGGGAGCCACAACAGCACAGTTCATGGCATCTATATTCAAAATGTTATATTTAAAACATTAATCTCAACATATATTTATGAATTTGATTGCACGCATGCCACCTCTGAGCCTCATTAAACATGAAAATACACCTGTAAGCCACTTTGGGGTTCTTCTATGCCACCTCTGTAGTACAAATTAACTTTGTTTATGCTGATTTCATTTGATTGCTAACTTATTCTTATTCTATTGTTTTAATTAGAAAGATTAAAATGCTTATAAAATATAATAAAAAAATGTGACATAAAAGATGACATTTAATAAATAAAAAAAAATGCATTACACAGGTAAAAATTTGATTCCTGTTTAATTCAGTTTAAGAAGTCAAATGTCACCTCAGAATGGGAAGGCTAATTTTTGATAAGATTATTTGATTATTGATTAAAATTTCAAAAATTTTGACTGTGCCCCTAATTTATTTATTTTTTTAGTTTTTAATGTAAAGTAAGCATAGAGCCCTGCTGGATTTATTGCATTTGGGGGTAAAAAATATTCAGTTTTTATAATAAATCTTGATGAAAATCAAAATCTGGATTTTAATTTTTTATGTATTTCTAACCTAAAGATGCTATGTGAAAGTTTGAACCAGAAAATATTGGTTTTTATCTTGCCATTTTCTTGGTCAAGAAAACACATTTTGACTCAAAATAATCAAAATGGCTCTTCATTTATATATGTGATGCGATCTGGAAAAACCCAACACATGGTGAAATTTTACCTTTTTTTCAAAGGTTTCAAGCCCTTTCCAAAACTGTTTTTATTTTGTCCATAGCTTGCACTTAACAAAAGTAATGTCTATCTGAAGTTGTCTGATGGCTATGATTTTCAGGAATGGAATTTTGAGAAAAATGGGTTTAAGGTGAGATGTGTTTTTCCTGAAAGTGTCCACAAAATCCGACGGGTTTTCCCAGATTGCAACACACACACACACACACACACACACACACACACACACACACACACACACACACACATATGTACATATATATATATATATGTTTCAAGAAGTGATTATTTTCAAGACTCTTATTTCGACGAGTGATCCGGTTTTCGCAGCAGAGAGAGATGAAGAAGAGTGCGTTGTTTGAGTGTGTCGCTCACAGAAGTAAGTGTCGTGTCGTTTTCGAGAGCTTGTTTGATAAAGTTTCTTCTGTTGAATATAGAGCTGTTAAAGAGATTGACGACTTTGGTAATGATATTTAAATACGCTATATGTATACATATTAAAGTCCCCATGAAATCAAAATTAAAGTTTTTTGGCTTTTGGTATGAATAAGTTAGCCTTCAATTTATCTATAAGTTAGTGAGCTTCAAAACAACTATAAAATTCACGTTTACAAGATAAGAGCATTCAAAACTAACAGTCTCGTCACTTCCGCCAATATGAATCAACGGTTTTGATGATATCACGCTGCACTTCAGATTCAGATCAAACGTTCTATCCAATCAAATGCTCTCTAGAATCCGTAGCGTCCCGCCCCCTACATTATAAATAGATGCTGAAGCTGCGGCTGAGATCGTCACTTGTTCACAGAGTTAGTATTTTCTGTATAGTGAATGGCTGGTAGTGCGCAATGTAGGTGGATATGGAACGATTCAGACTCAGTGTAAATATACTTTCTGTTTGGGGGAATGAGTTCTGGTTTTGCGTTGTGTCACGCGAACTGCGGCAGCACGAACAGTCCAGCCTCAGCATGATTATGATCATTATTTTGTTTTAGTAATAGTTTCATATTGAATCTAGGGGGTAATCTATTAGACTGTGGTTGTCATAAGCTGTCAAACTCTGCTTTACCAAGCTTAACGGCCCGAGCAGATATAAATGGAACGCTATTGGCTATTTTAAAAAAGTGGGTGGGGCTACTCGATATGACCAGCTGTTTTCCTGTTTCAGTTGAAATTACGTCACCACATAGAACAATGATGCATGTTTCAAGGCACTTCAGTGGACCTTTAAATCACGGGTGTAATGTTTGACTTTTATCTGTTATTACCGACTTTTTTTTTTGTAGTAAGAGCAGCATTGATGGACGTATGCAGTCCAGGCAAGTATATTATATCAGCCTATTACTATTGCTCCAATAAATGTGTTATTATACATATATATATATATATATATATATTACAGACTTTGGCTGTCCTCCCCCGATCTTTCACTGTTGGATTCAAGCAGCACTGCTGACGCTCGAAAAAGACGTAGCCCTGATGTCATAGCTGGTGCTTCTGCTGAAAATACTAATGCTGCACGACCAAAGAGGATTAATGTGGCCATTGTCACCCTAACGAGACGAGATGATGAAGATTATGAAATAGCTAGCGGTAAGTTTTCAATTATAATGGTCTATTATGCTATTTTTAAACAAGATCACACAGACGAAAGCAATTGCACTCTGTGTGAAAATAGCAGCGTACAATAGCTCAGTGGTCTAAGGCAGTAATGCTTCGCGAGGCAGACCCGAGTTCCCGGCCCGGGATCCGCAGGTAGTGAGGAAGACTGGTTTGTTCTAAATTATTACCATTTATGCTGTTATGGGTAGTTATTTGTTTTATTTGTGTATTTTAGGTTGAATGGATGAAGAGTACCCCTTGTATTTATTCATGATTTAGTTATTGATATTGTTTTATTTGAATTGTATAGCTCATGGGGATCTATTGCTAGTTAATATCACTGTTTAATGATATGTTTGTATATTCTATTATTTATTCAGCTTATCCATTTTATTTTATACCTATGAACAAATGTATTTTTTTATTTAAAATACATTCTCATGTAAATTGTTATAGCTTATCTATTTCATTTTTAATGATTTCCTAATGCTGATGTTTCATAATGCCTTTTTATCAAATGTATTCTTCATTTAAAATACAATCCATTATGTGTTAATGATATATTGTTACAACGGAAGCTTCCGCACGTTCTCCTCTGCACCACCAGAGGGAACCTTCACCGGAGTTTTGACATTCATTCGGACTCAATCTCCCATACTCCCTCTTACCTGGGGCTGACCACACCCACACACACACCTGCACTCAATCACTCCTCATTACACTCACTGCATAAAAGCCATGCTCACGCTCAGACTTTCGTGAAGTCTTGATCTTGCCCCGGCTATCATTTCTGAGCGTTTTTCTTATTGTTTGATTACCTGTTGTGACCTGGACTGTATTTCGACCTGTGATTCTTCTCTGTGCCCCCCGACTTGGATTGTCTACTGGATTGTGATTGTTATCAGCCTGCCCCGAACTTTGCCTGTCTCTGTTTACGGTACTGTCTTGCCTCTTATATTGCTGATGCTGGCTATTGACCCCTGTCTGTCTGACCAACCCTTAATAAAGCTGCTTATGGATCCAAACGCCTCTGACGCTTCGTTACATATATATGCAGTTTTATATCTTTATATTTACATCCTAATATTTATTCAGCTTATCTATTTTATTTTTTATCAATTTCTTAATGGTGATGCTTTTCATACTTTTTGATCAATTGTATTCTTCATTTAAAATTTAGTTGAATTATTTGTTAATGATATACGCACTCTATGTAACAATCTTTATTTACAATTCACTACGATTTGGGGGATAATTATCTTGTTTCATATTTATTTGCTATTGTTTCATTCTATACAGATGGCAACCATGATAACTTAGACGATGTAGAACAATGGTCAACAACACAGCTTCGTACATGGGACAGCGTGACATTTAGCAGCGAACAAGACATTGATCAGGACGAAGAGAGTGAGGTTGGGCAAGACGAAGAGAGCGAAACGGAAAGGCATCAAACACCATGTGTTTCACGGAAGCGACACTGGAGATGCCCCCGACAAGGACATGATCGAAGAAGATTCGATCGGAGTTGAGTTGACGATTGCTAGTCAAAGACACGAGGTACTGCTTCATGAAATAATTAATCAATTGGATGCTCTTGACATAACTACGAATGTGAATCAAAATGATGACTTGGCGAGGGGGTTAAGTCGTCTGCAGACAACGGTTCACAAAATTTTTGCCAGAAACGCTTCAAGAACTTCTAAGAGAATGCAGATTACTTGTCAATCTCGTGGCTAATCTAAACCATTTCATAATGAGGAGATAGTAGACCTATGATGTTTTAATCGTGCAGACCAAATGCTGATGGTTTGCAAGTTCTTTTTACCTGTAATCTGTATGTTTAGAGCTTTTATTATCATTGTAAGCTGTAGTTATCAGACTGTAATTACCTTGCAATTATCTGATTATGTTGGAACTTGTATCATCATTATAAGCTGTAGTTATTAGAGTGTAATCACTTAGCAATTATCTGTTTATGGATTTGGCATTTCGTTATCATAATAAAGGCCATAGTAATTAGATTGTGATATAACCGTGTAATTACGGACCAGAATTTTTGATATTATAAAAGTAATAGATTACAGTATAAGACATATTTCCTCAGTGATCAGATCTAAAATGAATGTCCATGGCGCACATAACCAACAGTCGGGGGAGTCTCTTTGCAATATGCTACAGGGTGTAATCGATTCACAAATTCAAACTGATCCTGATAATATGCATCTATGTGATAGATTGCAACAATTGATAAGCTCACACTCCAATGGGGTAGTACCATCTCCAGATCACATCATGCATGATATTAGCGATTTACAACAAGTAGAATCGGAAATAGTCACGTCTAAATATTAATCTGTGCGATCAATTACAGACCATACTAGATGAGCACAACCAGAGGTTATGCCAAATCATTGTACAAAATGGAGGTTCGTTAACAGACACTACATTTACTACGCATGTCGATTCTAGGCGTTTGGCAGCTGCCTCTTCAGGTGCCGGGCGTTCAACGTCTAGAAGCATCATACCCCCTACAGGTAATATTGACATGGATACCCCCTGTAATAATGCAGCTGAGCAGCCATCAGTCTCTCACACCGAGATCCCCCCTGATAATGAGCGACCATCAACTAGCAGTGCCATGCCCCCTTCGGGCACAACTCAGGCAACCCGTGCGCACACAGACTCAGCGATAGGGAATGGCGGGGTCATAAATGGCTATCATGTTTTACCACAACCGCATTTTAACAGCGTGGATCTGCACAGAACTATGAATATGAGAGAGGTAATGTCTGAAGATTTAGCATGATGCCATCTTTCCTTGCACAACGCCATGGATGAAATCGTCTCCTTTGCTAGAAACGTTGGTGGTGATGACGCCGTAATCAATTTGAACTTAAATAGCCACAGTTTAAGATCCCCGTTAAAGCCGCTTTAACACCTGGGAACAACTATGACGTTAATCTATTTACAGATCAAATTGAGAAAATTGTACAAAGCAATGATAGTCTTTTGGCTGATGATGCTGTTGAGATTGAAGCCGTTGTAGCCATGAACAGATGAGGCGGTGGTCGGCGCCGTAAACTCACAGATTTGGCCCTTGATCAAGTGCTCAAAAGAAAAAAGATGAGTTTATTTTCACCTATAAATATCAGCAATAAGTTGTGCTTCTCTATCTGTCTGGCACATTTTCTTGATCCCCAATTACCCGAGGATGAATTAGAAAGTCATGAGGCAGTTATTCACAATAATGCAGGCTTCTCTATCCAAGATGCTATAGGTCTTCACAACATCGCTAGATTTGAAAACCTTCTATGGATCAAAATTGTTATGTTTTACAGGACAATTGATGGGGTGACAGAAATATTCAAAAATCACCACAAACCTCATTCAAAAACTTCTTTTTGTACAATGAACATTACCATGCAATACTAAATCAGAAAGCATTTATCGGCTCTGATTATGTGTGTGAATTTTGCTATAAAGGTCACTCAAACACTCAGCATCACAGCTGTAGACACGTCTGCAATGTGTGTTTTGATCAAGATTGTCGCAAATATACTAAAAGCATCGTACACTGTCCCGATTGTCTGTGCTATTGCAATTCGAGCTACTGCTATCACATGCAGATGCAATCACCCCCAGGACTGGAAGAAATCACGTGCGATGTTATAAAATATTGCAATCTATATAACAGACGCTACGAAATCACACGCCACGACAGCAAACAACACGTTTGTGCCCCCGTCCAATGCCCTCATTGTCGTGAAGATCTACTGGGTCAAGGGACTCATTAATGTTTCATACAGCCCCAAGAACCCAAGCCTTCTAGCAAGAAATATATTTTTTACGACTTTGAATCGAGATTAAATGTAAGAAATTAGTGGCGGAAGGATCCGACTGTGTAACACAGCTAATTACACGGTTCAGGCAACCTCATTACAAAGGATACACCTTCATAGCTCATTACGCATCCAGATTCGACTCGTTCCTAATTCTGGAGTATTTCTGCAAAGCAGGGCTCGCAGTTGACATCATCATGCAAGGATGTAAATTAATCTTCATGTATGATGATGCCTTTGCTCAACGATACATTGATAGTTACTCGTTCATACCAATGGCCCTGTCTAAGATGCCCGCAGCATTAAACTTGACCACAACGGAAAAAGGTTACTTCCCCATCATTTCAATAGAGGCGAAAATGAGAGCTAAGTGGGCCCCTACCCCGACAAAAAGTTTTACGGGTATGATAACATGTCTGATAAAGACCAGGTAAAGTTCAACTCGTGGTACAGCACACTCGTGGGTATAGTCTTTCATTTCAGGACAGAGCTGCGTGAATATGGTGTGATGTTGCCTTATTACAGGAGGCATGCATGAAATGCAGAGAAGCGTTCCGTTGATCCGTTTAACTTTACCATGCTTGCGAGCTGTTGTATGGGTGTTTTCAAAACCCATTATCTCAACAGAGATACGTTGGCTCTGGCGCTTAATAACGCATATGTTCAACAGAGTAAGACTTACTCAAGTAGCTCGATCAAATGGTTCGAATATGTAAAAAAAGGCCAGAAACGTTGACATTCACCATGCTTTAAATCATGGTGAAATGCAGATCAGCCGTTACTTTATAGATGGATACTATGAAGAGGGTGGAGCGAGGTACAGTTTACAATTTAATGGGTGTGGATTTCATGGGCCCCAATAAAGCTAATCTTCTAATTCTGGATGACATGATGACTCAATAATTGAGAATACTCAAGTCCAAGAAGTTTTCACACAGTTTGTACATCATCGTAATCTCAGTGCTATTTATATAGTTCAGAACTTATTTGCTCAAGGTAAATCAAGCTAAACGATCAGCTTGAACACTAATTATTTAATCTTGTTTTAAAAAAAACGCGACACTAATCATTACTAGTTTTTGGGTGTCAAATGTATCCGACAAATACAAAATAATTTATGGAGAGCTATCAAGATGCCACCAGCCAACCTTATGGGTATCTTATGATAGACTATAAAGCGAAAATGCCCGGGCAGTATCGACTCAGAACGGGGGTGCTATCCGACCAACAATTGGTCTACCTCATGAAACATTATACCCTATCTATGGGATACTTTGCGGTGTTTGAGAGCAAGGTCTGGGCGTGTGCCAGACTCACAGATGGTGATATGGAGACTTTCTTGACAAAAAGGGATCCCGACAGTATATTAAATTTATAGGCTGTGTCTTTGTCGGTCATCAGACAGAAATCTTTGCCTCTGATCATACGTACTTTTATGTCTACACCATTTAGCATAAATTTTTCTTGAAAGAAAATGTCACTGTGGATCGGTGCCAGCAGTTCCACGACCTTGCTTCCAGCTGTGTAGTTCCATCTCTTGGTCAACCCCACGTTACAACCCGCAGGGTCAGTCACATCCATGTGCCCAGCAGTGTTTTTGAAAAACAATCCGGCTGAGAAAAGTGATTCCAGAGTGTCTTTGCTGTAGTTGAGAAGACTCTCGATGATACAGCGGTATGGCTAAATAGGCATTTTTTCACACAATCTTTACACAGGAGGATTACGCAGGAAATCCTAACCACGTCACCTACTTTATATTTAAATATGGGGCTCTCATTCTGTTTCATACACCCGTACAGGTTTTCAAACACTGTAGCTTCATTTTCCTTACCGACATCCAGTGGTCTCATTCTAATACTCCGATGGTAGCTGGAGTTGTATCCTTGCACGATATCTTGCAAAACATCTACATATCTATGTGAACTGTCTCAGCTGGGACTCAACACATCGCTGTGCAACTGGCTGTTGGACTTCCTGACCGGGAGACCTCAGGCAGTACGGGTCGGCAGCAACACATCCAGCACCATCATTCTGAACACTGGGGCCCCTCAAGGATGTGTGCTTAGCCCCCCTCCTCTTTACTCTGCTGACCCATGACTGCACACCGACACACAACAGCAACCTCTTCATCAAGTTTGCAGATGACACGACTGTGGTTGGTCTCATTAGCAACCGTGATGAGACAAACTACAGGAGTGAAGTGAGCCGCCTGGCCAGATGGTGCGGTGACAACAATCTCTCTCTGAATGTAGAGAAGACAAAGGAGATTGTTGTTGACTTCAGGAGAGTGCACTCTCAGCATGCTCCTCTGACCATCAACGGTGCGACCGTGGAAAGAGTGAGTAGCACTAAGTTCCTGGGTGTGCACATCACAGAAGACCTCTCCTGGACTGCCAACACCACAGCACTGACCAAAAAAGCACAGCAGCGACTCTACTTTCTTCGCAAACTGAGAAGAGCCAGAGCCCCAGCCCCCATCATGTGCATCTTCTACAGAGGCACCATCGAGAGCATCCTGACCAGCTGCATCACTGTGTGGTATGGCACCTGCAATGCATCCTGCCGTACGAAACTTCAGCGCATAGTGAGAGCAGCTGAGAAGATTGTTGGTGTCTCTCTCCCCTCCCTCCAGGACATCTACGACACCCGTCTGACCCGCAAAACCCTCAGCATTGCTGGTGACCCCACCCACACGTCACACAGCCTCTTCAGTCTGCTGCCATCAGGGAGGAGACTGCGCAGTCTTCAGGCCAGGACCAGCAGATTGAAAGACAGCTTCATCCACCAGGCTGTCAGGACGCTGAACTCCCTCCGACTCTGCCCCCTCTCCCCTCTTTCTGCCCCACATACCTGACCTCTGAGACAACCAACCCCCCACGGTTCACTACCTCATTCATCTACCTCATACACATTGACTCTCTGAACATTGGTCTCTACATACACAGACTATTAAGCTCTTGCACTACACCATAATTGCACTGACTATTTGTCTGGTTTGCACTGTTATCTGCCATTGTCACTTTATCTTCATAAGTCACTTTATCTCTCATACATCTCTATAATTAATGCCACTTTATTTGTTACTTGACTCTTACAAAAAATTTGTATTTTTATATAAATTATTTATTTATTTTGTATGCAATTGTATTTGACTTCTTATGTTATTGTTAATGTTACCTGTATGTATCTAGGGTTTGAGAGTAACGCAATTTCAATTCTCTGTATGTATGTACTGTATATATAGCAGAATTGACAATAAAGCAGACTTTATTGTCGAATGAATTTGTCGCTGTTAAGAACCGGTTTTTAAAGTATGATTAAATCTCTCGACTATGCTAGCCTTCAGATCAGTATCTGTCACAAAATGATGGATGCTGTGGTTTTTCATTAAATCCTGAAAATGTTTGTTAAAAAATTCTGTTCCTCTATCCGTCTGCAATTTCTTCGGAACACGCCCCTCTTCTAGTGTAGACATAAATGCTTTAGCAACCTGGACCCCCCTCTTATTCTTCAGAGGGCACGCCCATGCATAATTGCTAAATATGTCGATACATGTCAACAAATATTTATTATAATTTTCCTTGGAATAGGCAGACATGTCGACAAGATCCGCTTGGAACTGCATATCCACCCCATACACTACAATTTTATCATGTCTGTAGTTTATAGGCACGCTTCTGTATAACATGTAAGCATCCTCCCCAGCTAGCCATTCTGAATCTTGCTTATCACTCAGACGAACGCCTGTATCCTTTAAGACTGCATCTTTTAACCATTTTTTACCTCCTAAAGACCCTGGGTTGGATGGTGTGTAATAAACTTTTTTCATCTGCTCAGACATGTTGCAGTTTCAGCTTCCCTCAAAATAATACATCAAGTAAGCGATGCAATTCAGCCTTTTATTAAAAAACACTATATTTCTAATTGGCTATACAATGACATCAAAAGAAAAAGTCTTTAAATTGTAGGTATCAAACCCTGCGCTGGAAGTTGCATGCAGATCTGTCAGAAGGTGAGGTTGCAATATCCGAGCTCTGTACAGAATTTATTCAACCATTCTTTGTGAAGGTCTGGTGAGTGGGGTTTGTCTGTTGGAAAATAATCGTTAGCATTATCATCGATCGCCTTGAGGTTGGAAGGCCCATGATCGTTTTGTAAAGAGGCTTCTTCTTGAGACATTTGTGAGAGAAAACTTACCGGACTTTATAGCGGTTGTAGTTAGTGGGCAGAGTCTGCAACTTGCAAGGGCATTCAGTACGAAACAACTGTCTTTTAGATCACGCCGCTTGAAAAACATCTGGAGGGTGTAAGCTTCCTGATTCTTATCATGGATGTTGTTTTCTGAAATTTTGCAAAGCTTTGTTGCGTCTTCACAGAAGAATATGTACACATGGTCATTCAGATTCTTTTTAGAGAGACCTGTACAAATGCATCTACGTCATCGGCGATGTAGAGAGTTACGACTTGGGATGATTTTTGGAATATGTACACGAATATGCTGTCACTGATCAGGGTAAATTCGTCTGAATTCTCATAGAGAAACTTTGTCAAATAATACTTACAGTGCCTTTTTCTTGATGTCAGAGTCAGATTTTCAAACACCTCTCCAGTCCATTCGTTCTCAGGGGTTTTAGGTGAGAGCATACACACCATGTCTATGTATTTCACCACACTTTCCGATGTCCTGCAGAAATGCCGGGTTCTACTTATATACAGGTCCTTCTCAAAAAATTAGCATATTGTGATAAAGTTCATTATTTTCTGTAATGTACTGATAAACATTAGACTTTCATATATTTTAGATTCATTACACACAACTCGAAGTAGTTCAAGCCTTTTATTGTTTTAATATTGATGATTTTGGCATACAGCTAATGAAAACCCAAAATTCCTATCTCAAAAAATTAGCATATTTCATCCGACCAATGAAAGAAAAGTGTTTTTAATACAAAAAAAGTCAACCTTCAAATAATTATGTTCAGTTACGCACTCAATACTTGGTCGGGAATCCTTTTGCAGAGATGACTGCTTCAATGCGGCGTGGCATGGAGGCAATCAGCCTGTGGCACTGCTGAGGTGTTATGGAGGCCCAGGATGCTTCGATAGCGGCCTTAAGCTCATCCAGAGTGTTGGGTCTTGCGTCTCTCAACTTTCTCTTCACAATATCCCACAGATTCTCTATGGGGTTCAGGTCAGGAGAGTTGGCAGGCCAATTGAGCACAGTAATACCATGGTCAGTAAACCATTTACCAGTGGTTTTGGCACTGTGAGCAGGTGCCAGGTCATGCTGAAAAATGAAATCTTCATCTCCATAAAGCTTTTCAGCAGATGGAAGCATGAAGTGCTCCAAAATCTCCTGATAGCTAGCTGCATTGACCCTGCCCTTGATAAAACACAGTGGACCAACACCAGCAGCTGACATGGCACCCCAGACCATCACTGACTGTGGGTACTTGACACTGGACTTCAGGCATTTTGGCATTTCCCTCTCCCCAGTCTTCCTCCAGACTCTGGCACCTTGATTTCCGAATGACATGCAAAATTTGCTTTCATCCGAAAAAAGTACTTTGGACCACTGAGCAACAGTCCAGTGCTGCTTCTCTGTAGCCCAGGTCAGGCGCTTCTGCCGCTGTTTCTGGTTCAAAAGTGGCTTGACCTGGGGAATGCGGTACCTGTAGCCCATTTCCTGCACACGCCTGTACACGGTGGCTCTGGATGTTTCTACTCCAGACTCAGTCCACTGCTTCCGCAGGTCCCCCAAGGTCTGAAATCGGTCCTTCTCCACAATCTTCCTCAGGGTCCGGTCACCTCTTCTCGTTGTGCAGCGTTTTCTGCCACACTTTTTCCTTCCCACAGACCTCTTGCTTGAGGGTGTCAATTATGGCCTTCTGGACAGCAGTCAGGTCGGCAGTCTTACCCATGATTGCGGTTTTGAGTAATGAACCAGGCTGGGAGTTTTTAAAAGCCTCAGGAATCTTTTGCAGGTGTTTAGAGTTAATTAGTTGATTCAGATGATTAGGTTAATAGCTTGTTTAGAGAACCTTTTCATGATATGCTAATTTTTTGAGATAGGAATTTTGGGTTTTCATGAGCTGTATGCCAAAATCATCAATATTAAAACAATAAAAGGCTTGAACTACTTCGAGTTGTGTGTAATGAATCTAAAATATATGAAAGTCTAATGTTTATCAGTACATTACAGAAAATAATGAACTTTATCACAATATGCTAATTTTTTGAGAAGGACCTGTAAAAGTGGCTCTCCTATTGACTTTGTCCTGTAAGTGCGGCTCTCGTGAAAAAAATTGTGAGGACCACTGGTCTACAATAACTAAGGGTGTGTTCACACTTGTTCGGCTTCTTTTGGTTAATTTGGTCCAAAAAGGACTAAAAAGGAAAATTATACATTTGGTCCTGGGCCGCTTAACGCTCACACTGGTATTTTTGACAACTTACCTAAAGATACCAACTTACCTAAAGATACCGAAGGCATAGTGATACGTTCACGACCTGATTGGTCAAGTTGAATGACGTATATTTCGTGACCGAACCTACTGATCTATAATGGGGAATATATTAGATTAATGAACGGAACTCACTGAACACAAAAGGAAAAGGTGATTTGAACTTACAGCGGCACTGCAGGTGTATGACATCAAAGTACCCATTCACTGATCGCTCTGCTGATTGATGCTTTGAGTAGGATTTATGCAATGCCGTTTGCTGGACTAAGCATGCTCATTTTTGCGTGCATACGTTTTATTTTCGCTATCTACGAACTCACAAAGTGCTCATACAAGGTACTTTACCTCCTCGTTGCTCTACGTTTGCCCTCTGCTTGTTTTGTTTTGGATACACTGCTTGTTCTCTTTGTGGATTATGTCACATAGCGTCACATCTTGTCTTACTTCCTGTTTTTGGTTCGTTTAGAATTATTTGGTCCGTATTGCATTCATATTTCATTCGAACTGCACCAGAGTTCGTTTGGAAGTAGACCTGTCTGCTTGGAAGTGTCTCGGTCTGCTTGTTTGGTGCGCACCAGGGTTCGGATGGCAGCGTTCACGCTTACTTAAATGAACCGTGCTATCAGAACAATCGCACCAGGGCACACATGACAAGTGTGAACACACCCTAAGTCAATGCATTCTTTCTTAATGCATTGCACTTTTTTCTTTGTCGGTTGAAGTTCTTAATCTCAAAGTGCACCAATTGCCAAATAGAACTAAAATGTAATATCTTACATGGCCATGCCCCCAGATCACCCAGACCAAGGTCCAGCGGGAACCCAGACCAAAAATCCTGTGGGAAACACAGCAAAATGTGGTTGTGTACAATTTAGGAATGGGGAGAGTCTTTACACTAGTTAAATTCAGACCAACTTTTAAAGTCTTTAAAGTTTAAAGTTTAAAGTCAAGTTTAAAAATGACCAGAACCGCGCACGGGCGCGACCTATCTGTTCTGTGCTCTGACATGGTTAGCTCTCACACTGCATGAGTACTGTACCCTGGCCCACCTCTTCCAACCAAGCCAGGGCCAGCTAAACCAACCGTGCCTGCTTTGGAGGTCAAACACGCTCAGGCACAGTTCAAAACGTCTAGTGTGAGTACACCCTTAAAGGCAGTGGTTTACACTTGTGGTCCAGGGGACCCACAGCACTCCATATTTTGTATTGCTCTTTTGTTAAACACGCCTGCTTCAGATCTATAGCTCCCTAAGGAAGAGCTTCATGAACTATGCTAAGTGTGTCAGTAAAGAGAGATGTGCAAAATGTACAGTGCTGTGGGTCCCCAGGTCAGGATTGAAAACCACTGTCGTAAGGTCCCACGACATAAGATGACCATAAAAGCATCAACAGTTTCAACACAATTCCTCCTGACTGAGGGAAAAACAAAATCACTCACAGGCTCTGAAATTAGACTATTGATATCCATCTAGCTATGAGTAACTGAATTGTGAGATCCAAACCTCTGGATTACCTGTTCCTCCTCCTGAGCATTTTGTTGTGTGGGTCCAGGAAGGCTGCTTGTATGTGTGGATACCACTGCACAACTCTTTCAACCATAAGAAATGCAATTCCAGCATGTCTTCACATCCAAGACAACAGAATGGTCAGGGAGGCCTGAAATATAAACATGTAAGCCACTGAAATCAATTTAAATCTATAGTTGTGCCTGAGAGACACTGAAACAATGAGGTTTAGTTTTTCACCCAGGATTCACAAAGTCTTCATGATGGATGATCTCTTGATCCTGGATCCTTGCTGCCATCCACTTAGAGATGGTTCGGATGATATGTGGTCTTGTCTAAAATACCGATAGCAGCACCATTGGTCCTGTAGCTTTATCAATTTTTCAGTACTGAACAAGTCAGGAACCAAATCAGTAACTTACTTGTTCTCGATAACCATCCCTACTCATACTCATGGTTGTCTTGTTGCTGCTCCCCAGACTGTTTCTCCACCTGCTGATAAAAGTGTGTTAGTTTTACAGCAATGAATAAAACATTCAAACTTCTAGGTGGTAACAAATGAGCATCGTTTCTTATAAGCAACTCACTGAATCATTGACAACTGGTTCACTTGCAGTCAGGATCTAAAAAAAGTGAACCATTTGTTCATTAAACTAAAGAAAACACAATTAACACCAACAACAAGCAAATGACACAATTTACAGGCCTGTTTCTCGACGGGAAAGACGGAAATTATTAATCCCACATACAATGAATGTGATTTCGGCAGCCTCTGTCTACTTAAACGTTTATATAACGCTAGTGGTTTATATTTAAGTTTACAATATGGCTAGCATCATATGGCTAGCATGAGCATCATCAAGTGCGAGCAGCAGGCAGTCAAACAAACTACAATGGTTGAACTTTAAAGAATTTGAAAGTGAATATTGTGTAATTTAACTAAACAGAAAAGAAGGTGTAATAATTTATATTAGAATTTTAACAGTTAACATTACCTCAGACCGCCTCATATAAGACCTGAGCTAATTAATGTAAACCAAACAGGGCATTTGTGTATTAAATTAACATAGAAAACCTACACAAACACAAAATATTACTCATCTTACATGACATCTAACGTTATATCAGCAAAAAACGATGCATAAAAGTAGATTTATAGTGCATAATTAGCGTAGCTGCTGTTCAAACCAAGCAAAAAGGATTTGTTCAACCAAAGCTGAAGATTAATAATGTGCAACTGATCAGATATAACTGCAGTAAAAGATTATGAGATGCATTATGTGAATGCTTGGCTAAAAAGATGTGTCTTTAATCTAGATTTAAACAGAGAGAGTGTGTCTGAACCCCGAACATTATCAGGAAGGCTATTCCAGAGTTTGGAAGCCAAATGTGAAAAAGCTCTACCTCCTTTAGTGGACTTTGCTATTCTAGGTACTACCAAGAGTCCTGAGTTTTGCGACCTTAGGGAGCGTGATGGATTGTAGCGAGGTAGAAGACTAGTTAGGTACGCAGGAGCTGAACCATTTAGGGCCTTATAGGTAAGAAGTAGTATTTTATAGTTGATACGGAACCTAATAGGAAGCCAGTGCAGAGACTTTAAAATTGGTGTAATATGATCATATTTGGGTCATTCTACAGAAACGTCCACTTTTCTGTCCCTAGACTTTGCAGAAGTATTACAATTGAAATACACATTAGGGTTACAATTTTTTTATATATTTTAAGATGAAACCATATGTTATTTGAACAATTACACCTTCCTGAGCCATCAACGTGGCATTTTTATTTTTTTATTACCTTTTTATTATTCCAAGTACCACAAAACGGCTTGTCCCCACAGCCATGTACAGAGGGAAAGTGCTTTATTTTGAGGTCAAAAACAGGATTTTCAACCATTTAAAATACAAAAGTATATTCATAGCTATCAAATATATAATGTTAATGCCATAAAAAAACTGAATACCAAATAAATATTATAAAATAAATAATGAAAACAGTTGTCCCCTAAAGTTGTGTCACTGGTGTTACCTCTTAACAAAAGTCTTTTATTTTGAAATAAAAAAATCACACTGATGACATCACTCGACTTCCTCCTTCCCATTTCCTTAAGATCCATTGAGGCAGGCACATGGTAAGTCCACTGTTCCTTTTCAATTATCAGAAATTTTCTCATTTATCTCATGATTTCATATGAAGCTTTTAGTTGATGTCACTGGTGTTACCTACTTTATTGTTAGGGAATTTGAAAAAAACGAGTAAAAATGGATAAAACTACTTAATTTAGTAAGTATACCATGATTGACAACATGTGGTTTGATACCTAGCAGCAGCCATTTTGTAAAATGCATTTTTCATGAAAATTGTCACTGGTGTTACTGTCACTGGTGTTACCTTCCTACCAGTGACGAACAGTAACACCAGTGACTCCCATATTAGATAAACTTAATTCAAAGCTATTCAGTTAGTAATTTTTGCATAAACCAGCACTAAGGTTTTATGATTCTAACTTTTCTTTATCATTGTTACTCCTCCTTTGGTCAGGTATGGCTAAATTGAGTGCAGCTGAGAAGCAGCGACTTTACAGACAGCGTAGGGATGCTGATCCTGAACGTAGAGCAAAATACTTGCAGAAAAGAAAACAGAGTTATGTCAGAGACATTGAAACAAAAAAGAGAAAGAGAATAGGTGATTTAAGTGAAAGGGACAAGAGAAGTGAACGTAAGGCATGGAGAGTTCGTCAGCAAAAATGCAGGGAAAGAGTCAGAGCAGGAGCATTGACCCCCCCATCATCACCAGCTAGGCCACCCAGCATTTCAAGGTACAAACTGAACTGTTACAAATACAGAAATCAAAGGTGGAACTGTGAAGCATAGTTATAAATGTGCATAGCATACAATACATACACACACACTCACTCACTCACTCGCTTTCTCGCTCACACACACACACACACACACACACACACACACACACAGTCTCTCTCTCTCTCTCTAGGATGAAATGAGTGAGAACTTTTTTTAAGAAAATACTTTTGCTTTACAGACGACAACAACAACAAGGGAGGAGAGAACGTAGGAGATATGTGCAAAGGAAGCAAAGGGAGATAAAGAAACTTAATGACCAGATCATCACTTGGAAAAAAAGATATGAAAAATTGAAGAAACGTAACATACGATTGCAGGGTGCAAATCTTGACAGCCCAGAAGTTAAAACAAAAAGAATTCTTCAAGGTCAACAAGCCAAAACCAAAGTCAGGAAAGCCCTGAAATGCCACTTTGGGAGCACTGAAATACAAATACTAAGGTTTTAAAGACACAAAGTCAAAACAAAATCTTGCACAGCTGTTATCAGAGAAGCTGATCAAAAAATACAAATGCAAGACATACTGCAAGAAGCTCATCGGTTGTGATTCTCGAAAGATCAGAAAAACAAAGCAAGTCCAAGAAATTAGCAAACAGAAAGAGACTCTAAAATCTGTCAGACAATTTTTCCTCAGGGATGATGTCAGCAGACTTACTACAGGGAGGAAGCACACACTAACTCTAAAGAAGATTAAGAGACAGAGGAGGCTACTGTCTGATTCTTTGCTCAACCTCCATAGGAAATATGTATCTGAGCACCAACATATTTCCTATGCTTTTTTCTGCCGTCAGAGACCATTTTGGGTGGTTCCACCAAATGAGAGAGACAGAGAGACATGCCAGTGTAAGACACACGAAAACTTGCAGTTCATGGCTGACAAATTATACAGACTTGGCATTTCAGACTCCAGAAACTTAGAGGAAATGTCCAACAGCACTGTCTGCAGCTTCTTCCAGCTGCTGAAGGATACAAGCAAGGTGAAACTCTACTATGTGAGTGAGGAAGAAGTAGAGAAGAAGGATGAAAGTTTAAGTCAGGTGCCATTGTTCACCATTAAAGGCACCATGAAAATGCATGAGGTCCTCAGCGTTTCTCCCGGTATTCTCAAATATAGGGACATAAGCTGTTTCTGCCAGGCTGCTGAGGGGGTGTTTGATTGTCCATGCCACAGCCTAGAGGAGGTTACTCTTGTAGCTACTGATGAAATTGATAAAACAGGCAATGATTTCAGACCGAGTGTCATCGAACAGCATCACAGTGGGCAGTGGTGTGTTGTGCAATATGATGATGATCCCTACCCTGGCATCATCCTGCAGGTGGAGGAAAACAATGTGAAAGTCAAATGCATGCACCGCAATGGAGTGAATAAGTTTTTCTGGCCCACCCCCAGAGATGATGTCAACTGGTACAGTGATGACCAGATCATGTGCCTGATTCCAGAGCCCCAGGCACTGAATAAGCGTTCCGTTCAAATTGATAAACGGTTCTGGGAGTTCATTATGTCACAGCTGGGCAAGTAAATTAAGGCATGAAATGAAATGAGGACAGTTTACTCTTAGTCATAACCAAGTGTTGACATAAAATAACAGCGAACAATTGCAGTTTTAGTTCAGATATTAAAATGATGTTTATGTTCTTTTACTAACTGTATTCGCTAGTTGGAAAATGTAAATAGTAATTGTTAATTATATTTGAAGAATGTCTCATTAGTTTTATGAATGTCACTGGTGTTACATTGTGTCACTGGTGTTACTGTGTGTTTTTTTTCTTTCACATTCTATAAAATCTGTCTCTTATTACATGATAATAATTTCACATCTGTTAAATTCTGCTAAACTCAAGAGTTATGATTTAAAGGATTGCAATCGTTACTTGTTTTCAACTGTTTTTCAAATATTTTCAGTTTTATAGCAAATAAATGTTGTTGCAAATGAAATAAACATTGTTCAGTCACACTTTTAATTAACCTGATTAAAATAAATAAAGCATAATCTCCTTATTTGTTGCATTATCATTCTTTTTATGTAACTCTGACTACATGTGCTGAAAAAAAAGAGAAATAACATTTCATAAAAACCTTTAAAATTGCCAAAGAATTAGGGTAACACCAGTGACAAAACAAGGGTGCATGCAAAATTTAAATAAATGTACAAAAAATATAAAACATCATTAAGCTGACCTTTATGTGTATTCATAAAGCCAAAAGGTAATATAATAATGTGGTCTAAGTTTAAATGTTAAAAAAAGAAAAAAAAAATTAAGATTTAATTTAAAATTAAATTTTCTTGACCTGGTAAGGACTCTAGCAGCTGCATTTTGGACTAACTGTAGCTTGTTTATTGAAGATGCAGGACAACCACCTAGCAGTGCATTACAATAGTCCAGCCTAGAGGTCATAAATGCATGAACTAACTTTTCTGCATCAGAAACATGTAACATGTTTCGTAGCTTGGCAGTGTTTCTAAGATGGAAGAATGCTGTTTTTGTAACATGGGAAATATGATTTTCAAAAGACAAGTTGCTGTCTAATATAACACCCAGATTTTTGACTGTAGAGGAAGTAACAGTACATCCATCTAGTTGCAAATTGTAATCCAAGAGATTCTGTGTATTATTTTTTGGTCCAATAAGTAATATCTCTGTCTTATCTGAATTTAATAGGAGAAAATGATTGGTCATCCAATCTTGTACATTTTTAACACACTCTGTTAACTTGAGAAAAGCAGAGGACCTAAGACAGATCCTTGTGGCACTCCATACTTTACTGGTGATAATTGAGACGACTCCCCGTTTAAGTAAACAAAGTGGTAGCGATCAGACAGGTAGGATCTAAACCATCTTAAAGCCTGCCCTTGAATACCTGCATAGTTTTTTAGTCGATCTATTAGTATGTCGTGATCTATAGTGTCGAACGCAGCACTAAGGTCAAGTAAAACTAGCAATGAGATGCAGCCTTGGTCTGATGCAAGAAGCAAGTCATTAGTGATTTTAACAAGTGCAGTTTCTGTGCTATGATGGAGCCTGAAACCTGAATGAAATTCTTCATAGATATCATTTTTTTGCAAAAAGCAGCATAATTGAGCAGATACAACTTTTTCTAAAATTGTAGACATAAACAGAAGATTAGAAATGGGTCTGTAATTTCCTAGTTCATTAGGGTCTAACTGTGGCAAGATGCAAGATGGCGCCGCGGATGGCAGCCACTGTGCTGAGCTCCTCAGTTGTTTTAGTGTTTTTGTTAGTTTTTCCTGTTTTTTGTTTCACAAACACGATCAGTTTTACCAGGGAGGAACTGCTGAACATTCAGCAGAACGGACCTCAAAACCTCCTACCGGATTTCATTTATTCGGACGTTTTGCTGCATGTTGTAGTTGGCGGAGCGGCAGCGCTGATCCGGCGCTTTAAGACGCGCAGAAGGGGAAAGTGCGCCGGCGCGCTCGTAAAACTTCGACAGCGTGGACTTCGGACGGCGCTGCCTAGTATACATCTGGCGAACCTCCGCTCTCTTCCCAACATAACGGACGAACTTCTTCTGCTCTCCCGGACAAATAGGGATTTTTCAAACTCTGCTGCTTCTGTGCTTCACTGAGACCTGGCTGAACGATGCGATCCCGGACAACGCGCTTCATCTGCCCGGCTTCTTGCTGTTTAGAGCGGATCGCGACGCAGAATCAACGGGGAAATCGCGTGGCGGCGGGACGTGCTTTTACATCAATGAAAGGTGGTGTACAGATGTAACAGTATTAACCAAAATGTGCTGTTATGATCTAGAAGCGCTTTTCATAAACTGCAAGCCGTTCTATTCGCCGCGAGAGTTTTGCTCGTTCATTCTGATTAGTGTTTACATTCCACCGCAAGCGAACGTGAGTCTGGCTTTACAGAAACTTGCCGACCAGATCACAGAAATCGAACAAAAACACCCGGACTCTGTTTTAATAATCCTTGGGGATTTTAACAAAGCAAATCTCTTCCGTGAACTGCCAAAATACAGTCAGCATGTTACATGTCCCACCAGAGACAGTAATATATTGGATCACTGCTACACCACAATTAAGAATGCATATCACTCTGTCCCGCGGGCAGCTTTGGGACTTTCCGATCACTGCCTGGTTCATCTTATACCAACCTACAGGCAAAAACTTAAATCTGCTAAACCTGTAGTAAAGACTGTAAAAAGATGGACCACCGAAACAGAGCAGGCCTTACAAGCCTGTTTTGAATGGACTGATTGGAGTGTTTTTGAAGCTGCTGCCACCAATCTGGATGAGCTCACAGAGACTGTAACTTCATACATCAGTTTCTGTGAAGATATGTACATTCCTACCAGGACTTATTTAACCTACAACAACGACAAACCATGGTTCAATGCAAAACTCAGACAGCTCCGTCAGGCCAAAGAAGATGCTTACAGGAATGGGGACAAAGTCTTGTATAAACAGGCCAAATACACACTGGAAAAGGAGATCAAAGCGGCAAAGAGGAATTATTCTGAAAAATTAAGGAACCAATTCTATTCCCATGACTCTTTATCAGTGTGGAAAGGTCTGAAGGACATCACTGGCTACAAGACACCATCCCCCAGCACTGTGGCCAATCAACATATGGCAGATGAACTGAATGAGTTCTACTGTAGGTTTGAAAAAACACCATTTACACCTTCAACAACCCCCCTCCCCCTCACCCCTCCTTTACAAATCAGCGAAGAAGACGTCCGCAAAGTCTTCAAAAAGAACAAAAGGAAAAAGGCAAAAGGTCCAGATGGTGTGACACCAGCCTGTCTGAAAACCTGTGCTGATCAGCTGGCCCCCATATTTCAACTAATCTTCAATAAATCACTAGCATTGTGTGAAGTCCCTGCCTGCTTCAAACGCTCCACCATCATCCCCGTTCCAAAAAAACCCAAGATAATAGGACTTAATGACTACAGACCTGTGGCGCTAACGTCTGTCGTCATGAAGTCGTTTGAAAAACTGGTTCTGGCTTATCTGAAGGACATCACCGGACCCTTACTGGACCCCCTGCAGTTTGCTTACCGAGCAAACAGGTCTGTGGATGATGCTGTAAACATGGGTCTGCATTTCATCCTGCAGCATCTGGATAAATCAGGGACTTATGTAAGGATCCTGTTTGTGGACTTCAGCTCAGCCTTTAACACTATCATCCCAAACCTCCTCCTGCCCAAACTAACTCAGCTCTCTGTGCCCACCTCTGTCTGTCAGTGGATTTCCAGCTTCCTGACAGACAGACAGCAGCTAGTGAGGCTGGGAAAATACTCATCCAGCACCCGCACCATCAGCACTGGCGCCCCTCAGGGTTGTGTTCTCTCCCCTCTGCTCTTCTCCCTGTACACCAACGACTGCATCTCTAAAGACCCCTCTGTCAAGCTCCTGAAGTTTGCGGATGACACCACACTCATCGGTCTCATTCAGAACGGTGATGAGTCTGCTTACAGACAGGAGGTTAAAGAGCTGGCTGTCTGGTGCAGTCACAACAACCTGGAGCTCAACACGCTCAAAACAGTGGAGATGATCGTGGACTTCAGGAGGAAGCCCCCTGCTCTCCCCCCACTCATCATCATGAACAGCACTGTAAAAACAGTGGAGTCATTCAGGTTCCTAGGCAACAACATTTCTCAGGATCTGAAGTGGGACATTCACATTGACTCCATTGTGAAAAAGGCCCAGCAGAGACTGTACTTCCTCCGTCAACTGAGGAAGTTCAACCTGCCACAAGACCTGCTGAAACAGTTCTACTCTGCCATCATTGAATCCGTCCTGTGCACTTCAATTACTGTCTGGTTCAGCTCAGCTACCAGTTCTGACCTCAGAAGACTACGCCGGATAGTCCGGTGTGCTGAGCGGATCATTGGTACAACCCTCCCCACTCTTCAAGATCTGTACCTGTCCAGAGTGCGCAAAAGGGCTAGTAAAATCACTCTGGACCCCTCACATCCCGCACACTCGCTCTTTGAACTGTTGCCATCTGGCCGACGCTACAGAGCCCTGAGCACTAGAACGACCAGGCACAGGAACAGTTTCTTCCCTCAAGCAATCCATCTCATGAACACTTGAAAAATAACACGGAACAATAACACTAATATACACTCATTCATTCATTCATTCATTCATTTATTTAATACACATACTTGTTTACATTTCTCATTTCTAATTTGCACCTGTACATAATAAATTGTTTACATTTGTCTATTTTTAATTTATTTAAATTGTATATTGAGTATTTGCTTTTTTGCACTTTTTTCTGTATATTTTCTGTATATTTGTATATTGTTCTTTTATTATCTATGTGTCTTTTCTTGTCATTGTCATTCTGTTGCACTGTGGAGCTTCTGTCACTAAAACAAATTCCTAGTATGTGCAAACATACCTGGCAATAAAGCTCATTCTGATTCTGATTCTGATTAATAAGAGGCTTAATAACCGCTAACTTGAATGGTTTTGGGACATGACCTAAAGATAACGATGAGTTAATAATATTGAGGAGCGGTTCTTCTGCTACAGGTAACAACTCTTTCAGTAATTTAGTGGGTACAGGATCTAATAGGCATGTTGTTGGTTTAGACGTACTGATAAGTTTATTTAGCTCTTCCTGCCCTATAGTGGTAAAGCACTGCAGGTTTTCTTTGGGTGTGATAAAAGAATCTACATTGGTTATTGTATTTATGATGTTATCTATTTTATCAATGAAAAAAATCATAAAGTCATTACTATTAAACTGTAAAGGAATATTTCACAGTAAATGTATGAACAAAAATCTTTTTTTTAATGTCCTTTTTATTTACTATTTTTTTATTTAGCTATTTTATTTACTATATGTAAAATGTGTTAAAATCTAATCTATGTAAATATAATGTGTAAAATATAATATATCTTCGCTGAATTGATAATAATAATCACAGTATGAATTATTTGAATTCTAACAAATCAATAAAGAAATGAACTACTATTATTTAAATTGTAACAATAATTATAATAAATAAATTATTGCAATAATCATAAAAAACAATAACAATAAATTAATAAATAATACAATTATAATTGTATTATTCCAATTAAAACAACTAAACAATTAAAATATGAATTGTATTTTATTATTATGATAATGTTCATTTTGTAAATGCAGCAATACTACTTGCAACATAAAATGAAAACAATATTTAATAATAATATAATAAAAATACAAGAAGAATATAATTAATTTATTTTACAGCAATTGTAGCACTATTATTATTATTATTATTATTATTATTATACCTTAGAATGTTCTGACTATTTTTACTATTATTAAATGATTTAAATTATTATTAAAACTCTATTTTAATTTTAAAGTACAATTGGATTATTTCTTTGCTCATTTGTTATAAATAAAACATGAATAAAATGTAATAACATAATCTTAAATATTTTTTTAAGATTCAGTTTTAATAATAATAATAATAATAATCACAATAAGATCATCATGATTACTATCATTATTATTAAATACTAATATATTATTTTACAGTATGCAATATGATTACTGTAATACTAATAGTTTTCATTGATTTGTTTATTTGGTGTATTTAAAATAAATGTAATTTAAATTTAAAATATAATATTAAAATGATAAAAATAATATACAATTAAAAATAACCACATGTAATACATTTTTTTCTTATATAACATTTTATTATTATTTTAATTATTACAAATCAGCAAAGAAATATATAGCAATTGCAAAAATCCAATTGTACTGTAAAATAAAAAGGAAATATTTAATAAGGAACAGTAATTTTATTTTCTTTAATATTAGAACAAATATAATTTGTTCTAATTTGTATTAATGTTAATGTATTAACTAATGTTAACAAACAACTTGTGATTTTAATAATTCAGAGTGTATCATTGAGCACAATGTTTCTCTTGTTTGTCAGCGCCGTTTCATCTTTCTATAAACCGAGTCATTTGTGTTCTTCACTGAATTCAAGCGCTTCTGGCGCTGTTTAGTGAGCGAGACTCATCAGCGAGTGAAAGCATCTGCACTGCTCTAGTAAGTTTGCGCTGTTCTGCCGTTTGAACTTTGATTCGAGTGGATAAATGGTCCGATTGGCACGCTTCGACTAGCGCTCTTTTTTCCGCCTTTGCTCATAAATGTTAGATCGAACATTTATCAAACTCGTGTTATCGTTTATTGAGGAAAGTCGTATAGTGCGGTAATTATCGTTTACGATTTATCGCTCAGCCCTGTGGAGCACACAGAACACTTATGGTTTAAAGTGTCTCTTCCACACTCATATGGTGCTCATTTTAATTTGTGCTGCTCTTAAATTTCCTGCAGAAACCCTGGGTGCATAAAGACGGACAATCAATGTTTAATATTTCAAGAAATGTAAAGCATTTACTAGACAAGTGAAGTTAATGTGGATCAGTGATACTCTGAACCCCACATGGATTTACACAAACGGAGAAACTCAGAAAGTGCTGTACATTGATGTACCTCAGTGATTTACAGACACACCATGAAACATTGTGAAAATAGGCTGTGAAAATAGGCTGCGAAGTTAGAATAAAATGTATTTTTTTCTGCATATGATAACTGTAAGTGTGTCTTACTAGAAAACACAATGTAACCCTGCTCTTACCTGAAACGTGTCGCCGCATGAAATTCTTGAATTTGAGGGGAATGGATCTGGAAAATCCTTGATAGGTCTTGAATTTAAAGTTCACCAAATTGTGGGAGCCCTATAGTTAGAAGACTTGTGTTTCTTTGTTTTCCTGAACTCTGCTTCACTTTAGTTTTTTCTTTGTTCTTCAACAGTGACACAATGCTGAATGAGAAGTGTTTGCTGATGAGTGTTTCCACAAGGCTCTGAGCTCAAACTCTGCTGAAGCACAGCTCTGGTGCATGATCACAGAAGGAGAGGTCAGTGTTCAATTATTCCTGGTTTCCTAAAGCAGAGCGAGACAGAGTCTTATCTTGACATTTCTCATCGTCTAGGTGTGCTATAGTTCTCGCAGAATAATGTCTGTGTTATTCGTTGGCTGCTGCTTTCCATTGCCCAGCCAATCACAAGCTCAGAAACATCACACATATAGTGTCCTTCTGTTTCTCTTATAAATAGTTAAATAGTTTGTTCTTGAACACTGATGTAATGCTGAAGGAGAAGTGTCTGGTGTTTCTGTCATGTCTCCTGATGAACTCTGATTATTTCAATCTTACAGGCCTGTGCTTCAAAGACTTCTGCTTTCCTGTCCCAAACATGCTTTCAGTAACAGAAGGATCATTTGTGGTTCCTGAAGACACAGAGGTCATCAATGTGTGTTCACATCAGGGCTGTGCTCATGGTCACGTTTACAGTGTGAATCTGCTGATTGGTGATTTTGAATGTCACATGGTCAAGGAAGGGATAAAAGATTGTAACCATTCAAGTGTAACCATAAAAAATATTATTAAACCTTTGAATTCTAAATGTTTTTGATCATTGCAATTAATGGAACCATTAAAATAGAATCCAGAGAAGTAATGAAAATGAAATTGTTAAAAAACTAATTAGAAAGGCTTTTTAATCTAAAAAATTATTGAATCATTAAAACAGAGTACAGAAAAGTTAAAACTGAAACTGATTACATAGGGCCCTATAATTTTATAACAATGTTATTATAGTTTGCATAGGTTTCTAAATGATTTACCTGACAAATCTGCTGAAATGGTGCATGCTGTGTTCCCAGATGAGTGTTATAATAAACCCAAACATGCAGAGATGGAGACAGGGGAAAAACTAAAATGCTTTCTGTCAGTAAGTGGAAGAACAGCATCATCTGATTCCTGAAAGCCATAGTTTTGCATGAAAACACACGTTTTCATTGATTCCTGTTTCTGAATGCTTATTGGATGCCAAGTCATCAGTTTCTCATTTTCTGATCTCTTTACAAGTATAAACTATATGTGACCCTGGAGCACAAAACCAAGTCTTAAGTCGCTGGGGTATATTTGTAGCAATAGCCAAAAATACATTGTATGGGTCAAAATTATCAAAAAAAAAATCATTAGGATATTAAGTAAAAATCATGTTTCATTAAGATATTTTCTAAATTTCGTACCGTAAAAGTAATATGCATTGCTAAGAACTTCGTTTGGACAATTTTAAAGGTGATTTTCTCAATATTTTTATTTTTTTGCACCCACAGATTGCAGATTTCAAATAGTTGTATCTCAGCCAAATATTGTCCGATCCTAACAAACCATACATCAATGGAAAGATTATATATTCAACTTCAGGTGATATATAAATCTCAGTTTTGAAAAATTGACACTTATGACTGGTTTTGTGGTCCAAGGTCACATATGGGCTTTAAGTTCTCCAACATCTTGAAGATGAATGATTGTGTATATTATAACATACTTTTCTTTACTATTAAAACCTGAAGTTTGGTTTCCCCTCGTCCCAAATGAACCTATTTCTATTTAGGTGTGTTTCCTTTATCTCTCTTTAGTTTCTGAAGTATCCTCTATCTTTTTATTGAATTGTTTACCATTTGTCTTTGAGTTATTTTAATCGTATACATGTCATCATAAAGAAATACATTAAACTCTTCCTTTCTCATAATCACAGTCTTAAACAAAACAAAAAAAAACAAACAAACTCCGAAGTTGTGCAAAAACAAAGAAAAATAGTTTCATTTTCTCCTAAACGATAGTCTTCCGTCTGTCTGTGGCATCCTTCATAAGTTTGTTTAATATTGTCAGAATTCCTTTTGATTTTGATAAAGGGCTCTCCACATTCCCAAAGCATTTGCTCTGCTAACATTTCGTGTTTTTTAACTGTAAGTCATTTCTCTTTCCTTCTCTTTCCTTTCCTATTTTTACAAAACTAATAGATGAGGAGGCGAGTCGTCAGTTCCTCAAAGATGGTTTTCCATTTACTTTCGTTTTGATTTTAAGAGTGAAGAATGAGCATACGCATATGCATAAATGTAAGTTCATAATCTTTATTTATCTGTCATATATTGTGATAATGTCGCTGCTAGTGAAGTGTTCAACAATTGTTCGTTACTCGAAGCTTTTCAACACGCTTTTGTCGGAGATTCCGTGTTTATCTCTAACTTCTGCTGCTCATATTGAAGTTCACTTCACAAACTCTGGAGAAGAAAGAGATGTGCATGTGATTTACGTGTTTTTGTTAAATTTAATATTGTTGTACCACCTTTGTTGTCTTATAAAGATGCACAATGCTGGATAATAAATAATAATAATAAAGTGGCACATCCTGAAGAGATAAACAGATCTCTTCGGCATTCCGCTTTACTAGAGAGCAGATTCATTTACAACTACACATTTAGACAAAGTTTGGATTAAACACTCAGCAGAGCACACAAACAAGATGCTTTATTTATTAAGTGCATGTGAAATGTTTCCTGATGCAGTAAATCAAACCGTTTTGAAGTGAACTGGTTTTTATTGTATTTTTGAAAGAGCAGCAAGAACACAGTTTCACTTCTGATCTGTGATCGACATTATTTACTGAGGACACTAATGCCATCTAGTGTTAGCTTTAGCTCTGGCAAACACAAACAATCTCCACAGTAATGATAAATCAGTTATTGATTCTTGAGGAGTGAAACAGGTGCAGTATTGAATAAACAAATAAAAGCTTATCTTGCATGCATTAAGCTACTGAGCTACTCTTTGATTTAACCTCCCACCAAAATGTGCTTTTTACATTGCGTCACTTATTTTGCAATCGAGCAAAAAGCAGTTCTTTAGCAGATTACTTTTTAACATGTGGCCAACAATAAAATATCATAAACAGGATCAAAATCTGACAGAGGTGATGAAAACCTGAATTTGTAGTCATTTCACGATCAAACACATTGAATCTATCGATTACTGTGTTAAAATAAGCTCATTTGTGTATTTTGGGATATGATTGGAACACATATGATCTATTTTCTCTTTTATCTATGTCTGCTGGTTACACAGGAGCATTTAAATAAAACAATTAGTTATTACATCTGTCCTTTTACATTCACCAGGATCTTGATAATCACATTTAGACATTTAACAAACCATCAGAACACACACAAAACATGTTTTATCATGTTTAGACAATGGAATATACATATATTATAGACTCTGTAATGGTAATATAAACCATACATAAACACATAAATAAAAATAAATATATATATATATATATATATATATATATAACAATTAAAAAGATAAATAATAATAAGTCTTGATATTCATAACAGTGCTGAAAGTGGTCTATGTCAGTTAAAGAACAGTCCATAACAACCCAAACAGGGAACCTTAAACAACTTTAAAAGAAAAAAAAAGCCTGGGACCAAGAGAGTAGGAGGGGGGTGTCCCTAATTTAAATTAGTACCTTTTAGCTTCTCCAACGTTTGAGCCCAAAGTTTGATGGTGTCCTCTCTTGCACCATGAATGCGTGCAGTGGACAGTTCAAGATACAACACATCTATAAAAGTGAGAATCCAAAAATGTTTATTAACCCTTTAAAACCGAACGTGTCGGCGCCGACACATTAAACCAAGCTGTATTCATGTGACCATAACTCTTCAACCGTTTGCACTATCAACATAATTCAAAGTGCTCAGCGAACATCCTGCGCTTTTCGGCAATATACGGCTTATTACGGTAATTTCTTGCGCTCCGTCAGCAAATGCCGGCAAATTGCCGGCAGAGCGGGAAGGATGAATTTGAATGGAGAGATAGGGGAGCGCGGAGATTTGGATCGCATAAAACAATAAACGAAACAAACGAAAACATGGTGAAGGAAGAGTAAACAACACAAGAGGCGATTGGGATGATTTTTGATGAGACTTGGGAGCAGGCTGAGTTTTTCTTTTTCACATGTGGTTTGTGCATCGGCATAATGAGTCTGTGCGTGTAAATATATGGGAGTATGCATGCGTTCGCACGTGTAAATGTGTGCGTGTATAAACAAAAAAGCCTCCTGAATGAAAACTGTGCAACCCAGTGTCACAAAAATACTTGTATATATGTAATATAGTTGAATTTTGAAGTAAGAAGTGTTGAATTATTTCGATCATGATTTTTGTCTTTTTTTTTTTTTCAAAATAAAAATCAGAAAATATATTCCTTTTTTTATTTTTGTATATTTAAATTGTGTCTACAAATTCAGCAGACAAAATTAATGGTCAATAACTGTACTTTTTTGAAAGCCATTTGTTTTCTAAAAAAATGACACCTTGCACTTGAAAATAGCACATTCTGTTAAAATTTTTCAGTCAAATAAACAAAATATGTGAAAATTACCTATTTTACCCTTAGGTCTTAAAGGGTTAAGAGAACGTGGAGGCTTCCACCTTGTAGCAACAAGTTTCTTAGCTGCTGTCAAACCTGCTAAAAACACTCGCTTCTGAATTTTGTTAAGTTGGATATCAGAGAAATCATTTAAAATAAAAACTGAAGAGGACAAAGGGACTGAAACATTTAATATAGTGTATAAATCTTCTTTAACCATACTCCAGAAATTAATAACCCCAGGGCCGTCCCAAACCATGTGAAAGAAAGTACCAATTTCACCTGTATCGCACAACGTGCATTTAGGATTGGGTTTAAGTTTCATGCTATAGAGTTTATGAGGAGTCATATAAGTCCTATGAAAGAAGTTTAAATGAATTTGTTGATGATCTGGATTCCTGGAGGCATGCATTACCATAAACCAAACTTCATCCCAATCAAAATTGGGTGAAAGGTCGGCAATATCTGCTCACCAAGAAGAGTCTATTGCCAAAGGAAGGTACGTTTTTTCCAGAAAATATCCATATAATTTAGAAACAAACCCTCTTGTTCCCTGAGTCTCACAAAATAATTTCAGTAAAGGATGTTCTTTAAGGGGAGCCATCCAGGGGACCCCATAAGCCTTCATAGCTGCCCTCAGCTTTGCAGGTTAAACTGAGTAGAAAGTTCTTGAAAAGTATAAAAGTATAAAAGTTCTTGTCACCAATTATATCACCCAAGGAATGAATCCCCTTGTCATACCATTGTCGACACTGGCCAAACTTAATTTAGGTGTTTGTCAATTAGCAAACCATAATTATTAAAGATAGGAGAGTAAGAATTCCAATTAGAATGAATCTTACAAACTTTTCTACTGCTCTCCACACCGATAGTGTGTATGATATTAAGGGGCCAAAACAAAGTTTGCACTTATTTAGGGGGATATTGGCAAATAGAATTTCATCCAGCTTCAAAGGAAGAACCAAATTTTCCTCAAGTGAACGCCAAGAAACTTCAATTTTATCATCATACAAGCAAAGTAGCGGACGAAGTGTAGAAGTCCAGTGATATAGTTTAAAATTGGGAAGTGAAAGTCCACCAGCACATCTATCTCGTTGCATCGTAGAAAGTTTAAGACGTGGTTGTTTACAGTTCCAGACAAATTTGGTAACTATGCTCTGTAATCTATCCCAAAAACGGACAGGGGGAGGGAGAGGCAACATAGAGCTCACAATGTTAACTCGTGGGAGTACATTCATTTTAATAATCGAAACACGTGATCGAAGAGAATTTGGAAGTGATGACCAGTTTTCCAAACTACGTGAAATATTAAAGAGTATGTTTTCATAGTTAGTCTTAATGATATACTGTAATGAAGCACCAATCATAATACCTGAATACTTAAATTGTTTAACCACAGGTATACCTGAGGGTAGTGTAATGTTTCTCATTGCGTCATTCAGTGGAAGAAGAGCAGATTTTGTCCAATTTATTCTATATCCAGAAATCTCACCAAAGCCATCAAAAATAGACAAAATGTTAGGTATGGACTGCGAAGGATTACCTAAATAAAGGAGGACATCATCTGCATATAATATGATGACTAGTCCTGCATATTGTGATGAGGGTGATGCCTTTATCTGCGCATAGTCTGTGCCAGTGGTTCAAGCGAGAGCGCAAAAAGAAACAGACTTAAAGGGCAACCCTGTCGAGAACCTCTAGCTATTTTAAACAACGATGAGCAAATATTGCCTGTTAGTACCATGGCTATGGGGCTTGCATAAAGTGCTTTAATCATATGGATGTAAGAGGACCCCAGAGCCATGACCTCCAGAACCGACCAGAGATATGACCATTCCAGATGATCAAAAGCCTTCATAGCATCTAGAGAAAGGACAGCGAAAGGAGAGGTCGAAAAAGATGCGTTAAGTATAATATGAAGTAATCTTCTAACATTATCAGATGCTAACCTAGTTCTAATGAAGCCAGTCTGGTCACAGTTAATAAGCTTAGTCATAGATGGTTGAAGCCTCCGTGCAAGTATTTTAGCATATATTTTAAGGTCAGCATTTAGTACAGACAAAGGCCTATAACTTGCACAATCATTAGGGTCCTTGTCCTTTTTAAGCAAAAGTGAAATAACTGCAATATTAACATATCTTGAGAAAGACCCTCTATCAACAGCAGCTTGGATCATCTCAAAGAGTAGAGGGTCCAGACTGTCCCAAAAAGTAGTATAAAATTCTAGAGGAATTCCATCCAACCCAGGAGATTTGCCGCTACACATATCCAAAGCTGCCTCTTTAAGCTCATCTAAAGTTATTGGGATATCTTATCTTAAAGAATCCTACTCAGACATTTGGGAAGTGATAATCTGTCAAAAAAAATGATCACATGCATATGCAGACTGAGAACATTCAATTTAACACCATCAGCCATTACTAACAAAATACAAGGATAAACTGTTAAGTAAACAAAAAAAGGCAAACTAGGAAAAGGAGAAAAAGATGTAAAGTGAAGGGAAACTTTAAACTCTGGTCCAGGCTTAAATAAACTATTAATTAGAAAATATAAAAACAAAAACAAAAGGAGAAGATTGGGTACACCCATGTCTATAACTCCTCTAGAGCAGAAAAGTAAAGCTAGGATCCGTTGAACGTTCAAAAACAGAAAGAAAAAAAAACACCTTCTTTACAATAGCTTCACGATAATACGGTTTAAACACGAGAAAACCTCTCCCATTTATTTCACCGAACACCCATCATGACAAGTCAACTTAGACGCCAAGTGCTCTATAAGAAAACAGGAAGATCAAGGAGTTCACACACTAACGTTACCGTCTATATAGGTTTTATCTTTGGGATCTCTGAAAGTTTTCTGGATGCCGTCCACCTTAAGCACCAACACAGCTGGAAAGTTCATTTGGAAACAGATGCCTCTTTTAATAAGTTCATTGCAGACCGGGTTGAAGGCTCTCCTCGCGGCACGAACTGCTGGAAAAATGTCAGGAGCGATACGGAGTTGCTGATCCTCATAGTGAAGTTGGCCTTTGCGTCTAGCTGCAGACAGAATTGTAGTGACATCTCTGGAGCGATGAAGCTTGAGAATAACAGGACGTGGACGGCCATCTGTAGGTGTACCAAGCCCATGGTGTGCGCGGTTGATTTCGATACATGGGACTGGCAGCTTGAGCAATTTTGGTATGAAAGATTCAAAAAATTGCCCTTCCAGATCCGTGATCTTTTCCATGAGTGTCATGTTCGTTCATCGTTCATCATCTTTTGCGTGCACTGACCTTCTTCTGCAACAACATTGGCGATGTGTTTGAGAAGAGCCCCATGTGAAAAGTCAGGTAACAAACTTCCATGGCTAACCGCACAATCGCTGCTAGCACTAGCCTCACTAGAGTCAGCACAGGCTTCCGTAAAAACTCAAGAATGGTCTGGCTTGTTCTGTTTTGACGGCTTGGGCATGGTAGATTGGCAGCAAGGCAGCAAAATATTGATTTTTATAAAGATGAGTCAAGGTAGATAATAAGCAACAGGAACGTGAACTGGGAGAGGTAAAAAATGCAACTGCTCACCCCGACGCCATTACCGGAAGCCCTGCGTACCTTATGTTTTCATTCCACTAAAACACAGATTTGAAGCCCTCGTTTGATGGTTTCTGATATTTAAATAAATAGCCAGATCACGAACATATTCACTCACTCATACAATCTTGTTCCTAAATGACAGGATTCAGCTATGTCTATTAAAGCCTTGAATCACAATGTGAAATTCAAATCTGCATAGTTTAATGCATATGACACATCTTGACACAGGCTTTTGTATCACTGTTTCTGTGTTACAAACATTCAAATAAGAAGTACTGAAATAAAAGTTTATAGTTGGGATATACACACTGTTAGCGAACAAAATAGAATAAATCACCTTTTTGAAAGTGACGATGCTTCAAATAAAACAATTGTATCAATTACAATGTAACGTCAGCAGGTGGCGACAAGTGACGAATGAAAAAGAGATTCATTCAAAAACCATTGATTCATTCAGGAATAAAAGTGACTTTTAAAAAGCCAATCCTTGAATCATTTGTTCAACTTATGTTTTTTAACAATTGGTTGAATATTGAATATATTTTATAAATAGACTGTGTAACACGTGGGTGTTTGTGTTTTGTTTTGGGGTTTTGTTCCATGTTCTCATGTCTTTTATTTTGTAGTCTAGTCACGGCTCTTGTTTGTATCTTGCTTCCCTGTTCCTTGTTTCCCCGCTTGTCCATGTGTCTTGTTCTGATTGGTTCAAGTTTGTCAATGGAGTTCTCTGTTCTGTTTTTTGATTGGTTGGCATGTGTTGCTCTGTTTTTCTCATTGGTTGGTCTGTGTCATGTGACCCTGTCTGTTGAGTATAAGTTGCCCTCATGTTCCATTGTTCCCTGGTCGTGTATTAATGTTGTAACCCGCTTTTGGTGAGTCTGTTCATGCCTGTCTCAAGTCTGTTTCCATGCCAAGTCTGTTTATGTCAAGTCGAGTCTCTGTTTTGGATTTCACTTTGGATTACACTTTGTAAATAAACTGCACCTGGGTTCATCATTTCAACTCGCCTCCAGTGGACAATTTTAGTAGAAACTCTAGTAAATTGCATGTTATTTTATTTAGTTGTCTGTTTTTTTCTTCAGAATTATGGTAGGAGAATAGTGATATCTATTTTAAAAATAAAATTGTTATTCTCCATTTATCCAGAATCGCACAGCTCTAGTAGGTCATTTATCCACATGTAATGTTAATAAATAAATGACTTTAATTTTAAATAAAACATCAAAGGTTCAGCATCCAGAACATATGCATTTATTTTGTGCTAGTATTCTACAAATATATTTACATATTGAAATGTTATTAATAATAAAGATACCCTGTAAATAAAAAAAACCTAATTTTGTGCTTAATGCATTTTAATTGAATTTAATAAATTTATTTAATTTAAATAATTGTGTGGAAGTATTGCTGAAATCCAACTAAAGATATAGCTACTGCATATTTCATTGTGTTAAAGTCAAACTTTTGCAAGTATAATTCAGGTACTCTTTAAATATCTTGCATTTAAAGACCGATATTATACAGAGACCATACAATCTTTATTAATAGTGATATTAAAACACATTAGGCATAATATTAAAAAATGTGCATTGTGCAAAAACAAAATACTCAATTAATCTAAATTATAATTTTAATTTTATTTTCAGTAAGTGATATGTCAATAAATATGTTAATGGATTTAAATTTTACTTAGTATGAAACAAAAATAAATTATGACAGGTTTTTAGGGATGGATATATATATATATATATATATATATATATATATATATATATATATATGGGGCTAAGCCCCTTATCTTTCCCAACCATAGCAACCCCCCTGGTTGGAAGTGATGAAAAAATATATAAAATATAAAAGTAATAAATGCCGTATATTTAGTATTTATACATCACCTTTTTTATTAGAAAATTAAACCACTACTTTATGTTTGTGACTCTGGAGCACAAAACCAGTCTTAAGTTGCTGGGGTATATTTGTAGCAATAGCCAAAAATACATCGTATGGGTCAAAATTATAAAAAAAAATTATGCCAAAAATCATTGGGATAGTAAGTAAAAATCATGTTTCATTAAGATATTTTGTAAATTTCATACTGTAAATGTATAAAAACTTAATTTTTGATAAGTAATATGCATTGCTAAGGACTTAATTTGGACAACTTTAAAGGAGATTTTCTCAATATTTTTATTTCTTTGCACCCTGACATTCCAGATTTCAAATAGTTGTATCTCAGCCAAATACTGTCCGATCTGAAAGCTTATTTATTCAACTTTCAGATTTTGTATAAAATCTCAATTTTGATGCAATTTTTATAAGAATAAGAGAGAATGTTTTAATCATTCTTGGGGATTTTAACAAAGCAAATCTCTCCCGTGAACTGCCAAAATACAGACAGCATCTTACATGTCCCACCAGAGACAGTAATATATTGGATCATTGTTACACAACAATTAAAGACGCATATCACTCTGTCGCGCGGGCGGCTTTGAGGCTCTCTGATCACTGCGTGGTTCACCTTATTCCAACCTACAGGCAAAAACTTAAATCTGCTAAACCTGTAGTAAAGACTGTGAAGAGATGGACCACCGAAACAGAGCAGGCCTTACAAGCCTGTGAAAACGACGTGTGCCAGGTCTTCAGGAAAAACAAAAGAAAAAAGGCATCAGGTCCAGACGGTGTGTCACCAGTCTGTCTGAAAACCTGTGCTGATGAGCTGGCCCCCATTTTTTCGCAAATTTTCAACAAATCTCTTGCGCTGTGTGAAGTCCCTGCCTGCTTCAAGCGCTCCACCATCATCCCCATTCCCAAGAAACCCAAGATAACAGGACTTAACGACTACAGGCCTGTGGCGCTAACGTCTGTCGTCATGAAGTCGTTTGAGAAACTGGTTCTGGCCTATCTGAAGGACATTACTGGACCCTTACTGGACCCCCTGCAGTTTGCTTACCGAGCAAACAGATCTGTAGATGATGTAGTCAACATGGGATTACATTACATTCTGCAACATCTAGACCGGCCAGGGACTTACGTGAGGATCCTGTTTGTGGACTTCAGTTCAGCTTTCAATACCATCATTCCTACACTCCTCCAAACCAAACTGCTCCAGCTCTCTGTTCCCAGCCCTCTCTGTCAATGGATCAACAGCTTTCTGACAGATAGGCAACAGCAGGTGAGAATGGGGAAATTCATGTCCAGCAGTCGCACTATCAGCACCGGCGCCCCTCAGGGTTGTGTTCTCTCCCCACTGCTCTTCTCCCTCTACACCAATGACTGCACCTCTAAAGACTCCTCTATCAAGCTCCTGAAGTTTGCGGATGACACCAGACTTATCGGCCTCATTCAGGACGGTGATGAGTCTGCTTACAGACAGGAGGTAAAAGAGCTGGCTGACTGGTGCAGTCATAACAACCTGGAGCTCAACACGCTCAAAACAGTAGAGATGATAGTGGACTTCAGGAGGAACCCCCCTGCACTTTCTCCACTCACCATCATGGACAGCACTGTGGCTACAGTGGAGACATTTAAGTTCCTGGGATCTTTCATCTCCCAGGGCATGAAGTGGGACATTCACATTGACTCCATTGTAAAAAAGGCCCAACAAAGGGTTCGCCAGCTGAAGAAGTTCAACCTACCACAGGAGTTGTTAAAGCAGTTCTACTCAGCTGTCATCGAGTCTGTTCTGTGCACATCAATAACTGTCTGGTTTGTCTCAGCTACAAAATCAGACATCAGAAGATTACAGAGAACAGTTCGGACTGCAGAGAGGATTATTGGTGCTCCCCTGCCCACCCTTCAAGAACTGTAAACATCCAGGGTGAAGAAAAGAGCTCAGAAAATCACCCTGGATCCCTCACATCCAAGCCATTCACTCTTTGAACCTTTGCCATCTGGCCGACGCTACAGAGCCCCTAACACCAGGACAACCAGGCACAAGAACAGTTTTTTCCCCCAGGCAATCCGACTTATGAACAGCTAAATGTTCACCCCGTTGTGCAATAAAAATATGTGCAATAACTTTCATCAAGCATCAATAGCACAACTGTATATGCCACTTATTTCTTAATCCATTTTTCTATATAAATATTTTTTGTGTCTATTTATATTTATATTTACATATGTATATTTTCTATTCTCTATTACCTTTATTTATTTTATTTTATTTTTTATTTTTTATTGTCTGTGTTATTGTCTATGTACACTGGAAGCTAATGTCACAAAAACAAATTCCTTGTATGCGCAAGCATACTTGGCAATAAAGCTCTTTCTGATTCTGATTCTGAACAAGTTAATAAATTATGATTTTTTTAAACACAGTAATTACTGGTATCTTTAATATTGAAAGTATTTGAATATACTACAAACTCACAAAATAAAAAAAAAATAGTTGTTAATAGCCTATCCTATCTCGTTGTTTTGGAGAAGAACAAAAGGTCAAGTCATTCACATTGACCCATGGAAACCTCTGTGAACTTGAATTGGCCAAAAAACCTGCAAGGGATCAATTTTCATTTGATTAGGAGCCATTTACATATTCTACACTCATTGCACGCACACAGACAGGTAAGATTCCTCCGTTTCCACTTTAAGCAGCCCCTGTTATCAAGCTCCTTACCGAATAAACTCCTTTAAACTTTCTGTCGCCTTTGGCCCCATCACTCACAACAAAGCAAGCCTGTTTTTAATAACGTTGCTCTGTACATATCTCAATTGCTGAAGAAGGCGGAAGACAGGTGAAGCGATATTTAGTGAAAAATAAAACGTCTCACTTTAAACCTGTTTTTCTCAAAATTCCATTCCTGAAAATCATGCCATTTCAGATAGCTATAACTTTTGTTACATTAAAGTTATGGGCAAAATAAAAACTGTTTTGGAAAGGGATTGAACCCATTTGGTGTCAAAACCTAAAAAAGGTAAAATTTCATGATGTGCTAGGTATTCCCAGATTGTATCACATATGCAGTATCTAACTAAAAATAAGTCAAACATTATTATGGCACTTTTTACAGCATGTTACAGTATGTAAGTCAAAATGCAATACCCCGCAGATCATTTATTGTATCATTTTGAAAATGCCTATTTTGAGTGGAAGCAGAAACAGGCTGTTTTTGTGCATGTCTCTTTATATGAGCTAGAACAGGGCTGTGAATTTACAGCTAATTCCTCAGATAATCTGCTAAAAACATCTGTTTGGTTTTGATGTTTATGCCATTCACGCTGAAATCATGTGTTTTAAACCATATTAGTTTAAACTTCTGATATAGCGCACACTTTTGAAGCATGCACAGCGAAAGTGTCTGTCACACAGCTTGTGAGTGCCAAACTAAGCTCTGTTTCATGTCTTATTGCTTAAACTGTCAAATACACACAAGTTTATGTTAAAAACACACAACAGCGTTTCAACATAGTCATAATATACAGTAAATAAATCAGTAAATCCACTGCTCTCTTGTCTCCTCTGAGGCTGGGACTCTAAATAGTCTTCTGTGCTCGTCTGTGCAGCCAACGACAGAACAGTTAGCATGCTTTGCTAGAACTTTTCCCATGGCATTAGAACTAGTACAGCATTGACGCTTGTGAAAACACAATGGAGGCGCTGTGGATGGAAACTTGCAGATTAAGGGGCAGAAATATTACTATAAGTTCCCCTTACTAACTACACACGGTGAGCGAAATCTGATTGGCTCATTTTATCACATGCTTACAGAGACTGGCTTACCAAAACAAAGTTGTTGGGTTGTCCCTTTTCACATTTTCTGGGTTGGTAGATGGACCAAGCATTTAATGGAAAACTCCACTTTTTTTTTTTTTTTTTTTTTTTTTGAAAATAGGCTCATTTTTCAACTCCCCTAGAGTTAGTAGTACATTTAGTATAGCTTAGCATAAATCATTAAATCTGATTAGACCATTAGCATCTCATTCAAAAATGACCAGAGTTTCAATATTTTTCCTATTTAAAACTTGACTCTTCTGTAGACTCTTCTGATTTTTTGCATACTAAGACTGACAGAAAATGAAAAGTTGTGATTTCCTAGGCTGATATGGATAGGAATTATGCTCTCACACAGCGCATGAATATAGTATGAAAATAGAAAAGACTGAAACTACATCAGATCTACTTCTTGTCCTGCAGCTGTGAATCGGTGAAGGACGATGGCATCTTTTAAAGATCTGCTCATGGACTCACTGAAGGATCTACTAGAGGATGAACTGGAGGAGTTTCAGTGGCACTTAGAGAAAGATCATAAGTGTATATCAAAGTCTGAAATAAAGAATGTAAATAGATTAAAAACAGTGGATACGATGGTGGACTGTTTTGGACCGGAAGAAGCTGTGAAGATCATGGTTGGCATCCTGAGGAAAATGAAGCACAATCATCTGGCTGAACAGCTGGAGAACAAACACAAGCAAGGTATCTTTTTATTCAGTGACTGTAATGTGACTGTTTACCAGTGTGATGCATGACATAAACCTTCGTCTTTACTGATGTGATTGTGTGATTTGTTACTCTCTCTTTCTCACAGCTCAGACTGAGGGGAATACGAACACATCTGTCCCTGTTGGAGCTGATACAGATCAAATCTCAAGTAAATAACAATCACTGTCTGTCAATAGAAACACCTATACAAATATATAGAAAAAAACTGTGTGTTCCCAGTGACATCCAGTTTACAGTATATAAAATGTGATGTTTCTTAATGTTAACCAATAGGTGGCACTGTCACCAAATTGATTCAGGCTACATCTACAGTGATCCACATTTGAAAATGGCATTTTCAATTTTTTTCCATCCACACAGAAACATTGGAAAAAGTTAAATATGGAAGGATTTTCTGGACTATTTTCAAATTGTATTTGTAATTGCTTTTTCCGTATGTGGACGCATAAAATGTGTCATAATCCAAACGCAAATGCAAGTATTGCATTATCATTTCGCTTTTATTATTATTTATTTCCTGTGACTTACGATTAATGACTCTGTCATATTGAAATCTCAATTTCCACGTTAGCCTTTTAACTTTCTCTGCATCGTGTATGTAGCCTGCCAAAACTCGAACGCAAACATAATTAATTTTTAGATTTGCATTTCAATCAGGGTCAGGGGTGGGTCTATAGAGTGCATTCAGACCATGCCCACACCAGGGGAGAAAAGAATCCATCGCTTAGATTCCCCCCCCCCCCCCCCCTTTATAGTAGAGGAACCAACTTAAAATACTATAATTTGTCATATTTGGTCATATAGATAAGAATAAGACATTATTCAGAACTGTAAAAGGTTCATCTTTTATTTGTATAGACTCACAATAAGAACAAAAACATTGAGCTTTCGTAAAACAATCTCAGCCTTTTAGGACTATTTATTTTATTTCATTTATATGTTGTTTTCTTCTGTTTTCCTCCCTTAGACAGAAGCGCTGCAAGTGGGTGATGTGCCACTGTGTGAATCTTCATTGTGCAGTACGTGCGTCCACTACGCCGTTTACATCCAAAGTTACAAATTAAATTTCAGAGTGCGCAGACGAAACCCAGTCATGTTATCTTGTTTTCAGAGCCTGCTGTTTGTGAAAACAGTTCTGGGAGTTAATTATAACGAAACACTTTGAAGAGACTTTGCTCAAGCATTTTAGAATGACAAAACTAGCATTTCAAAGATCAGTGCTTTGGTTGGTACAGTTATGCTGTCACATCTCAAAGTCACATGTATTTTTGATGCACATTAAGTAATTTATTAAAAGTGTTTCCATCATTTATGTGCATAGTTTTTTATATGCATTTTTTAGAATTTATGCGCATCTTGGCATTTCTATCCCACGTTTTGGCGACAGGTCTGGGGCATAGTTCTCAGCATAATATGACATATTTCACTATACTTTTGTGTTAAATGCTCGTTTTTTTGGTTCGACAGCTTTTAAAAATGTAGTTCTGTGTTTTTTGCTTGTTTACTGTGCACCTCGTTAAATATCAGTTTTAAACATTGTTCTGTCTTTGTTATTATTCTGAAATGACAAGGAAGCTTAATACAATACAAATTCAAATGAAAAATGAATTGTGATTGTGTTTGAGTTTTGGCAGGCTACTTACGTGACAGAGAAAGTGAAAGAGCTGGTGTGGAAATTGCGATTACTATTTAAATATGACATTACGAGTCATTACTCGTAAGTCATAGGAAATACAGCTACAAATGGACTTTGCTTTTCCATTTGAACTTTGGCAGTCACTGTGCGTTCACTAAAGCAAAAATGCAAACAAAATGCAATACTTCCATTTGCGTTTGGATTATGGCGCATTTTATGCGTCCACATGTGAAAAAAGCAATTGCATATACAATTTGCAATTTCTTTTGAAAATAGTCCGGAAAATCCTTCCATAGTTAAATTTGCCTTGTGTAAACCCTCATAAAAGCTTACTGAGATGATACAGATGGAACAGTCATAGTATTTTAAAATACAATTCTACAGATCAATTCAATCAAATTAAATTTTAGTTATGGAAATATCTCATCATTCACTGATGCATTCAGGTTGTACTCACCATTATATGTTTGATGTAAAATGCAACTGCTCTCATGTTTTGCCACAGAACAGCAGTTTGTGTGTCACAGTCCACACTACGATGCAAAAACTGCATTTTCAAATGTATCCCATTTGGTTTTCAAAAAGCTCTTTTTCTTAACAAAAATGGCATCTTAGTGAACAAAGGCCATTTTTAAAAAATGAAAAAAGTGTGGACAAGGGCTCACCATTATCAAGACATGATTACAATCACACAGGCAAAAGTTCAATTAACCCTTTAGGGGCCAGGGTTTTTTTGGAAAATGCTATATTTTGACTATTGTAAATTAGGAAAATGTTGGGCATGACCTAAAGTTTATGTGGGGTGTAAATATACTCATATAATTTGCAGATTATGACGTATTCAGGGGCGGCAATGTTGAATTTCATAATATTCAGGAAATAGCATTTATTGAATTTTTTTGTGTGTGTGAGTGAGTGTTTTTGTCCTAATTCCAAATGATCAGAAAACCAACAATAAAACAGGAAAAAGTATTAAATTATTACTATATTACTATACTATATAGTAGTAAAACACATGAACAGTAGCCAACTTTTTGATCAGTAATATTTAGGAAATAATAGAAATTGATTGTATGTTTGAACTTGCTTATTTTTTTATTTTGTCTTTTTATCATTCTAAATGATCAGAAAAGGGGAAACAAACAATAAAATAGATACAAGTACTAAATTATTACTATATTACTATACTATATAGTAGTAAAATGCATGTGAAAAGGTTTTGATCTGTTCATCAGTAATAATTATCAGTAAGATAATGGATTTTTAACTTATTTGCATGTTTTTTTTGTCTTTTTTTATCCTCATTCCAAATGATCAGAAAAGAGAAAATAAAAAATAAAACAGGAAAAAGTAATAAATCATTACTATACTATACAATGCAGTAATAAAACGCATGAGCTAATGCTACTTCCAGCCCTATTTCCCCAACCCTTGCTGCCTCTACCTGTAGCAACAGCTCTCCTATGGACAATACAACCATGTTTACCCCTGCCAACCCAATCCCTGTTGGGCAAAAGGACGAAATGATCGCTTATTTGTGCTTTGTGAACACTTTCATCTTGCACGTCGGCAACATTGTGCCGCATAGATCTACCGCGAGACGCGCAATTATTAGACAGACGATCGTCATTTCCAAAAGGCAAATATTCCCCTTCAGGGTCAGAATCAGCAAATAGCATGTGCAACACCACCTCATGGTATAAATTTTATCAGGCATTTGGCGATTTTCTCTCACAACTCTCTCAGTCTACTCGCATACAATGAACTGATTTGCTTCCGCATTAGTGAAAAAAAAGTGAAAAGTGACGTGACGTGAGGCCAAGTATGGTGACCCATACTCGGAATTCGTGCTCTGCATTTAACCCATCCAAGTGCACACACACAGTAGTGAACACACACACACCGTGAACATACACCCGGAGCAGTGGGCAGCCATATTGCTATCGCTGCGGCGCCCGGGGAGCAGTTTGGGGGTTCGGTGCCTTGCTCAAGGGTCTCACCTCAGTCGTGGTATTGAGGGTGGAGAGAGCGCTGATTAATCACTCACCCCACCGACAATGCCTGCCGAACCTGCAACCTTTCAGTCACAAGTCCGACTCCCTAACCATTAGGCCACGGCTGCCCCATTAGTGCCATGATAGTTGACTTGTTCTACTATTTCCTCCAATATTTTGGTCTAGAATCGAAGTACTACATGTCTGCCATCTAGTGATAGGGAATACAAATAAGATAATACTCCATAATAGGAACTACAGACTATTTTATTAAGTATGGCGTCTTGTCGAAATTTTGCGACTTTGGCGCTTAGAGGGTTAAGCAGGAAAAATGTTGTAAATACAGTCTTACATCCTGTTTAATGTGCTAGATAATGTGGAAACCATTATGTTAAGATGTTCTGAATCAATCCAGCAGTATGAATTTGTCACAGTTTCGGTGTCTGTGGCTCCCTCCGATCCCCACCAGCAAGAACCCTCAGCAGAGTACTAGTTTCCCACTCCATTTCCCATAAACCCGTACCTGGGCTGATCGCCTGCACAAGTGTTGGCCATCTTAGCGGACTATCTAACGCATTTCTGAGTATTTTTCTCTATTTGGTATTCTGTTGCTGATCTGGATTGTTGCCAGCCTCTTTGACCCTGCCTGTTATATAGTTTACTCTATTGTTTGATCTCTGCCTGCCTCGACCCCTTTGCACGGACTCTGATTATGATTCTGGTTTGCCTACATTGTGTTTGGCGCTTTTTTATTTTTATTGACTTTTATTAACGCCCGTCTGTCAGTTTATAAGAACTGTCTAATAAAGTTGCACATGGATCCCAAGCCAGTAGTCTCTTCATTACATAATGAATAATGCACCAGTTATTAATAATGATGATATGAAAAAAAAGTTTAAATTGTTTAATGTTTTTTTTTATTTGGTTTCATTTATAGAGCTGGAAAACGTCTTGAAAAATCACAAAACCAAAATGAGGAAGAAAGCAAAATATATTTTTCAGGGCAGCACAGAAAAAGACACAGATCTTCAGACTGTTTACACAGAACTGTTCATCACAGAGGGAGATATGAAAGCTGTCAATCAGGAACATGAGATTATGAAGATTGATGATGCTCTAAAGACCCAGAAATCACAGGACAAACCAATCAAATGTGAAGATATATTTAATGAACTGAGGAAAAACAATGAGGAGAAGATTGTGCTGACCAAGGGAGTCGCTGGCATTGGGAAAACTGTTTCTGTGCATAAATTCATCCTGGACTGGGCTGAAGATAAAACCAGTCAGTATATAGACTGTGTGTTTCTGCTGCCATTCAGAGAGATCAACATGATTAAAGACAGAAAAATCAATTTCCATGAGTTTCTGCTGAATTTTTTTCCTGATTTTAAGGACCTGGAGAAATCAAAGTTATATACAGAATCTAAACTTGCGTTTATATTTGACGGACTTGATGAGAGTCGCCTGCCTCTGAATTTTAAAAGTGGTTCACTGAACACAGTTGAGGAAAGATCATCTGTAGATGTGCTGTTCATAAATCTGTTCAAAGGGAATCTGCTTCCATCAGCTCTGGTCTGGGTGACCTCACGACCAGCAGCAGCCAATCAGATCTCTCCTCGATATGTAGGTTTGTTCACTGAGGTGCGAGGATTCAATGACCAACAGAAGGAGGAGTACTTCAGAAAGAGAATCACAGATGAGACTGTGGTCTCCAGAATCATCTCACACATTAAGACGTCTCGTAGTCTCTACATCATGTGCCACATTCCCGTGTTCTGCTGGATCACGGCCACAGTACTTCAGCATCATCTCATTGAAACAAATGCAGAAAACATCAACACAACACTCACTGAAATGTACATCCACTTCCTGCTGATACAGTTGAACATGAAGAGCAAGAAGTTTGATGAACAAGAAGAAAGACAACGTACAAAGCTTTTACATTCAAATAGAAAAATAATTATGAAATTAGCCAAATTAGCTTTTGAACAGCTGAAGCAAGAAAACATTGTGTTCTATGAGGAAGATCTGAAAGCATGTGGTATTGATGTGAGTGAAGGCACTGAGTTCACAGGAATGATTGCTGAAATCTTTCAGAAGGAAGATGGCCTTTATGAGAGAAAGATTTTCAGCTTTGTGCATCTAAGTGTTCAAGAGTTTCTTGCTGCAATGCATGTGTTTATCTGCTACCTGAACAAGAACATTCGAGAGCTTCAGTTTTTCTCTGAAGATTCACAACCTACAGCCAAACAAAAGCTTCAGATCTTATTTAGAATTGTCAAATTTCACGAGTTAACAAAGAGTGCCACTGATAAAGCAATGCAGAGTCAGAGAGGACATCTGGACCTGTTCCTTCGATTTTTGCTTGGAATTTCACTGGAGTCCAGTCAAAACCTGCTCAAAGGCCTGATCAAACAACCTCAGGACACCACAGATAGCATCAGACAAACAACTGAATACATTAAACAATTACAAAAGAAGAATATCAGAGATGAAGCTGCAGTCAACCTATTCTACTGCTTGCTTGAGCTCAAAGATCATTCATTGTATGAGGAAATCCAGAGTTACATCAGTTCAGATGTGCATCCAGGAAGAGAACTCTCTTCTTCAATGTGCACAGTGCTGACCTATGTACTGCTCATGTCAGAGAAGGTGCTGGATGAGTTCAGCCCAAAGAGGTTCACGTCATCACAAGCAGACTACAAGAGACTCATCCCAGCTATGAGATGCTGCAGAAAAGCCATGTGAGTAATTTCACTGAATGCTGTTCAATTAAACATTCTTTATCACTAAACAATTCAATGTCAAAATACTATGTGAAATCTTGTCCTGTCCTGATTATGAAGGGTGCAAATGTTATTTCAGAAATGCTGAACATCAGTAAATATTCTGGTTAAACTTTCTGTTTTGGCAGATTTGATGGTTGTGGTCTTGATGAAACATGCTGTGAAACTGTGTCTTTGGCTCTACAATCATCAAACTCTCATCTGACAGAGTTGGACCTGACTATCAATCACCTAAAGGATTCAGGAGTGAAGTTGATTTATGATGGACTGAAGAGTCCACACGGTCAACTAAACATACTGAGGTTTGACATTCACTGAATCACTATGTTCAAATATGTGGACGCACAGGTGTTTCATATATGTTACTAGCAGATATTTTCCCCTGTCTATATTGTAGTATCAGTGGCATTTCTCCAAAAACATAACAAAAACAAAAAAATGATGAGAAAACAATCAGAGTTTCCAACTATCCTTGAAAACCTGTAATTTTGTAATACAATTTTCCAGTTATGGTAACGAAATAATACTCATACTTTCTTAATGACGTCTTTGAACAGTTTGTTTCAAATAACTGTTTCATGTTAATTTAAATGCATGTTCCCTTTCCTTGTGGGTTTGTTGGAATGATTTGCTGCAGTTGCAATGCAGATGAGCTTAACCCTAAGACATTTTTCAGGCCTTGGAGTTGTTGTGATATTTGTGTTTACGTAAATTACTTTGCAAACTATAGTTAAACAATAGTTTATAAACTGTTGTCAGAAATGGCAAAAGTAGAATAATCATTCACTCAAGTAGACGTACAGATACTCATGTTTAAAAATACTCTGGTAAAAGTATTAGTACTGACTAAACTTCTTTACTCAAGTTAAAGTAAAGAAGTATGGGCTCAGACATGTACTTAAGTAAAAAGTACTCATTACTACTACCTGTACCTAGTGTCACGCCCCATCTCACATTATTTTGACAAATTAAAACAATATAACATTTAAAATTAAAATTTGTTAGCTAATATTCAAGATTAAACAACCACCATGTACAACAGGGCCGGACTGGGACAACATTTCAGCCCGGGAAATCTCACATTTATCCAGGTTATTCTATGCACCCACAACAACCTTTCCTATCAACCATTTACTGTTATGAACATAACTGTCTTCACCTTGTTCCAAAACAACCACCTCATTATATTCTGTTTGCATTAACAACTTTATTTTAGTTCAATTTCATTATGATCATTTATTGATGTTTTATCTTAAAATGACTTAAATACTACAGATAACAAAACTATATTTTCTAACTAAATTGCCTAAATGTCTTAATTAGTACAATAATACTTGCATAATGACAAAATCCTAATACTGAACATATTATTGCATTATCGTGAGTCACATTTTTCTCTTTACAAAATGAACCATGGTTAATACAATAAAAATATAGTAATCATGTTTTTTTGCCGAATTGATTACAATTTGTTTAATTTACAACAATAGTTTTACTACACATCTCATGGTTAGACTATGGTTTCGTGTAGCAAAACCATGGTTCATTAATGGTTACCATGGTCTAACTATAGTAAAAATGTTTTTGGTTTTTATTTTCGTAAGGGTTGTGTCGTTATCTGCCCTAGTTCCCTCTAAACGCATTACAAAATGATGTTTTATAACATTTATATGCTAAATTACTACTATTATACAGTAGATAATAATAACAATGTCCTTTAGCAAAGAGTATTTTTTATTGGTGATAGTAATTTAGTATAGTTTATCTTCTGGCTGCTACTGCTAATAATTCTTAGTAGTTTAATGCTTAACTAAGTTAACAAAGACAAACTACAGTAGCCTGTTTACAGATGAAACTGACCTCCACTTAAAGTCCTGAACAGGTCAGTAGTCTTGCCTCTCTGGAGTCACACTGGAGTCTCTCGCATTGATTAATCTAAAACCATTTGGTGCAAACGGGAACCGCGCTCACAAGCCGTATTGCATAGCCACTAAAGACTAACCGATCCATGGTTTATTAGAGATTTGTTATTGAATGTGATTCACCAAATGCAAATTTAAACTAAAGTTACGAGCCTAGTTTGAAAATGTAATAAGAAGAAAGTACAGATAATCATGTAAAAATGTAAAGAGTAAAAATAAAAAGTAGTCAGAAAAGTAAATAGTGAAGTAAAGTACTGATACTGCAACGTGGGGACAGAAACAATATGCAGGCTTTTAATAAGAATATGTGGCAGGTCATACAGGCAGTCAGACGAGACTTGACTTGGCTCTGGATGAACAGACGTAATGTGATGTGTCTCTGACTTGACTTTTCTCTGAGAGTTCAGTGGTGACTTGATTCGACTATTGTGTCTTGACTTGACTCAGGTGGTGTTATCGTGTCTTGACTCGAATCAGGAAATGCAGTGATGACTTGACTTGTCTCAGGAAGTGTAATTTTGTCTTCACTTGTCTCAGGAAGCACTGAAGGTGACTTGACTTATCTCAGGCGGTGTTATCGTGTCTTGACTCAAATCAGGAAATGCAGTAATGACTTGAGTTGTCTCACGAAGTATTATTGTGGGTTGGCTTGACTCCAAAAGTGCAGCCGTGACTTGGCTCAGGAACAGCTGCGTTGAGGTGACTTGGCTCTGGAAGGGCGACCATGACAGGTGCAAACTCTGGATAGGCAGATGTGATGTTAACTGGTGCTGGCTTGGCAGACGTGGTTTTAGCTAGCGCTGTCTTGGCAGACGTGACATTAGCATACACAGGCTTGGAGGATGAGATGTTAGTTGGTGTTGGATTTGAGAGACCAGCTGCATGAGCAGAACGTGAGCAGGTGGGTCCTCCATGCTGGATACAAGCCTCTGACATGTGCAAAAAGATGTAATGTGAGGGAGCGCCACTGTAGCAGCCATTTTGTGTAACTCATTTACTAAGAGTAAGATTCTTTGTAATTCTTTGTAAACAACTGCATATAGTTCTCACTTTAGATTAGGTCATGATATATCAAAAATGCCATTAATTTAAGTGCTTAAATCTAACTTTTATTGGTCATATAATTGCATTAGTATTTAGAGTTTCTTAAAAAGTACAAATACATTAAGCCTATGCCCAAAGTTAAACATAACCACTAAAAGTTAAATAGCATAATGATGTCAAAATAAAATGCATACAAATACTAATTAGTTCAAGTTGTTAAAATACACAAATTTGTGTAAGTATGCTTAATCTCAATGTGGGTGATTGAAGGGTGTGGATTCTAAGATGGCGCCGATGTTCCTGGCATGCCTGCTATGTCTTGCATCTGCTCTGCTTTCATTTATGTCTCACTCAGTTTTAAACTGCGATGCTACGTTTGACATTACATGACATTTTCAGTATGGTCACTAATGCTCTGCGTACATGCAATGTTTGCGGACCATATGTTGGCCCGCTACCTTCATCTCATCCCCATGGATATCGAGTCAGATTCAAGTAGATTTACCTTGCCAGAGATGCCTGAGAAGGTGTGTCAAGCACAGGGGCATTGTTGTTCGACGCAGAATGGCCCTGCTTCAGATCTATTATCCACACCATGCCTCTCCGCCATGGGGAATTGAGTCAGTGCATCAATACACTGCTGGTCAGTGTCCCTTGGATGGTCCATATCAATGGACCTGCTCAGATTTTCTCTCGTCCTTGCCATGGCGGAGCAAATCTTCACAACCTGGTGTGCCGTGAAACACAGCTTGATAAAACTACACTGCAAATGAAGATTGCTCTTATTAATGCCCAATCTCTGGTAAATAAATCTTTCATCTTAAATGACTTTTTTACTTCACAAGTGCTGGATTTTCTATGTATTACTGAGAATTGGTGTAAGCCCAGTGAGTCTTTCCCATTTTTAAAATTGACGCCTCACGTCTGTACTTTTTTAAATTCCCCACATGTCAGGCCGCGGTCGTGTCCTTGCTCTATCTACATGGTAAATTTCGCAATGTTATAATAACTCTTTAAGAATTCAATTTAACACTGGACAGAAGTGTATTTGGTCCCACTCAGAATTGGTGAAAAAAATAACTCTTGTCATAGTGTTCAATTTTCAGAGTAAAATTAACTCTGTTTGGAGTAAAGATGTAATGCTGTTCAACACTGAATAGTGTTACTACCATTTAACACTAAAGGAAATTAACTCTGAATGGTGTTACCACAATTTGACACAATCTGAGGGACATTAACATTGAATAAATTGAATAGAACAGAAAACAACTTCAATGTACCATTTAACACATTTATTAAAACAATATCTTGATCTTAAAAAACACTGGCATCTTACATGCTACGTCTGTACAGATACTACAGTCAGGGCGATACTCTGTGCCATGATGTTTGATTCACTTTACAGAATAGACAAGTTCTGATATTTCCACTCCTAGTTTTGGAAGCCATGTCCATGCCACCATCTTCCCTTGACCAAGAGTCAATCTGTACTGGCTAAAAGACTCATTTCTCTGTAAAAATACTCTTTTGTTTGATACAGATGTTGTGGCCACCTCTTCAGCACTGCCAATCTGATCAAATGATTGAGCACTAATTTGTCTGCCTCAGCAGTGGTGTCAAAATTCGGGTCACTTTGCTCAGAATGTTTTGTATTCAAATGTTTTATAAACCCTACCAAACTACACCCTGCCTCTACACATTTAAGAAACAAAACCATTAATTAATCTGAAGTGCCTAAGAAGCATTTTTGAACCAAGTAACTGACAAACAAAACACTTTATGAGGGCAGAAAAATGTAAGGCACCTAGCTAAGCAGCCTTGCCCTAATCTCAGCAACATGAGGACTCTCTTGCACTTTGCCAACATCTATGTTGTACACCGTGGTCTGAATGAAAGTGTACATGTTGTGAAGCATATGTTGTAAGAGATGCCAAAAACAAAGTGTGCCTTAAACAATTTGTCAAAGGCATCAAGAGAAGAGGTTGACTTGCATGGAATGACATGCTGATCAAGAACGATGAAGTACTGGTGAACTGAATTCTTCTCAGGTCCCATGGCCAGGATTCCATGGAAGTAGGGCTGAGCAATATTTGTGATTTCTCAAAGATGCTCCTCAATGTTTGTTCCACTCTGAGAAAACCAAGCAAATTTAAGAGAACTATCACCAATATGTTAAATGTAAAGCAGAAAATAAAACAAAAACAAACAAACCTTCTTGAAGACAACAATGTGCTTCTCTGCTTGAGAGGCAGACATCTTTCCTGGTCTTTTCTGGCCTTGGGCAGAAGGTGGGATTAGATGCAACAGAAGTATAGAAGAGAGGTCACTATCCCATCCTGTATACACACAAAGAACATTAAAGTATGGGGACTAAATCTTTAACCCTTAACCTTCTGGCCCTCTTCGTTTGGGAGTCACACTTACATTCTTCATAGTCAAAAATGACCGAAGCCTTGAAATGTAACTTTTCTCTTTTTCATGAAAATCAATGCAATACACTTTTATTCAATAATATTTTTTGTAATATTTTTAATATTATTATTATTTGGAATTTTGAGGAGATTTTACGATACTATGCAATATTTATACAATTTTAATAAGCTATTTATATTTTATTTTGTTTTTATATTTTTTATTATATTTTGTGTGAGCATGTGTGTGCACGTGGGTGTCAATTTTGTACTCTTGATATTTAAGAGTGTCACCCCTTGATTGCTGTGCACTTTTTTCCACACAGTGGCTAATTTGTAGTTTGTACCACCAAAAGATTATCTGATTTTTCATACTTTTTGGTATTTCCCATTCATTTCCTATGTCTGAATCATGTACATGATTTTTTGTGTGTTCACATTGATAATGTAACAAAAGTCACAAAGTGTCATCTCATTACACTGAAGCTACGATTTTTAACATTTTTAATATGAAAGTTTTCAGTCAAAAATGACAGAAGTGGCCAGAGGGTCAAAGTAGAAGTTCACTTCCAGAACAAAATTTTACAGGTAATTTACTCACCCCCTTGCCATCCAAGATGTTTACATCTTTCTTTCTTCAGTCATAAAGAAATTATGTTTTTTGAGGAAGACATTTTAGGATTTCTCTCCATATAATGGACTTCTATGTTGCCCCAAGTTAGAACTTCCAAAATGCAGCTTCAAAGGGCTCTAAATGATCCCTGCCGAGGAAACTCATCTCGTCTAGCTCTGTGTCAATGCTGTGTATTCCAGTTCAAGACAGTTAGGGTATGTTGACTCATTTAACAACTCATTTTCTCATCCAACTTCAAAATCATGCTACATCGCTGCAGAAGTAGAAGATCAAATGTCCCTTACAAAAAAAGGTTAATTTAAAATGTTTTTTAGAAAATAACTGATAATTTTGCTAGATAAAAGACACTTCTTCCTCGGTTGGGATTGTTTAAAGCCCTTTGAAACTGCAATTAAATCAGGATGGGTAAGTAAGAGAGCTGTCATGAACACTTCCTGCAACTTCTTCATGGCTGTGGTGGCTTCCGGGTCCAGGACAGAGACTTGGGTTTACCTTTGAGTAATCCAGTTAGAGGTTAAACAGTTTAAATTGTCTGCAGAAATTGGCGAAATTGGTAGAGTTGATGATCGCGGAGGACCTGGCCATTGGAGGACCTCCAAATGCTGCTCTGTAATTCCTAGTTACCACGGGATGTCAATCCCGTGGCAGAAACAGAGAACAAATAGGAACATAATTAGCGTAGCTGCTGTTCAAACCAAGCAAAAGGATTTGTTCATCCAAAGCTAAGGATTAATAATGTGCAATTGATCAGATATAACTGCAGTAAAAGATTATGAGATGCATTATGTGAATGCTTGGCTAAAAAGATGTGTCTTTAATCTAGATTTAAACAGAGAGAGTGTGTCTGAACCCCGAACATTATCAGGAAGGCTATTCCAGAGTTTGGGAGCCAAATGTGAAAAAGCTGGATATATACATATACATGGATAGAAAGCTTAATATCTCTACTTTTAAATAAGTCTTGTCAAAAACAAATGTTCTGTTATAATGTAATCCGTATGAAACCAACAGCATGTTGAGTTTTGCACTCAGTGTTCATTAACGATAATGAAGTTGACGCCTCTCTTTGCTTTCGCTTTTGATATGATAATTAGCCATGTGCGCTGCGCGGGGATGTTAACGCCCACCATCACCGCAAACCAACCTTGAGAATTCATCGCGTTCATCTCAGCTACTGTTCGAAGAAGACACACTGAGAGGAGTAAACACATAATTCACCTCAGATGAAGAACAGAATGCGACACGCGGCTGATCCACGTGAGGCGATCGTTATGATGAGCAAGTAATGTTTCTTATTTGCATTGGTTAACGTGATATTCTCACATAAACTTGAACACATAGCTGGGTTTTTCCAAAACTATAACTCCGGGCTAAAAGGTTTGAAATCGAGTGAAAATGATAGGTACAATTCATACAATACTATACAATTCATTTGTATCTAAATTCTTACGATGCAATGAAGGTTTCATGCTCTACGGGCTATAATATAAAACCAAATGCGATATAAAAAGTAATAGGACTGTACTGTTTTTAGTGATCGCGTACCTGCATCACATATGACTACTCACTTGAGTCTGAGGTAGTTTTATTAACATTATTTGTACGGAATACCAGGGGTAGTTCAGTTTTTGCGATCAAGTAAATGCACAGATATAATGTATATGTACTTGTTTGACGTTACAAAATAATATAGATTCTCTAATTGTTATTTGTGTGCTCACACTGCAAAAAAAAAAATCTCTATCTTAGATTTTTTTTGTCTTGTTTCCATTCAAAATATCTAAAAATTCTTAAATCAAGTAAACATTAATGTCTTGTTTTCAGACACTAGAAGTTAAAATTAAGTGAGTTTTTGCTTGAAACAAGCAAAATAATCTGCCAATGGGGTAAGAAAAATAATCTAGCCTTCTGTTTGAAATAAGATTATTTTGCTTACACTATTGGCAGATTATTTTGCTTGTTTTAAGCAAAACCTCAGCTAATTTTGACTTATTTTTTTCTGAAAACAAGACAATAATTTGTACTTGTCTAGAAAATCCTTCTTGATTTAAGAATTTTTAGATATTCTGGCTGGAAACAAGACAAAAAATCTAAGATAGAAAAGCATTTTTTTGCAGTGCACCCTTTTTTAAACAGATTTACTAGTGAAAAGTGTTAATATATCTTCACATTTTTAGCACAGCAAGCAAGGCACAACACTTTTCCACATAGAGGAATTACAATGAAATAGATAAAAATCTTTGAGCATTCTCACATTCTTTCTTCACAGCACTCCAACTTGATGGGTGAACATTAGCTTTGATGGGGGAACATTAGCCATTGTGGGAGTGTCTTTTGTCTCTCCTTGTGTGAATTACATAAATATTCAGAGCTATTATCACTCCCATGAATATGGCAATGCTGGCCAAAAACTTTGTGTTTGTGATGAAGTAGTCAGAATAATTCTCACATCATTGTGAAGTAAATATTCTAGCCTACAAGACTGATTACTCAAATTATTTTGTCAGAACTATTCAGTAGGTTTTTTTAGGCCATATTTTAGATGAATGTTTTTTCCTAAAATGTGCTAACCACGCATAATATTTCTTTTCTACAAAAAGCAAACATGTACATCCATCTTTCTCACATATTATTGTAGCACAGTTTGTGCTGAATACAAAAAAATACATATGGGCAAATAGTATGTTATAAGTAGCTGAAATAAGCACAAATGTCAGGGCATGTCAACACACCTCAAGGGCCCCAAAATCACCTCAGACCCCAGAGGGTTAATATAGCGGGTTTGGTATCTCGTGTTGCAAATCCGATGCCGCTGGTGGTGGCGATTCTCTCCGATCAATTAGTGCTCAGCAGTGTTTATATGTCACATTTTATTATATCGGTATGGTACGCTTGGAACCTCAGCTGAGGTGGCACTAAAAGTCATGCTGAACTGTACCGTACTATGCAGTTTAAACGTACCATATGTACAGCACTTTGGTCAACTTCGGTTGTTTTTAAATAGGCTTTATGAATAAATATTGTATTGTATTGTATTGTATTGTATTGTATTGTAATGTAATGTATTTGTAAACTTTTTAAGGGATACTGAATATTAATGTCCAATAAAGCCTGGTTTAAAGCACTTAATTTATGACATTTTCAGATTTTCTGTGATCTAATCTAATCTGCGGTTAATACATTGTCAACAAAACATTATATTTAATGTTTTGTAAAAAGTTAAAACATTAACTTTTTACAGATTTGTTAATTAAACACATTAATTACAGTGTCAATCAATGAACTCACTATTTGTATTATATTAATGTATTAACTACAGTTTATAAACTACTAATGAACTATAATAGCTTTGAAATAATTTAAAAGTGCTTTGCTCTTGTATTCTTATTATAAAGTGTTATTCGGTACAAACATGCACTCCAGATTATAAACTGCTAAATTCACATTTTTATGGCTGTTTGTTTTGTTCTCTTCACAGGCTGTGTGGGTGTCATCTCACTGCTCAGTCTTGTGAAAGTTTGTCTTCAGCTCTACAAACCTCCAACTCTGTTCTGAGAGAGCTGGATCTGAGTAACAATGACCTGCAGGATTCTGGAGTGAAGTATTTTTCTGAAGGACTAAAGAGTCCAAACTCTAAACTGGAGACACTGAGGTAACTGGTTTTCAATAAAATAATTAGCAAAATTCTATCACAATAAATGGCCATTGAATTTTGCCAACAAATATGCTCTCAAAGCAGTGCCAGAACAAGAGACAAAAAAAATGTTTTTTGGGTGTAAACCAAATGGGGTTCACATATTAAATAACAAATTGTAAATTGTATTTTTAAAAATAATTTAATAAAACTGAACATGTTAAATAAAATCTATCAAATCTGTTCAAATGTTATATTGGTGCAATTACATTTCAAAATACCTTTCAATTATATTCCAGAATAAAAATAAAAATTAACTGTGGCCCACATTAGAGTATTTTTTTATTTTTTGGGGGGTTTATTTGGTTGGCTTACATGCGGCAGTTCTAAGGCTTACTAGAGGCCCAAATCTGGCAAATGCTATTATTCCAGAACAAGGTGTTGGATCTGGGCCAGGATTAAAATCAGTATTGCCTAAACTTGGGACAGTTCTGCTTTATTTGGTTTATTCATGGCTGACATTGGGGCTTCCTTTGGCTTGCATATGGCCCAAAACTGGCAAATTAGAGCCAGATAAAAGTGCCAGGTAAGGGCCTGATCTGGGCCTCAGAAATTGTGGTATCTGGGTTTGCAAGCATTTTTATGTTTATACAGTTGTCTGTAGATGTGGATTGTATTGAGACAAGGCAAAGTTTATTTATATAGCACACTTCATATACAATGGTTATTTAAAGTGCTTTACATATAAATGGAATTAAAATAATCATAAAAGATTATCACAGCAATAAAACCAAGGAATTAAAAATATATAAAATTATTTAAAATAAAATAAAACAGTAAAGAATAAAAAATGATCATACATAAAATGCAGTACGATCAGTTTATACATAGCACAGTGCTCATTCAGTAAATGCACAGCTAAACAGATGTGTTTTGAGTCTAGATTTAAATGTGGCTAATGTTTTAGCACATCTGATCTCTTCTGGAAGCTGATTCCAACTACGGGTGACATAATAGCTAAAAGCGGATTCTTCTTGCTTTGTGTGAACCCTTGGTATTTCTAACTGACTCGATTGTAATGATCTGAGTGGTCTAATGATCTGTAGGTCTAGGCCATTTAGTGATTTAAAGATGAGTAATAGTGCTTTAAAATCAACCCTAAACATAACTGGAAGCCAGTGCAAGGATCCTGAGGACTGGTGTGATATGCCCAGATTTTCTGGTTCTAGTCAGAATCCTGGCAGCAGCATTCTGGATGAGCTGCAGCTGTCTAATGGTCTTCTTGGGAATGCCAGTGAGGAGACCATTACAATAGTCCACCCTGCTGGTGATAAAAGCATTAAAATGTTTCTCCACATTTTTACTGGAAACAAAATAGTTATAATCTAATTCTTGCAATGTTTTTGAAATGATAGTATGCTGATTTAGTTACTGCTTTGACATTGCTTACAAAAGTAAGGTCTGACTCTAGAATCACACTAAGATTTCAGACTTGATTTTTAGTTGTTTGGCCCTAGAGTCAATGTATGCATTCACCTAGAGACCTTCATTCTTCTTTCCAAATGCACTGACTTATAACAATTTTCTCCTTGTTTAACTGAAGAAAGTTCTGGCACATCCAACTGTTAATTTCATTAATGCGTTGGCAGAGGGAGTTGGGGCTGTAGTCATTTGGCGATAAGGCTAGGTAAATCTGGGTATTAACTGCATAGCTGTGATATGCTATTTGGTCATCATTATTTGACTCAGTGGGAGCATACACAGGCTGAACAAGAGTGGCACAAGATTTGAGTCTCGTAGGATACTGCATGTCATGGATGTTAATTTAGACTTATGCTCTCTCATACTGAGCGCTACATGCAGAAAAAGCAAAATTGTCTGAAACAATTACTATACAAACTGTGAAACTGCAGCTTTTACAATTACTATACAAACTGCAAAACTGCAGCATTTTCAAGAATAACACTGCACAAGCTAGCAGCACTATCTAGAGGTTGTGTGCAGGATGCCCTTAGCGTCTTAACTAGGGTCCAATATTAACATGGCTCTGACAAGTATATAAACGTTAGATTATACACGCATACAATATACAATTGAAGTGTGACACTGTATTCACTGACACACAAGAAACTCAGAACGACTCAGTTTGAAGTAAGCTCTCTGTGTCACAGAGAAATATAATATAAATATAATATTATATATCATTTATATGCAGATGCCACCCAATACATTCCAATAGATCTGAATGACTCTCAGTTGTTTGATGGACTTGTTCAGTGTTTAGGTGAGATTAGAGACTGGCTGGCAAACAAGTTTCTTCACCTTAATATATTTAAGACAGAGTGTGTCCTCGTCTGCTTTCAAGGTTGGCCTGTAGAGATGATGAGAGGTGCTTGTCAAGCATGGATTCAACCTTCTCACATTTTTTGTTTCCTCTATAATGTTAGCACATCAAGTATGTAGTGTAGATAAAATGCAATGCAGATGAAATTCTCTACAGATTAAAGAGAAACAGATTAAATTAGAAAATAGAAATAGTAATTTGTGACAAGCCGAATCTGACTTCTCCCCCGATTGGTTAAGGGTGCAAATCAGGCTCAAAATCAGACTTAAAATCTTCAAGTGTTGATTTCAGTGTTTTGTTTACAAGTGTGACTATGTATATAATGGGGTATATTTGTTTCTTCCTGATAACTCTAGAGCACAAAATTATCTTTTTTATGACCAGTTGTTTTTATTGAATAATCAGTTCAATGTAAAAATTAACAACAAGCACACTAATGTGATGAGGACTGTTGTTGTATGTGTTTGTAGGTTGTCTGGCTGTATGGTGACAGAGGAAGGCTGTGGTTATTTGTCTTCAGCCCTGAGTTCAAACCCCTCACATCTGAGAGAGCTGGATCTGAGCTACAATCACCCAGGAGATTCAGGAGTCAAGCTGCTCTCTGAAAAACTGGAGGATCCAAACTGCTCACTGCACAAACTCAAGTATGTCAACCTGGAGGGATTTTTTGTATTATTATTTAAACTTTTAAGTGTCTTAGTCACTGGCCGAAAAGTCAACAGGAGGAAAATCAACTAAACTGCTCAGCCAAAATAAATAAAAAAAAAACAGTACTATAATGTATATACCTGGTTACAACACAGGAACAGACTAAGAAAATACAACAAATACGGTAGCCATATTCCTACAGCTTTCATAAAAGGAAAAACAAACATATTCAAAATTATAATTTATATTGCAAACATTAACAGCTTTTAATTAAGGAGCCAAAAAAAAAACTAATTTTGAATATTTACAAGTAACAGATTACAGAGCAATTCAAATAATAAAAATATACTAACTCACACTGTTTCATATTAGAGTTGCAATTAAATTGCAAACAAAAAAACAAGTAACTTTTGGGTGTGTATTATTTTTCTGTATCGCTGCTACTGGAGGTTCAGCATCTAATCAAACCATCTAATTCTTGCAATGTTTTTTAGATGATAGTATGCTGATTTAGTTACTGCTTTGACATGACTACTGAAACTAAGGTCTGACTCCAGAATCACCCCAAGATTTCTGACCTGAGTTTTAGTTATTTGACCCCTAGCGTCAAGGTATGCATTCACCTTAAGAACTTCATCTTTGTTTCCAAATGCAATGACTTCTGTTTTCTCCTTGTTTAACTGAAGAAAGTTCTGGCACGTCCAACTGTTAATTTCATCAATGCATTGGCAGAGGGAGTCAATGGGGCTGTAGTCATTTGGCAATAAGGCTAGGTAAATCTGGGTATCATCTGCATAGCTATGATATGCAATTTGGTTCTTTCTCATTATTTGACTCAGAGGGAGCATATACAGTCTAAACAAGAGCGGCGCAAGAATTGAGCCTTGTGGGACTCCGCATGTCATGGACGTCCACTTAGACTTATGCTCTCCTATAATCACATAATAGCCTCTCCCTTCTAAGTATGACCTGAACCATTTAAGGACCATCCCAGAAAGCCAGACCCAGTTTTCCAGTCTCTCTAGAAGGATGTTATGATCGACAGTGTCAAACGCAGCACTAAGATCTAGAAGTACCAGCACTGATATTTTGCCAGAATCAGAATTTAGGCGAATATCATTTATTATCTTTATTAATGCTGTCTCTGTGCTGTGATGCTGTCGGAAACCAGATTGAAAATTGTCTAGGTAACCATTTGAGTTTATGTAGTAGTTCAGCTGATTAAAAACTACCTTTTCAATAATCTTGCCTATAAAACAAAGATTTGATATTGGTCTATAGTTGCTCAATATTGTGTTATCAAGATTGCTGTTTTTCAGAAGGGGCTTAACAACTGCAGTTTTCAGGGAGTTTGGAAAAGTCCCAGAAAAAAGTGAGGTCTTCACCACTTCTAAGAGATCTGCTTCTAAACATTTAAACACACTTTTGAAAAAAGATGTGGGAAGTGTGTCAAGGTAGCAGGTTGAAGATTTAAGGTGCTGTATTATTTCTTCCAAAATTTTGCAATCAATTGCTTCAAAAACAGACATAGTAACTACTTTTTGAAATTGCGGGTGATTTTGTCTGACTTCAGCATAACTTGAGGATGTGCTAATCATTTTGCTGATAGTATTGATCTTCGGAGAAAAGAAGGAAGCAAACTCATTGCATTTGCTGTCGGAGAGCATTTCACTGGGAATCTGACTTGGGATGTTTGTTAGTCTCTCAACGGTAGCAAAAAGAGTGCGAGTGTTGTTTAAATTGCTGTTTATAAGGTTTGAGAAGGACGTTTGTGTAGCTTTGCCTAGTTCAACACTGAAAGCATGAAGGCTGTCTTTATAGATGCTATAGTGAATTTCAAGTTTCGTCTTCCGCCACATCCGCTCAGCTTTTCTGCAATGTTTTTTCATACTCTGTACTGCTGTTGATTTTCTCCATGGTGCTTTCTGTCTGCCAGCCATCTTTTTGACTTTTACCAGTGCAATGTCATCGATGACATTAACTTTTGAGTTAAAGGAATCCAAGAGAAGATCAACAGAGTCTGCAGAAATGCTTGGCATTGAAGATATAGTCTTCGTAAATAGCACATGTTCTCTAATGTTCTCATTAATGCATCTCTTTCTGACAGAGACAGATCTAGATTCAGTGGTAGCAGAGATCAATATATCAAAGAAAACACAGAAGTGATCAGATAGTGCTATGTCCTTAATAACAAAAGATGAAATCTCTAGACCCTTACTGATGAGTAAATCAAGAGTGTGACCATGATTATGTGTGGCTCCATGCACATGCTGAATAAGGTCAAAAGTGATTAAAACAGTTATAATTTCTTTTGTAGCATTGATTTCTGCATTATCTAGGTAAATATTAAAATCCCCTGCAATAGCAAAACTGTCAAACTCTGAGGAAATCATTGATAACAGTTCTGTGAACTCCAACAAAGGCTGGAGAGTATTTTGGAGGCCTGTAAATAATGATAAACAAAATGTGTGGAGCACCTTTCAGCACAAACCCTAGAGGATAAATGACACGGCAGCATCTTAGCTGGGATTTGTTTAGCTAAGCTATTTACTGGAAAGCAAACACTTATTTATATTAAGCTTATATCCAGAGAAGGATCCAAATGTGTTAAGCACAAGCAAAAGGTCTGGGCCTCAAACCTCAAAAACAAGCAAACTTAAATTAGAATTAAACCTACTAGAAAAAGAAATTAAAATGGAAGAAGAAAAGACATATTTAAGTAATGAATAATAAACTTATTAAACTAAGAGCCCAATATAATGCCCTCAGTTTAACAAAAGCTGAAAATAGCTTAAAAAAATCCTTCTATGAACAGGGAGAAAAAGTAGGAAAGTTGCTAGCATGGCAGATTAAAAAGATACATATAGAAAAGGCTATTAATAATATTCAAACTAAAAATGGAGAGTTAACATCCAAGCCTTTATAAATAAAGTTATCTTTGATTTTATAAACATTTATTTAAATCTGAATCAGAACACTATATTGAAGACCAAAATAATTCTCAATCATTTGCAGATTCCACTTATATCTGAAGAAGATAAAAATAATTTAGATGATAGATTAGAGGAAAGTGAAATTTTAGAATTTATAACAAAACTAAAATGTGGTCAAACAGCCGGTCCTGATGGTTTACCGATTGACATATGTAAATTGTTTAAATATAGGTTGGTTGGCCCCCTGAAGGAAATGTATGAAGAGTAATTTCAAAATGGTTATTTGCCACCCATATTAAGCTTTAATAAGTTTAATTTCAAAACCTGACAAATCTCCTACTAAATGCGAGTCATACAGACCAATTTTCTTGCTTAATACAGACACGAAGATCATTGCCAAAATGTTGGCATCAAAATTAGAAAAATGCCTTCCATCTGTTATAAGTAATGACCAAAATAGATTTATTAAGGATGATCAGACTACCCATAATATCAGAAAAGTCTTAAATATTTTGTACGAGAAAAGTGAAATCACTGACACATGTATTCTATCACTTGATGCAGAAAAAGCATTCGATAGGGTGGAGTGGCACTATATGAAGGATATTTTGACTCGTTTTGGTTTTGGAGACTCATTTCTACGTTGGATTAATATTTTATATTTTAAACCAACAGAATAATATCAACAGAATAATATCAAAACCTTTTAACATATATATAGAGGACGAGTCAAGGATGCCCTTTGTCACCAGTGCTGTTTATTCTGGCATTAGAACCTTTAGCAGTCGCAATTAGAAGTAATCCTGTTATAAAGGGCATCAAAACTGAAAATTGTGAACATCGAATAGCTCTTTAGGTTATACGATTCCTTAAAGGTGCACGCAGGCTGAACCCCGTCAGACCGCGCCTTGTCCCCTCTTGGGATCTGTCTGTGGTCCTCCGGGGCCTACAGTCAGAACCCTTTGAGCCGCTCCAGTCAGTCGAACTTAGTGCTCTCTCCCAAAAGACGGCTCTCTTGACTGCGCTCACATCGATCAAAAGAGTGGGAGACCTCCAAGCCCTCTCCGTCAGTGACTCGTGCCTCGAATTCAGGCCGGCTAACTCTCACATTATCCTGAGACCCCGGCCTGGTTATGTGCCCAAAGTGCCCACCACTCCCTTCAGGGACCAGGTGGTCACTCTGCAAGCTATCCCTTCTCAGGAAGCAGATGCGCTGTCTGAGGCATGATTGGTATCTGGATGATTGGTATCTGGGTAACGATCGTGGTTCTCGGCCGCGTTCTACCCCAGTTCCTTTCTTCCCGGAAGTGCATGAGGAACTGACTAAGTCGTGGAAGGCTCGGAAATGAAGGACACTGAGAAAGTTCGCTTTCTTGTCGAGGAATTTGCACAGTAGTTCTCCGCAGTGAAGAAACAGACAGAGGCTATTAAACACATCTTCCCTCGTCGGGCGCCAGCCCCCGGGCCCGCACCCCGAAGCAGCAGCCCCTGCCTGTTTCATGCCGAGGAAGACCGCCTTCCAGACCGGCTCAGGGCCCACCACAGGCTGGTCCTGCACCTAAACCAGCCTTGCGGTCGAGCTCTCGCAAGAAGGTGGCGCCATTAGCTCAGTCTCAGGCAGCTAAGAACCCTCGTCAGGCTTCGAAGCGTTCCTGAAATTAGCAGCCCGGAGGAGAGAGATCTGCTGACCTGTCTGGATCCACACTCTGCAAGGGGACGAGTGTGGGTTTCGGCTCCACCCCGGCTGTCTGCCTCACGGCGGACGGCCACCACATGGTCAATAAAAGAGCAATTTTCTTCTCTGGGTGAAAAAATCGATGTGACTGTGTCCCTCCGGGGTACCCAGCCACTAAAACATGTCAAAGCATGCTCAACCGCAAAACCTGCGCTTCTGCATACTTTGACAGAGAAACAAGCGCATCCGTCAGTCAATCCCCTGAGCTCAGGCGATCTTCTCACGGATCCTTGTATGTCGGTTATGGCGATCAAAGATCAGATAGAACAGATCCTGTTGGTGGCCCTCTACTGGCCCAACAGGGTTTGGTTCTCAGAGCTGGTGCTCCTCTCTCCCATTCCTCCCTGGTGCATTCCCCTGAGGAAGGACCTCCTTTCACAGGGGAAGGGCACGATATGGCACCCGCGCCCAGATTTCTGGAACCTCCACGTATGGTCCCTGGACGTGACCAGGAGAATTTTTAGAGATCTCCCACTGGCAGTGGTAAACACTCTGTTGCAGTCGAGAGCTCCCTCCACGAGGCGGCTGTACGACCTCAGATGGCGCAAATTCACAAACTGGTGTTCCTCCCAGGGGGAGAACCCACAGAGATGTGGCATCCGTAGACACCTTTCTGCTTCAACACTTAAGGTCCAGGTAGCCGCTATTGCCGCAAACCACGACCTGGTGGAAGGTAGATCGGTTGGGAAGCACGATTTGGTTATACGATTCCTTAAAGGTGCACGCAGGCTGAACCCCGTCAGACCGCGCCTTGTCCCCTCTTGGGATCTGTCTGTGGTCCTCCGGGGCCTACAGTCAGAACCCTTTGAGCCGCTCCAGTCAGTCGAACTTAGTGCTCTCTCCCAAAAGACGGCTCTCTTGACTGCGCTCACATCGATCAAAAGAGTGGGAGACCTCCAAGCCCTCTCCGTCAGTGACTCGTGCCTCGAATTCGGGCCGGCTAACTCTCACATTATCCTGAGACCCCGGCCTGGTTATGTGCCCAAAGTGCCCACCACTCCCTTCAGGGACCAGGTGGTCACTCTGCAAGCTATCCCTTCTCAGGAAGGCGACCCCAATCTCTTCTTATTATGCCCAGTCCATGCTGCAGGTTGGGCTACACCTAACACGTTTGCCAGGTTCTACAATCTGCGTGTAGAACCAGTCTCCTCGGGAGTCCTGAACGCAAGCCCAGTAACTCCTGAAGCTGACACGGTGTAGAAGCTTGCTGAAGCGTCGTTCCCCACGGGTGATGCCCGGATCTCCGGGGCGGAGCGGGCTATGCAAATACTGCATACCAATTCTCATTGGCCTTTTCTCAAAGCTGTCAGAGGTATTCGGGCTCTCAAGAGCGACCCCTAGTCGTCACTTCGACACAACGTCTCCGTTCCTTCCATCAGGGAACGAGGGTTACCATACATAACCAAGACGTTAGTGAATCACTCTCTCATTTTCCCCCTGTTTGGGGTAACAAGGACTTCGATCCAGGAAAAAAATATTTTTAAACAATGGGCATTAAAAGGTATTCAAAAGATCGGCGACCTGTTTGAGGGAGATACGCTTATGCCTTTCAATAAACTCAGAGATGAATTTGGAATTCCTACGATGCACTTTTTCAAATACTTACAAATCAAACAAATTAATGTGCACCTACATCACACCTGAAAAACTGAACAAATTCAACCCTAATATTCCAGATGTCTGTTTTAAATGTGTTTGGAAATGTGATGTTATTCGGGCATAGTTTTAATCTCATCAATAACCCCTGAAACATGTGTATTAGGTCTATTTCCTGTTGATATATCAGTATCAAAACACCAAATTAAAATTATTGGCATTTGTTTAGTACTTGCAAGATGATCAACTGCATTCTATTGGAAGAAAATAGAAGGTCCATCAATTAGCCATTGGTTAAAAGATTTATCACACTGTATTGCCCTTGAAAAACTAACAAACAGTACCAAGGGTAAACTTAAAGATTACTATAAAATATGGGATCTTTTTTATACCTTTTATACATTTTTCGAAAACTACGAAATAGAGATACATGAAATGTTAGATTCCTCTCAAACTGGGAATTGAAGGTAATATGATGTACTCATATTTGATATGAGATTATTTGTCTCTCTTAGCGCACATGTAAATCTTACTTTATTTTTTTTATTTATTAAATAAAAAAAAAATGTACCCTGTGTAACTGAAAATATGGATGCTAAGGGTGGAAATACACTTAAAATTCCTTCCTTGAAGATTGTATTGTTATCTTGCTTGTTTCACCCAATAAAAACATGTTTATATAAAAAAGAAATTTCTAATTGTAAAAGAATGCTTCTTTTCATTTTAAGATCTTGTTTTCATTATGAAGTAGCCTACTGATTAAAATTCATTAGTCATTCTCCCATAACATAACAAAATGGCAAACAAAATACACCGTTTCTGTTTCGAATTGTTTATTTAATTAAATTAAATGTGACCGGGACCATGTCACAAAGACCTTTGACCGCACAAAACACTTCCACTACAAGAATCCACCGCTTGCCGAATCCCAGGTGAAAGAGCCTTTAAACAGTCTTCAGACAATGCGTGAACACGAGCACAAGACCATTTGAGAGCAGGTGCCTATCAGTGTGTACCGGATTTAAACCCTGATTATATCCAAATAAATATATAATGTGTCATATTAATATATGAGCTTAACTGTCTGCTCTGCCTGTAATTTCACTCAATTCTGCTAAAGAGAAACTCAGTGCAGTGCTGTATCCAGCCCTACTAGCAACTGCACAGCAACACCCTAACAACCATCTTGTGTACCTTGGCAACCGCATAGCAACAAAATAGCCACAAGCATAAACATCTTAGCAACAAAATAGCAACCACCTAGAGTACCTTAGCAACATTGTATTCAATGACTGAATGTGTCTCTGTGTGTTTTCTAGTTTGGATCATGGAGGAGAATCCAGGATTACAGCAGGACTAAAGAAATGTATGTCTAAACACATACACACACACACACACACACACACACACACGATTGCACCTCTTTCTAAAGGGTCTAGAGATAAAAGAAAGATATGGCTGCGATGCAGGAGAAGCTCTCTTTACACTTATCAGTTGATATTCTCAATAAAAGCCTTCTTTAAAGACCTGACATTTTACCTTCACTTTGGGGACAAGTATTTTGTATGTCAATTTTGGGGACAAACACAAATTCTGATCAAGCCGCAATTTAAGGACTATGGTGATACACAAACTCTGGTTAAGTGATTCTTTTAGGACTTTGTGGTTATGCTACAAATGACTCATCCTAACAAGAAACAGAAGCAGAATTACAACTTAAAGTGTCAAGATTGTCTAGAAAACAAGCAAGTGCAGAAATACAGACATAATACACTAAGGCCCAGTTTCACAGACAGAATTTTTATAAACATGCTTAGAAAAAAACATTACTGGTGTACATCTTGAGCAAAAAACAAAGGCACTGATATATTTTAAGGTCAGTCAGTGCAAGTTTCTCAGAAATAAACTCAGAGACTCTGTTTCACAGACAGGGCTTAGCCTAAAACAGGATTAGGCCATAGTTCAAGTTAAGACATTTTAGTAATTTTTATATAAAAAAACATTACTGGTGTGCATCTTGAGAAAAAACAATGGCATTGATATATTTTATGATCAGTCGGCACAAGTTTCTTTCAGCTGAAATAGCTCAGGCTCACATTTTAGCCTAGGATTAGGCTTAAGCCATGTCTGAAAATGGGGGTGAGATACACGCACTCTGCTTAAGTGACACTTTGAGGACATCAAGATACACACACTCTGCTTAAGTGACACTTTGAGGACATCGAGATACACACACTCTGCTTAAGTGACACTTTGAGGACATCGAGATACACACACTGTTTAAATGACACTTTAAGGACATTGAGATACACACACTCTGCTTAAGTGACACTTTGGGGACATCGAGATACACACACTCTGCTTAAGTGACACTTTAGGGACACCTAGATACACACTCTGCTTAAGTTACACTTTGTGGGCTCAGAGATACACATACTCTGCTTAAGTGACACTTTGAGGACATCGAGATACACTCTGCTTAAGTGACACTTTGAGGACACCTAGATATACACACACTCTGCTTAAGTGACACTTTGGGGGACACCTAGATACACACACTCTGCTTAAGTGACACTTTGGGGACACCTAGATACACACACTCTGCTTAAGTGACACTTTGGGGACACCTAGATACACACACTCTGCTTAAGTTACACTTTGTGGGCTCAGAGATACACATACTCTGCTTAAGTGACACTTTGAGGACATCGAGATACACTCTGCTTAAGTGACACTTTGAGGACACCTAGATATACACACACTCTGCTTAAGTGACACTTTGTGGACACCTAGATACACACACTCTGCTTAAGTGACACTTTGGGGACACCTAGATACACACACTCTGCTTAAGTGACACTTTGGGGACACCTAGATACACACACTCTGCTTAAGTGACACTTTGGGGACTCAGAGATACACACACTCTGCTTAAGTGACACTTTGGGGACACCTAGATACACACACTCTGCTTAAGTGACACTTTGAGGACATCGAGATACACACACTCTGCTTAAGTGACACTTTGAGGACACCTAGATACACACACTCTGCTTAAGTGACACTTTGGGGACTCTGAGATACACACACTCTGCTTAAGTGACACTTTGAGGACTCAGAGATACACATACTCTGCTTTTGTGACACTTTGAGGACTCAGAGATACACACACTCTGCTTAAGTGACACTTTGGGGACATCGAGATACACACACTCTTCTTAAGTTACACTCAAATGTATGCAGTAAAATTACTTCATTTTAAATGTAGAATGTTCAAACACAACATCCTTCTCTTAACAACAACACTTGTTAAAGATACATACTAATAACTAAAACTAAAAACTAATAACAAAAGTTAAAATAAAATACATTTTACATTGACACTTTATAAAACAATTTACATTCACTGCTACCTTCCTATTTAAATTTACATTTTATTTAAATAATACTCCTCCCTCCTCCTTTCACTTTACATTCACTCCTTCATCCTCCTTTAACTTTACATTCACTCCTCCTTCCTTTAACTTTACATTCCCTTATGTAAACCCCTACAAGCCACCTTTTTCCCCAGAGAAGAGATCTTGTTCTGGACATCATTTTTAACACCTGGTACAATGTTCGCTCCTTCAGTGCTGGAATTGCTTGTATGCATTGCTCAGTCTTTCTTACCAGGCACTCTGCATTTATTGATGAAGTCTGTCATGTGTCATTCTACTGCTTTTCTGATTTTCTCTTTTCTTTGAAGAACCTACAAAATAAGTAGTAAACTACTTAATTATTTAATTCCAATTGGTCAGTTCAAAACAAACCACCTGAGTGTTGCCTAATGTGTAGATATTTAGAATTCTGAAAATGGGTTAATGAGAGTTACAGTGAAATTTAAGGCCAATAACACAATAGCTAAATAGAAAGCATTTCTAAGGTTTGCAAACTTGTTTATTTAATATTACATGAGGCACCTAAGATAATGTACCAGCCACCAATACATTTTACCAGCCTATTTAATAAAGCAAGTGTGTCAAATATTTTGTATGCTGATTCAAAATTTGTATTTTGTTGTATGCTAATGAGTCAAATAGTTTAATAAATAAATGTTTTAAATAGGGCTGTCAAAAGATTAATCATGATTAATCGCATCCGATATAAATTTGTTTACATACTATGTGTGTTTACTCTGTATAATAATTATGTACATATAAATACACACACACATACATGTATATACTAAAACAAAATATTTATATGTATTGTTGAAAACTTAATTTCTTCTTTAAGTAAAGATCCAGGAGGCTTGGGATATCTTTCAAGCAGAAGTTACTCTTTATTGAAGAACCTCGCTTGTGTGTTTGCTGTAGTCCATCCAAGTCTTGTCATCCAAGTCTGAATTAGGCAACTGATACATTGTATTTTATAGGCATTCAGTGGGCAGTCCTTAAAAGTGTGGACCTTACAGAAGTGACCACTTCTAAAGACAATACAGGAAATCAACCCCCGACTGTGAGGTTGAACAAACTTACTTTACAGTACCCAAATGGTTTAATCTTCACCTGGCCACGAGAACTACCAAGGTGTGAAATTCACATCCAGTTGCCTTTCAGTAAACAGACACCACTATGTTCACATTAAATGCCTAATACAATGTAGATAATAGTTTTAGTTTTTGATATGATGTTACATCTGGATGTAGGATCTTCAGATCTTAAATAGATTCTTAAATTTGTAATCCTACAATCCCCCATTTGAGAGTTCTATGAAAACTCTCACATAACACAAATTTAAACCTTCATAAGTCCATTCTATAGCCTATGTTTTTTAACATAAGCCCCTTCTTCCATTCATGTAACTTGAAGAAGTTACAGGCAAATATTACTTATTCTGTGTTTTATCCTAGATATACTTAGGTGTAAAAGTTCTTCTCAGAACCATTCGTGTTGACACATATACAACAAGGTATGCTAACATGTTGTAAAATCTACATGATAACACAGAAAAATCATGTAGCGTCAGTGTAGAAGTCTTGAAGTCCATGGCACTTGAATATCTGTGAAGTCTGTTCTGTGAAGTCTTCTGTAGTCCATTTCTCCTGTAGATTCACTCAGATGATTCTTGCTCCTCATGAAGTTTGTTCATGGATTTCTGAAGTGATGCTTTCCACCAGGGTCCAGGTTATGAAGATGACTTGGCATATACACATACCTGCACACAAGAAAACAAAGGAACAGCAGACCAGCAGTATTCATGCATAGACATTTTTAAACTTCTCTTGATCGTATAGTGATTTTAAGTCTAGTGATAGTATAGTGTTTCTCAACCTAGCTTAAAGTAATTTGACACCTATAGAACAGTGGGGTGGGGACAAAACTATGGAAGGGGAATAAGAGGAAAATCTTCGCCCAAAAAGGTTGGCCCCCGAGGCCTGTTGCACTTCGGTTCTTTCTTGGGTTCCCCACTGATCTGTGTGTCCTAGTCTTTCCCTATAGTTAGTGTACACACTATATTCTGTATAGACACAAGTTTCTTATGCAGGAATTTCCAAAAATTCCCAAATTATTGCAATTATTACATTTCTATCCTCCAATGAAACATCAGTCCTATTAGACATCATAACAGAGGATGAGTGACTGAATGAAACATTCTGTAGTTTAAAAGTTACGGCTGTGAGTCTACATAATCAGTGTCCCCAAGTGGAAGAAGTGTTAGTCAACCTTCTTTTGTTCTGTTTACAAAGAACTCTTTCATCTTTGTGTTAGATTAGGGGGGTGATTAAGAACTCACAGCCTTAACAGTTAACACCTCAGCAAGCTGCCCAACGAGTGTGTCGTAGTGGGAAGAGTATGTTTCAGCGTTTCTAAGAGACTGCGTAGAAGCTGATTTAAATTGTTCATTTCTTTTACATATTTCTTGTTTTTCCTACATTCTTTCATCCTATGTCCAGACTTCCCACAGAAATGGCAAATGCTCTCTCTCTTAGGACATTGACGTTTCTGTTGGTACTCTGTTTTTACATTAAAGGATGCTGCTGCAATCTTTACTCTGGCTTTCACATCAGAGTCTCTTTCCCAAGTAGCTAACCTGTCCAAGTTGCCTTGCAGGTTTCTGTTTGACCATGTGAGGTCTAAGAAAGGCAATGCATTTCTATATTCTGTTAAAAGTCCATCAGCCCATGTTCGAACTAGTGGACCTTTGTGATCCAGCACCTTCTCTGGCGTGTCAACTATACCACTGTAAGCTGCTGCTGACTGGCAAAATCGTTCAGTATACTCACTAAGAGCTTCATCCTTCTTCTGTACACAACTAGTGACTTTTGCCCAATTCACTTTCGGCCCAACAATTTTCTTTAACTCTCTCAGAACTCCTTCTCTTAATTCATCTTTAGTAGCATTTTTAAATGCAGACTTGCTTACTGCATTTTCAAAATCACTGAATTCAGACTCTGTCAAGATTTGGGATACTATCTGGGTGACTTCAGTTAGAGACATATCATAGAGGCGTATCTTTCTAGACAACTCTCTCCTAAACTCAGAAAAATTACCATGTATAGATGGCAAATTCTCAGCAATTCTTTCTATGTCTTCAGGACTTAAAGTATTGACTACTTGGATCTGCAGTGTGGGGGTTTCTGTGGGGTGTCTTGCTGCACACACCTCAACTATATTTACATTTTTATCTGTTAATCCAGTTTTGCTATTGTTGCCACAGTCTTCTTGTTTACATGAAGACTGTAAATCATGATGACTTTCATCTGACTCTTGGTGGTTTGAATCACTGTTGGTGGTGGTCTGCTTACGATCCACCTTTTTAGTGAGACTGGTCACTCGACTTTGCAACTGTTTGATCTGTTCTTTTAACTTAGCAATGCACTGATTTTGCTCCTGCGCTATCACTAAACTGAACTCTCTATGCCAGCAGATAATACCTTTTAGGTTTTTCTTTCTGATACATGCCCCAAGTACTTTTTTGCATTCTTCAATTGACCATACTTTATCTGGATCAATACCAGATTTCTTTGTCAAATCCAATCTTACTGACTCAGTCACTATTGAGTCCATTTGTTCTCCTAACAATGATTTGAACTCATTGTCTGCCCAAAAAGGGGTAGCTAACCCACCTTTCTCAGTTGTTGGAATTAACCTAGCATTTCTTCTCAACATTTTGTAATGTCTTTCTGACACAAACAGGAAATGTTAAGCCTTCTCTGTCTGAACAAATATTAGCATGTGATGCTAAACTGCCTGACACATCTCTAAAACTATTTTTAGAGGATAACTTTAACCTTTTAGAAGTTAACCAAACCCTACAGCTGTTTGTTAACTCTTCTCTGCAGAGGAGAGCAGAGGATAGCACTTTTTACTGGTCTTTAGTGGTTCTTTGGATAGAGTAACACTCACCAAATTGTTGCGCTGAACAAAAAAGTTCTGGAATTCAGTCTGGAATGAAGTCAGATCTTTTGTTGAACTGAAGTTTCAATCTGGTTTCAAGTGAAGAACTCCATCCGGTTCACGGCACCATCTGTTGAAAACTTAATTTCTTCTTTAAGTAAAGATCCAGGAGGCTTGGGATATCTTTCAAGCAGAAGTTACTCTTTATTCAAGAACCTCGCTTGTGTGTTTGCTGTAGTCCATCCAAGTCTTGTCAACCAAGTCTTGTCATCCAAGTCTGAATTAGGCAACTGATACATTGTATTTTATAGGCATTCAGTGGGCAGTCCTTAAAAGTGTGGACCTTACAGAAGTGACCACTTCTAAAGACAATACAGGAAATCAACCCCCGACTGTGAGGTTGAACAAACTTAACTTAACAGTACCCAAATGGTTTAATCTTCACCTGGCCACGAGAACTACCAAGGTGTGAAATTCACATCCAGTTGCCTTTCAGTAAACAGACACCACTATGTTCACATTAAATGCCTAATACAATGTAGATAACCTTAGTTTTTTATATGATGTTACATCAGGATGTAGGATCTTCAGATCTTAAATAGATTCTTAAATTTGTAATCCTACAGTATATATATTTAGACCTGTATACAATTTTGATGATAAATAAATATGAATATTTTAGATATTTCTCCTTAATATATACATGGATGTGTGTGTATTTATATATACATAATATACACAGTACACAAACATATAGTATGTAAACATAAACTTTTATTTTAGATGCGATTAATCGTTTGACAGCACTAGTTTTAAATGGCATTTACAGTTGTGATCATAATCTTACATAATCCTTGCAAAATATGCAAAATATTAATAATGTTAACAAAATAAGAGGGATCATGAAATCATTTTTTATTTAGTACTGATTATGTGAATTTCACATAACCAGGCTCGTATTCACAAAACTTTTTATCCTACTACTAAGAGTTCTCCTAAATAGCAGTAAAAGTTGACCTTTTAAACATTTAAAGTGTCACTAATTAAATATAAGTTCAGCTAATTGTATACGCATATCCGCTAACTGTTTAACATGCAGTGCTGTTTGTAAACAATTAGCGGAAATGTGTATAAACAGCCTCAAAATTAAAAGAGTAGAATAATCATGGCTGATAGTAAAACATATGGAAGAAAATTAATGACATATGTATTTGAAAGAAAAAAGCATGTTGAACTGCACTAACTGAAAAAATAATGCATTGCATTAACAGTGCTTGCATTTTAATGCCTTGTATTTTCAGGGGCTGAAATTTTAACATAGTTGTTTATTTAAGCTGTGAATATTTCAATTCAAAACATTTCACACATATTTTCATAATTAAAAATTCAATAATTCATATTCACCTTCCAGAGTTCACTTCCGCAGTATTCAATCGGTTTAAAAATACGATGTATAATTTTCGACCGGCAATTTTTGGTCCATTTTATTTCACTTTACAAATTCGCTTCCACAAATTCACTGGTTCAAATTCGCCTGAATATTCAACATTGCACATCCGGGAGCTGCAGGAAAAGCAGTAGAGCACCGATGCATAATCTCAAACTAATGTTAGTCGCTGACCAGCAGGTGGCGCAATCGGGTGTTTGACGAGAGAGGTAGTACTCTCAGAATGTCAAAAGTAGCGTTTACTTTTAGAATCAGGGTCTTAGACATTTATATATGCCCTCGTGTACACGTAAGCTGTCTTTCCAACTTGACAACAATAAGGGTAAAATCTTAGCATGGCAGCTGCCACAAAAAACCTGACACTCGACCCGTCACCGCTATGGCACATAGAGGTATAAGACCTCCGTGAAGTTGGCCCCCCACCCAACGCAAAACGATGCCAAAATAGGCTCAATCGTTTGTGCTGGTTTGTGCCAGTAATATTTTCATTTGTGCTGCTTCGGCTTTTAAAATATTAGACATTACATTATAGGCGATGACGTCACCAGCCCCCCTACACGCTCCAAACTGACCCAAAATAGGCTCAATCGTTTGAGCTTCATTTGTGCCGGTTTGTGCCGTTAAAAGAAATCCTGTAATTATAAAACGCTGCTTAAATATAAGGAAAACAAAACTTTGTACGAAAAGTGTCGTCACTCTACACTCCGTGTTATTTAAATCATTCCAAACCGGTGCCATTCGTTTGTGCTCGATTTGTGCCGTTAAAAGGACTCCTGTAATTATGAACGCTGCTTAAATATAACGAAAACATAATAATATATATATATATATATATATATTTATATTTATATTTATATTTATATTTATATTTATATTAATATTAATTAGGTTAGGCTATATATAGCCTGGAGACGCTCTTCACACCAAATGCCGCGTTTATTTATGCTGGATTTGTTCCGTGAAACGAAGAAATTCTGGTTGCAACTGAAATTCTTCTTAAATAGCCTATATAAAAGGTGAAAAATCCAAAAGCACTTAACATGCCATTATCTATATAATTCATAATTCCCTCATAATTATAACAGTGATTAAGCATATAGCTATTAATTTGTACTGGTAGGCTATGTATTGGAATTTCCATTTTTAAATTTCCTGGATTCCAATTAAATGGGTTAATTCAATTTTGGTCATCTTAACACGTCTGATAAATTGAATTTATAAAACTTTAACATCCTAATATTTTATTAACATTTTTACAATAATATATACATATGTTGTTTGTTTTTTAATGTTTCTGTGTTGTGAAATTATTACACAATAATTTAAAAAAATGAAATATCAAAAATTTAATTACATTTCAAAATGTAATCAAAAGAAAATATTCCAATTCCTTTTAATTTTCATAAACAAAGTGCTGAGGTTTACTGTAAAAATTAAAACATTTAATCTATTCCTTTAAAAATATTTTTTTTCATAATTATAGGATTATTATTAGCCTATTGGTGTTGTTATATAATGTAGCCTACTACTACTTCGAGAAGCATCATAATATGTTTGTCACAATTTCAATTTCAATGAAACTCCCTTTGATCCGGGCACACAAGTGTGAGTGCACACAAATAAAAATAGACCCTTTACAGTTCTGAATGCTGTATTACTTTTACCTACCTAGCAAAAATGATGGCATAAAAATGTTTCCAATGCGAGTGATAGCGCTGGCGCCTTCATGTCCAGTAAAGCGCGCTTCAGCTTCCTCTCTCCGCACAAAGGATTGGATATGCATCTTACAGCGTACAGGTTAAGCTTTAAACTAACGTGATATGCTTGAGCTGTTTTATCGTCGTGATGATTTAAGAAGGCTACATTGGTCAAACACATGATCAATTTATCATATGATACAATCAACTCACTGTCTGCCGCTGACTGCTTGGTCTTTTCTTAAAAAAACAAACAAAAAATGCTCTAAACCTTTTCATAAATTAACTTAATCGGAAAAAAGGGAAAAGAACGGGCTGAGCTGACTAATCTAAAATTTTAAGGCAGCACGAACACTAACCTTTTTTTAAAACTCTGCGGCCCTTTAATCACGAATCACTTTATATTAATAGTAACAGATTTGGATCCAGGATGATTCTGAAAGAGTAACACAGCTTTCACGCACATCTGATTTACAGATAAACTGCACGCTCTTATTTCAGCTTGATTTGCACATTATTGTTAACGTTCATAATGACTTTATCAAATGCTGGAAGATTGTGTATTATTCCGTTCAACCATTTTCTGTCAGAATGCTTTATATAGGGAGTTAATAACAGCCATAGATTGCGCTTTCTCTTTCCGTTTGCTCTTGTTATTGACAAATTAAAACGTCTTTTATGATAACTTTTTTGGTGGGTTTCTATGATATTAGACTGCGTAGCCTATAATAAAAGATAATGAATTTCAAACCTGAACCAAACATATTTTTATTCAAAGATCAACAGTCTGTCATTAGTCTTTAGTCTGGCCACAAAAAAACAACATTACAATCATGAACTCAAATGTCATTGTGGAAAGAAAAAAAAAAACAATGACTGTTCGGTGCATGACTACATTCTGGCCATGTATTAAATGCGCGTACTTGAAAACGCGCAGTTTTCTAACGTAGCCTATTTAAGTTCTTAAGTAATCTCATTGGTTTCAGATGGCGTCCTAAATTACAAAAACATATAGGCCTACATATTTTTATTTTTTGATCAAAAATATTGCTAGGGACAGTTTGGCAGTAGCTGGATATTGGGAGGGACACGTCCCATCCGTCCCCCCCTAATTCTACGCCCCTGCTGCGGCCACGCTAAACCGGCGGAGGAGAGTGAAGTTTTCATTATGAGATCGTGGTTACATGGTTTCCTTTAATTGCACAAACCGGCACAAATCGAGCACAAACGAATGGCACCGGTTTGGAATGATTTAAATAGCACAGAGTGTAGAGTGACGACACTTTTCGTACAAAGTTTTGTTTTCCGTATATTTAAGCAGCGTTTTATAATTACAGGATTTCTTTTAACGGCACAAACGGGCACAAACGAAGCACAAACGATTGAGCCTATTTTGGGTCAGTTTGGAATGTGTAGGGGGGCTGGTGACGTCATCGCCTATAATGTAATATCTAATATTTTAAAAGCCGAAGCAGCACAAACGAAAATATTACTGGCACAAACCAGCACAAACTAAGCACAATTGAGCCTATTTGGGGTGAATTTGGAGTATGTGGGGGGGGCTGAGTGACCTCAGAATGACATACATTTTATTTTAATATCTAAAAAACCAAAGCAGCACAAACGAAAATTTTACCGGCACAAACCAGTACAAACGATTGAGCCTATTTTGGCGACGTTTTGCGTTGGGTGGGGGGCCAACTTCACGGAGGTCTTATACCTCTATGTGCCATAGCGGTGACGGGTCGAGTGTCAGGTTTTTGTGGCAGCTGCCATGCTAAGATTTTACCCTTATTGTTGTCAAGTTGGAAAGACAGCTTACGTGTACACGAGGGCAAATATAAATGTCTAAGACATTGATTATAAAAGTAAACGCTACTTTTGTGATTGGGCCATCCCGGCAAATGACATTCTGAGAGTACTACCGCTCTCGATTGCGCCACCTGCTGGTCAGCGACTAACATTAGTTTGAGATTATGCATCGGTGCTCTACTGCTTTTCCTGCAGCTCCCGGATGTGCAGTTGAATATTCAGGCGAATTTGAACCAGTGAATTTGTGGAAGCGAATTTGTAAAGTGAAATAAAATGGACCAAAAATTTGCCGGTCGAAAATTATACATCATATTTTTAAACCGATTGAATACTGCGGAAGTGAACTCTGGAAGGTGAATATGAATTATTGAATTTTTAATTATGAAAATATGTGTGAAATGTTTTGAATTGAAATATTCACAGCTTAAATAAACAAGTATGTTAAAATTTCAGCCTCTAAAAATGCAAGTCCTGAAAATACAAGGCATTAAAATGCAAGCACTGTTAATGCAATGCATTATTTTTTCAGTTAGTGCTGTTCAACATGCTTTTTTCTTTCAAATACATATGTCATTAATTTTCTTCCATAAAAACATTCAAACGTAAAAGAAAACCAAACTGGACGCAAGAACAAGGATATAATCAAAGGAAAATTTGGAGTTGGGATATACCAAAAAAAGATGTGTGGGAAAACATATGTGTGCAAAGAGCAAAAAAATCATCACAGAATGTATTATGGTTTTACTGGGAATTGTACTGGTTTTAATGCTAACTATAATGGTGTCTGTCGGGGTCTACTGGTAATTGGTCAGCTATTGTTGGCTTGTTAAAACCACTAAATCTTAAATGGAACATATCCCAAAAAACACTACAAAAATAAATCAACAGTTTTAATGGTTAATAGTTGATGTTTTGAAATGTTTGTAATGGTATTTGTACTGGAAACCATTAGACTTTCTGATGGTCAGCAGGGAGGATAGTTTGTGATTTGGTTTTAGTGACTTAGGAGGTCCTCTTCACTACTTCTAATGTTTCACAAATTTAGGAGCTAGTTTTAATGCTAAAATACTTTGTGAAATACTCTTAGAGCAAACATGTAGGAGTCTTAAATTTAGGACTGGCACGCTCATTATTTTTAACATTTTCTCCTAAATTGGCAAGATACTTTTAGCATTAAAATAGTGAATACAGGCCCAGATGTTTATATATTCTCCACATGACAAAATAATAACTGAGTTTATAAAAATGACCCTGTTCAAAAGTTTACATACCCTTGAAGATTCACGACTCGTAAACAATAACAATCGGCACGATCGCTGTGCTCAGGGTTGAGCTAATCTCACCCTGATACATCGCTTCGTTGATAGTTTGTTCTGCTTGCGGAAGGGAACATAACTATGGGTTTGCTGCTCACGAGCCACGAAGCCGCAGCTCACCGTGACCGCTTTCCGTTTGACCCTTCTACTTCCAGGTACGAGGGCTGCTGCGATGTGCGTCGATGGCAAGCAATAGGAAATGAGTTTAGTTCCGCCAGGTTTTCCCCGCGGATCGCTCGTTCCTCGCGACCCCCGATTAGGTTTTTGGGCAGATTATTAGTTCTTTTTACAACTTTACTCTGTTCAAAACCTTAAAGCTGGTTGAGAGGTTGGCTGCAGCATTGGAGGGAGGGCTTAAACCATGGGAAGCTGATGCTTTGACTGAGCAAAGCTGGGAGGCGAGTCTCAGTTGAGCAGATGCTGAAGTGGTGGCTGTGCTTAAACAAGATAACTGAAACACATCAGGTTTGAGTAAGGAAAAACCTTCCGCCTCATCCTGTGTGTTCATGGCTTTGGTATATCATGGCCTCCTCCCTCATCTCCCTTGACGGCGGTCCAGCACGAGGGGCTTCATGGATTATCCAGGCGGGTGGGTGCTTCAGTACAGTTTATCTGATGCCCTGCCCCCTGGTGGGACCACATAGGCTCTCGTCCAGAGCGTGAGGGGGTTTCACGTCTTCTGGACAGGCTGTGTCCACCATGCACACTTTTGCCATCCTGCTGGCTGCCAGGCAAAGTGTTATAAGATCTGCACGAGGGAGATCTCGCCTCAGAGTGTCGCAGGAACTGCATTCAGTTCTGTCTATGCTTCCGAGCATCAAACGCAGGCTCTGAGTAGAGCGATGTCCACTACGGTGGTCCAGGAGCACCATCGGTGGCTTAAACTGGTTGAAATGCGGCACGTTGGTAGTTCGCTTCTCAGCGCCCCATTTCTCCAGGCGAGTCTTTTGGGCACCACGAAAAGTTACGTAACTCCTCATGGCGAAGATACAGACCTCCAGTGTTCCTCCTGTGGACAGGTTAGCCCTGCTTCCCCGGGACAACACTTCCGTCTGTTATCAGGGGCCTAAGGCGGGGGTACCATGTCTCGGTGACACACCTCCCAGGGTTAGAAGGTTCACTGTTTATCTTGGTCCTCTCCCGTTGGGGGATGGGAAGGGGATCCAGCCTAACTAGCCCTCCGGCGCATCGTTATGTTTGGTCTTAGAACCATTCCTTCTACCTGGATTATTTCTGGCCCTCCACGGGATGGCCGGCCACTGTCGGTTTACGAAACTCACCATATTTCCCTGTGTTCCCACAGGGTTGGCAGCACAGCATTCGTCATCTGGACGATCTCCTGAGCTCAGGCGATCCTCTGGTCATATATTATCTGATGAATCCTGCGGGCAAAAACACTCAGTGGCCTTAGGGTTTCTCACCTCCAACCACAGTGTTTTTTTACCCGATCAGCCACATATGTCCCCTCTCTCAGAAAAAGATGGCTTCGCGAAGTCTGTTGGAGAGTCTAAAGGATGGGTATCCCTCTCAGTGGCTTCCTCGAACTAACTCGGCTACGTATCCACGCGCTGGGCGCCCGCTTAGGTTCAGCAGCTTTCTACTCGCGCGGTTCGGGGTAGAATGCTGCGGCCTTTCAGCTATCTGACTCGGCTCCACAATCCACGCGCTGGGCGCCTGCTTAGGCTCAGCAGCATTCTACTCGCGCGGCTCGGGGTAGAATGCTGCGGCCTTTCAGCTACCTGACTTGGCTCCACAATACACGCGCTGGGTGCCTGCTTAGGCTCAGCAGCATTCTACTCGCGCGGCTCAGGGTAGAATGCTGCAGCCAAGGATGCGGTGGCTTTTTAAAGCATCTCCTCCAGCACAAACGTGCTAGAAACAGGGTTGGTCCATGACATAAACCTGAAAGCTCCGGCCCCCTTTTCGGCTCCCTCCCTCAGGCGGTCCCTGTTGCCTCGCACCTGTCAACGAAAGCCGCAGAGGCTGCCCCTGCCCCTTGGGAAATGCATCCCAACTGGCTCAGCACCTCATTGTCTGCTTCGCATCCAGATGTTGGTTCGCATTCACGGGACATGGCTTCCAGCCACCTAGCCCTTCTGGCCTCTGCGCCCAGGTCTCAGGAACCTCCATCCATGGTCCCTGAATGCGACCAGGAGAGTTCGTTTTCACAGACCTTCTACCAATGGTACATCCTACTTTCTGGTCCGCAAGATCACGAACAGGGTCTTCCCCCCCCAAGGGAAGAACCAGCGAAGTACGGGCATCAATTCAAGCCTACCCTTTCGGCCAAGAAGGCCTTGGCAAGCACCTTCTGCATTCAGGAGGCTGCTGTATCTGCTCACTACAACATGGTAGCAGACAGTTCTTTGGGAAAGCTTGTTTTGGTTATCCGATGCTCATGGCTATTCCGTTTAGCCCGCATTTCATCCCCACTTGGATCTTCCTATGGTCCTTCGGTGCCTATGACAAGATCCTCTGAGCCCTCAGTCAGTCTACTCCAGTGCCCTCAAAAGATGGCCTCCCTGACTACGCTCACAGAGTGGGGAACCCCTCAAACCCTCTTCGTCCGTGACTTATGCCTAGAATCTGGGCCGGCAATTCTCACGTAATCTTGAGACCCCGGTCCAGATAAGTGCCCAAGGTTTCCACCATGGTCCAGGTGGTCACCTCGCAAGCACCCCTTTCCAGAAAGAGGATTCCAACCTGCCTGTTTGACCAGTCCGTACCCACTCTAACTAGAACGCACCCAGGACGTTCTACTCAGCTCTTGTCTGTTTTTGGGAGCAGCTGACAGGGAAGGCTGCCCCCAAATAGGTCTCCCACCGGATGTGGACAAGACCTACGGCCAACAAGGCCGGAGGTATACCGTGCCCCGTCGGTGGTGAGCACCACCTGACCGGGGGCATCATGGCCGTGGATGGCCCTAGCGATCGGGACCTCTTAACAGACATCCATAAGAGCTGCAGGTTGGGCTACACCTATTACATTTTGCAGTCCCTCGGTGGAAACACGGCCCCCGGAGTCCTGTGTGACTCCGGGATGGTGTAGAAGCTTGCTACAGCGTCATCCCCCAATTGGGCGATCACGCTGCTCGGTTCAGTAAGTTTCCTTGAAGTGAACCCTGAACCACCCAATCCATCACTAAAGCACACTACATGTAGCTATGTTTGGTGGAGGAACTAGCTATCAGAATCTAAAATGAGGTTAGGTTGCCTCTTGTGAACTCTCACATTAGGCTGGTGCTCCACATGTAGTGGCTCCTAAATGCGGCCCCATGTGTGTATTTCCACATATATTCCCAGAGATGCAGTGTTTCCCTAAAAGACAATTTTGTCTCCGATCCTGAGTTCAGCAGTCTCTCCTTATGCGGAGCCTGTCTCAGGATCTTCCCTTTGTAGCGCTCCCCTAGTGCGAGCCCTCAGGTGTATTTTCCACACAACAACCTCCCTCTGGGCAGGGTGTGGTCTCCGTAGTGCCCGGGGGGGACAAACACTGGCCCAATGTTCTCCAAGATGTTCAACCAAAGGTGAGGAAAGGCTAGCTGAAGCTATTGGGCATTGGAAGGTCACGCAGAGGTGAGTTGCATTTATTTAACACGTAGACCTGTTATTATTTGCACTCCATACACTCGTGACGCGGTCCGCTGGTTGTGCCGTTTTCAACTGGGACCCCTAGTGTCGTCACTTCGACACAACGTCGTACGTGAACGACAGACGGGGAACGTCTTGGTTACGTATGGTAACCCTCGTTCCCTGATGGAGGGAACGGAGACATTGTGTCCCCCTTGCCACAACCTCGGACTGCCTCTGAGTGTAGCCGAGTTGCTATTCGGCTCCTCAGATCTGAACTATTAGCAGTGCTTAGCCACCTCCTCTTATGCCCAGATGTCCGGGGCGGAGCTGGCTACGCAAATACTGCGCACCAATTTCACTGGCCTTTTCTCAAAGCTGTCAGAGGTGTTCGGGCTCCCTAGAGCGACCCCAAGTGTCGTCACTTCGACACAACGTCTCCATTCCCTCCATCAGGGAACGAGGGTTACCATACGTAACCAAGACTTTATATTTGGAGTAAAATACATGCTTTTAAAATATATATTATAAATAAAATAGCCTATAATATAGGCCTACGGTACCATTAAAAAAGCTCAGTGAGATTTGTTAAAGGTTGCATTTGTTTGTTAAAAACATAAAGTAAAAACATTAAATCTACCATTTGAAAAAAAAAACGTTCTATTTGAATATTTTAAAATGACGTCATCTGATCCAGGAGCTAGTGCTCTTTTGGGGTCTACCCAAGAAGAGCAGGAGATGTCTGAGGGCGAAGAAGCTGAGGCTGAGCCTTCTCAATCCTCCTGCCCTGCATATGAGGAGCTGTTGGAGGTTATGGACCGCGCCACGGTAAGGCTTGACTTACCGTGGAAGCGGGCTAGAAAGGTGGCGCCGCGGGGTCGTCTCGACGAACGCTACCTTTCAGACCACAAACCCCCAGCCCTAGTGAGTCTTCCATTTCTTCCTGATGTCCATTCGGAGATCGAGAAGGTTTGGAAAAAGCCATTTTCTTCTCTTATCCATAATTTTCAACACGCTAATTATGCGAATATCGAGGGGATGTCTGACCATGGCTATGAGAAGATGCCCCCTGTAGAAGAGACACTAGCTAGCTATCTCTCTACTGGTGAGACATCTTCTCTCAAGACTCCCTCCTTGCCATCAATCCCCCTTCAAATAACATCTCGATTGAATGGCAAGGCATATGCAGCAACAGGCCAGGCTGTGGGCGCGTTGCACACTATGGCTGTGCTTCAAGCTTATCAGGCTGACCTGCTGAAGGATCTGGACAAAGGTCAGGGTCTGTCCCCTGATGAGGTTGCTGAGTTGCGTCGCACCACAGATCTGGCTCTCCGTGCACCAAGCAGGCTGCCACCTCCATGGGTAGGTCTATGGGGGCCATGGTGGTCACGGAGAGGCATCTGTGGGTAAACCTGGCTGATATTGGGAAGAAAGAAAGGGGCTTTCTTCTTGATGCGCCGGTGTTGAGACGGTGGTCGCACTCAGCTGCCTTTAAAACCTTTATTCCTCGAAGGTCCAGATCTGAGCCCGAACAGCATGGGGGTCCTGGCCCATCTTGTTCTGAGGAACAAAGACGGGCACAGAAGACTAGTGTCGCAACCTGCGCTCCTCCTCCACCTTCGAGGGGAGGTAGACCAGATCTGAGGGAAGTGATTCAGACGAGGCAACGTTCTCGTCTGGATCAGAGTAAATCTTAAAACATCTACTCCCTTCCATCAGAGGGGTTTTTAACATCTGCCCTTACCTTCCCTCTTTTACATAACACCACTTAACCCTCTGGGGTCTGAGGGTGTTTTTGGGCCCTGAAGGAGTTTTGACATGCCTTGACATTTGTGCATTTTTCAGCATCTTAAAAACATATTCATGGCTAAAGTCAGATGATATTGTAATCAGCACAAACTGGGCTACAATAATATGCAAGCAACATGAATGTACATATTTGTGTTTTTGAGAAAACAACATTTATGCGTGGTTAGTGAAAAACTAAAAAAATAAAGTCACTTAAAAAAGGCAATGAAACACGGACAGAATATTTGTTCACAAGGCTTTTGAGATCTGGATGTGGTAGGCTAGAGTTTTTTCTACAAAATGATGTGAAAATCATCTCATTCACTCGTTCAAGGAAAACAATATATTGATGTAAATTTACCAAAGCATGTTTTGTGATGGAAAGACAATATGCAAGAGATTGACAATGGTCATGAATATTTAGTGATTCACACCTGAGAGAGACAAAGCCCTCCCCTAATGGCCCATCAATGACACTGTGACTCTCAGGTAAAAAACTATGTGAGAAGATTCAAAGAATGTAGTTTTAGTTTAGTTGTATTTTATTTAACACAGTATAATCAAAACATACATTATGAAGGCCAAAAACACATTATTGAGCACCCTGATCTACAGATATGAACAGACTTTGTGTCATTTCTGAAAACTGATTATTTTCTGAATTCTGTTCAACAAGTGAAACAAGTAAATCATACCTGACATTTAAGTGCTTGCAAAACTCATCATCAGTAGTCAAGAGACTTGTTTTGCACTAGAATATCAGTGTAGTTGTGTTTTATATCTGAGGAACTAATTATTGTTTAGCACTTTAAACGTCTATTCGCGATCAGAGTATTACTAATAAACATGGTCTAAACATACACTCAGTATAAACACTCATAGGCTATTTTTTATTTTATTTATTACATTTTGCGATAAATAAAATACATATACAAATATGATCTTATAGTCATAAACACAAGCATGTTTTGTATTGTATAATGCAATGCATGCTGTCTAATCATTCTTAGACTATATCATTCAGTGTTACAGTGTAAACACTATTACTTTTATATCGCATCGTTATCTAGAACAATAAAAAAAACATCCTTGCGTCGTGAGACATTTAGATGCAATGAATTGAAACGTACATCATAGCGTTTCACTTTATGTAGTCAGCAATTATAGTTTGGAAAAAGTCTAGTAAAATGTATACAATTTAGTCTGTCACAGTAACACAATAACAGCGAATGCAAGCAAGCTAATAAAATAAAGTCTTACATTACTTACGAACTAGACTTACGAATTTATTCTCTGTTGAATCTGCTGGCGCCACATCGCGTTCTTCTTCTGATGAGGTAAATATAAGATTTATTCCTCTCAGCAGGTCTTCTTTCACAAACGAACAGTAGTCCAGACGAATTTGAAGTAATGGCTTGCTGCTTTGTTGACGGTGATGTGGGCGTTTACCTCCCGCGCTTCTCACGTGGCTAATTGTTATATGAAAGCGAAAGCAACTTATGGGCGTCAATCTAATTACAGATAATCAGCTCCAAGGGGGTAGACTGGACATCGCGTTGGTTTTATATGGATTACTTTATCAAAGAATATTTGTTTTCGGCAAAACTTACTTCGTTTAAAAGTAGAGATATCAAGCTTTCTCCAGGTATATGTATAATGTCTCTGTGTGCTGTTTTCGCCGAGTATTTGATCATTTAAGTGACGCGTTTCAAAATGAAGATCAGGGAGAACAACTGCGGCACACAGCACTCCCTGTCTATTTTCTTTATTTGTCAAAAGCTCACAATTTTATTATTATTATGTGTCTGTTAAAATAAAAGTAGACCCTTTACAGATTCTATTGATGTATTGATCTTATCTGTACGATCAAAACTGACGGAGCAGTTTAAGTTCTTTTTGCTGCCATCTAGAAAATATGCATGTGGTGTCGCCTGCGCCACCTTCGACCCCTGGGGGTTAACTGAGGTTAGGTGAGAGTTTCTTGCGCGCTTCCTCGGACCTATGATGTTTTGATGGCTTCTATGGTTTAGAGGCTACCTTTACTGATGGTCTGAAATTAGACTTCTAACTGAAGTTATGTGTGAGAACCACTTATGTTGTAGTATGTATGGCTGTTGTCGTGTTTTTCCTATGTTTCAGGGATAGAACCTCGCCGGTGGCTGCGACTAACCTCGGGAGATACATGACTACAACCTCTCTTGGATGAGTATATCTCTTTTGGTATATATCCAAGTGCTAATGCTGTGCTCTGTTTCTTTCGGAATAGGTCCTCTACGAGTGCCCCCCTCTGGTCTATTGACTAAGGTTACGCCGTGCTCGTCTACTTGGATCCGCTCTTGCCGGCCATACTTCCCATGGAACCTTCTGACTTCCAGGTCCCCTCCTACAGTATGGTATCTTAGGGCTTGTAGTCCTTCCTCCAGGTAAGCGCTCTATATATTTTCTTCACAGAATGCCCCTGGATATCTCCCGCTTTAGAGGCTTGTCACTAGGACCTGCCCTGAGGGGCTTCCCATTCTAGCTATCCACCCCCTTTGTGGAGTGGGTCTGACTGTGAGGGGGGGTTTTCTGTGGATACCCCTTCTGAAGTATTAGCTCCGAGGAGCAATATCTTCCCAGGTTTCTGCTTGCAGTCTTCGGCCTGGTCTAGTCAGGGCCCATGCTTCTGTCGAGGCAGAAAGCATAATCCGCATTGGTATGGGTTGTAGCTAATGTTCCTTGGATCTTTATCCCCTACAGCCTGAGGGCAGGAGAAGCTGCCTCTATGCAGTCACATCAAGTAGGATGTTTGATCCATTTCAGGCCTCTTTGGTAGGGCATGGCTTCACGCCCCTCTCTGCGGAGAGGTTTCTCAAGAGCCATCCTTGACGGTTCAGGTGTTCCCCCTGTCTCGCAGGAGTTAGGTCCGCTCCGATTATGTATCCTCTTTGATACCTATTGGGCAGTTGCTACCTAGGACCTGTTGAGACACTCCTAGAATTAATCCACCTATGTTTCCTTGAACAGGATGCTGCTACGTGCTCTGTAGTTCGGTTCCTGAGGGAACAGTCCCTTGCAGAACCAGTGATAGCTCCTGCATGACGGCAAGCCTAGACTTCCTGGGTACTTGCCGTATCCCCTTGAAGGAGTCTTCTTGATTCCAAAGCTGAGCTCTACCCTGGGTCCTCCCCTGACCCTTTACAGGTAAGTTGGGTAACAGCTCAGGCCTTTGGCCGAAGGGGATAATGTCACTGACAGCCGTCACTAATGTCTGTGGGAAATTCTCTTAAGTTAAGTGAATTGGTACTTAGTGCTCGCCTTACTTGGCATGGACTCCCCTCAGCATGGCAGCGTGGGTATATCATTCCCCTAGCGCCCCCTAGAGGACACAGTTCGATGTTCCCTCGAGAGGGAATGTCTCAGGTTACGTATGTAACCATGGTTCCCTGAGATAGGGAACGAGACACTGCGTCCTCTAGGCTGGTTGCCATGCTTCAGATGTATGCTTCAGACGAAGAAGAGAATGTTGTGTTCTACCGGCGTCCTTTTATACTATAGCCGCTCCGGTAATGACGCACCGGCAGCGACGGGTCGCACCGTGAGCGACGTCATAGGCTGTCGCCGACCACTGCTTGTAGTTCTTGTATGTATGCTTCAGACACTAGTCACACTGACGGCGTTCCCCTAGCGCCCCCTAGAGGACGTAGTTCAATGTTCCCTCGAGAGGGAACCAAGATTTTTTTTTTTCTATTAAGATATCAAAGTTCAAAGAATTCAAAAACGTGAAGTGTTTGTCATGTTCTGACCATAAAGAGTCATTTAAAACTACAATTAACAATTTGGTTTCTACAACTTTCACTGAGGAGCAAGAAGTGCCTTTAAAATGCAAAAAGGATTTGTATTTTATTGTAATAATTACCAATATCTTAATATCAATAATATTTTTTTTGCCCATATCGCTCAGCCCTACTTCCAATACACATTTTAAAGACCAGACAGAAGAAAAGCTGTCAATGGCTCTGTCTCAAATAGTTTTTACTATCCTCAATACATATCAACAGATATCAACAGATGCATGCATGAGATGGTTACCGTTTTATTTCCTGATGCTCTTGCTTTGTCTGACTGTTGAATGGTCAACTTTCTTATGTGGACCATTGCTGTTCTCTGTGTCCAAGTCAGGCGATGAAAAAGCAGCAGCATGATGGGACTGAATGTCAAAAAGAAATCAGTAAATTTCAAAATCAGAAATATTTTTAAAGGATAGAAAACCTAGTACAGGTGCATTTCTTTAGCTGTCCTACAGTAAAAGTTGTTGTTTGTTTTACCTTCAGTTCTTAAGAACATTAAAAATGTAGTTCTTGTACTCGAGTAAACCTTTGAATTAAGAAAGCAATAGATTTTTTAATGCAATTAAGTATTAAATGATATTTAATATGAAACATAGTGCAGTAAAAACTGCAATATTATGCTTTGGAATGTTGTGCAGTAAAGTTTTATAAAGAAAAACACTTTAAAAAACATGCCACTTATTATTGTAGAAAATAAGCTCTGTGACAACAATAGTTTAGAATTCTTTCACATTTTGTTCATTGTGATACTCTCTTCACAAATAAGCACAACTTTTATTTTGAAGTCTAAATACTAGCGTCAGAAGTCAATAAACACTATAAATACAAGGGCTATTACTGATGTATGTTTTGTTGTAGAATAAAATGTGAAAATATCTTGAGCTTCTGGTCAACTCAGATCTTAAAAAACAAAACAAAACACTGACTTGTTTCTGTGTTTTATGACTTATTCATGCAGCACTGTTTTCAGGAATCACAAATATACATTACCTTCTCAGTTTTGCATGTTAATATTATCTGTAAATTGCTTAGTTGTAAATACTGAAATATCTTGCCTTTATATGTGATGAATTTCTCTTGAAGCCCTGGTTTATCGGTTTTACAAGCAATGCAATGCTCTACATCCTGTTGAGGTCTTTTTTGTCTTTTATTTCTTTTGATTCCCAGCATAGTGACACAGGCCAGCTTTCCTGTAATGACTGGAAGAAAAAAAAAGAAATATAAAGTGAACAAAATAAACAACCATAATAAATAATAATAAATAAAATCATTTTCGATGTTTCTGTAATGGTTAATACAGCAGTATGTGTAGTTCTTTAGTCACAGGAAAACTGTTTTTTTTAAAAGCAGATGCTTAATTTTGTGTTTTCCCTTTATTATGACTTTATGGTGATCTTATGAATTTGTAAATCACATACAGTGCTTAAAAAAATTTACTAGACAGTATTAACTAAATATATGGGCATCTGAATAAAAAAATTATAAATTGCTTTACTACTATTTTCTGCCTTTCTTGTAAAACAGTAAATTCGAAAATTAATGGATAATAACAATAATTAAAGAGCTACATATACTGCTGGATTTACCATTACAGAAATATCAAAAATAATTGTTAATCACCAATACTGTCAGTTTAGGCTGCAGTTCTTTTCAATATAATGACAGTACATACACAAATGTTGTTGTAAAATGTTCTAAATTACAAAAATGTTGTTGGACAAACCATTGGATCATGTGTGTCTGTGACCAGATGATTTGTCAGTTCATATTTATATTAATAGCTACAGCATATTGGAAATTTTCAGTCAAAACTTAATTTGTATCTGTCCATCATACAGAATTATTGTATATTTAAAATAGAGAGCTAGATTTAGATATTTTTTTGTCAGCTTTGGGGCTTGACACACTTTAAAAATACAAAAATCTAGTGTAGTTCATATAGTTCAACCACTACCTTGATTACTTTGATTTGCATATTTTCAATTATCAGAAAACTGACACACAATTAACAAATGAATAAAACCCTAAAAAGATTATTATTATTATTTTCACTAAACTTATACATCTTACCAACTTAACACAGTTATTATATGTAGTTATTATGTATTTAGTGAAGAAGGCTTGATCTTACCTTTCACAATGACGCCTACATAGGGCACTTCGAGGCTGCTGTTGTGGAGAATACAGCCTTATTAGGGGTAGAGCTAGTTATGAGCTCCTCTGAATAGAACACACCCCTGTTTCGATCGGTGACAAACGAGGACACTTCACACAAAGTGCTCTAAATCATTATAATCAAGAAATTCTTCCTAAAAAATCATTTTATATAGCAAGCAACATGCTTTTTTAATTTACTGGTGTGTACTCTGGTGAATGTCCCCAAAAGTGACATAAGTAAGTGCACACACACACACACAGATGTAGGGATTGTCGTTGTGTTGTAAATGTCTCTGTTCTTGTGTTCAGATGCCTGTTTTCTCACACTGGATCCAAACACAGCAAACACTGATCTCATTCTGTCTGAGGACAACAGAAAGGCGACACGTGTGACAGAGAAACAGCTGTATCCTGATCATCCAGACAGATTTGATGTGTATCATCAGGTGTTGTGTAGAGAGAGTGTGTGTGGACGCTGTTACTGGGAGATTGAGTGCAGTAGAGGTGTGTGTATATCAGTGTCATATAAGAGCATCAGCAGGAAGGGAGCGGGTGATGAGTGTTGGTTTGGATTTAATGATCAGTCCTGGAGTTTGTTCTGCTCTCCCTCCAGATACTCATTCAGACACAATAACAGAAAGACTGTTCTCTCTGTGAAGCCCATCATCAGTAGAACAGGAGTGAATGGTGATATCTATAGAGTAGGAGTGTATGTGGATTTCAGTGCAGGAACTCTGTCCTTCTTCAGCGTCTCTGACACAATGAGCCTCATCCACACACAACACACCACATTCACTCAGACACTCTATCCTGGGTTTAGGTTTGTTTATCCTGGATCATCAGTGAAACTGTGTTGATGAATGAGAATAGACTGATGAGAGATTGTACCCATAATGCTTTGAGCTGCTGATGAATCAGTAACAGTGAGATATTAGAGAGTCTCTTCATGATATTAATACTGCAGCTCAACTTCTGTCACTCAAATAACAGATATAATATAATCAGATATAACAATAATCAGAATAAATGTGTTTTTATTGTAGAGTCACATCAATCATTTGTATTATTGCTTTAACAAACATGATTCATAAAGAGCATGTCATTCATTTTCTCTATTGTTTGTGCAGAAATAATAAAACACAATGTTAAATAATCTTGAGATCAAATTGTAATTGATGATGAATATGTGAAATGACTGAATCATGAATATAATCACAGCATTTAATAAAATATAATTATTTAACTACAGTAAAGCTGTATTCAATTATTAAGCAGCAAAAGAATATTAGAATATTTTTATATAATAGTGCAGAAAATATTTTCAGAGTTTTAAAATGAATATGTTGTAATGATAATATATTTGTGAACAAATTATTTTATTCAATACAAATGTGTTAAACTATATACAAACTGCAGAATTGTTTTTAACAAAAAAATATAAAGATATAAAGTATGACTGACACGCCCACATCTCGTTCACCCAGTCATTTCACCATCCAATCACCAACACACTCCCAGTTCACCCGCGAACAATCACCAGAGTTCTGATTACCGCCACCTGTGCACCCTCATTACTCACCTCTATATATACTCACTACCTCCAGTCACTCCTCAGCCGGAATTGCGTTCACATGCGCCACTCTCCAGCTCTCTCCTCTCATCCTGTGATGTACCTGCAAAAAGGATTGATAACATTCAACCAAAGGGAAGTCATACTTTGAACTAAAGACTTATTGAACTCGTACTTACCTGATTTCACCGATTGTTGGATACTTTGATTTGCACTCACCCGATTCACCGTTGCATTGCTCTCTCACTGTGTTTTAATAAAACCACGAAACCTGATTACTGTTTCCTCTCCTCTTTGGCACGCCATGACAGGATTCCGGCTCTAACAAAAGGATGGAGATCCACGCTTCGGCACCCATGACGATGGATCCCTTTGCTGAGATGGTACAAGCCCTCCGGCAATCGCTCAATCCGGCAATCGCTCCGTCAGTCACTTCTCCTGCCGGAGCAGGTGCCTCCATGCTCGCCCAAGTGCCCATTTCACGTCCAGCACTTTACGCTGGCGAACCCGAGAGCTGTAACGGATTTCTACTACAATGCTCACTGTATATTGAAGCTAATCAACACAATTTCCCGAGTGAAATATCCAAGACTGCCTTCATTATGTCACTACTCACCTGACGGGCGCCGCAATGGGCGGAGACCATCTGGAATGCCAAGAGTTCGGTCTTAAGTTCAGTTAATTCATTCATGACCCACTTTAAGGAAGTATTTGGAGTGGCACTTACTCATCTCTCAGTCCACGACGAACTGCTACATCTTAAACAGGGTTCTTCTCATATCCAGGAGTACACTCTCCGATTCAGATCCCTTGCTGCCAGCAGTGGATGGAACGACATTGCCCTCCTCGCCGCTTATCGTAAAGGTTTGAAATCCTCCATTAAAAGACACATGGTAATTTACGATGACTCTGTAAATATTGAGATGTTCATCAAAAAGGTCATCCAAATATCCCAACGTCTTCACGCTTGTGACGAGCGTCCTTCTCTGACTACTGTTACCCGCGTCCACTCACCGGTGCCCCCCACTGACATGGAGGAACCTATGATCACCGATGCTTACCATCTCACCTCTCAAGAGCATCACCGCCGGTTGCGCAATCATCATGCCTGTACTGTGGTGCAGCGGATCATCTCATCCACACCTGGCCCGTTCGACCATCACGCCTCTTGGTGAGTGCTGTCCGTCTTACTCCATCTGTTAACAATGTCCCACATATGACTGCTGAAATTATATTTAACAACCATTGTTTCTCCGCACATGTGCTGGTGGACTTGGGAGCTGCGAGGAACTTCATATCCTCTGATTTCATCGAAACTCACAACCTCCCTACGGTAAAGAATGACACCTTGTATCGTATCACCACCACTCAAGGAACACCTCTAGGAGATGGACAGATTTCACTCCGCACCCGTAAGCTCCAATTGTTGATTGACTCCAAGCACACCGAAAGTCTAACCCTCCTCGTCCTCCCTCATTCATCCGATGATGTGATCCTCGGCCGCCCATGGCTAATTCGGCACCATCCTCAACTCAACTGGGGCACCGGTGAAATACAAGAATGGAGTCAGTACTGCCACAAACACTGCCTCAAGAAAACAACCACGTCAATAACCATCCATTCCACTACTATAGAGAGTCCCGAGGTCACCACCAAGATCACCATCCCTCCGGTTTACCAACGTTATACAAACGTCTTCAGTAAGGAACAAGCCACTCACTTACCACCACACCGGCCCTGAGATTGTAGTATCGACCTGCTGCCAGATGCCAAACTCCCCCATGGTAAAATCTATCCACTGTCTCAACCTCAACATAAAGCTATGGATGCTTACATCCACGAAGCTCTGCAACAGGGGTTCATCAGACCTTCCACCTCACCAGCCGCATCCAGCTTTTTCTTCGTTCCCAAGAAGGATGGGGGTTTGAGGCCCTGTATTGATTACCGAGTCCTGAATGAAGTAACCTCCATCATTTCCTCCATCAATTCGTTATCATCTACATTGACAATATTCTAATCTATTTCAAGGACATGCATCAGCACCAGACCCACATAAAGCAAGTACTCCAACGACTCCAAGAGAATCATCTGTACCTGAAACTGGAAAAATGCGAATTCCACCAGTCCACCATCTCCTTCCTGGGTTACGTGATCTCTGCGGAGGGAGTTCGCATGGAAACCTCCAAGGTTAATGCCATGACCAACTGGCCTGCTCCCACAACCATCAAAGAACTACAGCGTTTTCTGGGTTTCGCAAATTTCTATAGACTGTTTATCCAGAACTACAGCCTGCATGCATTTCCCCTAACCGCTCTACTCAAAGGAGCTCCTAAGAAGCTGATGTGGAACCCTGAAGCACAAAAAGCTTTTGATCACCTCAAAGAGATGTTCACTACAGCCCCCGTCCTTCGTCACCCAGAAGCTCCATTCGTGGTAGAGGTTGATGCTGCAGACACGGGAGTTGGAGCAATTCTCTCACAATGGTCTGGTGAACCCCGAATCCTTCACCCATGTGCATACTTTTCTAAGAAGTTAACCCCGGCTGAGCAGAACTATGGCATCGGTGACCGCGAGCTCCTCGCCATTAAGCTTGCTCTCACAGAATGGTGGCATTGGCTCGAAGGTTCTACACATCCCTTCACTGTCATAACCGATCATAAAAATTTACAGTATCTCAAAAATGCCAAACGTCTTAATGCTTAACTTCTCTATTACCTACCAACCTGGCCACAAGAACACCAAAGCCGATGCCTTATCCCGCATGTATTCACCAGAACATTCTGACAACTTACCTGAATCCATTCTGCTGCCTTCTGTGTTTCTAGCCCCCATCTTCTGGAAACTCGACGAGGATATTCGCAATGCCACACGCACCGAACCTACTCCGCCCGGGGTACCATCCGGATCCCAGTATGTACCCTCAACCATCCGTCTAACGTTACTGGATCATGTTCATACCTCCTTAGGTTCTGGGCATCCTGGAAGCAGGCGAACCCTCTCGCTCCTACGTCAACGTTACTGGTGGCCGGAGATAGCCAAAGACATCACAACCTATGTCAAGAGTTGCTCGGTCTGTGCCGTGACTGCCACTCCACGTCACCTACCAGAAGGTAAACTCCATCCGTTACCTATACCCCGCCGACCCTGAACACACATTGGTGTGGACTTTGCCACCGACCTGCCACCTTCAAAAGGTTATACCACCATATTGGTAGTAATTGACCGATTTTTCAAAGCATGTAAACTCATCCCCCTCAAGGGTCTGCCTACAGCTCTAGAAACAGCAGAAGCACTATTCACTTATGTTTTCAGGAATTTCGGACTGCCAGAAGACATCGTCTCGGACCGGGGTCCGCAGTTCATATCCAGGGTCTGGTGGGCCTTCTTCCAACTATCCGGATACCATCCTCAGTCAAACGGCCAGACCGAGCGCAAGATCCAGGAGATCTCCCGCTATCTCCGTGCCTACTGTTCTCAACATCAAGACACCTGGAGCCAGTATCTACCGTGGGCTGAGTATGCTCAAAATTCTCTTCGTCAAGAAACCACCGGTCTAACCCCATTTCAATGTATCTTAGGATTTCAACCCCCTTTATTTCTCTGGTCTGGGGAGGATGCCGGAGTGCCCACGATAGATTCCTGGTTCCAGGAGAGCGAGAGGGTGTGGGACTCAGCCCATATCCATCTACAGCGTGCAGTTCGGAGGCATACGGAGACCGCCAACCGCCACAGGTCTGAAACTCCAATATACCATCCCGGAGACCAGGTATGGCTATCTACCCGAGACATACGCCTCCGACTGCCCTGTAAAAAGCTGAGTCCCCGCTACATAGGGCCATTCACCATTCACTCCCAGATAAATCCCGTCACGTATCGTCTCAACCTCCCAGCCCACTATCGTATTCAACCCACCTTTCATGTATCCCTCCTCAAACCTTACATTGAACCTGCTATTCCTCCTCCCACAGGACCCGACACACCGCCTGACCCACCAGAAATCCTCGGAGATAACATTTGCCAAGTGAAAGAAATCCTCGACTCCCAGCGGCGCCACGGCCAACTCCAATACTTAGTGGACTGGGAAGGTTACGGACCCGAGGAGAGGTCGTGGATACCCTGTGATGTGGAACCCTGAAGCACAAAAAGCTTTTGATCACCTCAAAGAGATGTTCACTACAGCCCCCGTCCCCGTTTTATCTAAAATAAAAAATGAGTACTTATTATTATTATTATTATTATTATTATTATAAACTCACTTTATTTTACAGTATTTCAACAAATAATATAATTTAATCAATTATAAATTCATCAATAAATAATAAAATAATATTACAATATATACAATAAATATAAATGTTATAATATTTTTATATTTCATATTATTATATTATATTTAATCTTTAATATTATTCAATAATAATAATAATAATAATAATAATAATAATAATATTTATTATTATTATTAATTTACATAATAACAAATAAGAAATGTTACAATTGTAATAATCCTATTACACTCTAAAATAAAATAAATGTAATTAATAAATAATAAAAATAATAATCTCAATTTATATTATTTATTGAATCATATTATACTGTAAAATAATTTAATCAATTCATGTTGTGATGATTCAGAAATCGAGGGATCCATTTGCAAACAGTTTATTAACACAAGCGTAGTCAGACTGGCGGGGAAATCAACAACAGCAATAGGGTGTAACGTAGGCAAATCCAGAGAATAGTCGATAACAGAGCAATAGTCCGTGGCTGGCAGCAAGCAGGGATAATCCAGAAACAAGCAGTAAAGTCGGGGCAAACAGAGTACAATCATAAACGAGGTCACAGTCCAAATCGATACACGGGAGGTCCGTCCGCGGGAAAAACGCTCAGGATTGCAGGCCATTGGCAAGACAAAACTTCGCGAGAGACGCGCGGTAATGGCCGCTATTTATATCCGGAATGGCCGAGCCGGGTGGAGTCAGCCCAGGCACGGGGTCCTGGGAAATGAAGTCCGAATGGTACTAAAACTCGGGGGAAGGTTCCCGCTGACGGTCACCAGAGGGAGCCACAGAACCCGGATTTGTGACAGAGCCCCCCCCCTGGGAGCGACTCCTGGCGCGAGGAGGCCTGGTTCGCCGGGGCCTGCCCCGTGCTCTGGTGGCCGGTCGATCTGGGTGGGCCTGATAAAATTCTACGGTCAGTGAAGGATCCAGGATGTCATCAGCTGGCACCCAGGTTCTCTCCTCGGGGCCGTAGCCCTCCCAGTCGACCAGGTATTGCAGCCGTCCGCCCCGGCATCTGGAGTCCAGGATTTCTCGAACCTGGTAGGCCTCCTCGCCGTCCACCATGATAGGAGGGGGGCCAGCGGGACCGGGTTCCTCTAGGACCTCCGACCCTCTTGGGCCGTCAGCGGGCTTTAACAAAGAAACATGGAAAGTGGGTGAGATTCTGTAATTGGCAGGTAACCGTAGTCTAAAGGAAACTGGAGTTATTTGTCTAATAATTTGGAAAGGACCCACGTACCTTGGGTTGAGTTTCTTGCACGGCAGCCTGAGGCGCAAGTTCCTGGAGGAGAGCCACACCCATTGTCCCGGGGCGTAGGGAGGATGTCTAGTGCGGAGCCGGTTGGCCTGGGTCTGAGTTTGTCGTACAGCTCGTTGGAGATGTACGTGGGCCGAGTCCCAGGTCTCCTCGCTTCGCTGCATCCAGGTGTCCACTGCTGGCAGGTTGGAGGGCTCGCCAGACCAGGGAAAGAGTGGTGGTTGAAAACCTAGGACACACTGGAACGGAGTGAGGTTAGTGGAGGGCTTTCTCAAAGAGTTCCGGGCGTACTCGGCCCACATAAGGTAACGACTCCAGTCATTCTGACGGTTGTGGCAGTAGGAGTGCAGGTAACGGGAGAGCTCTTGATTCAACCTTTCCACTTGACCGTTGGCCTGCAGGTGGTATCCTGAGGTCAGACTGACGTTGACTCCAAGCAGCTGGAAGAAGGACGACCACACACGGGAGGTGAATTGGGGTCCGCGGTCAGAGACGATGTCCTCCAGTAAACCATAGAAACGAAAGACAGAGTTACATAAAGATTCGACGGTCTCCATGGCTGATGGGAGCTTGGCGAGGGGAATGAGTCGACAGGCCTTGGAGAAGCGGTCTACCACCGTGAGAATGGTGGTAAAGCCCTGTGACGGTGGCAGTTCGGTAACAAAGTCCACCGAGAGGTGTGACCAGGGTCGTCGTGGTACGGGAAGAGGTTGGAGTAGACCCGCTGGATGTCGATGGGGGACCTTGGAGACATTGCAGGTGGTACAGGAACGAATGAAATTTATGGTGTCGGTCCGCATAGTGGGCCACCAGAAACGGTTGGAGAGGAGGTGTAGGGTGGCGTTGATGCCTGGGTGCCCGGAGCTAGGGGTGGTGTGCACGAAGGACAGGACGCGTGGGCGTAGTGGCTGAGGGACGTAGGTTAAGTTCCGAGGGCAATTAGGAGGTGGTGGTTCTTGGAGTTGGGCCTCGGAGATCTCGGTCATCAAATCCCATTGGACTGGAGCGACTATTACAGAGGGTGAGAGAATAGGTTCTGCGGTTTTGGGTTCCTGTTCTAGTTCCGATATGCGTGAGAGGGCGTCTGCCTTGGTGTTTTGAGAGCCAGGCCTATAGGTGACCTTGAAATTAAAGCAGGTAAAGAAGAGAGCCCAGCGGGCCTGCCGGTGGTTGAGTCTCTTGGCCGAGCGCAGATATTCCAGATTGCGGTGGTCAGTTAGGACAGTGAAAGGAATGCGGGCCCCCTCCAGCCAGTGTCGCCACTCCTCGAGGGCGAGCTTGATAGCGAGTAGCTCACGGTTACCCACGTCGTAGTTGCGTTCAGCTGGGTTTAGTTTGTGGGAGTAAAAGGCGCAGGGAAATAGCTTGGGAGGATCCCCATGGCGTTGAGAGAGCACCGCCCCGACTCCTGTGCTGGAAGCGTCCACCTCGACTAAAAACTCTCTCTCGGGATCAGGATGGTGCAGGATGGGAGCTCTGGTAAAACAGAGTTTAAGATCTTGGAAGGCTTGAAGGGCTGGAGGAGACCAGGTCAGGCGGTAATTGCCGGATTTAATCAGAGCAGTCAGAGGAGCAGCTACGGTGCTAAAGTTTCGGATGAACCGGCGATAGAAATTAGCAAAGCCTAAGAAGCGCTGGAGTTCGCGGAGAGTGGTGGGTCTAGGCCAGTTGGTGACAGCTTCGACCTTTTTATCATCCATAGTGACACCCTCTGGGCTGATGAGATACCCGAGGAAGGAGATCTTCGTCTGGTGAAATTCGCATTTCTCCATCTTGGCGTATAGGCAGTTTGATAAGAGTCTCTGGAGTACGGCCCTGACGTGTTGTACATGCTCCTTGTAGGTGTTTGAATAGATGAGGATGTCGTCGATGTAGATTCTTACCCAGCGGTTCAGCATGTCCCGAAAGAGCTCATTCACGAAGGCTTGAAAGCAGGACGGACTGTTGGCCAGGCCGAAGGGCATAACGAGGTACTCATAGTGGCCAGTGGTGGTTGAAAAGGCTGTCTTCCACTCATCCCCCTCGCGGATGCGAATCAAGTTGTATGCGCTCCTCAAATCCAACTTGGTGAAGATCTTGGCAGTCCGTAATTGTTCCAGGGCGGAGGGAACCAAGGGAAGCGGGTAACAGTACTTGACAGTGATGTCGTTGAGGGCTCTGTAATCAATGCAGGGTCGGAGACCGCCATCCTTTTTCTTAACAAAGAAGAAACCGGCTGAGGCTGGTGATGTTGAGGGTCGAATGAAGCCCTTGGCCAGTTCCTCCTGGATGTAGTGCTTCATGGCCTCAGTCTCGGGTTGGGATAGCGGGAAGATGCGGCCTCTGGGTGGCGTGGAGCCTGGGAGCAGATCGATAGCGCAGTCCCCTGAACGATGCGGAGGTAGATGGGTGGCAAGGGTCTTACTGAAGGCTGCCCTCAGGTCTTGGTATTCCTTTGGGAGGGTTTCCTCTACCGTGTGTGGTCTTGGTGGTGGTTCGGGTTTAGATTCAGGTCTCGGCTCGGGCTGTGCTTCAGGTGGCATTGGGTCCGATAACGTGTTGGATGAGGGTCCAGGTGCTGCTTCCTTGGAGATATGGCAGTGATGGCGGCAGTGTGGCGACCACCGGGAGATCTTGTGCAGTGTCCAAGAGATGGTTGGGTTGTGGATGGTTAGCCAGGGGTATCCGAGGATGATTGGGGTGCGGGGTGCAGTAATGAGATATAGACGGATGGTCTCGGCGTGATGTTCAATCCGAAGGGTCAAGTCCGTGGTGGTGTAAAGGATTTGGCCTGAGCCGAGTGGTCTTCCATCTATGGCTGCCACTGCAACATTAGGAGAACACAAAAGCTGTGGTACGTTATGTGTCCTGGCAAAATCAGCATCAATGAAATTTCCTGCTGCCCCTGAGTCAATCAAAGCGACTGTTTGTATGGTGGTATCATTAACCGCTAGTTCTACAGGCAGGGTAAAATCGGAATGTGGTAAGATGGGGGAACTCACCGAACTGGGACGTCGTGAAGGCCGGGTTGGGCAGTTGATGCGGACGTGTCCCGGAAGACCACAATAAAGGCAGAGGTTCTCACGGTAGCGTCGATCTCTCTCCTCCATGGTTAGACGGGTTGAACCGATCTGCATGGGTTCCGGGACTGAAGACGGAGCAGGTGTGGAGGCGGCTGGGGTGACTGGCGGGCTACGGAGACCAGAGGGAGCGTAGCGTGCGGGTCGCCTGGCACGCATCATGTTGTCGAACTTTATAGACAGCTCGATGTCTTCGTCCAGTGTAAGACCCTCATCACGGCAAGCCAGCTCCGCTTGCAACTCTGCGTTGAGACCAGAGCGGTAATGCACCTTGAGTGGACCCTCATTCCAGTCAGTTTGCGCGGCCAGTGTGCGGAAAGAGAGAGCATAATCCGCAGCTGTGTTTCTACCCTGACGTAGCGACATCAAGAGTTCATCTGCGTCGCGTCCGTCCGCGGAGTGCTGAAAAACAGTCTTAAATCGCTGCAGGAAAGCCGCAAACGAGGAGAAAGACGGTCTCTCAGGGTTCCAAACGGCAGTGGCCCATTCTAGTGCCCTTCCAGAAAGCAGTGAGCAGACAAAAGCAATCCTACTACCATCATTAGGATATAACGCAGGTTGTTGTTCGATAAAAAGGGAACATTGTAGTAGAAAACCTTTGCACTTAGCTGGTGTACCGTCATATTTCTCAGGAAGGGCCAAGCGTGGGCTGGCAGCGATGGCAGTGGTTGGGCTGGCTGGAGTTGGCGTGGGAATTGGCTGAGAAGAGCTGGATGCAATAGCGGCCTGGAAAGATTGCAGCGTTTTGACGAGCTCCTCCGTCAGCGAGTTGAGCCGGGCAATCTGATGCTGATGAGCCGCGAGCATAGAAGCCTGTGCGCTGAGTTCGCTGCTTAGCTGGAAAACCGTTGCTGGATCCGTAGTTGGCGAAGTTTTCTGTTGTGATGATTCAGGAATCGAGGGATCCATTTGCAAACAGTTTATTAACACAAGCGTAGTCAGACTGGCGGGGAAATCAACAACAGCAATAGGGTGTAACGTAGGCAAATCCAGAGAATAGTCGATAACAGAGCAATAGTCCGTGGCTGGCAGCAAGCAGGGATAATCCAGAAACAAGCAGTAAAGTCGGGGCAAACAGAGTACAATCATAAACGAGGTCACAGTCCAAATCGATACACGGGAGGTCCGTCCGCGGGAAAAACGCTCAGGATTGCAGGCCATTGGCAAGACAAAACTTCGCGAGAGACGCACGGTAATGGCCGCTATTTATATCCGGGAATCGGCGCCGCGAAATGGCCGAGCCGGGTGGAGTAAGCCCAGGCACGGGGTCCTGGGGAATGAAGTCCGAATGGTACTAAAACTCGGGGGAAGGTTCCCGCTGACGGTCACCAGAGGGAGCCACAGAACCCGGACTTGTGACAATTCATCAATAAATAATAAAATAAGATATATAATAAGATATATAATAAATATAAATATTATTATTTTACATTTGTGTAATTTATAATAAATCAATAAATGTGGTAAAATTGCAATAATGGTATTGTACCATATTTAATAATAATAATAATAATTATTATTATTATTATTTTCATTTATTATTTACATTGTAACAAATAAGAAATAATAATAATTAAATTAATAATAATAATAATAATATTAATAAACACTCACTTTATATTATTTATTGAAATTATACAGTAAATAATTTAATCAATTATCAATTCATCAGTAAATAATAAGGAAATTACAATAAATATAATAAATATAAATATTTTTATTTAAATAATGTAAATATAAATATAATTATATTTATATTATTATATTATAAATATTATTTAAATAAATAATATTAATAATAATAATATTACACATTATTACACGTTATTTTACAGTATAATAGGGTTTCAATAAATAATATAATTGAATCAATGATCAATAAATCAATAAATAATAAAATAATATTATAATACATATAATAAATATAAATATGATATTACTGTTATTTAATTTTTATTTAATGATTCCAGTAGCAATAATTGTATTGTACCATATTTAATAATAATTATAATAATAATTAATTACATTATAACACATAAGAAATGTTACAATTGTAATAATCATATTGCACTCTAAAATAAAATACATTTAATAATAATAATACTCACTAAATTGTTTTACAGTATAATAAGATTTCAATAAAAATGTAATCAATGATCAATTAATCAATAAAACAATATTATAATGAAAATAATAAATATAAATATTTTTATATTACTTTTTTTTAACTTATTTTCTAATAAATCAACAAATTTGGTCAAATTGCAATAATTATTACTTTAATTTATTTACATAATAAATAAGAAATGTTACAATTGTAATAATTCTATTGTATTCTAAAATAAAAAGTGAGTATTTAATAAGTAGTAATAATAATAATAATAGTAATAAACACTCACTTTATTTTACAGTATAATAGGGTTTCAATAAATAAAATAATTTAATTAATTTTTAATTCATTAGTAAAAAATACAATATTATAAAAATTATAATAAATATAAACATTTATTTTATATTTTATTTAATTTCTAATAAATCAATAAATATGGTCCAATTGCAATAATTGTATTGTACCATATTTAATAATAATTTATAATATTAATATTTATGTAAGTTACAACAAATCAGTAAAAGAACAGTGTAATCCTAATGCACTGAAGAAGAAGAAGCAGAAGAAGAAGAAGACAAAGACAAAGAAGAAGTAGTATACATATAAAGAAATATTAACATTTATAGCATCTTAATTTATTTCCTTCAAACGTAAGTAAGTTTTAATTGGGCAAAAACTTTAGCACTTCACAGATTTATAAACGTTTCTCATGACAGATGTGGGAAGATGTTTTTGTGAGCAGTCACATGACAGGAAGCAGGAACTGCATAAAGAGAGCAGCAAAGCCAACAAACACCAACAAACCTGGATTGTAGAGTTTCTCTTCTGTGGTCTTTCCAGATTCACTCGCAAGCTTTTGGATTATCACTCGTTTTGGGTTGAATATTCACTGGTGGACTCACTTCAGGACTTCTTCAGCACACTAGGATAGTGCAGGGAACTGTATGCTTTTAACAGACTGAATTTTGCTGGTTTTCTTGTGTTGTTTTAAAGTCCTGTGAACTTTGTTAATACACGTCTTAAATGTATTTCTGTTTTTTGTCATTCTATGCATTAAAAAGTGACACCAGGGTCCCGACCAAGTCAATATGTGACGAGTTACGATTGAGAATGTGTGTATTATCAGACTAAACAGAGCAAAGGCAGTAAATGATGAAGTGTAGTGGTTTAATAGAGGATGTCAAACACTCATTAAGTTCTTCTGCATCCAGCAGCACATTCAGAGATAAGATGTGATCTACACAGGGATCTGTGACCTTCCTGAAAGATGAGCCAATCCCACTCGATTATGACCTCTGTCATAGATGCTGTAAAACTGAGAGAGGAAAATGTCTCCTACAATCCAGACAGATCCAGCTGGAGAAGGGATGTCTATGGACTGAAAGCCACTGAAGCAGATCTCCTTATTGTTCAGCGTCTCCTACAGAGGAAACCAGAGGAATCATCTGTAGACTGTAGAAGCTGAGATACTGTTTGTAAATGTGACTGAAAGACAGCAGCATTTCTTTTAGATTCACCACCCCTGAAATAGAGCAATGTAGAGATTGCATCTCCCCTTTATTAGGCACACACACACAAAAAAAAAAAAAACACAGAAAATTAGCAGCTTGACTTTCTCAGGAAAATCTGAGGCCTCCATCCTCAGCTGTGGAGCCTGAAGGATCCTCAAATGCAAATTGTGTGTGTTTTGTTTCAAGAGAGCAACCACACATTTGTGTTGTTTTTTACTTAGTTTTTTATATTCTTCATTTATTCTTCATTCCTTTATTCATTTGTAATCATTTATCATTTAATCATTTTATCATTCCATTTAATCATTTATATTAGTCATTATAGTCATTTATACATCCATTACATTGATTCATTAATTGATTAGTCATTTATATTATGCTATATTATTCTTGTTTTTTATATATTTTTCCGTTGTTTAGTCTTATGACTGTGTGGTTTCAAGGGCTGTTTGTCTTCATGAATAAGAGCTACAAGGGAATGTTTATGAACCTCAAGGTTTATGGGATGTTGTTGTGAAGACGTTTGCTATAACAATACTTGTTGAATTTCTGTTTTTCAGACGAAGTCTGAACATTGAGACATACACAACTAAGACTATTCAATAAACTCTGCTCCTTTAATCATCATTACTTCATCTCCTGCTTCTACTCTTTATTTTCACTGGTTTTTCCTCAGTCAGCTTCTTTGCTGACAGAAGACTGTTAATAGTGTTTTGGGTATTTTGGGTACCAGACAAGACCTCCTGTTAATGGGGTTTGGGTACTAGACTACTCTGCTGAGAAAAACTGATATTTTCTGACGGGATCCGGCGTCCGGGGCTGGATCTTAATTGTCTAGGCATGAGGAGCGCGATCTAACAGGGGAGTGCAATTATGTTTGTAAATCAATGTTCAATCAGTGAGAACCTGTTTGTGACTCTGAGAGCTTTTTTTTAAAGTGTGTGAAAGGGACTTTCACTTTGGTGCAGTGAAATGATAGATTTTTTTTTAAATGAAAGGTTTTTCTTCCCATCCAACAGCAGCGAGTCGGTGAAGGACGATGGGATCTGTTCAGCAGTATTCTAACACAACAGATAAGCAGAAACAAAAAAAAACTGGAAGAAGTCTGTATTCCAGTCCAGAGGAGCAGCAGTGCTGAAGCTGGAGTCCATGTCGATGTGTCTGCTAGTACAGGAGGAACTGCAAATGCTCCTGTAATCTCTGGAAACACCTTCACAGGCCCAGCGACCTTCAACTTGAGCCCTGCTGGACAAAGTACTGTCACTGTCTCTGTGCTTACTGAGACACGCTGCTTATTAGCAGTCAGTGAAAGATTTCACTTTATTTTTATGGTACTAAACCTACCAGTCTATGAATGACATGTAGGTACAACATTACTTATAGTCAACAGAATGTGTTAAAGGGACCAAGTACCATCAATATAAAGTGAAATAATGCTGAGTGACTGTGAACCCTTGATGGAAGAATTAGACCTCTCTTCCTCGTCAGTTCAGAAATGATTGTTTCTCAGTCATCAGTGGTCTCTATGGACTTGTGAAAAATATGGAGTGAATTTTGTGCCGATGTTTATCAAACAAATCCAGTGTTTTGCAAACACAATCTGCTTTGCAAAGAAAAACTGGACTTTCAAACAAACACAAAGTGATTTGCAAATACAAAACTCAATTTGAGAGAAAATGCAGAGGTATGGACAAATACAGTTGAAGACAAAATTATTAGCCCCTTATAAAATATTGCATTATTTTTCAAATAACTCCCAAGTGTTGTTTAACAGAAAGACAATTTCATCAACACAGCATTTTTAAACATAATACTTTATTCAGGAAACTTTTAGGGTTTGTAATACAAATAGAAATAAATGTATAACCAAGAATTTTAAAAAGTCTACTGGTCAAAATGATTAGCCCTCTGATGTTAATAGTCAATAGTGTATCCCTTTTGCTTGATAACATCCTTTAGTCGTTTGCTGTAGTTCTCAACAAGTTTCCTCCAAGCATGTCTCCTGAGGAATGACAGCCCATTCTACCTTAGCAAATCTCTCAAGCTCCTCCAGATTTGTTGGTCTTCTGGCACAAACTCTGGACTTTAGTGTGCCCCACAGATTTTCTATTGGATTCAAGTCTGGGCTTTGTGCAGGCCAGTCAAGTACACTCACTTTGCTCATTTGGAGGTGTTTCTTCACCAGAAGTGAGGTATGCTTTGGGTCGTTATCATGCTGGAAGACAAAATGTGGACCCAAACCAAGTTTTCTTGCAGACTGTCTGAGGTTGTCTTTCAAAATCTTCTTATAGTCTTCCTTTTTCATGTTTCCTTCAACCCTGACGAGATTCCCAGTTCCAAATGCACTGAAACATCCCCACAGCATTATACTCCCACCACCATGTTTCACTGTGGGAACGCTGTTCTTCTTTCTCCAAACATAGGCAACATCTCTATGGCCAAAAAGCTCTAGTTTTGTCTCATCTGACCAATGGACACATTTCTAGTATGCATCAGATTCCCCCAGATTGTCCTTAGCAAACTTCATTCTAGCTTGGAGGTGTCTCTTCTTTAGAAGTGGAGTCTTTCTGCAGTTCATTCCTGTGCAGGGCTCTAGTGACTGTCTTCGTTGAGACATCAATTCCAGACTTGTCTAGGTCAATCACTAGTGTCTTGGCAGTTGTTCTTGGGTCTTTAGAAACCTCTCTCACTAGTTTTCTTTCCATAGTTTTTGAAATCATAGCTTCCTGCCTCTGCCCGTCTTGTTCTCCACTGTGTTGGTCTCTTTAAACTTCTTGATAATGCATCTCACTGCAGTTCTTGACACTTGAAAACGCTTTGATAAACGTGTGTATCCTTCTCCATCTTTATGAGCATTAACAATTCTTTCTCTCAAATCCAAACTAATTTCTTTTGTCTTTGCCATGATGACAGTGCCATGATTTAAAGGCTTATCTATGTTAATTAGGTTAATCAGGCAAATTAGGTTAATTTGGCAAATCATTGGACAACAGTGGTTTGTTCTATAGCTAATCAAACTAATTGTTTCTTAAGGGGGCTAATAATATTGACCTTAGCTGTTTTTATTCATTTTTTAATTCTTTTATTTAAGCAACTATAAGAAATCAGACTTCCTCTTGAAGAAAAAAAGGAAATAATGTGAAAACATTCTCTTGCTCTGTTAAACATCACTTGGGAAATATTAAAAAAAAAAAAAGTAAAATTTCACAGGGGAGCTAATAATTTTGTCTTCAACTGTATATTTGTTGTGTGTTACAACTGTGAGCCTTTTAATGAGGAAACTTGCCCTGATTTTCTCACAAATGCAGGCAGATTTTCTCACATCTCTCACAGATGGCACTGTCGGCCAATTTATGTTAGTCTCCCCGAGACCTGAAACACCCATCCTTTTCAGGGCATATCAAAATGAGTGGGAAACAGGTGAGTTTCTGTCTTACTATATCTATAATTAACCATTTAGGTGTTTTCACAAAGCAACCCTATACTACAATGTCAGTAAAATTCACAATAAGTGCTGTAAAGTTGTTAAGAGGATGTTGGGTCTCGGGAGACAAGCATAAATTGGCCGTCAGCGCCATCTGCTGTTGTTGGAAGTTGCTCGATTGCATTTGTGAGAAAATCAATCCAAGTTTCCTCATAAAAAGGCTCACAGTTGTAACACACAACAAATATATTTGTCCATACCTCTGCATTTTCTCTCAGATAGAGTTTTGTATTTGCAAATCACTTTGTGTTTGTTTGAAAGTCAAGGTTTTCTTTGCAAAGCAGATTGTGTTTGTTTGCAAAACGCTGAATTTGTTTGATAAATATTCACTCCATAGAAGAACTGTCACATGAACACAATCATGTCCTAAATCTTCAATCTTTATTTTGCCATTTGCACATTTTATACTTTCTATAGAAAGTTGTCGCCTCATAGAGCATACAAAAATAAAACCATAAAAAGAATAACTTCTTGTTAATACAGTTGGAATAACAAATATGAAATATAACCTTGAACAAAGGAAAACAATAGAGGACAATAAACATACATGTGACATTTCTTCACTCACATGTTCTCGATGGTGACTGAACATAAGGGAAGTGAATGGTGACTCACAATACACTCAGGAGGAGACCTCTGAATCTTAGTTCATTTATGGTTATATTGTTCTTGACATACTTTACAGTATTTTCTTTCATGTCTTTGTATGTTTTGTCACACATTTTTTACTTATGTCCTTTTTCTCTCTCTTCACAGAGCCATGAAAAATCTCATAGACGGCAGAGAAACACAGAAAAACATCAGTCATATATATTTAGCAACATGTTAAATAATGTTAGCCATGTGATATTCAGGGTTTCTCACACCAGACTTATAGCGGTGAAGCACTGCAGTTTTTCTTTGGGTGTGACAAAGGAGGTTGACATATTAGACGCTGTAGAATCTACACTGGTTATTGTATTTCTGATGTTTTCTATTTTATCATTGAAGAAACTCATAAATTCGTTTCTATTAAACTGTAATTAGTGCTTTATCAAAATTAACCAATAGGTCTGAAAGAAAATCTGCAAATTCTTTTAGAAAATCTGTATACGGCCCTGGCACACATATCACAGCAGACATGTCTTTTGCATATCTGACAGAGTAACTTTAAGCAGAAGTATTTCAAATGAATTAAACCTGTATTCTTTTTCATGAGTGTTTATTAGCCCAAGCTTTTTGTTCATTTATTTTGCATTTTTCCTGGCCGTACAGAATGCCGTTCAGCTGTGACAGCTGCCACTGAACACTGAGATGAACAATGCTCTTTTTTTTATTCACAGTTTTATTTTTACAAACCTGTCTACATATGATCACCATGGTCAAGACAATAAACTATATAACTATACACCTACATAAACTATACACCTTTGTAAGATATCAGTCAGCCTTTAAACTGCTATGTTTGTGTGTATTTTGTAGTTGTTCATATCTATCATTACATATCATAGTGTTGGGGAAAGTTACTTTTAAAAGTAATGCATTACAATATTGCGTTACTCCCTAAAAAAAGTAACTAAATGCGTTACTTAGTTACTTTTTATGGAAAGTAATGCGTTACGTTACTTTTGCGTTACTTTTTAAATCTGGGCAGGGCTTGCTTGTTTGTTGTTAATATAAACGCTTGATTCTTAGCAAATGTAAAAGCCCTTTCACACCAAAATGAAATGAAGTGAATAAGCCTAAGGCTGAAGAAAAATTAAATTGACGTCTGTACAGTAGAACTGAAAAGGAAAAGAAAGTTCAACACTCTTAAGCAATGAGGAAACAAAAGCACAAATGTTAGTTAATATAAAGTAAGTTTTGCTTAATAGTACACTGCAAAAAATGCTTTTCTTACTTAGATTTTTTGTCTTGTTTCCAGCCAAAATATCTAAACAAGGATTTTCTAGACAAGTAAAAATTATTCTCTATTTTTTCCTGAAAACAAGCAAAATTATCTCCCAGTGGGGTAAGCAAATCTTGATTGAAGACTTTTTTGATATTTTGGCTGGAAACAAGACAATTTTTGCAGTGTACGATTGAATTGGATCAACAAAGGTCAGCAGCAAAGTCATTGGTTAATAAAATTGGATTAAATACATAAAGGAAACCAAAACAAAAATAACTCTGTTACTTGTAATGCATTATTCCCAACACTGTGTATGATATTGATCGGAGTATGTTACACCAGCGTTAGGTGAGTTATAAATATAATATATTCTCCAAGCCTTAGGGGGGAGCTGTGTTTTATAAGTGTTGTATTGTGCCTTGGGCTTGCAGAGGTGGAGCTGTTGTTTACCCACAGTTCTGTTCTCTTATGGAAAGGTAAGGAGGGTTATGGCTGTTCCTTGTGATATATATTTGGTTTAGTTAGTCATATTGGCGAGCCATGCAAGTTAAAGAACTTTATTGTTGTTAAGATGTTTTTTAATGTGTATAATGTGATTGTTTTCATATTTGTAATATTTTGTGTTTTGTAAATGTCATGTGGGCAGAGCATATTTGCTCTGTATATTGATTGAGGTTTATTTGGCTTTTGTGGAGATTGTAGTATGTAGTAGTGTTTTATTCTTCATATATGTGATATTTATCTTTAATTTGTCTTAAACTAAAGTTAAAGTAAATGTACAGTGTTGGTGTTTCACTAATTTAAACAGACACAACCAACTATGTGTACTACTGAATATCTTTAAATCCTTAAAAGAACCATTTCTAAACACTTAGAATTTATGTTCACCTGTCTGATGGAAAACATGTAGGAGTTTTGTATGTATGATGTTTTTTTTCCATCTGAAAGCAAATGGGTGTGTCTTGCTGACTGAATCTTCAAAAGTGCAAAGAGCATTTGTGTTTAACATATGACTTTACTTACATATTTGAGTGAACATAGCTGGTGAGATATTTCTCCAGCTCTCAAGATCTATTCAACAGAACTATAAAGGCTGTTTGATTAGCTTAATTTTTGTGATTGTTTGTCTTTTCCATCTAGAATCAGCGGAGATCAAATCGTTCAGATCCATCATGAATGAAACGCAAACATCTGGAGATTTTTTTCCAGGACGCAGGTAACACCTAAAATAACATTTAATGTTATACTTTAGAGAAAAACTCTTGCACATTTGTGTACCTAGATATATATCATGCTGGTCAGCTATTACATGAGGGGTAATTTACCAGTACACAATTCACAATACAATTTTAAATATGATTTCAAGATGAATATGAGGCAAAAGTACAGAATGTCAAATTTAATTTATGTCAATTTAAACATGCAGTTAAATTATCAGACACATCAGGTAATGATAGTTAAGCCATTACCTGAATAAACCATTAAGTTGAAGTATGCAAGACCGACTTTGTTTTGAGCTACAGTGGTGTGTATTGAGTAAAGCACAACAGTTCTATTTACATTCTCAGAAGGTCACATTAGTATGGTTTTAACTGATCTTGAGTTGGTTTTATATTGTTGAGTTATAATGAGATATAATGCAAAAAGGAAGAGTGATAGTTAACCGTAATTGTCCTGATTTGTCAATCTTTCCCTACAAAACACACAACAAACAAAAATTAGCATGCACTATACATATATTTCATATATTATGATAATGGCTTATAGATTACATTTTCCTAGTTTGATTAAAATATGTTTTGACTGTGTTATTTGCATTTACACTATTTTCACCAGTAGATGTCATCAGCATGTGGTACTTGAAGTGTTTCAAAAATTAAGCTCACTGGCTGTAGAACAATTCGTTCACACAAAAAAAGCTTACTGTTTGGAAACACCACACCTGAATGTGAACCAGATCAACCTGAGAAGCCAGTTAGAAGCAAGCATATAAAGGCTGTAAAGCTGGTTCTATCTGATCTGGGATAGTTTCTGCATTAGAATATTCTAGTCTTTACAGGTTCAGAAAATGACACACATGGTTTTACTAGAAGATCTTTCAGCTCATACTCATTCACTCATTGTGTTCTTGTTCTTATTTCTGCTGTGTGGATAGAAATGAGCAGACTGGAGACCTGCAGCAGGACTCCCACCAACCAGATGATGATAAACTACAGAGAGTCAAAGCCCAGCACAAAACCAGCATGAAGAACAAGTATGAGAGATTATTTAATGGAATCAAACTAGAAGAGAATCAAATTCTCTCAAACCGGATCTACACTCAGCTCTACATCATAGAGGGAGAGAGTAAAGGAGTGAATGAAGAACATGAGATTTTACAGATGGAGAAAACAGCCAGAACACAACACTCACAAGACACTCCAATCTCCTGCAATGATATCTTTAAAGCCTCACCTGAACCAGGTTGTAAGGAGAAAGACCAAATCAAGACTGTTCTTACTAAAGGCATCGCTGGAATCGGAAAAACCGTCTCTGCGCAGAAGTTCATTCTGGACTGGGCCGAGGGAAAAGCCAATCAGGATGTAGATTTCATGTTTGTGCTTCCATTTCGAGAGCTGAACTTGATCCGAGATCATCAGTACAGTCTTCACAGACTTCTGCTTGACTTTCATCCTGAACTTCAAGATCTGGACTCAAAGATTTATGAGGAGTGTAAAGTTGTGTTCATCTTTGATGGTCTGGATGAAAGCAGAATCACACTGATGTTTTCAGATGATCAGAAAGTTTGTGATGTGACTGAGACTTCATCAGTCGGTGTGTTGATCACAAACCTCATGAAAGGAGAGCTGATTCCCTCTGCTCTCATCTGGATCACCTCCAGACCAGCAGCAGCCAATCAGATCCCATCCAAATACATCAACCGTCTGACAGAAATTCAGGGATTCAATGAGTCTCAGAAGGAGGAATATTTCAGGAAGAGAATCAGTGACCAGGATCAAGTCAGCAGAATCATCTCACACATCAAAAAAACAAGAAGCCTCCACATCATGTGCCACATCCCCGTCTTCTGCTGGATCTCATCCACTGTGCTCCAGAAGCTCCTGAAAGAAGATCTGAGTGCAGAAATCCCTCAAACTCTGACTGAAATGTACATCCACTTCCTGCTGATTCAGATCAACATGAGGAACCAGAAATATGAAGAGAGAGATTCAGAGAAACTCCTGCAGTCCAATAAAGAAGTGATTGTAAAACTTGCTGAAGTGGCATTCAAACAGCTGTTGAAGGGCAATGTGATGTTTTATGAGGAGGACCTGATTGAGAGCGGCATAGACGTCACTGACGCCTCAGTGTATTCTGGGATTTGCACTGAGATCTTTAAGGAGGAATCTGTGATTCATCAGAGGAAAATATACAGCTTCATTCATCTGAGCTTTCAGGAGTTTCTCGCGACTTTCTATGTGTTCTACTCACATGTGGTCAACAAAGAATTGCTTCAGTTTCTTAATCTCTCTCTGGATGAGCTGCTAAAAACAGTAGTAAATAAAGCCCTTAGGAGTGAGAATGGTCATTTAGATCTGTTCCTGCGTTTTTTGCTGGGCGTCTCACTGGAGTCCAATCAGAGACTCTTACAAGATCTACTGATACACACAGAGAACAGCTCAGAGAGCATCAGAGAAACCACACAGTACATTAAAGAGATGATCAAATATGGATATGATATCTCCACCGAAAGATCCATCAATCTGTTCCTCTGTCTGCTCGAAGAGAAAGATCAGACTCTGTCCAGAGAGATTCAGGAGTTTGTGGAATCAGAAAAAAACTCAGTGTATGAACTCTCTCCTGCTCACTGCTCAGCAATCGCTTACATGCTTCAGATGTCAGAGGAGGTGTTGGATGAGCTGGATGTTCAGAAATACAAAACATCAGCTGAGGGAAGAGGAAGACTGATACCAGCTGTGAACAACTGCAGAAAAGCTTTGTGAGTATTTGTTAACTTTATTACAGTCTAGAGTTGAGACTAATCTGTCGAATCATAAACCTATTTTTATTTATATATATATATATATATATATATATATATACACATGTCACGCACAGTAGCCAGAGGGATTTTGAGCCATTCCTTTTCTAGAACAGTGGCCTTTTCTAGATCTGGTGACTGTGCAGGCCATGGGAGATGTTCAACTTTACTTTCATGTTCATCAAACCTCTCTGTCACCAGACTTGCTGTGTGTATTAGTGCATTATCATACTTATACATGGCACCACCTTTAGGGTACAATGTCTGAACCATTGGGTGCACATAGTCAACCTTCACACTTTGATCTTACTGCTGGAATGTGCAATAAGTGAAGATTGGCCACCAGCTGCGTAAATATAGCCATGAAACCTCCACTATATTGTCCAGTGTTTCAGTTTCATTGTCCAACCCCTGTATGTATGTGTGTATATATATATATATGTATATATATATATATATATATATATATATATATATATGTATATATATATATATATGTATATATATATATATATATATATATATATATATATATATATATATATATATATATATATATATATATGTATATATATATATATATATATATGTATATATATATATATATATATATGTATATATATATATATATATATATATATATATATATATGTATGTATGTATATATGTATATATATATATATATATATATATATATGTATGTATGTATATATGTATATATATATATATATATATATGTGTGTTTTGTATAAAAATAGAATTCTCATATGAGAATCACTCATATGAGCGTTGTAGCAGAATGTAAAATGTAAATAGTTTAAATTACTCTGGGCTGTGTTTCTCAAAAGCATCGTAAGTAAGTAAAGTTTATTTATATATCACATTTATATTAACAAGCTAACCAAAGCTTTAAAAACAAACAACAAAACTGTAAATTGAATTCTAAAATGGACTGGGAGCCAATGAAGAGAGGCTAAAATTGGTGTAACATAATCAGTTTTCTTTGCCCTGGTCAACAGCCTTTCAGCAGCAATTTGTACTAACTGTGAGCACGTAATGAATGACTGAGACAAGAAAACATTTTGAAAACAAGAAAAGGAAACCAGATTTCTGCCTATGTGGCCTAATGGAAGACTTAACAGCATTCAAGATGGATACTTCAACAGTATTAGCAAGATAAATGTCACTAAACTGAGTAAGCATATATATATTTATACAATGAGAATAATATCCCACATGCTTTTTCACAACTGCAGAATCCACAAGATGGACATTAAAAACAATAGGATTGTGATCAGAGGAGACATCTTCTGTTCATATTTTCTACAGCAGCACCATTCAACAAAATAAGGTCCAGCATTTGACAGTCACGACTACCTATCTTCCTGTACACAAAGTACAAACAGTACAAATTGCATGACAGTCTGGAACACATAAGAGAGAGAGCATGCCGAGTACACTGGCACCATCGTAAGCATAATTTGATCATTTCTTCATTGATGACAATGGTTCTGTGATCAATTTAGTCTTATGATGCTTTTGGGAAATGAACACTCCAAGCAAAAGGAAAAGGCGTGTTCGACTTAAAGCGACACTGCGGGTGTTTGACATCCTTTTATTGGTCTGTGTCTGCTTGTTTGGAGCACATTTGGATGGCATTGTTCACTCTTACTCAAATTAACTGCATTTACGGAGCTATTGCACCAGAGTTCATTTTAATCAAACTAAACATGACAAACGTGAACACACCCTTAAACTCAAAAGCTTTTGTTAGGGTTTACAGGTGGCCACTGAATCCATAATGAACTGCATTCACAAACCTTCCTGTCACACAGGTTATATGAAATCTGCTCAATAGAAGGCATATTTCACATTGTGGGCCGACTAAAAAAACATGACCTTTGCCATCTATTTCCTTCTAATTGCTCTGTCATTCTCTGTTTCAGACTTGTTCGATGTGGTCTCTCTGATGAACACTGTGAAGCTGTGTGTTCAGCTTTGCAGTCGTCAAACTCCCATCTGAGAGAACTGGACCTGAGTAACAATGAACTACATGATTCAGGAGTGAACCTGCTTTCTGTTGGACTGAAGAGTTTACAATGTCGACTGAGCATACTGAGGTGTGGCTTTAACATTTGTTCATTTACATTTATCCAAAGCAACTTACAAATGAAGACAATGAATAAGCAATCAAAATTAACAAAGGTGCAATGATATGAAAATGCTATGAAAATGCTATGACAAGTCTCAATTTGACAATGCAGTATATCCAGCAAGGTTTTTTATTATATAGGAAAAAAAAGGATAGAAAAATAATAAAGCAAGCTAGTGTGCAAGCTAGTTTTTATTTGCTTTTGGTTAATTGTATAATAAATAAAAAGAAAACATCAAAGAGAACATATAAAAAATAGGGAAGCTAGTTTTTTTTTTTAGAATAGAAATATAATATTTACTCAACTAATCTATAAGAATGGATAGGTGTTTCATAACTATGGCTAACAGATATTTTACCCTTTGTAAAATTTAGTTTAAAGCTTCAGTCCATCACTTTTTTGTTGGATAAATCATTTTTTAACAATTACAGAGAAGATATTATTACTATTCAGTAAGGCAAGGCAAGTTTATTTATATAGCACATTTCATACACAAAGGTAATTCAAAGTGCTTTACATAAAAGGAAATAATAAAATCATAAGAACATAAGATGAGTTAAAATAATCATAAAAATTAATAATCACAACAATAAAATTATATATATATATATATGTGTGTGTGTGTGTGTGTGTGTGTGTGTGTAAAAGAAGTTCCTAAAATAACCCTAAAATAGTTGTCAAACAAAACATATTTGATTTTTATTTGTCATTTATCACCATACATTAATTGCAATGATACAATTATCAGAGATGAAATAGTCAAAATATATGTTCCTGGTTATTAATTCTACTAGATATACACATTAATATCACCATTTTGTATTCCACACAGGCTGCAGTTCTGTAATCTCACAGCTCAGTGTTGTGAGAGTTTGTCATCAGCTCTACAATCCTCAAACTCCTTCCTGAGGGAGCTGGACCTGAGTAACAATGACCTGAAGGATTCAGGAGTAAAGCTGCTTTCTGATGGAATGAAGAGTCCAAACTGTCAGCTGGAGATACTGAGGTAAATTGTTTTTGGCTAAATAATTGACTAATAAAAAAAATTAAGTGCTATTACATTAAACAGGAGCAAGACTGTGTCCAGGCGGTGACCTGGAGATACTGTGGTTTGAGTTTCAAATACTTGATTGTTTTCCATTACGTCAATTACTAAAAAAATCACACTGGAAACTGATGGGTACATACAATTTTGAGTTATCTGCCCTGATTTGATGTGAAGAGTTGATTTACTGAGAGTTTTTTTTAAGATTATAAATATATTTTATATTTTAAGTAATATGTGCTCCAGACTAAAAATCCTACAAAATAAACACATAAATATCACTGTTTGTTTTCCACACAGGCTGCAGTCCTGTAATTTCACTGGTCAGTGTTGTGAAAATTTGGCATCAGTTCTACAATCCTCAGACTCAGTCCTGAGAGAGCTGGATCTGAGTAACAATGACTTGCAGGATTCAGGAGTGAAGCTTTTTTGTGATGGACTGAAGAGTCCAAACTGTAAGCTGGAGATACTGAGGTAAATTGTTTTTCATAAAATAATTGACTAATAATACAATAATTAAGTGCTATCACAATAAACAGGGTCAAGTGTGACCTTATTGTAAAAAATATACAGACTTGTAACTGGAAGGTTGTGGAATCCATTCATGAATGGATTACTTTTGCAAGCACAACATGAACCAGTGCTGTCATCTAATGGCTGTGTGAGGGTCACCCCTAGCATCTCAGACAGGGCCCAAAATTATAACAGAGTGAGAGAGCATATGAAATGCTGTTACTGGCCAGCTGGAACCTTTTTAACAAATTCAAACAATTATTAATTAACTGAAAAACTACATGTTTAAGAGTAAAGCACAAAACTGTATTCATTAATACACAAAGTAGTCACATCTCCGAGCAGCTCGGTTTGCAGCAAATGCTGCTACACACAAACGTATCTCTGCAAGCATTTTGGGTTTGGGTGACTTATAGATTTGAGTCACAAAATGCATCAAACATCTTCCCAAGTTTGTAATGAGAAATGAATCTGGAACAGGATCTAATAGGCATGTTGTTGGTTTAGACCAGGGGTGTCAAACTCAGTTCCTGGAGGGCTGCAGCCCTGAAGAGTTTAGTTCCAACCCTGCTCCAACACACATACTAAGCAGTTTTCAATTAAGCCTGAAGGACTTGATTAGTTGGATCAGGTGTGTTTAATTAGAGTTGCATCTAAACTCTGCAGAGCTGCAGCCCTCCAGGACTGGAGTTTGACACCTGTGGATTAGACATAGTGATAAGTTTATTTAGCACTTCCTGTCCTATAGTGGTAAAGCACTGCAGTTTTTCTTTGGGAGTGACAAAGGAGTTTGACGTATTAGATGCTGTAGAATCTACATTGGTTATTGCATTTCTGATGTTAACTATGTTATCAGTGGTATCTGATTATTTGTTAATCTAGTCACTGTGCTAAATAAAAACCTTGTATTGTTTTGGTTATTTTCTATGGGTTTGTGGATATGCTCAGCCCTGGTAGCTGTTAGAGCCTGTCTATAGCTGGCTTTTATGTTATGAAGTGAGTGAGTTTTGGAGTAAAAACATGCTATTAAATGTTTTCTTTTAAATAAGAAGTTCATAAATGCATCTCATGTTTGGAAAGCAGTTTTCTACTTAACCGGAATATAGATGTTTCTGGAACCTTCACTACATTTAGAAAATTTAATTAACACTTTTCCTCCTGAAAATGTCCAAAGACAGTTATGTTTTCTTTTGCGACTGATGCTGTAGAAAATAAAATGGTTGCACATACAACTGTACAGGTGACTGTGTGAGTAATGTCTGATTAACAAATGAATGCCTCATGTGCTTGTAGGTTATCTGGCTGTATGGTGACAGAGGAAGGATGTGGTTATGTGTTTTCAGCTCTGTGTTCAAACCCCTCACACCTGAGAGAGCTGGATCTGAGCTACAATCACCCAGGAGATCCAGGAGTCAAGCTGCTCTCTGAAAAACTGGAGGATCCAAACTACGCACTGGACAAACTCAAGTATGTCACATTGCTGTGTGCGTGTGTGTGTGTGTGTGTGTGTGTGTTTGTGTGTGTGTGTGTGTGTGTGCGTTTATTGATTGTATAAGATTTCAAGAATGTGAAACTGTGTCTTTTATAGTGTGGATCATGGAGGAGAGTTCAGGATTACAGCAGGACTGCGCAAATGTATGTTAACACAGACTTACAATTTACAGGACTTCATCAAGGGTGTAATTGTTTTTATGCTGAGTTTATATTTGTTATCCCCACCACTAAACATAATCCCTCACAGAAAACATTTACTATTTTTTTTGATAATTTCAATAAAATGTTACCAGGACATAAAAGTAGACTGTAGCAGTCCATGGGGGCAAATTGGAGCTGGAATAGAATATCTTTTCCAAGCCTGTCTATAGAGGACAAAAAGCCAAAAGTTTATATGGCCACACCAAATCATGAAACGTGGATTAGTATGCATTTTAAACCCCTTTATTTAGTGGGACACCTGAGATGAATTACTGGTGGACACCATGCTTAAGTTCTAATGCATATTCAATTATACACAACTCTGTTCTTCTAAACCAGTTCTTAATTCCAGTCCTCTCATACCAGCGTTCTGCATACATCCAATATGTGCAGATAGGTGGTACAAACTGGAACTGGAATTGAGAACCACTGTTCTAAATCATTTCAACCAGTTTAGTGATTGTTGTTGTGCTATTCATATATCTCTTCTTGTGATCAGATGCCTGTGATCTCACACTGGATCCAAACACAGCTCACATTCATCTCATTCTGTCTGAGGACAACAGAAAGGTGATACACGTGGATGAGAATCAGTCGTATCCTGATCATCCAGACAGATACATCGATAATCCTCAGGTGTTGTGTAAAGAGAGTCTGTCTGGACGCTGTTACTGGGAGGCTGAATGGAGTGGAACTGCTGCTTTTGCAGTATCATATAAAGGAATCAGCAGGAAAGGAGGGTTTGATTGTGTGTTTGGAGCCACTGAAAACACCTGGTGTCTGATCTGCTACGAAGATAGTTTCAATATCCGTTGTAATGATATGTTTACTGACATACCTGTCCCATTAGGCTCCTCTAAAAGAATAGGAGTGTATGTGGATGTGTCAGCTGGCATTCTGTCCTTCTACAGCATCTCTAACACACATACACTCACACACTTGTACACATTCAACACCACATTCACTGAGCCTCTTTGCACTGGATTTGGGTTTATGGGTTGGATTTTTGACTCCTCAGCGTGTCTGTGTCTGCTTGATAAACCTGTGAGCAACAACTGAGAGGCCAAATGGCAATATCAAAAAGCTAATCAGGATTTACAATCTGCATTGCTAGGTTCTGTCATACAGGCACATAGGCACATATTTTGTCCACAATTGTACCATTAATAGATTCGTTATTCGCAGATGTTCTTTTGGATACCTGGCTGTCCCACTGTAACACATAAATTTGGTGAACAAGTAAAATTCCTTTGGTCAACATTTTCGTTTAAAAGGTTATCCAAAAAACTGATTAAACAATGCATTAGATAAAGTAAATAAGTTGAAAAGACATGATCTCTTAAAAACAGATAAATCTGAATTTTTTTAGTGAATTGTTCCTTGACATATAACGAGCACAGTATTGTGATAAAATCAATAATTTTATCATCTGATGAATCTTTGAACAACAAATTTCGGTATCATCAATTGTTCACTTCACCTTTAAAAGACCTTTAAAAGATCACATAATCTGTCAGATATGTTGGTCAATTCAGACGTCAATTCAGAAGGGGGAAAACATTTTATACAAGGCTGTTTTCTGTGCAGAAATTGTGCTGCAAGCTAGAATTTGATACTATGTAAAGATATGTCCAGTAACACCGAAATGCTTTAAAATTGCATCAATTTGTATCACCTCCTCAACTCGTAATGTGATCTATATGTTAAAATGTCCTTGTCAAAAAAATAAAAATATATAGGCAAATCATGATGTCAGTTAAAATTATGAAGCAATGAACATAAATCAAGTATATGATGTCAAGATATAAACTCTTTAGTAGCCAGACACTTCAGTGAATTGGGACATGAAATTAAACAACTGGAATTTATAGGTATAGAGAAAGTTATTGGATTGCATAATATAAGCAAAGAATTGTTGAAACAAGAAGCATTTTGGATCTATAAACTTAAATCATTAACTCTAAATGGTATGAATGAAGAATTAGATATTTCTGTTTTCCTTTGATAAATTTGTGTTGGTTGAATTAATACGTAGTATTTTTGTGAAGATCTTAAGCAGTCAGTGTGAAGATCAGTAATTATTTATGACGATGAATGTCTGATCATTTTAATCATTGATTATTCCATTGTTGGATGCAAGTGTTGTCGATGATCCATTTTGACTGTCTGTGGGTATAAAAGTGAAATCCAATGTCATTTTTGTCTGAAAAATAGATATATTATGGAGCAGTGGTGGGTGTGATACTCAAATGCAAACTCTCTAATATTGAAATGGAATGGTAGACTTTTTAGTGAATGAAGACTGTCGAATGAACAATTATGTCAAATTAGTGATTTAAAAAGTGGGTGGAGGTTTTGTATTGTCTAACACACTGAAGAAGGTCTGTGAGCCGAAACATCTGTGTTCTTGTCCCATGGTGACTGATAATAAAGCAAAACGAAAAGATTGCTTTGTGTGAGTATGAATCATGGTTTTGTATTAATCGTACTGTAGCTGCAATTGACCATATGCACGGATTACTTCCTTGTTTAGATAAGCCAGCTCAGTCATTTCCGGTCAGCTGTACTGAACCATAATAGGACTGTCCTTTGCTCTCTATGTTTTCTCTACATAATCCATTCACAATGAAAGAAAAGTTTTTTGTTGTCTAAGAGGACCAAACGTCCATGTATACCATTTCAAGAATGACAAACACTCGTTTTAAAAAATGACATGAGTAAATCCGCTAAATATGCGCGAGCCGTTGCTGTGATTGACAGTATAAAGGAGCAAAACATCTGACAAGCCAATGTCAAAAACAGCTGTGCATTCAATGATTCAGACTAAAGTAGTAACAAGTTTGTGTTGGTTGAATATAGGCTATTTAATAGCTTTTACAATTCAAGAGAAAACGATGTAGATAAAAAATGTAGTTAATAAATTGTATCTAAAATATTTCAAATTCATATTGATTCATATTGAATGTATTATTAATTTATTATATGATTAATATTTAAGTTTTTCAATTTGTAGTGCGGTAAAAGTACGAACATTTGTTAAACCAATAATGAATCGAAAAGCAAGAATAGGGAGTTTAAATGGCAGCTGCAGCCAAAAGGCAATAACTAATCCTCTGCTGCCATCTTTTGGTTATAAGGGTAATTTCATATCAATCTTAAAAAGTTGTTGTTTTCCGTTAAAAGTCTTTTTTTCTACATGTCGTATTTATGAATGAAAAGTGAATATTGGAAGTGAATTTTATTGCAGAGTTTAAAATTAATAAAAGCTTTAAAATATTGTAATATGTCGGCGCCGATAGCCTTGTGGGCAGTGCGCCGACATACAGCGCCGTTGCGCAACGGGCGTCCCGAGTTCGATTCCCGGCTCGAGGACCTTTCCCGACCCTACCCCCTTCTCTCTCTCCACTTCGCTTCCTGTCCTTACTGATCTGTCCTATAATAATAAAAAGCCAAAAATAAATCTTTAAAAAAAAAAAAAAAAAAAAAAAAAAATATTGTAATATTTGTGTTCATGACTATGAAGGCAAGTTATTGATTATCAAGAATACTATTAAGATTTCGTTAAAGAGAAGCATCCCTAACGTAAGCCTAAACACGTTATGATAGTGTTTAGCTGTCAGCATTTAAATGTACAACTATTGCTCTCCTGGGATTACCAGGCTCTGCATTTAAATTATATGTTGTTAAATAACATGAAACTGAATGTTCATGCCCCTATCATTATTTACGATGTTGCAATTATTATTTTTCTCAGTTTCTGATAAAAACGAGGCAGGAGAGCAGTCTCAAGAGTCTCTATCTATATATAGCACATATAAAATGAGCTTGACCGGAAGTTTACGAGCTGCTTATCATTATGCGGAAGTTCTAAAAAACGCTCCATGCATAAGGTCAATTGGTCTTGGACATCTCACTATGGATGTTATTCCACCACCTTTTTTATTTTACACCCATCATACATTTTTATTGGTATTGCTCCCCAAGGCTATGTTTCTTACATATCTTTTGCTTGGGGAGAAAGAGTTAGTGATAAGCAAGTTACAAAAGCGAGTGACTTTGTAATAAACTGTTAGTTTTGTTACTTTTTTCTGTTCATACCTTCTTTAGAAACTGCTACAATACGTACTTTACTTCCTGCCCTCCATCTGAATTTCGTTAGTCATCAGAATCACAGATTGCAAACAACCCATTGAGAGGAATATGTCTAGATCTAAACTGTTTTAAGGGGCTTATCAATAATCGGCCACTGTTATGATTGGTTAACTTCACTGCATAGGCACCAGTATTGCATGTAAGTGTTTTAACAACATGATCCATATATGAAATGGCCATTTACAGACAAATGATTTTGAAATTATTTACCTACCATTACCCAAAACTAATATTGCATATTTTGTATTTTCCCCCAGACAGGCAGACAGGAAGCCCAGTGTCCATTCCCAGAGTGTGTAGCTGTCATTTTCCTTCAGAGAAAAAAAAAAGCCTTTGTATTGTATGTAGGAGGCAGCCAGGCAGGAGCACAGTTGAAGATGAGCTGCAGTCTGAACAAAGAAAAAAATTTCAGCTTGAGATAAAGCTAGGGTGCCTCCACAGAAGGACAAGCTGCAAAGACAAAGTTACTGTCGTGACAAATATTCTGCCTCTCAGCTGAGGGAAACTGTTCTTCGGATGGAGACAGGGTTGCCAGATAAAGATACCTTCAGTGCTTTGCTTGCTTTGAGGATTTCTGTTTGGAGGCCAATATAAATCATTCCTGAAGACCACAAGCTCATGACTCTCAAGACACCTCCACCTCATTGCACTCTTCAACTCTTCAAATGTTTTTCACAAGGTCCCTCTTAAAGACATAATGACATAATGTTCACCCTGTTACAAAGCTGGTTCCTAAGAATAGGATCCATGTTGAGATCTATTGACTGTTTAGAATTTCATTTCTTGAAATGTATCCCATCTCATCTGTGGCACTTTGCAAATAAACTAGTTCAGGTATGCTGTGTTCTGGTTAGCCTCTATAGGGCTCTGGTAAAAGATATAGAAGCAGAATAATTTGGAAAAAGTCCCCCATTTGCCCTCCAGCCAGAAACGTAAGGCTCCTGCTCTCCATCCAGTCAGAAACACTGGTTTAGATGTTCTGTGCTCTAGAAAATCTTCAAAATCCTCTCATAAAATGCAGCAGAATAATAAAAAAGTTGTGCATAAAAATATGGGGATGGAAACACATCTACTGACATAACAATGATAGTATTACATTGTAGATATCTTTCTGACATTATATTTTTTTAAATATTTCAGCTGGAAATTAATTATTAATGTTCATTTATTGTCTAGTGTATGTGTACTGAGTTGACTCACATGTGATTTTTGTGCTTCAGAATGTCCTCCTTGTTTTCACAGTACATCTAGGGACTTTTTAGGGACTGAGACTCGAACTTGCAACCTTTGGGTTCTACTGCACCAGGTTTCTGCGGCCGCCTCCCTGTCCAATCGACGAGCTCACTCTCCATTATGAAAATGGATGAGAGCCAATCGCCTGGTTCGCTGTCCATTATGAGAATTATTTAAAAAAAATAACTGGAGCAGAAATATATTTAAACTAAAAGTGCAAATACTCAAAATATCAGCAATCAGTAATATAAAATAATCAAATGTTCACTTGTCATTTTTTTTAGAAAATAACTGGAGCAGAAATATATTTAAACTAAAAGTGCAAATACTCAAAGTAACAACCAGAAATATAAAATATATACAATTATAAAGAATTATATAAGAATATATAACATTTACAGCATCAAGCAACAGTGGGATTTAAAGGGGGAACCATTCTCCCAATTAAACCTATAGGAAAACAGAAATGTTTTAAAAATAATTTATTGTAAAAAATACACTTCCAAAAACATTTCTTTGGAGGACAAAGGTATAAAAGTCTATTCCTTATCTTTTCTTCAAAGTATTTTCTTCTCAAAATTGTACTAATATCATAACATGTAAGTAGGTTTTTTAACTGTGATGGATCTTTCTCTGTCTGTGTTTCTAGTAAACTGTTCAATGCAACTTCACTCTTAATAAGTGTAGATAACTGGAGGAGCAATAACTGGATATGCTGTCATATTTGTGTTGCATAAAGAAAAATAATATAGAATTTGATCAATTAACTATTTTCATTTAAACTGCCCAAAAGTTGACTTAAAACAAAATTGCTCATATGAAAGAGCATTGCCACTGGAACCAATACAATCCATATGTTCCTTATAGAAGATGAATTTGCTACTTTTTACAATGTATCTGTTATTTCATAGAGGACTAGTATGGGCAGCAAAATTGTGTTTGTAAATCAATTTTCAATTAATGAGAACCTGTTTGTGAATCTGAGAGTTTGTGAGTTTTTTAGCGTGTGAAGGGGACTTTTATTTTGGTGTGGTGATATGATGTCATAAGGCTGCGCCACACGCCTGCAGCTGAGATTCTGCTGAAGAAAGGTTTGTTTTTAATCCTTTAAAGAGTTTCAGTCAATACATTCCATTTAGACAGTTTCATAGAGAACTTTGAAATTTATAAATTATTTTTGAATGCACATCAGCAAACATAGTTTTTTTTATGAGTAAAGAACATCCACATATGAGTAACATCTCATTTTGCTCACTATATAGTGAAGTGGTTCATCATAAACACACTGTTAATTTTCAAACAATGAACTTTTCTAAATCCAGACTCAGCTGAATCAAAAGCTTGTAAAAATGATTCACTGTTTGTAAGTGCATGACTCACAACAGACTCCAGTGTAAATGCAACAAGAACAACAACAACAAACATCTGGAATCACAACAAATACACAACCAGAGATTTAGTGTGCGTTTATTTTTCTTTCTGTTAATTATACCCATCTTATTCATGACAGAGTGTCCAAACGCAGAGAAAAACTCCTGGAGAAGCAAGTGAGATCCACATATACGCTATTATAAAGATGGCATTTATTAAAGAGGAGAGCGAAGACATGAAGATTGAAGAAAAAGTAAAACATGAAGATACTGAGGAACAAACAGGTTGGTTACATTCTCAAAGTCTTCCTTAGTCGTGACTCATGAATCAATTTATTGTGCTTACTACAAAATTAATGCTGTCACTAATGAGGAAAAATAAAAAAAAAGTTATAAATTTGTTTAAAATTAAATGCAATATCTACTTCTAAATTAAAAATAACAATTTTTATTTTGAAAAAAAAAATGTAGAATTACATAATAGTTTACTACAATCTCAAAGCAAGACTGCCAGTAATAACATGAAAAAAGGCAAACGTGAAAAATAGACAGCAAATACATGTTTTGCAAAGCTTCTAATATTGCTCATGCAATATTAGAGACAATTCAAATTAAAATGTAAAGTATATTTTCAATTTATTTTGAAAGTTTTTGTTTTTAGGTTTTAAAAATCAGCCTGTATTGCAAATCCAAGCTCTTGTGGGAATAAGCAAAAGAAATGTGGTAAATTCATTTTAGCTTTGATATTCATCCAAATAAATGGCTTGAATAGCTTTATTCACTTTTCATTGGTACTACTCTACAGTCAAACCAAAATGTAAACTGTGTCAGAACAAATTCAGCTTGATAATGTCAGATAGAATGGTATGTACTGCATTATAATCAACCACAAATCCAGACAACTGTTAGTATGACAACTAACAGTACAAACTTCGGCACATAGCAGAGTTGCCAAGTCTGTGATTTTCATGTGAAATTGGGGACAACTAATTTGGGACAATTAATTTATTAATTTGGAATTACTGATTAATTTCCTCTAAAATTGTTTACGATTTTGATAACACTATTGATATATTACCTCCTATTTGATACTGTAAAGTTGCTTTGACACAATTTGTATTGTAAAAAGCACTATATAAACAAAGCTGACTTGACTTGACTTTACCACTGTTGCTGTGGGTTGTTTTTCATGTCCACAGGTTGAAGCAGCCCCAATAATACAATATGCAACATTTTACCAGGGGAACTCCTCCCAAAAAATGTGCATTTTACCCCTCAGAATGCAATTTTTAATCTGAAAGCCCCTCAAAACTGTGAATGGGCTACTTCTGGACTAGTTTTGAGTAGTATTCGGGCAGGTTTTGTTGTAAAAACCTGGCAAACCTGGCATCTAGTCCCCATGTTAATTTAGTAACCTACATTTTTGGAACTGAAAGTTGAGGTTAACCTCTTAAACATACCTGATTGTGTCACATAACCTGCTTTCTGGAATACACCCCTGTTGTAAGGGAAATGACCCTTAGAGATACAGACCTAAAAAAAAATTGCATTTAGTGTAATGGACCATGAGGTAAATGTGTTCATATTAAGATAATATAAAGCACCACACATTACAAATAGCTTTTTATAAGCACTTGTTCTATTTCTTCGTAGTATTTTGTTTAGTATGAGCAGGAAGAATCTTCGAAGTAAAGCTTGATTTGACCCTGGAGAATGGATCAGATGTCATCTAAAACATCTCAGTATATTCTTAAATACTGGGACCTGCATCTATTTTAGATTTCCCAGTCCCACACACAGCAAAGGAAAAACTGCCTGCTCCTGTTGGATTTGTGTTGGGACCAGCAAGATTCCAATTCAATGCTCTACTGTGGGTTTTTATGAAGGGTTTGATCACTGCCAGCTTGAAAGTATCTAGGACATGTCCTAAACATGTATGACAAGAGGTTCTCAGATATTGTTTGTGTAACTGTGTACAGGATCTAGCATATGTGTTGTTGGAATTGAAGTTTTACATGTCTAAATGTTTTCATGTCTTTTTGCCACTAAACTCGTGTTGTCTTGTTTTTGTTTCTGTTCACCCTAGACCTGATGCCCCTAAAAGAAGAGAATCAAGAACTGAGTGAAACGGAAGAGAAAAATCAATATGATAATAGTCATGACTTCATGACTGGGGAAAAATCTTCTAGTTACTCACAAACTCATAAAACAGAAACTAGTAAGAAAATTAAAGTGCAGATGAGAGTGCACAATGGAGAGAAGCCTTTCACCTGTGAACGCTGTGGAAAGAATTTCAGTCGAAAGCAAACCCTTCAAATCCACTTAAAAATCCACAGTGGAGACAAACCGTTCATATGCCCTCAGTGTGGACAGAGGTTTACACTGAGCAAAACACTTAGTGCCCACATGAGTGTTCACACCGGAGAGAAGCCTTTCACCTGTCCTCAGTGTGGGAAGAGTTTCCCACGAAAAGGAAATCTTAAAATTCACATGAGAATTCACACCGGAGAGAAGCCTTACCCCTGCCAGCAGTGTGGCAAGAGCTTCTCGGTTAAAGGAAATCTTAAAAATCACATGCAAGTTCACACCGGAGAGAAGCCGTTCACATGCTCTCAGTGCGGAAAGAGTTTCTTACAAAACAGACAACTTGAAGTTCACATGCGGATTCACACCGGCGAGAAGCTGTTCATCTGCTCTCAGTGTGTCAAGAGTTTTAAGCAGAAAAAAGAACTTGATGCCCACATGAAAATTCACACTGGAGAGAAACCTTACTCCTGCAAACTGTGTGGGAAGAGCTACAAAATCAAAGGACACCTTACGATTCACATGAGAGTTCACACTGGTGAGAAGCCTTTTGTTTGTGATCAGTGTGGAAAGAGTTTCAGGTATAAAGAAAGCCTTAATCATCACACGAGGATTCACTCCGGAGAGAAATGTTTTATTTGTCATCTGTGTGAAATGAGTTTCCCAGACTGGAATCACCTTGAGAATCATGTCAAACTTCACGCCGGAGAGAAGCTTTTCATGTGCCATCACTGCGGAAAGAGTTTCAAACAAAGAGCGAACCTTGCTAATCACATGAGAATTCACACTGGAGAGAAGCCTTACTCCTGCCCTAAGTGTGGAAGGAGCTTCACGGTTAAAGGACACCTCGAGTATCACATGAGGCTTCACACTGGAGAGAAACCTTACACCTGTCCTAACTGTGGAAAGAGCTTCACAAATAAAGGAAACCTTAAGACTCACATGAGAGTTCACACTGGAGAGAAGCCTTACAAGTGTGTTCAGTGTGAAAATAGTTTCACATATCACACAGAACTGAAGCGCCATATGCAAACTCATTCTGGAGAGAATCTGCTGTTTTCCTCAGTGTGACAAGAAGTTTAGGAAAAAGAAATTTGAACAATCACTGTTGCATTCAGTGTGGAGAAAGACTATTCAGCTGTGATCTGTCTAATAAAAAACAGCTAGACATACAAATGAAAAGTCATGTAAATGTGAGACCCTGTTTGTGTTCTTTGTCAAGTCAAGTCAGCTTTATTTATATAGAGCTTTTTAAAGTACAAATTGTGTCAAAGCAACTTTACAGTATCGAATAGGAAGGTAATATATCCAAGGGTGTATGTTTGCTTTTGACATTGATGGGGACATAAACCCAAGTAACCCCTCCACCGTATTTTTGGCTACCTTTTAAGGAGCTAAAATAGCCACATATTGCGCTTTTTCTTTCTGTTTGCTATTGTTATTAACAAATGAAAACTGCTTCTATGTCAACTGTTTTGGACTGATGTCTTAAATTGGGTTCAATACCTGTGAGTTGTTCTAAATGCAGCGCCGCTTCTCGTCTTATGCTTGACTGCGTTCTGCCCATGTATTAAATGCGCATCCTTGAAAGTGGCAATTTTTTAACTTAGACTATTAACTTCTTAGGTAATATCAATGGTATGACATTTCAGATACATCCAAAATTAGAAAATATATACATATATTTACTTGTTTGAGCAAAATTATTGCCAGGGACAGTTTGGCAGTAGCTGGATATTAGTATGGACAAGTCCCATGCATCCCCTCCTAATTCTACGCCCCTGAATATATCAATAATGCAAAAAAAAAAAAAAACGTGAACAATTTTAGTTAGAGGAAATTAATCAAGAATTCCAAATTAATAAATTAATTGTCCCCAATTTAGTTGTCCCCAGCTGACCAAGCCATAGGAGACAGTGGCAAGGAACTAAAACTCCATCTGTGTCACTGATGGAGGAAAAAATCCTTATGAGAAACCAGACTCAGTTCTCCTCTGAGCAATAAACAAGTATTTTATCCTCCCATATAGACCTGTAGAGGTGATCTATATGTACTGATACAGCATCTGTATATGAACTGGATCAGGGAACTGCAGTGACCAACTGATCAGGATACAGACTGGATCTGACCTTGGAATAAGCAGGAGACAGACTAACATTATTTGTAAAAGAGTTAGAATTCCCTTACAAAAAATTATTTTCAAGTGTGCTGTTGGTATACTCTTTTACACTAAAAATTAGAAAGTGTTTGTTCAGTTTACTTTTTATGTACACTTATTCACAACTGATTCATACTGACAGAAAAGTCTACGTATATTTGACCTATACTTGTACTCATTCATTTGATGATACTGACAATTGTAATTATTTTAAGTATACTTTGCTTATTGTTGCATTTACTCTTTTGAATAAAGAGCCTTTTATAGTTTTGGATATTTTCTAAGAAACTTTCAGTGATTTATAAAGAAAACATTTTCTTGCTATTTAGTTTTGAAGAGTTTCTGAATTAAATTTACTCCATGTGTCCTGACCATCATTCTAAATACATTTTTTTTAATGAAACACACATTTAAGTGTTGGTAAAAGAAAAACAAAGCTTAAATAAAGTTTTTTTTTTTTTTGTTTAAATGCAGTCTCTGTTTTTTTCTTTTTTTGATATATCATGTACTACCCAGGTCCCTCAACTCCTCCTCTTCATTCACAATCACCTTATTTGCAATAGTTTTAGAAGGGATTAGTACAGTAGTCTCAAACCCAATTGACCTATTGGTAAGCCCCTCGCTTCAAATGCAGAAGAGCCAATGACAGTTGACTATCAGCTGCACAAAAACTAAACCACAGACAACTGTAAGTTTCAGTGTCATAGAGAAAGGAATATCTGATGTTCTCATCATTTTGATGGTGCTTATGCAAAAAAAATAATAAAACAATGTTTTAAGTGCTCAAGTGCTCAAGGTACTTGCGAAACTGATTCTACGTATCCTGAGAGAATTGGCAATGGAATTTGGAATTTATTTTATTATTCAACGTTCATTTTCTGGTTGTCATATTCTCATTAAGTGGCCTTTTACATCTGCTCAAGCAGCTAATGTCTGTAAATATCTCTGGCTATAACTAGTTAATGTTAAAGTCAGTGAGTCCATGCTAATGTACAAACCTTAGCTAACTATACGTCATGTACAGTGTAGGTCAAAAAAACATAAACAAATGTCTACATTTCAGTGCCACTCCACATTAAACTGGCTAAATGTAAAATAATTATGTTGGCTTGGAGAGCCAACATACTGTTATGCTATTTAAACTTAAAATGTAAATGTATAAATGAATTCTATTTTCATAAACTTTAATAAATTCAAATACACAATGCAAAAACTCTAATCTAAATATTGCTAGACATCGCTATATTGCTGATCCTGGATTTTGTCATCTGCGATTGTGACGATCATAACATAACATAACATCTCCTGTTTGCAATGAGATCATGTTACTCACCATATTTATTTTCAAATCATTTATATATCTCTCCATGGCATGTTAAAACCCTACTTGAATGCTCCTCGACGAGAGGTGGTCCTTACATGTTCAGAATTTATCAAAAACTGAATTGGACAAGGTTTTCACACTGACAGCTGTCATTGTAAACCGGGGCTTAGCGACGGGTCAATTCCTGACGTCCCACAGCTCTGCACAGTTTAGCTCCAACCCTTATCAAACCCATCTGATCCAGCTAAACAAGGTCTTCAGGGTTACTAGATACGTCCAAGCATGTGAGAGTTGGAGCTGCTTGGCGCTAAACTCTGCAGAGCTGTGGCCCTCCAGGAATTGAGTTTAAGAGCACTGGTCCCATCTTGACAACTGCAGCTCACCATATACAAAGATACCATGGGATTAGAGAACCTCATTTAAAGTTTAATTCACGTCTCAATGCATTTATCGTGCCATCAACAAGTTCATTCATAGACCCTTGCAAGTAGACTCGTTTCATCTCTCATTATCTGAACAAAATTTGTCTAAACTGTGGAGCTGGAGTCCAGCAATGAGTGTTATCCAGTGAGTACTAATTGGGGCAGCTGTGGCCTAATCGTTAATGAGTTGGACTTGTAGCCCAAAGGATGCGAGTTCGCGTCCCAGGTCCTGCAGGGATTGTTGGTGGGGGGAGTGAATAACCAGTGCTCTCTTCACCCTCAATACTATGACTGAGACCCTTGAGCAAGGAACTGAACTCCCAACTGCTCCCTGGGCGCCACAACGATAGCAATATGGCTGCCCACTGCTACATAGTACAGTGACCAGTGCTAACCTTTCCTTTACGGTCAAAGTCCTTGTGGTTTCTGGCTCCACAGGGAACCTTCTTGAAAATCCCCTGCCAAAAAACTCTGAACATCCATTCAGTGATGGGTAAGCCCTTGGGTCAATGCATCATCACTAACAAAATACCTACCCTCACGCTTTGCACTAGATGAACATTGGAGAGGAAATCCCACCGCTGTTTCTGAAGGGATGAACCCAAGACACAATCCTGAAGCCAAGATACACATGCATGGGTTAAAGCAAAAAAAAAAATTGGACTGAAAATCTTTCCTCAGGCAAACCCCAATTCATAACCATACTTGTCACACATTCAGTTTAAGAGCACCTTTTTTTCTTGTAATCAGGATTATAGTGAGTATTTTGAACTGCATTTCTATTATTGTTTTTATATTATACTATGTCATTTCATACCTTTCTCATTTGTATGTTGCTTTGGATAAAAGAGTCGGCTAAATGTAATTTACACACTTTTATGAAATTTCAATGTTTTCAGTTTAATGCTTTTATAAGACTTGAGTCTTTGTGTACTCATACTAATAATTAACCATTTGCACACATTTTTTAATATTTTTTATTTTTCAAAAAATGCATTTGAACTGATTATCTATGTAAATTATAAAGCATATACAGGTCCTTCTCAAAAAATTAGCATATTGTGATAAAGTTCATTATTTTCTGTAATGTACTGATAAACATTAGACTTTCATATATTTTAGATTCATTACACACAACTCGAAGTAGTTCAAGCCTTTTATTGTTTTAATATTGATGATTTTGGCATACAGCTCATGAAAACCCAAAATTCCTATCTCAAAAAATTAGCATATTTCATCCAACCAATAAAAGAAAAGTGTTTTTAATACAAAAAAAGTCAACCTTCAAATAATTATGTTCAGTTATGCACTCAATACTTGGTCGGGAATCCTTTTGCAGAAATGACTGCTTCAATGCGGCGTGGCATGGAGGCAATCAGCCTGTGGCACTGCTGAGGTGTTATGGAGGCCCAGGATGCTTCGATAGCGGCCTTAAGCTCATCCAGAGTGTTGGGTCTTGCGTCTCTCAACTTTCTCTTCACAATATCCCACAGATTCTCTATGGGGTTCAGGTCAGGAGAGTTGGCAGGCCAATTGAGCACAGTAATACCATGGTCAGTAAACCATTTACCAGTGGTTTTGGCACTGTGAGCAGGTGCCAGGTCGTGCTGAAAAATGAAATCTTCATCTCCATAAAGCTTTTCAGCAGATGGAAGCATGAAGTGCTCCAAAATTTCCTGATAGCTAGCTGCATTGACCCTGCCCTTGATAAAACACAGTGGACCAACACCAGCAGCTGACATGGCACCCCAGACCATCACTGACTGTGGGTGCTTGACACTGGACTTCAGGCATTTTGGCATTTCCCTCTCCCCAGTCTTCCTCCAGACTCTGGCACCTTGATTTCCGAATGACATGCAAAATTTGCTTTCATCCGAAAAAAGTACTTTGGACCACTGAGCAACAGTCCAGTGCTGCTTCTCTGTAGCCCAGGTCAGGCGCTTCTGCCGCTGTTTCTGGTTCAAAAGTGGCTTGACCTGGGGAATGCGGCACCTGTAGCCCATTTCCTGCACACGCCTGTACACGGTGGCTCTGGATGTTTCTACTCCAGACTCAGTCCACTGCTTCCGCAGGTCCCCCAAGGTCTGGAATCGGTCCTTCTCCACAATCTTCCTCAGGGTCCGGTCACCTCTTCTCGTTGTGCAGCGTTTTCTGCCACACTTTTTGCTTCCCACAGACCTCTTGCTTGAGGGTGTCAATGATGGCCTTCTGGACAGCAGTCAGGTCGGCAGTCTTACCCATGATTGCGGTTTTGAGTAATGAACCAGGCTGGGAGTTTTTAAAAGCCTCAGGAATCTTTTGCAGGTGTTTAGAGTTAATTAGTTGATTCAGATGATTAGGTTAATAGCTCGTTTAGAGAACCTTTTCATGATATGCTAATTTTTTGAGATAGGAATTTTGGGTTTTCATGAGCTGTATGCCAAAATCATCAATATTAAAACAATAAAAGGCTTGAACTACTTCGAGTTGTGTGTAATGATCCTAAAATATATGAAAGTCTAATGTTTATCAGTACATTACAGAAAATAATGAACTTTATCACAATATGCTATATTTAGAGAAGGACCTGTAATACCTTTCTTATCATTTTTTTAAACTATGGTTTATATACGTTTTTATAAGACTTTTTTAGCAGATAATGTATGCCTGAAAAATGTTTTACATTAATATTAGACGCCTTTCTTTCCATACTGCAGAATGAGCTCATATTTACTTTATTAAGACTCTGATGTGTTCCAAATTTGCACTGAATGAATCTATACAATTTTACTTGTAGGCTATTTATATTCGTTGGTAATTTATATTTAGCTAAAGATGACAGCATAGCACAAATCATTAAAAGAGTAGCCTAGATAAGCCTATTATTATTATTATTATTATTATTATTATCATCGCGTCACGATGCTTTGAGAAGGTAAATTGATCACACAGACTGATATAACACTATTCGATCCTGTAAAAAATGAAAACTTATATTTAACAAACAAAAAATGCTCCAAACGTTTTTCTAAATGAACTTAATAAAAACACCGACGAAATATAATCCATTTGCCATTATATACAAAATGTAACTATTTTATTAGCTGAAACAATAGCCGTTTTGGAAGAAGGGGAAAAGATGATGCGCTTTTCCCACCTGATATGAGCTATAAAGCGAGAAAGCGGTGAAATGAGGAGAGAGATGACATAAATGTTGTGGCGATATCGGCATAATAGTAAAAATCAATAAACAACGAGAAATAGCCTAATAACAACGCATTTCCGCTTCTGTAAGGTCTTCATTGGATGGTTGGGTAATTCCTAGACCTGTTTGAAAAGGCCCAATAATTGGGAAGCACCTTGTTGTTTCCCAGAGACCTATACTTGGGACTCGGCCGACATTCGGCTATACAGGCGCCTGGTAGAATGTCCGCGTCCGGTGTGCAATACACCGAGTTTGTCACGACGCGGCGCTGCGCTTCTCGTCCAGTGTGCGACCCCCTTAACATACACTAACACACTCATGCTGTGCCATCAAGTTAAAGTGCAACACGTGAACGTGTCATCTAAGTTCATTTACGTGTCATTTACGTTCGTAAAGTCGCTGGTAGACAACGAACTATCAGTCTTTATCGGGAAACAGCACGGAGGCGATGTGCAGACTCACGCTTCACGCAACAAGGCGCTACATATTTATTTTTTACCCTCATTTTTCCCGACTGATGGATTTCCGTCGTAGAGACGGAGATCTTTAAGCCCTGTGTATATTACTCACTGTCTTAGTTAGAACAAAGATTTTTCACAAGAAAGTATTGTGTTTCAAGTCATAATTTTATTTGTCTTGATGTTTCAAAATGACTCTTTTGTGTGCTTTTCCTAGGCGCGCTGGCGCCAACTGCTGCACACATATAGAAAATGCACGTATAAATGCACGAATGCAATGACTGGAGATATTTTATAACAGATTACATTTTCGATTTGTTTCTCAGCAAACCCTACCATATGCCTTCAGAAAACACTTGAAATATGGAACGAGTTGCATGGGATAATTTCATGTTTGTAAAAATATTGTAAAAGGTAATTTATTAATTGGAGAGTGCAAGAATTTTTTACTTCTGAAAAATGTAGGCTTAGCCTTATATGGCTTTAGAACGGCATCAGGTCGACTAATTACTGGTTGTGAAGGAGATAAATAAAAGTATAAAGCTTTCTTTCACCGCAGTGTCACAGCAACAGCTGTGCTCACAGAGAAAAAATTTTAAAACTGTTAGATATTTAGACAAAAAAATCCAAGTAAGATAAGCATTTTTTGCACTGTACTAATAAGCAAAACATACTAACTTACTAACATTTGTGCTTTTTTCCTCATTACTGAAGAGTTTTGAACTTTCTTTTCCTACAGTTCTACTGTACAGATGTCAATTTAATTTTCCATCAGTCTTAGGCTTATTCACTTCATTTCATTTTGGTGTGAAAGGGCTTTTACATTTGCTAAGAATCAAAACTTTTTTATATTAAAAACAAACAAGCAAGCCCTTCCCAGATTTTAAAAAGTAACGCAAAAGTAATGTAACGCATTACTTTCCATAAAAAGTAACGTAATTAGTTACTGTTTTAGGGAGTAACACAACATTGTAATGCATTACTTTTTATAAAAACTAAGTAACGTAATTAGTCACTGTTTTAGGGAGTAACGCATTACTTTTCATCAAAACTAAGTAACATAATTAGTTACTGTTTTAGGGAGTAACGCATTACTTTTCATAAAAACTAACATAATTAGTTACTGTTTTAGGGCATAACGCAGTATTGTAACAAATTACTTTTCATAAACTAAGTAACGTAATTAAGTCACTGTTTTAGGGAGTAACACAATATAGTAACGCATTACTTTTTATAAAAACTAAGTAACGTAATTAGTTACTGTTTTAGGGAGTAACACATTACTTTTCATAAAAACTAACATAATTAGTTACTGTTTTAGGGAGTAACACAATATTGCAACGCATTACTTTTTATAAAAACTAAGTAACGTAATTAGTTACTGTTTTAGGGACTAACGCAATATTGTAACACATTACTTTTCATAAAAAGTAACTAAGTAACGTAATTAGTTACTTTTTTGGGAGTAACGCAATATTGTAACATTACTTTTCATTAAAACTAACTAAGTAACGTAATTTGTTACTTTTTCGGGAGTAACGCAATATTGTAACGTGTTACTTTTAAAAGTATTTTTCCAACAACACGGCTATGTCTTCCCGATCTCAGAAATTGCAGGATTTTCTGTTTCTACTATTATTTACATGCAGAAATGGAATTTGGAGTACTTGTGTGAGCCTGGACCACAAAACCAGTCATAAGTGTCATTACATTTATTAAAGCTGACATCAATGGAAAGCTAAATGTGCTTTCCATTGATGTATGGTTTGTTAGGATCAGACAACATTTGGCTGAGATACAACTATTTGAAATCTGGAATGTGAGGGTGCAAAAAAATAAAAATATTGAGAAAATCGCCTTTAAAGTTGTCCAAATGAAGTTCTTAGCAATGCATATTACTTATCAAAAATTACATTTTGATACATTTACAGTACGAAATTTGCAAAATATCTTAATGGAACATAATTTTACTTAATATCCTAACGACTTTTGGCATTTTTTTGACCCATACAATGTATTTTTGGCTATTGCTACAAATATACCCCAGCGACTTAAGACTGGTTTTGTGCCCCAGGGTCACATTTATGAATGTGGCAATTAAAATGTTTTAAACATTTAGTAGTTTTGATCAGGACTGATGTTGATTAACAAATATTTATCTGATACATTTTACAGCTGTTTGATTTAGTGGATGTTTTCAGAGTAGTGAATTTGAACAATACACAAGGGATAAAAGCAAGAGGATAAAACAATGTGTTTTTGATTATGATCCTGAATGGATCTGTATTGTACAGTCAGGCAGTTTTGCTTTGTGCTCAGAAACTAGACTTGTTCTGTTTGTTTTTACCCTAGACCAGATGCCACTGAAAGAGGAAAGAACTGAATGAAACGGAAGAAATGTCCAGCAAACAATCTCCTAGTCACCCACAAACGCCTAAAGCCCAGATTGACGTTCACACGGAAAAGAAAGCTTTCACCTGACAACAGTGTGGCAAGAGTTTCAGTGGAAAACCAGCCCTCGAATGCCACTTAAAAGTCCACACGAATACCCGGAAATGTTATAAATGCATTCTGTGTCAGATGAGTTTCGTACAAAAAAAAGTATTATGAAGCACATAAGAAATCACAGCGATGACAATCTGTTTCCATGCTTTTTCAGGGAGAAAGAGTCTCTTAATGGCCACTTGAGAGTTCACCCTGTAGAAAGCCGTTTCACCTGCAAACTGTGTGGAAAAGGTTTAAGCACAAAGCAATCCTTCAAACAGCACATGACAATCCACACCGGAGAGAAACTGCACACATGCAATCTCTGCAGAAAGAGCTTTAGACTGAGAAAGAAATTCGGAGCCCACTTGAGAGACCACGCCGAAGAGAAACCTCAAGCCTTCGAACTGTGCGGGAAGAGCTTCACAGAAATGAACCATCTGAAGAAAGCAATGAGAGTTCGCAACGGAGACACGCCTCGCTCCTGCGACCTTTGTGGGAAGAGTTTCACCACGAATAGCCATTTGATGACGCACATGAGAGTTCACACCGGAGAAAAGCCTCACTCCTGCCAACTCTGCCAGAAGACCTTCAAACATAAACAAAGCCTTAACTATCACATGAGGATTCACTCCAGCAAGACGACTTTTACAGACAGGACTGAGCTTAAGAATCATGTGCAAACCCACATCGGGGAGAAGCCTTTCATGTGGCTTCACTGCGGGAAAACCTTCTCAACCAAAGCTAATCTCCAGACGCACACGAGAATTCACACCGGAGAGAAGCCGTACAAGTGTCTTTAGTGCGGAAAGACCTTCACCGTTAACGGAAACCTCAAGATTCACATGACGACGCACTCTGGAGAGAAACCGTACAAGTGTCTATAGTGCGGAAAGAGCTTCAAAATGAAAGGACATCTTAATATTCACATGAGAATTCACACCGGAGAGAAACCTTTCAAGTGTGTTCAGTGTGACTTGAGTTTCACGTATCATATAAGCCTGAAAAATCATCTGCAAACTTATCCTGGGAAAGAAAAAGAGGACGCCAAAGATGGGTTTGCTAATCAACAAGCTGACATGACCAATGAGGCTAGTGTGAAGATAAAAAGACAAAAGGCTAATGCGAAGATAAAAAGACAAAAGGCTAATGCGAAGATAATGCGAAAATAAAAAGACAAAAGGCAGTGGCATTATGAGTGCAATGGCAAGTCAAGACTTTTTTGCAGAATTTCCAAATTTGGGCAAATGTTGACCAAGGTTTTTTGAATAATTACTTATTTTACTGTCAATTTTACCTGGAAAATTGCTGGAGATCCTAAACACACATTACTACCTAGCCTTTCTGGGATGTTTTGGAATCTTCCTGGGATTTTTTTGGAAAGTTTCATGAAATTTAGCAGAACTTTTTAGATATTTTTTATATATGTATTAGCATTTATCTCATAACATTGTTAAATTCGTCATGTCACAAATTCTCTAAATATTCCTTAATGCCACATTTGTGCCGTGGAAAGATAAATTGTTAATTTATTCTTCCTGTTTGTAATTGTAATTGAATTTATTGTTGAATTAACTTTTGTGATAAAAGTTTATCAATCTAACATTTTTCTCTCAAAATATGACAATTGCAATTGCAAGTCAAGACTTTTTTGTGGAATTTCCAAATTTGCCGTAAATGGGCAAATGTTGACAGATTGTCCAAGTTTTTTTGAATAATCATTTATTTTACTGTCAACTTTACCAGGAAAATTGCTAATTGCTGGAGGTCCTAAACACACATTATTATCTAGCCTTTCTGGGATGTTTTGAAATCTTCCTGGGACTGTTTTTTAGAAAGTTTCAGGAAATTTATCAGATCTTTTTAGATATTTTTTATATTTCTATTAGCATTTATCTCATAACATTGTTAAATTCGTCATGTCACAAATTCTCTAAATACTCCTTAATGCCACATTTGTGCCGTGCAAAGAGAAATTGTTGATGCCGACTGGATATTTTTTCTTCCTGTTTGTAATTGTAATTGAATTTATTGTTGAATTAACTTTCGTCATAAAAGTTTATCAATCTAACATTTTTCTCTCAAAATATGACATGCATTTAATAAAGTTCGAAAAATGGCATTACAAAAGTAAAAAAAAAACAAAAAACGAGTCAGATATCGCTTTATGGGAAGGTTCATTTCTGTCACTGTTCCTATTATTTTTTAAGTAGGAAATTTGAAAAGAAATGTTACATTACAACATTCACGTATAACGCATCTGTAATTTAGCCTGAATTAAGTGGTTGTCTTAATATACAAGGATTAATGCATCAGAAAGATCATCTAAAATGACAATTTTTACCAAATTAACATTTTTAATAATAATATTTAATATTATACAAATACTTCAGCTAAAATGTTGTTTTTTTTACTGAGTTAATTAGTTCGTAAACTTAGATGTTATGCTTGTAATTTTCCATCTTATTTTGATTATTAAAAGCATTATTTTTTGTTTAATAAATATACCGTCATTAAGATATGTTAAAATAAAATGCTTAAAAGCAGCAAAAGCATTTTAAAATGTAAAGATTCTGAAAGTATCAAAGGAGGTCCTGTGGTAATCTAATATAGATTTACAGTAGTTCTATTTTAATATATGCTAACAGTATTGTACTGTGTTTTTACAGTAATTTGTCATTTTGTTTCTATTGTAATTTGCTATTGTGTAATTATAGATTAAACTCAAACTAGCATTTATGGATCTCCTCAAACCCAGCAGACAATAGTAAAGCAAGCTTCAAACTTGACAGAAACAAAAGAAAACTCACCAAAATGGACTCGGTTTGGTCTACAAGTCCAACAAGCATCGACTCTCGTTTTGGTCAACATAATCCATAAGCTAATTCACGAGATGTGAAAATGGGGTTTCGACTGCAGCTTTGGGGAAGGAGATTATTACGATTGTGGCTAAATTTGCGGTTTCATTCCACACTAAAACCATGTACACTAATTTGTGACCCTGGACCACAAAACCAGTCATAAGTGTCAAGTTTTCAAAATTGAGATTTATATATCATCTGAAAGTTGAATCAATAAGCTTTCCCTTGATGTATGGTTTGTTAGGATCAGACAGTATTTGGCTGAGATACAACTATTTCAAAATCTGCAATCTGAGGGTGCAAAAAAATAAAAATAGAGAAAATCGCCTTTAAAGTTGTCCAAATGAAGTTCTTAGCAATGCATATTACTAATAAAAAATTAAGTTTTGATACATTTACGGTACGAAATGTACAAAATATCTTAATGGAACATGATTTTTACTTGATGATCCTAATGATTTTTGGCATTTGGATTTTTTTTATTTTTTTTTATTTTGACCTATACAATGTATTTTTGGCTATTGCTACAAATATACCCCAGCGACTCAAAGGAGAAGTTCGGTGTGAAATGGACATGGGGTGTATTAAAACATGTTACCGAGTACAATCATATGTCCAGTTCCCACCTCCGTTAACCCAAAGCTTTCCGAAATATAACACTATTTACCTGTGCTTCCATTAGCCTCACAATGTTAGTGCTAGGCGCATAGCATAGCCTATGCAGCTAAATCACTGCCTTCCATGAATACCTTCCTTGAATGGTATTTCTTATCGCATCTTAATTTTAAGATGGCGGCAAACGGGAAATTCAAGGAAGGTACTGTCTGTGTAAACTGTCTTTTTAATAAACCTGTGCACTTTTAAAGTTCTCAGTGTCTCATTTTAAATGTCAAGGCCCTCAGAAGTCCACCAATTAAGTGTGGAGTTACTTTGAACGTTGTTAATGGTGTAAAAATAGTGATTTAGCTGCATAGGCTACGCTATGCCCCTAGCAATAACATTAAGCCTAATGGAAGCACACGCAAAAAATTTTATATTTCGGAAAGCTTTGGGTTAACGGAGGTGGGAATTGGACATATGATTGTACTCGGTAACATGTTTTAATACACCCCAGGTCCATTTCACACCGAACTTCTCCTTTAAGACTTAAGATGGTTTTGTGCTCCAGGGTCACAAATGTTAATCTAAAGTAGGTTTTGGTCCTGGGGACCCACTGCTCTGCACATTTTGTATGTCTCCCTTATCTGACACACTCAATGAAGTGTGTTTTTGCCTAAAACAAGCAAAATACTCTTGTTTTCTGTTTGAAATAAGATTATTATTACCCCATTGGGAGAATATTTTGCTTGTTCTAAGCAAAAACTTTTTTTGACTTGTTTTTCTCATTATTTTTAAGAATAGTTAGATATTTTGGCTGGAAACAAGACATACATCTAAGTAAGAAAAGTATTTTTGCAGTGTACGGTTGAATTGGATCAATAAAGGTCAGCAGCAAAGACACTGGTTAGTAAAATGGGACTAAATGTTCAATGTTTCAGTGTTTTTTTAAAGAAAAAATTTCAGGATTTTTCTCCCAATAATGTGGACCGCAGTGGTACCACCGAGTTTGAAGTAAAAAAAGTATATAAATTGTAATTTTTGGGATCAGGTATCGAATAGAGCCCTCTGAAGCTGCTCTGAAACTGCATTTTGTAAGTTCAAACTCATGGGCACCATTGAAGACCACTATATGGAGAACATTCCTGAAATGTTTTCTTCAAATAACAATTTCTTTACAACTGATAAAAGAAAGACATGAACATTTTGGATGAACTTCTCCTTTAGCATCTACATAGCAGCTTCATGTTCTGGGGGTTCACTGCAAAAAATTATTTTCTAGATAAGATTTTTTTGTCTTGTTTCCAGCCAAAATATCTAAAAATTCTTAAATCAGTAAGGATTTTCTAGACGAGTAAAAATTATTGTCTTGTTTTCAGAAAAAAGAAGTTAAAATTTAGTGAGTTTTTACTTGAAACAAGCAAAATAATCTAAACCAATGGGGTAAGCAAAATAATATTATTTCAAGCAGAAGACTAGATTATTTTGCTTACACCATTGGCAGATTATTGCTTGTTTCAAGTAAAAACTCACTGAATTTTAACTTCTTTTTTCTGAAAACAAGACTTTAATGTGTACTTGTCTAGAAAATAATTATTTATTTCAGAAATTTTAGATATTTTGGCTGGAAACAAGACTAAGCTAGAAAAGCATTTTTTGCAGTGTTGAATTCATTCTAAAACTCTTCTAACAATGAACATTTTTTCAAGGTTCTTTTATTTTGTCAATACCACCATATGTGTATACATACAGAGAAATCGAAATGCCGTTTCTCTCTTATCACTTTTCAAGTATTTGCAGTCAGTGCAGTATAGGACAGACTTGATAATAAATAGTTATAAATAAACAGTGAAAAATATATTGTAAACCTCTGAATAAATATACACCCTAGTACATGTAAACAGTGTATTCTGTTAAGAAATACACTAACATCCAAATATCTGGCCAGAGGTGCAAATATACCTTATCTTAAGATCCAGTACAGAATAGCAGCATTATAGTGCAAAAAAGGCTTTTTTAACATTTAACACTGAAGGCCTACCTGGCGAATGCAATGGTAAATTGTAAAATGGTAAATTTGTAGCTATAGCCAAAAATACATTGCATGGGTCAAAATTATCAAAAAAAAAAGTATGCCAAAAATCATTAGAATATTAAGTAAAGATCATGTTCTATTAAGATATTTTGTAAATTTCATATCGTAAATGTATCAAAACTTAATTTTTGATAAGTAGTATGCGTTACTAAGAACTCAATTTGGACAACTTTAAAGGCGATTTTCTCAGTATTTTTTATTTTTTTTTTTTGCACTCAGATTCTACATTTCAAATAGTTGTATCTCAGCCAAATATTGTCCGATCCTAACAAACCATACATCAATGGAAAGATTATTTATTCAACTTTCATAAGTTGTATAAATCTACATTTTTCACTGGTTTTGTGGTCCAGGGTCACATTTGTCTAAAAATGAATCCAGAAAAACATGCATTAGACTTACATTGAGTTCTGGATGTCTGGATCTGAAGTGGCGTCTAACGCTGTTGTAAACGATGCTGCACTCGGGGCATCTGAAATCCCTCAGATGGACAGGGCCCCTGGCCAAATGCAGCATTATCTGTCTCTCCTCGCTGTTGTTCATGCGGTGCTGTGATCTCAGGTGATGCCTCAAGTGGCAAACCTTTGCAGGAAGTGTGACAAAGTGTGGGGGGCTTAACATGCTCAAAATCTCTTGAAATTTTGCACACACATTGGAATCCGCAGCTCTACAGCGCCCCCTGGAACACAGTCAGAAAACTTGATGTATAGCGCACACATACTTCCACGTATTCATATGAAACTCGGTACACATATAGAACTCATTGAGCCAAACAACTTTCATACTCTATGTCATAAGCTACGCCCAACAGGAAGTGAGCTATTCAGGGCTGTTTAAAAAACACATGCTGTGGAATTTGAAATACTCCTCCCAGGATTTCCATAGGATTGTCACCAAACTCGGTCAGCATGATCTAGAGACATTGGGAATACAAAATTGCTAGGGGATTTTTGATATCTCGAACGGTTTGGTCGTGGCGAGGCGACGAAGTTATGGTGAGAAATGAGAAACAGGAAGTGTCTAATAACTATTGCATACATTGTCTGATTCTGATGAAACTTCATCAGTTTGTTCGTTGTATGATGCCAGTCACATAGATGTCACTATTAGGAGTCAACGTTATAGCACCACCAACTGGCTGCAGGAAATGTGTCATTTTCTAAATGCTTTAAATTCAAGATCTTAATTTTGCTCTATTTGCTTCAGACTTCATCAGTATATTGTCAAAACACAGCCGATAACAATCTGTAAACGGGTTGTCGATACATTAAATGCTGTTTCCATGGCAACGCGTCAAAGTTGAACATGTTTCCTGTGTTTTTGAGGCAGTTAACATGCTTAGATTTCCATGAAACGCAACACACATATCAGCATTAATGACAGTTAGACACTGGCAAAAGCTCATAAATGGGCGTGGAGGAGGCACTCTATAGCGCCACCTTTTGACAATATTTGGGGGTTAGTTTTTGCTACAGTCACCAAACTCGGGACATATATTGTTCACTTTAATCCGGACAAATTTCTCATTTACATCCATTAGCTACGACCAACAGGAAGTCAGCAATTTTGGTTTGAATGTGGATTTTTGGAAAAATCAGACTGGAAAAATAAGAAATCCACACCAAACTTTTTCTGCATGATGCCAAGATATTGAAGATACTAAATTGCGAGCGGATTTTGGATATCTTGTACGGTGTTGACGTGGTGATTTATTAAAGGAACAGTAAAAATGAATTACTTAATTTTATTTAAAATGCAGCATTCAAACTCTTTCAAACTTTTTTCATACAGAGAACTAGTCATTCTGAGGAAGTATGCAAGAATTCAAACAAATCCAAAGCTCTATGAATTAAAGAAAATTAAAAAACAAATAGACATCTCATGTCAATCTGCCTCTGTGTGTGGGTGTGTGAGTGTCAGTGTCTGAGTGAGTGTGGGGAGGGGGGATGGGTGGAAAGAGAGGGAGGGAGAGAGAGAGGGGGGAATATGTAAACTCTTTGTAACAGAGAGATGAAGACTGTAATACCCAGGATGAACACTGGATGGAGTCATACGCTGAGATATCTTTTAACCAATCAGAAAAAAAAATACATTCACAGATCAGTTGAAATGTACTTTACTTTTATATAATTACAGAAACAAATACATAAAATGAGTTAATATGTCCTTTACTGGTAATATAGTTTATATATTTCACATTTCACAAATGCTTATAGATCACTCAATTTATTTATTTATTTATTTTAAATGGTTATGGATCATAAAATGTGTAATTAACAATTTACAATGAGGTCTCTTTTTTGGTTAACATTAATTAATGCATCAACTAATATGAACTAACAATGAACAATATATTTTGACAGCATTTATTAATCTTTTTTAGAGTTAATAAAAATATTCCAGTTCATGTTAACTCACATATAAACTAATATTAAAATACAACTGTGAATTTATCATCATAATACATGTTGAACTTAATAATAATTAACATTAATAAATGCTATGTAATTATTTTTTCTTGTTAACTAATATAATAAACCTAATCACACATGGAGGTCATTACAGTGGACAGATATTTGGAAATATCACACTGGTGGACTCACCATAGGGCGATTCAGCCTTTTGTATCAATTAATGACCTTGCTATTCCATGCTAACTTGTCATTAGCGGTTATCAAGAGACATTTCCATAATTTTCTATAAAGATAGATATGCACAGGTTCCCTAAAGTCGTATTGTTCATTTTTTGTGTGTCTGTGAGTGTTTAACTCTCTTGATGTCGTAGTGTAACCCTTTCATTGTGTTTTGTTGTTGTCAATCAATAGACGCTGAAATGCCACTAATTCAAAAGTGAAAGTAAAATACACACAGGCATTTACAAGCGATTTAAAAGCAAATAAAAGTTCAGAAAAGAGGACAAACTCACAAACTGGTGTACGTTATATTTCACACATTTTAAGCTCTTTTATTTTCCAAATGTAGCCTAATATGATTAGTCCAAAGAATCCTTCGGTTTGTACTGCATAGGGAAAAAAAAGAAACCCTCGTACCGAACAGTTCAAAACGAATACATGTGTCATACATGTATACTAAAAAATAAAATTAAACATAAGATGGGGCTAGGGTTCTCCCTGTAAATAATCCTCTATGAAAGGACAAAAGATTTATAGCTATCTTTTTATAAGTTATATTGACCCCCGCACACAGGACTAAAAGGCTCACAGTATTGATACAAATACTTTAGCTAATAATAATAATAATGTTGTTTTTTTATATTGTCTTGTTCAAAATCGTTTTAGCAAAGTTTGTCATATTTTCAATAAATAAAAGCATAAATATATAACTGCCGTTAAAATATGTTAAAATAAAACATGTATTTTGAAGTATTAAAGGAGATCCTGTAGTAATTTAACATAGATTTCCAGTGACAACAAATAATTATTATATATGATTAATAGTGTCTTTAAATATGATGGTTTCATTCTAAACTTTTTTTTTTTTAAAGATGGACACCCAACATAAAAGCCAATTTACACCACATCGACAAATTTATGAAAAATAGTAGCGTTGATAATGACAAAAGATGTAGGTTGCTGTTCTAAAAGCTGTTTATTCATCATTTTGTAGCCAGCATTGCACTTTTTGCACTGGCTGCTCAACTTTAAGCAAGCTTATTCCCTTTCTCAATGAAAGGCATCTTTAGGCATGCATTCCGATCCTTAGCTCTTTGGTTTAATTAATGTCAGTTTATAATTACCTTATTGCAAAACATAAGTGGGTATTCATTCTGTTCTTTTCATTTGAAGTATGCACAGCTTTATGGGAGCTGTCCGCTCAGATGGTGCTGAACAAAGCCATAGTATTACTGCAAATAAACATACAAATGGCAATTGATACACCAAAAATAAACAAATAAACCGTTTTTATTGGTTCATTTATTTTTATCAGGGTAAACTATGCACAGAGATTAATGCACGCAGTATATAAAAGCATGTTGTTTACAGCATCTCAATCTGCTTAGGAGGACTGCTCAAGCTGTTATTCAATGCTAGATTCCTTTCTGCTTTTAAGAGCATTTTACAGTCTTTTTTATATAGGTTTGGGAACAAAACAACACCTTTTTTGGAAAGAGACAAAAACAAAAAAAAAAAGGTGATTGTTTATTAGTGTCAATTACTAATTTAACTCCTTACTTTAACATCTCTGTGAGACCATAGAAGTAGATAAACTTAGAAAATATGTGCAGGTGTAAGTATAGGCGTATACAAACAAACAAACAAACCCATACCATTCTTGGGTGGCTGCACATTCTGGTGCTTCACTCACGACTTTTGGGGTTTCATTTATTGCCCCAAGAATGGCAAGGTCCTGTACTTGCATCTTGTGCTTTTCACAAATAAATACGTGAAGAATGTGGCAATGCTCATCTGTGTGGACTAAGTGATCAGGATGAAGAGCACTTTGTTGATTTCATCCCAGTAAATGGCCAAACTGGAAAAGGGTATCAGATGCATTGTTGAGGCCAAGGATACGATAACAGGGCAAACATGAGAGGTCAACAACAGGGGGTCCAAGCCCATATTTGCTTACTGTGCTTACTTCATGCCATACGGTTGCAATATTTTTTTTAGTATTGTACAAAAATGATACAATATTTGCAGGCTCTTTCAAACTGTGGGAAATATTGAAAGCAAACAATATTTGCTGGTTCGTCTGGGCCGACTGAGCCTGGTTCTCCCTAGGTTTTTTTTCTCCATTTCTGTCACCGATGGAGTTTTGCTTGCTTAGTTGGTGAAAATCTTGAAGAGAAGTTTTGGAGAAAATAAATTGGGGACAAACAATTTATTAATTTGGAACTATTGATTAATTTCCTCAAACTAAAATTGTTTAAAGTTTCTTTTTGAATTATTGATATATTACTTTCCCATTTGATACCGTAAAGTTGCTTTGACACAATCTGTATTGTAAAAAGTGCTGTATAAATAAAGCTGACTTGACTTGACTTAATTTCCAGCGATATCATGTACTATTTGAGCTGAACTGAGCTGGATGACATTGAAGTCAATGATGAGCTGCCTTTAACTGAAAATGTAGTGTTTACTGTTGTCCTCTTGCATTATTGATACACTACTGTCCTATTTGATACTGTAAAGTTGTTTTGACGTTATGTATTGTAAAAGCGCTATATAAATAAAGGTGACTTGACTTGACTGTAACAACCTGAAAATTAGCAGTCAAGTCGCTGGCAAATGAAATGCAAAGCTTTGAATTCATCATGTCTATGGTAGTCAGTTTTCAGAGTTTTTTTGTTGTTGTATTGTTATAGTGGTGACTGTTCTGTGATCGACGTAAAATTATGTAATTGTTTAAAGCATCCTATACACTAGCCCTTAAAAAGTTTGGACATCCTCTCATTTAATGTTTTTTTTTAAAGAAGTTTATTCTGCTTATCAAGGCTGTTTTCACTTGATCAAACATACAGAAAAAAATGTAATATTGTAGAATATTATTACGATGTAAATCAATGTTTTTCTATATTAATATACATTAAAATGTAATTTATTTCTGTAATTAAAGTTGAATTTCCAGATTCATTCCTCCAGTCTTCAGTGTCACATGATCCTTCAGAAATCACTCTAATATGCTGATTTATTATCAGTGTTTTTTGAAACCTGTGATACTTTTTTCAGGATTTTTTGATCAATACAAGGTTAAAAAAGAACAGCATTTATTTAAAAAAGAAAGGTTTTCTAACAATATACACTACTGTTCAAAAGTTTGGGGTCAGTACATTTTTCTTCTTTCTTTTTTGAAAGAAATTAATACTTTTATTTACCAAGGATGTGTTAAATGAATAAAAAGTGATAGCATAGATTTACATTGATGAATAAGTTAAAAAACAGCATTTATTCAAAATATAAATCTTTTCTAACAAAGAATGCTGAAAAAAGAATCACAGGTTGCAAAAAATATTTGTCAGCACAACTGTTTCTAATTCTAATAATAAATCAGCATATTAGAATGATTTCTAAAGGATCATGTGACACTTAAGACTGGAGTAACAGTTGATAAAAAATTCAGCTTTGCATCACAGGAATAAATGATATTGTAAAGTATATTCAAATAAAAAAAACATTATTTTATATTGTAATAAAATTTTGCAATATTACTGTTTTTTTTTCTGTAATTTTGATCAAATAAATGCAGCCTTGATGAGCAGAAGAGACTTCTTTAAAAAACATTAAATGAGAGAGAGTGTGTCCAAACTTTTGACTGGTAGTCTGGTATGTCTAAGGTGTTATATGTAAATTTGATGTTATACAGCAGCTCGTATATTAAAATTGGAAGATTTAGCATGAACCTTGTCCCCACCTACCTACCTGTTTTTTTCAGAGAGCAGCGTTGGCTTCCAGTAATGTCAAAAAGAGAGTAAGAACAACGAGAGAAGTTCTGACAGAGGCTTTATTTAAGGGACGTGGACAACACAACTTAGCGAGTCTTAAGGGGCAGAATCTTCTGAAAAAGAGCACAAAAAATAATTGTTCCCCGTCTGTTGTTCACGTTCGACGTTGTGTCGAAGTGACGACTAGGGGTCGCTCTTGAGAGCCCGAACACCTCTGACAGCTTTGAGAAAAGGCCAATGAAATTGGTACGCAGTATTTGCATAGCCCGCTCCGCCCCGGAGATCCGGGCATAAGAGGGGGGGGCTAGGCAACACTCATTGTTCTGTTTCTTCGGAGCCGAATGCAGTATTCTCTTAGGGGAAAACAGCATTACTCACCTCTTCGTCGTTGGATCTATGGCACGAGCAGCGGTCTCTCCCTTTAACCCTTCTCTTGGTAAGCGAGAATACCCCTGGGTGCTTCGACGACGATCTCTAAAGAGCTTTTCCTCCTGAAAAGGAGTAATTTCTCTGAAAGAGCCGACACGGATGGATTGTGTTTACATTTGCCTTTCCGTCCGTGTCTTCCTGGTTGCGGTTTCCTCGTAAACAATAACAATCGGCACGATCGTTGTGCTCAGGGTTGAGCTAGTCTCACGCTGATACATCGCTTCGTTGATAGTTTGTGTTCTGCTTGCGGAAGGGAACATAACTATGGGTTGCTGCTCACGAGCCGCGAAGCCGCGGCTCACCGCGACCGCTTCCGTTCGGCCCTTCTACTTCCGGGTACGAGGGCCGCTGCGATGTGCGTCGATGGCGAGCAATAGGAAATGAGTTAGTTCCGCCGGGTTTCCCCCCGCGGATCGCTCGTTCCTCGCGACCCCCTTTAGGTTTTTGGACAGATTATTAGTTCTTTTTACAACTTTACTCTGTTCAAAACCTTAAAAGCTGGTTGAGAGGTTGGCTGCAGCATCGGAGGGAGGACTTAAACCATGGGAAGCTGATGCTTCGACTGAGCAAGCTGGGGAGCGAGTCTCAGTTTGAGCAGACGCTGAAGTGGTGGGCGTGCTTGAACAAGATAACCGAAACACATCAGGTTTGAGTGAGAAAAAACCCTCCGCCTCATCCTGTGTGTTCATGGCTTCGGTAACGTACGAGATTGACTATATCGTGATAGGCTTTTTTTTTTTCGGCTGAAACACGATATATCAGGTCCTCCTCCCTCATTTCCCTCGATGGCGGTCCAGCGCGAGAGGCTTCGTGGATTCTCCAGGCGGGTGGGCGCTTCAGTACAGCGCCTGCATATCTGATGCCCTGCCCCCTGGTGGGACCACATAGGCTCTCGTCCAGAGCGTGAAGGGGTTCACGTCTTCTGGACAGGCTGTGTCCACCATGCACACTTTTGCCATCCTGCTGGCTGCCAGGCAAAGTGTTATAAGATCTGCACGAGGGAGATCTCGCCTCAGAGTGTCGCAGGAACTGCGTTCAGTTCGGTGTATGCTTCCGAGCATCAAATGTCGCAACGCAGGCTCTGGGTAGAGCGATGTCCACTACGGTGGTCCAGGAGCGCCACCTTTGGCTAAATCTGGCGGAAATGAAGGACACTGAGAAAGTTCGCTTTCTTGACGCCCCCATTTCTCCAGACTGGTTCAGGGCCCGCCTCAGGCTGGTCCTGCACCCAAACCAGCCTTGCCGTCGAGTTCTCGCAAGAAGGTGGCGCCGTTAGCTCATTTTCAGGCCGCTAGGAACCCTCATCAGGCTTCGAAGCGCTCCTGAAGTGAGCCGCCCAGGGGAGAGAGATCTGCTGACCTGTCTAGATCCACACTCGGCGAGGGGACGAGTGTGGGCTTCGGCTCCATCCTGGCTGTCTGCCTCACGGCGGACAGCCACCACATGGTCAATTTAAGAGCAATTTCTTTCTTCTCTGGGCGTAAAAACCAGTGCGACTGCGTCCCTCCGGGGTACCCAGCCACTGAAGCACGTCAAAGCATGCTCGACCGCATCTCAGGCGCTTCTGCATGCTTTGACAAACCAAGTGCATCCTTCAGTCGACCCCCTGAACTCAGGCGGTCCTCTGTTGGATCCTTGTCGGTTACGATGATCGGTACACCCACCATGGTTGGGTCCCTCCGGGGTACCCAGCCACCAGAACACATCAAAGCATGCTCAACCGCAGGGCCTGCGCTTCGGCATGCTTTGACGAATCAAGTGCATCCATCAGTCGATCCCCTGAGCTCAGGCGATCTTCTGATGGATCCTTGTCTGTCGGTTCCGATGGTCGATCCTTCCATGGCTGGGTCCCTCCGGGGTACCCAGCCACCAAAACACACCAAAGCATGCTCAACCGCAAAACTTGCGCTTCTGCATACTTTGACAGTGAAACAAGCGCATCCGTCAGTCGATCCCCTGAGCTCAGGCGATCTTCTCACGGATCCTTGTATGTCGGTTATGGCGATCAAAGCACCTTGTGTCCTCCGGGACAGCACGCCCCCGAACAAAGGGCTTTCACCACAACTCAGTCACACCGTACCCACCCGAGGTACGTCGGTGGTCCCCCTGAGACCGTTGGCAGAGAGTTTTACAGCTTGGCTCGAGATACCCAACCTCTCTCGCTCGCTTCTCAGAACCATCCGACTCGGCTATGCTATCCAATTCGCACGCAATCTGCCCAAGTTCAGCGGCATCTTCTCTACCGAGGTTCGGGACGAGAATGCTGCGGTTCTTCGGGCGGAGATCGCGACCCTTCTGGCGAAGGACGCGATAGAGCCGGTCCCCTCGGCCGACATGAAGAAAGGGTTCTACAGCCCCTACTTCATTGTACCCAAGAAAGGTGGCGGTTTAAGACCAATCCTGGATCTGAGGATTCTGAATCGGGCCCTTCACAAGCTCCCCTTCAGAATGCTAACGCTCCAACGCATTCTCACGTGCATCAGATTCCAGGATTGGTTTGTGGCGATAGACCTGAAAGACGCGTACTTTCATGTCTCGATTCTTCCAAGACACAGGCCCTTCCTGCAGTTTGCCTTCGAAGGTCAAGCATTTCAGTACAAAGTCCTTCCATTTGGGCTCTCCCTGTCTCCCTGCGTCTTTACGAAAGTCGCAGAGGCAGCCCTTGCCCCTCTCCGGGAGAGGGGCATCCGCATTCTCAATTACCTCGACGACTGGCTGGTCATAGCACACTCTCAGGAGTTGGTATGCAAACACAGGGATGTGGTTCTCAACCATCTGGCCCATCTGGGGTTTCGGGTCAACTGGGAAAAGAGCAAGCTCGCCCCGGTACGGAGCATCTCTTTTCTCGGTATACAACTAGACTCGGTTGCCATGAGTGCACGGCTCTCCCCGGAGCGTGCAGAGTCAGTGCTGAGCTGCGTCCAGAAGCTCTCACGCAGCCCGACGGTCCCCCTCAAACAATTTCAGAGGCTCCTGGGTCACATGGCATCCGCAGCCGCCGTCACGCCGCTGGGCCTGATGCACATGAGACCGTTACAACACTGGCTGCGTTCCCGAGTCCCGAGATGGCCATGGCGCCAGGGTTCATACCGGGTGCACGTCACACCCATATGTCTAAAAACCCTCGGTCCTTGGAAAGACATTTCGTTCCTACGGACCGGGGTGCCCTTAGGACAAGTGTCCAGGCGCATTTTGGTTACAACAGATGCATCCAACACAGGCTGGGGCGCCGTATGCAATGGGCAAGCAGCTGCAGGGCTCTGGTCGGGCCCTCGGCTGCATTGGCATATCAATTGCCTCGAGCTGCTGACAGTGTTTTTGGCCCTGAAGAGGTTCCGACCTTTGGTTCAGGGCAAACACGTGCTGGTCCGCACAGACAGCACTGCGACTGTAGCCTACATCAATCACCAGGGCGGTGTACGCTCCTTTCGCATGTCACAGCTAGCCCGCCATCTCCTCCTTTGGTGTCGAAACAATGTCAAGTCTCTACGAGCCACCCACATACCGGGCGAACTCAATTGGTTAGCGGACGCGCTCTCCCGACAGACTTCGCTTCGGGGCGAGTGGAGACTTCACCCTCAGACGGTTCAGCTGATCTGGAGTCTTTTCGGTCAGGCCCAGGTCGACCTGTTTGCCTCGATAGAGAACACTCACTCCCAGTTGTGGTACGGTCTGTCCGAGGCGCCCCTCGGCACAGATGCACTGGCACACAGCTGGCCTCAGGGCCTCCTCAAGTATGCGTTTCCACCAGTGAGCCTAATTGCACAGACCCTGTGCAAAGTCAGGGAGGACAGAGAACAGATCCTGCTGGTGGCCCCCTACTGGCCCAACAGGGTTTGCTTCTCAGAGCTGGTGCTCCTCTCCCCCGTTCCTCCCTGGCGCATTCCCCTGAGGAAGGACCTCCTTTCACAGGGGAAGGGCACGATATGGCACCCGCGCCCAGATCTCTGGAACCTCCACGTATGGTCCCTGGACGCGACCAGGAGGATTTCAGAGATCTCCCACTGGCAGTGGTAAACACTCTGTTGCAGTCGAGAGCTCCCTCCACGAGGCGGCTGTACGACCTCAGATGGCGCAAATTCACAAACTGGTGTTCCTCCCGGGGGGAGAACCCACGGAGATGTGGCATCCGAACGGTGCTTTCCTTCCTCCAAGGAGGACTGGATAGACACCTTTCTGCTTCAACACTTAAGGTCCAGGTAGCCGCTATTGCCGCTAACCACGACCTGGTGGAAGGTAGATCGGTTGGGAAGCACAATTTGGTTATACGATTCCTTAAAGGTGCACGCAGGCTGAACCCCGTCAGACCGCGCCTTGCCCCCTCTTGGGATCTGTCTGTGGTCCTCCAGGGCCTACAGTCAGGTCCCTTTGAGCCGCTCCAGTCAGTCGAACTCAGTGCTCTCTCCCAAAAGACGGCTCTCCTGACTGCGCTCACATCGATCAAAAGAGTGGGAGACCTCCAAGCCCTCTCCGTCAGTGACTCGTGCCTCGAATTCGGGCCGGCTAACTCTCACGTTATCCTGAGACCCCGGCCCGGTTATGTGCCCAAAGTGCCCACCACTCCCTTCAGGGACCAGGTGGTCACTCTGCAAGCTATCCCTTCTCAGGAAGGCGACCCCAACCTCTCCTTGTTATGCCCAGTCCGTGCCCTGAGCATTTACTTGGAACGTACTGAAAGCTTCAGACGGTCGAGTCAGCTCTTTGTCTGTTTTGGAGGACAGCAGAAGGGGAAAGCTGTCTCCAAACAAAGAATTTCCCACTGGATTGTGGATGCGATTCGTTTGGCCTACCAGGCCACAGGGGTGCCCTGCCCGCTGGGGGTGCACGCCCACTCCACCAGGGGCGTCGCAGCGTCGGTTGCGCTGGCGAACGGGATCTCTTTAACAGACATTTGCAGAGCTGCAGGTTGGGCTACACCTAACACGTTTGCCAGGTTCTACAATCTGCGTGTAGAACCAGTCTCTTCGGGAGTCCTGAACGCAAGCCCAGTAACTCCTGAAGCTGACACGGTGTAGAAGCTTGCTGAAGCGTCGTTCCCCACGGGTGATGACGCTTCCCCAGTTCAGTAAGTTTCCTGGCGTGAACCCTGAACGACAATTTCCATCATGTTGCACCCGCAACGTAGCTATGTTCAGCGGAGGAACTAGCTATCAGAATCTAATATGAGGTTAGGTTGCCTCTTGTGAACTCTCATATTAGGTTGGTGCCCCACATGTAGTGGCTCCTAATGCGGCCCCATGTGTGTATCTCCACCTATACTCCCAGAGATGCGGTGTTTCCCTTAAGACAAAACTTGTCTCCGACCCTGAGCTCAGCAGTCTCTCCTCATGCGGAGCCTGCCTCAGGATCGTCCCCTTGTTGTGCTCCCCTAGTGCGAGCCCTCAAGTGTATTCTCCACACAAATACCTCCCTCCGGGCAGGGTGTGGTCTCCGTAGTGCCCATCCCCCCCCGGGGAGGACGGACACTGGCCCAATGTTCTCCAAGATGTTCAACCAAAGGTGAGGAAAGGCTGGCTGAAGCTCTTGGGCATTGGAAGGTCACGTAGAGGTGAGTGACATTTATCTAACACGCAAGACCTGTTAATATTTGCACTCCATGCACTCGTGACGCGGTCCGCTGGTTGTGGCGTTTTCAACTGGGACCCCTAGTCGTCACTTCGACACAACGTCGAACGTGAACGACAGACGGGGAACGTCTTGGTTACGTATGGTAACCCTCGTTCCCTGATGGAGGGAACGGAGACGTTGTGTCCCCCTTGCCACAACCTCGGACCGCCTCTGAGTGTAGCCGGGTGCTTCGGCTCCTCAGATCAGAACAATGAGTGTTGCCTAGCCCCCCCCTCTTATGCCCGGATCTCCGGGGCGGAGCGGGCTATGCAAATACTGCGTACCAATTTCATTGGCCTTTTCTCAAAGCTGTCAGAGGTGTTCGGGCTCTCAAGAGCGACCCCTAGTCGTCACTTCGACACAACGTCTCCGTTCCCTCCATCAGGGAACGAGGGTTACCATACGTAACCAAGACGTTTCTATGTAATTTCTGCTACTTTTTAAAATATTTGTATTTAATATTTTGTTGTAATTTCTATACTTCTTTATACTTTATATCTTTGGTCTCTATTTCTGTTTTCAAGTAGTTTCTGCTTTTAATATTTTTTTGTTAAAGATTTTTTTAACAAAAAATATTTTCGAAAATATTTAATATTTAGTATGTTGTTGTAATTTATATATTTCTTTATAAACAAGTTTATTAAGAAATGTACATCATTAATTTATTACTTTAAAAAAAATAGTAGCATTAAAATGCTAATGAATAAATAGAAAATGGGTGAGACAATTATTTTAAATCACAATCATTATATGACTGATTACATCAGCTTTTTGAAGGCAAATAGATGTTCTAAAATAAAGAATAATCAAGAAGTACAGTATTTTACTGTAATGTATAAATGTGGTATGTTACTGTAGGTTTTTACAGTACTAAATCTACATTGATAATTTTTAACAGTGTAGTTAATATTGAGTTAATCACCACAGTCCCCTTGATGTCGCAATAAAATAATTGTAAGCCAGAGTTATTACTAAACAGACTACAAAAAGGAATCGTATAATTTACTCTAGTAAAAAAAACAAAGTTGAAAGTTAAACAGAAGTGCAAATCAACCATCATAAAAGCTTTGGATTTATTAAACAATTAAAGCGAATATATACATATATATAAAAAACATGACTGAACCAAATAAAGTTTTTCTTAATGTTTACATTAAATTTGACTTGGAACAACATAAGACATAAGACAATGTAATTTAACATTTGAATAACTGTTAGAAATATAAATATAAAGAAATAAAAAATAACTCAAAATTTCCTTAAATGACCTTGTACAATTTACTATTAACTCAGTAAAATAAAAATGTCTCTACATAAAAACTAATGCTGTCAAACTGATGAAAGTTTGTTTATAAGTGCACACTGACACACAATATGTATAAATATTGTATATACATATATAAACACTATAATTGTTTTCCTAAACCAGGGTTAGGGTAACCACTATGTACTTCTTCACCCATTTTTTGTTTATGTCCAGAAGGTCATTTGCTTCTTTTTCCTTATGAATCATTTACACTGAGAAAGACAGCTTTCAGCAAACTTCTGAGTGCTTCTGAATCTCTTCATCGATTCTTCTGGTGTTTGCGCTGAAGAAAAAAAAAATTAGCCATAATCAATCAAACTACTGACACTTCTATACCATTCACTACCAGTATAAACATTTTTAAATATTACTCAGATTTGCATTTTTTAGGTGAACTATCCCTTTTAATATATCAATGATCATGTCATTTCTTTTGCAGTACAACAGACATAAAATTCATGTACATCAGTGTACATGTAGCATCATGGTCAAAAGTTGACACTTTACAGAATCTGCAAAATCAGGGCATTTGCAAGTGAAAACTACTACATTTAGGAGCATCAGTGTGTTTCAAGCAAAGTCACAGCTGAGCCGCTGCGCATCTCCGTTCAAACACAGCGTTGTTTCATTAATGAATGAACAAATCTAGAGAGCCAATGATTCAATAACCCATTCATAAAGACAGTCACTTGATTCATTCCTGAACGAATCAATTGAACGAACGATTCAATGATTAAATCAGTGACTTGCTGCCACCTACTGGCAGTTTTAGTTTCATTTTAAAGTATCTTTTCAGATATTTAAATCATTTAATAATTTTATATTTAAATGCCTATATTTAAAACATGAATATATTAATTTAATTGCACTCATACCATAAATGTCTGCTCTTCAAATTTGGGATGGTGCTCTTCTAATTTTAAAGGCTTCTAAAAAAGAAAATTAAGGGATCTTAAAAAACGTGTGTTATTTTTTATTTAGTACTGTCTTGGAAAAGATACGTAACTTAAAAGATGTTTACATATGGTCCACAAGACAAAATAAAAAGTCGAATTAGTAAACTGTACTTACGTTTGTCTTCTGGGAAACATGCAAGTATCTTCTGAAGGGCAGCACTGAATGAAAAAAATATATCTAATAAAAATATTGTTTTTAGACTGCAAAAGTACATTCATGTACATTAAGTAGAAAACTGTACATCCCTCTGAGTGCCCTAAAGTCAAGTGGTTAATTGCTCACTTATAGTCCAACTTACCATCTTCAAGTCTCTCTCGAAGGTAATTTCTCTCCTCTGTCAGGCTGCTGACCTTATCCTCCAGGTGAAGGATTCTCTGTCTTTGAATTTCAATGGTCTGCCTCGCATGTTGTAATTGGATTTGTAGGGCGGGTGCTCCTTCTAAAAGTCAACACGTATTTTTAAACATGGATATAAGAATATTTTAACTGTGTTGTGTGCTTTATAGTGTGCATACCTGATCCCGCATCTTCCTGAACAGCAGACACAGGGTCTATAAATGTAAAGAAAAAGTCTGGTGAGCTCACATGCCAAAGCACATCACACAAAATGCCACTTTTGTAGCAAGTTCATAACTTTTTTTTGATTAAGGTCAATGAATCGTGCCAACTGTAATAACTTATGTATCAAACAACACACGTACCATAAAATCCATAAATTGACACTTAATTGGTTAAATTATCATTAGCATTGATTATTCATTAAATAGAAGAAGATAACGCATTCAGGAGCGTTCAAGAAGATAAGCAGCTACGATCGATTTGTGTAAGAGTCATGCTCATACGGCGGATGTTTTAACTGAATTCATTAATTAAAATACAGTACGGCTGATCCGGTCCTGAAGTTCAAGTCTTGATTCAGTGATTCAATTGTTAAAAGTTCTTATTTTATATGACATTTTGACCAAAAGCTGTTTCCTCACTAAAATAAGCTATTGGTGGCTTCCAAGTTATTTTTTTATTCTGTTAGAGGGCTATGAATCTGTCATTTTGATTATGTTTGAGCTTTTCTGTTCCCCAATTAATGTTAGGAAAATTCAATTTTGGTATGGCATGATAGTGAGTAGGCGAAGACAGAATTTTAAACATTGCATCAACCGTTAACTAAACTTTTAATTAGTCTTACGTTTTCATTATTAGAGCATATTTTTCGCAGAAGCATTGTAGTGGGATTGATGTTTTTATGCACTTCATCCGGAGACCAGAATATGAATTGTACTCAACTTTGCTAATCGTTAAACAAAAAGTTTAAAATTAAGATAGAATTTATGCAAACTTTTTTTTTTGGCCAAATGATCAGTGAGAGCAACGTTTTAAACTCAACAAAATGGTCAAATACATCTGTTAAGAGCATGCTCACGGCGGAAAACAACAAAAAAAAAGTGGATGTTCACGACTGAAAAAAACAACATAAAAATCTCCTGGTCCAAATGGCTGTGTAGTGACCACACATCTTAATTTTCTCAAAGCTCTCCATTAGTGGTGTATAGTGGACGGTCACGCAGGGTATGCGGTTCATTTTGTTAATTTTCCTGACAACCGACATTCGCTCGTAAACCGATCATTAGAATGTTAAATTAGATTTGAATTAGATTAGAACTGTACGGATTCACACATCACATCAAGTGCAGTGCTTTTGTGCAGGGAGAACAACAGAATAAAATAACATAGAAGGAACAAAATAAATAGTTCTAAACTAAATTTATTTCACTTAAATAAAGAACATATTAAATTTTTTTGACCTCAGAACTGAGGAAACCACTCCCTATTTGTTGTCTTCATTGTACAAAAGCATAGTGTTGTTTTTAGTACTAATACACAAATAAAAGTAAGCTCTTTATAGTTCCAAATAATATCTTATGCTTATCTGCATGACAAAGTCGTTTCCGCTGCTGTACGGAAAAAAATCCAAGCTGACTGCACTCTAGTGGAAACATTTGTATTTGTGCCAAATGCTGTTACGATTTGTATACAATAATACATTAAAACACAAATTATAAATGCATTTGTGTATAGGCCTAACTTTATAATTGTCTAGCTGCTTATATTTTCAGATTTTTAGGTAGCCTACCATAAAATTTAAAGGATTTTGCTGAAATGTTGCTGCAATTTTGTTTGATGTTTAGTAGAATTATTTTTTTAATCCATGCAGCAAATGTTTTAAAAACAACTTTAGAATAATGCTCCATTAGTTAACATGAACTAAGAATGAACAATACTTCTACAGCATTTATTAATGTTAGTTCCTCTTAATTTTAACATTTACTAATGCATAATTAAAATGAGAAGTTCTGCTTGAGAATATTAGTTAATGCAATGAACATGAACTAACAATGAACAACTGTATTTTCATTAACTAACATTAACGAAGATCAATAAACACTGTAATTACTGTTTTGTTCAATATTCATTCATGTTAGTTAATACATTAACATTATTTTAAAGTGTTACCAAAAAAACTTCAATAGCCACAAATGTATTGCATTTAATTTATTGCATTCCAGATGCTTTTAAAGAACTTTTCACTATAACTTTTAGATTGAATTTAAAACATTGTCATTAATTCGTTGTACTCCCATTTGTAAAATGCAAAAATGAAATGTTATAGGCTAACCCAAGCTCATGAAAGTGCATACAGCAAGATTTACTGTTTATTTGGCATAATAGGCCATACGCAGAAATTGATCTTGGCGTCCATATGAAATGTATCATACTGTGTATCATAATATGAATGCCAGTCAATTTCTGCATATAATTAGTAGGCTTATGGCAAATAAAACCTGAAAATCATGCTACATGTGCATTTTTATGAGGTCCGACTACAGAAAAAACATTAAAAAAAATAATAAAATACATATAATGTATATATGTATAGCATGAGAATGCATGAATATTTATCCTAAACTGAAAAGCATTTGGACATAAAAAAAAAAATCAAATACAATTATTCTAATTCATTTAAATGATTCAAAATAGAATTTATTACACAAAAACATTTAGGCTTCAATGTAAACTATGGAAAAGAAGGTCATTTGAGAAACATCTCACTATTTTTTGTTTATTCAATGTAAGTCATCATTGGTAACCAAAACTGCTTTGTTACCAACAGTCTTCAAAATACCTTTTTTCATCTTCCACAAAAGAAAGGTTTGAAACACGAGTGAGTAAATCATGAAATTTTTTTTTTTAGTTTTATTCTTCTTATTATTTTATTATCATTTTGTTTTTTAATGAAATGATACTCTAAATAAGAATGAAAAGATGCAAAAAATATATTAGTTCGCTGCTATAAAAGTTTGCCCAACTATGATGACTTTCTGAAAATTTTGGAAATGTGGAAAAAGATCCATAGGACAAATACAGTTGACAAAGTTTCTGCCTAAGGCCCCCCTTAGATGATTTTTCCTGGCCCTAACGACCACACGGGGCCCGAGGCCGTTTTTCGTTTTCCGTCGTCGTTTTTGTTGACGACAACAAAAAGTGCAGAACGAAGAGGAGTAGTTCACTTCCAGAACAAAATTTTACAGATAATGTACTCATCCCCTTGTCATCCAAGATATTCATGTCTTTCTTTCTTCAGTCATAAAATTATGTTTTTTGAAGAAAACATTTCAGGAATTTTCTCCATAATGTGATCTTCAGTGGTGCCCCCGAGTTTGAACTAAACAGTATATAAATTGTCAATTTGTTTCGCTAGATAAGACCCTTCTCCCTCGGCTGGGATCATTTAGAGCCTTTTGAAGCTGCACTGAAACTGCATTTTGGAAGCTCAAACTCAAGGGCACCATTGACATCCACTATATGGAGAACATTCCTGAAATGTTTTCCTCAAAAAACATAATTTTTTAACAACTGAAGAAAGACATGAACATTTTAGGAGACAAGGGGGTGAGTACATTATCCTTAAATATTTGTTCTGGAAGTAATAGCATCTACCTAGCAGGCTCATGTTCTGGGGGTTGAATTAATTGTACAATTCTACTACAATGAAAACACAATTTTTTATTTAATTTTTTTGCCATATTGTACAAAAATACTACTGCCTCACTACATGAACCATTCAAGGCCTACCTGGCAAGTGAAAACACTCATCTGGAGGTTCAGGGAGTGTCACCTGGCTCTCCAGAGGCTGGGGCTGGGGGAGTGCCACCTGACTTTCCTGCCTTTCTTCAGGACGGTCCAGGTGAGACACCATCGGAACCGCAGGGTTCTGTGCTCTTAGCTTTTTGAGCTGGTCCACACTGACCATCAGCTGTAGCTCCCTGATGTGGGTTTTCACCTGTTTTGCCTAGAGAAACAGATCTTGACAGATTCATCTAAAAATGAATCCACAGAAACATGCATGCTAGTGTGAGATTAAGACCTACTGTGAGTTCTTTATGTCCCGATTTTAAGTGGCGTCTAACGCTGCTGTAAACGATGCTGCACTCGGGACATCTGGCGTCACTCAGCTGGACCCGGCCCCTGGCCAAGCGCAGCATGATTTTCCTCTCCTCGCTGTTGTTCATGTGGTGCTGTGACCTCAGGTGGTGCCTCAAGTGGGAAACCTTCGCAGGACAAAGTGGGCATTTTAACTGCATCTTCAAAATAGAACAGAAATGTAAAGTTAGGTTTGAGCTTCCACAAACATGCAACTCTTAAAATAATGTTTGACTTACCTTATAGCTTTTAAAAAAAAGACAAAAGATTCAGGGACCTGATTTGCTGCTCGCAGTGCCTTCAAAGTTTCAAAAAGGAAAATAATTGTATTTTTAAAACCCGAAAATATTTTAAACAAGAAAATATATTTTACTTGACACTTGACCACCTTTAACTTATTTGATGGGACCTACACAAGCTTTCTGTGGACATTGCATTTATTAAGTATCCTATATTTCTATATTTGTATTTAATTTATTTAAAAAAGAAAACCTGCAGCAATGTACACAGAAAGCAGAGACAATGGTGTGAATTACAGTTCATAATTATTTACTGTTAGCTATAAAATGATCTGTCTACAGAAAGTCTATGAAGGTCTTGTCAAAAAAGTTACACTTGCAGGTATCACTTGACTAACTGTACTACACAGGTTTATAGTCTTATTAGGTAGAACTCAGAAAACACAATCAAACATATACATTACAACTTCTTTATATGCAACCTTACCTTAAGAGCAGTGTGTCCTTGTGTAGTCTGTTACAACTGGGATGCTACAGCTGAAATAAAGAGAAAACAGTGCACATGACTTGCTTTAAAGTGCATTTTCAGGCAAGTCTACTGTAAATTTCTTAAAAGTGCACTCCATTTTCAGGTACGTATACATGGCTTACTTTAAAGTGCAGTCCATTTTCAGGTAAGTATACATGACTTACTTTAAAGTGCAGTCCATTTTCAGGTAAGTATACATGACTTACTTCAAATTGCATTCCATTTCCAAGTAAGTTTACTGTAAATTACTTTAAAGTGCACTCCATTTTCAGGTAAGTATACATGACTTACTTGAAAGTGCAGTCCATTTTCAGGTAAGTATACATGACTTACTTGAAAGTGCACTTCATCTTCAGGTAAGTATACATGACTTACTTCAAATTGCATTCCATTTCCAAGTAAGTTTACTGTAAATTACTTTAAAGTGCACTCCATTTCCAGGTAAGTATACATGACTTACTTTAAAGTGCACTCCATTTCCAGGTAAGTATACATGACTTACTTGAAAGTGCAGTCCATTTTCAGGTAAGTATACATGACTTACTTCAAATTGCATTCCATTTCCAAGTAAGTTTACTGTAAATTACTTTAAAGTGCAGTCCATTTTCAGGTAAGTATACATGACTTACTTTAAAGTGCAGTCCATTTTCAGGTAAGTATACATGACTTACTTGAAAGTGCACTTCATCTTCAGGTAAGTATACATGACTTACTTCAAATTGCATTCCATTTCCAAGTAAGTTTACTGTAAATTACTTTAAAGTGCACTCCATTTCCAGGTAAGTATACATGACTTACTTTAAAGTGCAGTCCATTTTCAGGTAAGTATACATGACTTACTTGAAAGTGCACTTCATCTTCAGGTAAGTATACATGACTTACTTCAAATTGCATTCCATTTCCAAGCAAGTTTACTGTAAATTACTTTAAAGTGCACTCCATTTCCAGGTAAGTATACATGACTTACTTCAAATTGCATTCCATTTCCAAGTAAGTTTACTGTAAATTACTGTAAAGTGCAGTCCATTTTCAGGTAAGTATACATGACTTACTTGAAAGTGCTCTCCATCTTCAGGTAAGTATACATGACTTACTTCAAATTGCATTCCATTTCCAAGTAAGTTTACTGTAAATTACTGTAAAGTGCAGTCCATTTTCAGGTAAGTATACATGACTTACTTGAAAGTGCTCTCCATCTTCAGGTAAGTATACATGACTTACTTCAAATTGCATTCCATTTCCAAGTAAGTTTACTGTAAATTACTGTAAAGTGCAGTCCATTTTCAGGTAAGTATACATGACTTACTTGAAAGTGCTCTCCATCTTCAGGTAAGTATACATGACTTACTTCAAATTGCATTCCATTTCCAAGTAAGTTTACTGTAAATTACTGTAAAGTGCAGTCCATTTTCAGGTAAGTATACATGACTTACTTCAAATTGCATTCCATTTCCAAGTAAGTTTACTGTAAATTACTTGAAAGTGCACCATTTTCAGGTAAGTATACATGATTTACTTTAAAGTGCACTCCACTTGCCAAATGAAAAACATTTAACTTGTTTTGGATTTCAGTTTATCTATATTTATTTGTTTTATCCATATTTGTTTGTCTATATACACCAGTGTTTGTTTGTTCATGTTGTTTAATTTTTTTTTTTTGAATGTTTCAATAAATGTATTTAGTATTTTTCAACATATAAACTTTCTGTCTGTTATTTTTCCACCTATTTTAGTGATAATTATTATTGTTTCTTTACGTTTTATTACAAAAAGCCAAACCCCATACTCATCTGGGTTTGTGAGAAAAATAAATCATAAAGATTTTGCAGTTGTATGATAAGTTTTTCACCCATTAAAATTCAAGAAAATAATTATCAAAGTATTTTAGAATGATTTTTGCCTAATTTTTTTTTTTTTTTTTTTGCAAAGCCAATGTCACTGCATTTGTAAGCATTTATAATAACCTTGAGTTAGTAAAAATAATCATTGAAATAAACATGGCAAAGTTCGATAAAGAAGCAGAGACTATACAAATGGAAGACGCTTGGGCCCAAATCTGTCTAGAAACAGAACTTGAGTGTTTAGAATATCTGAAAAGTAAAAAAGAAAAACCAACAGAAAAAGGAAGATTATTACCAAATGGCGCTTCCACATTAGAAAACGACCCGTCTGCTATGACAAAGAAAGATGAGATGGCTGCGTTCTTTGAATGATAAACAGTCACAAATATTTCATAAAGTGCGACAGTGGTGTGTAACAAAAGTACAAGGTGAAAACCCATATTCATTTGTTGGAAAGTCAGTACTGATTAAAGCAATCTATTATGAAGCCTCTTGCATTCTATCAAACTCAGATGAGACACGATGAGCACTTTCTGTATCAAATGCTGGAACAAATGCTGCACTGTGATACCAACCATTCTGGGATGAAAAATTAATTCTTTGAGGAAAAAAATGCAAATATTACTAATTGATGACTTGCGGTCTAGGCCTCTTGAGAGCGCATGTACAAGACTGTACAAGGTCTTAAAGTGCCAAAGTGCAGTGCCCTTAATGCATACTAAATCCACACAACAGAGCATCTTTCAAGGCTTAGTGTATCCCATCATTGCATTATGTTCTGGAAATAAACCATAAGACTTTTGCCAAGATCTTGCAAGAGGTCCTGGAAACCTTTCCAGTGTAAGTCCGCTTGAACCGTAGTTTACTGCAGTTTCAGTATGGTAACACGTTTCCAATTGAATAGAGAGCAGGGTTAAATTCTTGCATTCCTCCTCTCATCTTTCACTTGCAGCAAAATAAATGGTTGGAGGGGCATGGTTAGGCATAATTTTCCCAAGCCTTGGCCCAAGGAATGCCATTCTAAAGCAAAAGCAAATTATCAGACTTTGATTAGAGATTACCAATGGAATTTTTCAGTGGATTGAATTGGATTATTAATTAACGGATTAATTGTTCACTTTAGGACTAGCAATGTGCCCTAACAATATAAAGACATTTATATTTTTGGTTTCATGTAGATTTTAAATATTAATAATGATCAGATATTTCATATAATTTGGTAGTGAAACAAAGCGTTGCACATTTTATTGGTGCAAAAACGAGTAGTGGTGATATTTATTTTGTACCACATTTGCAGCTGCCTTTTATCACTCAATTAGAAGCACCACAAATTATAGCGGTTAAAATAAGTATTAAACGCATCACCATTTTTTTTTTTTTTTCAGTAAATTTATTTCTAAAGGTGCTGTTGACTTGACATTTTCATCAGATGTCGATAACAACCCAAGTAATCCATACTTACAAAGAAAACAATACTGTATACAAATGCCTTTGTTGGTAATGAGAGTTTCAAGATGCCTGCTGTACGGAGAAACTAGCGGCATGCATTGCCCATTCTACCACACAAATGGTCATTAAATCTTGACGGTTCTGTGGGCCTCTTCTATGAACTTTGATCTTTAGTTCTTGTTTTCCATTGGATTCAAGTTGGGTGATTGGCTGGGCCATTCAAGAAGCTTGATTTTCTTTCTCTGAAACCAACTGAGAGTTTCCTTGGCTGTGTTTGGGATCACGGTCTTGCTGAAATGTCCACCCTTGTTTCATCTTCATCATCCTGGTAGGTGTTGGGACTGAGCCAGCTAATACCAATTTCCACTGACAAGGGGCAGGATTGCGTTCTAATTACTGCTAGATTTAGCTGTCCTTGACTTTTTGCACCTTTTCACGGTACAAATCATTGCAAAGCAGCTTTACACAAAATAAAGTTTCTATATTATATTTAGTAGTAGCTCATCAGTGGCTATGTCAATGTAATGTCCAGTGAATGTTTTCACCCTTTGAGTCTATCAGTTGTCCTCAGGATGAACAGATGAACCTCAAAAACCATGCAGTCAGTGTTGCAAAGGATTCAAAGCGTTCACATATGAAGAGTACAGATGCAAAAGACTCTAAATCTATCTGATGCATTTCTTTAAAATGAGCATTTTTATCAGGTTCATATGCAATGGTTTCTACCCATGTGCTGGTACTTCTGATTAGGCTGAGGCCGGGATTTTAACGAGTTTGAAGTAAAAGTATTTGATGGACATATACTTTGTGTGAAAATAACTTTCGGGAACAGTCCCAGCTTTTGGCGTTTTGTTCCCGTCTGGAGCGGTCCCCGGAAAAAGCCCCTTTGGTACAGCATTTTCAAAACACTCCACAAAAGAACTTTCAAAACACTTTCAAAACACTCCACAAAAGAACTCCACCTAAAGAAGCGGTCATAAATTCTGATTGATATTTTATTGCACGGATCACAATTAAACGATCTTTTTCCAGAGCGAATGCGCAGATGATTTCTGAAATCATTTCTTTTTCTAAACCTCTCACACTGAAGAAAACTAGGAATTCTTTCGAGAATGAGTCTGCAGATGATTTTTCAGGCTTATGTGATACGGGAAACTCAAGTCACACTGAACACACTTGTAAGGCTTCTCTCCTGTGTGAATTCGCATGTGCGTCTTAAGGTTCCCGTTATTCGTGAAACCCTTTCCACACTGAACACACTTGAAAGGCTTCTCTCCAGTGTGAACCTTCATGTGCAACGTGAGGCTTCCTTTAACCGCGAAGCTCCTTTTACACTGAGGGCAGGTGAAAGGCTTCTCTCCGGAGTGAATTCTTATGTGATACTCAAGGTTTGCCCTGTAGGTGAAACCCTTTCCACAGTGAGGACACAAGAAAGGCCTCTCTCCGATGTGGACCTTTACATGATTCTGAAGGTGATTCCTCTCTGTGAAACTCTTTTCACACTGGTGACACTTGTAAGGCTGCTCTCCAGAGTGAAGTCGCATGTGAATAAGAAGGTCTCTCTTAATCGTGAAGCTCGTTCCACACTGAGGGCAGGTGAAGGTCTTCTCTCCAGTGTGAACTCGCATGTGATCCTCTAGGTTTGCCCGGTTTGTGAAACTCATCCCACACTGATGGCACATGTACGGCTTCTCCCCGATGTGAACTTTCACATGATTCTCAAGGTGATTCCTGTCTGTGAAGCTCCTTTCGCACTGATGGCATATGAAACAGTCCTCTCCTGAGTGAATCCTCATGTGATGACTAAGGTGCGCTTTACATTTGAAACCCTTTCCACACTGATCGCAAACAAACGGCTTCTCTCCGGTGTGAACTCTCATGTGAGTGGTAAGACTTATTCTTTGCTTAAAGCTCTTCCCACAGAGTTCGCAGGAGTATGGCTTCTCTCCAGTGTGATTCGTCAGGTGGACGTTAAATTCACTTTTCTGCTTGAAACTCTTTCCACACTGAGAGCACATGAACGGCCTCTCTCCGGTGTGAATCCTCATGTGAGTCTTAAGATGTCTGTTCACTGAGAAACTCTGGCCACATGTTTTGCAGGTGTAGGGCTTCTCTCCGGTGTGAACTCTCACGTGCTCAGTAAGGGTTTGTTTCTGTGTAAAGCTCTTTCCACACTGAGAGCATGTGAACGGCTTCTCTCCGGTGTGGACTATCATGTGAGTCTTCAGCTGTGCGTTTAGTGTGAAACTCTTCCCACACTGTTGGCAGGAGTAGGGCTTCTCTCTAGTGTGGATTTTCGAGTGGACTTTAAGACTGTCTTTTCGAGTGAAACTCTTTCCACATTGTTTACAGGTGAAAGGGCTCGCTCCAGTGTGAACTCTCATCTGGAGGCTTCTAGTCTCTGTTTTATGGGTTTGTGAGTTACTTAAAGATTCTTCACCTGTCATGAAGTTTTTCTCTTCCATTTCATTCAGTCCTTGTCTCTCCTCTTTCAGCACTAGGGTAAAAAGAAACAAAAACATTTAGACCTGTAATCTCATAATCTCTTCTTAGTAATGTGGGGTCCTTCCGTTTGAACTCAACCAGAGTTCATATTTTTGATTTTGCTCATTTTTATTCTAAAGAAAGATTGACATCTAGATTGATGAAAGCCAAAATATTAAATGTCATGGATGAATATTTACAGAGTAATCCACTATTTTAAAGAGGGAGGTCAAAATGCAATTTTCACCTTAGATTCAGAGTCAAGATGACTTCAGAAAGATTCAGCATCACTATCTTATTTTTACAGAGATCGGTAGCTCTATTAGTAAAATCTGTTGACTTTTGACTTTAGCAATCTTAGTTGCATTATGTGCCAATGGTGACCATTCAAAAATGAGATAACAGCACTTTTCAAGTTTTTCTCCAAAGTTTGCATGCCTATAACTCAAGAAGTATTAAATATATCTCAGTGCTCTTTTAGATATTGGGTCTTGGCAAACTTTCCTTTTGGCATCTTTACTTTTAATGCAGATTCGGTTCCAGAAATATTTGAAATTTTATTATGGGTCCAGGAGACCACATTTTCAGTGGTCAAAAATCAAAAGTGGGTCAGTTTGAAAAAAAATATGATACTACTTTTGTTTTAAAGAGGAATGCCTGAAAAACAAATAATGTTAAAACTAGAGATTATTTCTGTCAAGACAACTGCATTGAACATACCAGTCTGAATGCCATAAATATTCTTTTTACAAAGTTTGCATGCCTATAACTCAAGAAATATTAAAGATATTGCAATATGATTTTAGATTCTGGTTGTTAGTAAACTTTTCTTTTAGAATCATAATTTTCAATGCTCTACATCATTCAGACCCAGAGATATGGGGATCTCAATGAGGCTCCATGTCCAGATTGTTGAATGTTACCAATTTTCAGTGGTCGAAAACCAAATGTTTGTCACTTTGCATACAGCTGATACTTATTTTATTTAAAGAACAATGTCTGAAGAAGAAATAATTTTGAAAGTAGAACTGTATCTTGTTTCCCTCTATCAAAACAACTGCATAGACCACAGCTGTCTGAGTGCTAAAACTGCACTGAAATGGTCGAGGCACAGCACCTTGCTTTCTGTAATCTATTCATAAGATTTTATATTTGAATCAGTTTCAGGTATATTTTTAAGAAGGGATTTTGATTATTTAATAGCTTCTGATGCTACCAAGAGTTTAAATATGCATGTTTGAAACAAATCCCACGCTTCACAGGGAAGTGTAGTTGCTTTAATAAGCCAATAAGCCAAGATTTGCCTCATCTGGATTAATTATTAGAATTTTTTTTATTATTGTTAAAAAATGTGAAGCATAGGTCTAGATCAAGTCACACTGTACAATCCTAAACCTTGGGTTACCGCTATTATTTGCATATTCACACTGTAAACAGTAATAACTACATAAAAACAAGACTGCATTTGGTTTCTGACCAAAAAATAAAAACCGTTGAAAATAAAAATATTTTGACCACTGACAATGTGTACATTTTAACGATTTACTCCTGCAGCCATATTTCTGGAACCGAATCTCACGGGGCATTTGAAAATAAAGAGGACAAAAGGAAGGTTTATTAAGACTCAATATCTAGAAGAGCACTGAGATATCTTCAATACTTCTTGGGTTACAGACATGCAAACTTTGAAGAAAAACCTGAAAAGTGCCGTTTCCCCATTTTTTGAATGGTCACCTTTGGCACATAATGCAATAAACATTATTAAAGTCAACAGATTTGACTAATCGAGCTACCGATCTCTGTGTGAAAATAAGATAATGATGCTGCCATCTCTCTGAAGCCATTTTTACCCCTCTGTAACTGTACAAAACAGTGGATGACTACGTAAATATTCATCCATCACATTTAATATTTTGTCTTTCATCACTATACATGTATGTGTTGTATCTTCCCCTTGTTCTAACAAACTGCCTTCAATGTCTACAAAGAGCAGCAACTGGTATTTTAACAGGAAACAGGAAGCATGTTGGCGTTTTCCAGTGCTAGCCTCACTGCATTAGCTCCCGGTTAATTTGTGGTTTCATATTTTAATGTGTGTTTAAAAGGCCTTGCATGGCCTAGCTCCTATATTCTTGGTTTTCTCCAAAAAATATTCTTGATTTGTTGCAAAAAAAAAAAAAAAAAGGCACATTGCCACTACTGCTCTTAAAAAAACTAATTATTAAAATCATTAATTTCATCAATTATTTTCAAAGCAAAATTTGAATTGGACCCAATTACACAGTTTTTCAGATTTCCGAATCTAGATTACAAGTGCTGCATTTGCACAAATAACTGCGTCTGAATGGTCCATCTCTGATGATTGTGCCAATGTAATAAATGTATTTTTTTTTTTTTTTAGACAAGTTATATTAAATTTTTGTTCCTGAAATCCACCCTTCTGCTGAGATCAGAGTAATCCAGTTTTATTTAATCAAAAGCATCCCAATCTTATTAAATGTTCTGAACAACACAAACTGAGGGTTTAATCCAGATCAAAACCAAGACTGGATTTTCTGATCTAATCTGAATTCAGAATCCTGTTTTTCTTTTGAACACTTTTCAACATTTGATCCAATCTGATGATTAAAAAAAAAAAAAAAAAAAACACTGGCTCCTGGTTTAACCAAAGATTTTTATTTTATTTTATTTTATTTTACTCCAGAAAAGCCATTTCTTTGATTCTAGGTGGATTGTTAAAAGCAACACACTCTTGTTGTCCCTGATGATAATTATAGGTGCCACACAAAAAGGGTGACCAACATAAAAACTGCATTTCTTCCTCAAAAGGAAAACATTTTTTGTCAGTCTTATATCCTTTTAAATGTCATCATTTCCAGGAGTAAAGGTGTTTTGGTTAGTATGCATGCAAAAAAAGATAGAAATAGAAGAAACCAACCTGTTTGTTTCTCAGTATCCCCGTGTTTGAATGCTTCTTCATTCTTCGTGTCTCCGCTTTCCTCTGTAATAGATGCCATCTTTGTCTGTTGTTCCTCAGTGTCTTCAAGTTTGAATGTTTCTTCAATCTTCACATCTTCACTCTCCACTTTAATAAACGCCATGTTTATAACGTGGATCTCAGTCACTTCAGCAGGAGTTTTTCTGTGTTTAAGATGAGAATAATGAACAGACAGAAAAATAAATGCACGCTAAATCTCAATCAGCTCACTAGTTCAGTAGTCAGCACACTAGTAAGGGACTTAATGGACTTAAATGACCCGAGTAGCACTACAAATTAATAAAAGAGCACAGATCATACAGACAACTAATATTTGGTAATTTGAGATTTACATTTGGCATGTATTGATGTGTAGATTATATTTAATGGATTATATTTTCATGAAAACATTGTCAGCTGACTTGTATAAGTTATCATTACACACGTTTGTGTTGAACGTGTTGTATTTATATGCTGCTTATCAACAATGAATGGTTTGATGGAAAGGAGGTGGTTTAAAAGATCAGTTTCTCTATCATCACTTGCCTGTTTGGATGTGCTTTACTCATTAAAAAACTGTTATAAGACACATTATAATGCTACAGTCAAAAATAATGATTCCATTATAATTTCATACGTTTTCTACTGAACTGTATTCACGGATTGTGTTGATTTAAACACTTTAAATTATTAAAAACACGAACCTTTTTCCTGCAGAGTGGAGCGACGCAGCCCTATGACGTCATACCAAAACAAAAGTCTTCTTCTTGTAAGATTTGCAGCAGACTACACTCATCACAGGCGTATTGCTGCCCTCCTCAGTCCGTTTGAAGATTTAATTAGCTCATAAAGTCCAGTGGGGTGTAAATTGTACAAACTTTGTTCTTATTATTGTTATTAAGAATTGATTTTTAAAGATAAAGATGAAACTCCAGATTCCAACAGCTCAAAAAACATGATAATTCAGGATAAACATGATAAATAATGCGTTTTTTTTTTTAATTGCATAAGATTTGATTTAATGAATTAGATTTAGAAGTTTCCCAAACATGTTTGACATTAAAACCAAAACTAATCACTTCACATGTAAACTTTGAAAAGAAAATCTCAGTGGTATTGGTATCATCTTTCTATCACTTGAATCAATCGTTTATGTTATCACCTGTTTTTGGTATAGAAACTCATTTTAGCGTTTGAACGGGACTTTTATTTTGATGCGGCGGCATGACGTCACACGGCGGCGCTGCGGCGAACACCTTCGTCTCTGATTTGGCTGAAGAAAAGTGCGTTTTTTTTTTTTGGAGATATGGAAAATTATATTAATTTAATTTCTAATAAGAAAGCTATGAAGACTCTTAGAATTTGTTCTGCACTTAATGTTTTCATTTAAATAATTTCATGTAAATCTCTAGCCTTTTTCTTGCTTTTTTGTATTTCATTTTTTGTATTATTACTTACTGTATTTTGTATTGCTCCATTTTTGTGACTGGCTTTAAAGTATTGTCAATGTTGTTGTTTAGTTTTTTTTGATTCTGACCCTTATTCATATTGTATGTATTTATATTGGTTTAAAATAAATTAATACATTGAACTTGAACAAAAACGGCTTGTGTAAAATAATTATAATAAAGAATCATATCAAATGATGGTAAATAATCAGCTAAAATCCAGATAATTTCAGACAAACATCTGTAATGACAACAAATAATGTTATTATCTACAAATGCCTAAATATGAAATATGAAGCGACTGAGATCTGCACCGAAATGAAAATTCACGAGATAAATAATATTTGAGCATTTAAATATTGAAACATTTGGATTTGTGCTGAATGAGAGCTTTTAAATTGATTAGTTTTAGCTTGACATTTATATTTCGCCGAAATCCAACTTTAGAGGATTTGTTGTGGAGAAAGGGGAACTAAAAAGACCTAAATGTTTGTAAATGTTTTGCTTTATTTGCCGGTATTTTAACCTACATTATTTCCTAACGTAATGATAAATTGTGACGTACAGTTTACTGATTTATACTGTTTTTTCCTCTCAAGACGCTTATAGGACTAGCGTTTTTTTATCCATTTTTTAAATATCTTGAGTTTTTTCTTTTGTTTAATACATTTCGTCAAAATCTAGAAAATATTCTTGTTGTCGTTTTGAGTAAAGAAAACGCTATACTTTATTATTATTATTATATAACGTAATATTATTAAAAAACGTTATTTGTTTTTTTTTACTCAATGGTAATGTAGTAGTAATAATACAGAGGAACGCAGGAACAAAAACATTTAAATAGCAGTTCAGCTTGTGAAAAAATTTGTTTTGAAGCTCTACTTTATGCAGTTTTTGGTTTTGTAATCAGCAAATATTTGTTAAAATCGCTGTCGGCCAAAAAAAATAAAATAAATAATAAAAAAATGATATATATATATATATATATATATATAGGATGTAGAATATGGTCATACAGAATATGTGCCATATAAGCACTAATAAATAAACTAATAAATTGTTCTCTATACTAAAGCGTTCAGCTTTATTGCGCCACCTAATGGTGATCCAATGAATGAGATTCAGCTGTGACTGGGCTTTATTTAACCTTGTGGCCTTGCCCAATGCACATCGTACTGATGAACAGTGTTGGGGGTGACTTTTTCAAGTAACTAGTAGTGTAACGCATTACTTTTTCATTTTCAAGAAAATATCTGAGTTACTTTTTCAAAAAACTAACACCAGTTACTTTTTGTTTCCTTTATGTATTTAATCCCATTTTAACCAATTAACCAATGACTTTGCTGCTGACCTTTGATCCAATTCAACCATATACTGCAAAAATACTTTTCTTACTTAGATCTTTTTGTCTTGTTTACAGCCAAAATATTTTTTTAAAAATCTTAAATTATATATATATATATATATATATATATATATATATTTATTTATTTTTTTACAAAAACAAGTCATAATAATTTGCCAATGGGGTAAGCAAAAAATCTTATTTCAAACAGAAAACAAGATCATTTAGCCCCATGTGGGAGATTATTTTGCTTGTTTCAAGAATTTTTACTTCTCTAGAAAAACCTTCTTGATTTAAGAAATATATATTATAATATATTATTAAGAGATATTTTTTTAGGCAAAAAAATCTAAAAAATAAATAAATAAATACATTTTTGCAGTGTACCAATAGGCAAAACTTACTTTAGATGAACTAACATTTGTGTTTTTTCTCATTGCTGAAGAGTGTTGAACTTTCTTTTCTACAGTTCCACTGTAAAGATGGGAATTTATTTTACCTTTAGCCTTATTCACTTAATTTCATTTTGGTGTGAAAGGGCTTTTACATTTGATAAGAATAAATCTTTTTATATTAAAAACAAACAAGCAAGCCCTGCCCAGATTTAAAAAGTAATGCAAAAGTAACACAAAAGTAATGTAACGCACTACTTTCCATAAAAAGTAACTAAGTAACGTAATTAGATACTTTTTTAGGGAGTAGCGCAACATTGTAACGCATTACTTTCCATAAAAAATAACTAAGTAACGTAATTAGTTACTTTTTTTACTGAGTAACGCAATATTGTAACGCATTACTTTCCATAAAAAGTAACTAAGTAACGTAATTAGTGACTTTTTTAGGGAGTAGCGCAACATTGTAACGCATTACTTTCCATAAAAAGTAACTAAGTGATGTAATTAGTGACTTTTTTAGTGAGTAACGCAATATTGTAACGCATTACTTTCCATAAAAAGTAACTAAGTAATGTAATTAGATACTTTTTTAGGGAGTAGCGCAACATTGTAACGCATTACTTTCCATAAAAAGTAACTAAGTAACGTAATTAGTTACTTTTTTTACTGAGTAACGCAATATTGTAACGCATTACTTTCCATAAAAAGTAACTAAGTAACGTAATTAGTGACTTTTTTAGGGAGTAGCGCAACATTGTAACGCATTACTTTCCATAAAAAGTAACTAAGTAACGTAATTAGTTACTTTTTTACTGAGTAACGCAATATTGTAATGCATTACTTTTAAAAGTAACTTTCCCCAACACTGGTGATGAGGCAGGTCTTTGTGACATTAAACTGGTGTGCGCTTTTGTTTTTGTTCACCCTAGACCTAATGGCACCGAAAGACGAGAGTCAAGAACTGAATGAAACGGAAGAGAAAAATCTCACGGCTGGAGAAAAATCTTTTAAAACAGAAGGCACGCACCTTAAAGTCCACACTGGAGAGAATGTGTTCATGTGTCCTCAGTGTGGAAAGAGCTTTACAAAGAGCAAATCCCTTGATGCCCACATGAGGATTCACACTAGAAAGAGTCCTTACTCCTGCCAACTGTATGAGAAGAGCTTCAGACACAAAGATGGTTTTAGGTCACACATGAGTGTTCACACTGGAGAGAGCCCTTTCACCTGCCAACAGTGCGGAAAGGGTTTTAATCAAAAACGAAGCCTTAAATTCCACTTGAAAATCCACACTGGAGAGAATCTGTTCATGTGTACTCAGTGCGGAAGGAGCTTTACGCAGAGAAGAACCCTTAATATCCACACAAAAACACACTCTGGACAGAAGCCCCACGTCTGTGAACTGTGTGGGATGAGTTTGTCAGTGAACGCAAATCTGAAAATTCACATGAGGATTCACACCGGAGAGAAGCCGTTCGTCTGCCAACAGTGTGGAAAGACTTTCAGAGGTAAAGGAAACCTTACTGTTCACATGAGAGTTCACTCTGAAGAGAGGCCTTACAAATGTCTTCAGTGTGAGAAGAGTTTCAAAAATAGCATAAACCTGAAACGCCACATGCAAACTCACTCTGGAAATAAACTGAGTGTGACAAAAGGTTAGAAAAAGGAGCAAATATCAGGAATTATCTGTGCGTTCACTCTGAAGAAAGACAATTTGATTGTGTTCAGTAAAAACATCACACTTAAACATACACATTAAAGTCATGTAAATGTCAAGACCATTTGTGTTCTTTGTTAAAGAGCATCCTTCCAAAAAATGTGAATGTAGCTTATTTTAAATGAAATGTATCCAAAAAAAGAAAATGTTATTTGTTGTTTAAAAGCAGAGGCTCTGTTCTTTCTTTTGATAGATTTTTTTTGGAAAGAGTTCAAGTACAGTTCAAGGTGTATTTTCACTTAAATACCAGTTTATTTGCAATATAAAACTTCTTAATTTGTGATAGTTTGCCCAAGAATGAAAATTATCCCATGATTTAGTTGCGCTCAAAGCATCCTAAGCGTATATGACTTTCTTCTTTCAGACGAATCCAAACGGAGTTATATCAAAAAAAGTCCTGGCTCTTTCAAGCTGAACTATCCCTTAACTAGTAGTTTAATCAGAATGTACTTTGAAGTGTACTTTCATAAACTAACCAGTAATTTGCCATGATATGCTGAATCAAAACACATGATGAAGGAGTTGGATCAAAAGTCTCTTAATAATAAATCCACAAAGAGAAAATGCAGGAGTAAATGTGGCACAAACGTAAAACAGTCCATAATGGACCAAGTACCTAAAGGAGACCCAGGGCTTAAATAACTGGGAGAAATGTAATCAAGAGGAAACAGAACAGGGGCCCATTCTGAGATGATGAAATTCTGAGATCCACAGTCCTGCCAGGATAAAAACCCACTTTGGAAATGATGCAGGAAGGAGGTAGGACTGATGAGAGACTGAGCCGCAGGAGGTGGAGATCCTGGTGGAGCCGGAACAGATGGAGAACCAGTTGACTCCCCTGGAGGGCCAAACTTATGACTGAGGTTGAGATGGGGACCTCGGGGGAGCTGGAGGGATGAGGTGAAGCCAGGAGAGGAATAACTGGCATAGTAGCGGCAAGTTGATGGGTGAAAAAGTGGAGCCAGAGGGACGAGGGAGTCCGGTGGAGTCAGTCAGATGGCAGACAACATTGGAAACGAGGGATCAAAGAGCTGAGGGGGATTCCAGGGCTCAGAGGCTGAAGGTGGACATGGGAGATCCTCACACCTAGATGTAAACATGGATCCACACAACTAAGTGGAGCAGAATAAGAAAAGGCCAAGGGACTGACAGGAGCCAGTGGAGGCTAAGCCAAGGAACAGGGGTGCCCCTCATTTTTTATTTGTGCATCCTCGTTTCCTTTTCTCGCGTCTTAGCTCCACCTCTTAGGATATAAGGGAAGGATGCAAGGAAAGGAATTGAGAACAGAGGAATCAAGGGGTGAACTTTGGAATATTCTTGACCACTTACGTGTCACTTCAAAGCATCATCAGCTGAGCTAAAGGGGTCTGCCCTTATGTTGTTATATACGGCATTAATAAAATTAAGAAATATATGACATGTATGGTTTGTTTAAACTGCAAAGTTAACATATAAATGTAAATTATTATGACAGATGTGAAGGGCAGGAGCATTTAGAGATTTTTTGCTGAAAAAGACTTCCGCATGGGTTGCAACTGTTTGTCCTCACTCAAGACTCCTCAGGAAGCTTCCTCGATCCTCGCGGTGCAATTAATGACAAAGAAGTAGAGTCAAAAGTTTTGTGAACAATAGCTGTCATCACACAAATGAATGCATGACTCAGATTAACTGTAGAGCATGTTTTTTATCATGATTTATTATTCATCTCATTATTTTAGCATGATTAAATTAGTGATGTCAATCAGTTAAAACAATGATTAATTAATCACATATTTTTCCTGAAATGAATCCCGATTTATCCTACCTGACATTAAAGCTTTTAATTATACTTTTATACTGCAATAATTTTACATGAGCGCTTCAAATTAATGTAGATACAACATATAGAACGTATTTAATATTTGTTTAATGCCATGTTTTTTTATGACTGAAGGCAAGTATCACTGATTTCAACTGATGTCTATGATTTTCTCTCCTAATAGTTAACCATTTGAGAGCTATCACTTTAACATTTATTAACTTGAAACAATCTTCTCATAAACCTATTATACTAAATGCCACATAGGCTAGCTACATGCGCCCTTCGGCAAGAAAATATATCAATGTGAAGTTATAAATCACTAAATTATATACAAAAAGATAAAACTGAAATCTACAGAAGTTGTTAATTTGCTCTTTTTAATTTTGTTCTTTGATTAACAGACATCACAGCTAGGGTTGCCAAGTTCTGCAAAGGAAAATAAGGGACATTATAAGGGACAGTCAAAAAAGTATCTTTTTTGCTTGAATTAAATGCTAAAATGAATCATAAACACGTTTTTTTTTTTACCTATTCTTGTTCTAAAAAGAATTATGTCATATAAAAATGTCACACACACACACACACACACACACACACACACACATCTCTTGAAACAGTTAAATAGTTTCACTCTTTAATTAAGCAACTTAATACCGCTGCCTTGCTCAGACATTAACTCCACATTCAGTGTATATATATTTCTCTACTCTGCATGTAGATTATACGGGACAAACTTTTATGTCTTAAATACGGAACGATTCCGTATTATACGGAACGGTTGGCAACCCTGATCACAGCAGCTGGGTATTAGAATATTTTGCCTGGCGTTACTTTAAAGGCTGCTTCTGCAGAAATTGATGTGGATCTGACACTGCTTTGAATGTGTATAAATAATAAATACTTACATGCACAGTTTTAAGGCAGCTTTAATCACCTTTATTTCTTAACTGATGGCATAACTGCAACATTGCATACTCGCAGTTTCATTTCTTCAGCGGTTGTGGGTGGGGTGGCCAAAACTAGCCCCGCCCATGCGTTAATTGCATTAAAGATTTTTAACGCGTTAAAATTAAAAATTGATCTCCTGCATTAACATGCTAATGTTGACACCACTACTGATTTGAAAATGGTTTTCAAAGCGTGAATTTTAAGATTTGAAGTTTTCAGTTGATGTATAATTTCTCATGATTTCTAAAGGGAGAAAGGCAACGAAGAAAGTCTTTTTGTGACAAATGTCAGAACTTCTGTTATGAAGTACATTTCTGAGGTTCAATTTTTTGTCATAAAGTAATCTGTTACTTTTGCTACATAATTTTTAACACAAAAAAGTGGTCAAATATCTATTTAGTATTCTTCGACCTTCCCAACGAGACATAGTTTGTCATGATTAGATTAGGATTTATTTGTAAAATGCTGAAGTAAACTTCGGGGCGATGGCAGTTAAAGGGTTAACCCTTGTCTGTTATTCTCCTGGCCAAGAAGCATAGCTGTCTCACTGTAAATACTAAACTGCGTAAGTCCATGTAACAAAATCACACATTTAAGTGACCTTGATTCAATAGCAGTGAACACAGAGACTATCAAGGGTGTATATGAACAAGTTTAATCAATGGCACTAGGTATAACCCAGCATATATTTAGGATTTCAAAAAGGTGAAAGTGAGTGAGAAAGACAGACAGACAGAATGGCAAGCTTTACACATTACAAACGCTGCAAGGAGCCCAAATCACCTTTTAAACATGTTAAACTTACAGTTCATCTAGAAAGGATACTTGCATTAGTTGTGATTAAGAATGAATCTGGCCTTCTGGGAGGAATGAAATGTATGACGTTTGTGAATAAAAGTGCCACAATGGCAACTCATTGTGTTCATTGAATTGATTCTTCTCCCTTGTCTCACCACATATTTACCCAAAAAAAAAGAAAAAGAAAAGAAGAAGATATCATTAGAAAATAGGGAAGTAACCCTGCCTTAAATTAACGACTGATGGTTCGTTCAGGTCTATGGCACTGCATATGTTTTTATTAACGTGGGATTCCACATTCATTTGTTAGGAAAGGACAATATTTGGCTGAGATCCAACTATTTGAAATCTTAGGGTGCAAAAATCTGAGAAAATGTTCTTAGCAATGCATATTACTAATCAAAAATTAAGTTTTGATATATTTACGGTAGGACATTTCATGGAACATGATCTTTACTTAATATCCTAATGATTTTTGGCATAAAAGAAAAATCGATAATTTTGACCCATACAATGTATTGTTGGCTGTTGCTACTTTAGACTGATTTTGTGCTCTAGACTCACAAATGAGCAATTACAGTCCAGGCACCAAAGACGCTTATAAACACATTCATTTTGATTAATTGTCTCCATTATCATCATCTTCTTCTACATCTCCTCTGTTTCCTCCTTCTTCATAATTCTTTTCTTCTTCATCATCATCATCATCATAATCATCTACAAATGATAAGAATAACTGGTCAGAAAGCATGCCTTTATGCCTATGGCTTGCATGGAGCATTCGGAATATATAGAGATTATATATTTTGTAATGCATATATATCTTTTTTTTTTTTTTACACTACTACTTTTGACATATTTTGACCTCCTTTATTACCTTCTGTAATCATCTGCAGCACATGGTGTCCGATTTCCTCCACTCCTTTTTTTAAAAAATACAACAAAATAAATAAAATCACACTGTAAGCTCATGTGTTATTTTTAAGATTATGCTACATATTTAGGCCAATCTTTCATTCTTTCAGCAATTTTGACATTTTTTGGTTACAATTTATTTTAAGGTGTCCTTGTTAAGGTGTAATTATACATTTCAGTACTGAGTAAAAATGATTAACTACATGTACTTACTAAATGGTTAGGGTTAGGAATAGGGTGTGGCTTAAAGTTACTTGCATGTAATTATGCATAATGTATTGTTATTATAATAGTAAGCACTAAAATATTCTTCACAACAACTTTTGTATTTCTACAGTTGTGAGTTTAATTAATGTTTATTTTTTCTCCATGATGCCTTTGTAAATTACTTATTTATAGCTGTCTTGAATAACGAACGAAGCTCCAATTAGCTTCACTTGTGATTTGCTTTGGAGAAGAATAACCAAATGTATTACCTTCCTTGACCAATTTCTTTAAGTGTCTAATCAGTGGCTTCTTGTTCATCATCTTCAGGATTTGAAGTGTGATCAACAGAGCGTCTTCATGACCATGATGCTGCATCATCAGATGCGCCATATCTTGTGCACTCGCAGCTCCCAGATGAGCATGTGGAATTTTCTGATGCTTTCCAATATGCCCCTTGAAGGCATGTAGGTGCTGATGTCCAAGGCTATGAAGTATGGTGTGCAGTATTGCATATACCATTGTGTTTCACTTGTTCACGTCTGTTGACAAGATTGAAAGGATTTTAACTCACTTTATGTCCACTGTGGATCTACACACTGAAATGCTGTTTGCATTATGACATGATGACATAGTTATTAACCCTCTGGGGTCTGAGGTGATTTTGGGGCCCTTGAGGTGTGCTGACATGCCCTGACATTTGTGCTTATTTCAGCTACTTATAACATACTATTTGCCCATATGTATTTTTCTTGTATTCAGCACACACTGTGCTACAATAATATGTGAGAAAGATAGATGTACATGTTTGCATTTTGTGGAAAAAAAATATTATGCGTGGTTAGCACATTTTAGGAAAAAACATTAATCTAAAAGATGGCCTAAAAAAACCTACTGAATAGTTCTGACGAAATCATTTGAGTAATCAGTCTTGTAAGCTAGAATATTTACTTCACAATGATGTGAGAATCATTCCAACCACTTCATCACAAACAAAGATATAATAATTTGAATTTTGAAAGTAAGTTTTTTGGCCAGCATTGCCATATTCATGGGAGTGTTAATAGCTCTGAATATTCATGTAATTCACACAAGGAGAGACAAAAGACACTCCCACAATGGCTAATGTTCCCCCATCAGAGTGAATGTTCCCCCATCAAGTTGGAGCACTGTGAAGAAAGAATGTGAGAATGCTCAAAGATTTTCATCTATTTTATTGTAATTCCTCTATGTGGAAAAGTGTTGTGCCTTGCTTGCTGTGCTAAAAATGTGAAGATATATTAACACTTTTGCTTTTCTATCTTAGATTTTTTTGTCTTGTTTCCAGCCAGAATATCTAAAAATTCTTAAATCAAGAAGGATTTTCTAGACAAGTAAAAATTATTGTCTTGTTTTCAGAAAAAATAAGTCAAAATTAAGTGAGGTTTGGCTTAAACCAAGCAAAATAACCTGCCAATAGGGTAAGCAAAATAATCTTATTTCAAACAGAAGACTAGATTATTTTGCTTACCCCATTGGCAGATTATTTTGCTTGTTTCAAGCAAAAACTCACTTAATTTTCTAGTGTCTGAAAACAAGACATTGTTTACTTGTCTAGAAAATCCTTCTTGATTTAAGAATTTTTAAACAAGACAAAAATCTAAGATAGAGATTTTTTTGCAGTGTGAGCAGCACTCAGATAACAATTAGAGAATCTATATTATTATTTAGTAACGTCAAACAAGTACATATACTTCAATATTATGGCGATGCACATATAATTACATCAGTGAATTATTATATCTGTGCATTTACTCGACCGCAAAAACTGAACTACCCCTGGTATTCCGTACAAATAATGTTAATACAACTACCTCAGATTCAAGTGAAGAGTCATATGTGATGCAGGTATGCGATCACTAAAAACAGTACAGTCCTATTACTTATATATTTTGTTTTATATTACAGCCTATAGAGCATGAAACCTTCATTGCGTCGTAAGAATTTAGATACAATGAATTGTGTAGTAGCCTATTATATGAATTGTACCTATCCTTTTCACTCGATTTCAAACCTTTTAGCCAGGAGTTATAGTTTTAGAAAAACACAGCTATGTGTTCAAGTATATGTAAGAATAGCACGTTAACTAATGCAAATAAGAAACATTACTTGCTCATCAGAACGATCGCGTCACGTGGATCAGCCGCGCATCGCATTCTGTTCTTCATCTGGTGAATTCAGTGTGTATTCCTCTCAGTGTGTCTTCTTCCATAAGCGAACAGTAGCTGATATGAACGCGATGAATTCTCAAAGTTAGTTTGCGGTGATGTGGGCGTTAACATTCCCGCGCGGCTCACATGGCTAATTATCATATCAAAAGCGGAGGCGTCAACTTCATTATCGTTAATGAACACTGAGCGCAAAACTCAACATGTTGGTTTCATACGGATTACTTTATAACAGAACATTTGTTTTCGACAAGACTTGCTTTATTTAAAAGTAGAGATATTAAGCTTTCTATCCATGTATATTAACTGTCTGTGTGCTGAGCCTCCACCGAGTTAAAGATACATTTATTGAGGCGTTTCTAATCGCAGTGCGCGGAGACGCTGAAGACAGAAAAAACACCCCGTCTTTTTTCTTTATTTTAAAAATGAACAAAGTTCAGTTGTTATTCTGAGTGTACACAAAAAAAAGTATACACTTAACCATTTTGAATGATGTATAACTCGTATTTGTGTGACTAATATCGACAGAGCAATTTTAGTATCTTTCGCACTGATCTTAAAAAAAGTGAGCTGGTCGCACCGGCGCGACCGTCGACCCCAGTTAATCCGACCAGGTGTAAATGCTTACATCACGTTACTCTCCCAAATGGGCTTTTTACTAAAACCGTATTGTTTTTTTAAAAGATGTCATCGGCTGCAACATTCACTTTTACATGTTGTTTGAACTGAAATGGCAGTGTGTGCACAACCACTCTATAATGATCAAAATCCACCCAGTGCCTTTTTGAAATCCTGATAAATCTTAAATCATAGTTCTGCACAGGCCCCTCCCACAATTGTTGACTGGCATTGGTGTTTCAGCATTGACCCACCCTGAGTGAGCACTTAACAGCTGGAGCAGGTGTAGACAAGAATGTCTCCTAAGCCATTGAGATGCTTTGTTGTTGGATGTAATAATGAACATCTGAGCTGCTAAGACTGTTAAGATGGTTTAAGCTGGTCCTTAGCTGGTCATGTACTGGTTCTGCACCAGCATGAACCAGCAAAGGACCAGCTTACACCAGCAAAAACCAGCATACCAGCATCAAAACCTACCTAACCAGCATATGCTGTTTTTTTTCCCCAGGGTTCTCCATGTTGTACCAGCATAAATGGTCATGTGACAGAACTGTTTTTGACAGAGTAAAAGACGTGTTGTTTTTCCCTACCTTTGAGAAATTTTAATCAAAGTATGTTACAGACTTTTCATTAAGACCCCAAAGAATTATATAAACTTGTGGAAAATGGGCATCTGATGACCCCTTTAAACCAGTTTAAACCAGTGTGTTTTCATGATTATAATTACTTTAACATTAGTTCACGGGACATTCTGAGGAAGCTTTGATACATAGTTATTAATGCACTGCAAAGAAATATAATTAAAGTATTACAAAAATTGAGAACCTCTCAGAGAAGAATTTGGGCTAAGTAGCTCTAATTGCATATATGTGACCCAGGACCACAAAACCAGTCATAAGTGTCAATTTTTCAAAATTGAGAATTATGTATCACCTGAAGATTTAATAAATAAGCTTTCCATTGATGTATGGTTTGTTAGGATTGGACAATATTTGGCTGAGATACAACTATTTGAAATCTGGAATCTGAGAGTGAAAAAAAAAAAATATTGAGAAAATCGCATTTAAAGGTGTACAAATTAAGTTCTTAGCAAAGCATATTATTAATCAAAAATTAAGTTTTGATATATTTATGATAGGAAATGTAAAAAATATTTGAATGGAACATGATCTTTACCTAATAACCTAATGATTTTTGACATAAAAGAAAAATCAATAATTTTGACCCATACAATAATAATAATAATATTTGAAGCTACAGGTAAAGCGTCAACAATTATCAAAACCTTTTTATTTGAAATTTTTATGCCTTTTTTATGCCCCAAAATTTAGATTGTCAGTAGACTACAACAATTAATTGCAAATGTGGTGCCTGGAGAAGTGGGTATACCATAGTATATAATATAGTTTGGGTTTTCTCTGTTTTAGAGATTAAACGTACAATTTGTTTACTGGATCCTTTTGACAGAAAAGTTTACAGGGACTTACCAGTTTAAGAGATTGCTGTTCATTAAAAACTGCTTATTTGTTTCGTAAAAAACCTTTTTTTTAATTTGTTTATTTGTTTTCGGTATTATAAACTGATTCAAATCAGTAATCAATAATAATTAGTAATTTTTTTCCACTCACGCGCCTCCCCTGACATGCTCTCGCGTATGAGCAGGTAGCATTTGGGGAGCGGGAGACAGAGCAGGCATGATCATCAAACATATGGCCAGCAGGGGGTGCTCACCCTGTAGTCTATGTGGGTCCTAATGCCCCAGTATAGGGATGGGGACACTGTACTGTAAAAAGCACTATCCTTCAGATGAGGCGCTAAACCGAGGTCCTGACTCTCTGTGGTCATTATAAATCCCATGACACTTCTCGTAAAGAGTAGGGGTCAATACACAATAAAGCGCTATATAAATGCCTCATTCATTCATTCATATTTCAAAGCAAGCCGGTAACACGGTCCTGACCGCATCATCACTGTCTTTACTGGGTTTTTAGTGCATATCTATTCACATATGACTGGATGTGGTGGACAGTCATGATTTTTTTTAATGCAGGACACTACTGAATGATACGCATCAGAGGGTATTCTTTATCAGGCGGCTTTGCATATACCTCTCCACTACACCACTGTGCTCCTCCCTTCTTGTTACCTGATTATTGCTTCAGATAATTCACCTGTCCTCCTTCGTTACCCTCCTTGTTTGCTTTTCTATTTATTCTCCCAGTGTCTTCTTGTCCTGTGCTAATCCATTGTCATATGTTTCTTTGTGTCTCTCTTGATATTGCGTTTTCCTCCTTGGGGTTGTTTTGTTTATTTTTATTTAAGTTTATTATGTAATAAAAACCCATTGCATTACTGTGTTTGAGTCCTCACTTCATCTCTACCACGCAACCCTGACGGTTATCTCTCTAATACAGGGAAAAGGACACACGTCTCAATCTGAAAACTGTGCCTACTTGGCGTCTAAAAGCTGCTATGTGACAAGGTGTACAATAAACAAGCTACATTTTCATAAGCTATTGACCCCAAAAAACGAGCGTTTAAGGACACAAAAGTAGAGCGCAACGTGTCATATTACTCTCAGAACTATGCCCACTCGAGGGAAACTTAATCACAACACTAAACACTTATTATTTTTAACAGTGTCAAAGGATTATTTCAGCACCCCATGTAAACCTGAAAGCAGGAGATATATTGAGAAACTACATTGTATTGGTCTATGTCAGTGCTCCTTTTCCTTATCTTTAGCTGTAGAAATTATCCAGCTGAATGGCTCAATGTGGAATACCCCAGCATTCACAAATTTGTGTGTCCTTAAATGCTCGTTTTTTTGGGTCGACAAATTTTCTAAAGCTGAAACATGAATTTCAGTCTATCAATAGACTGTATTTGATTCTTAAAGGATTTCTATATTAATTTAAATTTCTTTAGGATTTGTTTAAAACTAGAAATCCATGAAAAATTTCATTTCATTGTGATCTATACATATTGTCTAAGACTATTTAAAAATGTAAACTGTTGACAGACAGTCTCTCCATATTACATCTACATCTTCTAGTTTTTAATTACTTACCTTGAATAATGCTGAACTTCAGTTGTGTCAAACAATTTTGCAGACCTGCTCTCTGCCTTTTATAAGGAAGATGTTGCTCCAGGGACGTATGCAGATTTGTCATTTTAGTATGACTGAGGGCGGAGCTGTTGGGCCTGTGGGGCTTAAGCCACCAATGTTTTTTTCTCTCATGAACTGCATTAATGAATCTCACTCTCAAATGAAGAACATGACCAAATGAATGATTGAATATTTTAATTGATCCCATTTTTCAATAAGCTCTAAGGACACTGGCACACTGAAGCATTCTTTGGATATGTTAGCTCAAAGTTTTGTTAGTTCAGATGTTATTGACCAACTATTTATCACTAAAAAGGTCTAGGACTCAAGTTTCAATTATTGTTATGAAAATAAAAAATGCAGTTGACACCTTTAATATGAAATAAGAGCCTCAGCTGCATCCATTGAGAGAAAATGATACTGTAACAATGACAAAGACAGGTGGATCCAATTGCAAAGCTTTAATAACAGAAATCGTAGTCGTACAAACGGGTCAGACAGGAACAAACATGGGGAACGTAGGACAAAACAAAGAAGCGTCAGTATCCGAGCGTGGAGGTCTGGGGCCGCAGCGAGCAGGGTAATCCAAGGGACAGGCTAGGGGTCAATAGGCGGGCGGAGAACAGTCAGGGAACCAGGAACAAAGGAGCTCGGCAACGGGAGGGCAACCAGGAAAAAGCGCTCGGAATTGACACAGTAAACCATGCAAAACTTCGCAATGAGACTGAGTGTGGGCGTGGCTTATATACTGAGAAAGACCTCAGTACCACTCCCTGGTTATATTAACATCACTCCAGATAAGAATTCGTTATTTTCTTTATTTTTCCTTTTTATCGCTTGCTCTTACATTTACCACTATCTAACTATTTATGTCAACTCGCTAATATAACTCGATTTCATTACAAACACGATACCGTCAGTCTCCGCAGCGTTTAAATGTTGTTGCAATGTTTTCGTTTCTGTCAAGCTTTTACTTGCATCCCTCCCTGCTTGCTTTTTTTGTATGTCTTTCTCCTTTCTAACTCCTCTCATAGCACCGATTGCCTGCTTTCTTACTCACACACACACACACACACACAACACCCTATATCTTTATATATCTGCACGGCACGACCAAGTACATATACATTCAGCATCAACGCAACCACTCCGACCTTACAGTGGAAAACATACTCGCACACAAACACATATAAGCCTGCGTATATCTTACTTAATTGAGCATCACACGCAGCGTGCAGCATTAGCTACACACACACATATATGGGCGCACTAAGGTTTATCACATGGAATGTGAATGGAGCTGGCTCCAGAGAGAAGAGGTTAAAAATATTTAGCCAGCTTAAAAAACTACAGGCAGACGTTGTTTTACTACAAGACACTCATAGACCTGCCACAGCTATAGATGAATTTAAAACAACTGAGTTTCCTAATGTGTTCTCAGCATGCTATAACTCTAGGCAAAGGGGGGTAGCAATTTTAATACATAAAAATATTAATTTCACATTACTTTATACAGTTATAGATCCAGAAGGTAGATTTCTAATCATAAAATTATCTATATTTAACAAAAAGTTATGTATTGTCAGTATATATGGTCCAAATGTTGATGACCCCTCTTTTTTTCATGTTTTTTTTACCGCACTCTCTGAACACCTGGATTGCGCACTTGTTCTTGGGGGAGACCTCAACTTTGGACTAAATAAAGAAATGGACAGGCTCAGTACAGCTGGAACTCAGCGCAATTGGGATTCCACAAATATAGTCAAACAGTACATGAGCGACTATGGACTTTGCGATGCATGGCGTTCTTTGCACCCCAACCGTAGGGAATATACTTTCTTCTCACATGTCCATCACTCTTACTCTCGTCCGGATTATTTCTTAGTCAGCAGCTCACTGCTGAGTGACATTTCAGACACAGAGATACACCCTATAGCTGTCAGCGATCATGCTCCTATATCTTTAACTTTAATAAATAAGAAGGCCACCCCGCCAAGTAAAAACTGGAGATTTAATACATCACTATTTCAAGAAAGAATGGGCTTTATATTTAGAATACAATGACCTGCCTGGAACATCAGCATCTGTTCTCTGGGAAGCAGACAAAGCTGTGATGAGAGGTAGAATAATCTCATTCTCATCACATGAAAAGAAAAGAGAAATTAAATGTATTCAGGAACTAGAAGAAACCATCAAATCCTTAGAAGAAGCCTATGTATCCTCCCAGGAACAGGGAATGCTGCACAAATTACGTAAAGCAAAACTAGAATTAAATGAAATTATTAATAAAAAAACGAAATTCTTAGCACAAAGACTTCGCTGGCAAGAATTTGAACATGGTAACAAATCAGGTCAATTCCTAGCTAACCAGTTAAAAATAAATAAAGAAAAAACAACTATATGTGCTATTAAAGACTTAACTGGGGACATAGTATATGACCCTGAAAGAATAAACAATACCTTCAGGGACTTTTACAAATCTTTATATTCACCACAGATTAACCCATCAAAAGACAAAATTGACCAGTTTCTTGATAATATATAAAGAGTCGCCTCAATAAAAATGATGGTTTTGCCAAGAATTAATTATCTATTTGCAATGATCCCGAGCAAACCATCACCTGACTGGTTTAGATCTCTGGACTCCTCCATTTCTAAATTCTTTTGGAAAGATAAACCACCGCGTATTAGCTTAAAAACATTACAAAAGACCAAAGATAAAGGAGGACTAGATTTGCCTAACTTTCACCACTATTTCTTAGCCAACAGGATTCAACACATTTTAGGGTGGTTAAAACACACCCTTTTCGATGAACCTTGGCTAGATGTAGAACAGGCATTATGCAATAATATAGAAATTTGGGATCTGCCATTCATCATTAAACGACACGTATGCTTCAAAAGCATCAGTATCAGCTCTTCTCTGACAGCATGGTGGGAGTTTCTAAAAATGACTGAGTCTTCACTAATCCCATGCAAACGTACTCCCATCTGTAACAACCCTGACATATTAATAAACAATAATGTGATAAACTTCACAGACTGGAGTAGAAAAGGTATTAAATACCTGGAACATATATTCGAAGGGACAGACTTTATTCCCTTTGACATATTAGTTAAACAATATGGGATTAATAAAAACAGATTTTTAGAATATCAACAAATTAAATCTATAGTAAAAAAGAAATTTAAGCCTAATCATATTAAATTACAAATACCACCAAGTGTGGCAGATTTTCTTAATCTCAAAACCCCAAAATTAGTGTCTAAAATATACAGGACACTTTCTAAAATAGATGAATCAGTATCGCTTCCTATTGCAAAATGGGAGGCAGATCAGTCAGCTAGGACCATAATTTCTGGTCTCAAATATGTTCAAAATCCTTTGAACTGCTTAGGAATCCCGGTTTACAATTAATACAATACAAAATACTGCATAGAGTACACTACACAGGTCATCGGATGTTCAGGATGGGCTTTACAGATTCTAATAACTGCTCACACTGTCAAGACAATACTCCTGACAATTATATCCACGGCTCTATGGTTCTGTCCACCTGTTCAGAGGTTCTGGTATGGGATTTGTGAAGACTTAACAAAGTGTCTTAAATGTTCCATTCCAGCCTCTCCGTCAGTCTGCCTGTTGGGTGACCTTGATGGTATCACTACAGAAGGTAACACAATCCTCATGGCTTTCACCGCCTTATGCATTGCCAAGAAGACAGTCCTCATGAACTGGAAAAATAAAAATAATCTTAATATCAACGAATATAGAGATTGCTTGTTGGACAATATTAATCTTGACACAGCTTCTGCTGCCACATTAGATCATTCTCTCTGGGCTCCTTTGATCAGCTCCATCACCTAGTGTGGGTGGGGGGTCCTGATTCTGTCCGGCTTTGATTTTTGTTGTTGGCGTGGGGGGCCAAATGGGCTTGGGGCGTCTGGGGGTTCCCTGGGGGGTGGGGTTCTTCGGGGATTCGGTCCTGGCCTGGATGGGGTACTGGTGGCTCTCGGGTGTTGTTGTTTTTTTTTTTCTGGCGACTGCACGCGGCGCTGCTGGGGAGGCCTGTGTCGGCGGACGTAGGTTGCCGGCCTGGCGGCTGTGTTGCTCCGGGGTAGGTCCGAGGGGGGGTTCTGGGGGCGCTCTGCCTCCGGGCTGGGATTTCGGCTGGCCCTGGGGGGCTTTGGTCCTGGTGGGTGTGCCGCCGGGAGCGTGGGTGGATGCATGCACTTGGGCCCGGCCCTGGTGCGGGGGCCTCAGATGCATCGGTGGGGCCGGGGGCATCTTTAGCTGGTGGGGACGTCGTTACCATCTGTCAGTATTCACTCTGCATGGAGGGGGGGACCCAATAGGGGCGGAGGACTGGTTTAACCTGGGTGTCTATTGTCTTCGGTAGTCTGGGAGTTGACTGAATGATGGGGAGGGGATAGTTTTTCCTCTGCTGTGGGCCCTGGTCTGGATGGGCCTGGGCCCCCCGCCCGGGATGGGTTTGGGGCAACGGGGGTGCCTATGGGGGTCAGCGGGGGAGCTGGCTCCAACAGGGGGGGGCACTTTGCCCCCTCCGATGTTTTCCTCCCCATCCCTAATGCTTCCCCTCTCCCGCCCCATCACACCAACATACAGGTAGGGTTTTTGGGGTGCGGGTGTGTCGCTGGGATGCAGGGGAGTTGGGACTCCTCTGTCTCCTCGTGGCCTCCCGCATCCCAATCATACATCATTACTTAGACACTCTCATTACTTACTGTCACATGACACATACATATAGGGCCTTGGGGGTGGGCACTCTGAACGGCGTCCAGAGGGCGGTCTGTTCATTTAGCCTTCCCTCTGGTGCCGATGCCCACTTCTCAATTTTAAGTTGCACATAGACATTGAGGGCTCTTGGGAGGGGCCGAGCTGACACAAGCTGACACGAGCTGACGGAGGGTGGTTAGTGTCTTGCCCCTCCCGTTTTAAAGCACTTTAGAACAACATACACCAACACTACATTTGAGCGGGTGAGGTGAAGCATGGGGTCCTTTTTTTTTTTCTCACACCCCTGTTCTCTGTTCTCTGTCCGGGGCTGGGGGCTGTGAGGAGGAGCTGGCCATCCGGTCGGGGTCTGGGCTGGTGGTCTTCTTTGCTGCTGCGGGGAAGGGGGTGGTCTTCCTGTCTCCACACCGGAGTGAAGGGGATTTAGCTCCGGGGACTGGCGCTGGCTGCCCCTCTGGGGGTAGTGGTGCCTGGTCCCAGGAGTATAGAGTACAAATGGGGAGTGTGAGTGTGGGTAAAGTGTCCATTTTTTTTTTTTTGTGTGTGTGTCTACATGTGGGGTGAGTGTGTGAATGTTTGTTTGCGTGCATGAGGGTGGGAATAGATGCTTGTGTATGTGTGTGCCTGTTTGTCTATGTCCATGTGTCAGGTCAGGCCTTTGACTCCGCCTCACTCATCATCTAGGGCCTCCATGCCTGCTTCATGCCTTGCGGGGCGGGGTTGTGGTTCCCCACTCACACTATCAAGCATTTACATGGAGGAACCTTATGAATACAAGCGCGTTCACACACACAGGTGTGCACACAGGTGTTCACACAAGCATTCACATTGGTGTAAAAACAGGTGCTCACAGACACTCACTGTCCTAAAATGCTGTTGCTTCAAACATATTTTGTAATATTAGTTTTGTGTGCTGCGCAATAACATTTAACATTTTAGTATTTACTGTGATTCATACAGACATTGGATGTTGTTGTAATTTCTCTGCTGTTGTGTCTTTTGTTGTTTTCTCTCTTTGTCAGCAGGTATGGAAGCAGATTAACTGTGTTTGTTCTCTCTCTCTTTCTCTATCTTTTTTCTCTTTTGTTTTTCTCCTGTAGCAAAAGTTATTAATTTAAACACAATAAACTATGTATAATTAATGGTTATTAATTACACATACTTTATACACTTCTCTGAAACAGCCGAGTCAAAAATAAACCGAACTAATGCCCTCGTCCAGTGAGCATTAGCCGCTTTTATTCTAACTCTAAGAAAAATCAACTTCCTAGCCTTGAAAATTAATCTTTCCCACTGTAATTGGCTAAGTTACAGGACTGGATCAGTTTTGTAACGAAATCAAAGCAGTTTAAGTGACGTGATGTTTGTGAGCAAGGAACACAGCAAGAAATTCATTTGTGAATACAAAATGCGGGTTTATTGAATACGTAAAAGGGGAAAATAAACACTAGCTGGCAAATAACGAACACTAAACAGACAACACATAAAATATAAAGCAAGAGAGAGGGAGAGAGAGAGTGAGTGAGGAGGAGAGAGAGAGTAGACTGGCAATCTTTTACATCAGCACAACCAAATCATCAGAAAAACCTGAATCTCCTTGACCTACAAGGGGCACAGCTTTCTTATTGCATCTAATAGTTAAATGGTTACTTGCATAATGGTTTCCTTTTGTGTGGTGCTTACGCAAAGGGTCCAGATGCCAGCTCAAAGGTAGTCCTGATGATTTAATGGAGATGGAGTCTTCGTTGTTCCATTGCTCGGCTGATCGGATGGTCACAAAGGGGCTGAGGTGTAGATGCCAGGATAGAAAGAGAGAGTCCGGCCTCATGTTGGGGGGAAACCGCATGTGGCTGGGCCACGGGGTTTGCCCCACGGCCTTTCCGTGGAGGACCTCCACGATAACTATCTGAAGATCTTTCGGAAGAAGAGGAGAAGAGAAAGAGAGGGCCAGAACGGGGTGTGAGCCCTTTAAAGTCTGGACAGAGTCACACCTTCCCAAGTAGTTCCGACCAATGAGAAGGCTGGCTTTCTCAGTGGGAGGTTTGAAACTGGGTCTTCGTTTTATGGCCCTTTGTTTCAGAAAAATGTCAGTTTGCATATTTAAATCAATAGGGGTTCAGGCCAGAAATACTAAAGATTATTAGAACGTTAATATGTTGCACTGGTATCAGTATCTAATACACAGCATCTTTCAGAAAATCTACATACGAGTCAAAAGAGACCAAACATGGCATATACTGTATGTGGTTACATTAGCATCCTATCAAGACACAAGCATAAAACGGTTATAAAGTAAGAAATACAAAGGACATGGACAGTCGTAATATACACACACTGATATATGAGCTATGTGTCTTCGTTCACAAAAAGGTTTGTCTGTGAATGAAATAGGGAAGAGTCCATTTCTATGAGCATTGTGTCTTTCCTATGGGGGGAAGTGAGTGAAGAAAGACATTCTGCCTGCATAGTTGCAGATTCTCCTGCATAGTTTTGCATCGTAAACTGACATTATCAGTGGTTGCTAGAAGCGTCCTGGTTGAGACTTTGTCACCCACTGTTGGGTTGGGTGAGGGGAAGTCTGCTTCTTTGTTAATTGAATAAACCACTGATTTGGTTAAATCTAATGAACCATTGTCTGATTGGTCCCTACCCTACACTCCTCTCCTGTTTTCTCTATCCTCCGGTCTTGTCGGTCATAGTATGGTTAAATAAATAAAATATAAAAATTATTAAAAAAAAATAAAAAAAAAAAGCATAGCTACACATACACACTGTTATGTGTTATCTGTGTTGCTGACAGGCCGGGGAAAAAAAAAAAAAAAGGCAAGGCAAGATGGCCGACAGGGGTGAGAGGAGGGGGTTATGGGTAATGTAGTGAAAAATGGTCCATGGTGAAATGGAGGATCCCTCTGATGGTGAAGGGAGGGAGCCACAACGGCACAGTTCATGACAGAGCCCCCCCCTTAGGAGCGGCTTCCAGACGCTCGACACAGTCCAATAACACCAAGGGGAGGGGGGGTGGGACAGAGTACAAAGGGGAGGACCAGGTCCATGCGGGCTGACAGAGATAGGCAGGGCAAAATGTCCAGGAGCTGCCGGAATGGCAGCCAAGCAACAGAGCTGCCAAGGATGCATAGAAGAACACAAAGATGGAGCAGACAGCCTCCAGGGCGGAGCCGGCGGAGCAGATGCCCTCCAGGGCGGATCAGGTGGAGCAGGCACCCTCCAGGGCAGGGTAGATGAAACAGATGTCCTCCAGGGCGGATCGGGCGGAGCAGGCACCCTCCAGGGGAGAGCAGATGAGTCAGACGCCCACCAGGGCGGATCGGGCAGAGCAGGCACCCTCCAGGGTGGCACAGACAGGACAGGAGCTCTCCAGGGCAGAACGGGACTCCCCGAGGGCGGAGCAGACAGGACAGGAACCCTCCAGGGCAGAACGGGACTCCCCGAGGGCAGAGCAGACAAGACAGGAGCCCTCCAGGGCGGAACGGGATCCCCCAGGGCGGAGCAGACAGGACAGGAACCCTCCAGGACAGAACGGGATTCCCAGAGGGCAGAGCAGACGGGTCTGTAACATAGAACATAGACAGACACACACAGAGAGAGAGAGAATCAGATGCCCTCCAAGGCGGATCAGACAGGACAGGAGCCCTCCAGGGCGACGACGCTTGACTCAGGGGGAGGAGCAGCTGCGGCGACGACGCTTGACTCTGGAGGCGGAGCAGCTGCGGCGACGACGCTTGACTCAGAGGGCGGAGCAGCTGCGGCGACGACGCTTGACTCGGAGGGTGGAGCAGCTGCGGCGACGACGCTTGACTCTGGAGGCGGAGCAGCTGCGGCGACGACGCTTGACTCGGAGGGCGGAGCAGCTGCAACAACATGACTTGGCTCAGTGGGAGGAGCAGCTGCAACGATGACGCTTGGCTCAGGAGGCGGAGCAGATGCAAAGAAGCGTCAGTATCCGAGCGTGGAGGTCTGGGGCCGCAGCGTGCAGGGTAATCCAAGGGACAGGCTAGGGGTCGATAGGTGGGCGGAGAACAGTCAGGGAACCAGGAACAAAGGAGCTCGGCAACGGGAGGGCAACCAGGAAAAAACGCTCGGAATTGACACAGTAAACCATGCAAAACTTCGCAATGAGAGTAAGTGTGGGCGTGGCTTATATACTGAGAAAGGCAAGATGGCCGACAGGGGTGAGAGGAGGGGGTTATGGGTAATGTAGTGAAAAATGGTCCATGGTGAAATGGAGGCTCCCTCTGATGGTGAAGGGAGGGAGCCACAACGGCACAGTTCATGACACAGCCCCCCCCTTAGGAGCGGCTTCCAGACGCTCGACACAGTCCAATAACACCAAGGGGAGGGAGAGTGGGACAGAGTACAAAGGGGAGGACCAGGTACCATGCGGGCTGACAGAGATAGGCAGGGCAAAATGTCCAGGAGCTGCCGGAATGGCAGCCAAGCAACAGAGCTGCCAAGGATGCATAGAAGACCACAAAGATGGAGCAGACAGCCTCCAGGGCGGAGCCGGCGGAGCAGATGCCCTCCAGGGCGGATCAGGTGGAGCAGGCACCCTCCAGGGCAGGGTAGACGAAACAGATGTCCTCCAGGGCGGATCGGGCGGAGCAGGCACCCTCCAGGGAAGAGCAGATGAGTCAGACGCCCACCAGAGCGGATCGGGCAGAGCAGGCACCCTCCAAGGCAGAGCAGACGAATCAGACGCCCTCTAGGGCAGATCAGGCGAGTCAGACACTCTCCAGGGCGGATCAGGAGAGTCAGACGCCCTCCAGGGCGGATCAGGCGAGTCAGACACCCTCCAGGATGGCACAGACAGGACAGGAGCCCTCCAGGGCAGAACGGGACAGGAGTGGTGCCAGTGATGGGACTGGGCTCAGGAACAACTGCTGTGACTTGGCTTGGTACTGGAACAATAGCTATGACTTGACTGGGTGCTGGAGCAGTGGCTGTGGCTAGGCTTGGTGTGTGTGCAGCTGTGTTGGAACAGGGTTCAGAAGCAACAGCGATGAGGCTTGACTCTGGAGGAGGAGGAGCTGCGACGACGACACTTGACACTGAAGGCGGAGCAGCTGCGAAAACGCTTGACTCTGGAGGCAGAGCAGCTGCGGCGACGACGCTTGACTCGGAGAGCAGAGCAGCTGCGACAACATGACTTGGCTCAGCGGGAGGAGCAGCTGCAACGACGACGCTTGGCTCAGGAGGCGGAGCAGATGCGAAGACGCTTGACTCTGGAGGCGGAGCAGCTGCGACGGCGAAGCTTGACTCTGGAGGAATGGCTGTGTCTGGATTTGACTCTGGAACATCAATTGATCTTGACGCGGGAACCATAGCTGTGACGGGACTTGACACTAGATAGGCAGTTGTGGATAGACATGACTCTTGACTTGGCTTTGGAATGACGGCTGTAACTTGACTTGAAACAAAAGCTGCCACAGAACTTGACACTGGAACAACGGCTGGGCTTGACACTGGATGGACAGCTGTGACTGATCTTGACTCTGGATAGACGGTTGAGGCTGGACATGACACTTGACTTGGCTTTGGAACGATAACTGGGACTGGACTAGACACTGGAGTGGCGGCCATGACAGGTGCTGACTCAGGAAGGGCGGCCATCTTGACTTGTGAAGACTCTGGTGTGGCGGCCATCTTGACGTGCTTAGGAAACTGGGCAGAGTGGAAAATAGTGAGCGCTGACTTGACTGATTGCATTGGAGAATCTTCCATACAGGATATGAGTCACTACATATGAGTCAACCTTGTTAGGTTGAGGAAGTGTGCTGGAAGGTCCGCCATCTTGTGATCGCGCCGTGCCGCGGCCGCCATCTTGTGAACACGATTCGGCGCAGCCGCCATCTTGTGATCGCGATTCGGCGCGGCCGCCATTACTGTGGGTTCGCAATCCTACTCCGTCAAAGCCTCAGAATCAAACAAGTCCCCATATTGCAATACATAATCCAGAGGGTCAGAAAAACAGGAGTGTGGCAAGATGTAATCACACACCGCTTCTCTGTCGTCGCGTTCCTCCTCTGCGACGGCCACAGAAACAGAAGATGATCCCCCGCACCACAAATCATAGTCTATATAATCCGAAAAACAGGTGCGGGGGCACTCTAAACGCAGCCTTGATTTGAGAGGCTCATCAAGAGCTAGTCGGAAAATGTCCATGAAACAGTTTTCATCATAGAATGGTAACTGATACATGAGGTGACAAAATTTATCCACAAAATCCACTAAGGGCATACCGTGCTGTTTGAGTTGGAGTAGTTGATCAAATGGGTCCATGGTTGAGAGGAGGGGAGAAATAAAGCTGCTGGATCCGGTGGTGGCGAAGTTTTCTGTAAAAATTACGAAGACATCCAATTGGAAGACCATGGATCCAATTGCAAAGCTTTAATAACAGAAATCGTAGTCGTACAAACGGGTCAGACAGGAACAAACATGGGGAATGTAGGACAAAACAAAGAAGCGTCAGTATCCGAGCGTGAAGGTCTGGGGCCGGCAGCGAGCAGGGTAATCCAAGGGACAGGCTAGGGGTCGATAGGTGGGCGGAGAACAGTCAGGGAACCAGGAACAAAGGAGCTCGACAACGGGAGGGCAACCAGGAAAAAATGCTCGGAATTGACACAGTAAACCATGCAAAACTTCGCAATGAGACTGAGTGTGGGCGTGGCTTATATACTGAGAAAGGCAAGATGGCCGAGGAGGGGGTTATGGGTAATGTAGTGAAAAATGGTCCATGGTGAAATGGAGGCTCCCTCTGATGGTGAAGGGAGGGAGCCACAGTGGCACAGTTCATGACAGATACCACTTTATTTTAGGGCCCAATTCTCAGTATAAACTAGTTGCTTGTTAGTATGCATATTAGTATCTTATTGGCTGTTTATTAGTACTTATAAAGCACATGTTAATCCCTTACTCTGCATGGCCGTATAACACATCCCATACCTAAACTTAACAACTACCTCACTAACTAATAACAAGCAGCAAATTATGAGTTTATTAAGGGGAAAACACTTAATAGTGAATATGTCTTCCCTTTTCAAACGCGTTACCAAAAGCTCCTGTATGGTCTTCATGAAATGATGCTTGACAAAACAGCATCCCTGAGGGCTGGATTCCTATATCAGATTATCATATTTTGAGATCAATTTGCAGTGAGTACTCCCACAGGGGGAGTGTTCCCACACTAGTGATGCACAGATGGCAGTTATACCCGGGGGCGCTGCAGATGCAGTCTGTGGGTTGGGGATGCTATTTCTTAAAGAAGGAATGGAGGCGAAACAGAACAAAAGTAAGAAAAGAGAATTGCTGTGTGGGGGTGTTTTAGCGAAGTGGTTAACGAGGATGAATCAAGTGCAGGGTATGTAATATGCAAAGGCTGTGAATCACTGTATGTAGAGTGGATATAAAAAGTCTACACACCCCTGTTAAAATGCCAGGATTATGTGATTAAAAAAGATTAAAATACCACAAGATTTCAGACAGCCTGGTGTAACACAATCTGGGTGCAGTAGGTGTTAATGGTTGTGTGGAGAGATGTTTTGATTAGAAATACAGTCTAAATTTAATGATCACTCGAAATTGGAGTCAGATTAAACATGGAGCTAGACTACGATTGAAACTAAATCAAAACTTAATTAAGTGAACTTTGCAGAAGTGCAAGTAAAAGAATGGACATGCATTAAACCTTCAACCATTCCGTTGGACTCTGCTTTTGGGCCGGCGAATGGATCCTTACATTATCACATTATAGTCCTTTATGTCTGCTGCATTCTCAAATCTTTGGCAATTTGACAATCCTAGAATATCAAAATCAACTGCGGGTGGCAGATCCTTTTCCCATTTAGCGCCCAAACTCTGGAACAATCTACATAACACTGTACGGGAGGTGACCCATCTCTTTAACCAGGCTTAAACATAACACACTAACATATTTCTGTAATTCAAATTATAGGTTGGATTAATTAGGTCAACTGGAACTGAAAACACTTCCCATAACACCTGATGCATTCATTATATCATATGAAGAATGGCATCTACATCAATATTAGTCTGTTGTGTTCTTATTCCAGTTCACCATAGCCACCATGATGCAGTCTGATCCCAAATTACTTTACACTCAGTTATTCACAAAAGGCTGGCACAAATTATGCATGTAGTGAACCTAAGTTCATGACATTTTTGCAACTTCAAGTTCAGAGCAGAGAAAGAGCACTGCAACTCACAAGACCCAACTGCTTACAAGGGGATGCTGTCCAGAAACCCTTCAACAAGACAGTGCCAGGTAGTGAGTTATGACCAAAGAGACTGAGTACTCCATCAGCTGCTGTGCTGCACAAAACTTCCAACAAATTGTGTATTTCGTGATAGTGCAACCCATAAGTCAAGTGTTGTCCCGATTATTCAGTATCTGCACTCAAAGAAAAATTGCAGAATTCTGCTATGTGTCTCATACCAAGACAAATCATCAGCCCAAATTTTTCAGAATTAAGGGACTTAAATGTCTGCTCTACAGTCATTGCCATCATCAGACTGTGTGTGAACAAATCCAAGAAAAACCTGAGACTTCTAGACTGACACTGTGGTTTCATCTGTAACAAGTATAGTAAATATCAAATCAAGAGAACCAAACACATTTTTGTGTTTGGTTCTCTCCCTCAGGAGTGAGAAATATTGTACGGTGTTTGCTTGATGGAGGTAGTCAATGAAGTTTTGTTCATGAAAGGCTGGTGAGAAGTTTGCAGCTGCCAGTACTGAAACAAGAGACATTGAATCTCCAAAACCTTGGGCTCTCCCAATTCTGTGATGACCAACTATAACACTGTAAAAATCATCTTGAAAAATGTGTGAAACACACAACAAAAAACTGAGATTGAAGCTAATAAGACCCCACAAGTGTCTTCAGCTTTCATGAAGGTACCTGATGAACTGATGGGACTGCAGCTTGATATTGCAAATACTTTTCTGCAAATAGGATTGAAAGAAAGAGATAGAGACATTTTGAGGTTCTTATGGACCTACGATCCATAAGTTTCCAATCTTTCTTATAATATAATTATGTTTTAATTGCAAATCATTAATGCAGACCTAAGGTTTTAATCAAGTCACTTAGAGAATACAATTCACAGAAACATATTGTCATATATCTATGCCCTTCTGTGCATCTGATTTGCAGACCAAGTCACGCATGAAATTGCAGGTTTGACAGAGAATTGTGTAATTGATTGATCATTTCAGATTTAATCTGTTTAGACTTTACTAGACATATGTGTATACTAGTGGACCCCCAATTTCCAACAATGCCAAATCCTGGGTGATGCAATTTCTTAAGTTCTTGATTCTTGATGCTGCCAAATCTGCTGTGTTAGTGCTGTTAGATCTGAGAGTGGCATTTGATAGAATTGACGACTCTATTCTGATCTCATTTGGAGTACTGGGTGGACATTTAGGGAAATGATCTCAAATAGTCTCAATTCTACTTTAACAATAGAAGGTTCTCTGTTAATGTTGGTGAATTTACTTCAGATGCAGCCTGTCTTACGTGTGGTGTCCCTCAAATCTCTATTCACACTCCAGTTTTATTCTCATTGTATATGCTTCCCTTGGGATCGATCTTTAGGAAACATGGTTTCCCTCTCAGTCGTTCTCTATGACGTTACATCAATGATGTAATACAGGGATCAACTATGAGACCCTGTCACCTCTGAGCTTAAGAGAAAAGGCCAATGAGATTTGGCGAGTGGAATTTGCATGCCGTGCCAGTCTCCCATACATGCGGGTATATAAGATGGCGGCGTGCATCCACACATTCAGATTTCTGCTTCAGAGCCTCACCTTCTGAGCTGGAGGAGAAGAAGTAAAAAGAAAAACCGGTGTTCCTGTTTCCTGTGTTTCCTGCTCGATCATGTAACTGGTGCTGCCGGCATCTGTGCCCTTCCAGCAGTCGCGACCTGCTGCTGTTGCCTTTCCTGGGGCATGCGGATCCTAAAAGAGCAAATTTCTTACACAAGGTGTCGGGTAACTAGATCAAATTTTAATTGATTCAGTTTGAGATCCGAATCGTGAGGATTCGGAACCGTGTGATCAATTTAATTCACACTGGACAGTCAGCATTCATTAACTGTTTATCCACCAAAAGGTTTAACTCAATACCTATTCTGTTGTTTATATTACGCTCCTGGCCATAGATCGTAATATAACAAGGAAAGGTTTAGATACTTTAAGCTTAGGTAACTGGATCTGGGCATACGATAACTTATGAACTCAAAGACACAAGACACGGCTCTTTAAGAAAAATGAAACACTGGTTTATTAAACTACTCTACGATACAGAAACTAAAACTACTGAGATTCACACGCATTCACACACACACACACACACACACACACACACACATACACACATACAAGTTCAGGGTGATGAAAGTTACTGAGTTTGAAAAGAATCCCAAATTCCTGTCTTTGCTACCGGTGCTTAAATCGCAACCTGATAATAATCATAAGGCAGGAATCTGGCTATGATCTGCTAAAGAGACTTAGGCACCAATTCAAGCTATTAAGAGGGAGATTTTGTTACTTGCTTTGCGTTGCTCGGGTGTTCCGTGGTGGGCTCGCTTCAGCGTAGGAACGGTGCGGCTCCTGATTGGTCGGCGACCGGTCTGGAATGACGTCTTTTGGGAAACTCCTCGATGAGAATTGGATGACTGGAACCGGTTTCAGGGCCTTCGGGCGTTGCTTAGTAACGGCGCGACGCTGGATGCTCTTCCGAGTGATTTGGAGTTGCGGCCGCTTCCCGAGGCTCGTCTGTTCGTTTGAGAGTTCTGATGGCAAGAACGCCGCGCAGTTGGAAAGTGCGAGATGATCGTCCGCGAAGAAGATTGGTCAAGCTGTTTAGCAAGAGATCTTGTGCAGGAAGTTCCGGCGGTTCAAGCAACGAGTTGCATTGATACTATTGCTTTAATCGGGTCCTCTGAGCCCCTCCCATGGGGCTGTGGTCCAATGAATTACCTAGGGGGCAGACTTTCTTTCGTGCATACATTAATTTGCGTGCATTCCATTAGTGGGAGGGATATTTCTCCAACTTTCAATAATAATATCAATACACAGCTGTAATATCCGTATTGGACACAGGACACACATTTCATTCATACATTCACTCAGCACACGTCATTCTGATAAGATTGATATCAAACATGCAGATACTTGATCTACATAGTGATACATTTGGTCATTCCCCTATAGATCATAAAAGAAGTACAAGGCACAGATTATTCTGTTCACGTAAAACACATAGAAGAATACAGCAAAGATATCTAGTACACTATTAGCGAATATATTTGCTCTGAAAGAAAATAGGACTAACTGTTCTTCTAGATCGTTTTCTCTAGTTTCAGGTGAGTCCGCGTTAGTTATCAACGCGTAAAAGAGAGGAGGGGGAGTTGGCGCCCCGAGTTCAGATAAGTGTCACGAGTGGAAACCCTGTTGCGCGCCTGTTTTTGCGTCTTTGTCTATTGATCACCAATTTATGAATAGTGGTTCAGTGGTGACACGGGCCATCTGTTCCGTGGCTGATCTGAAGCAGAAAAGGGATCTCTGTTGATTAGGTCGTCCCGTTTTTCCCTTTGATCCTGTCTGGGAAGAGGTGATGGTCCGAACGTTTGGTTTTAATTGCTCCCCATGGAGGACAAGTGTCCTGTTTTCTGAGTGGATTATCTTATCGCTAGTTCACCCCCTTTCCGGGGCTAGATGGGGCGATTTGGTCTGATCGGCGCCAGAGATGGGGAGTGATTGCTTTTATGATTCTTAGGCTGCTCACGTGAGGGCAGTCGGTAAGTTTTATGGCAAAGCTCAGTTGGAATGAGAATCTCCAGATGTTTTGTAAATGTGGTTCTGTGGTTCTCTTGTTGACAGAGCCGAATTCCTACAACGGTCATTGATTGCATCTTTTGGGATGTCTGTCACCTGTAAAGTCTCCTCGGCTGCATTGTTTAGAGGTGAGGGAGATCTGAGGGTTGGTCACATGTTGTCACGTGATGTGAATTCAGAGTGTACCAAGCGGCAGGCGGCAGATCATTTTCTTATTTAGTGCCCAAATTCTGGAACAATCTATCTAACTTTGTTCGGGAGGCAGACACACTCTGTCAGCTTAAATCTAGACTAAAGACCCATCTCTTTAACCTGGCTTACACATAACACACTAACACATTTCTATAATTCAAATCCGTTAAAGGATTGTTAGGCTGCATTAAATAGGTCAGCCAGAACCGGGAACACTTCCCATAACACCTGATGTACTCATTGCATCATAAGAAGAATGGCATCTATGCTAATATTAGTCTGTCTCTTGCTTATTCCGAGGTCATCGTTGCCACTCAGATCCAGTCTGTACACTGATCAGATGGTCACTGCAATCTCCTGATCCAGTCTGTATCCAGATGGTGGATCAGCACCTATAGATGACCTCTACAGTTACAAATTGCTTATTTGTTGGTCAGAGGAGAACTGACCCCCCTGACTGAGCCTGGTTTCTCCCAAGGTTTTTTTCTCCATTTCTGTCAACGATGGAGTTTTGGTTCCTTGCCACTGTCACCTCTGGCTTGCTCAGTTGGGGACACTTAATTTCCAGTGATATTGTATACACAGATAATTGAACTGAGCTGGATGATAGTATCACTGAATTCAGTTTCCTTTTGCATTATTGACACACTACCTTCCTATTTGATAGTGTAAAGCTGCTTTAACACAATCTGTATTGTAAAAAACGCTATATAAATAAAGGTGACGACTTGACTTGACCAAGCTTGAACTTTGGAATGCAGCAAAATGCGATTTTTTTTTTTTGCACAGGCTTGCATTTCCTGTCTGACGCATTCACATGCATATGAATGGAAGTCAATGGAACAAAAAGTGCAGTGAGACCACCCCTTTAGACGTGGAAAGCCCCTTATTTGGCACGTACACGTCAGAGCTCCTCCCTTCTCACATCCTTATTGCCGGAGTGCCCTTAGGTCAGGTGTCGAGGCATATTGTAGTCAACACAGATGCTTCCATGATGGGTTGGGGTGCTGTGTGCAATGGGCAGACAGCCTCTGGCTCCTGGACAGGACCTCAACTGCAGTGGCATATCAATTGCCTCGAGTTACTGCGACGGTTTCTTCACAAACACGTGCTGGTCCACACAGACAATACAGTGACTGTAGCATACATCAACTATCAGGGTGATCTGCACTCCCATCATCTGTCGCAACTCGCCCGCCATCTCCTCCTTTGGAGTCAGATGCGGCTCAAATCGCTGCAGGCCATTCATGTCCGGGGAGCTGAATCGTCTAGCAGACATGCTCTCATGACAGCTTACTCTCCCTGGAGAATGGCGACTCCATCCCCAGATGGTCCAGCTCATTTGGAGTCGATTCAGGGAAGCACAGGTAGATCTGTTTCCTCCCCCGAGTCCTCCCACTACAAGCTCTTTTTCTCCAAACCGAGGGGCCTCAGCCCTTGGCAGAGATGCACTGGCAACACAGCTGGCCTTGGGATCTGCTCAAGTAAGGCTTTCCCCAGTGAGCCTCCTTGCACAGACCCTGTGCAAGATCAGGGAGGACAAGGAGCAGGTCCTGCTGGTTGTGCCATTTTGGCCCACCCGGAATTGATTCTACAACCTCATGCTTCTCGTCACAGATCCTCCCTGGAAGATCCCCTGAGGAAGACCTTCTTTCTCAGGGGGACAGCAAGATTTGGCACCCGGAGGACCTCACTGGCCTCCCCCAGGCCGTGGTAGACACTAACACTCAGGCTAGAGCCCCCTCTATGAGGTAGGTCTAAGTTTTGAGGTGGGGTACAACATTACAACATTAGGAAGATCAGATCCTTCCTATCAGAGCAGGCTACACAACTTCTTGTCCAAGCTCTTGTCCTCTCCAGGCTGGACTATTGTAATGCACTCTTGGCGGGCCTTCCTGCATGCACTTCCAAGCCTTTGCAGATGATTCAGAATGCAGCAGCAAGAGTGGTCTTTAATGAGCCGAAGAAAGCCCATCTCACACCTCTCTTCATCAGACTGCACTGGCTGTCAGTAGCTGCTCGCATCAAATTCAAGGTACTGGTGCTTGCCTACAAGACAACCACTGGCACTGCACCAGAATACCTAAACTGTCTAATCCAACCTTATGTCCCCTCCAGAAGCTTGCGTTCTGCAAATGAACAACGCCTTGTGGTGCCATCCCAAAGAGGCTCAAAATCACTTTCACGGACCTTTTTGTGGACTGTTCCCAGCTGGTGGAATGACCTACCCATCAACAGTCCACCTGTTTCCAGCTGGTGGAATGACCTACCCATCTCAATTCGATCAACTGAGTCATTGGCCATCTTCAAAAAACATCTGAAAACCCATCTTTTTCACCAGAACTTGACCAATTGACACTAGCACTTTCCTACTCTTTTCAGATTTTCTATACATTTACAAAAAAAAAAAAACCTTGCAAGACTTATCATGTTTATCTAACTGAAATTTGCCACAGTACTTATACACTGTCGCTCTCTTGTTGCTCTGATTGCTTCTATTGTAAGTCGCTTTGGATAAAAGCGTCTGCTAAATGACTAAATGTAAATGACTAAATGTAAATGGGGTCTGTTCATTGATTGGTGCTCCTCTCACTAAGAGGATCCACAGAGGTGCCTGGTAGGAGTGGTGCTTTCCTTTCTGCAAGCAAAGTTGGAGCAGAGACTGTCCCCCTCCACTTTTTAAAACTGTATGTCGCAGCCATTGCGGCATATCATGATGCAGTTGATCGGTCATCCCTAAGGAAGCATCACCTGATCATCAGATTCCTCAGAGGTGCGAGAAGGATTAAGCCTCCTAGATCGCACCTCGTTCCCTCTTGGGATCTCTTCGGAGGTCTCCCTTTGAGCCACTCAGTTCAGTTGAGCTAAAATATGTCTCTCAAGACTTCATTCCTGACTGCGCTGTTGAATCGGCTGATTCTCACATTATCTTGAGACCCCGGCCCAGTTACGTATTAGCGCTAATGTTAATTTTGTCAGCTATTTTAAATTTGAGTAATTTTTTTTTTTACATTTTTTGAAATCATATTTAGTCAACTATATCCTATTTTATTTTAGTCAAGATTTAGTTGACTAAAAGTTTAAGCATTTTAATCCCAGCTCACACTGTGCGATTTTGGCCATGATTTGGCTGTCTGAGACAAATTTTGAAAATCCTAAAAGATTCCTAAAAAAATTCTAGGCTAAAATCTGTAGTCTTTGATCGCCGGTTTGAAATGTTCACAGACAGCTGATTAATGGCTGTTGCAATCAAATTTGACCTCCGATGAATTTCTGGCAGTGTCAGAAGATTTGCCGCAAAGTCCTGCAGTGTGACTTCTATGACGAACGTCAAACTATCTCAGTTTTTTCAAGACAAGCCATGATTAGAATTAATGCTAGAGATTTCTTCTAACCTCTGGCGCTCTCGTCCGTCGCGCACGGAAATCATACGATATGCTGCCTTTGCTATGATAAACACCGGTTGCACAGCTGTTTCCATTAGGGTGCATAGTGCTGCTTACACTATTCTTAAATACACCGCTATTGCCACCATTCATAAACTTATTGATAGCCAACATTTTAGCCCTGCGTGTAATGCAGCTCACAGTCATTGAACATGTATGGGTTGATAATGTAAAACTCCAGACAGGTTTTCTCACGTGCACCAGTTTTTAACACGTCTTGTCTGTTGTACAGTCTGACATTAATGACAACTGAGATCCCACAGTATGACATAATCATCATGTTTGTACGGTCTGACAAGCAACAATCATAAAGAATTATTAAAAAATGCACAGTGTGAGCCTGGCTTAAGTCTATGATGGAGTAATTTAAGTTCCTTTAGGGCAGAGGTCTTCAACCCTGCTCCTGGGGACCCACTCTCCTGGAAAGATTATTCATTACCTGCTTCAGCACAACTGCCTGCAATTTTCAAGCAGTCTTGAGAAGCTTGATTGGCCTCTTCAGGTGTGTTTGATTGGGGTTGTAGCTAAACTTACTTTAGGGGTTATCAGGAAACGATTCCACAAAACACAGTGCCTCATTTGTTGACCCTGGAGGGTTAAACTGTAAAATGTAAAACTAGACATAGGAAGACAAGGGAATGTTTTTTTTCTTCATTTCTTAGTCATAGAAACTTGTTTTTGTTGCCAAAAAATTCAGGACACTTCCTCATGAAAGTGCTTGATGAAACATATTCCCTCAGGGCTGGATTCATATGTCAGATTCTCATATTTTGAGTTCAACTTGGAGTGAGTTTCCCACATGGGGGATTGAGTGAAACACTTGTGCATGCATCCACGATGCATCCTCCAAAGGCTGTATTTGAAGATTGCATCACTGCAACAATCTGCCTTCAAATTAAAACAAAATATTAGAACAAAATAACGGGTGATGGTTCTGTGGTGATTAATTAATCTAATTAAAAGCAAATTATTCACACATCAAATTTGACTGAGAAATTACTCCCAAAAGATAAAGTCTTTGCTGTGTAAAGCATCAAAGCAGACATCACATAAAGTAGCTTCAGCAAGAAATATTTTGTTTGATAACATTTATTGCATATATAATGATGACACAATTGTCATTTTTGGGTGGGTGAACTATACCTTTAATAACTTACTCCATTCATTTTATTAATCTTACAATGCAAATAAGAAATTGTTTTTCTTTAATGAAATGATACTCTAAAAAAATAAACTAAAACTGCCAGTAGGTGGTGGTAAATTAATTAGATTCATTCAAATGGCTGATTTATTCAGGAGTGAAGTAAATGGTTCTTTATGAATGGTCCATTGAATCATTTGGCTTGTTCAACTTGAAGCGGATCATCAGACCGATCGGTGTGTGACATCAAAGTACCACAAGAGCTATAGAAAGCAGACGACTTCTTATGCTTTCTTATGAGGGGGGAGCACTTTGGGTTGAGGTCGATTGCTGAGCTCGGAACCCTCTCCCGGACAGCATGCCAAATACACTTATCCTTTACTTAGTTTATTATCTGTAAGTGCAAACTCGTGAAATGAAATGCCGCTTTGTGTTGCTCAGAGACAAACAGTTCTGCTTTGTCTTTAGATTTTTGTTGGCAAAATTGAACAAAACTGACAACATCTTAAAAAGTGTCTTAAATAACACAATATTAACTTCTTACTGATCACATTTGCACTTGTGTGATATAGCTTAACTATTTGGTGTAAATATGAGACAAAAACTCAAACGTACCTTCAATTTTAGGGACATTTTAACTACATTCTCTAGGCTCTGTCTAGTTATTGCCCTGCCTTATATTTGTCATCAATTAACCATATGACCCACATAAGCCTGGGGGCAGGGAAAGTGCATTAAATGTGTTTTAATGCATAATTTTTCAGCATAATTAATTTATCTAATTAACGAGTTAAATTACCAGCCCTAGTTTATAAACATTTACTAACTATTAGTAGCTTTGTAAGCAGTCATTTTCATTGCAAATTGTGCCAATTGACAGAATCTTTACAAATCCTTTATTAATAATTTGTTCATGTTTTCGCAGTACCCAATCTAAAGTTAAGACTGTTCATGTTTACAAACATTTGACAAAGATTTGCAGATATTTTTTGTATCTTTATTGGCACTGGACGTTTAGCTAATGTAACAACTTTTATGTAAAGGGTGGTTAGTTCAGTTTAACTGAATGCTTAGTAAACATATAACACACATTGTAAATTGGGTGCAAAACATGGTTTTATTATCTCAACACTGATAAGTATACTATTTTGTGTCATTAAACAGAATATTCCTTGAGTCATACATCAACAGGCAGGGAAAAACACATTTTCAAGAAAATAATATTTCAAAATAATGCAATATAAACAGATTGAATCATTTTGCCTTACAGTAATCAAATTGGCCCTGTCCACTTCTGACCCCTTACCCAACCCTTAAACCTACCATACCACCAAACCTGTCCCTAACCCTACCCATATCACCCCTCAATAACAGCACAAATGTTGTGTATTAACAAAAGCTTTTAATCATTGTAGAACATCTGTTAAAATCATTTGTAGATTTTCACTGTTAAGTATTACATAATGTGTGTTAATGATTTATTAATGAAAGTTATTATGAAGTGTTTTTATTCTTTTATTCTAAAATAATTTTATTATTTTTACTGACAAAAAACTATTTGTCTTGTATATTTTATTTCATTGGGTCAGATATTTTAAGATGTCATATGATCATATTACAACTTGCCCCTCATATGTTACAATATATCCGGCCTACGGGGCATGTTCTCACATTTCACTTCCTTTCTTTTGAGATAAATACCGAAAAGCATATACAGGTCCTTCTCAAAAAATTAGCATATTGTGATAAAGTTCATTATTTTCTGTAATGTACTGATAAACATTAGACTTTCATATATTTTAGATTCATTACACACAACTGAAGTAGTTCAAGCCTTTTTTTTGTTATAATATTGATGATTTTGGCATACAACTCATGAAAACCCAAAATTCCTATCTCAAAAAATTAGCATATCATGAAAAGGTTCTCTAAACGAGCTATTAACCTAATCATCTGAATCAACTAATTAACTCTAAACACCTGCAAAAGATTCCTGAGGCTTTTAAAAACTCCCAGCCTGGTTCATTACTCAAAACCGCAATCATGGGTAAGACTGCCGACCTGACTGCTGTCCAGAAGGCCATCATTGACACCCTCAAGCAAGAGGTCTGTGGGAAGGAAAAAGTGTGGCAGAAAACGCTGCACAACGAGAAGAGGTGACCGGACCCTGAGGAAGATTGTGGAGAAGGACCGATTCCAGACCTTGGGGGACCTGCGGAAGCAGTGGACTGAGTCTGGAGTAGAAACATCCAGAGCCACCGTGTACAGGCGTGTGCAGGAAATGGGCTACAGGTGCCGCATTCCCCAGGTCAAGCCACTTTTGAACCAGAAACGGCGGCAGAAGCGCCTGACCTGGGCTACAGAGAAGCAGCACTGGACTGTTGCTCAGTGGTCCAAAGTACTTTTTTCGGATGAAAGCAAATTTTGCATGTCATTCGGAAATCAAGGTGCCAGAGTCTGGAGGAAGACTGGGGAGAGGGAAATGCCAAAATGCCTGAAGTCCAGTGTCAAGTACCCACAGTCAGTGATGGTCTGGGGTGCCATGTCAGCTGCTGGTGTTGGTCCACTGTGTTTTATCAAGGGCAGGGTCAATGCAGCTAGCTATCAGGAGATTTTGGAGCACTTCATGCTTCCATCTGCTGAAAAGCTTTATGGAGATGAAGATTTCATTTTTCAGCACGACCTGGCACCCGCTCACAGTGCCAAAACCACTGGTAAATGGTTTACTGACCATGGTATTACTGTGCTCAATTGGCCTGCCAACTCTCCTGACCTGAACCCCATAGAGAATCTGTGGGATATTGTGAAGAGAAAGTTGAGAGACGCAAGACCCAACACTCTGGATGAGCTTAAGGCCGCTATCGAAGCATCCTGGGCCTCCATAACACCTCAGCAGTGCCACAGGCTGATTGCCTCCATGCCACGCCGCATTGAAGCAGTCATTTCTGCAAAAGGATTCCCGACCAAGTATTGAGTGCATAACTGAACATAATTATTTGAAGGTTGACTTTTTTTGTATTAAAAACACTTTTCTTTTATTGGTCGAATGAAATATGCTAATTTTTTGAGATAGGAATTTTGGGTTTTCATGAGCTGTATGCCAAAATCATCAATATTAAAACAATAAAAGGCTTGAACTACTTCAGTTGTGTGTAATGAATCTAAAATATATGAAAGTCTAATGTTTATCAGTACATTACAGAAAATAATGAACTTTATCACAATATGCTAATTTTTTGAGAAGGACCTGTATTAGGACCAGTCAGCCAGTTTTTCAGATGAACTGGGCAGTAGGAGACTGAAAGATCAGCATGAAAAATATATATATATATATTTAGTCAGGGTCCACATGGGTCTTTTCATCTGAAATTCAGTTTGATCAAATTTAAATCCATTAAAAGTCTTCAATATCTTAAATGTAATGAGAAAAGCCTTAGTTATGTTTTCAAGAGGTCTTAACTTTGGAGACAAAAAAAACAGAAATGGCTTAATATGATTAAAGTGTTAAGGCCTGTTCATACCAAGAGCTATAAAGATAACTTTTTTATGCGTATGTTTATTCTAAGCACACTCATCTGTCACATTAAATTATAAAGGTCGTTTTAGCAAGATTGATTCTGATTGGATGTCAATGTTTTTGTTATTCATCAGCTGGAGAAAAAAAAATTCTGAAAGTGATTCCAACAATATTGTTTCTGTGTTTATCATTGTAGCTGTGGTGTGGACTCTTCTATTCTTTAATACTGATTCTTTAGATTTTAATAAGATTTTTTTTAAATTTATCGTTATCTTGGTGTGAACAGGCCTTTAGTTCACTCAAAAATGAAAATGTAGCAATTTATGTGCCAACATGTTGATCCAAACCTGTATCAGTTTCTTTCTTTTGTTGTACACAAACGATAATATGTTAAAAAAAGGCTGGTAACCCAACAGCTGATGGAAACCATTGACTGGATTTGTATACATTATATATATATATATATATATATATATATTAGTGCTGTCAAACGATTAATCGCGATTAATCGCATCCAAAATAAAAGTTTGTTTACATACTATATGTGTGCGTTTACTCTGTATATTTATTATGTACATATAAATACACACACATGCATGTATATATTAAAACAAAATATTTATATGTATCTGTATACAATTCAGATTATAAATAAAAATAAATATTTTAGATATAAATCTAAAATATTTTTCTTTAATATATACATGCATGTATTACACACTATGTGTGTATTTATATATACATAATAAATATACAAAGTAAACACACATATAGTATGTAAACATAAACTTTTATTTTGGATGCGATTAATCGCGATTAATTGTTTTAATATATAATAAAAAAAGCACATTTTGTTGTATTTTATTTAGTTAGATTTTATTTCTTTATTTGATCTATTTATATTTTTATGCTTAACCTAGGCTGAACAAGACTGGTTATATTCTGAAACGCGATCGTGTACCTTGTTTGGTTGTACAGTTGATGAAATGTAAAATGTAACAAATTGCTCTGTCGTTGTTATAACTGCAATTACTTCACAATTGCTATAAGCTTTGAAAAAAAAATCTCAGTGGTTTTTACAGCTTTTAGGAACTTGTGATTTATTCTTCACAAGAATAAATGCGTTGAATATGCGTTCAGTATGGAATCTCCTTTTAAACGTGCGAACGGGACTTTTATTTTGGCGCGGTGACATGACGTCATAAGGCGGCGCCGCGGCGCGCACCTAGAGATTTAGCTGAAGAAAAGTGTTATGAGGTGCTTAAATCAGTGCAGCCCGTTCAGATGTGTTTATAGCAACCGTTTTTATGAGTGACCTGGCTTCATTATAAACGCGTTTGATCACTGGTAAGTAATGACAGAGAAACTGAGCTTTTTAAAAAGCCCACTCAGATTAATTAGTGCTTCTCAAAATGATTCACTGTTTGTAAACCAGTGTAACGTTAAATATAACCAGAACAACCACACAAACATCTTTCACAAACTCACTAACAATGTTTTCATGAACAGTTAATGCAGTAAATATAATCTAAAAAATGTAAATCATACATGCCTGAATATTAATTGCATATTATCGGGTCATTTAAGTCCATTAAATCTCATTCTGACTATGAACTAGGGAGCTGGTTGAGATTTAGCTTGGAATTATTTTTTTGTCTCATCTTGAACACACAGAAAAACTCCTGCTGAAGCGACTGAGATCCACGTGACACTGTTATGAAGATGGCGTTTATTAAAGATGAGAGTGAAGATATGAAGATTGAAGAAGCTTTCAGAGTCAGACATGAAGATACTGAGGAACAAACAGGTTGGTTTAAGTCTCAGAGTCTTACTTCGGTCATTCTGCATTATGCATCTGTATTGTATTTACGACATGCAACCTGTGACAAAATAACTGATATGCTGTGACTTAAGAAAAATAGTAAAAGAAACGGGCAAAGTGATTATTTTGTGTAACATTAAACCTGTTTCTACTGCTGATGTAAAAGCAAATTAAACATTTATTGAATAACACAAGCATCTTAAATCCTACAGTTGTGCAGAGAAATTCACTTTGAACATTCAAGCAAAAAAAGGGCCAAAAATCCTAATGGAAAACCAAAAATTTTTAGGGCTGTCAAACGATTAATCGTGATTAATCGCATCCAGAATAAAAGTTTATGTTTACATACTATATGTGTGTTTACTCTATATTTATTATGTACATATAAATACATACACACACACATACATGAATATATTTAAAAACAAATTTTTAAGTATATATATTTACACCTCTATACAATTTAGATTATAAATAAATATAAATAATTTATATATAAATCTAAAATTTGTCCTTAATATATACATGCATGTGTTTGTATTTATATATACATAATAAATATACAAAGTACACAGACATATATTGTGTAAAAATTTACTTTTATATTGGATGCGATTAATCGCGATGAATCGTTTGACAGCCCTAAAAATTTTAAGATGAAAACGACATGAAATGAGCATTATATCCAGTAGATGACAGCAGAATATCACTCATTAGCTCACTTACCGTTTTCACCTCTTGATTTTTGGATTGATTATAAAAGGACTATTATAACAACACATTTTTGTACTTTGGAGGTACTTCAAGTACATAATAAAGTATAGTAAGTACAATTAAGGAATGCATTAAATATTTTTAATATTGAGATTTTTTTTTAAACGTTGTCTTAAAAAGGGACACAAGTTTTATCTTTAACTGTAGAAGTTAGTACATATTCCGCCGACACAGATTTGTTGCTGCTTTAGTTTTGTTACCCTGATTTTACTCTGCATTAACGTGCAGCTCTATTTTGACACCTGTAGTTTTCACTGACAATCATTGCAACGGCTTGTGGTTTTTGTGGTGGAACAATTTTGACGTCTTGTTCTTCAAAAAAAAGGAATTCTGCTGTTTGCCTGTTTCTGTTACAGCATTAGCTCTCAAAAGCACATCTCATGACCCTCATGTTCTGCACTAGGCTTTTTTTTTAAAAAACATTCCTGAGTGCTGTGTCTCGCATTTTTAGACACAGATGTGTTCTGTGTGAATGGCCCTAAGCCTGCTTTGTTTGTTTTCATATATGCCTCCGACTTCACTGAAGACTCACTGAGCACTGAAGAAACTTTCCTGACAGAGGAGCAAGAATTCATATATTTCTGAAAAACAAAAGTATCAACAGTAAGCAAAATAAATGTAGAATGTCTAACGTTTTCTGTTAGAAATGGCAGAAATGTTATACTTCATTTTAACCTACCGTTTTAGTAGGTTAATCTGTTTGATAGACTAAAGAGCGAAGAATAATTCACTGGATAATGTTAATTCACAGAATAATATTCTCTAGAATATTAAAATGGAAACAAAACATTGTTGCAGGGAAAAGCATCCACTCTGACTGTCCATTTCAACCTCCGCTTTCCAATAGGGGTGGGCAGATCGATCCTTAAGTATCGATAATTTCGATACAGGCATTGTATCGAAAAGGATCGATCTTCACATAAAACTATCAATATTAAGTTTTTTTTTTTTTTTTTTTTTTAAACCAGTGGTTTTATTTTTTAACCAGTGGCTTGTATTGAACTCTATCTCTGACGCAGCTCCTTTCACACACACATTGCTCACCCTTCCCTGGTTTGCTGTGTTTTAGTCCTTTGAGCTTCAGAGAGGCAAAGAATATCCAGGTAGCTAACATTGGCAAAAATATGTTTTTATTCATATTGGATCTTCAGCATGAAGTGTAATCAGACACCAGAGTTAACTAAACGTATGTATAAACGTATATAAACCACAAATTAACAACGGTTACACTAACCATAGTTGAACTACGATATTTGTTGTAAAACTGAGGTTTTACAAATAGTAATACATGCACGAAAAAAAAAAAAAAATCTCTCTCTCTCTCTCTCTCTCTATATATATATATATATATATATATATATATATATATATATATATATATATATATATATATATATATATATAGTGTTATCTAAATTGATTATTTTGCTGGTGTTAAAAAATGGTAACACTTCACAAAGTGTCATTTGTTAACATTAATATATTAACTAACATGAACTAAAAAATGAATAATACATTTGTTACAATATTTATGAATCTTTCTAGTAATAATTTTGTGCATTTTATTTTTTGTTAAAGCCAGATAAGTGCTGTTTAAGCGAGAATTTTTTTTTGGTTACAATATTATTTTTAATGTGTTATATTTTATAGTATTATTCTGCTTATTACAGTAATATTATTTTTTTCATATGTGAAATGGGTCCTTTTTTATTTATTTATTTTTTTTTTAACCTGACACATGACTAATGACAGGCACACTAAGAGCAAATCACTACATCTGTTAGTGGTTATGAAAATGTATTCAGATTTAGCATCATAATTATGCAATCACATCATAAATTGTGACACACTGATATCCACTATATAAGAAAGTAAATGTAATTTATATTGTCTGTTGTTTTTTAAAAAAATATCGGTATTGATATCGGCAATATTGGCCCTGTATTTTCTTGGTATCGGATCGATACCAAATTTTACAGTATCGCCCACCTCTACTTTCCAATGAAAATAGCAGCCCAGTCTTGACCTGTGGGTTTTATAAGTGACATCAACATTTGTTACTGCCCCAGTGAAGTGCTCTATTCACTTTCATGGTCCGGAAAGGCAGCGGTCATATTCTGAAGTTCACCCACACCTGGAAACTGGATTATAGGCAATCTACAAGTTTCCTATGGATTTTATGCCCCAGTTGTAGAGATTGAGTTTTCATTGGATGTGTAAGAGGTGACTTTCTGGCCATTAAACACTTGACTGAGAGGTTCTTCAAGCTCAGGGGTCATGGCCTCATTTAACGCTTTCAAACTTCACTTCCAACCCTGCTCCAACACACCTGCCTGTAATTATCAAGTAACGTTAAACAGCTTGATTAGCTGGTTCAGGTGTGTTTGATTGAGGTTGGAGCTGAAATCTTTAGGATGGTAGCTCTCCAGGAGCAGGGTTGGAGATTCCTGCACTAAGGCATCACCCTTGCCTTTCGTATTCTCTACTTCCTTTGGTGCTCAGAGGACATAAAGACACAATATTTTTAAAGCAGTTGCTGAAAACCTCCATGTTCAGATTCATTTACCGACTTAAGCGCGTTCTTGAGCTCCTCCTAAATTTGACCCATCACAGGTTATTTATTTTCTGAAAAAAAAAAAAAAAACTCTCACAAGGCTACATCTGACAATAAAACATTTACTGCATCATTAAACATGCTGCATATCTTAGCTTCTACAGTAATTACATATACATTTCTTTGAGGTTTTAACAAATTCACGTTTTTTTCTTTTAATTCTCCCATTAAACTATCAATTTCCCACCAAGAGGATCACTTAACTGGATAAAATAGCAAAACTCTACTTAGCAGTTTCGTCTTAGGGTAAATTTCTTTATATTTTTAGGATAAATATAAAGTAAATAAAATAAACGTGACCCTGGACCACAAAAACCAGTCATAAGTTTTTCAAAATTGAGTTTTATACAACACTGAAAGTTGAATAAATAAGCTTTACATTGATGTATGGTTTGTTAGGATAGGACAATATTTGGCTGAAATATAACTATTTGAAAATCTGCAATCTGAGGGTGCAAAAAAATAAAAATACTGAGAAAATTACCTTTAAAATGGTCCAAATTAAGTTCTTAGCAATGCATATTACTTATCAAAAAGTACGTTTTTTTTTACATTTATTGTATGAAATTTACAAAATATTTTAATGGAACATGATTTTTACTTAATATCCTAATGATTTTTGGCATTATTTTTATTATTATAATTTTTTTTTTGATAATTTTGACCCATACAATGTATTTTTGGCTATTGCTACAAATATACCCCAGCGACTTAAGACTGGTTTTGCGCTCCAGAGTCACAAATAAGTAATGTTTAGGATAATGACTACAGTTCAGTGGCTTCACAATCACTTCCACACAGGGCACTTTTTTGACATAAATTGTCATTAAACAAGATGTAACCGCAAATGAGATTTTCGTTTTTTAAAATATTGACTAGCTAGACGTAAAGAACGTCAGTGGCCGTCTATTCACGACCTCTTAAAACTAGTTGGGGCACTTAAATTAATTCGAGTACTAGCCAAGGTGTAAGCTTAACGGCTTTTGCATATTTCATAAGGATTTCATAAAGAGTCATGACGGACTGTAAATAAACATGTAAAGGACCTGTGGACATCTTCTCACGACTGATTCACAACAGTGTATATTGAACTATACATAGCTAGAAGTTAAAGTAACAATTATACATTCAACCCCAGAAAACTGTATCTGAATGCATTTTTGGCAAATGTTCAGTGTTACATATTTTTTACCAATTTATGCTGTTGTACCACGACTATTTTTGGCCAGGGACACACGTTGCCATCAGACCAATGATTGCTGGGATTGATCCTTTGTGAATTTTTAAAAGAAAATGTTGTCCTTTTCCAGGGTGATGTTCATCTTCCGTTTATTTCAGCAATTATCAGAATCAAAAGGAGCTTGATTGCCGAGGAATTTAATGTCATTGTAACCTCTAGTCCACAGAGACAACAACTCACAGACAATAAAAATAAGGTTATTGCACAATGGGGTGAACATTTAACTGTTCATAAGGTGGATTGTCTGGGGGAAGGAACTGTTCTTGTGCTGGTCGCCCTGGTATTTGGGGCTCTTTAGCGTTTTCCAAATGGCAAAAGTTCAAAGAGGGGATGGCTTGGATGTGAGGGATCCAGAGTGGATTTCTGTGCTCTTTTCTTCACTCTGGATGTGTGCAGTCGTTGTATATCGATCGCAACGTAATACACTGCTGAACATAAGCTGCTTTGCACAATTTGAATGGTTAAACTTCACGCCAAGCAAGTCTTTCTTGCCTTAAGTCCTTTTGTCCCATGAAGGAATGGTCCCTCTGTCGAACAGGGACCTGTCAGCCAATCTGGGCAGTGAAAGTAAAAATAATTCCTCTTCTGATTGATTTATTCAACACTTTGTAGCCCCCATCCATCAGAAGAGGAAGATTCCCAAGGCTCCTGGTAGAAATTTCCATGCGCACCTAACTTAAGATGAATTTTGAAACAATGCTGAAATTATCCTTGTGTGACTTTTCTGAGCACAACCCGCGATGGCTATAACCAAACTGGAGAACCAGGCCTAAGACAATTCAGTTAAGTTACATTACATTATTTGTGATCAATTGATTTATGATTAAATGAAAAACGACACACCACACCACAGATTTTTTTATTTTATTTTATTATTATTATTTTACCTTTGTACAAGTGAAAATGTCACACTTCGAGCCTTATTGAGCAATGCCCTGGTGGTGATTTCACAAAAGCGTTTCAGATCTGACTGGGCTTTATTTAATGTTTATTTAATTACATTTCTAAAGGCGTTCATGTCTTTGTGCCATTAAATCAGTGATAATTTTCATTTGTTTCTGTTCACCCTAGACAAGATGGCGCTGAAAGAGGAAAGTCAAGAACTGAATGAAATGGAAAAGAAAAATCGGGATGAAAAATATCATGCTTTCATGGCTGGAGAAAAATATTTTTGTCACTCACAGACTTGTAAAACTACAAACCCCAAAGTCCAGATGAGTGTTCTCACTGGGAAAAGACGTTTCACCTGCCAACACTGTGGAAAGAGTTATAGTAGAAAAGAGAGCCTTAAATGCCACTTGAAAATCCACACGGGAGAGAATTTGTTCATGTGTCCTCAGTGTGGAAAGAGCTTTACACGGAAAAAAATCCTTAAGGCCCACATAAGAATTCACACTGGAGAGAAACCTTACTCCTGCCAACTGTGTGAGAAGAGCTTCACGCAAAGAGAAGGTTTTAATATCCACATGAGAGTTCACACCGGAGAGAAGCCTCACACCTGCCAAGAGTGTGGGAAGAGCTTCTCCGTTAAAGGAAATCTCAAAACTCACATGAAAATCCACACCGGAGAGAAGCCGTTCATCTGCTCTCAGTGTGGAAAGAGTTTCAAGCAGAAGAAAGAGCTTGATGTCCACATGAGAGTTCACACCGGAGAAAAACCTTTCGATTGTGATCAGTGTGGAAAGCGTTTCAAATATAAATCGCACCTTAACGATCACATGAGCATTCACTCGGGTGAAAAATGCTTTTTATGTCATCAGTGTGGAAAGGGCTTCACAAATAAAGGAAGCCTTAATATTCACATGAGACATCACACCGGAGAGAAGCCTTACATCTGCCCTCAGTGCGGAAAGGGCTTCACAGGGAAAGGAAACTTTGGGGTTCATATGAGAGTTCACACTGGAGAGAGGCCTTACAAGTGTCTTCAGTGTGAGAAGAGTTTTGCAAATAACACAAACCTGAAACGGCATTTGAAAACTCATTCTTGAAATAAACGTATCTTCCTGGCGGAAGAATATTCAATTGTGATCAGTCTAAAAAAAAACATCACTAAAGGGGATAGTTCAGCCAAAATGCTCAATCTCAAAGGTTTGCTGTCCATTGACTGGCATTGATTGACAGACTCAAACGGTTCGAGTTAAAAATCTTTGCTTGTTTTTCTACTGAAGAAATAACAAAGTCACCTACAACTTGGATGCCCTGGAGGCAGTGTTGAGAAAAGTTACTTTCAAAAGTAATGCGTTACAATATTGCGTTACTCCCTAAAAAAGCAACTAATTACGTTACTCAGTTACTTTTTATGGAAAGTAGTGCGTTACATTACTTTTGCGTTACTTTTTAAATCTGGGCACGGCTTGCTTGTTTTTAATATAAAAAGATTTATTCTTAGCTAATGTAAAACCACTTTCACACCAAAATGAAATGAAGTGAATAAGCCTAAGGCTAAAGGAAAAATAAATTCCCGTCTTTACAGTGGAACTGTAGGAAAAGAAACTCTTCTTCAATGAGGAAAAAAAACACAAATGTTAGTTCATCTAAAGTAAGTTTTGCTTATTGGTACACTGCAAAACATGCTTTTCATTTTTTAGATTTTTTTGTCTTTTTTCTAGCCAAAATATCTCTTAATAATGTATTTCTAATATGTTTTTCTTAAATCAAGAAGGTTTTTCTAGAGAAGTAAAAATTCTTGTCAAGATTTAAGTGTTTTTGCTTGAAACAAGCAAAAATAATCTCCCAAATGGGGTAAGATACATTATCTTGTTTTCTGTCTGAAATAAGATTTTTTTGCTTACCCCATTGGCAGATTATTTTGCTTGTTCTAAGTCACTTATTTTGACTTTTTTTTTTTTTCTGAAAACAAAAAAATATATATTTACTTAATTTAAGTAAATGTTGATGTTTTGGCTGTAAACGAGACGAAATCTAAGTAAGAAAAGTATTTTTGCAGTGTACTGATGTATTGGATCAACAAAGGTCAGCATTGGTCATTGGTTAATAAAATGGGATTAAATGCATAAAGAAAACAAAAAGTAACTGGCGTTAGTTTTTTGAAAAAGTAACTCGGATATTTTCTTGGAAATGAAAATGTTATGTGTTACACTACTAGTTACTTGAAAAAAGTAATATTATTACATAACTTGTGTTACATAACTCAAGTTACCCCCAACACTGCCTGGAGATAAACCGATAAACATCAGTCTATCCCTTTAAGGTCATTTACATATTAATGTCATGTAAATGTCAGACCCTGGTTGTGTTCATTGGTAAAGAGCTGTTTAATTTTATGTGTCTGTGAAGAAAGTCGACAGAGATGGCAAAGAATGTGCCCTGTTTGTTTCTCTTTATTTTACAAAAGCACATTGTTTTGTTATTATGACTATACATGAATAAAAGCAGAACCTTTGCGGCCTCAAACTATGCCTTACTCTTGTTTCTGTCATGACAACTCTTGGAGGGATTGGCATGGTGATATACATGACTTCGTTAATGTATTTGGTACAGAGACTTGCTACTGCCAGTAGATCCACAACATGCTGCTGTAAGCATGTAAGAAATACTGCTGCTACACGTATAACATGTATGAATAACCCCCATAGCATTCATGATCACCTCGTAGCAGATCTATACAGGTGGAGCTGGGGAAGGTGGAGGGTTTCTGAAACAAGCTGCAACTGCTACATCTAGCACTAGTCATATATTTGAATGTTAAGCTGTGAGCTCATTGGCTACTGATACAGAAGAGAACCAATCGGTTGTGCCATGTGATTATGATGTCATGTTGTCATTGTCATTAATAAAACACAGAATTGTTGACATTTTTTGCAGATTTATCAAAAAAGAAAAACTGAAATATCACATGGTCCTAAGTATTCAGACCCTTTGCTGTGACACTCATATATTTAACTCTGTCTGTCCATTTCTTCTGATCATTCTTGAGATGGTTCTACACCTTTTGAGTCCAGCTGTGTTTGATTATACTGATTGGACTTGATTAGGAAAGCCACACACCTGTCTATATAAGACCTTACAGCTCACAGTGCATGTCAGAGCAAATGAGAATCATGAGGTCAAAGGAACTGCCTGAAGAGCCCAGAGACAGAAATGTGGCAAGGCACAGATCTGGCCAAGGTTACAAAAAAATTCTGCTGCACTTAAGGTTCCTAAGAGCACAGTGGCCTCCATAATCCTTAAATGGAAGACGTTTGGGATGACCAGAACCCTTCCTAGAGCTGGCCGTCCGGCCAAACTGAGCTATCGGGGGAGAAGAGCCTTGGTGAGAGAGATAAAGACAAACCCAAAGATCACTGTGGCTGAGCTCCAGAGATGCAGTCAGGAGATGAGAGAAAGTTGTAGAAAGTCAACCATCACTGCAGCCCTCCACCAGTCGAGGCTTTATGGCAGAGTGGCCTGACAGAAGCCTGTTCTTGAATGGCCCTGACTTAAACCCAATTAACCATCTCTGGAGAGACCTGAAAATGGCTGTCCACCAACGTTTACCATCCAACCTGACAGAACTGGAGAGGATCTGCAAGGCGGAATGGCAGAGGATCCCCAAATCCTGGTGTGAAAAACTTGTTGCATCTTTCCCAAAAAGACTCATGGCTGTATTAGATCAAAAGGGTGCTTCTACTAAATACTGAGCAAAGGGTCTGAATACTTAGGACCATGTGATATTTCTGTTTTTCTTTTTTAATAAATCTGCAAAAATGTCAACAATTCTGTGTTTTCCGTCAATATGGGGTGCTGTGTGTACATTGAGGAAAAAAATGAACTTGAATGATTTTAGCAAATGGCTGCAATATAACAAAGAGTGAAAAATTTATATGGGGTCTGAATACTTTCCGTACCCACTGTATATTGCCTTTGATATTATATTTTATGCATGCTTTTTATAGAACCACTAGTTAATGTAACCTCACCTGTACCATGTTTGATGTCTATGAATTTGTATTTTGATGATCTAAATGAGTGTATGTTAGTATTCTAAGAATCTTTAATAGTTTAGCATAAACGCCCAATCCAGTTGCATATGCAAAATTCCATGCTAGAAGAAAAGGGATCGTGAAATTTCCCTCCAAAGGTTCCATTCCTCATTGGCTCACTCAAATCCTTTAAGATCGAAGGTTTTTAGATTCTGAGAAGAGAATGCCAAGCTTAGATCCCTAAGTTTGTGCCTCTTTTCTCTCATCATCATCCGCTCTTTAGATTTGTCTTATGGTTGCTGCTTATCCATAAGTCCCAGGGCCGTCTTCACATGTCTTAACTTTCCACCTGGGAGAAAACTATCCCAACCAACACACTCTCAAAAAAACATCTTTGTACATATTTTTCAAACAAGTAACTTATTTACAATTGTGCCAGTTTTGTAGGGTGTATATTTTGACCTTTTATTTTGTATTTGCTGTGTGGCTTGGACGAGGCGTCCATCAAATAGACTAGGTGTCTATCTTTAGCGAAGCAGCATAGATGGGTTATATACCGCACTACATGCTACAGTGCCATCTATTGGATTTTACTTATATTGCATTAAATTATCCATTGTGGACCAACTGCTTCAGGGGCCAGATCAAAACGGCCGTAGTTTTCCCACCTCTGCAGATTCGTTTCCTTGTTAAAAATCCCTTGTGGGCCACAGTTTGGACACCCCTGCATTTGCCCTTCCACACCATTACCTAAGTTTCTGATTCTGGTACTATTTGTGACCCTGGAGCACAAAACCAGTCATAAGTCACTGGGGTATATTTGTAGCAATAGCCAAAAATACATTTTATGGGTCAAAATTATAGTTGTTTCTTTTATGCCAAAAATCATTAGGATATTAAGTAAAGACCATGTTCCATGAAGATATTTTGTAAATTTCCTACCATAAATATATTAAAACGTCATTTTTGATTAGTCATATGCTTTGCTAAGAACTTCATTTGAACAACTTTAAAGGCGATTTCTCAATATTTCATTTTTTTTGCACCCTCAGATTCGAGATTTTCAAATAGTTGTATCTTGGCTAAATATTGTCCTATCATAACAAACCATACACCAATTGAAAGCTTATTTATTCAGCTTTCAGACGATGAATTAATCTCATTTTCGAAAAATTTACCGATCCAATGCTACATGCTCTAATGCATTAATGCTTTAAGAAAGTTATTTTCTGGCCATGACAAAATTCTCTCTTAGAGTTTGCATGAAATTAGGCTGAATGTTCACTGCACAGACAGATCACAATTCCAGCTTTATTGAGTAATACCTGGTGGTGATTTCGTGAACAAATTTCAGATGTGACCGGGCTTTATTTGAAGGAGTCATACGATGTTGCTAAAAATAACTTTATTTTGTGTATTTGGTGCAATGCAATGTGTGTTTACACAGTTTGAGGTCAGAAAACACATTTTCCACATACTATACATAACTGTTGCTCCTCTCTACCCTGCTCTTCTGAAATGCATTGATTTTATTTTTTTACGAAGCTCATTGTTCTGAAAAGCGAGGTGTTCTCTGATTAGCCAGCTATATGGTGCATTGTGATTGGCCGAATACCTTAAGTGTGTGATGGAAAGTTACACCCCTTACCATGTTGTGAGGCCGTGTCCCGATGTGACGCTACAAAAACAATGAAACCCCTTATAAATGAGGCATTTGTTGTATCCATTGAGGACATAATGACCGATTATAAAGACTTTTTACGCGTTGCGTGTGCCTTGTAAACTTAACACCACGTCTGCATTTGTGATGGCAGAAATGACAAACAAGCAGGACTACTATACACTGCTCAAAACTCATGTTTGAATAGCCAATGTATGAAAACGTATTTTCAGGCTGTGAGTCAGACGCACCAGAGTCAAAGTGGAATTGTGGCTTAACTGTCATGAAGAATATCTCTTTGGGTTTGTGACTGTACAGATCTTATATATGCACCAACAGCTTGCAACACTCCAAAGACAAAGCAAAATATGAAATTGTATCTTATACACCACGTTGTGGTTATAGGCATTTCGGTTGAGTACCTACTGTTGATGTTTTAGATGTCTAAATTTGCAGGTGTCATTAAACTGGTGTTAAATGTAAATATATTTGTGCCATTAACTTCTGTTTCTGTTCACCCTAGACCTGATGGCGCTGAAAGAGGAGAGGGAAGAATCTACAAAAAACACCTGTCATCACTGTGGAAGGCGTTTCAGTCGAAAAGACAGCTTTAAAAACCACTTGAAAATCCACACGGGAGAGAATCTGTTCACGTGTCCTCAGTGTGGAAAGAGTTTTACTCAGAGAAAAACCCTAAATGTCCACATGAGAGTTCACACCGGAGAGAAGCCTCACTCCTGCCAAGTGTGTGGAAAGAGCTTCTCCGTTAAAGGAAATCTTACAGCGCACATGAAAATCCACACCGGAGAGAAGCCGTTCATCTGCTCTCAGTGTGGAAAGAGTTTCAAACAGAAAGCAGAGCTTGATGGCCACATGAGAGTTCACACCGGAGAGAAACCTTTCGATTGCAATCAGTGTGGAAAGAGCTTCAAATTTAAGTCACACCTTAACGATCATATTAGCATTCACTCGGGTGAGAAATGCTTTGTATGTCATCTGTGTGGAAAGGGCTTCACAATTAAAGGAAGCCTTAATATTCACATGAGACATCACACCGGAGAGAAGCCTTACATCTGCCCTGAGTGCGGAAAGGGCTTCACAGTCAATGAAAGCCTTAAGGTTCACACGAGAGTTCACACTGGAGAGAGGCCTTACAAGTGTCTTCAGTGTGGAAAGAGTTTCACAAATAACACAAACCTCAAACGGCATTTAAAAACTCATTCTTGAAATAAACACTGCATTGTGTTTTTGTAAAAGAAAGAAAACAAATAGTGTGCTTTCAGCCTTTTCTGATTCATTAAAAATGTGGAGTGGTTTGTTTATATGTTCATTAATTAACTGAAATATTTATTATTTGTGCATTTGCAACCCTCTGAGTTGCATTAAACTGTGTGTAAATGCACACTTTAGATGCAGCTTCTGTGTTTCCTCTGCATTGCAAAGAAGCATTTTGTTGATACTGATTTCATTTTTAGAAAAATGGCTTCATAAAGGTTTAAAATCAATTGAAACTTATTGAAAAAAAAAAGATTCATTTCTATCACTACTGTGAACTGACCACACAGAATATGAAGAATATCAAAAAAATAGCTAAAATGGCTTTTAAAAAACTAGGGGCGTGTAATATTGACAAAAAGTATGTCATTTAATTAATATAATAATTTGTTTAGATTCATATAATTCATACTTTTCTTTCAAAAAATGATTTAAAGGGTGAAATGTGAAGTTTAACATTTTGGAAAACTTTTTGTTTTTGTGAAAACTTGCATCTGAACTAAATTATGCTTTTACTGTCATTTTACAGTTTACTATATACATCGTCCTGCCCTGCTCGTATGGTATTCATTTTATTTGCGCTGGTCTTAAGTCTTAAATTTGAGCTTAAAAATCTTACAGAAACCAATGCAAATGCAAAGCATTTTGGCTTGTTTGTGTGTCTTGTGTTCAATGAGAGGGACACACACATGAAACAAAATGACATATTTGTGAAATTAATGTGGATTAAAAATATATATATATTCTGAACCTCATGTGGATTTACACAAGCTAAGAAATTCAGAGTCAATAAGCTCATAAACAGCCTATACATTCCTTACAGAAGATGAATTGGTTACTTTTCACAATACCTGAGGGCTATTATGAGGAGTAAAATTATATTTGTAAATCTGCAATTTATTCTGTATCTAATCTTATCACTTGAATATGTTTTCGGTGTGTAAACTCACTATTTTGAGCGGGACTTTTATGTTGGTGTGGCGTCGTGACGTCACACGCTCGCGCCGTGCTCCCGCATCTGTGATTCGGCTGAAGGAAGGTTTGTCTTTTATTATATAAAGCGCTGAAATCAGTGCAGCCGTTTGTTTTATAGCGAACTTTTTAATGAATTATTTATGAGAGGAACATGTGACGCGTCCATTAATATCAATAAACACAGTGTTCATGAGTAAAGCACAGAAAGGTGCGTCTCATTTCAAGCAGTTTATTTAAAAACACGGTTTGCATTGAAAATATGAAGAATATAAACATTTTCCAGAAAGATGAAAGCTGTTCATGACTAAAAGACAACCTAAAGAACACATCTTGTCTTTCAGTGCAAGTTAAAGTCGTGACGTTAATTTATGTGATTGATAAACTATATTTACAGAGATATAAATACATATATTTTACATATGTAGTCATGGCTCATTCTAAAGCTGGTTTATATTGCATATTTTCTGCATATATTTATATTAATTAAGGCATCTGGGGGAGTGACTATCACTTCAGTAAGTTTTTTTGCTTGAAGTTTATCAGTTTATTATTTTTTGTACGTATGTATGTATTAGTGGCTCATACTATTTAATAGCACATGCTTTTCAATCCTTTTTTTTAATTAGAAGTGAAAAACCTGCTTTTCAATATTATAAATGACTGTATCATAAATCACTGGGGCCATCTCTCTGGTTTTTGTCTGTGAAATGTTTCATTTAGGTTCGTTCTTGGCAAAAATATTGGAACGTGCGTGAACTACAAAGCCTATTTTACCTAATAAATAATATTTTAGCTTTGGAAATATTTAATTTGTGCCGAATAAGAGAGGTAGGATTATGAGGCCAACTTTACCTTCAGTTTGGCTTTGTTTTTTGGCTTGTCTATAGCTGAGCCTAGCCTATATTTTATACTGCAGTTGTATTTATCAATTATAATTATATATTTTTCCAGTCTGGTTCTGATGTATGTGATGTATCTCTGTATTTTCCTCTCAAAAAGTCTATTTTAGCATGTTTTTAAAAAAAAAAAATTTTCAAATAGGCGATTCATTGGTTAAAAAATCTGGCTTAAATTCGGAAATTCTGGCGTTGTTTTTTCAGTCTTGATTGCATAAGTGTTTTTTTAATCATTATTTATTTTAATGTGCAATGGATTCTGCCAGTTAATGAATCCATCATGTATTTATGACATCAGTTACTACCTTTTTTTTCTTTCAGAAATTAAAGTAACTTTAAATGTCATCGTGTTAATGATTAACTCACTTCAGCTGAAAAATGGTAACCGTTTCCTTTTGCATTATTGACACACTGCCTTCCTATTTGACACTGTAAAGCTGCTTTGACACAATCTGTATTGTAAAAAGCGCTATATAAATAAAGGTGACTCGACTTGTTCGTGCGTTTCATATTTTTAGCTATAGTTTTACAGAGCCGTCTCTGAGCCGACCGCAAGTTGACAAACATCCTATTTGTATCAAAGGCTATATGCTATTAAATGACATAGATATTACACATCTACCTTAGTAGTATCATAAACAATACAAAAAATTAAAAATAACCCAAAAATTGTGCATGGCCCTTCAATTTGTACTTAATTATTGTCCTAACCCTAAACACACCCCTCTTGAAATATTTCACCTAATTTGTTTCAATATACACTATTCTGGTTTTAAATTAAGTTTTCTTGGAAAGAACGATTTTTATCTTTTCCAGACTTCAGTTCATTCGCCGTGATTAAACATGCAGCTCTAATTTGTGGTCTTTTATTAATTTGCAGTGCTAGTTTTGAGTGTTTTTTGTCTAATCAGGTCATTTATGTTCATTAATTCTCATTCTGACTGTCTCCCTACTGAACTAGGGAGCTGATTGAGACGCACCCAGAGATTTAGTTTGCATTTATTTTTCTGTTTAATTAATTATTCTCATCTTAAACACACAGAAAAACTGCTGCTGTTATAAAGATGGCGTTTATTAAAGAGGAGAGTGAAGACGTGAAGATTGAAGAAGCTTTCGGAGTCAAACATGAAGATCCTGAGGGAAAAACAGGTTGGTTTTCATCCTCAGTCTTTCTTCATCATGATTGCATTTACTACATGTAACTAAATAAAAACAATTATTTGGTGTAACATTAAACCTATATCTACTGCTGAGTTGAAAGCAATGAAAGTCATTCATTTCTATCACTAAATGATGCAAGAGTATCTAACACACTTACAAACTGAAATGTGAGTGGACATCTTTACGTTTGTTGTCTGTAATTGATGTGTTTTATTGTTTTTATGTTACCTTTTTGTCTAATGGAAGATAACAATGCTCAAAAAAACTGAATCAGCATTTTTCTAGTATGTTTTAGATCAGTGGTTCTCAACCTTTTTTGGGCCAGCGCCCCCTTACCCATTATTCAGGTCCCTCACCGCCCCCCATCAGATGAAACAGCCCAATTGTCCTCACTGAATATAAAAGTTAATTATTAGTATTTTTTGTTCATAATAAAGACAGTTATTATATTTACAGTAATTTAAATGTATGGGGTCATTACGATTTTTAAGAAATTACTTGAATTCAAGGATGCATCCAATAGATCAAAAAAGACAGTCAAGTACTTTTTTATTGTAAATTATTTTAAAATAAGTGTAATAACATTCATTTACAGATTCATTTACAATTTTCATTGCTACAGCTTCAGTGTTGTTGAGATGCTGATAAAGCTTGTTGTTATTCCTGTTTAGAACATATATACAGCAGCATTTTTACAGACAAGATTTTAGTTTGTTCTTCATTCCTGAAACTCTTGAACACCTTTTTACTGCTGTGATATGTTTGCAGGTTTTCGATTAGCTTTCAGTGAAAAATAAATAAATGTATCCTTTAGTTTTAGAAAATACCCTGTTTTTGATAATATATTGAATTCCCATTTTTTTCTGACATAGTGGACACGGTTATTTTGGTGGGTAAATACCACATTTACACATGCAGATGGATGAAATGTAAACCATGTTTTATTATATTTCATACATTTTGTAAGAATATTTCAAAGTTGACATTCTGTAAAGTTATCAAAGATTTGTTCATTCTATATTTAACTTTTATTTAATTCACAACAGAAAAGATTTCCAAAGTTTTCTCTGACCAAATTAAATGTATTTTGTAAATATATTTTTAATTTTTTTTTTTTAAACTGTTCACAACAAGCAGGTGAATTGGTAATAGATGAGGGTATCATGTTTGGGTGTCAAAGGAGCTTCTCCATCCTTACAAGCAAAAACTATCATAGCTCAAAATTTGCTTATATTAACATAATTAAATAAAGGTTAAATAAAACAAAACATCTTTTCTGGAACTGGGAAACATGCTCCTCATTTTTAATAATATACTATTTTAGTGCTGTTCTGATTTATATATTTGTTATAGTCAATTAAATTTCAAATCTTGCTTTTTTTGTCAGTGTGGTGCGCCAGCTATAATAAGAAGAAAGGTTTCTTAAGCAACAATCAGAATGATTTCTGAAAGATCATGCTTTTAAACAAACAAAGGCAACCTTTTTATTAATGCATTAACAAATCTCACTGAGCTTTTTAAATGGTAGTGTATATTATACATTATTTTATTTATAATATATAGGCCTATTTTAAAAGCATGTATTTTAACCTAAACATAACAGCCCACATTAGCCCACACATCATTTTATTTTAAAAATATGTCAATGAATGCCACATGACATTCATCACATATGTGATTTGACTGGACTTGAAATATTATTATCAGTAGTGTCCCAATAAGTAAAAGATCGTAAATATAAATTAGGCTATATTTGTAAGCTTTGAACAAACTATTTCAAAATTTGGCATTCAAACCAACCGCAGCCAAGCTTTGATATTAATGTTTCTAAACAAGATAAAGTTTCTCGTGCTTTGTCGTGTCTAAATGCTTGCTATTGTTTTGACAAAAAGTTCGGCAGCTGCGATACAGAAAGCCAAGAGAATGCTGACCTAAAAGTCGATGCTAAGGAAATGAGACACTTAAATATAGAAGTGGTAAACTAGCAGCTACTACACTCATGGGCGTAAATCCCGGGGGGGACGGAGGGGACATGTCCCCCCCCCCATCCGAGGGTTGTCCCCCCCTAAAATCATTAAAAAGCACACTGTCTATTGTTAAAAATATATGTAGTATGTATACCTAAAATAACTGTGTTAGTAGAAAAAAAAATTCATTTAGAAACAGTTGAGTTCTCCCCCTACGGCGCTAGTTCCGGGCCTCGGGCAACATTTCACGTCATAGCTCAGACGCGGGCTGGGCATCGGGCTTGTTTTAGGCTTCTCCTTTTTCTATATTTTAGACATATTATTATGTTAAAAGAAACTAAGAGAAGTTCATGACGGTACACTAAACAAATATATTTCATAACCCATTAGGCTACACAGTCTACTCACTCACGTACACGCGTCACGAAATCTCCTATTTGATGCGCCTTGAGAAATGCGGATTAACTACATAATGAAAGTGTTTTTGTGTTTTATTTGTTTTATTTCGTTAAGCAAAAATGTAAAGTGTCTATATATGTAGGCCTATTTATCATGTCTGCAAGCCATGCATTGTTTTGATGGATAATTTTAAATTGTTTCTACTGGAAATCAATGCAAGTGATGGCGCTGGCGCCTCCATGTCCTGCGAAGTGGCTATAGCTTCCACTTTCCGCACAAACGAATCGCACATTGTTTAACGTTTAAACCAATATTGTTTTATACTTTAACCCTTTTATATCTATATATTTTATTTTAGTCAAGTCGTGATGACCTCCGCTGGAGGCTGTTCTAGAGGAGCAAAGAGAGCGGAATAGGGAGCAATAATCGTTTTATCTCGATTATTGTATTTTCAGAATTTCGATTAATTGCACAGTCCTATTTAATTATTTATTTTCATTTTATTATTATTTGGCTATTTGTATCTTTTCCATGCCATTGCCAGCAGCAGCCTGCTCATCTTGTCAAAATGCCTTTGTTCTGAGAAGGTGGTGATATACCTTTAAACTAACATTGTGATATGTTTGAAGTGTTTTATTACTATGAATTTTAGTCAAATCAAGTGTTGATTTAAGAGGCTAAAAAAAACGTGGTATAAATTGACGGCCGGCCGCGTGCGCTTTAGGTCATCGTCGTTGTCAAAAAATAAAGAAATAAATACTCCAAACGTTTTTCTAAATTAACTTAATAAAAGAAGGAAACGAAATATATTCAGTTTGACTGTATTATTTGTGTCTCCCTTCAAAAATTGCTTGTGAGAAATTTTATGTTTATTGTCCCCCCCTACCGTAAAATGAAATTTACGCCCATGACTATACTGGTCGCGAACAGTGCAACTTACAATCAGTCATTCAATAACAGCGCGAGCACCTCATAAACGAATGCCGCGTTCTCCGCCGCATTCCACGCGCTTGCGCGCTACCGACAAGTTGACGGATATAGAAAGTGCGCTTTGATGCATCCAGTGTAGAGACGGCATTATGATGTGGCAGACCATCTTCTTTTGCAAGTTTCAGCTTACCCATCTTTGGCACAGTTTATTACTTTGTTCATATAAAGACTTTCAAACAGTCCTCATCTCTGCCGAACAACAGCGCTATGCCAACCGTCCTCGCGCATGCCATTGAAATGAATGGGATTCATAGCGCAACACTTCCTGCGTTTGGTCTGAAAAGCCGCTTTTAATGCGGCAGAGCGATCGCTTTAGTTAAGCGCCTCAGTTCAAGCGGCAAGTGCCATTAGGCATTATATCATTCTCTTCACTACTATAGTACGAAATTAACATGAATGGACAACCTACTGAAATGTCTGTAATCGCTCATTATCTGCGTTTCAAACTGCAGAAACATGTAAAGCTTGTAAACGTTGATACGTAACAATACATTTACCTCAGACTGAGCATTACCTCATAAGCTAGAAAAATAATAATATTATAATATTATTATAATAATATTAGCAAACAGGGTTTGAAAATTTAGTGCACTATAATAACCCCTACAAACAGTTTTTAGCATTCATAGTGTTTCTGACAGATAATGATGTCATGATTTTTTTTTTTTTACGTTTGCCTTACCGAATCTGGTATCCTGTCAGTGATAACCTGTCCGTGGGAGTTTTTGATTACTGTCAGTTTAAGTGCCAGCAACGCAGCGTTGCCAGATATTCTATGAAAACAAATAAATAAAAAAAGCGAAATCTGCAAAAATACAAAATAAAACATATTGCTATCTCAAAACTGTAACTTCCCACTTTATTAACTTTCTGAACTGTCAAATTAAGTGAAAAGACAAATCCAATAACGCTTACAATAACTAGATCTGGCAACACTTACAACTCTCTCAGAGACCTGAAGGGGAGAAAGGCACTCAACAGAGTTTGAACATTTTCCAACCTGAAAATTATTATTTTTTCATGTGTTTGTCAGGGAAAGCGGTGCACAAACAGAAACGCACACATATATACATATATTCATTTATTTAAAAAAAGAAAAAAACAAGCACACTTGACTTTTAATATCAGCTATTTGACCACTGTTACTTTACTGTAACAGTGGTCAGATAAGTGACATTACGCTTGAGAGTAAATGTTGTAATGCATTATAATTGTCGTCACTAATGTTATCACTGATTTAATCATTTTACAAGTGAAAATGCACAATTTCAGCTTTATTGAGCGCCCCCTGGTGGTGATTTCACATTCACATCTTTGTGCACTGCAAAAAAAAACGCTTTTCTAGACAAGTTTTTTGTCTTGTTTCTAGACAAAATATCTAAAAATTCTTAAATCAAGAAGGATTTTCTAGACAAGTAAAAATTATTGTCTTGTTTTCAGAAAAAAGAAGTTAAAATTAAGTGAGGTTTTGCTTAAAGCAAGCAAAATAATCTTATTTCAAGGCAAGTTTATTTATATAGCACATTTCATACACAATGGTAATTCAAAGTGCTTTACATAAAAGGAAATGATAAAATCATAAGAATATGAATTAAAATAATCATAAAAAGTAATAATCACAACAATAAAACAATTAAAATGATTTAAAAAAAAATAATAATTAAAACAGGAAAAAAAAAAGATTATACATAAAATACAGTGCAATAAGTTCGGAAGCAGAAGACTAGATTATTTAGCGTACCCACTGGGAGATTATGTTACTTGTTTCAAGCAAAAACTCACTTAATTTGAACTTCTTTTTCTGAAAACAAGACATTAACGTGTACTTGTCTAGAAAATAATTCTTGATTTAAGAAGTTTTAGATATTTCGTCTGGAAACAAAACAAAATCTAAGCTAGAAAAGCATTTTTTGCAGTGTGGCATTAAACTTTTATTTGTTTCTGTTCACTCTAGAGCTGATGAAAGAGGCGCTGAAAGAGGAGACTCAAGAACTGAATGAAATGGAAACGAAAAATCAGAATGATTTCAAAGCTGGAGAAAAATCTTATAAAACAGAAACCACAAACCTTAAAGTACAGATGACTGTTCACACTGGAGAAAGCCCTTTCACCTGCCAGCACTGTGGAAAGAGTTTCAGTCAAAAAGAAAGCTTTAAAAACCACTTGAAAATCCACATGGGAGAGAATTTGTTGAAGTGTCCTCAGTGCGGAAAGACTTTTACACAGAGAAAAACCCTTAATGCCCACATGAGGATTCACACCGGAGAGAAGCCTTACTCCTGCAAACTGTGTGAGATGAGCTTCTCACGAAAAGACGGTTTCAAGACCCACATGAGAGTTCACACCGGAGTGAGTCCTTTTACCTGCCAGCAGTGTGGAAAGGGTTTTAATCGAAAACAAAGCCTCAAAGTCCACTTGAACATCCACGCCGGAGAGAAGCCCTTCACATGCTCTCAGTGCGGAAAGAGTTTCACCCAGAAAACAACCCTTACTATCCACATGAGAGTTCACACTGGAGAGAAACCTCACGCCTGTGAACTGTGTGGGACGAGTTTCTCGGTAAAAGGAAGTCTTAAAATTCACATGAGGATTCACACTGGAGAAAAGCCGTTCGTCTGCTCTCAGTGTGGAAAGAGTTTCAAACAGAAGAAAGAGCTTGATGGCCACATGCGGGTTCACACCGGAGAGAAACCTTTCGATTGCGATCAGTGTGGAAAGAGCTTCGGTTATAAATCGCACCTTAATAAACACACGAGAATTCACTCCGGAGAGAACTGTTTTATATGCCATTTATGTGGAAAGAGTTTCTCACACAGGGGAAACTTTGAGAATCACATGCGAGTTCACACCGGAGAAAAGCCCTTCACCTGCCCTCAGTGTGGAAAGAGCTTCACCGTTAAAGGAAACCTTAAAACTCACATGAGGCTCCACACTGGAGAACAGCCTTACAAGTGTGTTCAGTGTGGAAAGAGTTTTAAAAATAACACAAACCTGAAACGGCACGTGCAAACTCACTCTGGAAATAAACCGCCGCTCTGACAAGAGGAACAACTTCAGCAGTCACCTGTGCGTTTACTTTGGAGAAAGACAATTCCATTGTGAGCGGTCTAATAAAAACATTGCACTTATTAAGATCATTTACATATTAAAGTAATGTAAATTTCAGACCCTTGCTGCGTCCCAATCCGCCTACTTATACTATGCCCTAAAAGTATGTACTCTTTTTGTGAAGGAAAAGTACATACTTTTGAGTATGTAGCAGAATAGTAGGCAAGCTTCGGGACATACTACTTCGTCATAGCTGCGTCTTTAACGGACGCTCTGTTGCTTAGTTACGTATATCTTGTCACTTTTTAAACTGCCCTGTCAATCATCTTGTCAAACCGTTAACATCATCCACATTTCGTTTAAATTGATTTCCTACCGTATTGGAGAGAAATGAAGATGCACGTTGATCTTTCATGGGGAGAACTCCGCTCATGTGTTTGCATAATGACACATTTAAAGTAATGACCAAACGTATCATTATAACAGTTCACAATGTTGCTGTAGATGACATATGATGCGGATAACATTAAATAAATGTTTTCATTACGTTAGACTGATTATTTATCACTCAAACCTCTTTCTGAACCTGTCTTTCGGTTGCGCGTATCCGCCATGTTTGTAGTTTTTTTTTAACACATTTTATGCGTGTTTGTAGTTCTAATCGAATCCTCATCCACCGCGCAAAGTGTTGTGCGCAATTTTAGCTGTTAGAGTGTGGATCGAAATGCACTTTGAATTCCAACCGGAAGAAGTAGACCATCTGGGAATCTTTGGAATACTTTTTTAAACATACTATGATTTGGGACAGACTAATTCAATTTTCGAATACTATTTAGGACGGATAGTATGCGAATCGGGACGCAGCACCTGTTTGTGTTCTCTTTTTAAAGAGTTCCCTTACAAACATGCTGATTCAAGTGTGATCACTAGTCTCCTTTTAACACTAGAAGTTTTAGCCGTACGTGTTTTTCAAATGTACATATTTCAAAAATCATTGACTTTTACTAAAACTGTCATTTAACCCTTTAACTGTCACTTTCATTTTAAACATAGACATGAAAAGGCTGTATTTAAACTTATTTTTTTATATTTCATGAACAAAAACATTTTGTGATATGTTTTTATGTACATTTTCCATCACAGTGCAATGGCTGATTTTAAAATGGTTTTCAAAGGATGAATTTTGAGATTTTAAGTTTTCAAGTGATTTATAATTGCTTAGGATTGCTAAAGCGTGACAGAAAAAAGGCAACAAAGAAAGTCTTTTTGTGACAAAGGTCAAAACTCCTGTTATGAAGGAGATTTTTAAGGGTGCACTCTTTTCACAAATTAATCTATTACTTTTCCTACAAAATTTGTAACACAAAAAAATGGTAAAATATCTATTTAGGAGTCTTGGACCTTACGATACATAGTTTGTCATGATTAAATCAGGATTTATCTGTAAAATGGTGAAGTAAACAGGTGGGAAAGGTGACAATTAAGGGGTTAAACTTCCCTGGCGTTAAAAAGTGTTTAGATAAAACCAGATCGTAAAATGGGGCATTTACACTTAAAAGCGCCAGCGGGTCAAATTTGCCCTCTATGTAATACCTGTATTTTCGCGCTGTCATTATCTTGCCGCTTATGTTTTTTTTTAAAAATAAAGACAAAATGAGTAAAAGAAGGTGATTGGTGCGTCTGTGTCGGCTCAGCATCTGAGATCTCATTTTTAGCCTAAGGTTACTCATATTGTTCAAATTCTAGACTAATAATTAAATTAGTCTAATACAAAATTATACTTTTACTCTGCACAAGTGAAGAAGCAGCAGAGACGAGGGATAGAAGCACATTAAACGGCATATAAATCAAAACAGCCTAACATTTCTTAATGAACTGTTGAACCCATGAAGAGGAAACAACTGTAAAGCTCTGGGGGTGTTGATGGACGTAATATGTGATAAAAAAAACAGATTTTTTTCAGCTGTTTGTTAAAAATGAAGCTTTTTAAATTTAATGTATCCACATTCAATATTGATAAAAAAAAATGCATGATGTTATGATGAAAAATGTTCATGTTTTTTGTTGTTTAAAAGCAGAGGCTCTGTTCTTTATTTATATACATATATAATATTTGGCCAAGATACAACTATTTTGAAAATCTGCAATCTGAGGGTGCCGAAAAAATCGAAATGTTGAGAAAATCGCCTTTAAAGTTGTCTAAATGAAGTTCTTAGCAAAGCATATTACTAATCAAAAATTAAGGTTTGATATATTTACAGTAGGAAATTTGCAAAATATCTTCATGGAACATGATCTTTACTTAATATCCTAATGATTTTTGGCATAAAAGTAAAATCGATCATTTTGACTCATACAATGTATTTTTGGCTATTGACATTTTTTGTGAAAATGATCAAAAATGCAGTTGTTTTTCTTAGTTATTCTAAGAAAAATATAAGTTATTCTAGTTTTATTGTGTTGTTTTAAGTTCCTTGTGCATTGTGTAAATACACTTTATTTATTCATTCTATAGTTGTTGTTTGTCTCATCTTTTTAAAAACACTTATTTTACCTCACACAGCATCCATGTCTCTATGTTAAGTTGAGGTCATTTTTACATACAAAAGTCCAAATATTTTGACTCAACCACCTAGATAGATTACGTCTGAGGGAAAAACAAGGATGTGATGTTCAGAACATGGCAACTACAGTAACTTTCAAAGTGGGAAGTGATGCCCTCTGTCAGGGGTGTTTTGACACTGCAGGTGAATAGGGTAAAAAAAAAAAAATCTTACCCAGTTGATTGTTTACATTGATAATTGTTAACATGTTGTGTATTACAAGTTTTCAAAAATGTTAGGTTTAAATATGCAAATGAGGCATTATTTAATTAAATATGCACTAATTTGTGTACATTTTTAAAACAAAAATCTAAACACTGGATGAAGTCAGTTTCAGAATTCTTGTTTAATTTATTTTTTATTTTTTTGGCATATTAGAGTCAAATGTTTTTACAGAGGGAATTTGGGGTATCTCATTTTGTCACTCCAAAATTCAGTAAATACTTAGAACAGACAGAAAACAATACATTATTTTCATTTTTTGGGGGAATAAAATGTATATAATCAAGCAAATTATATATGAACAAATCCTTCTGTAAAAACCTTCAGGATATAGACAGGAATACAAATGTAAAGTTTGTTGTGTGTAAATGCTACTGAAGTGGAGATTTATGTCTCAGTGTAGGAGAAAAAACTCACAGCCTTTAAAAATACATACTGCAATTGAAATCTACTGACACAAATAGATAAAGTGCTATTAAAGCAACACTTAACAGTGTCTTTTAGGTGTTTTCTTTCCACTAGCCTGAAAAAAACACTTTGAAAAACCAAAAAGCCCCAAATCTCAATTTGAGTGGTGCATGAAAAAAAAACTTCGTTTTTGCCTGCAGTGTCTCCCCTTAAGAAGAAAAAAATAGTTATGAAAATATAATTATATTTTCCTTTCAAACACTTTCTTACTGGTGAAATTTAGATGTAAAAATTAGTAAAAATTTAAAAAGGAGTACTTGATTTGGACTTGATTTGTGTACTTCGTCCACCACTGCTATTGAGCTAGATATTTGGCATCTGCGACATTTCAACAAGCCTCTTTGAGGTGTCTTTAAGTAGTTCGCATGTAAGCACCGATAACCCGCCGATTTTCTCCTGATCACAGCCTTGCAAATTGGGCTTAAAATCCTTGAAACTTAGACACAGAGTGTCTGCTATCTTTTGTGTGGTCTACTACTGGATGGCAGGACAGGAGCCTTCAGAGAGCCCACAAAGTCTCTTCCACAGGTGGCATCCTCACTTATCCATGGTCAGCTAGACCCTCAACAAAGGTGAAGCCAAGTTGAATACTCTGTTGAATAATATTTATTGGTGAGTACACATTTTAGACCTATAACGATGTAAAAAAAAAAAAACTATTTTGATATTTTTTGGTAAATCAACTGCCTCAGCTAGTCTTCTGTCATGGATATCAAGTAGCTTAGAAAATCGCTCTTTTTGAATCAAGTAAAGCAGACATGTGGCTAGGGCTGCAACAAATGATTATTTTGGTAATCGATTAATCTAACGATTATTAGAACGATTAATTGACTAGTCGTCGATTATTCCAATGATTAATCAGCAGGCTTTGAACGATTATTCAGCTTTTTCAACTAGTTAAAACAATGAGTTACACATATTCTAACTAATAAATAAAATAAGAAAATCACTTCAGCTTTTGAAATAGTTGTTTTAATGAACTTTGAGCCAACTAAACAGGTCATTCTCTTTAAGTTTTCTGATTCTGTCCAACTCACATTACACACAAATGCTCTCTAAGCATTGTTTACATATTTTGTTCCAATTCAAAAGAAAAAAAATTAAAAAGACAAAAAAAAAAAGTTTGAATGTGAACAAATATCTTGACAGCAGCATTAAGAGCATCATTTCTAAAACAAGGTTTCAGTTTAAATGAACAGCAGTAACAGTGTCCATTGTGCACTGGCCTTTTTTTTGGATTTTCAAATGAACTTTGAGCCAACTAAACAGGCCATTCTCTTTAAGTTTTTTGCTGACCAACTCAAACTCAAATCACACACAAATGCTCTCTAAGCATTGTTTAAATATTTTGTTTCCTTTCAATAGAAAAAAAAAGTGTTTAATGAAAAGCAGTAACAGTGTCTGAATTAAAGTGAAGAAAGGTCAGCATATCAACATGTTCACGTGACAAGCTTGCCCTTTTTGTGAGCAAATGTTTCCTGCAGCAGAGAAGATCCTTTCTGCAGAAGTGGATGTGGCAGGAATGCAAAGAAAAGATCTTGCAAGTGCCTCATTTTCCTTCCACCAAACTAGAGAATCTTCTTGTTTGGCTATTTGTGATTCCGAGAAGTACATCTGTACTTCCTTTCTCAACACCTGAATCTTTTGATCCTCTTGTGACTCCTCCTCTTCACTGAGGCTGTCCGTGTCAGACTGAAGGAGGTTTTCTAGTACTGATTCTTGCTCTCTCCTTGGAACAATGACACCCTGATGCTGTCCTTCTTCTGTAGGTTTCCAGGACACTTTTCCTGCTTTAATAGCAAGGACTTCGACAGTGCTTTGAACCTCTATCCTCTGTTCAGCAGGCATAAACTTGAGCTTTCGAAATCTTGGATCTAGGGCTGCTGACAGAAGAACTGTGTTGTCCTTCTCCTTGAAGAAAGTGCTGATATTCCCCCACCTCTCTGTTAAATCTTTAGAAGCTTTGGCTAAAAAAGCTTTACCAGGTGTTGTTTCAAAGCTAAGGGATTGTTGCACAGACCTCTGTAGCCCTTTTGCAAGCTGAGGAAGGCATGACAGTGTTGCATACTCTTGACCACTCAGAAACTCAGTGGCACATTGAAAAGGCTGCAGGCCCTTGGTCAGTTCTTCAAGCAGTAACCACTGATCAGGCTTCAAATCAAAGTAATGTTTGCCCCTTGGTGTCACTTCAGGATCAGAAAGAGTGGCAGTAATGGGCCAGCGTTGCTCCAGAAGTCTCTCCAGCATAAAGTAGGTGCTATTCCACCGGGTACTGACGTCTTGTATCAGCTTATGCTCCGGTGTATTCATCTGATGCTGCTTTTCTTTCAGCTTAGTATGGGCCAGTTCACTTCTCCTAAAATGTTCAACCAAGGTCCTTGCAGCTCCCAAAGCTTTGCTGATGCTGGTCTCTTTAAGGGAATTGTTAACAACAAGCTGAAGTGTGTGTCCAGTAGGGGAGAGCGGGGCACAACCTAACAGATTTTGCTTTTGGGTTGATATCTAAAAATATATTTGAGTTAGATCTTTTTTTTTTTTTAACACAAGTAACCACACATCTCTGCTACAAATGAGCACTGAAAGTTTGTTTCGAAAACTTACCATTCTTTTACAAATTCACCAGAAGTGGAGAAAGTGAAACGTTACAACTTACCCCACTGGTGGGGTAAGTTGTAACGGAGGGGGTGTTAGTTGTAACGCATGCTGGAAAGATTTGTTTAAACAATTAATTCAGTACAATTTAATCTAAAGACTGATTGTTTATCCATCTATGATACTAACAGACACTCTGTAAACAAAACAGTGGTATTTTTAGAAAATAAAAGATGAAGAGGACTTTCAAAAAGAGTTTTAATATAATTAGCATTTATCAGTCATTACAATGACAAAACCTCTCCAAAATTTAACAGAAAACTAATCTAAAAAAAAAAAAAAAACTTTGACTTTGGTCAGTCACCATTGGTAAAGTAGCCTGCTGTCCACTCTCCCTCCTCCACCCTTCATCCCTTTTTTATGTTGCCCTAGTTGTAACACTGTGTTACAACTAACCCCTCATGTAGTCTCCTGACTCTTGCCTAGCTGACACTGGCTACAAGCTAGCTACAAGCTTTAGCATGGTACCATTTTTTAACTGAGAAAACGCAGAAAAAGATGATATATAAATGGTTTTGGTGACTTGCACACATTCTCCACTAAACAAAAAACTAGCGACATGGAAAAATTTACTTGCATGGTGCCAAAACACACTTTTTCTAATAATTCTGTGAAATCGCTGTCTAAACTTCTGAAAATGCTCCGCACGTATTTCCTCACTCAAATGGACCAGTGGGCGGAAGTAGGTGGAATTTGACTTGTGAGTCCGGATAAAAAGTCAAAGTCAAAGTGTTTCAACTTGCTCCGCGTTAGTTTGTTCCCCGCGCTCCCCTACAGCGGACAGAGACCCAATTATGTTTCTCTGACAGCAATTTCACTGCAGCCACAACATTTGATCCATTGCCATGAACGACTGCTTTAATGTGGTCTACGGAAATGTTGAATTTTGTGACAACCTCTTCCAGCCATGTTGCGATGTTGGCACCAGTATGTCGTTCATCAAGGGCCATGGTTGCAAGAGTGAGACTCTTCATTTCCCAGTCCTCAGTGATAAAGTGACATGTGACACCAAGGTATGCATCTGTTGCAAGGCTAGTCCAGATGTCAGTGGTCAGTGCAATGAAGCTTCTTCCTTCCTGAATAGTTTCCTTAAACTTTAAAAAAAAAAAACATCAGAATATTTTAGTTGAAATTTTTATTTTAACTCTCTTAGTGGTTAAACTGTTCTTTACTCTGTGTTTAGTTTGAAATCTAGATCAACATTTTACACTAAGGTTTCATATGGTATCATTAATGCATTAACTAACCTGAACTAACAATGAGCAGTACATTTGTAACAGTATTTATTTATTTTTGTTAACGTAAATGAAAATAAAGCTGTTCATTGTTTGTTCATGTTAGTTCACAGTGTATTAATTAATGTTAACAAATGTATTGGTAAATGTTGAAATTAAGATTAAAATAAAGATTAATAAATGCTGTAGAAGTACAGTTCATTATTAGTTCATGTTAACTAATGTAGTTAACTAGTATTAACTATTGAACCTTATTGTAAAGTGTTACCATAGTTCCTAAAACATGTATTTGCAATTCTGCATTAGGTATTTACCTTTTGACAGGTTTTTTCATATTTTTGCTCCATTAAACTTGTAAAGTAGGTTCTTGATGGAAGGATATATCCAGGATTGAATGCAGAAACCATTTAACGAAAGCCTTCTCCATCCACCATCGAAAGCGGTCTCATGTCTTTAACGATCACGTTCAGAATTGAATCTGTAAGAGCAGCGGCTTGCTGGGGAGTACAGGAATTCCTCCTCAGAAAAAAGTCATCAATAATAGGCCCACTGCTTTTCTTAGAACTGAAACAGTAAAAGGGACATTTACTTCAGGACAAAAAAGAATAGTAAAATATTAATCTGCAAACAATTATTAAAAGTATAAAATTACAGTAATTTCTTTTTTAAAACTACAAATGAGATGACCGGCAGAGAGACATTCTCATTTACCATTTAATTAATAGTATGAAAAAGTAACTGACATGATATCATTCTTCCTAACATCTCCTTTTTTAAGTCTTCATGAATATAGAACAAAATACATGCGAGTGATAAGACTGCTATCATCACCACCTCTCCTATTATCAGTTTCCTCTCCTAAAATACCTAATAGTGTTATGATAATTAAAACAATCCTAACTCCTAAGCTCGATAAAGCTTTATTCTATGCACACCAAATCATCACATTACTGTAATTATATTACTGTTGTTGTTGTTAATATTATTACACTAATTATTATAACACTCACCTCTCACTGGGTCCTCTTGTGCCGGGATGCTTCCTCTTTAAGTGCTCCAACACGCACGTTGTGCTCCCGTGAAAGGCAAGTTCCGCCTTGCACGTATTGCACACGACAGCATTCTTGGTTTTAAGTTTTGTAAAACTTTCCCACACCTTACTAGTTCGGATTCGTTTGTGCTCCGTCATAATTCGCACTGTGTTTTCTTCTACCGCAATAGCTCGACAACACAAATATTTGTCGACAATTTTTTATTGTCGACTAATCGTTTCAGCCCTACATGTGGCCCAAGTGTAGGGCTTTTGAGAGGGGGTTTAGACACATCTAATCACTTTTCTCTTTTCTTCTTTTCCTAGTGGTTTGTTTTTTGTTGTCTGGCAAATAGGGCAAGTCTTTAAGTAAAATAAACATTGGGGATATTATAAAACACCTCGCATTAAAACAATTTAAGTAACAATTTTGCAATACTTAGCAATTACCCCAAGTGACTCCACAGCGTCTGTAACCTGCAATTCTTCTGTATCTTCCTAAAGTTCAGCTTTCTGTTTCATAAACTGAACATTTCAGGAAAGTTAGAGAAAGAATAGAAACTTACTGAACACACAGTTTGTTTTGGGTGTCACAAAATTCAGGAGCATCATAGGGTTGCCATTGAAAGTCCTGAATTGGAACCACATAGAGAACATATTTCCCATTGTTGGAAGCAGATCTGAGCGCACGCAAAGTGTAGCCCTTAGCATCAGTAAGATGCATGGACAGTTTCCAGGGCAGACTTCCACCTTGTTGAAAAGAATGTGAATACAATATTGTCAGTCCAAACTCTGGAGCTGCTGTCATCAAGTTTGTTCTGTGCACATCAATAACTGTCTGGTTTGTCTCAGCTACAAAATCAGACATCAGAAGATTACAGAGAACAGTTCGGACTGCAGAGAGGATCATTGGTGCTCCTCTGCGCACCCTTCAAGAACTATATTCATCCAGAGTGAGAAAAAGAGCTCAGAAAATCACTCTAGATCCCTCACATCCAAGCCATCCCTTCTTTGAACTTTTGCAATCTGGCCAGTGCTACAGAGCCCCAAATGCCAGGCACAAGAACAGTTTCTTCCCCCAGGCAATCCACCTTATGAAAAGCTAAATGTTCCCCCAATTATGCAATAAAAATATGTGCAATAACCTTATATTTATTTGTTACCACCTATATCCTAATGCACATCCTGGCATCTCATTCTGTTCTACTGTTATTTTATCTTGTCTATTTATATTTACATATTGTATTTTTATTGTCATCCTACTTTTACTGTCTGTTTGTTGTCTCTGTGCACTGGAAGCCTGTGACACTAAAACAAATTCCTTGTATGTGCAAGCATACTTGGCAATAAAGCTCTTTCTGATTCTGATTCTCTGTTCCTTTACATAGCACAACACAATTCACATCGCAAGACATCTTAGGAATTATAAAAAGTCACACTGTTATGTCTGTAGCATCTCAGAATTATAAATATTATGCTTATAGTGTTGTCTAGCACCTACATCAGTGGCACAGGCATGCATGTTTAAAGACAGTTAAGAGATTTAAATATTGGCCGATTTTGTTCAAAACAAAAGTAAGCAGTTCACAAGAAGTATTAATGAAGATGTGACAGACATACAATAATTGGCATTTTATTTACTTAGCAGTATGGCTTCAGTTTCAATTAGTAACATCAGCCAGACAGAGATCCAGAATCTGACCAGGACAGAGGCCCACAGCTGAGATGATTGGGAGTACAGAGATACAGATACAGAGCCACTGGTAGTGAAGACCTAGGTGGAGCAAAGCAGAAAAAAGCCAGGATGACTGAGGTGCAGATGGAGACCCAGAAGACTTCAGAGGAACTGGAAGAGCTATGGACAAAAGAGGAGCCAGAGGCAAGGAGAGACAGATGCAGAGGGATGAGGTGAAACCAGAGAATGGAATCCAATGGTCAAGTCAAGTCAAGTCAGCTTTATTTATATAGCGCTTTTTACAATACAAATTGTGTCAAAGCAACTTTACAGTATCAAATGGGAAAGTAATATATCAATAATTCAAAAGAAACTTTAAACAATTTTAGTTTGAGGAAATTAATCAATAGTTCCAAATTAATAAATTGTTTGTCCCCAATTTAGTTGTTGTCCCCAACTGAGCAAGCCCTAGGCGACAGTGGCAAGGAACCAAAACTCCATCTGTGACACTGATGGAGAAAAAAAAACCTTGGGAGAAACCAGGCTCAGTTGGGGGGTCAGTTCTCCTCTGACCAATAAACAAGTAGTTTATACTCCCATACAGACCTGTAGAGGTGGTCTATATGTACTGACCCACCATCTGGATACAAACTGGATCAAGGAAAACTGCAGTGGCCAACTGTTCAGGATTCATCCTGGATCTGACCTCGGAATAAGCAGGAGACAGACAATATTAGCATAGATTCCATTTTTTCTTGCATCAGGTGTTATGGGAAGTGTTCCCGGTTCCGGTTGACCTAATTAATGCAGCCTAACAATCCTTTAACGGATTTGAATATTAGAATTATTAAAATGTGTAAGCCAGGTTAAAGAGATGGGTCTTTAGTCTAGATTTAAACTGGCTGAGTGTGTCTGCCTCCCGAACAGAATTAGGTAGATTGTTCCATAGTGTAACGGAAGGGGCTGAGACATATGGATCCATTTGCAAAGCTTTATTAACAAAAGCAGTGGTGAAACAGGCAGGGTCAACACGGGCTAACGGTATCAGGGGAGAAAGTCCAAGAGTGGTCATAGAGTCCAGGCGTAAAGGTCGGGGCAGGCAGCGAGCAGAAAACGTGGTCCAGGAACGAAGCGAGGGGTCGAAAAGGCCGGCGGAGAACGATCAGGAACCAGGAAACAACAGAGTCGGGAACGGGGAAAACAAACACAGAAAGACGCTCGGAAATGACCAGGGGTTAGCTAAATCAAGACTTCGCAAATGGCTGTGTGTGTGAATGGTTTTTATATTGTGATTGATGAGGTGTAATGATTAGCAGGTGTGCATGGGTGAAAGCAAGATGGCCGACAGGGGTGAGAGGGCACAGGAAGTACATGACAATGGGATTATGGGAAATGTAGTGAATGAATGGAATGAGTCCATAGTGAAATGAAGGCTCCCTCTGATGGTGAAGGGAGGGAGCCACAACAGTACAGTTCATGACAGAGCCCCCCCCTTAGGAGCGGCTTCCAGACGCTCAGCACAGTCCAATAACACCAAGGGGAGGGGGGGTGGGACAGAGTACAGAGGGGAGGACCAGGTCCATGTGGGCTGACAGAGTTAGGCAGGGCAAATGGTCCAGGAGCTGCCGGAACGGCAGCAGAGCAACAGAGCTGCCAAAGATGCTTAAGAGACCACCAAGATGGAGCAGACAGCCTCCAGGGCGGAGCCGGCAGAGCAGATGCCCACCAGGGCGGATCAGGTGGAGCAGGCAGCCTCCAGGGCAGGGCAGATGAAACAGACGCCCTCCAGGGCAGAGCAGGCGGAGCAGGTACCCTCCAGGGCGGACCAGGCAAATCAGACGCCTTCCAGGGTGGATCGGGCGGAGCAGGCACCCTCCAGGGCAGAGCAGACGAGTCAGACGCCCACCAGGGCAGATCGGTCGAGTCAGACTCCCACCAGGGCAGATCGGGCGAGTCAGACGCCCACCAGGGCGCATCAGGCAGGACTAGAACCCTCCAGGGCGGAATGGGATTCCTCCAGGGCGGAGCAGACAGGACAGGAGCCCTCCAGGGCGGATTGGGCAGAACTAGAACCCTCCAGAGCGGCACGGAAGCCCCCCAGGGCAGAGCAGACAGGACAGGAACCCTCCAGGGAGGAACGGGATTCCCCGAGGGCGGAGCAGACAGGACAGGAGCCCTCCAGGGCAGAACGGGATCCCCCCAGGGCAGAGCAGACAGGACAGGAACCCTCCAGGGCGGCACGGAAGCACCCCAGGGCGGAGCAGACAGGACTGGAGCCCTCCAGGGTGGATCTGACGGGACAGAAACCCCCCAGGGCAGAACAGGCAGACCTGGAACACAAAGCATAGACAAACAAACATGGAGAGAGAGAGAGGGCTTGGAGCCCAAGTTCTTGGCCTGATCAAGCTGGGCCCCCAGCTTATAGAAGACCTCAGAGGCCGAAACAGAACTGGGTGAGGGCTCACTAGAGGGATGTGGGTTGCTGGGCGCTACCACCGTGCAAGGAGCAGGTGTGGCTCCCCCCTCGGCATGAGGATCCGTGGTCTCGACCACCTCCTCCAGGGGAGCCACCCTCAGAGGTTCTGCAGCGAGAGCCGCCACCTCTGAGGACTCGGTGGAGGTATAAGCGGCCCAGACGACCCCTAGAGCAACTCTCAGGAGGAGCGTGGCCTCAGTGAAAACCAGCTCGGGAATGCTAGTTGTGATAGGGCTTGGTTCAGGAGCAACGGCTGTGACTTGACCGGGTATGTGTGCAGCTGCGACGAGGCTTGACTCTGGAGGAGCAGCTGCGACGAGGCTTGACTCTGGAGGAGCAGCTGCGACGAGGCTTGACTCTGGAGGAGCAGCTGCGACGAGGCTTGACTCTGGAGGAGCAGCTGCGACGAGGCTTGACTCTGGAGGAGCAGCTGCGACGAGGCTTGACTCTGGGGGAGGAACAGCAGTGACTTGACTTGGGTCTGGAGGGACAGCAGTGACTTGACTTGGGTCTGAGGGAACTGCAGTGACTTGACTTGGCATGGGAGGCGGAGCTGCGGCTTGTTGTAACTCGCGGAGTGCAGCAAGGATGTTATCCAGCCGGTCGAGTGTTGTAATGACATGAGACACTTGACTTGACTTGACAGTGGCCGCTGTGACAGGACTTGATACTGGAAGAACAGCTGGGCTTGACACTGGATGGACAGCTGTGACTATACTTGACTCTGGATAGACGGTTGAGGCTGGACATGACTCTTGACTTGGCTTTGGAACGATAACTGGGACTGGACTAGACACTGGAGTGGTGGCCATGACAGGTGCTGACTCAGGAAGGGCCATCTTGACTTGTGAAGAATCTGGTGTGGCGGCCATCTTGACGTGCTTGGGAGACTGGGCAGAGTGGAAAATAGTAAGCGCTGAGAAGTCCTTGAACTCAGATCCGCATATCGGTATGGCCGCCATTTTGTGATCACATGCCGACGCAGCCACCATCTTGTGATCGTGCGGCGCCACAGCCGCCATTTTGTGATCGGGCGCCGGCGCCATTATGTGATTGCACGCCAGCGCGGCAGCCTCTCCGCACCACAAAGCATAGTCCAGGAAGTCAGAGAGGCATGAACGTGGGCCCTCATATCTGAGTCGGGATTTTAGCGGCTCATCGAGACCGTAACAAAAAATGTCCATGAAATAAGCTTCATCATAGAAGGGGATCTGATACATTAGATGACTGAAAATTTTAACATAATGATCAATGGACATACCATGTTGTCTGAGGTGAAGCAGTTGGTCAAAAGGGTCCATGGATGAGCTGGGGTGTGAAATAAAGCTGCTGGATCCGTAGGTGGCGAAGTCTTCTGTAACGGAAGGGGCTGAGACATATGGATCCATTTGCAAAGCTTTATTAACAAAAGCAGTGGTGAAACAGGCAGGGTCAACACGGGCTAACGGTATCAGGGGAGAAAGTCCAAGAGTGGTCATAGAGTCCAGGCGTAAAGGTCGGGGCAGGCAGCGAGCAGAAAACGTGGTCCAGGAACGAAGCGAGGGGTCGAAAAGGCCGGCGGAGAACGATCAGGAACCAGGAAACAACAGAGTCGGGAACGGGGAAAACAAACACAGAAAGACGCTCGGAAATGACCAGGGGTTAGCTAAATCAAGACTTCGCAAATGGCTGTGTGTGTGAATGGTTTTTATATTGTGATTGATGAGGTGTAATGATTAGCAGGTGTGCATGGGTGAAAGCAAGATGGCCGACAGGGGTGAGAGGGCACAGGAAGTACATGACAATGGGATTATGGGAAATGTAGTGAATGAATGGAATGAGTCCATAGTGAAATGAAGGCTCCCTCTGATGGTGAAGGGAGGGAGCCACAACAGTACAGTTCATGACACATAGCTTCGGTGCTAAGTAAAAAAATGATCTGCCTCCCGCAGTTGATTTTGATATTCTGGGTATTATCAGATTGCCAGAGTTTTGAGAACGCAGCGGGCGTGAGGGACTATAATGTGATAAGAGCTCACTTAAGTACTGAGGAGCTAAACCATTGAGGGCTTTATAAGTAATTAGCAAGATTTTAAAATCAATACGATGTTTAATAGGAAGCAGTGTTGACAGAACCGGGCTAATATGCTCATACTTTTTGGTTCTAGTAAGAACTCTAGCTGCTGCATTTTGGACCAGCTGGAGTTTGTTTATTAAGCGTGCAGAACAGCCACCCAATAAAGCGTTACAATAATCTATCCTGGAGGTCATGAAGGCATGAATTAATATTTCTGCATTTGACTTTGAGAGCATAGGTCGTAATTTTGCTATGTTTTTAAGATGGAAAAATGTTGTTTTACAAATGCTAGAAATGTGGTGTTCGAAGGAAAGATTGCTATCAAATAACACAACTAGGTTCCTAACTGATGATGATGAATTTACAGAGCAGCCATCAAGTATTATGCTGTGTTTTAAGTTATTACTTACTGAGGTTTTTGGCCCAATAATTAACACCTCTGTTTTTTCAGAATTTAGCAATAAGAAATTACTAGTCATCCAGTTTTTAATATCAACTATGCATTCCATTAGTTTTTCAACTTTGTATGTTTCGCCAGGCTTTGAAGAAATATAGAGCTGAGTATCATCAGCGTAACAGTGAAAGCTAACACCGTGTTTTCTGATGATATCTCCTAAGGGTAACATATAAAGCGTAAAAAGTAATGGTCCTAGTACTGAGCCTTGAGGTACTCCTGTACTACTGAACTTTTGTGGATGAGGTGATAGTTCTACCATACTTGTAGCAAGGAGTGGGATTTACAGTTTTAGCTATCTGGAGTATACATGAGACTAGATAATGATCCGAGATATCATCGCTTTCCTGCAGAATTTCAACGCCATTAACATCAATTCCGTGCGACAATATTAAATCTAGAGTATGATTTCGACGATGAGTAGGTCCTGACACATGTTGTCTAACTCCAATAGAGTTCAGAATGTCTATAAAGGCTGATCCCAATGCGTCTTTTTCATTATCAACATGGATGTTAAAATCACCCACTATTAAGACTTTATCTGCAGACATCACTAACTCTGATAGAAACTCAGAAAATTCTTTAATAAAGTCTGTATGGTGCCCTGGAGGCCTGTATACTGTAGCAAGTACAAACGTCGCGGGGGATTTATCCTTTGGACCCTTTTCTCTGGATAGCGTTGTATGAAGCACCATCATTTCAAACGAGTTATACTTGAAGCAAGTTCTCTGAGAAACACTCAAGTTATTGCTATAAATAGTAGAGACACCTCCCCCTTTACCTTTTAGACGCGGCTCATGTTTGTAACAGTAATCTTGGGGGGTGGACTCATTTAAGATAATATAATCATCTGGTTTTAGCCAGGTTTCTGTCAAACAGAGCACATCTAGGTTGTGATCAATAATCAAGTCATGTACAAAAAATGCTTTCGAAGAGAGGGACCTGATATTTAATAAGGCAAGCTTTATCATTTGTTTCTCTGTATTATGCGATTGTTTTATTTGTTGAACATCAATTAAATTGTTACTATTAGATTGGTTTGGACGTTTTTTGGATTTTCTAGTTCGGGGAACAGACACAGTCTCTATAGTATGGTATCTAGGTAAGAGGTTTTCTATGTGCTGAAAATTAGCTGACTTTGGTGATGTGAGGCAGCTAGCAGACGTTCGGTTTAACCAGTCTGTCTGCTTCCTGACCTGGGCCCCAGTTAGTCAAGTGCAAACTCTAAGACTATATGCCATATTTCTAGAGAGAAGAGCGGCACCTCCCCCGGAGGGATGGAGACCGTCTCTTATTAACAGGTCAGGTCTGCCCCAAAAACTTGTCCAATTGTCTATGAAACCTATGTTATTCTGCGGGCACCACTTAGACATCCAGCCATTGAGTGACGACAGTCTGCTATGTATCTCGTCACCACGGTAAGCAGGGAGGGGACCAGAGCATATTACAGTGTCTGACATCGAACTTGCAAGTGCACACACCTCTTTAACATTATTTTTGGTGATCTCCGACTGGCGAAGTCGAACATCATTAGTGCCGACGTGAATAACAATCTTACTGAATTTACGTTTAGCATTAGCCAGCACTTTTAAATTTGCCAAGATGTCAGGCGCTCTGGCTCCCGGTAAACATTGGACTATGGTGGCTGGTGCCTCTATTTTCACATTCCGTACAATAGAATCGCCAATAACTAGAGCACTTTCATCAGGTTTCTCAGTGTGTGCGTCACTAAGCGGGGAGAACCTGTTTGATGTTTGGATCGGAACGGAAGAGCGGTGTTTTGACCCGCGACTATGCCGCCTCATCGTCACCCAGTTGCCCTGCTGCACGGGCGAAGTTACCGGAACCGAACAATGTACAGGAAGATCTACGCTAGTCGCATCCAAAACTGTATCTAAGGCCCTCACATTCTTACTATCCTCAGTTAAAGTTTGGATGCGTGTCTCTAGTTCTGAAATCTTCTCTGTCAGCCTAACTATTTCCCTGCATTTATCACATGTGAATCCCTCACTGCTGACAGTGATAGATAAACTGTACATGTGACATGCAGTGCACACCGCAATAGTAGGGGAACATGCCATTGTTACTCACTTGAATGTAAAACAATTCAAACTTAACTTACCACTGTTGATTTGCTGAACTTGTGTAAGGAAAGCAGTGGAAAAATCGGAGAAGCGGTTTAGGAAATGTTAACGCGCTGCACTCGCGGTTATGTGATAAACGCGAAAGATAAGCAGAAGTGAAAGCAAAAGTAAAAAGGACAGATTAACGCAAAACAGAGAGTGAGCCAAGCTAAGCGGCTAGTGGAATGCTAACGCGCTGCTGTATGTATAACGTAACAGTGAAACGATCAGATCAGTCAAATCAGTTTGACGCCTCAAGTTTAAGATTTTGGTGAAATCAAGAATATATTTTATCACTTAAACTAAAGTTAGTAATAGTAGTAAGATAGATTGCTAAAAAGAGTAAACGAAGATGCTCTGCACGCTGCTCACGCTGCTCAAACAGGAAGGACGTCACGAATGGTGGCTAAAGTGGAGCCAGAAGGACCAGGAAATCCAGTGGAGCCAGTGGAATGGACAGTCCACGTTGAAGATGGGGGGTGCCAAAGTGGAATCCAATACTCGGAGGCTGGAGGCGGAGACAGGAGATCATCATACCTAGACGGAGCTGGTGACTGGAAGACCCACTGAGGTAAAGCTGAGGGACTGACAGGAGCTAGTGGAGGCAAGGCAGAGGAACAGGTGAATTCTGGAAGAGGGAGGTAGAAGAGGCAGCCTGGGTGGGAACTCAGGTGATGCTGGAGATTCAAAAGCCACTGGATATTCAGAGCTCGGTGGGGTCGGTGGAGACAGGAGAAACCGGAGATCGTAAGTACTGTTACTTCCTCTACAGTCAAAAATCTGGGTGTTATATTAGACAGCAACTTGTCTTTTGAAAATCATTTCCCGTGTTACAAAAACAGCATTCTTCCATCTTAGAAACATTGCCAAGCTACGGAACATGTTACCTGTGTCACGGCCAGCTCTTAATTGTGACAAATAAGGGAGGCAACAAGAACAAAAGTAGATCAAAGAAATATTTATTAATGAAAGAACAACACAACATGAAATAATTAAGTCAAGAAATGTGCATGCCTGCCAAAACATAAATTTAAAACTAAACTAATACATTTGAGCTCAACAAACCAATATAGGAAAGCAGAAGGCCAACCAAACACCCAAAGAACCAATTTTTTAGCTCTTAAAAAAGGCAGGTGTTCAGAATTATGCAACTCCCAAAGACCCACCCCTGTTTTTAGATCAATTATTTTAATGTCTATAGGTCTGATAACGGTATGGAGAACTGATATTTACATTGCACTTTTTACCGCTATAAAAACATAGTATGTCCTGTGGTTCTGCAGCATCACAACAACAACATAAAGCACAACATCTGAACTTAGTTGAACGCTATCATTTTGTGTGATAATTGCAAATGAAAGTAATGTTTGATAGTAATATGACATATGTTACTACAATAAGAAATTAAATTAATGTGATTTCCATTAACTCAAATGAAGATTAAGAAAACACAGATAGACATTGTCACTCAGCAGGACTAACACACACACACACACACACACACACACGCACACACACACACTCATCTTACTATCTGTATGGGGATTTATTACACATTTATTCTGTTATTTCACTGACACAGTATTAATGAAAAGAAGAGACTATAACATCTCACTGTTACAGATTCATCATCAGCTCAAAGCATTATGGGCAGAATCTCTCGTCAGTCTTCATCAACACAGTTTCACTGATGATTCAAAACCAACCCAAAACCCAGGATAGAGTGGCTGAGTGAATGTGGTGTGTTGTGTGTGAATGAGGCTCATTGTGTCAGAGACACTGAAGAACGACAGAGTTCCTGCACTGAAATCCACATACACTCCTACTCTACTGCTGATGGACTTCACAGGGAGAACAGTTTCTGTGTTATTGTGTCTGAATGAGTATCTGGAGGGAGAGCAGAACAAACTCCAGGACTGATCATTACGTCCAAACCAACATTCATCACCCACTCCTTTCCTGCTGATGCTCTTATATGACACTGATATACACACACCATTATCTCCACTCCACTCAATCTCCCAGTAACAGTGTCCAGACACACTCTCTCTACACAACACCTGAAGATATTTATCAAATCGATCAGGATGATCAGGATATGGCTGGTCTGTGTTGGTGTAAATAATCGCTCTGTTGTTCTCAGACAGACGGAGGTATTTATTCACTGTGTTTGGATCCAGAGTGAGCTGATAGTCATCTGATGGAGATAAAACACATCAGAATCAATAATCTATTTGATTTTATATTGTAGCTGAATTGAATGTATGCACAAGTACGGATGACCAGATATCCTGTGCATCCTCTGCTAGTTTTCCTACTGATTTACATTGTAGGAAGTCCTTCCTTGTCCTGGGAGCAATGTTGATGAATGTGACTGTGGAAATCATCAGACATGAACAGTGTTATTCTCATGATCCTGCATCCATTCCTAAAACGTTTTTTAATATGTTTTACATGTTTTACATGATATGAGATGATGATGGACTCATTCCTGACAGAAGTTGAATCTCCAGAAATTTACCTCTGTCTGAGATCTTCTTGAGCACCTCTTTGCAGAAATCTTCTAGTTTGTCTCTCAGCTGATAGACAGATTCTCTCATGCCATCAAAAGAGTAGGGAGAAATGAAGGAAATATTGGATGTGTCCGTAGATTCAGGAGGTGCTGAGAGACACTGGAAACTCTACAGAAAAATAGAAATCAAAGCCCATCATCTCCACACTTCACCCAACAGCCTGCACTATGATCAGAGTTGTGTGGCTCTTGCTGACTTATTTTTAGTAATTCGTTTTAATCCAGCACTTCACAGCATTGGCTACATTTTCTCATATTAATTATATGATCCTAGAGTTTGCCACTTACACTGTATGTGGACTATTTAGGAAATGGTTAAGATGTTAAAACATCTGTTGGTAACAAATATCCACATTGCAAGGTTGAGCAGATTCAGTGTCAGGGACTGAGGAGATCACTTGACGACTTCAAATTGCGAAGCATCAAATTTCAATCTCATTCATCTAGGCTACTGTTCACTTTTGGAAGTGCTCAACCTTGCAATGTGGATATTTGTTAGTAGATGTGAGCTTGAAGAACCAAAGTGCAGTATTTATTCCAAACAGACAAACTTAACTGAACATGACTTGACTTGGTACATGAAATAAACAGGAACTTAAACAGGAACAAGAACTCACCAAACAGTGGTACAGGGAAGAAACCTAGACAGTGGACAATGGAAACATGAGGGCGATATAACAAGATGCGGCGCGGTCAGACGCAGCGGCTACTCCGGGTCCTAAAAACGGTGCTTTTATGTCTTTTAATGTCGTCTGTTCGTCTCAAAATAGTGTAAGTCTGCCGCTAATTCATAAAGAAATAACACAAAAATACATATATGATCGCCAAAGCCTTTTGGAAATCGCTAATTCATACAACCACCAACTCTCACCGGCGACTACGGAGAAGCTCCGAGGCTTTTGTTTACTACTAAAGCCGAACCCCGAGACCACGGACTTGCCCACTGACGCCACCCACACAAAGCGGAGGCGCCGGCGGTGTGAGAGGAGACAGAAGCGCGGCAAGCGCGGAGGTATACGAGCTAGGCTAAGGGCTAACCCCACCAGACCGGCTCTTCCAACACTCATGCTCTCCAATGTTCGCTCGCTGGAAAATAAACTGGATTTAATTCAACTCAGTCGCTCTACACTGCACGAGGAAAGGGATTGTTGTGCGTTTGTTTTCACGGAAACATGGCTAAACAACAACACCCCGGACTCCGCCATTCAGCTGCACGGACTAACCTGCTACCGAGCGGACAGAGATACAACACTGTCTGGTAAGACTCGCGGGGGAGGCTTGTGTGTTTACATCAACAAGGAATGGTGTAACAATGCTGTGTTAGTGTCAAAACTGCTCGTTGCTGGTGGAATTTATGTTTGTGAAGTGTCGGCCGTTCTATCTGCCGCGGGAGTTCACGGCCATTGTTATTGTCGCGGTTTACATCCCGCCGTGTGGAAACACTAAGGACGCGCTTCGCGAGCTGTACAGCGCCATCAGCGAACAACAAACAAATAACCCCGACGGCTTTTTCATCATAGCTGGTGACTTTAATCACGCGAACTTAAAGACTGTTTTGCCAAAGTTCTACCAACATGTGAACTTTGCAACAAGGGGAAACAACACTCTGGACTTGGTTTACACAACAGAAAAAAACGCTTACAAAGCTGAACCCCGCCCCCACCTCGGATACTCGGACCACATCTCTGTTATGCTAATCCCAGCATACAGACCACTTCTGAAACTTGCCAAACCGGTTCAAAAACAGATCACAGTATGGCCAGATGATGCTACCTCTGCACTACAGGACTGCTTTCAGTGCACAGACTGGAACATGTTCAGAGAGGCGGCCACCTACAACAACCACACAGACCTGCATGAATACACAGAAACAGTGACTGCTTACATCAAAAAGTGCATTGATGATGTGACAGTCACCAAGACCATCACCACACGTGCAAACCAGAAGCCGTGGATGACAGCTGAGGTTCGTGGGCTGCTCAAGACCAGAGATGATGCATTCAGATCAGGAGACAAAGCAGCCTTCAAAACAGCAAGAGCCAATCTGTCCCATGGCATCAAGAAAGCAAAACGCTTGTATGCACAAAAAATAAATAATCAATTTACTGACAGCAAAGACACGCGGAGTCTGTGGCAAGCCATTCAGACCATCACTGATTACAAGCCCCTGCCACAGGCCTGCGATGAAGACACATCCCTCCCAGACGCACTCAACCACTTTTATTCACGGTTTGAAATGCAGAATGACACACCTGCACAAAAACTACCCACACTTCCCAACGACCAGGTGCTCTGTCTGTCTCCAGCCGATGTAAGGAAAACCCTATCTAGGATTAACCCACGCAAGGCTGCGGGTCCAGACAACATACCTGGCCGTGTACTGAGAGACTGTGCTGCACAGCTGACAGATGTCCTAACTGACATCTTCAACACCTCGCTGAGCCAGGCAGTCATCCCCACAATTTTCAAATCCACCTCCATAATCCCAGTACCAAAAAAGTCACCAGTGTCCTGTCTGAATGACTACCGTCCCATAGCACTGACCCCAATCATGATGAAGTGCTTTGAGAGGTTAGTCATGCACCACATCAAATCCAGTCTTCCCAACACGCTTGACCGGCTCCAGTTTGCATACCGTCCAAACCGCTCCACGGACGATGCAATTTCCTCCACCCTACACCTGGCTCTTACCCACTTAGAAAACAAAGACTCTTATGTTAGAATGCTGTTCATTGACTTAAGCTCAGCATTCAATACAATAATCCCACAACAGCTCATCAACAAACTAAACGTTCTGGGCCTTAACACCTCCATCTGCAATTGGATTCTGGACTTTTTAACTGGAAGACCTCAGTCAGTCCGTGTCGGCCGCAACACCTCCAGCGTTACCACACTGAGCACAGGCGCCCCACAGGGCTGTGTGCTCAGCCCGCTGCTCTTCACGCTGCTGACCCACGACTGCACTGCCAAGTTCAGCTCCAACCACATCATCAAGTTTGCTGATGACACAACTGTGGTAGGTCTCATCAGCAACAATGATGAAACATCTTACAGAAAGGAAGTGGCACAGCTGGTTGATTGGTGTAGTGCAAACAATCTTTCCCTCAATGTCAGTAAGACAAAGGAGGTTGTGATGGACTTCAGGAGGAATTCTGTTGACCACCCCCCACTGACCATCGACAGCTTGACTGTGGAGAGAGTCAGCAGCACTAAATTCCTGGGGGTGCACATAACAGAAGACCTCACCTGGACCACAAACACCACATCAGTCTCCAAGAAAGCGCAACAGCGACTACACTTCCTGCGCCGACTAAAAAGAGCAAGTCTCCCTCCACCCATCCTCACCACATTCTACAGGGGAACAATTGAGAGTGTGCTGACCAGCTGCATTACTGTCTGGTACAGGAACTGCAGTGCTGCTGACCGCAAGACCCTCCAGCGGACAGTGAACACAGCTGCAAAGATCATCGGTGCCCCTCTCCCCTCCATCCTGGACATTTTCCTCACACGATGCTCCGGTAAAGCCATCAGTATCGTGAAGGTCCCCACTCATCCCTCCCATAGTCTCTTCCAGCTTTTGCCATCAGGAAGATGGTACAGGAGCATCAGAGCCTGCTCTGCTAGGCTACTCAACAGCTTTTTCCCCCAGGCTGTGAGAGCCCTCAATTCCAGCCACCCCATCCCTCCTCTTATCCAAATGTAAACTGTTGCAGTTCCACCTGTAGAAACACTCTTCTCTCTACATGCACCAGACACTTTCCTATTAACATTTCATGTTACAAGGACTTAACAAATGTTTATTTGCCAATGCACTACAAATCATATTGCACTACTTGGTTCTCAACCTTAAATACCTCTCTTTTGCACAATACTATGCATAATTATTATGTAAAGTACTTATGTAGTCTGTCTTATGTTATGTGTACGTATAGTTGATTATTTATAGTATATGTATAGTTAGATTGCCACTTTCAGTAGGTTAGCTATGTATAGGTTTAAAAGTTGTTCCTACGTCTGGTGTTGTATGTACATATTTGTTTATTTATGTAGCACTATGGTCCTGCGAGACACAACATTTCGTTCCACTGTATGTCCACACATGTAGCGGAATGACAATAAAGCTCGACTTGACTTGACTTGACTATATACCAATATACCAATTTATATACTAAATATACCAAACAAATTGGGTAACATGACACAATCCAACCAATGACAGAGTGGACCTAGGAAGAAGTAGCAAGCAAAACCCAACCACACAAACAAGGAGAAGTTTCTGACACACTTCATCTGCCAGGTTTCCAACTGTTCAGTGTGGATCGCATTGTGGAGCTAACAGGGAAAACAAAATGCTGGTATGTTTCTATGTAACCCCTCAACCCAGGTCCTGCTCGCACCCTGCTCTGAGAGGGTCTCGAACCCGGGGCTTCGGCATGAGAGGTGGGCGCACCAACAAGGAGGCTAAAGACTGCCGCCTCTAGCAGCAGTCGCTAGTGCACCTCTTGAGGGTCAGGGGAGTGAGGTTTATCTGCAAAGCACCTACTGCTGGCCTCCATTACACTCACCCCCCTAAACCTCACTCCCATCTGGCTTTAAATGGCTTCATCACACCAAAGATAAAGTACTCTGGGGAATGTCACCAAGTACAAGACACCACCCCCACAGTTTGTGGAAAATGGGGGCAGTCATGGCCTAATTGTTAGAGAAGGTTGCGGGTTCAAGTCTCAGGTCCGGCAGGGGTTGTCGGTGGAGGGAGTGATTGATCAGCACTCTCTCCACCCTTAATACCACGACTGAGTTGAGACTCTTGAGCAAGGCACCAAACTACTGCTCATTCCTCTGTCATGAAATGCCTCTATTTGAGTCTCCTGTCACAGCAGGACCTGGCTCAAGTCCACTGTGAACATGTTCTTTGTTACCTGCAGGAAATGGATGTGATCCTGTGTGTGTGAAAGCTGCTCCAGCTCAGCGTCTCTCCTCCTCAGATCATTGATCTCCTGTTCCAGACGCTTCAGTCGTCCTTCAGCTTGACTCACTGCAGCCTTTTCCTGATCTCTGATCCATTGTACAATCTCAGAACGGCTTCTCTCAATGGAGCTGATGAGCTCAGTAAAGATCCTCTCACTGTCCTCCACTGCTGTCTGTGCAGAGCGCTGTTACGACACACATCATACAATGGTCTTTAGTGGGACTAAAAGAGCTCCAGCACTGAAGGAGAGTCCTAACTAAAACTCAAACTTCTCTTCTTCTCCAGACTCACCTTATGAGACTCCACAGCTTCTCGCAGCTGCTGAAGATCTTTCTCTCTCTGCTGGATTCTCTGCTGCAATGGCTTCTTCATCTCCTTCAGCTGGTGCTGGAGGACAAACAGATGATCACAGAAAATTACTACCATAAAATCCTTAAGTGAACAGTTGATGCCTCATGTCACTCAAAATGAGTTTGACAGACACACCGAACAGAACTTGACAGCTTTGTATTTTCTACCAGTACAGATGTCACACTGAACATCTTGAGCTCCAGCATAACAGTCAGCAGGAAGTTTGGTCTTCATTTTCTCCAGTTCAACCAGCATGGTGTATCTAGCTGAAGCAAGTCTTGGACTGAAGGTCTCTCTGCACTGAGGGCAGCTGCAGACTCTCATCTGATCCTCCTGATTCCTGCAGCCTTTAATACAGCTCTTACAGCAACAGTGTCCACACTGGATGGTCACTGGATCCTTCAGTAGATCCTGACACACTGGACACACTAAAATTCTGGCTTCTGCCATGGTACTGCATGAATACACAGACACAAACACACAACAGCACATTTCAGTTTTGCTTTTACCTGACCTGAGGTTTTTTGTATTTTCTTGCTTCTGTATTTGGGTGACCAGTGTATAACAGATTCGTCAGCAAGTATTTAGTTGTTACAATGGGATTTTTAAGCTGACACAACTTGCAGTTTCTGAATTTGTTTTTTCAACGCACCATTAGTTTTCAGTGTCTGAACTAGTTTGTAAGTTGACTAATACCGCTTTTCTACCAGGGCTGGTGCCAGAGCTGGAGCCCAATTGTTAAACGGGCTTTGCTTTTCCACTCAAAAATCCTGGTTCTGAAACAGCCCCAAAACCTTGCTGGTCTTGAACAAGGGAACCTATGACATTGTTGCTTAGGACCAGCACATGACCAGCTTAAACCCGCTGCCATGCTTCAAAACATACCAAATCAGCATATAGTTTTTTTTGTTTGTTTTTAAAGAAAATTTTAACACTCTCCTTCCACAGAGACAGCAAGCGATTCTGGTCACACCCCACCAGTGGAAATGTGAGCCGACTTCAGCTCTGCCCCTGTATATATAATCTCATGCTATGTCCACAAACCCATTTTATTTGTAATTATGATTGTTTATAAAGGGTCAGTTTCATACTCTACCCTTTAGCCTATGTGATTTGTGCATAAGCAAAGTTGTTAGAGGTAATAGTGCAAAGGTTTACAAAATATTACTTTGTCAAAGCAATCTATGTGTAAGTCATGCAGGACTTACAGTATTCTGATATAGGTACGTCTGATATAGATTTTATACGTTTATGAGCAAAATGACTAAATAGCGCCACCTAGTCACGTTCAACAAAGTGCCCCTTGAAGCTGTGTTTCATGAAAATTGGTACACACATGTAACACACCAGTACCTATTAAAAAGTCTCTTGGAGAAAAATAATTTGAAACCAAACAGGAAGTCAGTTATTTAGAATGCAAAAATTCTCTGCAATTTTTGTGGCGTTTTGCCATTTCAGGTTGCCAGATCAACACCAAATTTGGTTTGTCTACTTTGGGATGTTAAATGGCAAAGATCTTGAGTTTTCACTGAAAGGCATGTCTGTGACGGCCTGACAAATTTCAGTGTTTCGCCATGAAACAGGAAGTTGTTTTAACTTAAATCTGTCCCAAACTTCATGTTTGATAAGACTTATGACCTGAAGAGGTCTACATGCCCAGTTCAGTTAAAATCATAGCACCACCCACTGGCCTGAGGAAGTGGCTTGCAGCTTTTATTATTATTTTTTTCTTAATTTTTAGTATTCATGTAAATGTTCTTTATACTCTCTTGTGTTATATATGTATATGTATGTATGTATGTATGTATGTATGCAGTCATAGCTCCTGGAAACCACATCAAATTCTTTGTTTTGTGCACATGTGGGCATAAAGCTCATTCTGATTCTGATACAAGTTTAAAATAAAGCTTTTGATAATCGTAATCTTTTAAGTGTCACCACTTGGGACACCCTTTTCTGTTATATTTACTTGTATATCTGCCGAGGTTGTATTTAGCCCTGCAATTGCTGTTTCCTGTCATTTATTCTTACTTCCATGTATAGACAGTAAATGGTATTTACCCCATATTTGAATCTGCTGCAACAGGAGCAGATGTCTTCATATTGCCCTGATCCTGAGCTGTGTGAGAGAGACAACATCAATCAGGCAAACACATGAACAGAATAAAGAGGACGGTTTACGTCAAACAATTACACTTTTAAAACATTACCTTGTTTGTATTTGTTTGCCAACTCATCACCTAGATGGTTCTGCTTCATCTTCTTCAGGATGCAGACTGCAATCTTCACAGCTTCTTTTGGTCCAAAACAGGCCACCATCTTATCCACTGTTTTTAACCTATCTGTATTCTCCATTTCACTCTTTGATATACACTCATGATCTTTCTGTAAGTGCCATTGAAACATGTTCAGATCAGCTTCTCCTAGTTCTTTCAGTGTGTCCACAAGAAGCTCTTCAAAAGATGCCATTGTCCTTCACAGATTCACAGCTGCAGGACAAGAAGAAATAGATTTGAAATAGTTTTACCCTAAATGTAGACCTAAACCCTGAAATCCTATTTGGATTATGAAATGAAGCTTTCATCAAATCAAGTCTCTAAGTGGCACCCCATCCAACCACAATTCTTTTAGGCAGTCAGAAATTCCTCTCAAACTCACTGCAGTAAAGAAGTTCTAACTTAATATCTCACAAATTCTTTAGATTGGTCAGATGACAAACTTCCTCCAATTTATATAATTTATAAATGTATATGTACAGTGCGTATGCACACAACGAGGGGGTAATACAAGAAATAGTGTTTGATAAAAAAATACACACAGGAGCACACACACAAGGGTAATGAAGATAACCGGCAAAGGAACTTAAAGCACAGAGTATAAATACCAAAGTTAAATAAAATGACATCATTTAGAGAAATGAGGAAAAAAGTCAGATGAAACTTATAGACACATAACAGTATATTATTATTTATTCAACAATCTTTAATTGTTCTTTACTGTTAAAGGAGAAGTTCACTTCCAGAAAAAATGACATAATTTACTCATCTCCTTGTCATCCAAGATGTTTGTCTTTCTTTCTTCAGTCATAAAGAAATTATGTGTTTTGAGGAAAACATTTCAGTATTTTTCTCCATATAGTGGACTTCTATGGTGCAGCTTCAAAGGACTCTAAATGATACCACATGAGGAAGAAGGATCTTATCTAGCGAAACGATCAACCCTTCTTCCTCAGCTGGGATCATGTAGAGCCATTTGAAGCCATTTGAAGCTGCATTTAAACTGCATGCGGGTTCTCGTTGCCAGCCACAGCCTTCTTCGTGGCCACATCGTCACATTCTTTTCTAATCTTATTTTGCATTTTAGTGTGGGGCGGAGGAGTCTCAGCTTGATTTTGCTAGTTTAATTATTCTTTCTTTATTTGCTGGGCTCCCCATCTCTTAATTTTTGTTTACTTTCGTGACTAATTTGTGTTACAATAAATTATCTGTTTGGAATAAGTTAACCTTGCCGTTGTCCATTTAATTATGTTATGTGTCCCGCCGGACTATTAGACATTCACACTGGGACTGTAACAGGCCTATAACTGTAACCACAAAGCTGTTCTGGCTGTTCAATGTTCCATAATGGTCAATGAAAGTAGTATAAAAAAAAGAAAGTCATGTTATGTTGTTACATATATTACATTATATGATCGATTCAGGAATGGAGCCTCAAGGTCTAGAATTGCCCACCCCTGAGACTAAACACAAGACAGTTCAACAGAGTGAAAATACAAGAAATGTATTTGCCTCAATTTTAGAACACATAGACATGTCATACATGCATATTTTGTATATTACGCATTCTTTTGCATCAAATAAATTATTGCCAACACAAACTTTTAAAGATTCTTACAAAGAACTTAAAACCAATTTTTTCTGGGTTTTCAATACTTCAATGCTTTTCTATGATGTCATTTTAGTGCCACACTAAAAAAATTAAAATAGGAGATTAAAGTCATAACATTTCGAGAATAGAGTCGAATTTACAAGAAGTTAAAATATTATGAGAGTAAAGTTGAGATATTTCGAGAATAAAGTTAAAATTTTTGAGTATAAATTCAAAAGTACGAGAAGTAATTCGTAATGTTTACGAGATTAAAGTTATAATATTTTGGAAGTGTATTCTAGCCTATTGCGCAGGCAAATTGCCCAGAGTGGGAGCACCAAGAGATTAGTTTTTAAAATCTTTATAGTGAAATACAAATATGTCTATTACAATAACGTGTTTTTCACTCTCTTCAATGTTGCTCTTTAAAAACACATTATTGCAAGACACATTCTTGTGTTTAACTATAAATCAGATTTTGAAAGCTATTGAAAGACTTTGTTTTATATTAAAAAAGTACCAAAAGCACAAAGCTTATTGCTATTATTGGGTGTCTGGTGCACTACAAACAGGGCTAATGAATGCAATCAAAGACGTGAAATATTATTTCCAAGCATACAGCGTCTGCGAGTATAACACATGGTTTGATATTTGCTAATAATCCCACATATATTTTATCTGACAACTTTTCCTGGTGCTGCATAGGCTATACTCTCAAAATAATATTATAACTTTAATTGCTACAATTTAATTCTCTGAATTTTGACTTTAGTCTGAATTATTTAATACTATTAGAGAGTCTTTAATCTCATTATTTTCATTTTTTTAAATTAGGCACTAAAACGGCACTATACTTTTCATACAATGCAAACTCCTTTGTTTTTTTTTTTTTCATTTCTTATTATTCTTGCTCATATAAATGCTTTGGTAATACACTTTACAATTTGCCAGTAAAGCTCATTTGAACTGAACTGGAACTGAAAAGAGACACTTTGAAATGAAATAACAGACTCACTTGTTTCACAGCACCACCCGCATGCCACATCCACTCAGAGACAGAGTGAAAACAAGACAGAGAGAGCCAGTTTATATGTATTGTGCCTGACCTCAGTGTGTTTCCCTACTGTCCACAAGAGTGACACTCAGTATGTCTTATAGACAGTATGTATATGTAAAAAAAATTCTCACCCCACTAGCAGACAATTTTAGCTTGTGTTCTGTACTCAGTGTGCACTAAGTACTGTTTGGCGTATTGTGCTACAGCCACAGGAACACACACACACACACACACACACACACACACACACACACACACACACACACACAATAACATTAGTAATAAATAATTGGTTATTCCAGGTTCACTCTTTCTTCTGCACATTAAAATGGAAATTCTTGATGTTGTACATGTGGCTGTGGTCAAACATAATGTGCGAAAAGTAACACGTATACCAGTAACTGATAAGAGGAAGTGTGTTGAAGAACACATGAAGAGTTCAGATGCAAAAGTCCATCTGACATTTTCTCTAAAATAAGTATTTTTATCACGTTCCTATGTTTAGGTTTCTACCTAAGTACCGGTACTTCTGATTGGGCAGAGGCTGGGATTTTAGTGAGTTTGAGGTAAAAGTATTTGATGGATGTATATTATATGTGTCAATGGCATTCAATGATTATCTCATTTTTGACAGAGGTTGCTTTTAGAGGGTTTTGCATCTGAACTCTTCACATCATACACAACAAAATTCCAAATGTTAAATTAACACACTGTGGTGTTTGTGAGTTCATTCTCATAGTGTATGTGGCGGGAGGAGCAAACGACAGACCCAGTGGGAGTGGCATCAGGCCTTGGGGAGGCTTTTATTAAACAACATACAAAATAAACAGGGGATTTGGTGTCCTCATTGTGCTGGGGGTTCTTTGAAGGAGGGGCAGTGTTCAAAGAGGAAGGTCCAGGCAAGGGGCAGAGTCCGGCGACCACACACGCTCCACTCCCAGGTCTGTGGCACTAGGGGCGGCAGCTTCCTCAGCGGTTTCTCCCTGCTGGGGCCACGGCACCCCCTGGGGGACTATAACAGACGGACGGTCCTTGTCCTCTCTCAACGCTCCCTTCCTAGACCCATGAAGACACCAGCGTGCATGCACGGGGAAGAAACCGATGAAGAGGCTTCATTCAGGTCACGTGCACCCCATCACACACCGCCAGACATGGCTGTTTTGGCACCCCTCCTCTCCCGCACAATGGCTGCGATTATGGGATGGGGTGATGATGAAAATTAGGGGGGAAGCACACATGTAAAAAGATGACATAATTAAGTGTTGATTGAGCATTAGTGAGGGTTAGTTCACCTAAAAAATCAGTTTCATCACTTCCATCCACAAACTAATGCTTTAAACTGGGCATGCATTGTGTGATTGCACTGTGAGGGGTAAGGTGAGGCGATTAGATGGTCAAATTAATTTCTGACAATTTGTGAACAAATGACAGCAAGTAAGCTACCAGATGTTGCGTGTGTAACGGAAGTCAGTGATAGGTGCTGTGCAGGTAAAACCTCACTGCCCTGATCTCAAGAGGTGCGCTAAAATCTAGTCTTTAGCCTCCTTGTTAGTGCACAAGTCTCCCATTCCGGAGACCCACTCGGAGCCGGGTGGAGGGGTAACGTTGGTGCCGTGACCCGGATGGTAGTGATGTTAAGGGGGGCGAGTGTAACAGAGGCCAGCGGTAAGTGCTGTGCAGGTAAACCTCACTCCAATGATCTCAAGAGCTGCACTTGCGACTGACGGGTAAGAGTAGGACCCGGGTGAAGGGGTTACACATGTTTCTATAGCTAAAACTTAGCAGCCACAAACGTTCCGAAAGTGGAGTACCAAGAAAGAACACCATATTCTTTTTGTCTATTTTGATTTTGTGTCATTGTGAAATTGCTCCTACAGTTAATCATCTAGTGAAGGAATGTTAAGCTGCAACACACCTGCCAGGAACCCCTGATCTAAAAAAAACGGTTGAAACTGACTTAGTGTCTGTGGTGTCCTATGGTTTTAAAATTGGGTAAAATTGGTTAAGTGTGTCTCAGGCCTTACTCATACAGTAAAAGCTAATATTGTATTAAACAGAAGCAGTGCTGGCACTGCACAGTGTATGCCCAGATTTAGACAAAATCAACTGCAAATATAAAAACGCATTAAATCTCTCTCGATCTTGGCAGAGGATGAATAAACAACTCCAAAACCAGCATTACCATCTTCACACATTACAAACCAGCCTTTATTTCTTCTATACATCCACAGAAGTTACACTGAAAGTGAACAGAGGTTTAGCTGTAGTCAATGTCAACTCCTGATGCAGCCAGTCAAAAGGGGAACACAGTTTCATCTCTCCTGTCATCTATTTCAGTCTCACATCTGAGTACAAATTCAACCATATTTTGATTAACTAGTTTGTTCCAGTAGAAGAACAGGACATGTTCTTTTCATGACACAATTTAAGAGTTTTGTTTATCTGCCTTTAAGTTGACAGTCACATAGAGAATCTGCTGTCAAAGACTTTTCCCATGAAATCTCAAATGACAAAGCAACACCAGGGTTTTGGCAGACTGAGTCCGCAGTTTCTTCAGCTAAGAAAAGGAAACACATATGCAGTGGTTTCTCAGCTCACTCCCTTTAGTCACAGTCTGCTCTGTGAGAGAGAATTATCTTCAATAAAGTATTGTTCTCTGTCTTACTGTACACATATATCTCAGAAATGTACACAATCATTCACTTAAATTATAAAAATCAAATGAATGTTTAAAAGGCTTTTTTTGTGCTCAAATAAGAAAGATGCATGTTCAATTTAGATGTTAATTCTAGATGTTTATTTATGTAAATGCTACATGACTTTGTCATGTTTAATGAGTGTGTATTTCTGTCAACACTCCAGTTTTTCCCCAGGATTCTTCTGTATTTTATCATCCCGTTTATTTTCCAGTAATTCCCCCATATTTTTAATCTTTCTATGCAGAATACACCAAGTTGTAAATGTGAACCGGTGGATCCACAAGACGATAATTAATTATAAAACTAATATATATATATATATATATATATTAGAGGTGTAACGGTTCACAAAATTCACGGTTCGGTTCGATACGTCACAGTGGTGTCACGGTTCGGTACATTTTCGATACAGCAAAAAGAAAGAAATTTGTACACATTTTTTATTTATTAAAATTAACATCATAAAGTATGCATCTCAGATCAGTGGCAGGAGTCAGATTTCATTTATCACATGAAGAGAGTGAGTGGAGCTGACCAGTGAGATGAGAAAAACAAGAAGTTAACTAAATATTTAGTTTCAAAAAGAAATACAAAAGTGCCTGCTTTAAAAATATTTCAGACTTCTGCTTTTTTTCTTAGATGATTTTGGAAGCTTCCACCGTTTGCTGATCTCCAGTGTTTTATATTTAAACTTTGTGTAAGTAATTTGTTATTTTATATTAGGCCTATAGCCTAAAAGCTAAGCAAATAAGCATTGGTTTGTTAATACATTAATCATTCTATGTTTAATATAAGTGAGTTTGCCGTGCTGTTTTGTTGTTGTCAATTGAAGCTAAAACAGCCATTTACGAACTGTTTAAAAGCGAGGAAAAGAAGGAAAATTCTAACGAACTACCTCACCATCACAACCCTACTGGAGTAGGGCTGTGCTGATATTCGGACGCGATATCATGCGTATCTCGCCAGTAACGCTGCCGTTTCTGTGATTAGTCGTAAATCTCATTCATGTGTTCATTCATACAGCCGTGTTTACTACACAGAGCCGTAGTTCACTAATAAGCTACGCAAATATCGCATTGTTCATCTCTACATTGTAGAGTACAGTGACACTGAGAACATTATATTTCACACACTGTAAGTTCTTTTATTTTCCAAATGTAATAGGATTAGTACAACGAATCGAATCGTTCGGTCAGTAATGCACACTGAACCGAAAGCCTCGTACCGAACGGTTCAATACGAATACGTGTATCGTTACACCCCTAATATATATATATATATATATATATATATATATATATGTATATATTATGTTACTAAATGAAAGTAATTGTTTGATAATAACTGTTGAAAGCATTTTCATCTCATAGAAAACTACTTAATATGGGTTAATGTATTAAGATAAAGAAGATCAAATTTGATATATAGCTAGTTTATTAATTTGATGTACTACAAGACAAACAGATGTTAATAAACACAATGCGCATTAAGATGATAATAACTAAATTCAGTAAAACGTATTGTTGATGCAAAGTAGGCTATATTCAGACCAGCCGATATGAACGCACATGCATTAACTAATATTAAAAGAACCAACAGGCAAGAAAATATATAAAACCATAGCCACAGAAAACCATAGCCTAAATAAAACATGTAAAGTAGCTTAATGGACAAAGACAACGATATAAAGGGCTGTTGTCATGAATCATGCCGCTGCGGCTCCCTCCTTTCACCTTTAGAGGGAGCCTTCGATGAACAAATCGCAAAGTTTTGATTAGCCTGTCAATTCCGAGCATTATTACCCGTGTTTGTTTTCCTGTTGCCGACCTAGTCTTGTTTCCCGTTCCTGATCGTTTATTCTGCATGCCTTTCAACCCCCTCACTTGTTAGCTGCCCGCCCGACCCCCGTGTTTGGATATTGACTACTCTCTGTTATTTCTACGCTGTTCCTCTTTGCCCATTTGACCTCACCTGCTGTACTATGATTATTGTCACTAATAAAGTTGCATTTGGATCCAACCGGACTCCCCCCTTTGTAACAGCTGTAGACTATGTAGACAGCTTATTCTATATGGGAAAATGCGAAACTTTGCATGTTACGTTTATTCAGGGCTCACCCGCTTGTATGTACATATTAGTTATGTTTTAATAATGAAGAAGAGTGTTATACTACTGTTTCAGCTATTAAAATAGGCAAAGTGTTTTTTATTAAGTTAATTTAAACTTAAAGTTAAAAAACGTTGAGCATTGTTTGCTCGTTAAATATAAGTTTTTGTTTTTTAAAGTAGCCAAACAAACAGCGGCCAGCGGAAGACTGTTTGTAGTCTGATCAATTTGCCTTCTCAAATCATCACGACTTGCATAAAATAAAATCTATAGATCTAAAATATTTAAAGTAGCTATAAAACGATGTTAGTTTAAGCGTTAAACCTAGACAAATGTGCGCTATTAAGTGCGTTTTTGGAGAGGGGAAGCTGAAACCGCTTTGCAGGACATGGAGGCACCAGCATGATCATTTGCATTTTTTTAGCGAATACATGCCTCACAAACATGATAAATATACAAATAGAAAGCTTCAAATTATTACTCAACAAAATAAAACTAATTGAAAAAAACTCTATTATGTAAACCATAAAGATGCATTTCTTTCTAAAGGTGCGTCCGAAGAGGAGATTGCGAGTCAGGGTCTTTGTGACACTATCTTAGAATACATCTCCTTTCTGTTTCCCCCCACACGTTAATTATTTTTGTCAGTGCTTTGTGGCAAAATGTTGTTGTGTTGCGTCTTTCAGATGCGGTGTGGCCACCTTGCTCATGCTGTTCTTATCGTTATGTACTGTTTATGATGACATATGGACTTGTGCTCTGATTAAACGGTGGTGTGTATTTAAGGTGTAATTGTGTTGACCAATTTTGATAACAAATGTTTTCTACGGGATGAAAATGCTTAAGGAGAGACTTGCGCATTGCGTTCATATTGTGCTGTTCTGTGGCCACGGATTTGCAGGTCTTGTCTTTTCTCCTACAGATGACTTGCAGGACCCTGTACGTTATGGTACTAAATTAGTTTTAATTATTTAACCACCACAGCGTCTTCTCTCCACTCTCAGAGAGTGCAAGTGGCGAATGCAACTGACATCGTAATTTAGTTTCTTTTTTCTTGTCTTCACTATACCTGGCTACTGTTGTAAAATGTTGAAAGATTCAATTAAAAAAATGCAATAAATTTTGTAAAAAAGACTGCAGGTGACGTCATTGCGAAAGTGCAGGTGTCTGAGAGTGCAGGTCTGAAAATGCAAGTGCACGTCTGTAGCCAGACCCTATTGATCAGAATAGAGTAAAATTAAGATCTTGAATTTAAAGCATTTTGAAAATGACATATTTCCTGCAGCCAGTTGGTGGCGCAATAACTGGGACTCCTAATAATCACATCTATGCGATTAGCATCATACACCGAACAAACTGCTGAAGTTTCGTCAGATTCAGACAATGTGTGTAATAGATATTGTACACTTCCTGTTTCTCATTTCTTGCCGTAACTTTGTTGCCCCGCCACGGCCAAACAATTCAAGATATTAAAAAGATTGTGTACTATATGTGTACCGAGTTTAATCCTTAGGAAAGGATAATTGTACACTAATTGAACTGAGCTGGATGATAACATCACTGAATTCAATGATTAACTGAAAATTGTTTACTGTTTCTTTTTGCATTATTAACTCACTACCTTCCTATTTGATACTGTAAAGCTGCTTTGACACAATCTGTATTGTAAAAAGCGCTATATAAATAAAGGTGACTTGACTTAACAAGTCAGCAAAGCTTGTTTACCAGCATCAAAAAATACGCAAAAAAAGTGTTTAACAGTCTTCTGTCAGTCAAGAAGACTGAGAAAAGCCAGAGAAGAGCAGAATGTTGATGGTATAAAAGTAACAGTTTATTGAACAATCTTAGTTGCGTATGTCTCAATGTTCAAACTTCGTCTGATGAGCACAAATTCAGATAATAATATATTTTAAACTGATTCACAACAACATCAAATAAACTGTGGGTTTCCATTAACATCCCCTCTTATTCATACAGACAAAACAGTTCATGAGACCCCACAAGCATAAGATTGAACAACAATGAAATTGCATAATAAAAATAGAAAAGAAATAGAAAATATAGAATACAGAAACAGAATTATATGAATGACTAATTATTATAAAGTGAATAAATGACTAATATGAAAAATACTTTTACTAAAAATATTCAAGGAAAGTTGCGACAAACCACTCAAGTTAAAGAAACACAGTGATAATAACCTTAAGAGTTTTCACTATTAACAGGCAAAACCATGCTTAAGGTATACCCATGAGGAATGCGAATCAATACAACCCTCTCTGCTTTTATCTGGCTCTAGTCTTGAGACAATTAGTACCAACGAAGATTAGCAGCTTTAAAGTATTCTTTGACATTCTCCATTGTGGGTCTGAATGTGGGATCCGTCTTGACCATCGAAGAAACAATATTGCAATATGGATTGCCAGATAAGCGTGACCCAATGCTGGTCCCCGTTATCAATGTAGGGAGTCTTTCTCTGGGTGTGATCAGGAGCTCTGCTATGATTTTGCCCATTGCCCACACATCAGAGCCCTTGTCTCTTTGACATCCTCTAAGAACTTCAGGAGCAATGTAATACCTATTGCCTCCTTCAGGACCAGAGAAAATCCCATTTCTTTCAAATTTTGCAAGGCCTAAGTCAATGATAACTGCCCGATGAGTGTAGTTTTCCACCTGCAAACATATAATACAAATGTCTGATCTGGGCGAATGATGTAATGAGTCAAGATCTATAAACTGCTTATTACAATGATGTTCTATGTTCCTCCAAGTATTTGCTATTTTGCTGCATGGATTCCATCTGATAAACCTGCTGAAGTCATTTTACACAGCCAGAAACAATCTAAAAAAGACACTCACCATGATGTTGTCAGGTTTGAGGTCCTGGTGGATGATGTTCTTGTTGTGCATTTCTCTTAGTCCAGAACACATGCCAATGATAATTTTGTTTATGACTTGTTTAGTAAGCTGTTAAAAACATATATAACAAAGATCATGTTTTATCATTTATAGTTAAATGATTATATAACAAATAAAAGCTGACAGGCTATAAAAAAAACAATGTATTTAAAGTACTTACTGTTATATAATTCAAATTGATAAAATCTAGCATATTCAGAATATTTGTGTTTTAATAGTTTTTTTGTGTGTTTGTTTTTTAATATTATGTTGATGATTTCTGAAGCAAGCATTTGTATAAATTGGTATAACATATTGAAGTTCAAGAAACAGGTGACTGAAAAAAGCTGTTTTTTTATGTATAACACAAACTTGTTTTGATTTTAAAATGTATCTTAAAACAATACCTGTATACATCCAGGGGATAAAAACATTATTTTTTCCAGATTACATCCCTTAATGTATTCCAAAGGAATGTTCCACTTCCAGTCTGTCTTATCTAGCCATGGATCGCAGATGAGTTTCACCACATTTGGATGACAAATCGACCTAAGATTGAACAATAAAATGTGAGCAAGCCAGCATACAACTTGGAACAAATACAGTTAGAGTCCTAATCATAAGACATCACTTGCACACAGCCTTTGAGACAGGGTTTCAGCTAATGGTCACAAACAAGACTACATACATTTTTCAAAGTGCTAATAGTGACAAGGTCCTCAATGACACAGTATCCTTTTTACATTTATGCAAGAATTCAAAGCTCGGAACAGTTACTTGCAGTCAGTGTCTGAAATGAATGCCAAACTTCATGCAACGTTATTTAGTGAACAGTTTTATAGATTTGGCTCATGCATCTTTAACTTACCGATACACTCTCTTTTCTCTGTCAATGTCTTCTGCTTTCATATGCCTAAAAGGCACTTTCTTAAGAGCTACATTTGTCCCTACTATGTCTCTCTTGTACACCTTTCCAAAAAATCCTTGATCTTGAGTAGGAAGAGCCATCTGGAGTCAATTTCTTTGAGGGATAAGCGGAAAAGAAAATCTCTTTAAATATTGCATATTTATTGTTTTTACAAACATTGTACACACACAAACACACACACACACACACACACACACACACACACAATATGAAAATTATTTTTATAAATAGTATGTATTTTACTGATCCCTTACCTCTAGTTTTGTCTGTGAAGGCAAACAGTAGTGTCCAATAGTCCAGTAGTGTTTGAGACTCGTCCATCAAAATCTTCATCCATATATATCTGCAGCCAAGAGTGAAACCAAAGCAGTAATGGTGATGGAAATGACAAGCATGTTCTGACAAGCAACTTCTGAGGAAGTTTGAGTGTTCATGCCTCGAGAGTTGCAATACATGTCCCCAGGGGTGTAGCACCAAATGTTAGGCCCCAGTCACACAACCAAGGAGGTGGGCCCCTCACAACACTCATAAAACACCTAAGACTGATTTATTTTTACTATTTTTTTTTTTTTTTACAGCTGTAAAAATGAGCCTTGCTGCCAATATTATTCATAATAGCATAGTTTATACCTATATACATCTATGTAATGTTGTAATGTTAATGTTATAGATTATCGGTAAGCTGTTCCATTATTATCCCGTCCGACGCCCCTGCATGTCCCATGTCCCGCAAATGCTCCCCCGACCTCTAAGGAAGTTTGAATTTTCAAACATGTCTCAAGGGCTGCAATACCTGTCCCACAACCCACCATCCAACCCAGAGCAAATTTGAGTTTTCAACCATGTCTCGAGATTTGCAATCCATGTCCCACATCCTGGAAATGCTCCCCCCGACTTCTGAGGAAGTTTGAGATTTCAAACATGTCTCGAGGGCTGCAATACCTGTCCCACCCTCACCATCCAACCCAGAGCAAATTTGAGTTTACAACCATGTCTCGAGATTTGCAATACATGTCCCACATCCCGCAAACGCTCCCACCGACTTCTGAGGAATTTTGGGTTTTCAAACATGTCTCGAGGGCTGCAATACATGTCCCACCCCCACCATCCAACCCAGAGCAAATTTGAGTTTTCAAACATGTCTCGAGATTTGCAATACATGTCCCACATCCCGCAAACGCTCCCCCCGACTTCTGAGGAAGTTTGAGATTTCAAACATGTCTCGAGGGCTGCAATACCTGTCCCACCCTCACCATCCAACCCAGAGCAAATTTGAGTTTACAACCATGTCTCGAGATTTGCAATACATGTCCCACATCCCGCAAACGCTCCCACCGACTTCTGAGGAATTTTGGGTTTTCAAACATGTCTCGAGGGCTGCAATACATGTCCCACCCCCACCATCCAACCCAGAGCAAATTTGAGTTTTCAAACATGTCTCGAGATTTGCAATACATGTCCCACATCCCGCAAACGCTCCCCCCGACTTCTGAGGAAGTTTGAGATTTCAAACATGTCTCGAGGGCTGCAATACCTGTCCCACCCTCACCATCCAACCCAGAGCAAATTTGAGTTTTCAAACATGTCTCGAGATTTGCAATACATGTCCCACATCCCGCAAACGCTCCCCCCGACTTCTGAGGAAGTTTGAGTTTTCAAACATGCCTCCCCCCCAAGGAATCTTGCACGTTGTCCATTCACGTCATCTTTTCACAAGACACATTTCAAATCAGCTTTACAGAAAGTCATATTAAGTCATGTCTATAATGGCTTAATACTATAACACTGAGCAGTTTTAGGGCTGGGTGATATGACAGTGACGGCAGGGCCATGGACGGAGGGTGGCCCAGTGGTTAGAGCCACTGCCCCTCTGCCCTCATTGGCCAAAGTGCCCCTCTCACCAACCCCCATCACCCGAGCTCAAAGTGTTCCTTTACTACTTTGTTAAAGCTCCACTGATTGCATTAATCCACTCCATGTTTTCCTTCCCACTTCACCCACAATTTGTGTGCTTAGACAATAATTCCCAAAGGTCACTGCATTAGCAGGTAGATGCACTACAATCAGCATTACAGGTGGTTGATTCGCTGAATTAGTCATTTGCTAGTTTGTTTTTGCATTTCTTTCGATAATAATTTGCCTTCTAAAAGTGATAACAACAAAATATCCACGCTCTTAGCATTACAAATGCCTAATCAAATAACACAAAATTTACTGTTGCTGGTACACTTTGTAGACATTTTTTTTTTTAAATAAATACAAATAACAACGCCTTCACAAAAATACAGAGACAGAAAGAGAAAGAGTTAATGGATGTTGCTTAAAGGCAGTTCAACATTGCAGACATAAATTCAAAACGGGGTGAAGAATTACACAAGAAAATGCAATAAATGCCCCGGAGGGTGGATTTATTGCATAATAAAGTGAGCTTGTTGCAGAGGAAGTAAGTGAAGAGGTGCTGAACAGAAGCAACAGAGCAAATCCAGGAAACAGGCAAAGTCCAAAAGGCAGACAGCAAGCGATCGGAAAACTTTATAACAGTCAACAAAAGATGTTGATCCAGGAACATGTCTTAGTTGGCAAAATCACGGCAACCCACCATCTGGGTATGAAATTATGACCATCTGACCGAATCTGATTCAAACCAATGAGAAATAGATAATTAAAAAAATGATTTAGTCATTTTCTTTTACAAAAAATTTCTCATTTCTTTTCATAAAGTTAAATTTAACAACATAAAACCAACCAATGGATGCCTTCCATTCCCCCCATGTGTTTCTCCCTTTCACAGTCTGGCAGAAATGATGGGTGGGTTCAAAATACATGATCGCATGACAGTAAAGGAATCCACCTTTTAATCCAATTGTTTAGTTTCTTCAAATATAGGTTCTTTGTAAGTTACTACATCCCAAAAATTAACCTGTTGTGAATGTATTTCATATTTAATAGTAATGGATTTTTGATGATGATATAAGTGGTCTGTGAATTTCTTGAAGTCCTCTAAGCTGTGGGTCCAAGCACCCCAGATATCGTCCAGGAACCGAAAGTAGGAGAAGGGTTTAAGAGGAGAGGAAGCTAAAGCTGTTTTTTCCCAGGAGGCCATGAATATATTTGCGTAGGATGGAGCAAACTTTTTGCCTTTTTTTGTAAATGATATTGAGAGTCAATTCAAAGTCATTTTTAGTTAAATTGATTCTCAATAAATCCAAGATATATTTATCAGGCCCCCAGGGATCTGGATAGCGTTCCATGCACTCCTCAGCAGCCCTCATGCCAGCCTCAGTACCTATATTGTGTATTTCTATAAAATCATAGGTGCCTTTTAAATATCCCCAAGTGCTTTGTGTATTCTGCCGTGTAGTAAGATTCACTTTCACAGTCAGATACCGAGCCGAGTACCTTATGAGCGCCTCTCGACTTCCCGATCATTTTTAAACATGTCGAAAAAGTTTGGGAGCTGTCGGCTTGAATTCGTGAGGTGTATGCGGATGAACGAGCCGATTTGTCGATCTATCTGAAGTTGACCAATCAGGAGTTAGGAAAAACCACAGAAGAAGAAAGACGAAGATGGCTACGGCGAGCTTGGACTATTGAAAAGGAGGATAAACTCGCTGAGCTCTGGCAGGAACAGCGAGCGCTGTACGATGTGTCAAGCAGCGTGTACCATGACAGGGTTGTCAGAGATGATATTTTACAGCGGATCGCCCAAGAGCTACAGTTATCAGGTGAGCCGTAGCATACATAAGTAGCTAACTATTGTTAGCTATTGCTAGTTATAGTATGTAACCACACTTTTTAATTCACACACACAAGCGAGACCTCACGTCCCGGTTGAAAAAGAATGTGCAAGTGTAGCAAACAGTCATGACTAGTATCAACATTTGGGTGACCATATGTGCCTTTTTTCCCAGATGCGTCCTCGCCAGGATTTCTATAATATCCAGGCTTTGTTTTCCTGTTTTCATACTTGCTTTTGACTTGAAGCATCGCTGCACAGACCGATCGGTGTATGACATCAAAGTAAACAACATGAAAACAAAACCTGGATTTTAGACAATGTCTGGTCACTCTAAATAAATATAGATAGTATAGTTGAATAAAGTAACATTGCTGTTTGTCTTCTCGTGTCGTTTATACAGTACAGGATGTCCAAACAAGGATGGCCACACTCAGGACCCAGTTTGGGAAACTAATCAAGGAAAAAGCAAGTGGTAGTGGCTTTAAAAAGCCAACAGCAAGCCATATATGCTTATAGTGTCGTCTAGCACCTATATCAGTGCCACAGTGGCACATGCATGCATGTTTTAAAGACAGTTACAAGGTATAAAAATGGGCAGATTTTGTTCAAAACAAAAGTAAGAGGTTTGTAAGAAGTATTAATAAAGATGTGAGCTTGTCACAAGTGAATTAAAAACAGTGGAAAAAAGTGTGATAATTGGGCACATTTGAATCTCACACAAAGTAAGAGATTGAAATATTGGTCTGTTCTGTTCTAAGTGAGAGTAAGAAAGTCTCTCTTTTTTTAATGTGCCATTAGAGTGTGCCAATTTCACCAAATTTGACACACATCTAATTTTGTTTTGGAGTTATAGACATTTTTATATATTATAAGGCAAAAAAAAAATGACTGATGGCTGAATTTTTACATTCGAAAAATGTAGCTGAAAATGTAATTTCATAAACCTTTTTTTGCACTACCGACACCAATGTCATTGTGACTTATTTGTGTTTTTGACTCCTTTATTTGCTTTTACTGTAATGTTTCTGATTGTCATTGCAAACTGTAATTTTTTTTTACAAAAAAAAGTCAGATTTAAAAAATTTTTTTTGCATAAGTTACATACTTGCAAGCAGTGTTGGAGAAAGTTACTTTTAAAAGTAATGCGTTACAATATTGCGTTACTCCCTAAAAAAGTAACTAATTACGTTACTTAGTTACTTTTTATGGAAAGTAATGCATTACATTACTTTTGCGTTACTTTTTAACTCTGGGCAGGGCTTGCTTGTATGTTTTTAATATAAAAAAGTTAGTTTCTTAGCAAATGTAAAAGCCCTTTCACAGCAAAATGAAATTAAGTGAATAAGGCTAAGGCTAAAGGAAAATTAAACTGACGTCTGTACAGTAGAACTGTAGGAAAAGACAGTTCAACACTCTTCAGCAATAAGAAAAAAAATCACAAATATAAAGTAAATTTTGCTGATTAGTACACTGCAATAAATGCTTTTCTTACTTAGATTTTTTTATCTTGTTTCCAGCCAAAATATCTAAAAATTCTTAAATCAAGAAGGATTTTCTAGACAAGTAAAAATTGTAGTTGCCCCTCAGTCGTTCTCTACGACGTTACGTCAATGACGTAATATTGGGGGATCGGCAACGAGACCCTATCACCTCTGAGCTAAAGAGAAAAAGCCAATGAACATTGGCGAGTGGAATTTGCATGCCGCGCCACTCCCCCGGACATACGGGTATATAAGATGGCGGCGTGCATCCACTCATTCAGATTTCTGCTTCGGAGCCTCGCCTGTGAGCTGTTTCTGGAGAAGAAAAAACAAGAAAAAGACGGAGAAGAACGAGTTCCTGTTCCTGCTCCTGTTCCTGCCTGCTGCTCGATCGTGTTACCGGCGCTGCCGGCATCTGTGTCAACCAGCGATTCCTGGTGTTCCCTGGGGCACGCCGATCTAAAAGAGCAATTTTCTTACACGGTCGTCGATAGCGTCTTCCGGGATGTCTGTCCGACCGTGTGCTGCTGGATGTGGTGGCTTTCTGTCATCTAATGACGGCCACGAGCGCTGCCTCTCGTGCCTGGGCCGAGAACACGCTGAGGCGGCGTTTGTGGATGGATCGTGCACTCACTGTGAGCGCATGTCCATGGCCACGCTAAGATCGCGCCTCTCGTTCGCGAGATGGCGCCCTTCATCCTCTACCCCTTCCAGTTCGGCGGGCCGTCCCGGCTCCTCGGCTGCATTGGTTAGAGGTGAAGGTGATCTGAGGGTGACAGTACCGAACGTTCCGTCGGGTCAGCCCCCGCGGAAGTCCGGTCCCTCAAAGCGTGGCCCCGTGGAGCTGCCAAAGCTCAGCACTCGTCCACCAGCTGGACCCAGTGTTACCTTTGGCGCTCCAGAGGATGATAGGATGTCCATCACTGCATCAGAGGAGGGGCTTACGCCTGCTGATGCTGAAGCTTCTACTGGGCAGCCCCCCGCTGCGGCGGCTGCTCAGTCGGAGGCGGACGCAGAACTGGCGGCCATGCTCCGTCGGGCAGCCGCGAGTATCGGGTTGGAGGTGTCTAAAGCGCCTTCTCCCGAACGCTCGCGGCTCGACGATTGGTATCTGGGCGCGAGTAGCGACGTCGCCACACCTCGCTCCGCCCCAGTGCCTTTCTTTCCCGAGGTGCATGAGGAGCTCACCAAGACGTGGAAAGCCCCCTATTCGGCTCGTACACGTCAGGGCTCCTCCCTTCTCACTACCCTCGATGGCGGGGCAGCCAGGGGGTACGTGGATGTCCCTCAGGTGGAGCGTGCGGTTGCGGTGCACCTGTGCCCGCAAAACGCCGCCACCTGGCGGGACCGTCCGCGTCTCCCGTCCAAAGCTTGTAAGCTCTCGTCAGCGCTTGCTGCGAGGGCTTATAATGCGGCGGGCCAGGCTGCCTCAGCCCTGCATGCGATGGCCACCCTGCAGGTCTATCAGGCCAAAGCACTAAAAGAACTGCACGAGGGTAGTTCTGACCGAAGGATGATGCAGGAACTGCGTTCGGCTACCGACTTCGCCCTCCGGGCGACGAAGGTAACGGCGCGGGCCCTCGGTCAGGTGATGTCTACAATGGTAGTCCAGGAGCGCCATCTCTGGCTGAACCTGGCGCAGATGGCTGACGTCGACAAAGCTCGCTTTCTCGACGCACCCGTCTCCCAGGCCGGCCTCTTCGGCGACACCGTTGAGGACTTCGCCCAGCAGTTCTCAGCGGTCCAGAAGCAGTCTGAGGCCATAAGCCACATCCTGCCCCGGCGCAGTGCCAGCAAGCCGCCGGGTGCCAGGCCTCAGGCTGCTCGTCGCCGAGGGCGCCCCCCTGCGGCTGCGGCTCCTGCTCCGCCCCCTGCACCACCAGCTGAGCCCAAGACCTCTCAGCCCGGGCGTAGAGCCAGTCGCAGGAAGGCGGCGCAGCCCGAGACTCAGCGGCCCGCTAAAACCACCCGCAAGTCTGCGAAGCGGCCCTGACACGGGCTGCCCGGAGATGAGGGAGATTGCTCTTCGGGGGACGTCACCATCAGTCCCCCCAGCCCCGGGGGAGGGCCGGGGCCAGACAACATCGCTGCTGCCACTGACCTCCGGGTCAGTGGTACCCAAATTTTCAAAAAAAGAGCAATTTTCTTCACCTCTGGGCCTAGTGCCCCGAGTTTCGTTCCTGAGCGACGCACTGCCTCCTCGGACTCGGAGCCTGAATTCGCCAGCGCGGGATCCAGGGAAGGTAAGCGCTGCCCCGTGCAGCTCAGCTCTTCTCCAGAACGCCCCGCTTTCTGGGATGAGCCCCCTTCCCCTTCCCCCCCCCGGCTGCCCCACCCCCGGCATGTCAGTTACTGCTCCGTTGATCCCACTGGCACGTCGACTGGGAGCCTGGTTAGCGCTTCCCAGTCCGTCCCCGTGGTTGATCAGGACGGTACGACTCGGCTACGCGATTCAGTTCGTGAGGCGACCGCCCAAGTTCAGAGGCGTCCATTTCACGTCTGTTCGTTCGGACACGGATGCCTCTGTTCTACGGGCGGAGATTGCGGTTCTCCTGGCGAAGGACGCAATCGAGCCTGTCCCTCCAGCCGAGATGAAATCAGGGTTCTACAGTCCCTATTTCATCGTGCCCAAGAAAGGGGGTGGGTTACGACCGATCCTGGATCTTCGAGTGTTGAACCGGTCCCTTCACAGGCTGCCGTTCAAGATGCTTACCTCGAAACGCATACTGTCTTGCGTACGACACCAGGATTGGTTTGCAGCCATCGACCTGAAGGACGCGTACTTTCATGTCTCGATTCTGCCTCGACACAGACCGTTTCTTCGGTTTGCTTTCGAGGGTCGGGCATATCAGTACAAAGTCCTCCCATTTGGCCTGTCCCTGTCTCCCCGCGTCTTTACCAAAGTCGCGGAGGGTGCCCTGTCCCCCCTTTGGCGGAAGGGCATCAGAATCCTCAACTATCTCGACGACTGGCTGATTCTAGCTCACTCGCGAGATGTGTTGTGCGAACACAGGGACCTGGTGCTGCAGCACCTCAGCCACTTGGGGCTTCGGGTCAACTGGGAGAAGAGCAAGCTCTCCCCTGTGCAGAGCATCTCTTTTCTCGGTATGGAGCTGGACTCGGTCACCATGACAGCACGCCTCACCAACGAGCGCGTCCAGTCAGTGCTGAACTCCCTGAAGGCTTACAGGCACAAGACAGCGGTCCCTCTCAAAGATTTTCAGAGGCTCCTGGGGCATATGACAGCCGCAGCCGCAGCCGCAGTTACGCCGCTCGGGCTGCTTCATATGAGACCGCTTCAGCGCTGGCTACACGACCGAGTCCCGAGATGGTCATGGCACCGCGGCACATTCCGGGTGGGCGTTACTCCGGAATGTCGCCGCCTGTTCAGCCCGTGGTCGGACCCTGTTTTCCTCCGGGCAGGAGTGCCCCTAGGACAGGTGTCCAGGCATGTTGTGGTCAACACAGATGCCTCCACGACGGGCTGGGGTGCTGTGTGCAACGGGCAGTCAGCCTCGGGCTCCTGGACAGGACCTCGACTGCAGTGGCATATCAATTGCCTCGAGTTGCTGGCCGTGTTTCTGGCGCTCCGGCGGTTTCTTCCGCTGCTGCGCCACAAGCACGTGCTTGTCCGTACGGACAACACAGCGACCGTAGCGTACATCAACCATCAGGGTGGTCTGCGCTCCCGTCGTCTGTCGCAACTCGCCCGCCATCTCCTCCTCTGGAGTCAGACGCGGCTCAAATCGCTGCGGGCCGTTCATGTTCCAGGAGAGCTGAATCGTGCAGCCGACGTGCTCTCACGACAGCTCACCCTTCCTGGAGAATGGCGACTCCACCCCCAGACGGTTCAGCTAATTTGGAGTCGATTCGGGGAAGCTCAGGTGGACCTGTTTGCTTCCCCAGAGTCCTCCCACTGCCAGCTCTTTTTCTCCCTGACTCAGGCCCCCCTCGGCAGGGACGCTCTGGCACACAGCTGGCCTCGGGGTCTCCGCAAGTACGCCTTTCCCCCAGTGAGCCTCCTTGCACAGACCCTGTGCAAGATCAGGGAGGACGAGGAGCAGGTCCTGTTGGTTGCGCCGTTTTGGCCCACCCGGACCTGGTTCGCCGACCTCATGCTCCTCGCGACAGTCCCTCCCTGGAAGATTCCCCTGAGGAAGGACCTTCTTTCTCAGGGGGACGGCACGATTTGGCACCCGCGTCCCGATCTATGGAACCTACACGTGTGGCTTCTGGACGGGACTCGGAGGACCTCACTGGCCTCCCCCAGGCCGTGATAGACACTATCACTCAGGCTAGAGCCCCCTCTACGAGGCAGGCCTACGCCCTGAGGTGGGGTCTGTTCGTTGACTGGTGTTCCTCTCGCCGAGAGGACCCACGGAAATGCTCGGTCGGAGTAGTGCTTTCCTTCCTGCAAGAGAAGTTGGAGCGGAGACTGTCCCCCTCCACTTTGAAAGTGTATGTCGCAGCGATTGCGGCATATCACGATGCAGTGGATGGTTCATCCCTAGGGAAGCATCACCTGATCGTCAGGTTCCTCAGAGGTGCGAGAAGGATTAACCCTCCTAGATCGCACCTCGTACCCTCTTGGGATCTCTCCGTGGTCCTCCAGGGCCTTCGGGGAGCTCCCTTCGAGCCGCTCAGTTCAGTGGAGCTGAAGTTCTTGACGCTCAAGACTTCGCTCCTGGCTGCGCTGGCCTCCATCAAGAGGGTAGGGGACCTACACGCATTTTCGGTCAGCGATGAGTGCTTAGAGTTCGGGCCAGGTAACTCTCACGTTATCCTGAGACCCCGGCCCGGCTACGTGCCCAAGGTTCCCACCACTCCCTTTCGGGATCAGGTGGTGAACCTGCAAGCTCTGCCCCAGGAGGAGGCAGACCCGGCCTTGGAGTTGCTGTGTCCCGTCCGTGCCCTGCACGTTTACGTGGACCGCACCCGGAGCTTCAGACGCTCCGAGCAGCTCTTTGTCTGCTTCGGGGGACAGCAGAAGGGGAATGCTGTCTCCAAACAGAGGTTGGCCCACTGGGTAGCTGATGCCATCACCTTGGCATACGAAGCCCAAGGTGAGCCGTGCCCCCTGGGAGTGAGAGCCCACTCCACCCGGAGTGTGGCCTCCTCCTATGCGCTGGCGCACGGCGCCTCTCTAGCAGACATCTGTAGAGCTGCGGGCTGGGCGACACCCAATACCTTTGCGCGGTTCTACAACCTCCGCGTTGAGCCAGTGTCCTCCCGTGTGTTGGGTAACATCAGGTAATTTGCGGGAGGACGGCTCAGGTGTCGGCTTGCTGCGCCACTCCTCTTGGATCCGTGCGCTATTCTCCCAGTTGTTCCCATGGTTGAACTCTGGGTCCTCCTTGCCCCGCAGTACTGGACTAGACGGAGTAGTCCATACTGTGCTCCGGAGCGGGGCCTCCTTCACCCCCCTCCGGTTGTGGCATCATGTCTCAGTATCTCCACGGAACCCTCCGTGTTTCCCCAGTCTAGTTAGACTTACTTCTAAAGCTTCCACATGACTTAACCGTCATTGTGCTCCGCCCCCCAACGGCTGCTTCAAAACTTGGCACCCCTGGTGGGCCACCACGTGGTCTACAGGGCGTTGGGACGGTTACGCATTGAGCCCTTTGTTCCGACACGCTTGCCTGCCGGCATTGGGTCTCGGCTGCGTAACGCAGTTCAGGTTTGTGGCGTTTTCCAGAGGTCCCCAATATTACGTCATTGACGTAACGTCGTAGAGAACGACTGAGGGGGAACGTCTCGGTTACGAAGGTAACCCTCGTTCCCCGAAGGAGGGAACGGAGACGTTACGTCCTCTTGCCACAATCCTGGACTGCGCTGAAGCCGGGTTGCGGCTCGGCTCCTCAGCAAATCTGAATGAGTGGATGCACGCCGCCATCTTATATACCCGTATGTCCGGGGGAGTGGCGCGGCATGCAAATTCCACTCGCCAATGTTCATTGGCTTTTTCTCTTTAGCTCAGAGGTGATAGGGTCTCGTTGCCGATCCCCCAATATTACGTCATTGACGTAACGTCTCCGTTCCCTCCTTCGGGGAACGAGGGTTACCTTCGTAACCGAGACGTTTTTTTTCTGAAAACAATTCAAAATATAGTGATTTAGCTTGTTGTAAGCAAAAACTCACTTAATTTTGACTTGTTTTTTTCTGAAAACAAAAACAAAACAACAAAAAAATTATTTTACTTGTCTAGAAAATCCTTCTTGATTTTATTTATTTGTTTTTTTTTTTTTAGATATTTTGGCTGGACATATTTTTTAACTTCTTGTATATTTGCAAATAAGTATTCTTGACCACTTATTGAAATGTATTATCATAATTTAAACATTAATTATAATAAATATTTATATAACATTAAACAAATAAGTAGGGTAACGCTTTAAATTACAGCCCGCAATGTACCGCGTAAGTAAACGGAATTTACAGCGTACCTATTTGTAACTATAGAGTACCTCCACAATTCCTACTCGTAAATATAAGGGAACAATATGCCACATTTACGGAATAAGGGGGTAATAACCTTTAAAATTCAAAAGCATTTATACAGTAAGTATTTTATAACTAAAGGGTACCTATTCTGATATTACGTGGTATGTATGACACACAGACTTTAGGTTTCCGCGTAAGTATAACTTAGTTGAACGTACATATAAGTAAACAGAAACAGTGTGCAACGTTTGGGGATTAAGGGGGTAATAATTTGGAAAATTCAATGTATTTATACTGTTATTTCATATGTAAGGTGTTACGTGGTATACATGACCTACTGTGTTAGACAACAAATAGGCTATGATTTACAACAAGTTGCCTTATTATAACGCACATGAAACGCAAAATATATGATGCAGTATAATTTTACACTATGTACTGGGTACTTACAGCATATCTTCCATGATATTGATACCAATGGTAAACTGTAGTATACTACATTATAATTTAGTAATTACAATAAAACGAAAAACCAACTTTATAAAATGTTAAAACATTTTACTTAAGAATATGTACTAGTACTTACTAGTGTTTCTTTATGTGTGATCATGGAGATTATTGAACAACACAACTGAAAGTATGGGAAAATTATGAGTTTCTGCAAGTATTTGATTTCGAAATTTCCATATAAAACTTTCCATATAAAACCTGATGAAAGAGTATTGCATATGGTCATCTCAGCAGCGAGTCACCTGTGCAGCATTATACCGTTGAGGTGCAATACACTGGAAAACTAGATTACCTATTTCCAGCTGCTCCCATGATATAACATAAATATATCATAATACACAACTACTGTGCAAATATACACCCTTGGTATATGTAGTTATTGTGTAAGTGTAAGCTGTAATTTAAAGTGAAGCCTTGTTACCCTCTTGTTACCTGTAGTTACCATGTAAGTGTGACATCTGCGGGCCGTAATTTAAAGTGAAGCCTTGTTACCCTCTTGTTACCTGTAGTTACCATGTAAGTGTGACATCCGCGGGCTGTAATTTAAAGTGAAGCCTTGTTACTGTCTTGTTACCCTCTTGTTACCTGTAGTTACCATGTAAGTGTGACATCTGCGGGCCGTAATTTAAAGTGAAGCCTTGTTACCCTCTTGTTACCCTCTTGTTACCTGTAGTTACCGTGTAAGTATGACATCCGCGGGCCGTAATTTAAAGTGAAGCCTTGTTACCCTCTTGTTACCCTCTTGTTACCTGTAGTTACCATGTAAGTGTGACATCCGCGGGCCGTAATTTAAAGTGAAGCCTTGTTACCCTCTTGTTACCTGTAGTTACCATGTAAGTATGACATCCGCGGGCTGTAATTTAAAGTGAAGCCTTGTTACCCTCTTGTTACCTGTAGTTACCATGTAAGTGTGACATCTGCGGGCCGTAATTTAAAGTGAAGCCTTGTTACCCTCTTGTTACCCTCTTGTTACCTGTAGTTACCGTGTAAGTATGACATCCGCGGGCCGTAATTTAAAGTGAAGCCTTGTTACCCTCTTGTTACCCTCTTGTTACCTGTAGTTACCATGTAAGTGTGACATCCGCGGGCCGTAATTTAAAGTGAAGCCTTGTTACCCTCTTGTTACCTGTAGTTACCGTGTAAGTGTAACAGCCATTTAAGTTAACAAAGAAATATTTTATTCATTTAACAGAACCTTTCCAACCACAGACTGCAGAAATTAACTAATTTACAACCACTTATACTAAGAACAGTAAAAACAAACAAATCATTTCCTACATTTATTTTTAATATGCATGCTGCCAATATTTCCTTTCAGCTGTGGGCAGGAGTCAATGATTTTCTGGAGATCTTCTGCATATGCTTGCAAAGTTGTCCCTGCAATATATGAGGAAACAGAAAAGCCATCCCCCTCTGATGCAATTTTCACCTGTGTTCAAAATTAGAGAAACATACATTACAAAAAACTGTTAATACATGTCAAGTTTGCATAATGTAAAGAAGTGTCGCAAAAAGCTTATATTTAACCAAATATAAAAAATAATGAGGTCTGTGAGGACTCTGTCACAGCAATGTTTCAAGGCAAATTTGTAAGAGTTGCCAATTCTGTGATATGGTAAAGCAATAAATAATAAAACAGCAAAGGACTACAAAACTTACACAGGTAACTAGAAAAAAAACAAGACCATAATAGTTAAACACAATTCCACTCTGATGGGCTCAAATTCACCTTTACCCCTATATATTACGAAAATGAAACATGTTTATACAGTAGTTAAAACAAACAAACGAAAAAACATTGTTACTAAAGTTAATAAATAGTCTCTATGTACAAAACCCCTCTAATTTTTAACACATGGCGTTGTTTTATTGTATTTGTTAATAATTTGTTTATAACACAAATAAAAAAAATAAATAAATAAATAAAAACCCTGATAAGTTACTCACCCCATGTCATCCAAAATGTTCATGTCTTCTTTTTTTTTATTATTATTTTTCAGTCGCAAATGATTAGTATTATTAATTTTACGAAAATATCAGGAATTTTCTTCATATGGTGGTCAGCGGATTTAAGGTTAAAAACGCAGTTTCAATAAAGCTTCAAAGAACTCTACACGATCCCAGCAGAGAAATAAGCATCTTATCTAGCAGAACGATCGGTCATTTTCTTTAAAAATGAACATTTCTACACTTTTAAACCACAAGTGCTCAGCTTGCTCTAGTTTTGCTATGAGTTTGCGCTTTTCCACAGATTACGTAATCCTTCCTGTTGGAAAGGTCACGCGCGATTTTTTATTTATTTATTTTGTTTTTGCAGTTTGGTTAAAAACGTGTCTAAATTAAAAATCGTCAGACATCGTTGTTTTACCTTTTTGGTAAAGGGCATTTGAGTTTCTTTGCATGTTGGCTTTGTAAACAATGAGTCGGTACTTCCGCCTACGTCACGCTTGACCTTTCCAACATCACGGAATGAAGAGGCGCAGGCGCATCGCAGAGGGAGCAGGGATCCCCTATTAATATACGCAGCATTGAAACCGCTTTTAATGCACGATTGATTTTTACTTTCACTTTTGGCGATCACACGTACTTTTTGTATACTAGAGCAGCAGTTCTTGTACATTTTACGAATTTAGATGCTTGTCAGTGGAGCTTAGGATCTGATAATCATTCGCCATCATGCTCAGTCATCTCTCCTGTTTGTGTGGTAAGTGAAATGTAATGTACTGTAATGTAACATATGTAACATGCAACCGTTAGCGGCTAACATGTCCTTTTAGTAGCTCGCGTTATTTGTTAGAACCCATTATTTTATTATTATTATTATTATTATTATTATTGCCGTGCCTTTCTGTAAACAGATTGACTCCTCGGGCACCATGGTTTAACTATAGTAGCAATGTTGTTGTTGTTTTTTTACTACGGTATAAACATTTTTAATTTGCGTAAGTAGAGTTGACTGTCGCACATTCTCAATTGTGTTTTACTATTAAGTTCTTGTTTGCTGTTTTCCACTAACCTGTGTAAGTTTTGTAGTCCTTTCTTATTTTATTGTTTACAGATTTGCCTTGCAACAGTACTGTGACAGAGTCCTCACAGAAGACTTTTTTTTATATTTGGTTGAATATAAGCTTTGTGCCACACTTCTTTACATTATGCAAACTTGACATGTATTAACATTTTTTCTTTTTTTTTTTTTTTTTGCAAATTATCTTTCTCTAATTTTGATCACAGGTGAAAATTGCATCAAAGGGGGATGACTTTTCTGCTTCCTCATATACTGCAGAGACAACTTTGCAAGTATATGCAAAAGATCTCCAGAAATTTGTGGACTCTTGCCAAAGCTGAAAGGAAAAATTGACAGTATGCCTATTAAAATACATTTAGGACATGATTTGTTTTTGTTATTTTTACTGTTCTTCGTACTTTGTATATAAGTGGTTGTAAATTCGTTTTTTTCTGCACTCTGTTTTTGGAAAAGTTCTGTCAAAATGTTGTTACATAATACAAATATTTCTTTATTAACTTAAGGTCTTTGAACCTTGCATTTAGCAATGTAGTAGAGTTCACTGTTAATAACTTTGAGACATATCTATTGTAGCATAACTAAAATTGCTTAATGTTACACTTAACTACAGTAACTACAGCCTGCACCTGTTACACTACACACACAGTAACTACAGGTTACAAGAGGGTAACAAGGCTTCAGTTTAAATTACGGCCCGCGGATGTCACACTTACACGGTAACTACTGGTAACAAGAGGGTAACAAGACAGTAACAAGGCTTCACTTTAAATTACAGCCCGTGGATGTCACACTTACACGGTAACTACAGGTAACAAGAGGGTAACAAGGCTTCACTTTAAATTACAGCCCGCGGATGTCATACTTACACGGTAACTACTGGTAACAAGAGGGTAACAAGGCTTCACTTTAAATTACAGCCCGCAGATGTCACGCTTACACAGTAACTACAGGTAACAAGAGGGTAACAAGACAGTAACAAGGCTTCACTTTAAATTACAGCCCGCGGATGTCACACTTACACAGTAACTACAGGTAACAAGAGGGTAACAAGGCTTCACTTTAAATTACAGCCCGTGGATGTCACACTTACACGGTAACTACTGGTAACAAGAGGGTAACAAGGCTTCACTTTAAATTACAGCCCGTGGATGTCACACTTACACGGTAACTACTGGTAACAAGAGGGTAACAAGGCTTCACTTTAAATTACAGCCCGTGGATGTCACACTTACACGGTAACTACAGGTAACAAGAGGGTAACAAGGCTTCACTTTAAATTACAGCCCGTGGATGTCACACTTACACGGTAACTACTGGTAACAAGAGGGTAACAAGGCTTCACTTTAAATTACAGCCCGCAGATGTCACGCTTACACAGTAACTACAGGTAACAAGAGGGTAACAAGACAGTAACAAGGCTTCACTTTAAATTACAGCCCGCGGATGTCACACTTACACGGTAACTACAGGTAACAAGAGGGTAACAAGGCTTCACTTTAAATTACAGCCCGCGGATGTCACACTTACACGGTAACTACAGGTAACAAGAGGGTAACAAGGCTTCACTTTAAATTACAGCCCGCGGATGTCACACTTACACGGTAACTACAGGTAACAAGAGGGTAACAAGGCTTCACTTTAAATTACAGCCCGCGGATGTCACACTTACACGGTAACTACTGGTAACAAGAGGGTAACAAGGCTTCACTTTAAATTACAGCCCGTAGATGTCACACTTACACGGTAACTACTGGTAACAAGAGGGTAACAAGGCTTCACTTTAAATTACAGCCCGCAGATGTCACGCTTACACAGTAACTACAGGTAACAAGAGGGTAACAAGACAGTAACAAGGCTTCACTTTAAATTACAGCCCGGCGGATGTCACACTTACACAGTAACTACAGGTAACAAGAGGGTAACAAGGCTTCACTTTAAATTACAGCCCGCGGATGTCACACTTACACGGTAACTACAGGTAACAAGAGGGTAACAAGGCTTCACTTTAAATTACAGCCCGCGGATGTCACACTTACACGGTAACTACAGGTAACAAGAGGGTAACAAGGCTTCACTTTAAATTACAGCCCGCGGATGTCACACTTACACGGTAACTACTGGTAACAAGAGGGTAACAAGGCTTCACTTTAAATTACAGCTTACACTTACACAATAACTACATATACCAAGGGTGTATATTTGCACAGTAGTTGTGTATTATGATATATTATGTTATATCATGGGAGCAGCTGGAAATAGGTAATCTAGTTTTCCAGTGTATTGCACCTCAACGGTATAATGCTGCACAGGTGACTCGCTGCTGAGATGACCATATGCAATACTTTTTCATAAGGTAAATTTTTATATGGAAATTTCTAAATCAAATACTTGCATAAACGCATAATTTTCCCATACTTTCAGCTGTGTTGTTCAGTAATCTCCATGATCACACATAAAGAAACACTAGTAAGTACTAGTACATATTCTTAAGTAAATTGTTTTAACATTTTATAAAGACTAGGGTGGTTTTTCGTTTTACTATAATTACTAAATTATAATATAGTATACTACAGTTTACCGTTTGTATCAATATCATGTACGATATGTTGTAATAACACAGTAAGTACCCAGTACATAGTGTAAAAATATAATGTATCATATATTTTGCGTTTCATGTGTGTTATAATAAGGCAACTTGTTGTAAATCATAGCCTATTTGTTGTCTAACACAGTAGGTCATGCATACCACGTAACACCTTACATATGAAATAAAAGTATAAATACATTAAATTTTCCAAATTATTACCCCCTTATTCCCCAGACATTGCTAACTGTTTCTGTTTACCTATATGTACGTTCAGCTATAAGTTATACTTACGCGGAAACCTAAAGTCTGTGTGTCATGAATACCACATAATTTCAGAATAGGTACCCTTTAGTTATAAAATACTTACTGTATAAATGCTTTAGAATTGTAAAGGTTATTACCCCCTTATTCCGTAAACGTTGCATATTTGTTCCCTTATATTTACGAGTAGGTACTGTGGAGGTACTCTATAGTTACAAATAGGTACGCTGTAAATTCCGTTTACTTACGCGGTACATTGCGGGCTGTAATTTAAAGCGTTACCATAAGTATTATATAAAATGTATTAAAAAATACACATTTTCAAAATGATAGAACATGTTATATCAAAAATAGTAATAAGTGTATTTCAAAGTGGGAATATAATGAATATCGCACAGATTTAGTTTGATTTCAACTTATAGTCATAAAGCAAACACACACCTGTAGAGGTCCCAGTTAAGGAAACGGACCTAACGAAGAATTATAACATTTTGTTTTGAATTATCTGACATTTTGTGCCTCCACAGATGCCCGCTGCCCCCTACAATGTTCAATGTTTGCACATTTGGATTTGATATTATCTTCATCTTCAGATGCCTCTCTGAGCCAGTGTTGCTTCACTTGGATGCATGTTGCAACAATCATGGTGTCTCTGGCATCAAGTTCATGTCCCTTTAGAAAATTCGCCAGCCGGAGGATAGTATGCCAAATGCTTTTTCCACTGTCATTCGGGCTGTGCTAAAGTGGTAATTGAAGTTTACCCTCCATCTCTCTAAATTCTTCTCTGGGTACGGTTTTGTTAAGTTGGACTTGAGAGGGAATGCAGCATCCCCAATCATCACAAAGGAAAGTCTTCCTAGGTCCTCAGCACCAGATACTTTGTGTGAGAATCTCAAGTAGACTACGTCCACCCAGTGGTTTAGGAGCAACAATACAAAAGGAATGGAAATACTATCCATATATGACATTTTCTAGACATCCCACCCTGCAAAAACCCACTCAACCCCATTTTGATTTTTCTTTTATGCTAAAAATCATTAGGAAGTTAAGTAAAGATCAAATTCCATGAATATATTTTGTACATTTTAATATTTTTAAAAAATTTGATTAGTGATATGCTTTGCTAAGAACTTCATTTGGACAACTTTAAAGGTGATTTTCACAGTATTTAGATTTTTTTGCACTCTCAGATTCCAGATTTTCAAATAGCTGTATCTCGGCCAAATACTGCCCTATCCTAACAAACCAAACATCAATGGAAAGCTTATTTAATCAACTTTCAGATGATATATAAATCTCAGTTTTGAAAAATTGACACTTATGACTGGTTTTGTGGTCCTGGGTCACATATATGACATTTCCAGAGATCCAACCTGCAAAAACCCACTCAATCCCGTTTTTGATTTTTCTTTTATGCTAAAAATCATTAGGAAGTTAAGTAAAGATCAAGTTCCATGACTATATTTTGTACATATTCTACCATAAATATTTTGTTAAAATTTGATTAGTAATATGCATTGCTAAGAACTTCATTTGGACAACTTTAAAGATTTTCTCAGTATTTAGATTTTTTTGCACCCTCAGATTCTAGATTTTCAAATATCTCGGCCAAATATTGTCCTATCCTAACATATCATACATACCACATCCTTAGGTCAGCTTGGATTACTGCAGACACACCAATGAATCTGTATGTGAAGAACAAGCGAGAGAGAATACACAAGAAAATGCAACATCAAGACCTAGAAAAAAGAGGTCTGCTTCCTAAATGGAAACCTCAGAGCTATTAAAAATTTCTACAGCAGCCCATGCCACATGAAGATCCTGATGAACTTGTTTTATTGAGTTTGTTTTATTGACATGACAATCTAAATAAGAAACTAAATCTGCCAGCAGGTGGCGATAAATGTCTTAATGATTCATTCAGGAAATCAGTAAACGGCTTTCTTTACACTTCTGGTATGACTATCTGCTGCGTTAAAATGTTTTAATCAAATTATTTTTTCATAACTGATTCAGTTAATGTGTTAAATTGCCAGCCCTACTATGTACATACTGACTTGTCACAGCACTTACATATTATTGCTCTTTTCTTGTTTTAATTTCTTCCAAGTCTTGGAATAAAAGTGTCTGCTAAATGATTAAATATCAAATGTAAATTCATTTAAAATAATACCAAATACATTTTTGAAAATTTTTGAAAAGATTTAATTTAGATGTAACTTTTTAAGTATTTTGAAAAGTAATTTCTATATTTAATTTCTATATTTATATATAGAATATATATATATATATATATATATATATATATATATATATATATGGGTCATTGACGTATAAGGATTTTCGACAGGCCAATTTTAAAATACAAAAAATAATTATATTTATTGTAATTGTTCAAACATTAAGAATGTTGTGTACACTCACTTAAATCACTTAATAAAATTATTTATATGAATTTATGTTTTTTTTTCATCTAGATGAATTGGCCATAGCCTTAAAAATTTAATGTTGTGCGACCATGGTTTATATTTAAATAGTTATGAATAAATAAAAAATAAATGCATAATTGCCAAGCTAAAATTACATGCTTTACTTTTTTTTTTTTTTTTTTTGCATTTTTTTAATATTGCACAAAGATTAAACATAAACCATCTGAAATGCATAAAAAATTGCATAACAATCTATTCCAAATGATACAAAAGGTCACTATGAAATTTATAATACCACATGATATTCAAATTTGTATCCAAAAGTTATATTTTTCCCAGTTTAAAAGAGAGTTACAAATTTGCTTGATGCTTCCATGGGTCCTTGGCAAATTGGTATATGGATTTCAACATAAATGTCCCAAAATGGTCGTTTTTTGATGGTTGCACCACATGACATTTCATAAAATTGTCATAAAAGTCATCGGACAAAGTTTGTTTGTATATTATGAAGGAAATATACATACAAATGCTTTGCAATCTTATACAAAATTACAAAACACTTTGGAACTCATGCCAAATAGTGCAGAAAACTGATCTGAATACATTTAGGGCTATTTAAAATATGTTTCCAAAGCAAAAGTTAACTTAACTAATTAACTAGTTAAATTAACTAATGTTTTTTAAAAAGTCATGGGAGAGGTACTTCGTATATATGGCATCTTTTTTAATCTAAACCAATTTTGATATGAAAAAGGTCTTTTAAAACATCACAAAGAACAGTCTTTGTCATCTCTCCAGTTGGATAAAAAAAATGAAAAAAAGTTAAAATATTAAAAGATTTTTGGGAGTTTCACTGTAATAATATTTTATTTGCAGACATTAGTAATACCGTCATGGCAAAATGAAGAATGACTCTCACCACATAAGAGACGAACTCACTCAATTGTCTTTTCATGCATGTATTCTTTGCAAAGAAGGTCAGAGAGTCATACAGAAGCACAAGTTGCTGCAGCGTTATATCTCTCCCCTAGCCTTACATCTCTTAACAGCTGTACTTTTCCATACACGGAAAGAAAGTCAGAAACACATCCTACTATATCATACTTCTGAAGTTCAGTTTTGCACGCATATAGAATCAGGCAAAATCAACAGAATTGAAATTTTCTTCCACAGTACGCACACACAGCATCTTCTCTTTTCACGTGTGTCGCACTAGCAATATACCTCGACCTCACACACATATAGAATTGGGTCCTTGCCTACAATGTTGACATATCGTCCATACATAGGTGCAAACTCAAACGTTCTTGTGCCTGCGATGGGAATGTACCCAATGACTGTAGCCCTGTGGATAAACACAGAGAAAAAGAGAGTAGATACTTCTGACAGATGCATACTTTTGCAGAATCACATTCATTCGGCGGACCTATGCGAGATGCCTCTACTTGACAGGACTGAAAACTACAAACCCATGAAAAGCGGAGAGAGTGAACCTGTCTAACTTACAGCGGATTGCTGTTGCCTTTGTTTGCCAGGCTGTTGCCGATACGAATCTGAGACCCCTGTAAGTCATCGGTCCCCACGTGATAACGATGCCTGAGAGAAGTGATGGTAACCTTTCTTATTTTGTAGACTTTCCTCAAGTCAACCCTCCACCAGGACGGTCTGCCAGCTAGAGTCAAACTACATGACCCACGTTTGGCCTCCGTATCTCTATTTCCATCGACAGCGTTTCGGGCATCAAAATGCCAAACTACGGAAGATTGGACAGCTTTGGCCCCAAGAGCAAGATTGCCTGTTTCCCATGGAAAAAAAGCAAAACAGTTTTTGTCGTGCTTGAATACATAAATCCCCTTTTTATTAACATAACTATGGGTTATCGGTTTTTGTGACTGCTTTGACATCTCTGAAACATTCATAAGAATATGATGACTCACCCGGAACACAAGTGGGATCGTATTCTGTTAATAAAGCACAGTAATAAGTGTTAATCAAATTAAATGAAACAAATTAAAACTGTCTTTTACCTGCAAAAACCTCAACCTCACACAAACTGAGAGCTCTGTGCAGTCTAGGCAGACAAATGTTGACATATCGCCCCTCGATAGGCTTAAAGTCAAATGATACTGTGCCTCCAGTTGGGATGGACTGAAGAGTAACAGCCCTATGGACAGAGAGAAAGTTAGTTTTTTTTTGTTCTGGCAATTAGTTTTACATGAGAGTGAATGGCCGTCATTTTGAATACAGCTGATTCCATTGTTTTAAACAAAAACAAAAAAACCTAGTTCCATGTCGAACGAATGCAACCTACACAGACTTGATAAAAGGTAATGCCTTTGCAGTTGTGTGCATAGTGTGAGAATTCGAGAGACGAAACGGTCCTCACAGCTGATTGTTGTTGCCGTGGTTCGTCTTTAAGTTGCCAATATGGATCTCAGCGCCACTGATCTGCTCTCCACCATTAGTGATGACAACTCTGGTAATCTGGTAGACTTTCGTCAAGTCAACTCTCCACCAAGGGTTATTCTGAATTGCAGTATGAGTACATAACATACGCATAGATCTCCTTCCATCTACAGCTTCATATGCCATGCCGAAGAGATTGTACGTAGACGATTGGACAGCACTGGCTCCGAGAGCGAGATTATCTGTGCAGTTTGATAGAGAAATGACTGAAATATGTACGTTTCAAATAAAAACCCTCAATAAATGGGCCTGAGCACTGTTCAACAAAGCAAACAGAAACTCAAGGCTGCGGTTTTAATTTGACCAAGGCATAACAATGTGCTACCTTGATGCTTTACTGATGCCTTTCCTAACGCACGGGTTTATGACGCATTTTCACATCAAAGATCATCTGAACATGTCAACATATCTGACCATCACAGTACATTGTAACATTTGTTATTAACATTTAATACTTTTTTATATATATTTAAGTTTTTCACATAATGTACTAAATAAAGGAAAAACAAAAAAAACAAGTGGGCGACATTTAACATCAGTCAAAGCATAATCGTAAAATTGTGTTATTACTGTAAATTTAGACATTTAATAATTATCAAGTAGTGATAAAATATTACTTTTAACATTGATAAATATCAGCAATAGAATATTTAGTATATTTTGACGTATATTTATGTGAGCACTGTTTTAATTCAATTCTGTTTAAATACTTGGCTCAAAATGCTGATACAACAGAATATTCAGGTTTATTTAGTCAAGTCAGGTTTATTTGTATAGCACTTTTCACATGAAGCAACTTTACTGCAAATTAAAGTTTGTACAATGTGACCCTGGACCACAAAACCAGTCATGAGTGTTAATTTTTCAAAATTGAGATTTATATATAATCTGAAAGTTGAATAAATAAGCTTTCCATTGGTGTATTGTTTGTTAGGATCGGGCAATATTTGGCCAAAATACAACTATTTGAAAATCTGGAATCTGAGGGTGAAAAAAAAATTAAATATTGAGAAAATCACCTTTAAAGTTTTTCAAAGAAAGTTCTTAGTGATGCATAGTACTAATCAAAAATTAAGTTTTGATACATTTACGATACGAAATTGACAAAATATCTTCATTGAACATGATTTTTACTTAATATCCTATTGATTTTTGGCATAAAACATTTTGTGATAATTTTGAGCCATACAATGTATTTTTGGCTATTCCTACAAATATATCCCAGCAACTTAAGATTTTGTGCTCCAGGGTCACCACTATTAAGGAGTAGCTTAATAGTGGTGACTATGTCAAGTTGATGTATATATGGCAATACCCTAAACTTACTTGTCAGTTATTACTTTTAACATTGATAAATATCATCAATCGAATATTTCGTAATATAGCGCATTCGTATATTTTGACGTGTATTTATGTGAGCACTGTTTTAATTTAATTCTGTTTAAATACTTGGCTCAAAATGCTGATACAACAGAATATTCAGGTTTATTTAGTCAAGTCAGGTTTATTTGTATAGCACTTTTCACGAAATGTATCGTTGCAAAGCAACTACTGCAAATTAAAGTTTGTACAGTATATTTAGTAGTAGCTTAATAGTGGTGACTATGTCAAGTTGATGTGTATATGGCATAATCCCACTTTCAGAATAAAATACCCTAAACTTACTCGTCAAAACAGCATCACACAGCCCAGGCAGAAGTGAGAGCAACAGCATCACAAGTACACCCATCCTGACCACAGAAACACAGCAAATCAACAGATTATTGTAGCTGTGTATTAGCATAGTATTAACCTCATTGCAGTCAATCCTATGTCCCTTTGCTGTTCATTGTGTGTCAGATTTGCAATACATCTTAAAATCTAACAAAAATGAAACTGGTTGTTTGGTATTTAAGGTCGACTTATGGTGTTGCAAAGGCATGGCCCTTACCTGTCTCTCCTCAGATCAATATGGCCTGAGTGAGTGAGTGAGTGGAGATATATGCAATACATGCGGTGGATATTTTGGGACATCTGTTGCAAAGAAGGGGGTCAGAAACACCCACTTCTGTTTCAACATAAAAGAAAAAAACAACTTTTGTAATCTATTTTTTTAATTTTCTTATCTGCACATGCAGCTTCCTTTATTTCCACAAACTCCAGTGACGTGCAAAAAAAATGTAAGTATTGCCAAATGGTCCTAGATACAGCCCCTTCCCTTCATTAGTAATTGTTTTATTTCTCCTGCGTTCTTCATCATGTTCATGTATTTAATAGCCTGCAATTAGATCCATGCCTCAACTCTCTCCTTAGTACCATGACAGAATAACCAACCCAATCCTACCCAAAAAGGGACATTTTGTAAGCCCCAGTCAAAGGCCTGGTTCTTCCCAGAGCCAGTGCTTGCAGACCAGGTAATCTGCCCACCTGACTGAAGAGATGACAGCTGTCCTTCTGCAACTGGGCTAAAAAGTTGAGCTTGAACACACATTGCAAAAAAGGCTTAAAAATCTTACTTAAGGCTGGAATACACTACACGACTTTTAAAATCTGAACAGATTTGAAAAATCTAGGCATCATACACTTGCCGACTTTACAAATGATTACAGAGAACAACTGAGCATCATACACTACACGATTAGGATCATACACTAACAGATTTCAAGTCATTCCGATCACAACAAACTCACGCAGAAACGCGCGCCTGGTTGCTAGGAGACGCATGACAGATGTAACAAACATGGATGTGCAGGAGATGAGCGGAGCGCTTTTTGTAGCGAAAAAAAACGAGCCAAGCGCATTTGGATGCGGTCTTGGGTGAGTAGACGTGGTCAGTATGATCTCTATAGATTACAGAGGGAGTTAGAGGTAAATGTTTGATCTATGCTGATATATTGAGGCTATTTTGCTATTTATTAGTATGTTCTGTTTATTTACTTTTGTATTATTATTGTATTGTGTTTCATTACAACATGAGTAGATAGAGGACAGCTTAGGGTTCAGACAAATGCTTAGAATGACCCACGAAGAATTCAGCATCCTACTTCATAAGGTTTAACCCCTGATCGCCAAGCTGAATACCAAAATGAGACGGTCCTTTGCGTCTCCATTTTAATATCAAACATGGTTTGATAACCTCTGACTAGATGGAATCAAAATCTGACGCTGTGACCATCATACACATCCCGATTTTCTATCGAATCTGTCAGCTGAAATCGGCAGACTGGCTCTGACTTTCGGCAACTAGCGTCAACTTCTGCAGACTGGAAATAGAACGAAAAATCGTGTAGTGTATTCCAGCCTTTAGTAAACACATCGTAATTCAAGAATTTTTAGACATTTTGAATAAAAACAAAAACACTAAGCAAGCAAAGTGACTCAAGATATCGTTGTGGCCTTCCGGATCCTTGTCTTCGCCTCGGTCGCTGGTGACATCTGCTGTTTTGGAGTCAGTCTGACAGGACTGTATTAGGTGAGGTGTGATCTCTAGCTTTCCCCAAGGGATTTCAGTCAAAACACAGGGTCTGATCAGCTTGTAGTCTTGTAGTAGGTGATCAAATGGGTATTTGTTGGAATGTGGGTGTATGTGTGTGGTCTACAATAAAGAGAGAGTAAGCGATAGGTTAATTTACATGTTTCAAGAGCATTCTATCAAAGACATTAGCATGAAATGCTTAATTTCTTATTTAATACTCAGGTTAAGTACTATCAAAGAACCAAACTATATACCCAACCACAAAACGTCATAAAAACACTACCACCTAGTGGTTAGAAATGGCAAACACTTTCATACTCAAAACCATGTATGAGGTAGCTTAAGCATAAACATTGTGCACATACGTTTCAAATTAAAAGCAATTCAGTTACTTAATAAGACAGTAACATACAGGACTATACAAATCTGCCATTTGTTTACGTTATGACATTATTATTCGTAAGAACTAGAGTCATTGTGGTCATGACGTTAAAGCATATTCAAATGTGGTCACGCCTTCTGGGAGGGGAAAGTAATATCACACCCCTTTTTAATTGTCAGTTTTGGTTTCACTTTCATTTTGTTCATAGCTTGAATGTAACAAAAGTTATGTCGTTTTTGAGAAAAACGGGTTTAAAGTGAGACGTGTTTTACTTTCACTTTCCGAGTTTAAGGAGAGCTGTCAGGAGCACTATACTGCATTATTACACAAACAAACGTGTGTTTTCCGTTGTTTATCATGGATATAGTCTCTGAACTATTGATCATCCCTTGTATGTTTAAATAGCACCAATAATGTACCTTGAAGTTGTAGTTTACAAGTAGAAAAGCGAGCGCAGCACAACTGTTCACTCACTGTTTATATAACAGACTGTTATCTCCTCTTTAGTAACTTCATCATCCGATTCTTCATCTCTGGATGTGAAATAGTCCATTATAGCATCACTTAGGGTACTGATATCAGCAGGATTGAGCAGATTTAGACAAGTAAGATCGTTTGAGAGAGCAGCTTCTTCCGACTGAGTTGATCTCTTTCGCTTCACCATTTCACGACATTAAAATGTGCTTTGATACACCTTTGGTAAATGTTACGTAATTTATTTTGATAGGTTAACTGTTTTTGTGGATTTAGAGAAGGCACCTCTGCAGCACGTTCTTAACATTAGAGAAAGACACTGTCATTTCTGCTTGCTGCAATAAAACACTAATATATCTGCATCAAACAAGTGAATTTTGCCAAGATGTTTTCAGAGATGATAGACAAGAACAGAATAATAATTTAATGAAAACCAAGTTTGACATTTGATCCATTTTCGAATTTCCTGAAAAAACTCCAGCACAACATCGCATCGCAGATCGCATCACAAATATCGTAAATTATTTTGCTTATCTAGTAAATGCATTCATTTAAGAATTTTTTGATCTTTTGTCTAGAAACAAGACAAAAATATATATATTTTTTTGCAGTGCACCGCAGACTCCAGCCAAATCTGTACGCAAATATATGAAATATCAAAAATACGAAAGTACATATATGCTCAGCAATATATGAAACAAAATATAAATGTACACCATATAATATATATCAGTGGTTTTCAAACTTTTTATGCCAAGTACCACCTCAGAAAATATTTGCCTCTCCAAGTACCACCAAAATGACCAGCATTAAAATACAGTAGCGTAGTAGGCCTCACTCTTCAGCAACAGCTCTCCATAGTTCAAAAACAAGGTAGTGTATTCCTAATAAGAATATTTATTATTGTCAAGTAGTTTGAACATTAACACTGCACTGTGCTTACAAACAGGTAAATAAACTTAATTGTTCAATTAAAATGTGTTGTACCCAAAAGTTAAATACTGTACATGTAGATGTAAAAGAATATATATAATAAAAAATAAAAACTTCACTCACATAAAGATTAAATTAAATTGTATTATGTTTTAACATTAACTTAAGTTTAATTTAGTGATTCAACTAGTGGTACTTGTACCACACTTTGAGAATCACTGATATATATATGGTTATGTATGTATAACAGATATTTTCACATATATATATATATGCATTTAGAAGAAGCTTTTATCAATGTAACAACTTACAAAAGTCGAACAAATTAGTCAAAAGTCAGTCTTCATAACACGATGCCAGGTTTATTATAGGCTACAATAATAATAAAGTGCCAAGATTATCACAAATAAACAAGATTTGTATTGTTGTATTCCACCTCGTACTCACTACAATTGATAGAGAATCACTTAAATTTGCTGTAGGCCTATTCCACATAATAATATGCAATAAAACAATATACAATATGATTCGTTAAAATGTAGGCTACCTAGGAGCTTGCTGTTTTTCTAAAATGAATCCGTGAGTACAGTTTACAAACCCGTGGGAATGGATTGTGAATTTGTGGCATGGTTTATTAATCTGTAGGCATGATTTGTTAAACCCGAGGGAATCGTTTAAGAATTCATGAGTATGGTTTATAAACTGAGGAGACAAACTGCAAAACCCGTCGCCACGGATTATATATATTTTTTTTCCTACAGGTGACTTCCCGGGCTCCATAGTTTTAGTAGTGTGAGGTTAAACAGAAAAGTTATATATCTTCCAGTCCCAGCGCTGCTTGTTTCTCTTGATATGTGTGTTGTTGACCTGTGGTATGAGGTTAAACTTGGGTTTAAAAGTTGTGTAATGTGTGTGTTCCAGCCAACTTTGGTGTATGTGTTAAAAACTGATAAGTTGAGTAGTGCGTTCAAGATTGCTGTGCAAGAGTTATGTCTGATCTTAACTGCAGTCTTCCAAGACCTAGACTTTCTAGAATTCTTGGGATCTTTTGTAGGAATCGGATGCCTTTTTGTTTTTGAACTGTTTTGTTAAGTGAGGGAGTCAGGTAATTGATGATGTCTTTTATTTTCTGGTTGTGTATACAAACATTATTAAGATTGCTCTTTTGTTTATTGTTTTGTTTTGGCCCATTCCCCTGCTGAAACCTTTTTTTTATATCCCAAAGTTTATTTAATGAAACATTGTCACGTTCATTTAAATCTTTAAAAATGGGTGTTGTCGTGGTTTGTGTTGCCCCAGGACTTGGAGATGGGAGCTCTCTTTCTCTCTCTCTCCACGTTTTTCTTTGTTACACTTCATTCCCTGCTCCTCATATACGAATGTCTCAGTTATGAAATATCCATGTGACCCTGGACCACAAAACCGGTCATAAGTGTACATTTTTCCTTACATAAAAATCTACCTACCTGTAGACCTTTTTGTGTAAATTGAGACTATACTACATCATCATTACACTACATTATTACATTATACAATATAAATGAGCTTTCTACTGATGTATGTTTTTATTAGGATAGGACAATATTTGGCCAAGATACAACTATTTGAAAATCTGGAATCTGAGGGTGCAAAAATAATAATAATAATAATAATAATATTGAGAAAATCACCTTTAAAGTTGTCCAAATGAAGTTCTTAGCAATGCATATTACTAATCAAAAATTACGTTTTGATATAATTACAGTAGGACATTTACAAAATATCTTCATGGAACATGATTTTTACTTAATACCCTAATGATTTTTGGCATAAAAGAAAAATCTATAATTCAGAGTGTATAAAGTGTAGTGGTTGAAAAAAGCTCTCTTTAATTAAGAGAATTGCAATATTGTCAATAGATGTGAATTTGTGCTGATTATCCATTTGGAATGTTAACAACTTGAATGTTTTTGATTCAGTTGTCCAACTTACTGAATGTAGGTGCAGTTTTCCTGCTGAAAATGCTGTATTCACCCTTTTTGAACTTCATTCGGTTCATTCTGTCTCACAGTCTTGCAGCCAAACACTTTGCCAGTTCTCTGTGCCCTTACGCAACCTGATGGTGAAACATTGTGTAATTTTAATTTGAATGTTACAGGTAAGCTACTGTGATTAGAGTAGAACTTTTCTTTTTTTATTGCAAAAGACTTGTCTTTTAAACTAAAGTAGAAGCATTATTACCCGCTCAACCCTCTCATAGAAATACCACATTCTTTGGTTCAAATTTCAATATCAGGTTATGAAAGCCTTCAATTGAATATGTCTGGTAGTGAGGGCTCAATTTTGTGATGTCCTTCAAGAGATGACCTTGCAGCAAAATTTTGCACAAGCTTTAGTGCCTGAATGAGAGATTAACAGAAAAGGAAAGAATGATGTTTTAGCTTCAAAATCTAATTATTTGAGAAAAAAAACAGCAAACCATTACTTCAAATTCAAGATACATACTAAACTATAATATTTGTGCTCTTCTCCTGGTATGTAGCTTAAAATACTTAAGCTACTTACCAGGTTTCAGCCATAGAAAATCCAGTAAAGAACTTATCCACAAGCTTGTTCTTTCCCAAGAGCATCTGTTTTCTTGGCGAGACCTTGGACATTTAACACAGAGAACATACAAAATTACTTCAGACCAGGAATTTCAACTCTGTGCTTCATGCAACATTAACAGGTTGTCCGGGCTCAAATTTCCAATTACTTGCATTACAAGTAATGTGAGTTACGTAATCAGATTACTTTTTTCCAAGTAATGCATTACTTTTCAATTTACAAGAAAATATGAGACTTTTTCAAAAAGTAACACCAGTTTCCTTTATTAATCCCATTTTATTAACCAATGTCTTTGCTGCTGACCTTTGTTGATCCAATTCAACCATACTAATAAGCAAAACTTACTTACAATTTGTGCTTCAATTTGAACTTCCTTCTACTGAACAGATGTGAATTTACTTTTCCTTCAGCCTTAGGCTTATTCATTTCATTTTTTGGAGTAAAAAGGCTTTTACATTTGCTAAAAATCTAACTTTTTATGTTAAAAACAAACAAGCAAGCCCTGCCCAGATTTAAAAAGTAACGCAAAAGTACTGCAAAAGTAACATAATGCATAACTTTTCATAAAAGTAACACAGTTACTTTTTTAGGGAGTAATGCATTATTTGCTGTCCTCTTCAGTGATATCAGGCTCTCATGTGGAATCCAATGTTGTTGACTCCTTTATTGTACCCGATGATCTCATCTGCACTATTTTCCATCCGTGGCCTTTTGATCGGTCTAGGTGTTATAAAGATCCTCGGTAGAGCATAGAAGTGTAGAGGAAAAAGTGTGCAGTTAAGTCTTTTCAACACGGACGACCCGGGTTCGATTCCACCTTATGGCGATCTTTTTTTTTTTTCACCATTGATTTTCAATATAAATGAAGGAAATAATAGAAAATTGTAAAATAAAGTATTGGTTAAGGTTAGGTTAGGTGTAGAGATGGTGCATCCGTTTCTAAAACTAATTGCATCTATTTGCAATAAGTATTATAAATAGCAGAAAATCCTTAAGTGTAAATAGAACCCATTGCTATTTGGACTGTAAATTGTACTTTCTACTCTGTGTGAGCATATATGTGACTCTGGACCACAAAACCATCTTAAAATCATGAAATCAAAATGGACAATTGTACACATGCACAGCCATATATAACCTATTTAAAATTGGAACAATATTGAAGGGTGACCATACGTCCTCTTTTTGGACTTAAAAAATCCCAAAAATAAATTGAAAAAAAAAATAAATAAATAAAAAAATTTAAAAAAAAAAGAAATGGGAACAATTCCATATATTAACATATGTATTTATACCACATAATATATAAGTTTATGTATGTGTAATACACATTTTGAATTATATGTATCATATATAACTATTAATACACAAAACAAATATGTATCAGTCTTTCTTTTTTTACAGCAATAAGAAACATCCAGTTTCTTAAGTATGGAATTGATTATGAGTGTGCGTTTGTGTGGTTTCTTCTTTAATCTCATAAGTAGGTGTAAACATGCAGGTCAAATGGGTGGATGTATTGCAAAATAGAATAAACTTCTCACTTCTCTTAAAAAAAAAGGAGATCAATAACATATGACATGAGAAAAACCAATGCAAAAAAGTTTTGCAATAACAAATTTTATTTTCTTATCTGCACATGCAGCTTTTGTTTATTTTCCCACACATCTGTGACATGCACAAAAATTAATATATTGCTAAATATGTATAACCTCTTTCTAAATGACAGTTAGGAAACTCAGGAAATAACAACTACTGTTATTTCAAGATTCCAGCTTGAAGTTATGTTTTGATGATTGTCATGTTAGTAACAAATGTCAAAGTTTAAAGAGAAAATATGGCACTGAGGGTCAAAATTTGCTGAATGACACCTCCTAATATGTCTGTTAAATCCCTGCTGCATCCACCCATAATATGATAGATTGCATGCCCCAGTGACTGGAAATGTGTTTTGGAGGGAAAACGTTGAAACTCTTCAAAAACCATGTGCTTTAAACTTTTAAATGTGAAGCAAGGTTTTAGGTGGCATTGTATTTTTATGTATGGTTTGACATCAAAAACATGTCATCCATTACATCAAAGCTGTTTAGTTTAGAAAAAAAGTTAAAGCATTTTTTTTATTATTATTAAATAAATGTTTCACATATACAATAGAAATGATGTTGTTACAGAAACGGTAAAAAAACGAGTATAAAGTGTTCAGGTGTCATGAACTGCGCCGTTGTGGTTCCCTCACTTCATCCCTAGAGGGAGCCTTCATTTCACTATGGACCATTCATTCACTACATTTCCCATCATCCCTTTCTCATGAACTTCCTGTGTCCTCTCACCTCTCACCCCTGTCGGCCATCTTGTCTTCACCCTCACACACCTGGCAGTTATCACCTCATCACCCACAGTATAAAAGCCATTCACACGCACTGCCATTCGCGAAGTCTTGATTTAGTTTACCCTGGTCAATTCCGAGCGTTTTCCCGTGTTTGTTTTTCTGTTACCGATCTCCTTGTTTCCTGGTTTCCTGTGATTGTTCTCTGCCTGCCTTCTGACCCACGCCTGTTCCTCGTTTTATGATTCTCTGCTTGTGCCCTTGTGACCATACTGCTCTGTCTGACCACGTTTTGGATTATCTGTGTTATACCCGTCTGCTGTGTTTTGACCCCGCCTGTTCCACTGTGAGTTTAATCAATAAAGTTTGCAAATGGATCCACACGCCTCCGTCCAGTACGTAACACAGGTATTGTTAAACTATTGACTTTAAACTCATAAATGAACAAAAATACATCCACATACCACTTTTGCATGCTTGTGAGCTAAGAGAGGGGGATATATCTTTAAGTTCCTTGACCAGATGGTTTATAATTGTAAAGAGATACACCTTAAAACTTTCGATAATAGCATCGTTCCATCTCTTCCTGCAGATGACAAAACAGGAAGTGCCATACACAGGCAAAATGGGAATGAACTAAAACATAACCAAAAACCAAAGACAAAAAAGTCTTGCTTAAGTAAACAACAACTGAGTATAGAAATCATAATAAAATAACTGAAATATAAATTTGTACAAATTAAACTAATAAAAGGTTATCGAAATAAGTGTCTAATCTGGTGGAAATAAACCAACTCGTTTTGCTTTGTAATAGCAAATACAGAAACAAATGCTCTTCAACTGGTGTCTGCAGAATTGAGAATTACATAAATGTGCAACATTTAAAGTCATTTTGTGAGTAGAAATGTTCTACTTTCTATTAAAATGTCACAAATTATGTGTGCAAAAAGAAATCCATGCATGTGTGGATCAGGTGGCACACGTGCATTTATTGATTTCTTGTCAATGTGCAACTGGCTTTCACTGAAAGGCAAAGCAGGCAGCTACCACTAGACAGCAATCACAGTACAGAGCTGGCATATACCTGCCTCCTTGCCTGGTTTGAGGTGATACTAGACATTGTTTGCATTCTGCTGAATAACCTGTAAAACATCTAGGAAAATGAATAATACCATCTTAAACCAACAAGCTTGTTGGGTAAGTAAAACAAATAACATAACCACATATGAAATTCATAACTGGATGATAAATCTTCAAGCTTAACTAGAATTCCATTTCATTTTGGGAATTACAACATGACCACATTCTGGAGAGATTACTTGCATGGGTTACACATGCTCTTCAGCAACCCCAACTTTACATTGACTATCTGGAATTTGTATGAAGGCAGGAAGTAGTATTTCTAGATGCTGTGGCACGGAACTGAAGTGAACTACGTAATGCAATCCAGAATCACAGACACAATTTTCACATTCAGTTGTTCAGGTGGAAAGACAAAATGCAAGTGGGCATCCAAAGATTGTAGTGCCTTCAGATCACTTTGCATATCTTCTGGAGATTGGACTCCCTGTTACAAGTACTTCACATTTGCTGGGAGTTTCCTGGGCTACAGAATGGCCGAAAACAATCTATCAGTTAGGGGACTGTATAGCACCTGTTGCACTTGTTTCTCAAATCAAAAAAAGAATGCAACATGCAGGCTACAGATTGATTAGAGCACTGGAGGCACAAGGTCATTGTCTACAGTTGAACAGAGAAAAAGCAGCAATGCAGCGAGTTGAGTTTGTCAGTTTAAATCTAGACTAAAGACCCATCTCCTGGCTTACACATAACACATTTAAACATTTCTAAATTCAAATCCGTTAAAGGATTGTTAGGCTGCATTAATTAGGTCAACACTTCCCAAAACACCTGATGCACTCGTTGCATCATAAGAAGTATGGCATCTACACTAATATTGTCTGTCTCCTGCTTATTCTGAGGTCAGATCCAGTCTGTATCCTGATCAGATGGTCACTGGAGCTCCCTGATCCAGTCCGTATCCAAATGGTGGGTCAGCACATATAGACCACCTCTACAGATATAAACTGCTTGTATGTTGTTCAGAGGAGAACTGACCCCCCCGACTGAGCCTGGTTTCTCCCAAGGTTTTTTTTCTCCCATCTGTGTCACAGATGGAGTTTTAGTTCCTTGCCATTGTCATCTATGGCTTGCTCAGTTGGGGACAATTAATTTGGAATTATTGATTCATTTCCTTCAACTAGAATTATTTACAGTTTCTTTTTGCATTATTGATATATTACCTTCCTATTTGATCATGTAAAGTTGCTTTGACACAATCTGTATTGTAAAAAGCGCTATATGAATAAAGGTGACTTGACTTGAGAGTCTTGGGATTCTCACAAGAATGATTCAGTTGGGATGTGTCATCAGACGAACATACTCAGTGCCATGCCCTAAGTACATAGTACATAAAGGGTGCTTTCACACCTGTAGATCGGTTGCTTTATTCCGAAACAGGGATTAAAATTATTACAATGTTGCATTTTATTCTTGGTGCGGTTCACACGGCAAAGTTTCTAAACAGACCAAATGTGTTAATACTAGTCACGCACAAGTAAACTGTCCTCTCATTGATCAAAGTTCCACGGTTTACTTTCCGAGATTCCGCTCATAGCTGTCATCCATCAGGATATAAACGCGTATAATGCCAACTAGTTGCTAATGACTTATAAACGTGCGTCAGAAATGTGTCTTCGTCTGTACGTGAGATGCAAGAAAATAGCAGTGAAAGAAGTCTTATCCTTAGTTAGACACGGGGCTAGGCTAGTTGCATTCACAAGCAGTGCAGAGAAGTGTCAGTGCTGCCAGATCTTCATAGAAAAAAAACAACAAACAAGGACAAAAAAAAAAACCCCAGTAAAACCCAAAAAATCATATATCTGCCACAGACCACTTTATTAACTTCATAAAGTGGCTAGCTTTATTAGCTAAGACCAAATAACGTGCCTAAAAGCGCACATTTAGGCAAAATTCGCAGGACAAAAAGTCTTTAGCCAAAAAACTACTAAATTCTTATTCACTCCTGCAAGACGGCAAAATATTGCTATGGTTACAAATGGGGGAGTGGCTGTTCTGTACACACATGGAATGATAATTTACGGGACTCACTCCCGCATTTAAATGCGGTTGTGGCATATACAAAAATTTTGTACATTTATTTTTTCAAAACATTTCCAGGCCTGGAAATTGCTGCATTAAAATTCCATGACTTTTACAGGTTTTTCGTGACCGTACAAACTCTGCAAGCAGAAGTAATTTTTTTTAAGATTTTACGTAACATTTATGCTTTTGCTGACTTTCCAAGGCTATTATTTAATATTAGCCATAATAATTCTCTCTTGCAGTAATATTTAATTTACTTTCTGTTAAAAACTTGATCATGCAGACCAGTGCATAGAAAGTGCATATCAGTAAATTTAATCTTCAAGTTTTTAAAGCGCACACAGCTTAATTTTTCAAGTAATGACACTAAAATGACACTAAAAGAGTACAGAATATCCAGATCAAAACACAGGCAAAGAATAAACAGAAAATACCAAGAGAAGTGTTGCTCATGTACATGTGAAATAAAGTGATCATCAAACATATCTGACATGGAGACCTCTACCTTTATTAAGATAGCCAAGTGATGAGGTAAAGAACATAAAACATGTAATAATACAAATAAAAGAAGAGGCTACAAAGTTAAATCGGATGAAGCTCACTTTCAGCTGTGGTGTGAAAGTAGCGCTGATTTCTAAAATATACACTTTTTCTATTGTCATACTCCTGAACAGAACTCTAGAACACAAACAGGGTCTGGCATTTACAAATATGTGTTTTTATTAGACTGAATTGTCTTTCTCCAGAGTAAAATTGGGCTTAAATCTCTGCAAGTAATAACTTAAAACACAGTCTTATAGTTGATGGCTGCTCTGTAAATTCGTCATCATCAGTTAGGAACCTAGGTGTGCTAGGAACACCTGATGCACTCATTGCATCATAAGAAGAATGGCATCTACGCTAATATTAGTCTGTCTCTTGCTTATTCCGAGGTCATAGTTGCCACTCAGATCCAGTCTGTATCCTGATCAGATTGTCACTGCAGTTCCCTGATCCAGTCCGGATCCAGATGGTGGATCAGCACCTATAGACAACCTCTACAGTTACAAATTGCTTGTTTGTTGGTCAGAGGAGAACTGACACAATCTGTATTGTAAAAAGCGCTATATAAATAAAGGTGACTTGACTTGACTTTTTCTAAACCTTATCACAGACTGGAAAACAGCTTTTTCTTTCCAGAATGAGTTTGCATATGCCGTTTCAGTGTTTTGTTCTGTGTAAAGCCCTTTCCACACTGACAGCAAATGAATGGCTTCTCTCCAGAATGTTTTCTTAGGTGGACTTCAAGGCTTTCTGTTCGAATGAAACCTTGTCCACACTGTTGACAGGTGTAAGGCTTCTCTCCAGTATGAATTCTCGTGTGGACATTAAGGCTCCTCTTTTGAGTGAATCTCTTTCCACACTGTTGGCAGGAGAAAGGACTCTCTCCGGTGTGAACTCTCATGTGAATTTTAAGATTTCCTTTTAGAGCAAAACTCTTCCCACACTGTTGGCAGGAGTAAGGCTTCTCTCCAGTGTGAACTCTCAAGTGGCAATGAAGGGTTTTTATCTGTGTAAATCTCATTCCACACAGAGGACAAGAGAACGGTTTCTCTCCAGCATGGATTTTCAAGTGAAATGTAAGGGTTTGCATTCGACTGAAACTCTTTCCACACTGGTGGCAGGTGAAAGTTTTCTCTCCAGTGTGAACTCTCATGTGAGTTTTAAGGTTTCCTTTTAGAGCAAAACTCTTCCCACAATGTTGGCAGGAGTAAGGCTTCTCTCCACTGTGAACTCTCATGTGAAGCTTAAGGTTTGCTCTTTTTGTGAAACTCTTTTCACAGTGACGGCACACATGAGGCTTCTCTACAATGTGAATTTTTACGTGATTCTTAAGGTCATTCTTGTCTGAGAAAGTCATTGCGCACTTGTGACATCTTAAACATTTCTCTCCCGAGTGATTCCTCAAGTGACGGTTGAAGCATTCTTTATAGCTGAAACTCTTTCCACACAGATCACAAACAAAAGGCTTTTCTCCAATGTGAATTTTCATGTGGGACATAAAATGTTCTTTTTGTCCGAAGCTCTTTCCACAGAGTTTGCAGGTGTATAACTCCTCTCTGGTGTGAAGTTTTAAGTGGGCATTAAGTGTTTTGTTCTGTGTAAAGCTCTTTCCACACTGCGAGCAAATGAATGGCTTCTCTCCAGAATGTTTTTTTAAGTGGAGTTTAAGGCTTTCCGTTCGAATAAAACCTTTTCCACACTGCTGACAGGTGTAAGGCTTCTCTCCAGTATGAATTCTCATGTGGACATTAAGGCTTGTCTTTCGAGTGAAACTCTTTCCACAGTGTTGGCAGGAGAAAGGGCTCTCTCCGGTGTGAACTCTCATGTGAATGTTAAGGTTTCCTTTTAGAGCAAAACTCTTCCCACACTGTTGGCAGGAGTAAGGCTTCTCTCCAGTGTGAACTCTCAAGTGGCCAAGAAGGGTATTCTTGTGTGTAAATCTCATTCCACACTGAGGACAAGTGAACGGCTTCTCTCCAGCATGGATTTTCAAGTGGGTTTTAAGGGTTTGCATTTGACTGAAACTCCTTCCACACTGTTGGCAGGTGAAAGGCTTCTCTAAAGTGTGAACGCTCATCTGGACTTGAACATTGCTAGTTTCCCATTTTTCCCCAGTCATGAAATCATGGCATTTCTCATACAGATTTTTCTCTTCCACTTCATTAATTTCTTGACTCTCCTCTTTCAGTGGCATTGAGTCTAAGATGAAAAAAAAAACAAAGCGAAGAGTTTAATGACTAATTAACACCAGTTTAATGATACAAAGCAAAATACATGGAAAAAGATGTAAAACATAAAATCCAACAACATGTATGCTAGATCCTATATCCTGTAACCAACTACAAATGGTTTAACCCGAGACAAAAGGCCAGTTCTTGTTTTTCAAGATGGCACTGGTTTTTAAAGGGGGGGGGGGCAATGGTGTTTCGTATATTCAGAGTTTTTATAGTGTTAAAGAGTTGGATTCTCATGCTAAACATGGCCAAAGTTTAAAAAAATAATTTGGACAAATGACAGAATTTCGGTACTGAAAATCTTACTTCCAGGTTGGTACAAGTTTCGGCTGTTTTTTTTCCGATCATGGCATTAATTACGTAAATCGGTGGTGGAACTCCTTATATGAGCATTTCTCCCGGAAAAGCGTGATCACGTCGACTAGACCGCGAGAGAGCGCGCCCATTAACGTGCTTCATTCAACTGCACTCTACAAGGAATTCACTCGGCATGAATGTCTCTAAAGAAGTGTGGTTTTGGTTGTAAGGCAAAGATAACTTTGCTCAGCTTCCTGAAGAACGCAGCATTACGTGAACAGTGGAGGCAATTCCTTTTTCCGGGGCAGCAATGGAGTTTTGCAAGTGTGTTTGTTGATGAATGTTTTGAGGACCAGTTCGACGCTGGATTTGTACATTGTCTGAAACTGAAAGATGGTGCGGTACCAGCTATAAAAGATCCCGGTAATGATTCAAAACTGCAAATGGTAAGTGAAACGCCATCAAATGTCTGTTTTATTGGCAATCCTAACGCAAGTGATCGTCGAACTTAGCTCCGCCCACGGCGCCTCCAGAAGTTCGGCTTTTTCCAGAGAAAATCGGAAAGCTGTAATTTTTTTACAAATATAAAAAAACTAAAGACTTTTTGGAGATATTAAGGTTATATTACTATTCTATAGGTACTCAGGATAAACATGAGATTAGGTGAAACTGTATATGTTATGTAGCCTTTAAGACCATAAGAATGTTTATGGTTCCATGTTTACATTTAATCACTCCCACAGTTAATTGCCTCTAGCACCAGAAATGCATTTTCCTTTACTTTCTGTGAAGCCACTCTATCCCTGAGGATGTCCTATCCAGGATTAATTCCATCTCTGCAAATGTCTTAGACTCAGTGGCACCTTTACAGACTCTACAACAGAATCTCAGGTCTGAGCCCTGGTAGATTACCACATACACTCATTTAAGAAGGTTTGCAGAAGAGCAGAGCATAAATTGAAAAAAGACAAACTTCAGGTCTCCTTTAAGTTGATAAGTGATTCCCTATTACAATACCAGAACACAGTTAAAAGCAGCAAAATCAGGATATTTCTCAGAAATCATCACAGGCCAAAAATGAGTGGCCACTGTCTGCTACTCTTGGCAAAGTTAACCACCAGATCCTGTCCTCCTTTCATGTAAGCACCTCCAGAAAAGCACAAGTTTGGGCTATTTGCTGGATTGGAGGATTCCAGTGTTTGTTAACAGTGCCCAGGAGGAAAGACATTAGCAATGATGCTAGAAAAGCAATTGTTGCTGCCATCAATCTGGGAGGAGTAACACAGGCATTTCCGAACAAGTCTATGATTCCACAAGTGGAAGAAATTCAAAACAGACAGGAGTGGATCTTCCAGCAAATGCACCCCACAGTTAGACCATACAAAACTTCGAGAAATTGCAGACAACCCAAGAACTTTAACTCAGGCCCTACAGGCCTCAGTTAAGATGTTAAATGTTAAAATGTTAAACAACCGTCATTTGACAATCATGCCACTAAAAACATCAGTTTAGAAGCCTTGTCCCTGGAGTTTAACCCAGCCAGGAAGAGAAAGAAATCTCATGAAAGAGAAATTGATCTTACTGTGAACTTTGTAACTGCAAACAATTACATTGTTATATGTAATAAGTGATGTTTACAAGACCCTGAACTAATAAAGTGATTGTGAGGATGAAGATAAAAAATAAAAACGATTATAGACTTTTAGCAACTTTTTTTGCAGTGTATTTGTAGATATTGTTGAAAAACTAAGTGATAGAAATTAATGATTTTAATTGGTTTTAATTCAGAAGAAGACACTGGGTTTAATGTTTCACAAAGTGCTTGTTTTATTCCAAATTAACAAAACAGCAATACTATGTAAGTGCTATGACAAGTCTCAGATTAGCTTATACACTATACATAGCAAGATTTTTTTTTTTAAATTATATAGTAAATACAAGAAAATGGATAGAATAGAAAAATAATAGAACAGAGCAAGCTACATTTTTTTTGGTAAATTGTATAAAAATAAAAGGTATAGATAGATAGATAGATAGATAGATAGATAGATGTATATTATTGAGATGAACAATAATGTGCCATTCACTTGCAGAACATAAGCTTCTAGAGGTACATAAGTCTGAAGTAGTAAATTTAGGTGAAGGGGTGCAGAGCCAGTGGTGGTTTTGCAGGCAATCATTAATGCCTTGAATTTTATGTGAGCAGCTATTGGTAGTATTTACATTTACATTACATTTACATTTAGTCATTTAGCAGACGCTTTTATCCAAAGCGACTTACAATAGAAGCAATCAGAGCAACAAGAGAGCGACAGTGTATAAGTGCTGTGGCAAATTTCAGTTAGATAAACACGATAAGTCTTGCAAGGTTTTTTTTTTTTTTTAATATAAATATAGAAAACTGAAAAGAGTAGGAAGTATTGTTTGAATATTTTATTGTTTGTTATTGTTATTGAAGTATTGTTTGAATATTTACTGTTTATCATCATTTAGTGTGACAAAATAACAGAGAACGAGATTCTTGACAAATAATCACTGAAGAAAGACTTGAAACCAACCTGTTTGTTCCCCAGTAGGTTCATGTTTGATTCTGAAAGCTTCTTCAATCTTTATGTCTTCACTCTCATCTTTAATAAACGCCATCTTTATATCAGTATGTCACGTGGATCTCATTCGCTTCAGCAGGAGTTTTTCCTGTGTGTGTAAGATGAGAATAATGCACAGACAGAAAAATAAATGCAAATGAAATCTCTGGGTGCGTGTCAATCAGCTCACTAGTTCAGCTAATGGACTAAAGTAAAACTCAAAACTCTACAAACTAATAAAAGAATGCAACACCTTGATGGGAACAAGTTTTTTGTGAACTTTGGAAAGATTCACCTCACATTTGGATGGAAACCCAGTTAGTTTTGAGTTTCAAAAAGGTTTTGTTCATCATTACTTGCCAGTGAGCAAACAGCATGTTTATGATGAACAGAGACTGAAATGAGATGCATGTTTACTCACAAAAACTTCTCTATATTGCTATTAGAAAAATTACAGTGGCACATTCATTAACCATTAACTCATTTCACTGTTTTCTATATCATTGTTATTTTGGTTCAAACACTGTAAATGATTAAAAACAAACCTTTCTTCAGCAGAAACACAGATGCAGGAGTGTGGCGCAGCCTTATGACATCATCCCGCCTCGACAAAATAAAAGTCCTCTTTACACACTAAAAACGATAATAGATATTCACATACAGAAAACACATTCAAATGGTCAGATAATGGATTGATTTAAAGCTGCAAGCAAACTTTTCAAAAAAGATTAGTTATTTGTATTTTTTCTGTTTTTGAAAATCTCTCTTTAAATACATTTTTAATAATTTAAGGTCTTTGCGTCATTTGGAGCGACCGCTCATCATGATCTAATTTTTGTTCTATTCTTTCACCAATAGTACAAATAACTGTATTTAAATTTAAAATAAGTTACCTAATTTCTGAATGTCTGAAATATAAAGTATTTTTAAAACATTTGTATTAGTTTTATGCAGTTTACAGGAAAAGCAAGTCTGCTAACTACATTTAAGAAAGCAACTCCAAAATGATAGAAAAAAAATTGGATCATTCTTTACAAAAACTCAAAAGAAATGCAGATGCTTTGCTTCTAAACACTCTACTGAGAACATCAAAAAAGTAAGCATATTAGCGAAATAAATTAATTTTAAAATATAAATCATGGTCACACCACATGACTTTTATATGGCAAAATAAATATTTTTGTATTTTAAATTTGACCTGTTAAAAATTCTTATACACTAATGACCATTATGCAGAATACAAACTACTTTTTTATTTGTTTTATTTTTATTTTTTTCAATTTTGTAAAGAAACCCAACTACTGTTTTAAGTTTAAAAAAGCCAAGTTTGTTTATCACTACTAGCCAGTGAGCAAACAGCGTGTTTATGATGAACAGAGACTGAATTGAGATGCATGTTTTCTGTTATTTGTGGGGTTTTTTTTTTTGTTACTTGTGTTTACTCACAAACACTGCTCTATATTGCTATTAGATGCAGGAGTGTGGCGCAGCCTTATGACATCATCATCACCTTTTCACTAAAAATAAAATTCACATACAGAAAACAGAAATGGATTGATTTAAAGGATAAATCACAGATTTCCTAAGAAAGTATATTTTCAGTATATGTTTATGTACTTCTCAGAAATGTGCTTTACTTAGAAAAGGTCTTAGCATTTGTGAGCTATACTTGTGCTCTGAGAATCTGTTTTCATTGTTATACGCTAGGGGCGCTATTGCACATTTTCAGGTTCTTATAAATGCATGGCAGAAACGTTGGGAGAAAGAGAAAACTGGACGACATCTATATAGGATTCAAAAGGAAGTAGGAGTAAGAAACAATGACATGGGATTAAGAAGACGAGAAGAATCAGTAATAATTAGGATTAAAATAGGACATACTGCATTAAATGGAAATCTATATAGAATTAAGAAACATCAGAATGGATTATGTATACATTGTGGGAGTTTTGAAACTGTAGAACATGTACTGCTACATTGCACAGCATATAATAATGAACGGAAAATACTAGAGACTAAAGTACTGGAAGAAGGTGGAACTATGATGTTAGGAAATATATTAAATAAGATGCAAAACAATAAAAGTATTAGAGTTGCTTTGGTACAATATCTTAAAGATACAGGAAACTATATAAGAATATAGGATGTGTATGTATATGTATATGTGTGTATATGTTTATTTATTTTTATTTTCCTTAGTTTAGTATGATATCTTTATTATATGGATAAATATACATGCGTCGATGCGCCATACTCCAGTTCAGATGGTGGCGGTAATGCACTAATAAGTTAGTCTGCCAACTGCCAATAAACATTAAAATAAGAAGAAGAAGATGCACATTTTCAGTACAGAATTTCTAAAGCAGTATTAAAACCATAGATATGTAGCACTGTGTAACATTATGGAATAAAATGTCGACCCATGAAGAGGTAATGATGACTGTCAAGCTTTGGGCTGTTGATTAACTCCATCAATGGTTTGATTATCATCAACAGACTTTTTTAGACTTTTGTTCAAAATGTTGTTTGGTTGATAGTAACTTGCTAACCATGCTAGAATCATGCTCACTAAAAGAAATAATCAGGTACACTTTTTTGTCTCAAATGCACTGAATATGTGTAGCCTTACTAAAATAAAGCTCTCTGTAATTTTGTCTGCATTAAGCTTCTGATAGAAGGCTTCAAATGTTTAGTAACTGCAACATTGTTGCTGTTCAACAAGTTCCTTCATCTGCCCGCTTTATGAGAACAGCCTTAATTTTGCCAGGTCTTTCACGATGACAGTTTGCCTTTCTTCCAACATTTGAATATTTTGGAGCATCCTAGTATTCAGATCTGAAAAATCAGAAAAAGGTTCACTCATGGTAACTAATTCTCTCAGGAGTGTTTTTTTTTTTTCCTTTGGCTAATTAACATTTCACATACCAAACAATTTCTTTATAGTGATTTTGGATTTTTCTTCCTTTGGCTTCCTCTCTGCTACTAAAAACAAAATGCCATACTTAAATTCAGAGAAATAGCATGTCTTTAGTCAATTAAACAGAATTATTCACTTGAAGATTTCCTTCAGAATCCAAATCGTGTTTTTATGGAATTCTAAAAGAACACAACAGAAGTTTAGTGGCTTTAAATCAATGCATTAATGCTTGGCGTTTGTTCTTTTAACTGATCAGCATACCAGGTGAGACAGGCAAATTGAAAGTGCTTAAATGTCCTTAAAAGTACCTGTGTAAAGGGAAAGCCATGCAGCTCTGTGGAATATCTGTGATACAGCTACCTTTTTTCAACAAAATATGTTAACAGCTCATCTGCATAACTGCGATGCTCCATCAGATTTGCACTGAACAAGATGCAAATTCCAATACTAACAGAGAGGAATATACTTCTTATCAAGAACATATATCAGAATCACTGGTCCACTATAAAGCAGACATGTTTGGAGTTCAGTTGCTTTCCAGTGCTTCAATTCATCCAACCCGCAGGGTTTTCTATTGAAATCAGCAGGTATGTTCTGTCCAATTGCTTGATGAAAATGACTAATGACATGCAATCGATGAGGCAAAGGTCCTTCTTTCCAGAGCACCAACAATCGCTTAGTTACTCCTAGATCTACACAATGCATAGGATCTATTGGGAACTCTTTGACCATATCAATGTCCAGATTCAAAAGAATGCTGTCTGTCTTGCAATGGTCAGGATTTGTCTTCTGTCTAAATGACTAATTTGTTCTGAGATTTCCTTTATAAAACCATTTTGCTCTCGTGAACTCTTTCACTTCACAAAAGTTGCAGCCATAGTGAAAATTAAACAGAGCTATTCCTTTAATGAGAGCTCATGTTCATCAATTCTTGCAGCTCCTCCGTGAAATCATGCAAAAAAAATCTAAATGTTCTGGTTTCTTTGCTCCTGACTAAAGAGCAACAGTGAAAGGACTTGAGGTGGCCACATTGAGAGGTTTTTGAATTTGAAAATAGGTAACCCATCAGTGTTGAAAGAAACCTTTATGTGATCATATTTAGAAGTATCTTGCTCAGACAGAGTGTGCTAAATACCTTCCTAATTAATTCCCTCACAAGCATAAATCCATGTTTTACCTGGTTCAGCATGAAACTGTCATTTAGCTTATACTCTTTATACTCTAAATACCTACATTTTACTCCCTCCTTGCATAAAGAAGTCTTATTTTTGCAAAATAAATTGTCCATAATCATCAAAACTGCTAAACAAGTATTACAATTATTAATGTTCTTGCTGGTTTACATTGTAATTTACCTTCTGGATGGTACATAGAAAAGCTGGTCAATAAATTTTACCTTACCAATACGAGCTGAAGTCTGATGATGAAACTGTTGAAGTGGCTTCCTTTTTTTTTTTACCCGAAAAGTAAAATCTTTGACATTATTAGTGGTGCTTTCAGAAAGAATACTTGAACTACTAAGACTCAGACTAATGTGGACAGTGCTCACAATTTGCTCATGTAAGAGAATCAGGCTCACCTTTATGTTGCAAACTTCAACATTATATAATGCATTACACTGTACTAATAAATCAGACAGTCAAGCTGCATCAGTCGGCATGTTTTTAGACTACAGTGAGCCCGCAGCTCAAGTATTAGTTAGCCGGTTAGCAAGACGAGTACAGGTTACACAACTACGTATTTTTAGATAAACAGTGATAGTTTGTAGTTTACATGTATATGTATATTCGTACATATACAAGTGTTGCATTTAAAATCACTATTCCCCGCCTCCAGTTCACTGATATGAAGATAAAACGTCACATGGTGTGGTAAACACTATCCCATGCGGTGTCTTCAGATGCATACATCAAATTTAAGCAAATATAGCAGGTAACCCAGGCATTTCATGCATACAGAAAATCCACATACTATTCACAATATACATACTGCAATATAGTAGGAGTTGTATGCCATTCAGAACACTGCTTTCAGTGTACTTGGGTTATAGTTATCAGATTCTGACAAATATAGTAGGTCATCCTGGTATTCCATGCATACTATGCACAGTATACATACTAGATACTGCAGAAATGCAAAGAGTAGTATGATAGTATGGCATTTGGAATGCGGGCCCCTCATCATGACACACTTGAGAAAACTCCTTGGTATGACAAGACTGTATGTGCATTCTCATGTTAGATGTTGTGGAGTGAAATGGCAGCGGTTTCTTACACATCAAAAATGACGCTGGTTTTTGCCATCAATTTCGCCTCTGACACTCCAGAAACCAAAGAAACACCACACAGCACTTTTAAGATGTTTTGGTGTAAGTAAGATTCTCTCAGACTCAGAAGTCCTCACTCTCTTTAACAAAGAAAACAACTGAAAACAAAGTATACTACTTCAAATAAGAATTTTCATTACTTAGACATCTTTATTGTGCTGTGAAAATATACATTTTAAACTGCTGTTAATTTCAGATGCATGTCTTTTTTGAGGTTAGTAAATGTTCCAGGTACTATCAACTTTGCAAAGCCCTGCTGAACCTGATTTTACCAAGTGCGACATGCTCCTGGATCAACATAATTGTTGACCCTGGAACAGAGTTGTGATTAACCAATCAGATTCTAAAAAACAGTTTATAGTTGTAAATGACCATTAAAACCCTACAACTTTACCTACATCCATAGAGGGCGCTGTTGTCATAGAACGGTGCTGTGTGCATACATAGAAAGTTCTCAATGTCAAACATGATTCCACTGGTAAAGAAAGGTAAGCTTCTGTTTACATGCGGATCAAATCCGTTTCATCCTACCTCTTAGCTCCTAGCTGATGAAGGGCACAAGGTACCGTTTTGATTGTGATTGTTTACAGCAAATCAGGTCTTCATTTGGACATTTTTATGTTTTTCTCTCTAAATTTGAGATTGTCAGTTTTAGCTAAATGAATTCATTGTAACTCAGTTCATAAAGCACTCTAAAAGGAGATTGTTGCAATTTATAAAATCGTATAGGTCATCATATTACTACGGCTTGCTACAGTACAGTACCGCCAAGATATTCCTTTAGCCTGTATACTAAAAATGTGATTGCCTCACTATAGATTGTCATTCAGATTGTAAATGTGTATTCGTTACTTTCTAGGTTTGTAATAGGCATTTTTACACAATTTGTTTGTGTTTATGCAGCTCTTACAGAGTTTTTGGAAATTAAATCTTTATAAACATCAGTTCCTGAGAGTAAAGTGCATCTATTCAGTTAATGCTACAATAGTTTTTGTGAAATGTAGGCTTATAATCAGTGTTTGGTGCTTGTACATCAGAGTCATTCATCTATCATTTCCTCTGATTTTAGGGATTACTCATGGGTAAGGTTAGGTTTAGGTGTAGGGATGTGGTCAAGACTACATGTTTGGATTAAAATATTCCAGGGTCAATTAACCACGAAACCAGTCTTAAGTGTCAATTGTTTAAAATGAGTTTCATATATCTTCTGAAAGATGAATAAATAAGCTTTCCATTGATGTATGGGTCGTTGAGATCTGACAATATTTGGCTGAGATACAACTATTTGAAATCTGGAATCTGAGGGTGCAAAAAAATACAAATATTGAGAAAACTGCCTTTAAAGTTGTCCGAATGAAGTTTTTAGCAATGCATATTACTAATCAAAAATTAAGCTTTGATACATTTACGGTATGAAATTTGGAATATATCTTAATGGAGCATGATTTTTTTTGACAATTTTGACCCATACAATGTATTTTTGCCTATTGCTACAAAAAGCGACTTAAGACTGGTTTTGTGCTCCAGGGTCACAAATGTTGAACCAGGATCACATCAAACTCCGTAAAATCAGGACGTGCGCAAAGCCCTAGTCATTGCAAACCAACTAATTTCCACAACCTTTGCAACAATGATCCCAGTTGCCTTGATCATCAATGTAGCACCACAGGTATTTTTCGCCATAATAGCCACAGGGGTGATCAGACCTGCAGGTTTGGTCATTCACAGCTGAGTAGCAGTCATCCAAGGTACAACAATAATCCCAGTTGTCTTTATCATCCGTGTAGCACCAGTTATATTTTTCACCATATCTGCCACAGGCGTGGTTACTGCGGCAGCGCTTCCCGTTTCTGGCCTTACTGTGCCTCAGTGGAGAGCTGCAGTAATCCCAGTTGCCAGAGACGGTGTCATGCCAGTAGTAGTCATTTCCAAGCGTGTTCTGCGCACATGGGCTCATTTGGACACCTTGGTTCACTGGCGGATTAATTAATTTCTGAAATTCTTTCTGAATTATGCTTAATTTATTATTGTCTTCACCACAATTATCAGCAAAAATCTTAATTAGCCGAGGAGTTCCCGACAGCTGACTATAGATTTCACTTAGCCACTTATTAAGGTTTGAGACTGCCGTTAGGCTTATGCCACTCTCCGCCGGTTGGTTTCTCCCCACATAGCTGAAGGAGAAGGACTCTCTGTCATTAGTGTGTTTATAACAGACAGCCGTCCATACGTGAGAGGGCACTGTCACCCTTTCGGGGTCGTCAGAGTTTCCCATGTGTGGTATACGGTCATTTGCACTGGGTACCGTCCCTGTGACAATGTAGGCTTTTGCAGAAGCACCATCCCTGGTAAGGTTTTCTGTTAATACCTTCTTCAGTGTGCTTTCCCATTTAGACCAGCGGTAACGGTTGAAGCTCGCTTCCATAGGTGCAGCGTTGGTCAGTGTACATGTTGCATTACGGCCTAGACCACATTGGAAGCTGTTGGGGTTCAGGTGTCCACGATCATATCCAGTGTTTTTGTAGTTGGGGCTGATAGCTTGATTTGCTTTGAAAGCGTTTTGATTGTTTTTATTCTCACGGACCATATGAATAATTTCGGAAGCAGGTTGGGAAATCTACAGAAGAAATATTACTTGAGATGGTTAGTTTGATATTCTACCACTTGTAAAAAAAAAGAGGGATTACTTTTCCACATTTGATAAGGAAAAGAGGTTTGTTCTTTTTGAATGCGGATTTTAAATATTTCTTTACTCTATAAAAACATTCCATAAAATGCTACCCATCTAATGCTTTTTACATGTGTGATGAGATCTGGGAAAACCCAACACATGGTGAAATTTGACCTTTTTTGTTTTTTTATGCCACACGAAAGCTGGGTTCAAGCTCTTTCTAAAACTGTTGCCTTTTTCGCAGTGCAAATAACCCATCTTGTTGGCAGCAGCTATTTACACTAACTCCTCCCACTGATGTGTAATGGGGATAGTCAACAGAGCTAAAGATGACTATTAATAAATAGATTCAGTGGCGCAGAGGGTAAAGCCTGTGTATCTCTCTTTTCGGTGCGGACGACCCAGGTTCAATTCCACCTTCTGACAAGCTTTTTTCCCCACCATTTTCAAATCACATAATATCGAAAAAGCATTTGTTTTCAATAAAAATGAAGGAAATAATAGAAAAATAAAAAATAAAGTATCAGTTAATTAGGTTTAGGGTAGGTGGGGAGTGCTTATTATCCCAATAAGGCAGCATTCATTTAATAAATTGAATTAAAGTGATAATTTACACTCAATGCATAATTAGCCTACTGCATTTAATGTACTACAATACTTAGGTGCAAATAATTACATCTATTTGCATAAGTATTATAAATAGCAGAAAATCCTGAAAGTGTAAAAAGAACCTATTGCTATTTGCACTTACTTATGTGAATAGCATCTCTCACTAAGAATATATGCTATTTTTACTTAGTGCAAATAGCCACTGCCTTTATTTTTATGCTATACTGCATTATTACACAAACAAACTAATGTCCTTTTTCCGTTGTTTATTATGGGTATGGTCTTTTGATCACCCCTTGTATGTTTAAATAACATGAATAATGTACTTGTAGTTGTAGTTTACATGTAGAAATGCGAGCGCAGCACAACTGTTCAATCACTGTTTATATAACACTGTCATTTCTGCTTGCTGCAATAAATCGCTATTTTACTGCACTAAACAACTGAATTTTGCCAAAATATTTTCAGAGATGATAGACAAGATGTTATAGAATTATAATTGAATGAAAACCTAATTTTGACCAAAAATTGACATTCGATCTGTCTTTGCTGAAAACATCCCAGCGCCACATCCGACGGGTTTTCCCAGATCACAGCATCACATATTATTTGTTATGACAAAACATAATGGAGACCAAAAAATTTACTGGACACAACTGCTTTGCGTCATTTGTTAGAGAAATGCAAGGTTACCTGTGGCTCGAGGTACCATTTGTCCTTACAGTATATTCCAGGAGTGCTTGAGCATGCAGGGTCCAATGTGTAGGCGCTGTAGAGAGGGATTCTGTGAGGAACCGAATAGAGCGTAGCATAGTATAAGCGTGTGGAGTCTTCAAACATCTGACAGATTCTCTTGGCATTCTGATCCATTCCACTTGGTTCAGTGCCTTTGTAGAAGAACTCTTTACACTCATTAAAGCTGGTGACCACTTTTGCCTGAGCACTGAATGCTCTCAGTACAACACAGATGAGCAGACCTAGAGCAATCATGGTGTTACAGAGCAAAGACAGCAGAAGCACGGCTGCCGTCAGCGATGTTCTTTGAGGATGCGACTGAAATCAAATGACGAGAATGAATTAGAAATTTTATGGGACCTGAACCATGATTATGGGATACATTTAAAAACCCACATGTACAGAAATTTAGATTTCACACAAAACAGAGACTCGTAAAATCTTGAGTTAATTTATTTGTGTTCTTATGTATTCATCCACAGTAAGACAGAGATGGACAGATACAGCTCCATCTGGACAAGCCCGACACATAGCAGATGTTCGAAAATCGAAAGATGTATCATTTGAAAAAGGAAAATAATAATTGTTCACACATAACACGAAAGAAAACAAACAACATAAATATATACACAATAAAAAAAATTCAAGATTGCCAGATGAAGAGATGGAAAGCTTGAATTGAATATTAACTCTTTTTTTGTTTTAAGTTGTCAGCCACAGCCAGCATTTTTGATAATTTTCACAAATTTAGATGGCCCCCTATGAATATTTGGGAAAATCACAGTTTTGTCAAAGACTATGTCCAGATCTGATTCATTCAGAAGAAGCACAATAGCACCTCCTACCATATAATAGTAAAAACATGAAAAGCTGGAATGGTGAGTAAAAAGTTAAGCACGGAAATGAAATGCTATAAATCTCACAATCCCAGATCTTGAGCTTATTGAGAAATATCCGATCTTGTATGAGGGTGCTCTTTTTACACAGTGTGCATGTGGTCATGAAATATAATGTAAAAGCGATTTTGTAATGATCAGTCTATAATTTTAATGGTAGGTTTATTTGACTGACAACAACAAAAATGCAAAGAAAAATGCATTTCAAAAAAAGTTTACATAGCGCATTTTACAATACAGATTGTGTCAAAGTAGCTTTACATTATTATTACTACAGTATTAGCTATGTGTGAATTCATCATAAAGCATTATGATGTAAAGCTGTTCAGCCTTACTTTCCAATCTCACATTTCATTCAGAAAAGAAACTGCGTGCATTTATGGACACTTTATTTCTGTAATGAGGTTTTTCTATATTTAGGAGTTATTTATATTTATATAAATCTGTTTTGTTCAACACAGTAAAAGAGTGTTAATGAAGCTGATCATCTGTTTGATCACATGAAGAGCTTTAGGTAATACTTTAGGTTACAGCCTGCAAATACAGGGAATACTATGCAAAGTCTGATGAATAAAGGGACAACAACCTGGAAAATGACTAATTATTTCTACTGTAAGTATTTTAAAATCAACAAAATATTCTAATATTACCTATGCAATATTATTTAACTATGTAAACGTTTAAGTTTTTCATGTGATGTAGCATATCTTACACTGTGTACCTTTTAATATTACACATTTAAAAAATCCTGGGGTATTGTTTTAATTCCATTAAAACATTACAGATTTTTAAATGAAATCGCCAAAATGACTTTAGCACAGCAATAAAGCCTCAGAAGCAAAAAGTGGCCAATGAGAATGACACGCATGCATACCTTATTTTGTTCATTCTCAGGTTAGGTAAAGAAAGTCAAATCTGTCCTACTTCATAAGCATCATGAGAATTTTCATACTCACAAAATAGGCCACTTCTCTGTGGTGTGTTCTGCTCAAGTCTATAAATCAGAGTCTTTTGGCAGGCAGGTTTCTTAGTCGGAAATAGGTATAGTTTTATAGTCTATAGGTTAAATACTTTACCTACAAATACTAGTATATAAAATAAAGAAAGAAAAATATAAGCAAATGATTTGCTAGCTTTGTCGGTCGAAGGCATCAATGGCAGGGTGTCTGATTGCAGAGCTGGCTGTTCAGCATCTGATCTCATCATCGCACTTCAGTCTTTTATGGACAGCAGGTGCATTCCAATTTCCTGATGCCTTGAGTTCTGGAAATCCCCTAAGAAGTTGTCTATACAATGCCCTCCATTTTTGCATTCCTCTTCTTCGGATTCTTCTCTGCTGCTGCATTCTAATAATTTTCTAGCAAAGCTCTGTTTGTTCACAAGCTATGCTCTTGCGTTTACATGTTATAAACATTTACTTAATAAATGCTTTCAATCAAACACGTGTGGTGTTTTACTTAATAAACCGCTTACAAAAATCAAATACAAGTGTAATGTCTTTTTAATCACAAGTCTATATGAAATCACAAGTGTTATATGAAAGGAAAAGACATGCTTGCAACATGACAGTTGCATATACTGCATACATGAAAACAAGAGAAAGATGAAACACTCACCTCAAATTATATTTGTAGTTTTTCTACTTTCTCTGCTGAACTGTTGACAGCAGATCTGACATTTTTCACTTCTGAAAAACAGGTTAAATTGGTTTACAGGTCGAGAATCAGAAGAATGTCAGACATCAACACACACAAATAATAATAATAAAAAATATAATAATTAGTTTGTGTTTATATGTGTGTGCATGCTATTTCCATACATCATAGGGACCCCACAAGTATAGTGACAACAAGGAAATTTTAACTGTGTGGGGACTTTTTTTTGGTCCTCATGAGGAAACAAGTTTATAAACCATAAAGAATGAAGTTTTTAAAAATGAAAAACATGCAGAAAGTTTGGTTTTGCTTCTGTCGTTATAAACTTCCTTGTTGTGTGTTTTTCCCTCAAGACATTGTCAGAAGCTTGATATTTTAAAGCTTAATAGATTCAGCTGTGGTTGCACATTTCCTGATTTCTCATTAGAAATAGTTTAGTAGGCATGAGGATATTTACACTAACTCCACCCACCAACGTGTGATTGGGGTGGTCAACAATGCAAAAAATGGTCAGCAAACATCGGTTCGAATCCACCTTTTGCCAAACATTTTTTCTCCTTTTTCAAATCTCATATCACATCTAAAATGCATTTATTTTCAATAAAAATTAACGAAATCATTGAAAAGTTGAAAATAAAGCATCAGGTAGGGTTAGGTGGCATCCATTTAATAGTTTGAATTAAAATTATAATTTATAGTCAATATGTTATTATTGCATACTATTTATAATGTACTGCAATGCTGAGGTGGAGATGATTGCCTCTATTTGCGATAAGTAGTATAAATAGCAGAAAATACTGCTATTTTAACACAGTGCAGATAGAATTGTTCTATCTGTGAAACGTTCGTTACGAATACACATACCGTTACAGCCCTAGTGCAAAGGTCCCACTGAAATGGAGGCATGAACTGGGGTTGTACAGACACATATACTGCCATCAAGATAAATGTCTTTCATTGTAATTAGATGAGGACAATGTCAGGTCTCATTCTGCATGTGCAGTCCAGATCTGTCTCCCATTGAAAATGTATGACCAGGGTAGAAGTGAAATTATTTGCTCTTGCCATTCACATGCCATTTCTGTGCCTGTGATGGTGCTCTTAACTTTAGGGTTTTTGTCTCCCGGGACTTTTCGGGCTTTTCACAGCCAACATTTAGCAAAACTTTATACAGGTGCAGCTCGAAAAATTAGAATATCGTGAAAAAGTTAATTTTTTTCTTGTAACTTATTTCAAAAACTGAAACGTTCATATATTCTAGATTCATTACATGTAAAGTAAAATATTTCAAAAGTTTCTTTGGTTTAATTTTGATGATTACAGCATACAGCTCATGAAAGTCAAAAATCCAGTGTCTAAAAATAATAGAATATTTCCTAAGATCAATCAAAAAAACGAATTGGCAAAACACAAAAGTTCAAGTTCTTTAAAGTATGTTCATTTAGGCACTCAGTACTTGGGCGGCAGCACATATTACAGCAAATGACAAATGACAGCATCAGTGAAGCCTATGGCACTATTGAGCCTTCAGATTGTCTGTATATTGTTGGATCGACTGTTTCTCATCTTTCTCTTGAAAATATTCCATTGATTCTCAATGGTGTTCAGGTCAGGCATTTTGGCTGGCCAATAAAGCACAGTAATATCATGGTCAGCAAGTGGATGTTGCACTGTGGGCAGGTGCTAAAGTCCTGCTGGAAAAGGAAATCAGCATCTCCATTATGCTTCCATCTGCTGACAAGCTTTAAGTGCTACAAAATCTCCTGGTAGATGGCTGCATTGACTTTGCACTTGATAAAACACAATGGACCAACACCAGCAGACGACACGGCACCCCAAATCATTACTGACTTCAGAAACTTCACACTGGACTTCAAGCAGCTTGGATTCTGTTCGTCTCCAGTCTTCCTTCAGACTCTGGGACCATGATTTCAACATGAAATGCTAAAGTTACTTTTATCTGAAAAGAGGACTTTCGACCACTGTTCACTGTCCAGTTCTTCTTCTCCTTAGAAACAACTTCAGAAGCATTTTACTTGGGCTGTTTCAGAAGTGGCTTGGTAGTCCTTTTCCTGAAGACATCTGAGTGTGGTGACTCTTGATCTTCATTCTACTCCTTGTGAAGCTCTCCCAGGTGTTTGAATCAGCTTTACTTGACAGTATTCTCAAGCTTGCGGTCATCCCTGTTGCTTGTGCACCTTTGCCAACCCAATTTCTTCCTTCCAGTCAACTTTGCATTTAATATGCTTTGATACATCACTCTGTAAACAGCCACCCCATTCAGTAATGACCTTCTGTGACTTACTCTCTTTGTGGAGGGTGTGAATGATTGTCACCTGGACCATTGACAAGTCAGCAGTCTTCCCCATTATTGTGGTTTCAAAGAACGAGAGATACCTGGAATTTATACTGTAGGGATGGTTTAATGAAACTCAAATGTAAATATTCTAATATTTTGAGATACTGGATTTTTGACTTTCATGAGCTGTACGCTCTAATCACCAAAAAAAAAAAAAAAAAAAAGTTTGATATGTTTTACTTTAAATGTAATGAATCTAGATTATATGATAGTTTCATTGTTTTAAAATGTTACAATAAAAATAATGAACTTTTTCATGATAATCTAATTTTTTGGCCTGCACCTGTAGCGTGTTATGTGAAAATAGTAAGTTATTGTGTTATGTGTAAGCCAGGTTAAAGAGACGGGTCTTTAATCTAGATTTAAACTGACAGAGTGTGTCTGAATTTTGGACATAACATAATGACAAATGCCTTTGAAAAATCATGTTTAAAAAAAGCATTGCATTCACAGTGCTTGCATTTAATACTTTATATTTTCTGGGCTTTTTTGTATTTTTAGGGGCTGAAATTCAGCTTGGTTGTCAAAACATTTCACACACATTTTCGTTATTAATTTTTCAATAATTATTATTGGCCCTCCAGAGTTCTCTGTTTCCAAGAGTGTGCTCTAGCATGCATCACAGATAGAAAATGAAAAGCCTGGGGGAAGAAACTGTTCTTGTGCCTGGTTGTCCTGGTATTTGGGGCTCTGTAGCGCCGGCCAGATGGCAAAAGTTCAAAGAGGGGATGGCTCAGATGTCATTTTCTGAGCTCTTTTCCTCACTCTGTATGTATATACAGTTCTTAAAGGGTGGGCAGGGGAGCACCAATAATCCTTCTGATGTCTGATTATTAAATTCTAATATATTTTAGATTGTATGTATTACATTTAAATCTATAATAAATATATTATTATTAATGCATTAATTGAACTTCACTCTGAAGTTAAACTTCATTGTAGTTCCAAGTGTACACCAATCATAGAATTCCTGACAGAAGTTACTATATACATCTCTGACAGCCCCTGATCCAGAGCTGAATTGTTTGGTAATAAACGTCTAAATTCCAGTTGCCTCAGTGGTTTCTGGAGGCAAATGAACTACAGTGTTCTCCAGGCCAGATAAATCTCCAGGATTAGGGCCAAAAGTGATTTCAGGGTCTGAAATATTAAGTGAACACTTCTTCATCTACCGTAATATTCTGGCTTGGTACCATTTCAAGATACTGACTGGACAACTGACCAATCGAGGAATAGTTTATGGGCATTGTAAAGTCTGCTATTTTTCCCCTGTAATCACTGTAGTGAGATGATGCTGGTGTAGGCACGCATTGCTTCATTGTTGGTTTTGACGTGTAATAGTTTCTTGAACAAATCGAAAACAAATGCCCACTATTTTTGAAAATAAAGTTGTTGGATATTCCCATTTATTGTCCATTTCTTTAATAAAATAATAGGTAACCACTGAGGCAACTGGAATTTAGACAACAAAATTAAAGAATGATACGTTCAAGTACATCTCGGTCAAAAAATTAGTTTGACATTCTTCAGTGCTCACTTACCCCCATGTCGTTCCAAACCCGTAAAAGGTTTGATCATCTTCTGAACACAATTTAAGATATTTTGGACGAAATAACAAAAATAAGTAATGACATGTCCAAGACTAATTATCAAAGAGAACAAAATTACTCTAGCATTTAGTAAATGGAAAATAATTTGTATCTTTATTTTTTTAATTTTTTATTTTTTTCATTAAATAAACAACAGAGGCATTATGTAAACAAACGTCATTTAAAGGGGAATAAATTCTGAAAATTAATGTTTGATAGTTATGATTAGATCTGATGCAGGTAAAAAAAAAAAATGAGCGAAAGTAGAAAAATATAATGGTATATAATATTTTTATTTTGGTTTCTGGGCATGGACATTTTTCTATTCTATGGGCCTATGTGTAACTTTAACTTTGTTTAATTGATGCACAAGGGTTAAAACTGAGTACTGGAATTGATTCAAGGAATTGTGACAGCACAATAGTTGGATCTTGAAAATTTAGCATTAAAAATAAAGAATAAAGCAAGAATTAATATATAGTTCATGACCAGTATTTGTATTCTCCTTAATCTTTCCAAATACTATGTTTTTTTCTAAAACAAAGACACATTAATGAATTTAATGCACACAAAGTGGTAAATTGATATGAAACTGGAAATGGAAAGATGATTTGATGATTTGTCGTTTCTTACTTCTATGTTTCTCTACTTGAAATATTAACTTTTAAATTTTTTAAGCTGCAATTTATTGTACGATTATTTTTTTTTTTAAAGGTTCAAGTTTTTAATAAAAAATGGAATTTGACTACAAAATACAATTATTTCAATCAATGATAAGTTATAGTCTTAGAATGTCAACAAGAGGATAAATCTCAAAATAAATCACTTCTGCTTCACCTCAGAGTTTCTACATGTGCAACTGGATAGTCAGGATATTTTCTTCTCAAAACTTTATTAATGTCATAACATGTATGGAAATTTAGTTTTGTACCCCTGTGATAGATATACATTTCATTAATATTTAGAATAATTTATTTTATCCTTTTTTATGTAAGATTCCATTCAGAACCATTAATGAAATTCTGTACAGTTAAAAGAGGAAATTGGCTTATATTCCATGGAGAAAGTGAGATGAAGTTTTGGTTAATAAATTAAATAGTAGATCTCCCTGCAACCAAAAAATATATATTACAAGCTACATATTCTTAAAATAGTCTGAGTTTGTAATATGAAGCTCAAGATACTTGAATTTAGTCATGATTGAGAATATCACAAACGCTCAGTAGTTGGTGTTACAATTGCAATCACTTTACACTTGTTTATATTTAGATAAAAGCTTTGGAAATCTATGATTTGTCCTTTGAATCAATCCATTATGACCATTTGAATGTGTTTTCAGAATGTGGACTTTTATTATAGTTTTTAGTGTGTGAAGAGGACTTTTATTTTGTCGAGGTGGGATGATGTCATAAGGCTGCGCCGTGCTCCTGCATCTGTGTTTCTGCTGAAGAAAGGTTTGTGATTTTAATCCTTTAAAGTGTTCAATCCAAAAGAGCTTTCTCATCGCTCTGAATATTTGGAAATGTCTCATTTAGTTAACACAGCTGATTTAGATAACCAGCTCGTTAGAAGTCATAAGATACATACAATAGATATACAGAGCAGGGGAGGAGTGAGGACTGGGATCAGGAAATGATGATACAGAGAGAACTGTCAGTTTGTGAAATGAGTTAGTTAATGCATGTAACACTGTAATGTTTCTAGCAACAATAATGAACAGTTTTTGTGAGTAAACATGCATCTCCTTTCAATCTCTGTTCATCTTTGCTCACTGGCAAGTAATGATTAACAAAAACAGCTTTTTGAAACTCAAAACAGTAGCTGGGTTTCCATCCAAACGTGAAGCAAAGAAGACGTGCATTAGGTCTGTTTCCATCAACTTGTAAAGATTATGCTTAATTTGCATTCTTCAATGTTTACAGTGTTTTTTTTTTTGTTTTGTTTTTTTGTTTAATCAGATTTTAAGTCCATTAACTCTAACTCTCACTTACTAGTGTGCTGACTACTGAACTAGGGAGCGGACTGAGACGCACTTAGAGATTTAGTTTGCATTTATTTTTCTGTCTGTTGATTATTCTCATCTTAAACACACAGAAAAACTCCTGCTGAAGCGACTGATCCATGTGACACACTGTTATAAAGATGGCGTTTATTAAAGAGGAGAGTGAAGACGTGAAGATTGAAGAAACATTCAGAGTCAAACATGAAGACGCTGAGGAACAACAAACAAAGATGCAGTTTATTAAAGAGGAGACTGAAGATATGAGGATTGAAGAAACATTCAGTGTCAAACATGAAGAAACTGTGGAACAAACAGGTTGGTTTTTATTCATAAAGTCTTTTTTCAGACATGTTCACAAGTCTCTGAGGTCCAAGTCAAGTCTCAAGTCTTTGTTGTATTTTTAATAATAGATCTTTTGGCTAGTCATTGTAATTAACAGTGTATGAGGCTAAATCAGTTTAGAAATATTAAAACTAATTACTTATGTCTGAAAAAAGTGTCTAACAAAGCACACAAACTTTTACTGAAGCCATTCATTTAATTTTATACAGAATCAGGAATATACAAAACTGTTACATTTGATCTAAAACGTCTCCCTGTAAATAAAAGAAAACATTTATAAAAAAATTCAGGAAATGTAGATTTTTTTTTTGTCAGTGCGTAAACATATATTAATCAATTTACACTAAAATTCTTCTGCATATTAATGAGAAATGTGTTATGCAATAAATAGCTACATTTTTAATTGAAATGTTTTATAGAATTGTGATTTAAAAGCTACAGAAAATAACAGATAATTACATTTGCATTACATTTTCAATGCACAAATCTACACAGTCCTGTTTTATTATACAGTGAGTTAAGATCTTTCTGTGTCCAAAGACAAAGTTTTATGCAGGCTGTTTACATAAATAAGTTAAGTGAATTGTCAATTGTCAAAACTTTTTTTTTTTTACAGTGCATATTACCTATGTTTGGTTAGTTTAGCCTTGTCAAGTCATCACGTCTAAAATTAAATATAAAGCATAGTTGTAAAACAGCTCCACGGTGTTAGTTTAAACGCTTCACCTATGTAATTGTGCGCTGATGCATATCCAATAGTTTGCGCGGAGAGTGGAAGCTGAAGCGTGTTTTACAGGACATGGAGGTGCCAGAGCGATCACTTGCATTGGAAACATTTAAAAATATGCTGTCATTTTTGCTTGTAAAACATCAAACAGTCTTTATAAATACAGATTTATTGCGCTTCTTATTTGGTTTCTGTGCCACATTTGATGCGTAAAGATGCCTTTAGATTGCGTTAAATGTCATACCAAAATGACTTGCTTCTTACGAGTCTCACGATTCAGGAGTCCGAGTCAAGTCTCGAGTCAGCTGTTCACAAGTCCAAGTCTCTATTTATGCAACTCAAGTCCAAGTCGTAGACTCCAGTTTCCATCTCTGTCTTTTTTAGTCATTTTTTAGTTATTTGTCCTATTTTTTGTCACACTCTGAATGATGATAAACAGTAAATAGACAAACAAAACCAGTATTTTGTGTTAGATTAAACCCAGTAACTACTTATGAATTAAAAGCAATGAAAATCATTTGTATCACCTAGTTTTTTCAAAAGCAAACCGTGAATGTGAGTGAGACCTAGTTTTAAAAGGAAAGGAGACTGAAAAACACTTGTTTGTCACATTTTCCTGTGATGCACATGGAAGCTGACTATATTCAAAACTTCACATTATAGTTGAGAGGACATTATTTTTCTAGTGTGTTATAGATGAATGTCAGATTTGAGATAATAGTATAATGTATAAAAGCAAACCATCAAATCAGTCAAATTACTTTGGATAAAGTTTGAAATCTGGTAAAATCAAAACTATATTATATCACTTTAAACAACAGAGAATAGCAGTAAGATAAAGATTGCTATAGAAAAAATGAAAGCTCCAAGGAGCTATGCTCTGCAGCAAGGCAAACAGGAAGTCTCATAAGCAGGAAGTCCGGTGCAGGACTATAACCCACAGAATGACCCAGGACAACTGACAGATTTACAATACTACAGCTCAAAAATACCCGTGGTGCCATTGAATTTTTAAAATGATAGTATCGTAAGATATGTTGTATGCATGGCTGGGACACTGTTTAAAACATTCACTTGAAAATGCACATCAGAACATCAAACAGCTTCTCCCCACTTAGTGACGCACCCACTGAGAAACCTGATGAAAGTGCTCTAGTTATTGGCGATTATTTTCACATTTCGTACAATAGAGAGACAACAGCCACCATAGTCCAATGTTTACCGGGAGCCAGAGCGCCTGACATCTTGGCAAATTTAAAAGTGCTGGCTAATGCTAAACGTAAATTCAGTAAGATTGTTATTCACGTCAGCACTAATGATGTTCGACTTCGCCAGTCAGAAATCACTAAAAATAATGTTAAGGTGTGTGAACTTGCTAAAACTGTAAATTCCACTCCTTACTAGAAATATGGTAGAACCATCACTTCATCCGCCAAAGACAGCTTTATATGCGATCTTCCTGACTTATCTGAATTCCTCAGTATATCCAGTAGCTCAAATAAGCTTGATGATGTAACTGAAACTATGGACTCTCTCTTTTCTAGCACTTTAGATGCGGTTGTTGCTTTACACCTTAGGAAGATTAAGGAAAACAGTCCGACACCGTGGCATAACGAGCACACTCGCACCCTCAAAAGAGAAGCCCGGAAATTGGAGCACAACTGGAAAAAAACAAAAGAGGTTTTTCGTTCCGCCTGGCATGAGTCTACCCTATCCTATAGAAAAGCATTAAAAACTGCTAGAAATTATTACTTTTCATCTCTTTTAGAAGAAAACAAACATAACCCTAGGTATTTATTCAATACAGTGGCAAAATGAACAAAAAATAAAGCACCAACAGGAGTTGAGTTTTCCCAACAACACAGCAGTAATGACTTTATTAACTATTTTACTTCAAAGATCAATACTGTTAGAGATAAAATTGTAACCATGCAGCCGTCAGGAACAGTAGCAGATCAAATAGTGCCCTATAGATCTCCTGAGGAACTATTCCACTCATTCTCTACTATAGGAGAGGAAGAGTTTTATAAACTTGTTAAATCATCTAAACCAACAACATGTATGTTAGACCCTATCCCATCTAAACTACTAAAAGAGGTGCTTCCAGATATCCTAGATCCTCTTCTAAATATTATAAACTCATCACTGTCATTAGGATATGTCCCCAAAACCTTCAAACAGGCTGTTATTAAGCCTCTCATTAAAAAAAACACAACTTGACCCAACCAAATAATTACAGACCGATCTCTAATCTCCCTTTATTGGGTGGTTGTTCTGCATGCTTAATAAACAAACTCCAGCTGGTCCAAAATGCAGCAGCTAGAGTTCTTTCTAGAACCAGCTTCCTATTAAACATCGTATTGATTTTAAAACCTTGCTAATTACTTAGAAAGCCCTCAATGGTTTATCTCCTCAGTACTTGAGGGAGCTCTTATCACATTATAGTCCCTCACGCCCGCTGCGTTCTCAAAACTCTGGCAATCTGATAATACCCAGAATATTAAACTGCGGGCAGCAGATCATTTTCTTATTTAGCGCCCAAACTCTGGAACAATGTACCTAACTTTGTTTGGGAGGCAGACACACTCAGTTTAAAATCTAGTCTTTAAAATCTTAGTTTAAATCTAGACTAAAGACCCATCTCTTTAACCTGGCTTACACATAATACATTTAAACATTTCTGAAATTCAAATCCGTTAAAGGATTGTTAGGCTGCATTAATTAGGTCAGCCAGAACCGGGAACACTTCCCATAACACCTGATGCACTCACTGCATCATAAGAAGAATGGAATCTACGCTAATATTAGTCTGTCTCCTGTTTATTCCGAGGACATCGTTGCCACTCAGATCCAGTCTGTATCCTGATCAGATGGTCACTGCAGTTCCCTGATCCAGTCCATATGCAGATGGTGGATCAGCACCTATAGACGACCTCTATAGATACAAATTGCTTGTTTGTTGGTCAGAGGAGAAATGACCCCTCAACTGAGCCTGGTTTCTCCCAAGGTTTTTTTCTCCATTTCTGTCACTGATGGAGTTTTGGTTCCTTGCCGCTGTCACCTCTGGTTTGCTCAGTTGGGGACACTGGGGACAAATTTCCATCGATATTGTATAATAATTCAACTGAGCTGGATTTGTCTCTTTTTGCATTATTGACACACTACCTTCCTATTTGATACTGTAAAACTGCTTTGACACAATCTGTATTGTAAAAAGCGCTATATAAATAAAGGTGACTTGACTTGACCGGACTGTTTTCTGGATCCTTCTCGTGCTCAATTTCTGACCATTGCACTTGAGTTGATGAATACTGTAAAGGTCACAACATGATGTTTTAAATATGGTTAAACTTTTTAATATTAAATTGATCAAACATGATCAAGTCACTGTCTAGAGATGTGTGTGTGGTTGTTACTTTAAAAGTCAAAAACCCAAACTATACTCAATGGCCAAGTGATGCTTATGGTCACTGATATTGGTACAGATACTGTGTAATAAACAATTCTTTGTGTGTGTATATTTGAAGTTGGAAAAGATGTGTAGATCCCACTTCAAGTGACATCTACAGGATACTGATAAAGTCTAGAAAATATGAGACCTAAATGCATGGTTGCAATGTTAAAATGTAAGAAAATAAAATAAAATGCGTTCATTCTGTGCAACCTAAAAATAATTCTACTTTGTTTTTCTTATATCTTAGACTTGATGCCACTGAAAGAGGAGAGTCAAGAAGTGAATGAAATGGAAGAGAAAAATGAGGATGAGGAGAAATCTGTTAGTCCCTCGCCGGCTCATAAAATGGAAACTGGTAGGAACCTTAAAGTCCAGGTGAGAGCTCACACCTGCCCTGAGTGTGGGAAGAGTTTTACACTAAAAAGAACTCTTACTCTTCACATGAGAATTCACACCGGAGAGAAGCCTTTCACCTGTCCTCAGTGTGGCAAGAGTTTTGCACTAAAAGGAAATCTTAAAGGTCACTTGAGAGTTCACACTGGAGAGAGGCCTTACTCCTGCCAAGAGTGTGGGAGGAGCTTTGCAATAAAAGGAAATCTTAACTTCCACATGCGAGTTCATGCTGAAAAGACCCCTTTCAAATGCCAACAGTGTGGAAAATTTTTTAGTAAAAAACGGAGCTTTGACATCCACCTAAAAACCCATGCTGAAGACAAGCCATACACATGCCCTCAGTGTGGGAAGAATTTTAATAAGAAGAAAAACCTTAATGCCCACAAGAGAACTCACACTGGAAAGAAACCTCATACCTGCAATCTCTGTGGGAAGAGCTTCACACGAACAGAAGGTCTTAAGTGTCATATGACGATGCACAAGGGTGAAAAGCCTTTTAATTGTAGCCAGTGTGGAGAGAGATTCGGATATAAAAAAAACCTTAGACAACACATGAAGATTCACTCTGGAGAGAAAGGTTTTCGATGTTTTCCATGTAATGCAAATTTCACCAACATTAATGACCTTAAGAATCATGTAAAAAACCACGTCGTGGAGAAGCCTCACAAATGCCCGCACTGTGAAAAGAGTTTCAGACGAAAAGCAGAGGCGGAGGATCACATACGAATTCACACTGGAGAGAAACCCTTCACCTGCCCTCAGTGTGGAAAGAGCTTCACTGCGAAAGGAAGCCTTAGGACTCACATTAGAGTTCACACTGGAGAGAAGCCTTACAAGTGTGATCAGTGCGAAGAGTGTTTTAAATATCACACAGACCTGAAACGGCATAAGCAAACCCATTCGGAAACCAAAGTGCTGATTTTTATCACTCTGAAAAAACATTTAGGGAATGAAGGCAGTAGTGACATGGGGCCTCAATCATGAAACTGGAGTAAATAGATGAGTAATTTGAGCATAAAACTGACCTTCACAAAAACTCTCCTCCGGATGCTTCCTAAATGTCCGATTTGATCATTAAACACTCCACACACCAATGTTTGTTTTGAGGTTTCCTCTGCACAATCCAACTTTGCTGCAGCCGGGAATTAAACTGACATGGGGCCTCAATCATGAAACAGGAGTAAATATATGAGTAATTTGCACGCAAAACTGACCTTCACAAAAAAATCTCCTCGTAAACTGCTTCGTAAACGTCTGATTTGATAATTAAACGTATTTTAATGTGCTAGTGCACACACATTCACAATTAGCATAATCTCCGCCTATGAATTACAGCTACGCGAATGCAGTGGAATATTCTGGACTACTTTCTGTGCTTTGGCTCCAATATAATGCATAAATGCAAAAATGATTAATAGGCCAAGAACTTAACTATATTCAACAGTGGGTGTCCTCCAAAGAGATTTTAGCCAGCTGGGGAAAAAAAAGTCAGATGCTCTTCTGAAAACAGCTTGAGAAAACTTTGGCACAGCGTTTTTCCAGCTCAAATGCTTTGGTTTGATTTGATTTGGGATATCCTCAACGGCAATGTATTACTAGCATCTCATTTGTAAACATTTTACTAAATATAAAAAAAAAACACTACTTCTCTGTTGTTGTAAGATAGTAATTTGTTTTGGCCCTATATTTACGCATTGGGTAAATAGTGACAGTGATGAGCGCTGTGTTTTACAGTTATCAACGTGGCTATAAAATAGGGCAAGGGTAAACGTACTTGCAATTATTATGGTAGTGCGCCAAAACTCAGTTTTACGCACCATTTACAAGTGGAACAGGTGTACGTTTTTCATACCAAGTAACCTTTTGAAAATATGAACATTTTCATTAATTCAAAAGTTTACATCAGACCGGTTTTATGAACGATTTACACATTCATTCAGGTTGTATTCATGAAAGAGGCTTATTGATTCCTTAAAGATACGCTTTTTTTTTCACGCCACAGCTGATTTAACATGACCACTTCTTTTATTTGCGTTATTATATATTTTTAAATCCTTTAACTTTTTTATTCTTCACTTTGTCCATCTTCTTTGCTACAGTTTCAGATATTAAAACACCCTTTAATTTAGACCAGGGGATGGAAAAACAACAGAGAGAACTGCATACCAATGATCATTTTGAGGTTTCCTCTGCACAATCCAAATTTGTTGCAGCCTGGAATTAAACTGAGAACTGGCCCCAAGAATGAGCCTGGTTTTCCTCTCCATTTCTGTCACCGATGGAGTTTTGGTTCCTCTGGCTTGCTTGGTTGGGGACACTTCATTTCCAGCGATAGTGTATACTATTTGAACTGAACTGAGCTGGATGATAACATCACTGGTAAACTGCCTTTTTGTATTGTATGCATTTACTGTTGTCCTTTTGCATTATTGACACTTTTACCTAGTGGATACTGTAAAGCTGTGCTGATATAATCTTTATTTCTAAAATTGCTGTATAAATAAAGGGGACTTGATTTGACTCGACTTAATCATTTTTCAGAGTCACACTGCCTTTTTAGGAGTTATAAATACTATTAAAGCGTGAGAATTAACCTGAAATAACAAATTTTATTTTTTAATGTAACTTATATTTACTTTTTCCTTAAATCATCCTGGGGACCCATTTCTGACCCAGGGTTTTAAAACCTAGTTCAGTCCTTCCAGAAACTTCTAGTTTGTTGGGTCTTGTTGATTGTTACATGTGTTTCCTGCCTCCCTTGTGTGGATAATGCCTGTGTTTGGATTTATTAAAGACTGTTAACCTTCATCTTTGTGTTTGTTCCTTCATCAACACAGCAACCCTGACAATTATCTTCAGTCAGAATTCATATCTTCTGTCTTCGCGGTTGCCTATGCCATCATGTTTACATCCCTTCAGAATGGGACAAGTTCATTTCATGCCTGATTTCAAAGGGTTTATTTTGCTGTAATTACTCCAAGACTATAAACATAGAAGAAAATTTGGCTAGCATTTAGTGAATGGAAAATAATTAGTTTTTTGTTTAATAAAAAAACACCAGTAGCATTGTAAACAAACTGGCATTAAAGGATATAAATTCTGAAAATGAAAGTTTGGTGGTTATGATTAGATCTGATGAAGGTAAAAAAAAAAAAAAAAAAGTCATCAGTGAAAGTGGAAAAAAATAATGATATATAAAATTTTTATTAAGGTTTCTAGACACAGACATTTTTGTCCTCTATGGATTTATGTGTAACTTTAAATTGATGCACAAGGATTAAAATTTAGTTCTGGAATTGAATCGAAGAGTTGTGACTAGGTGGATCTTGAAAATTTGCCATTAAGAATAAAAAATAATGCAAGAATTAATATTTATTTCATGACGGGTATTTGTATTCTCCTTAATCTTTCCAAATACTGTATGTTTCTTCTCCAACAAAGGCACTTAAATGAATTCAATGCACACAAAGACCTCCTTGGTCAATTTATTTAAAAATGGACACGGAAAGATGATCTGTCATTTCTTACTTCTACATTTCTGTACTTGAACCTGAGGTGTAACTTTTTTTTTTAAGCTGGAATTTACTGTTTTTTTTTTTATAAAGTTAAAATTTAATTGAACTACAAAATATAATTCTTTCAGTCAATGCTTAGTCGTAGCCTTAGAAAGTCAACAAGAGGATTAATGTCATTTAAAATGACAAAATAAATCTATTCTGCTTGAGGTGTGTGTGTGTGTGTGTGTGTGTGTGTGTGTGTGTGTGTGTGTGAGAACACAAATGTAAAATCATCTTTAGTCTTTATTGTCTGTGGATGTTTGTGTCTCATTTGCTTAATTGTTGTGATTGTTCCTGAGTTGAGTGTGAATGAGTGTGTCTTTCCCTGATCTCTATGATAATGAGTGTAGATCTGCTGATGAGTCTGAGTGCTTCCTATGACTGCTGACATCCTTTGAGTGCTTTGTCTTCATCTGTAAGGACGGCCTCCTGAAATCTAAATCAAACGACAGCGTTTCACTGCTTTAGTCAGATTCATGACCGCAGCGCCACAGTTTGATCTCAGTCAAGAATCTGATGAAGACCCAGAGTCTCCTGATCTTCACCTCAAAGTTTCTACAGGTGCAACTAGATATTCAAGGTATTTTCTTCTCAAAACTTTACCTTCATTAATGTCATAACATGTATGGATATATAGTTTTGTACCCCTGTGATGGTTATATATTTAGAGTTACATTTCATTACTATTTAGAAGAAATGATTTGAACCAAGTTTTCCATTCAGACCCATCAATGTAATTCTTTACAGTCACAGAAGTTTTTGAAATATATCATCAGTATTGATAGCTTTGGAAATCTGTCATTTATTATTTAAATCAATCCATTATCTGACCGTTTGAGTGTGTTTTCAGTATGTGGACTTCTATTATTGTTTTTAGAGTGCGAAGAGGACTTTTATTTTGTCGAGGCGGGATGATGTCATAAGGCTGCGCCACACACATCTGTGCTTCTGCTGAAGAAAGGTTTGTGTATTTAAGCATTTAAAGTGTTTAAACCAAAATAACTTTCTCACAATTATATAGAGAACTGTGAATTTGTGAAATGAGTTAGTTAATGCATGTAACACCATAATATTTCTAACAACAATAATGAACAGTTTTTTTGAGTAAACATGCATCTCCTTTCAGTCTCTGTTCATCATAAACACGCTGTTTGCTCATTGGCAAGTAATGATTAACAAAAACAGCGTTTTCAAACTCAACATGTGAATTAGGTCTGTTTCCATCAACTTGTATAGATTATGCATTATTTGCATTCTTCAGTTAATTTGATGTGCTAGTTTTCAGTGTTGTTTTTAAATCAGATTTTAAGTCCATTAGCTCTAACTTTAACCTACTCCCTTACTAGTGCGCTGAGTTTTGAGATTTTTCACCCAGAGATTTAGTTTGCATTTATTTTTCTGTCTGTTAATTATTATCTTATTATCTTAAACACACAGAAAAACTCCTGCTGAAGTGACTGATCCATGTGACACACTGTTATAAAGATGGCGTTTATTAAAGAGGAGAGTGAAGACATGAAGATTGAAGAAGCTTTCAGAGTCAAACACGAAGACACTGAGGAACAACAAACAAAGATGTGGTTTATTAAAGATGAGACTGAAGATATGAGGATTGAAGAAACATTCAGTGTCAAACATGAAGATACTGTGGAACAAACAGGTTGGTTTCATTCTCAATGTCTTTTTTTTTTTTTTTTGGTCGTTGTGTGTCATAAATATCTTTATTTTTATTTTGTCACACCCTTAGAGCAGACAAATTCTCAAATTAGAGTTGACAAATGCTGTAAAGGTCACAACTTGATGTTTTAAATAAGTAAACAAACACTTTTTATAGCCCATTAAAATGTTTATTACAAATAAAGTACTAAATTGTTAAAGTGGCAAGTGAACCCATTATATCTTTCTCTTTACTACTATAATACGAAATAAACATTAATAGACATCAAATTTTTCAAAATTGAGATTTATATGTCATCTGAAAGTTAAATAAATAAGCTTTCCATTGATGTATAGTCTGTTATGATATGACAATATTTGGCCAAAATACAACTATAGAGCTCGGGAAACTACGTCACTGCGCACAGCATTCTGGGTAGTCGCGGCCATGTTTGAGGACACGCTAAGTAGTGTACAATGACAACACATACAAATCACCAGAGGAAAAGACGGCTGTATTTGCTTCAATATTTTAAAGGGCTGCTTGTTTTTGCTTAGAATAAATGGATTAATATTTGAATCCACTGCGTTCATTCAAGCGCTCAGTCGTGTGGCCAGAACACAACACATAAACAACATGATACCCACTCAGAGAAATCGTACCGCACACAGGATCAGATTGATTCTATTTTTGCAGTTTTTAATAATTTAAGTGGCACTGATATATCTGCCAGATAAAATAAAAACAATATGACTTGATCTCAGCCAGGTGATCATGTAAGCGATCCTCCGCTCTGCACATTTTGTGTATCGCTTACTACTTCATACGTTTGTTCTATTTGACCGTAAATAAGTGCCCTGTGAAGTGGACATCATGTACATTCCGGCATGATTCCAGTTCGAAAGGTGCATATATATTCTATTCAAATGGCATTAAACTGTGCAAGATGTGAATTTAAATTGTATTTATTTACAGAGCTATATTATGTCACATTTCATATATTGGAGCACTGTTCGTGCATGTAATTCACTTTTCTAACGGGCTGGTTATCTAAATCTGGTGTGTTAACTAAGTGAGACATGCAAAATATGCAGAGCGATGCAATGACAAATTGAAAACCACTGATGTATTTAATCAACACGTATCATTATATATCCTTCCTTCATTTCTTAATATTAAAGCATTAAGGATAAATAATATGACCATCTGACCATTATATTGTGAAAGCACCACACCAATTAACTTTTGCTAGGCTTAAATGGAACAAATACAATTTCTCACGAATCCAAACAATGGATCATCGGTTGCTTTAGGAACACAGAGAGTGATCGTAACCGGCTATATCACGCATAAACGTGTTTTGTACATTATTCCTAGCTTGAGCACTTACACATTCAAGTGAATCAGGAATTATGAATCTGTTAAAAATAATAAATACAAATGACAAAGCCAAATTGTGGTCAAGTTGTTTATTTTCATAGAGATGCTTTCACCATTGTGCTGTTTAAGATGAAAAGCAGAAAGTTGCGCTTCATTTTAGATCCGTTTTTCAATCCGGTCATGAGAGCAGATATGGCAGTTTATAACATAGCAAGCGTTCTCCATTCTAATGTGTTTTTAACTGTTAAATATAAATTTTAACATCTAGCTCCACTATTATCCAGTCTGTACAGCAGTGTCTGTGTCCGTAAGTCCCAGAATGCTGTGCGTTGCTGACGTCACGTTCCCATTCTCTATTTGAAAATCTAGAACCTGAGGGTGCAAAAAAAAAAAACAAATCAAAATATTGAGAAAATCAACTTTATAGTTGCCCAAATTAAGTTCTTAGCAATCAAAAATTAAGCTTTGATATATTTACGGTAGGACATTTACAAACTATCTTCATGGAACATGATCTTTACTTGATATCCTAGTGGTTTGTGGCATAAAAGAAAAAATCTATAATTTTGACCCATGCAATGTATTTTTGGCTATTGCTACAAATATACCCCAGCGACTTAAGACTGGTTTTTGTCCTCCAGGGTCACAATGAAACGCCTCCTATAAAATTGCACGTTACTAATGAAGAAAAACAGGCATGGCGTCAGAAGTATTAATTTTTAAATTGTATTTGGTGAAATAACGATTAAGCGCAGACAATAGGCCTACAAAGCACCGGCAAAAATAATTACCAAGAATGTGTAGAGATGAAATAGTAAGGAGATATTTGAATTATTTACTAATAAATGAATGTAAAGTTGATGATCCTGAAATGTTTTTTTCCTCATTTGAACAAGAGTTTTGTTTTAGATTTAAATTATTTTGTTTTAAAGTAGTAATTCAAAGCATTATATAGATATAGGACATATTTATTTTGTAAGGCAAGTATTCGCTGAGTTTCGGTTCTTCACTGTGAATCGCTTCTGTTCAAGACCCATACGGCAGAAAGCGCATCCTCTTTGTTTTCTTTACTTTAATAAAAGCAAATCATTTTGTTGATATTGTGAGTGAACTCAAATTAAAGTAGACCCTTTACAGGTAAATTGATCAAACATAAGTGATGCTTATGATTAGTGATACTGGTACAGATTCTGTGTAATAAACAATTATTTGTGTGTGTGTGTATCCCACTGTAAGTGAACCTTATTTCCCAGGACATCTACAAGATGAGGGTTAAAAATGCTGATAAAGTCAAGAAAAGATAAGACATAAATGCATGGTAGAAATGTTAAAATGTAAAAAAAGAAAGAAAATAAAATGTTCATTCTGTGGCACCTAAAAAAGAATTCTGTTTTTTCTCTTATATCTTAGACCTGATGCCACTGAAAGAGGAGAGTCAAGAAGTGAGTGAAATTGAAGAGAAAAATGAGGATGAGAAATGCCATGATTTAATGACTGAGGAAAAATCTGTTAGTTCCTCGCAGACTCCTACAACGGAAACTAGTAGGAACCGTAAAACCCAGGTGAGAGCTCACACCTGCCCTGAGTGTGGGAAGAGTTTTGCACTGAAAGGAACTCTTACTCTTCACATGAAAATTCACACCGGAGAGAAGCCTTTCACCTGTCCTCAGTGTGGAAAGAGTTTTGCACTAAAAGGAAGTCTTAAAGGTCACTTGAGAGTTCACACTGGAGAGAGGCCTTACTCCTGCCAAGAGTGTGGGAGGAGCTTTGCACTAAAAGGAAATCTTAAAGGTCACATGCGAGTTCACGCAAAAGAGAAACTGTTCACCTGCGAACAGTGTGGAAAAAGTTTCAGTCAAAAAGAGAGCTTTGAAATCCACTTGAAAATCCATGCTGGAGAGAAGCCGTACCAATGCTCTCAGTGTGAGAAGAGCTTTAAACAGAAGAAAAACCTTAATGTCCACATGAAAACTCACACCGGAGAGAAACCTCAATGCAAACTGTGTGGGAAGAGCTTCACACGGAAAGAAGGTCTGAAGTGTCATATGACGATGCACAATGGAGAAAAGCCTTTTAATTGTAGTCAGTGTGGAGACAGCTTCGGATATAAAAGAAACCTTAGACAACACATGAAGCTTCACTCTGGAGAGGAAGGTCACACGAGGATTTACTCCAGAGGTAAACGTTTTCGATGTTTTCCGTGTAGAGCGAATTTCACCAACAGGAGTGACCTTGAGAATCATGTGAAAAATCACATCGTGGAGAAGCCTCACAAATGCCCGCACTGCGAAAAGTGTTTCAGACAAAGGGCAAAGCTGGAGGATCACTTGCGAATTCACACTGGAGAGAAACCCTTCACCTGCCCTCAGTGTGGAAAGAGCTTCACGGCGAAAGGAAACCTTAGGATTCACATTAGAGTTCACACTGGAGAGAAGCCATACAAGTGTGATCAGTGTGGAGAGACTTTCAAATATCACACAGACCTGAAACGGCACAAGCAAACTCATCCTGAAAAGAAAGTGCTGATTTTTATCACTGTGAAAAAACGTTTAGGAAACGGAGGTAATAGTAACATGGAGCCTCAATCGTGAAACTTGAGTAATTTGGGCATAAAACAGACCTTCCGGAAAACTCTCCTCCAGATTCACAAACGCTTCATAAATGACAACATGTATTTTAATGAATTGCAATCATTTGTAAATACGCACGCTCGTTAAAAATGAGCATAATCCCCGCCTATGAATTACAGCTACGCAAATTGTGCGTCCAGGAACGCAGTGGAATAGTCTAGACTACTTTTCTGGTTTGGCTCCAGTATAATGCAAAAATGTGAAAAAGATTAATAGGCCAAATGCTTAACAATAATCATAGCAACCAAAGTGTCTGAGCTGGAAAAAACGCTGTGCCACCAAAGCGTTTTTTCCAGCTCAGACACTTTGGTTGCTATGATTTGGGATACCCACAATGACAATGTATTACGAGCATCTCATTTGTAGAAATTTTACTAAATATAAAAAAACACTACTTCTCCATTGTTGTAGGATAGTATTTGTCTTGCTCCTCCTATATTTATGCATGGGTAAATAGTAGGGCTCCACGATTTGAGAATTTTCATATTGCGATTATTGAGGTCAATATTGCAATATGCGATTATAATAAATGGTATTGTTAGTCAACGTGATGAAATGCACACACAGGTTAGTAATGATGCTGAAATGTGTTTTTGTAAAGCTAAAAAAAATAATTAAATGTTTACAAAATTAAATAACATTTGCATTAATGTAAACTTCTCAAAAGTATAGCTAAATTAAATAAAACAATACATAAAAACATACACATTTTCACAAAAATAAGATATTTTAAACATTTTGTCACAAACAGGGACATTTATGCAGGATTTAACATACTCTATAAACTTTTGAAAACAAAAAAACAAAAAAACAACTGGAAATACAATTGTCGTTCAAACTCAAACCATTTTTTTTGTTAGCAGAAAATCTGCAAGCTGTTCTCAGAAAGTATGTGTTCTCAAGTCCACACACTTATTTAATATAATTGCAACATTTTCCCGTCATATTACTGCATAGGCTGACGTTGCGATTGCGATACGATTAATTGTGCAGCACTAGTAAATGCCAAAAAAATACAGAAAACTGCATATCAATGTTTGTTTTGAGGTTTCCTCTGCACAATCCAACTTTGTTGCAGCCTGGAATTAAACTGAGAACTGGCCCCTGACTGAGCCTGGTTTCTCCCAAGGTTTTTATCTCCATTTCTGTCACCGATGTTATGTGTGTTCCCTGCCTCCCTTGTGTGGATAATACCTGTGTTTAGATTTATTAAAAACTGTAAACCTTTATCTTTGTGTTCGTTCCTCTTCGTCAACACAGTAGCCCTGACAATTATCTTCAGTCTTTAGTAACATACAGAATTAATATCCCCATGCCTTTGCGATTGCCTATGCCATCATGTTTACATCACTTCAGAATCAGAGTCAATGTCATGACTATTTTGGTAATAAAGGTAATAAAAACTCATTCAAACTGAGTAATGTCAGCAGAGCAGAAACAAATAAGTAAGATGAATGTAATATTACTAAGTTAACAGTACATCATCTTTTACAATGTGGTGGAGGATAAACAGCCGGGGAAGAGTGGAAAAAATAGGAATATATCAAAATTGATGTGGTTGTTAGGCAATGACATGTCCAAGACTGTAATTATTAAAGAAAACTAAATTTGGCTAGCACTTAGTAAATGAAAAATCATTTATATTTTACACCAGTGACATTCTGTCATTATGTAAACAAACTAGCATAGTTTTTCAACTATTTGTAAGTTATTGTAAGTTTCAAGTTCAACCTTGAAAGAGAGTGAGATAAAAATGGAAATTTTCAAAATGCATACATTTAATATTAAATCGATAATCGCTCTTGGTGCTTACTACTAAATCCACTCTCTCCAAAAGTTTTACATTTAGAGAGTGTGTAATAATACCAAATAAAGTACTAAATAGACATTATAAGCATATGTATAATGTAACAGTTTGCAAAACATCAATAATAGAAAAAATATTTACACACACACACACACACACACACATATATATATATATATATATATATATATATATATATATTAGGGCTGTCAAACGATTAATCGTGATTAATCGCATCCAAAATAAAAGTTTATTTTTACATACTATATGTGTGTTTATTTTGTATATTTATTATGCATATATAAAGATGCACACATACATGTATATATTAAAACAAAATATTTATATGTATATATATTTATACGTGTATACAATTTAGATAATAAGTAAATATAAATATTTTAGATTTAAATCTACAATATTTTTCCTTAACTATACATGCATGTTTGTGTATTTATATATACATAATAAATATACACAGTTGACAAATACATACTTTGTAAACATAAACTTTTATTTTGGATGTGATTAATCGCGATTAATCGTTTGACAGCCCTAATATATATATATATATATATATATATATATATAGCTAAAGTGTTTACAAAAAAAATAAAACTCAACATTTGTGTTTTTGTAAAATAAAGAAAACAAGAAGGATGCACATTCTTTCATCTTGGCTCCCAGTTTCCTTTCACATCTTTTTTCAAAGTTAATTAAGTCAAATATATTTAGATATACACAGATATACCTTTCATATACAGACCAGGGATGGCCAACTTTGGCCGTAGGAGGGCCATAGTCCTGCAGAGTTTAGCTCCAACCTTAACCAAACAGCCCTGAACAAGCTGAACCTTATGGAAGCTGTTTTCTGCCACTGAGTAAAAAAATTTAATTAAAGGTAATTCTGAATATTTTTCTGCTTACAATTGTATTTTATATCCCACAATTCTGCCTTTATATCTCGCAATTCTGCTTTTATAACTCACAATTGTGAGTTTACATTACACAGTGCTAAGAAAAAATTTTCATATTTCTAAACTCCCATTTATTTCAGTGCTTTTACAGTTTACTTACCTGGATGCTGTTAACATTCTGGATGAGTTCCAATCTGGTTTTAGAGCTCTTCATAGTCTCTGACATAGTCAGGCTTGTGTAAAGTTATGAATGACCTTTTGCTGTCCATTGATTCTGGGTCATCTGCCATCCTGATACTGTTAGATCCGAGTGCAGCCTTCGACTTTATTGACCCTGACATCCTCTTAGATCGACTCAGATGTTTAGTAGGGGTACAAGGCACAACATTACAGTGGTTCACTTATTAGCTTCCTCACCTACTGCACCTATGGTGTTCCACAGGGTTCTGTTCTTAGACCTTTATCGTTCTCTAAATGATCAGATACATAATTGTGACCCTGGATCACGAAACCAGTCTTGAGTGTCATTTTTTCAAAATTGAGATTTATATATCTTCTGAAAGTTGAATAAATAAGGTGTATGGTTTGTTGAGATCGGACAATATTTGGCTGAGATACAACTATTTGAAATATGGAATCTGAGGGTGCAGAAAAATAAAAATACTGATAAAATCGTCTTTAAAGTTGTACAGATTAAGTTCTTATCAATGCATATTACTTATCAAAAATTAAGTTTTGATGCATTTACGGTACAACATTTACAAAATATTTTAATGGAACATGATCTTAATATCCTAATGATTTTTGCCATGAATTTTTTTTTTTATCGTTTTGACCCATACAATGTATTTTTGGCTATTGCTACAAATATACCCCAGCGACTTAAGACTGGTTTTGTGCTCCAGGGTCACATATTCTTAATGAGTTTAATAATTCTTTATAATATAAAGATCAGGATACTTGAATTTAGTCATGATTGAGAATATCACAAGCGCTCAGTAGTTGGCGATGAAAAAAAAAATCTCGGGGGTATTGATAGTTTTGGAAATCTGTGATATATCTTTTAAATCAATCCATTATCTGACTATGTGTTTTCTGTATGTGGACTTTTATTATAGCTGTTAGTGTGTGAACTTTTATTTTGTCGAGGTGCGATGATGTCATAAGGCTGCGTCGGACTCCTGCATCTGAGTTTCTGCTGAAGAAAGGTTTGTGTTTGTAATCCTTTAAAGTGTTTAATCCAGAAGAACTTTCTCAGCACTCTGAATGCTTTGAAAGGATTTAGATAACCAGCTCGTTAGAAGAATTATGATACATACAATAGATACATTATAAATGTAGCAGTGGAGGAGTGAGGACTGGGATCAGGAAATGATGATTTAGAGAACTCTGAATTTGTGAAATGAGTAACACTGTAATATATCTAACAGCAATGAACAGTTTTTGTGAGTAAACGTGCATCTCCTTCCAGTCTCTGTTCATTATGAACACTGTTTGCTCACTGGCAAGTAATGATGAACAAATACAGCTAATGAAACTCAAAACAGTAGCTGGGTTTCCATTCAAACATGAAGCAAAGAAATGTGAATTAGGTCTGTTTCCATCAACTTGTAAAGATTATGCTTAATTTGCATTTTTCAGTTAATTTGATGTGCTAGTTTTGAATGTTTTTTTTGTTGTTTAATCAGGTCATTCTTTCACCTACTCCCTTACTAGTGTGCTGGCTACTGAACTAGGGAGCTGATTGAGACGCACCCAGACACTTAGTTTGCATTTATTTTTCTGACTATTAATTATTCTCATCTTAAACACACAGAAAAACTTCTGCTGAAGCGACTGAGATCTACATTGTAAAGATGGCGTTTATTAAAGAGGAGAGTGAAGACGTGAAGATCGAAGAAGCTTTCGGAGTCAAACATGAAGAAACTGAGGAACAACAAACTGAATTGGCATTTATTAAAGATGAGAGTGAAGATATGAGGATTGAAGAAATATTCAGTGTCAAACATGAAGAAACTGAGGAAAACACAGGTTGGTTTTTACTCATTTTTTAGTTATTTGTCCTATATTTTTCACACTCTGAATGATGATGAGCTGTAAATAGCCAAACAAAAACAATATTTTGTGTAACATTAAACCCAGTGTCTACTTTTGAATTAAAAGCAATGAAAATCATTTGTATCACAAAGTTTTTTCAAAAGCAAACCATGAATGTGAGTGAGATTTATTTTTAAAAGGAAATGAAACTGAAAAACACTTTTGCAAAAGAAATACAATAAATGCTGTTTTTGTTTGTCATTTTCCTGTGATGCACATGGAAGCTAAAATATTCAAAACTTAACATTTTTTAGTATGTTATAGATAAATGTCAGATTTGTGATGTCCTGGGTCAGTCTGTGGGTTATAGATCCTGTAGATCCTACTTCAAGTGAAATCTACAAAATGCTGATAAAGTCTAAAAAATATGTAAAAAAGAAATAAAACATGATTCTGTGGCACCTAAAAAATAATTCTACCTTGTTTTTCTTATATCTTAGACTTGATGCCACTGAAAGAGGAGAGTCAGGAAGTGAATGAAATGGAAGAGAAAAATGAGGATGAGGAGAAATCTGTTAGTCCCTCGCCAGCTCATAAAATGGAAACTGGTAGGAACCCTAAAGTCCAGGTGAGAGCTCACACCTGCCCTGAGTGTGAGAAGAGTTTTGCAGTAAAAACAGCTCTTACTCTTCACATGAGAATTCACACCGGAGAAAAGCCTTTCACCTGTCCTCAGTGTGGGAAGAGTTTTGCACTAAAAGGAAATCTTAAAGGTCACTTGAGAGTTCACACCGGAGAAAAGCCTTACTCCTGCCAAGAGTGTGGGAGGAGCTTTGCAATAAAAGGAAATCTTAACTTCCACATGCGAGTTCATGCTGAAAAGACCCCTTTCAAATGCCAACAGTGTGGAAAAAGTTTCACTAAAAAACGGAGCTTTGACATCCACGTAAAAACCCATGCTGAAGACAAGCCATACACATGCCCTCAGTGTGGGAAGAGTTTTAATAAGAAGAAAAACCTTAATGCCCACAAGAGAACTCACACTGGAAAGAAACCTCATACCTGCAATCTCTGTGGGAAGAGCTTCACACGAACAGAAGGTCTGAAGTGTCATATGACGATGCACAAGGGTGAAAAGCCTTTTAATTGTAGCCAGTGTGGAGAGAGATTCGGATATAAAAGAAACCTTAGACAACACATGAATATTCACTCTGGAGATAAAGGTTTTCCATGTAATGCAAATTTCATCAACAGGAGTGACCTTAAGAATTATGTAAAAAAACACGGCGTAGAGAAGCCTCACAAATGCCCTCACTGTGAAAAGAGTTTCAGACGAAAACCAGAGCTGGAGGATCACATACGAGTTCACACTGGAGAGAAACCCTTCACCTGCCCTCAGTGTGGAAAGAGCTTCGCGATTAAAAGAAACCTTAGGACTCACATTAGAGTTCACACCGCAGAGAAGCCTTACAAGTGTGATCAGTGCGAAGAGTGTTTTAAATATCACACAGACCTGAAACGGCATAAGCAAACCCATTCTGAAACCAAAGTGCTGATTTTTATCACTGTGAAAAAACGTTTAGGAAACGGAGGCAGTAGTGACATGGGGCCTCAATCATGAAACTGGAGTAAATAGATGAGTAATTTGAGCATAAAACTGACCTTCACAAAAACTCTCCTCCGGATGCTTCCTAAATGTCTGATTTGATCATTAAACACTCCACACACCAATGTTTGTTTTGAGGTTTCCTCTGCACAATCCAACTTTGCTGCAGCCGGGAATTAAACTGAGAACTGGCCCCAAGACTGAGCCTGGTTTCTCCCAAGGTTTTTATCTCCATTTCTGTCACTGATGGAGTTTGGGTTCTTCTGGCTTGCTCTGTTGGGGACACTTGATTTCAGCAGTTTCATATACTATTTGAACTGAACCTAGCTGGATGATGATGTCATTGATAAACTGCCTTTCCACTGAAAATGGAGTGTTTACGGTTGTCATTTTGCATTATTGACACTATTTGACCTAGTTGATTCTGTAAAGCTGTGCTGATATAATCTGTTTTGTTAAAACCGCTATATAAATAAAGGCAACTTGAATTGATTTTTAGAAAGCTGCAAGAATAAATTTTGTGCACAAAGAAAATAAAAACAATAGTTTTATTTAACAGTTCTCCTCATCCTGTCTCCAGAAATGAACTGCCATTGTGGAGAAAGTATCACAATGCTTCTACTTCATGTAAATGACACATGCGTGTATGTTCTAAGTAATCTTCGATGTATTTGTGACCAATCAGCTTTCTTAAATTTAAAATCCACTTTCTCGAGAAAAAAAATAAATAAATGTGGTGTGTGGCGCTGGCAAGGTGAAACATAATATACTACATTTTTGGTCATTTTTTAACATACAGATAAGAGTAAGCCATAATTTTGCATATCCACAATAAAAACATTTGTGCTTTTGTAAAAGAAAACAATCGAAAAGCTACGGGGTGTGTTTGATTAATGTGGGAGCTGAACTAGCTAAAGCTAAGACTATGATTGTACTTTATTTTTATGAAAACAAATGTTGTTTTTAAAGGAACTTTTGTTTACATTTTCCTTAAATTATCCTGGGGGCCCATTTTTGACCCAGGGGTTTAAAACCTGAGCCCAGTAGTTCAGTCCATCCAGAAACCTCTAGTTTGTACTAGTTTGTCAGGTTTGGTCGATTGTTACGTGTGTTTCTTGCCTCCCTTGTGGATAATGCCTGTGTTTGGATTTATTAAAGACTGTTAACCTTTATCTTATGTTCGTTCCTCTTCATCAACACAGCAACCCTGACAATTAATTTGTCATCAGTGAAAGTGGAAAAATAATGATATATAATATTTTAATTACGGTTTCTGGACATGGGCATTTTTGTCCTCTGTGGACCTATGTGTAACTTTAAATTGATGCACAAGGGTTAAAACTGAGTACTGGAGATGAATTGAGGAATTGTGACTAGTTGGATCTTGAAAATTTGGCATTAAGAATAAAGAATAGTATAGTTCATGATGGGTATTTGTATTCTCCTTAATCTTTCCAAATACTATACGTTTCTTAACAAAGGCAGATAATGAATTTAACGCACACAAAGACCTCCTTGGTCAGTTCATTTAAAAATGGACACGGAAAGATGATCTGTCATTTCTTACTTCTATGTTTCTGTGCTTGAAACCAGTTTTGGGTAACGCAGTTACATTTGACAGTAACTAATACTGTAACGCATTACTTTTTTAAAATAAATTAACTCTGTTACCATTACAGTATGGTGCATTTGTCCGTTACTTTTTTGTATTAATTCATTTTGGCTGAAGTGTAGCCTACAGTCTAACCTGTTTACAATGGCTACACATTGTGGGATTGGTGGATGCCAACCACCATAAACAAGAAGACGACGCACTGTGGCCGTGTTTCCGCTTATTTAAGTATGTGTGGCAGTCAAGGCGAGAGCAAGACAAGATTCTCAAATTGGAAATATGCTCATTATTTCAATATTTCCATACATACTCATAATCCAGATCCAGTATGAATCCTGAACAGTTGGTCACTGCAGTGCCCTGATCCAGTCCATATCCAGATGGTGGATCAGTACATATAGACCACCTCTACAGGTCTGTATGAGGGTATAAACTGCTTGTTTGTTGGTCAGAGGAGAACTGACCCCCCGACTGAGCCTGGTTTCTCCCAAGGATATTTTTTCTCCATCTGTGTCACAGATGGAGTTTTGGTTCCTTGCCACTGTCGCCTATGGCTTGCTCATTTGGGGACAACTAAATTGGGGACAATTAATTTGGGACAATCAATTTATTAATTTGGAACTATTGATTAATTGAACTAAAATTGTTTAATTGTTTCTTTTTGCAGTATTGATGTATTACTTTCCTATTTGATACTGTAAAGTTGCACAATTTGTATTGTAAAAAGCGCTATATAAATTTTTTGTCTTGTTTCCAGCCGAAATATCTAAAAGTTCTTATATCAAGAATTATTTTCTAGACAAGTACATGTTAATGTCTTGTTTTCAGAAAAAAGAAGTCAAAATTAAGTGAGTTTTTGCTTGAAACAAGCAAAATAATCTAGTCTTCTGCTTGAAATAAGATTATTTTGCTAACCCCATTGGCAGATTATTTTGCTTGTTTCAAGCAAAACCACACTTAATTTTGACTTCTTTTTTTCTCAAAACAAGACAATAATTTTTACTTGTCTAGAAAATCCTTCTTGATTTAAGAATTTTTAGATATTTTGTCTAGAAACAAGACAAAAAAAAATCTTAGCTAGAAAAGCATTTTTAGCAGTGCACACTCGAAGTGAGTCAAGTATCCCCAGCCAAACAACAGCAACTAGATTTTAACTGGACTGTTAGCCAGGGACAGATCAACAAAGCTATTGCACGGTATGTTGTTGAAAACATGCAGCCTGTCTCTACTGTGGAGTCACCGGCTTTCAGGCAGCTCGTTGGCATGATAACATGTCCAGGCGGCACACAGCAAATGGGACGAAAAACTTTTTCCAACTACTTGGATAAGGAATATTCAAAAATGGAAAGTGAGCTGAAGACAACATTTGAGGGGCTAGACTACATCGCGACCACTGCAGACATTTGGTCTGTCCACAACAAAAGCTTCCTAGGCATGTTTGTCTCATTAGTTTAATTGTTGTCATTGTTTCTGAGTTGAGTGTGAATGCAGCGGCTGATCTCTATGATAATGAGTGTAGATCTGCTGATGAGGCCGAGCTTTGTTTGCTTTGTCTTCATCTGTAAGGACAGCCTCCTGAAATCTAAATCAAACGCCAGCGTTTCACTGCTTTAGTCAGATTCATGACTGCAGCGCCACAGTTTGATCTCTATCAAGAATCTAATGAAGATTCAAAGTCTCCTGATCTTCTCCTCAGAGTTTCTACAGGTGCAACTGGATAGCCAAGGTATTTTCCTCTCAAAACTTTAACTTCATTGACATGTATGGATATTTAGTTTTGTAACTTGTGATGGTTATATATTTAGTTATATTTCATTACTATTTAGAAGAAATGATTTGAACCAAGTTTTCCATTCAGACCCATCAATGTAATTACAGGCACAGAAGTTTAAAAAAATACCAGCAGTATTGATCGCTTTGGAAATCTGTGATTTATAATTGAAATCAATCCATTATCTGAATATTTGAATGTGTTTTCTGTAAGTGGACTTTTATTATAGTTTTTAGTGTGTGGACAGGACTTTTATTTTGTCGAGGCGGGATGATGTCATAAGGCTGCGTCGCACTCCTGCATCTGTGTTTCTGCTGAAGAAAGGTTTGTTTTTAATCATTTAAAGTGTTTAATCAAGAAGAACTTTCTTATTTATACATTTATAAAGAACTGTGAATTGAGTAAGTAGTCAATCAATGTAACTCTAATGTTTCTAACAATAATGAACAGTTTTTGTGAGAAAACATGCATCTCATTTCAGTCTCTGATAAAATAATACAGCTTTTTGAAACACAAAACCATAGCTTGGTTTCCATCCAAACATGAAGCTAGTCTTTCCAAAGTTTTCATCAAAGTTCTTTGCATTTTCATCAACTTTCTGCATAATTTGCATTGTTCTATAAATTTGCAGTGCTAGTTCAGAGTGTTTAATCAGTTTAATTTACTAGTGCACTGAACACTTAATTTTTTTTCTTATGCTTCTGTCTATCTTCCATCTTTATCACACAGAAAACACAGCTGAAGCGACTGAGATTCACGTTATAAAGATGGCTTTTATTAAAGATGAGAGTGAAGACGTGAAGATTGAAGAAGCTTTCAGAGTCAAACATGAAGATACTGAGGAACAAACAGGTTTGTTTTCAAGCCTTCGGTGATTCTGTGTCAAGAATCTCTTTATCTGTTATTTTGTCACACATTAAATGATGATTAACAGTAAATAGCCAAAAAAAAATTATTTAAAAATCAATGAAAATCTTTCATTTCTATCTCTTAGTTTTGCAACAGTTCACTGCATAATGTGTATAGTCTTTAGGAGTAAATCTGTTTTAATCAGCATGTCTGAAAAGAAAACAATGTTTATCGACCCTGAATTAAAGTGATTTTTGAAGATGAAAAAAATTTATGATAGACAACAAATCTCACAAATTCTTGTAGCCCCCGGAAATGTGTATTCTAGTAATTACATCTTATTTTAAAGACTTTTTAGATATTCACTAGAAACAAGACAAATATACTAAATAGGATGAGCCATTTTTGAGATTTGTTGTCTATCATTAATTTTTTTCATCAAGAAAAATCTCTTTAATTCAGGGTCGATAAACGTTGTTTTCTTTTCAGACATGCTGATTAAAACAGCTTTACTCCTCAAAAACATTTCAAAGTATAGAAAAACATTTTTTTTTTTGAGAAAGAAATCACATTTTCACATTTTCCTGTGATGCACTTGGAAGCTAAAAATTTTCAAAACTTCACAGGACAGTTGAGAGGACAGTATTTTTCTAATATGTAATGGATCAGTGGTAGATTTAAGGTCTGTCTGTAATGAACACAATTTCCTGTGTCAGTCTGTGGGTTATAGTCCTGCAAAGAGTAGAGCAGTAAAATCTCTACAAATGTTGTTAAGGTGTTGTTTGCTCTCTTCGGAATTCTCTTCTCCAGATTAGTTTAACTGAATTGTTGCATGGCATCTGTTTAATTAATTTGACATTTGAAATAAATAAATACTTTTTATTCGTACACTCCAGGGACAAGGCTTACAAAACGGCTTATATTCAAAGGATGATTGTTTTCAGCCACCACATTTATCAATGTATGATCCCTTTCGTAATTAGATTTGTGCATTTGGATCTGCGTTTCTACATTTGATAAATGAGGCCCAATTCTCCAGAAGTCTTTTGGTTTGTTCAGCATGAGCTATCCTGCCTTCTTCATTTTAGAGAGAAGATGCTTCCTCGTTACAACCCTTCTAAACATGCCATACTTTTTTTTTTTTTTTTTTTTTCCTCTAACTTGTACTTTTCGCAGTGTTATGAAGTTAACTGAATGAAGTTATAGGCATTTAACATGATAACTGAGGCCTGTAGAGTCTTGAGTTGCAGTTCTTGGGTTGTCTGCAAGTTTGAGTACTGTATAGTCTATCCACTGGGTGAATTTGCTGGGACGTCTTTGAATGTCTTCCACTTGCAAATAAATGTCCTCACTGTTATGAACTTCAAACTGTTTGAAAATGGCCATATTGCTCTTTCCAGATTGATGGCAGCAACAATTGCCTCTCTAAGATCATTTCTGATGTCTTTCCTCCTTGGCATTGTGTTAACAAACACATGAATCCTCCAGACTAGTGTTGGCTTAATTTTCTTCTTAATTGGCGAGGATGATGGTGAAAGATAAGCGAGTTTCAGACTGTGACACACCAGTGGCAAATGAAAAAACACCCAAAATGTAAGAAAAGGAGCTGAAAAAACAGTAAAACAAGGGCTACATATGCAGATCTTGGCTAATGTGCGTCTTGGTTCATGAAAGCATCACGTGATCTTGAGTTTTGAGAATGCAGCAGATGTTAGGGACTCTAATGTGATATGAGTTATGAGCTAAACTACTCAGGGCTTTTGAAGTCATTAGTGAGATTTTAAAAGGTATATGATGTGTAATAGGGCTTCACCCAGTCAAGATGATCCCATGACTCTGCCTCCAGTTTCTGCTGCCATCAGAGCCTTAGAATTAGGGGACGCTAGGGACATGTCCCTACCCATATCCAGCGACCACCAAATTGTCCCAAGCAATACATATTATGGGTATGTGCCAAAAAATGAGAATATCGAGGGAAAGTCCATTTATTTCAATAATTTGTTTCAAAAAGTGAAACTTGTATGTAAAATATTTCAAGCCTTTATTTGTTTCAATTTTAATGATTATGGATTAAAGATAAAAAAAACAAATCCAGTATTTCACAAAATTAGAATATCATGACAAAGTTCAACATTGTAGGCTCCCTGTGTCCCAATCTAGTCAGCTAGTTAATGCAAAACACCTGCAAAGGTTTCCTCAGCCTTGAAATCATCTCAGTCTGGCTTAGTAGGCTTCAGGGGGGAAGACTACTGACTTGACGGTTGCACAGAAGACCATCATTGACACCCTCCATAATGAGGAAAAGTCTTAAAAGACAATTGCAAAAGAAGCTGGATGCTCACAGTGTGCAGTATCGAAGTATATTAGTCAAAGGATATATCGCAAGGGCGATTCAGAAATCTGGGGGAGTTTCATAAGGAGTGGACTGAGGCTGGTGTCAGTGCATCAAGAACCACCATATACAGACGTCTGCATGACATGGGCTACAGCTGTTGAGTTCCATGCGTCAAGCCACTCCTGAACCAAAAACACGTCAGAAGCATCTGTGCTGGGCTAAGGAGAAAAAGTTGCCCAGTGGTCCCAAGTCCTGTTTTCAGATGAAAGCAAATTTTGCATTTCTTTCGGAAATCAAGGTCCCACAGTCTGGAGGAAGACCGGAGAGGCACAAAAGTCAAGCTGCTTAAAATCCAGTGTGAAGTTTCCACAGTCAGTGGTGGTTTGGGGAGCCATGTCATCTGCTGGTGTGGGTCCATTGACTTTTATCAAGTCCACAGTCAACGCAGATGTCTACCAGGAAATTTTAGAGGACTTCATGCTTCCCACTGCTGACAAGATGATTATTTTATTTTCCAGCAGGATTTGGCACCTGCCCACAAATCCAAAACTACCAGTACCTGGTTTAATAGCCACGGAATAACTGTACTTGATTGGCCGGCAAACTCGCCTGACTTAAACCCCATTGAAAATCTATGGGGTATTGTCAAGAGGAAGATGAGGGAACAGAGACCCTGAAATGCAGATGAGCTGAAGACCAATATCAAAGCAACTTGGGCTACCATAACACCTCAACTGTGTCAAAGGCTGATTGCCACCTTGATGCTGTAATTAGTGCAAAAGGAGGCCCAACAAAGTACTGAGGACATAACACAGTACATTAACACACTTTTCAGAAGGCCATGTGTTTAAGATCCTTTTTTTATTGGTCACATAAAATATTCAAATTTTGTGAAAAACTGGATTTTTTATTTTTATTTTTTTGTCTTTAATCCATAATCATCAAAATTGAATGAAATAAAGGCTTGAAATGTTTCACTTTGTGTTTAGTGAACTAATATAACATACAAGTTTCACTTTTTCGAAACAAATTATTTAAATAAATGGACTTTTCCTCGATATTCAAATTTTTTTTTGGCACATACCTGTAGTTTTGATCAAACAATTAAATATGTGTACATGTTTTTGCAATTTAGGACACATCTTAAATATGTCATAGCATTGATGTTAAGAAGTCAAAGTAAATATGTTGGAGAACCAACAACAACCAAAAATCCAAGAAAATGTTTAAAATAGTTTTAAATTGATTTGCATTATAATGAGTGAAACAATTATATTTGCAAAACAGGACTTAGTACTTGTTGGCAATCACAGAGGTCAGACGTTTTTTGTCGTTAGCCACCAGGTTTGCACACATCTCAGGAGGGATTTTGTCCCACTCCTCTTTGCAGATCCTCTCCAAGTCATTAAAGTTTTGATGCTGATGTTTGGCAACTCAAACCATCAGCTCCCTCCACAGATTTACTTGTAATCACTGGGCTGATTCCAAGCTTCATGGCGATGGTTTGATTGATTGATTGATTGATTGATTGATTGATTGCTTCTGTGGACTGGTGTCTTTTATAGAGTTAACAAGCTAAGATTACGAGCACTCCCTTTAAGAGAGTCTCAACTTGTTACCTGTATAAAAGACACCTGGGAGCCAGAAATCTTGCTGATTGACGGGGGATCAAACTCATATTTCACTCATTAAAATGCAAATCAACTTTAAAAAATTTTTTAAAATGCATTTTTCTGTCTCTCACTTTTCAAATAAACCTACCATTAAAACTAATTTGTTTCATTTCACCATAGGCCTAATGCTACTGAAAGAGGAACATCAAGAACTGAATGAAATAGAAGAGAAACATCGGGATGAGAAATACCATGATTTTACAACTGGGGACAACTCTTTTAGTTCCTCGCAGACACATAAAGCGGAAACTAGGAACCTACAAGTCCAGATTAGAGTTCACACTGGAGAAAAGCCTTACTCCTGCCAAGAGTGTGGGAAGAGTTTTGCTCTAAATGGAAATCTGAAGATTCACCTGAGAGTTCATACTGGAGAGAAACCTCACACCTGCCAACTGTGTGGGAAGAGCTTCACACGAAAAGACAGTTTTAAGTCTCATATGACAATTCACACTGGAGAGAAACCTTTTGTTTGTAGTCATTGTGGACAGTGTTTCAGATGTAAAAGAAACTTTAATTATCACATGAGGATTCACTCTAGTGTGAAATGGTTTGTATGTCATGTGTGTAAAACATGTTTCACTGACAAGAATGACTTTCAGAATCATGTAAAAATTCACATTGTTGAGAGGTCTCACAAATGCCCTCACTGTGAAAAGAGTTTCACAAATAGAGTAAACCTTGAGAACCACATAAGAATTCACACTGGAGAGAAACCTTTTGTTTGTAGTCATTGTGGACAGTGTTTCAGATGTAAAAGAAACTTTAATTATCACATGAGGATTCACTCTAGTGTGAAATGGTTTGTATGTCATGTGTGTAAAACATGTTTCACTGACAAGAATGACTTTCAGAATCATGTAAAAATTCACATTGTTGAGAGGTCTCACAAATGCCCTCACTGTGAAAAGAGTTTCACAAATAGAGTAAACCTTGAGAACCACATAAGAATTCACACTGGAGAGAAACCTTTTGTTTGTAGTCATTGTGGACAGTGTTTCAGATGTAAAAGAAACTTTAATTATCACATGAGGATTCACTCTAGTGTGAAATGGTTTGGATGTCATGTGTGTAAAACATGTTTCACTGACAAGAATGACTTTCAGAATCATGTAAAAATTCACATTGTTGAGAGGTCTCACAAATGCCCTCACTGTGAAAAGAGTTTCACAAATAGAGTAAACCTTGAGAACCACATAAGAATTCACACTGGAGAGAAACCCTTCACCTGCCCTCAGTGCGGAATGAGCTTCACAGCTAAAGGAAACCTTAAGATTCACATTCGAGTTCACACTGGAGAGAAACCTTACAAGTGTGTTCAATGTGAAGAGAGTTTCAAATATCACACAGAACTGAAACGACACGTGCAAACTCATTCTGGAAAGAAAATGCTGATTTCTGCAGTGTGACAAGGTTTAGAAAAAGAAACATTTTCACTCTGGAGAAAGGCAATTCAGTCTAATAAAAACATCACACTTGCAAACCCTGTTTGTGTTCTTTGTTAACTAGCGTTATTAGCCACACACATCTGTAGACTAGCACAGATTAGTTCTCACACTTTAATAGTATTTATAGCTCCTATCAGGCTGTATGACTGTGAAAATGATCTAAATGATCTGGTCTAAATTAAAGGGTGTCTGCTTAATATTTAAATCTATAGCAAAGAAGAGGGTCCGGTGAAGAATAAAGATAAAAATATAAATATACAAATAAGTGGTCATAAAGTTAAATCGGATGAAGTTCACTTTCAGCTGTGGTGAGTAAGTAGCACTGATTTCTACAAGATACACATTTTCTATTGCCATACTCTTTAATGTCAATAATTCAGATATCCAATCCATTAAAAGTAGGTTTTAGGCTTCTGTTCACAGAAGCAGATTGTGAATGCCAGCACAAAGTGTAATTAGTTCCTCAGATATAAAACTATGATGATACAACTTCAGATGTTCAACTACACTGATATTCTAGTGCAAAACAAGTTTCTTGACTACTGATGATGAATTTTGCAAGCACTCAAATGTCAGGTATGATTTGCTTGTTTCACTTGTTGAACAGAATTCAGAAAAGAAATGACTTTTGAAATGATTTTCAGAAATGACACAAAGTCTGTTCTTATCTGCAGATCAGGGTGCTTAATCATGTGTTTTTGACCTTCATTATTTTGATTATACTGTGTTAAGTAAAATACAAAATCTAAAACTCCATTCTTTGAATTTTCTCACATTGTTTCTTACCTGAGAGTCACAGTGTGGTTGATGGGCCATTAGGGAGGGCTTTGTCTCTCTCAGGTGTGAATCACTAAATATTCATGACTATTGTCAATCTCTTGCATATTCTCTTTCCATCACAAAACATGCTTTGGTAAATTTACATCAATTTATTGTTTTCTTTGAACGAGTGAATGAGATGATTTTCACATCATTTTGTAGAAAAAACTCTAGCCTACCACACCCAGATCTCAAAAGCCTTGTGAACAATTATTCTGTCCGTGTTTCATTGCCTTTTTTAAGTGACTTTATTTTTTTAGTTTTTCACTAAGCATGCATAAACATTGTTTTCTCAAAAACACAAACATGTACATTCATGTTGCTGGCATATTATTGTAGCCCAGTTTGTGCTGATTACAATATCATCTGACTTTAGTCATGAATATGTTTTTAAGATACTGAAAAATGCACAAATGTCAAGGCATGTCAAAACTTCTTCAGGGCCCAAAAACACCCTCAGACCCCAGAGGGTTAACCTTGAAAGAGAGTGAGGTATAATGGAATTTTTTTTTCATTTTCTTTCAAAATCAATTTATTATAGAAATGTCAAATGAGTGAGAGCTATATCCAGTGATCTAAAATATAGACATTTTTAAAGAGAGATTAAAGTTTCGTTTGATAATTACCTGCATCTGCATCTCTGTCTATAAACGAAGATTGCCAGAAATTTCTATGACGTAAATGATGGAACATTTAGCAAATGGTAAGGAAAGAGTTAAGATATGAATTAAATTAAATTGTACATGACCTGTGGGCTACACAAAAAAGTTAATTACTCAGAAAATACCTGTTTTCTTTATAAAACAATATTTTCAAAACAAATCTATTGTAATGGGTGGCAAACGTTTATAAGAAAAAAGATAAACTATATGAAAATGTTATCATAATGAAGGAGTAAATACAACTACGAGTCAAGAACATTTCATTATACTTTTAAGTATATCTCTATCAAAATATTGATTACAAGTATGATGCTTTGACATTTCTGTCAGTAAAAGGGAAGTCCAAGGTCAAGGCCTCCAGGGTCAATCCATTAACGTGCACAGAGCTAAAAAAAAAAAAAAAAGCATATGCTTGTTAGGTATGTTTTGAAGCTTGTTTAAGCTGGACCTGAGCAGGAGCTAGTTGCTTAGGACCAGCTAGGGACCATCTTAAACCAGGTCAAACCAGCAGCCATGCTTCAAAACATAGCTTCAGCAGGGAGGATTTGCAGAAGTATGTGAAATATGTAAAGTTTATGGCACAGAATCTACAACATTTGTCAGGAGTTTTACACACTGCTCTGTTATGGTGGTGACATTTCCAATGCCCATAAACGTGATGCAGCAAAATTAAAACTAAATCAAAATTAACAACTACCATATCTTGGTTTACGTAAGTAGAATGTGAAATCCCGGTCAACCTTGATAAGTTTAAGAACATTTGCTTATTTAAAAAACAAAGTATTCCATTGTCAGCTGGTGTCAAATCTTCATTGAACTGCAACTTACAAATACTCATTGTTTTTGGCTGTTATCGCTGTTCACATCAGCCGTGCTTGTGTTGAATGATGGTATGACAGCGCGACACACCTTCATGACTCTGGTCTGGATATCTTCTTTACTGTTCTCACCCACAAATATTTTGCCTTGCTTAGGGCCATAAATTGGAATAAATAAATTAATAAATTAAATAGGACAGAAACAAATAATGACAGATGTTACTGCGTTTACTGTAAATGCAGTTAACAAACTTAATATTTATTTATTTTTGTCACATAGAAATGCACTTGACAGTAAAGCACTGATTTTGAGCTAAGGAAAATACTGCTATTAAATTCCGTCATCATTTAGTAACTTTTATGTCATTCCAAACTGGTATGACTTTCTTCAAAATATCTTCTCTGTGTTCCACAGAAGAAAGAATGTTCATTACTCTTGACTTCTACTGTATGAAAGAAAAAAAAACTAAACAAAACACTCAGATGTTCTTTTTTGCTCAACAAAATAGGTCATACAGGTTTGGAGTGACGCTAGTTTGAGTAAATGATGACATTTTGGAGATACATGTAAAAAAAAACATGTAAAAAGTTAACACCTAATTTATATAAAACACTGAATTACAAAACATAATTAATGCATTAAAAGTACTTTTATAATGCATTATACATAAAGGTTTTAAGTAAAGTGTTACCAATATTGTACTATGGTTATTTCTTATATGGTAAAAACATAACTTCATATATTCTGAGGATGTAATAAAACAATATTTCCTTGTGACAATATATATGACAACAGCACTCGCGATAGGAACATACATGTCATATATTACATTTCTGAATGGGTGTGTATGTGTGTGTTGACGTCTGACTGTCATTTTTCACATTCTCACGTCTCTGCCTGAAAACGGTTGACTGTTCTGTGAGAGAAATATCAGAGCTGCTGTTCAACACCACAGTTCAGAGGAAGGAAAAGACAGATGTACAAACACTGAGGTGAGTGTTTAAACTTTTTTCATTGTTTTCTTTTATGAGTATCGTCTTATGATGTGTCCTTGGTCACTTCTGAGACTTTAATGCTGTGCTTAAGCATGTTAATGATTTTATCCAAACCTAACCTGCTTTCCAGATTATGAGATCTTTAACAGACATCTTGCAGATGTACGTGTGCTATCTGGGTAGCAACATTTTGACATCATTAACACATTCACTGAGAACAACTCTCAAATATAGAAATATACAATGTCCATAAATATGATACATTTTCTATATCTGTGAGATTGGATAACTAAGGCTGAATAGCTTTATTAAATAACTGTGACACACATAATCTGTGCTTCATGCATGTGCTGAAAACATCTGAAGCTGAGAGATTTTTATCTGAAGTGAAGTAACCCTGAAATGTGACATAAAGCTGCAAACAGCATTTCAGCAGTCAGACCGGTTTAAATTTTTTTCCTGTTTAACTGGTTCTGAAGATTAACACTTTTCTGCAGTTCACCAATTATTAATTTTTACAACAAGCCATTTATCTTTCCCCACTATTAGAGTTAACGAAACAGTGAGTATCATAGATTATTATTACTCATTCTTAACAATGAAAGACTGTAGGACAGTTAAAAATCAGTTCTTCGGTAGTCCACCGCACTAAAGCTACATATACAAGTACACTAGAGAACAGCTGCAGGTCAGCATAATTACTGATACAGTATATTGACACAGACTCCTAGAAACTTCATTCTCATGGTTATGTCGAGTCTAGTAAAGGCATCAGCTCAGCTGCCAAACTAACAATGGCATATACTACAAGTAGCTTTAATGCAGCTGTAGAAGCACATTTGACACAAATGCAGTTACTCGTATGTCCACTAGAGGTGCACCTATCAGTGATGGTGTTTATATGAAAATGCATGCTTGTAAACCATTCCGTCTTGAGCTTGAAACTTTCAAAGTATACTTTAACGTGAATAAGTGAAGATGGACAAGTTGCGCAGTACTCTTCTGTCTAAACGACGTTCACTTGGCACCTTTACTGTTGTACACGGACACCCACGCAGTCAAAAATGGTGCTGTATGTAGACTTTGTGTGTGGACTTTATCTGTGGACCATCAAGGAACACACATGATCAAAGTATATTTTGGGCTTAACTAGTTTGTTACCAGTCATCTTTCAGCAAAATGGCAGTTGCTCTTGGACTGCTGGATCCAAATGGGTGGCAGTCTCTGCTGTCTGTAATGGGTTTCTAATAATGTTCAGGTGTGTGTTGTCAGCAATGGAGGAGTTACTCCAGGCTTAACTCCAGAGGAAACATTTTTGTAACTCTGTCTCACAACTGCTGCTTCTGTCTCTTTTTTTCTTGTCAAGAAGTGTTTTTATTTAGTCACAGAGCATTTTTATGACCACATCAAAAGGGACACTTTTCAGACGGGCACTCCAACCTCTCTTTAGCACTATGCTTTAGTCAAACAAGCACGGTACAGAAAGTTACAGGTGACGAGGAAGCTTTAGTATTAAACAGTTAACTGTGGTTAGATGAGATGTTTTCAAACTAATCTTCCTGTCCCATCAGCCTTTATACTGTGTTTGAAGCACATGGCCATTAATTTCACGCACAGCGGTGCACACTGTAGCCTTTATCATTTAATATTAAAGCGGGAATGAAACCGAGAGCATACGTGTCGGATCCGTATCACATTTAGCAGCAGCAGCTCTTAAAGTAATAGCAGCCACATAAGCTTATAGCCTAACAGCTGGGATGTCTGTTAATCAAAGAACAAAAAAAGAGGCAATCAATAGTTTTTTGTAGCTGTTAGAATTCACCTATATTTAATTTAGTATTTAGTGTCTGATAACTTTATTCAGTTTCTGTATATTTCCTACTTGCTGAAGGGCACAGGCGTGTGTTCATGTGAAGATTGTTTTAAGTTCACTTAAATTAGAAGTTTTTTTAAGTCTAATGTTAAAATTGACAGCTCTCAGTTATGCTGTAATGTTGAATGGCTAGAAAATGGTTAAATATTACAAAAAAAAGAACATCATCTCCTAAAGACATCAGTAATAATAGTATTAGTGATACCTTCAGCCATAAAAAAACAAATATTAAAAATGTACTGGCTTTATTTTGTGTGTACATTAATTTGAGTATTGTATGTGAAATTATTGCAATTATATAGTAATAATATATAACATTAAACATTAATAGTATAATGTTTGGTGGGATTAATCACAACTCATTTAAGAAAAACTGTGCAATTAATTAGTACATTTTTTTCAAGCGATTGACAACACTATGATTAATACTTTAAAAGATGAAAATTCTGTAATTAATTACTCATCCTCATGCTGTTCCAAACCCGTAAAAACTTTGTCTTCACAACACAAAGATATTTTTGATGAAATCCAAGAGCTCTCTGACCCTCAGAAGGGTCTCCGTGATTTTGCCAAGTAAGACATGTTCCTAGATCAACATTATTTAAAAAAAATATAGATTTAACCCAATCCCTACCCCATATTTTTTTCCTAAAATCAGAGGGAAATAATAGCTGATTAATAAGTGTGTAGAACCCCCTAATCCTGATTGTAAGCCTGAAACTGATATTTCCTGAAAATGTAATGGAATGTTGTTCCAGGATCAACAAGGATGTTGATCCAGGAACAAGTTGTACTTGGTAAAATCATGTTCACCCCCTCAGAAGACAGCAAGGGTACTACCACGGTCAAGTCACAGAAACAAGTAAGGATATCATTAACAGTCTGTGTGACATTAATAAAAATAATAACTTTATTCAACAATTATTCTCCCCCAATCGCCCCGTATAATATACTCTGTTCCTTTCATCTACATCTCTATCATTCCTTTTGACAGTTTATAACGGAAGATCCGACCTACAACAGTTTTAACTGTGTGTTTCCCTCTTCGTTTGCTTTCCATTTTTCTGCAGTGTTTTTTTCCTGTAGTTCCCTGTTTTTCCTCCATATGGATCCCCTTGCCCACCCTGATTACGCTCGAGAATCGCTCAAGGGTCATACCAGACTGGGCAACGTGCTCTGTGCATTTTATCATGCCGGTTTGAACACATTGTGCAGAGTGCCATCATCTGAGGATGGTCCTCAAGCAGATTTTGTAGAATTGTGGAGTAACCCAGTGCACAACCCACCATGTCCCGCTGTGTGGAGTGCACACGTGATCCCACCCACTGATGGAGAGCCAAAGCTCGCCACAGTTGACGAGCTATTGCCACATGGCGGTTCCCTCGTCCTGCCCAGAGAGGGCTCCTGTACATTCATCCAGCACAGAAAAGGCCCCTGTTCCCATGTCCAGCCCATATGGCTCCTCCTGTTTCCTCCTTGGCTCCTTCCTCTGTTGTCTCCACCCTGGAATTTGTCGTCCTCCTTCCGGGTATCCGTCCTCCTCCCAAGTTCCCTATGTTGTTCCTATGCGAGGACGCGCCTTCTGGGAGGGGGGTGATATGTCACGCCCATGGACTGTCAGTCTGTTTGTTTTCCTCCCAATGTTTCCTCCCCATAAACTCTGTTCCTTTGATCTACATCTCTGTCGTTTATGATAAGTATCCTGTAACATTTATATTTATTGTTATATTGTTGTTGTTTTATTTAAGCATGATCACTGTTTTTTTAAGTATTTTTGATCAATTATCTTGCTTTGAGAATGACAGATACCTAGTTCCTCACTGCCAGCACATTTAATCCAGTTTGGTAAGAAGTATGCTTTTGTTATTTTTTTCCAGGAAAACTGAAAAGAGCTGTAGGAACTCATTGAGACATGGCACCCCCCTAGAGAATGTGTGGATGTGTGCCTCAGTGCACATAGCTTCCTTCTTCATTCCGTGAACTTCTCGACAGTCAGAACCGCCCTACTCCAAGGTAACAACAAAATGTTTATTTCAGGTTGTCAGGTATTTATTGCCTCCTCTGATTTATCATTGCAAATATATAGTTGAAGACAAAATGATTAGCCCCCCTGTGAATTTTTTTAGAATATTTCCCAACTGATGTTTAAAAGAGCAAGAGAGTGTTTTCACATTATTTCCTATAATTTTTTTTATTCTAGAGAAAGTCTGATTTCTTATAGTTGCTTGAATAAAATAATTAAATAAGAAATAAATAAATAAAAAACTGCTAAGGTCAATATTATTAGCCTCCTTAAGAAATTATTAGTTTGATTAGCTATAGAACAAACCACTGTTGTCCAATGTCTTGCCAAATTAACCTAATTTGCCTGATTAAACTAATCAACCTAGTTGAGCCTTTAAATAGCTCTTTAAGCTGAAGATTAGTATCTTGTGAAATAACTAGTAAAATAATATGCACTGTCATCATGGCAAAGACAAAAGAAATTAGTTTGAACTTGAGAGAAAGAATTGTTAATGCTCATAAAGATGGAGAAGAAAGCGCTTTGATAAATGTGTGTATCCAAGTGTCAAGAACTGCAGTGAGATGCAATATCAAGAAGTTTAAAGAGACCAACACAGTGCAGAACAAGACGGGAAGAGGCAGGAAGTACAAGATTCCAAAAACTTTGGAAAGAAAACTAGTGAGAGAGGTTTCTAAAGAGCCAAGAACAACTGCCAAGACACTAGTGAATGACCTAGCCAAGTCTGGAATTGATGTCTCAAAGAAGACAGTTACTAGAGCCCTGCACAGGAATGAACTGCAAGAAAGACTCCAATTCTGAAGAATAGACACCTCCAAGCTGGAATGAAGTTTGCTATGGACAATCTGGGGGAATGTGATGCATACTGGAAACCTGTCCTTTGGTCAGATGAGACAAAATTAGAGCTTTTTGACCATAGAGATGTTGCCTTTGTTTGGAGAAAGAAGGGAGTTTAATGCTGTGGGGATGTTTCAGTGCGTTTGGAAATGGGAATCTCGTCAGGGTTAAAGGAAACATGAAAAAGGAAAACTATAAGAAGATTTTGAAAGATAACCTCAGACAGTCTGCAAGAAAACTTGGTTTGGGTCGACATTTTGTCTTCCAGCATGATAACGACCCAAAGCATACCTCACTTTTGGTGAAGAAATACCTCCAAATGAACAAAGTGAGTGTACTTGACTGGCCTGCACAAAGCCCAGACCTGAATCCAATAGAAAATCTGTGGGGCACACTAAAGTCCAGAGTTTGTGCCAGAAGATCAACAAATCTGGAGGAGCTTGAGAGATTTGCTAAAGAAGAATGGGCTGTCATTCCTACAGCAAATGACCAAAGGCTGTTCAAGCAAAAGGGATACACTACTGACTATTAACATCAGAGGGCTAATAATTTTCACCAGTAGACTTTTTAAAATTCTTGGTTCTACATGTATTTATACTCGTATTACAAACCCTAAAAGCTTCCTGAATAAGTATTATGTTTGAAAATGATGTGTTAAAATCATCTTTCTGTTAAACAACACTTGGGAGTTATTTGAAATAAAATGAAATATTTTATAAGGGGCTGCTAATTTTGTCTTCAACTGTATTTAAAGCATAGAGCAGCAAAAAAAAAAACAATTTGCATATTTTAAATGCTCAAGACAGATGTCACTACCTGAACCTCACCATGATTAGCAGCTGTCTGCAATTTTCACCTGATATTTGCATAAAGTTGAGAACCACTCAAACTTTCAATGCTCTCTGCCACTCTCAGCACTTTCTCTGGTCTGCTGTCAATCCTACAATTACCCATGAGAGCATGAAGCTCAATTTGCATTGGAATGAATAGAAAAACCTTGCTCTGCTCTGTGCCCAGGGGCAGATTTAACCAATAGGTGAGGTAAGCAGCCGCTTAGGGCCCCAAGGGAATCAGGGAGCCCCCTCTGATATTGCCAAAACATATTTGCAGCATAGAACAATGTAGCCAATCACACAACTCAAACAGAATGAAATGACCAGAAGTGAGAAACTTAATATTGAATCAAACTTTTATGCATATCATAAATGTTTAGGAGTTTGGGGTTTAAGAATAATATTAGATAATAGTTTAATAGACAATAGTTCAAGGCATGTTCAGATGAAGCGTGACATCATATGTTTCAGTGATGTCTGTCAGTCTTTTGATCTGATTTAACTTTGCACTGTCCAAAAATACATATAATCTATGAAACCCTAATCTATTAATATGCATCCACACTTGCATACATGCAGATAATTAGGATTAAAATAAGGTCAAATAAATTTGTTCCTTTTAGCCCCAGGCCTTTACAGCAATGGAGAGGATGAGTCTGGTTTAAATATAAAGAAATGAACAAAAAGTATTCAGTTTCCATGAATTATTTTTCTGATCAGTGAACTTAGTTTTTTTCCCTCTGTTGTTAAAAAGCCATATCAAGAAACATCATATGATAAAATGCTCTAAATCATCTGAATATGTTAGTGGACCCAGACATTTGCTTTTTCACAGTGCTTTTATCTTTTTACCTGGAATTTCAGATATGTTGTCTGTGGGTCTTACGATGACACACAGTGAATCTTCACATAGTTTCACTATTATGTGCCTTTGAAAACTGGTTTTATTAGTTCTTCACACAGTCCAGAAACAACAAGTCTTTCAGAACTTCTGTATGAGATGCAGGTTAGTGGAGAAAAAAGAAACGTACATTGGTATTGTTTGTGGTTAGTAAATACTACTTAAAAAGATTACAATTGTTTTGAAATTTTTATCTAAGTATTTTATTAAGTACAGCATATTAGCGCACAACTTTCTGATGCGTTGTATGTATTTTAATTCAGATGTAATTCAGATTCTTTTAGAAATACACACATTCATCTGGGTAGCTTGTAATTTACTTTTAAAAATAGATTTTACTATAACAGCTGTCAAGATGAATTAATGGTGAAAAGTGTTGATTATAGAATTATACTTAGATCTTCATTTGTGGCATCAAACGTTGAAGTTCCACACTGTAGCTGAAAAATGTGAACACATGAGCAATGATCTCCATATTACAATGCAATTTCTACAGTATTTCTCATAGATAATTTCATCACAACTAACACAATGAAAACACAATACAAATTAAAGCTGCAAGTAGCAATGACAGGGTTCTCGCACCTGTGCCACTGTTACGATCTCTTTTCTAAATCGCAATAAAATAAGGGAGTCACCACACACCACACTCAATTATTACATTAATTTATTTATGTATTAAACAGATCTGCCATTTCCGTCAAAATAAAAGCTTAAAAGTGGAGTATAAATTGCTCACAGTTAGTGGTTTAAATTGTTAACATTACTGCAGTCCAGATTTAAAATATCTCTTTCAGGTGTAGAAATTAGGAAAGAAGTATTGTAATTTCCCTACTATAGTGTAAAGCAAAAATGATATACCTTCATTCTTTATCTATGTTTGTTGGTCAGAGGAGAACTGACCCCCCGACTGAGCCTGGTTTCTCCCAAGGTTTTTTTCTCCATTTCTGTCACTGATGGAGTTTTGGTTCCTTGCAACTGTCGCCTCTGGCTTGCTCAGTTGGGGACACTTAATTTCCAGTGATACTGTATACTAATTGAACTGAACTGGATGATAACATCACTGAATTCAATGATTAAAAAATGGTAACTGTTTTCATTTGCAAAGCATTTATACCTTTCAGTATAAAGATCTTCACTTTACTAATCATTCATGTACACAGCCTCTAGTCACCGTCTAAGACACTCTGTTCTATTACATAATAAAACACTTTTTTTTGAGCACTTGCTAAGTGTGAAACTACTTCACATCTTTTTGTCCCGCAGCTGTGATCTGGTGAAGGACAATGGTGTCTGTTAAAGAGCGGCTCCTGAACTCACTGAAGGAACTGGAAGAAGCTCATCTGAATGAGTTTCAGTGGTACTTAAAGAATGACCATGAGTGCATAGCAAAGTATGAAATAAAGGATGCAGATAGGTTAAAAACAGTGGATATGATGGTGAAGTGTTTTGGACCAGAAGAAGCTGTGAAGATCATGGTTGGCATCCTGAGGAAGATGAATCAGAATGATCTGGCTGAGCGGCTGGAGAACATAGAGCCAGGTAACGTTTAATTCACTGTGACTGTAACTTGAGTAATTGTAGAAAAAAGTGTGATGGATTAACTTAAACTTTGCTCTTTAAAAACTAGAAGAGATATCGGGTAAAGATCAGTCACTGCCTCTACTTGGAAATGAGAAAATATGACCACAAGCAAAACTGACCAAACCTGCTGGCCCAAGCAGAAGAGAAAAAGATCATCTTCAAGTATATTTAATGAAACAGTGTATCTAGTCATTGCACTATATGCAATAGGTTACCTTAACCTAACCTTTTTTTTGGTTTGTGATATGTTAAAGGGTTAGTTCACACAAAAATTAAAATGTTGCCATTAATTCCTCACCTTCATGTCATTCCAAACCTGTAAGACCTTTGTTCTTCTATGGAACACAAATTAAGATACTTTTAATGAAATCCAAGAGCTCTCTGACCCTCCATAAACAGCAAGGGTCCTACCACATTCAAGGTCCAGAAAGGTACCAAGAATATTGACAAACCATAATCAGTGATCAAATGATAGCATTTGATTATCCTTTCAGGAATAAGGCATCATAAAAAGACTTGTAGAAGATGACTACTTTGTTGACAGTTGACTGACAATTCCTGAGCATTTGTCAGGACTGAGGTCCACAGAAAAAGAGAGGTGCAGTAAAAAAGGTTTGATAGATCCACCCTCATCCTCATCTCAGACATCCATGGCTAAAGCCCTTAAGAATGTTTATGAGCAACTAGAGTTTTTAGATATCTGGAGATTCTTACATCCGAAACAAAGAGATTATACTTTTTTCTCACATCCTCACAGGACATATTCTAGGATTGATTACTTCTTTATGCCAAAAAGTGAGGCCTATAGAGCGAGTGAGTGTGAAATTCATACTATCTCGTTATCTGATCATGCTCCTGTGTCACTGGTATGGGAAGTGGCTCAAAGACCTAGATGTAGTAGATGGAGGTTGAATACGTCTTTATTAGGAAGGCCAGAGATAAAAACATATATAAGACACAAATTTGAACAGTACCTAGTATTTAATGATAAACCAGATACATCACCTATAATGTTGTTAGGCAGCTAAGGCTGTGTTAAGAGGGAAAATTATTTCATGTTCTTCCACATTAAAAAAAAAGGAGAATAGAAAAGCAAAACAAACTTGAACAAAAAATAAAAAGCCTAGAAACACAGCATAAGCAAAACCCAAAAATAGAGAATTTAAAACAGGTTAAGGAGGTGAGAAGGGAACTGGATGATTTACTTACAGAGAAGGTAGAAAGGAACCTAAGATTTCTGAAGCAAAAATTTTATGAACATGGGAGTAGATCTAATCGTTTGTTAGCCTCTCAGTTGCGGAAAAAGACTGGTTTAAACATAGTGCAAAAAATTAAGACCAATTGTGATGATAAACCTTTTTTTGTACAAACCTATGGAAATTTCTGAGTCCTTTGCTGTTTGTTATAAAAACCTTTACTCAGACATAGACATATGTTCAGAAGAAGAGCAAATAAAAGCATATTTAGATAAAATTAACCTCCCCAAGATGGATATTTTAACTTCAAACGTAATCGATAACCCCATAACAAAGGAAGAAATAATGGAAGCCATTAAAAAACTAAAGAATAATAAAAGCCCTGGGACAGATGGGTATACAAATGAGTTTTATAAAACATTTAGTGACATTATAAGCCCTTTATTAGAAAGAACATATGCCCATATTATGGAATTAGGTGAAATGCCCCATTCATGGAAGGAGGCAATAATTTCAGTAATTCATAAAGAGGGGAAGGACCCTACAGATTGTGCCTCGTACAGGCCAGTTGCCCTCCTTAACACTGATTGCAAGTTGTTAACATCTATACTGGCTAAACGAATAGAGAGAACTGTTGCGCATCTGATAAATCCAGATCAGACTGGATTTGTGATCGGGCAGCATTTGCAGGATAACATTCGAAGGCTACTTAATATCATGACATATTGCTCCTCTCAACAACTTCCTTGTATGGCACTAGCGTTAGATGCTGAGAAAGCGTTTGATTGCGTATCCTGGCCTTTTTTGATTAAAGTGTTAGAGAAATTTGGATTTGGCCTTAAATTTGTTAAATGGATCCAAATGTTGTACTCGGATCCACAGAGTATGGTCAGAGTGAATGGCTGTCTTTCACAGCCATTTCAATTAAGTAGGGGGACAAGGCAGGGATGCCCTCTGTCCCCACTCTTGTTTGCAATGAGTATAGAGCCTCTGGCTCAGGCCATTAGAGAGAACTCACAAATTAAAGGAATCAGTATAGATAATGATGTACATAAGTTGTCCCTTTACGCAGATGATGTCTTGGTATATGTTTCGGATCCACTAAGTTCTGTTCCAATATTAATAGAGAAAATTAAACAATATGGAAATTTATAAGGATACAAAATTAACATGAATAAAACTGAAGCCATAGCTTTAAATGCAAATATCTCCTCTCACGTTAAAGCTTCTTTTCCTTTTAGATGGCCAAGAGAAGGCATAACATATTTGGGAGCAAAAATCCCTCCAAATCCGGAAAAATTATATGAAGCCAACTATACTAAACTCATGAAAAAGATAACAAGTGATCTCGACAGGTGGTCTATGTTGCCCCTCTCTATGGCCGGAAGAATAGAGTCGATTAGAATGAATATACTCCCCAGATTGTTGTTTCTATTTCAGGTATTACCTCTCACACCTCCGAGGTCCATGTTTACACTGTTGGACAGATTAACTTCCAGATTTATCTGGCAGGGAAGACGCCCCAGAGTTAGATACAAGGTTCTGCAGTTACAAAAATCCCAAGGAGGCTGGGCACTTCCAAATTTTAGATACTACTGGTTAGCTTGTCAGTTAAGAGCCATGACAGTTTGGGTATCAAATAGGTCTGATACAGGATGGCTAGAAATAGAGAAGACAAATTGCTTATGCGTGCCATTGTCGGCTATTCCTTTTTGTGAGGAGAAGAGCTGGAATAGCCAGTTAGGGAGGTGGACAATGACTACTCTTTTTGCATGGAGAGAAGTTCAGCGGAGTTTTGGCCTTTCAGCTGGGGACTCTTCCCTGTCTGATATTACATGTTTAAATAAATTTATGCCCCTGCAGCTGGATTCAGGGTTTCAGAGGTGGAGACTGTACAATTTACATTTTATTCATCAACTGATAGCCGGTACTACTATGAAAACATTTGAACAGCTGGAATTAGAGTTTGGTTTACCAAGAGCTGATTTTTACCGGTATCTTCAAATAAGAAATTTTCTCCTCAAACATCCAAATTCAAAAATTTTTTTTAAACGAATTATCACCAATAGAACAATATTTTTAAAAAAAAATCAGCTTAATGAGTTGGCGGGTAAACCAGTATCTGCTTTATACCGGGCCTTATCTGTTATGAAAAAAGATAATATTGATCATGTTAGGAAAAAAATGGGAAAATGAGTTTAACAAGGAAATACATGAAGAGACCTGGAGAAATACTTTTATGGAAGTGCATAAGGTTACAAATTCAGGTAACTGGAGAGAATTCAGCTGGAAATGCTCAATTCGATTTTTCAGAACACCAGTAGTGGTATCCAAGATGAATCTGAACCAGACAGCCTATTGCTGGAGAGATTGTTGGGAGGCTCTGGCCAATCACACACATATATTTTGGGCTTGTACTAAACTTACTGGTTTTTGGAATGAGGTGTTTGATACGGTAGAGAAAATATTGCTCATAAAATTAAATAGGGACCCCATGGTAGCTATTCTTGGGGAAAATATAAAAGATGTGAAATCTAAGGAGGGAAAATATTTACTTCGAATACCCTTAATAGCTGCAAAAAAAGCTATCACCATAAACTGGCTTCAAAGAGAGCCACTAACCAGCAGTAAATGGTTAAGTGGTTATCTTTAATTAGACAAATGTTATGGAAAAAATAACATATACACTAAGATTGCAGCTGGCCTCATTTAAAAAAAGATGGACACCCTGGTTAGAGGGTATGGCTTTGGATTGGGACTGATCCAGGTAGGGCCAATCTACTAATATAGGATCACCAATAATACCTATTAATTAAAATGATAATTAAAAAGCTCCACTCTTCTCTGCTGGATTCAAGTATTAATGTATTTATAGAATTTTTTGATTGTTTTTTATTTTGGTCATTGTTATTCATCATTATTATCATTTATTTTATTTATTATTGTTTTAAAATGTTAGTTAAATATGTTTATTGTTCATGTTTTGTGAAAAGGCTGACTTGCTACAAATGGGAAAAAATTATATGTGATATATGTAACACATGTAATAGATGTAAGTTAGTTCCTAAAAATAAATAAAAGATTAAGTTGAAAACAAAAAAAAAGGTTTGATAGGATGCGGGCTAGCAAAATTACATTGCCACCTGTGTTTGACATTAGAGCATTGTTGGGAATCAACAGGAGTGCACTGGATACACATGATTTATATGGGAAAGATAGCGTACAAGGAGAGTGTTTGGAAAGGAAATAAAAGATACTTAAGTTTCAGCATCAGTCCAAGGATAGCAAATAAAAACCATTTATCAACTCTTGAGTGAAAAAGCTTTGACAAATTAGCCTTTAACAGTAAGCACAACAAAAACATATAGCATGCTAATGGCTCAATTTGAAGTAAATGAGCAATAGAAAAAAAACGGAAGCTTCTTCTTAGTTGACAGCTATTATTCTAATTACAAATAAATGCAATCAAAATACAAATTATAATGAATGAAGACAAATAGAAATAGATGGTAAACAAAACAATTATCCCAAGCAGCAAATAAAACTTAAAACAACTAACAAAACTGACTAAATGTTCTTTTAATAAGTCCAAATCTCACTATTAAGTACTTGTGTATTAGCATGCATATTGCTAGCATATTGGTTGTTTAATAGTACTTGTAATGCACATATTTCTATATTTTAAATCCCATAATCCTACCTTACACATAAATTTAACCAATACCAAACTATTAATAAGCAGGAAATTAGGTGTTTATTGATGCAAAAATTACAGTTAAATAGCTAGTTAATAGTGTTTTTTTGTGCGCAAAGAAAACTAAAATAATGACTTTATTCATCACTCTAGCACCATTTTGGAGAGTATCATGATGCATGTGCGTGTTTTCTTCTAAACAAAGTGCAGCACACACATTTTCTGCATCAGTAGCATGTGTTGTTTACATGTGACAAAAATGTGCACATGCATTCATGATACTCTCCAACATGGCGCTAGGCTGACACAAAGGAGAAGAATTGTTGAATAAATTCCAGAATGCCAGTGTGAGAGTGTCATATAACTAGGTAAAAGGAATTTCACCTTGACAATAAATAAAAATCATAGGACAGTTAAATAAATAGGTCCCCTAAAGCCTGATTACACTGACAGGTTTTATTATGAAATTTAAAAATATATATGTTCACTTAGTCTTTTCCCTTTTTCCTGAATGCTCAGTTCCATTTGAGAGTCCAGCTGCTCCTCACGATTACACAAAGATCAGCGACAAACTGAAGGACAATTTAAAACTGCACTATGACCGGATATTGATTGGTAATACTCAAACAGGTCACCGGGAATACCTGAACGATATTTACACTGATTTATTTGTGGTGGAGAATGAGACTGGCGGACGAGTGAATGATCATGAGGTGATACAGATTGAATCAAATCAGACGCGACTGACTGCCAAGGATACGCCAATCAAGTGTAATGACATGTTTAAAATTCAGTCTGACACAGGTCGACAAAACCGAAAAGTGCTGACAGTGGGGATTGCAGGAGTGGGAAAAACTGTCTCTGTCAATAAATTCATCCTTGACTGGGCTGAAGGAACAGAAAATCAGGATATAGTCTTCATATTCCCACTTCCATTTCGTAGACTTAATTTGATTAAAGAAGAATACAGTCTCATCGGACTACTAAACAAATACTTCTTCAGTAGTCATGAAGAATTGTCCTCTCTTCCTAAAGGTTACAGTAAGGTCATGTTCATCTTTGATGGGCTGGATGAATGTCGCTTTCCTTTGAACTTTAAAGAGGATGACAGCTTTACAGATGTTAATCAAAAAGCAACAGTGAGTGTCATAATAACAAACCTTATCAAGACACATCTGGTTCCCTCTGCTCTCATCTGGATCACATCCAGACCAGCAGCAGCTGGCCTGATACCCCGAGACTACATTGATCAGGTGACTGAGGTACAAGGATTCAACAATGACCAGAAAGAGCAGTACTTCATTAACAACAGCAGACCTGAGGTTGCTGGAAAAATCATCCGTCACATCAGGAAATCCAGGAGTCTGTACATCATGTGCCACATCCCTATATTCTGCTGGATCTCTCTAACTGTTCTTGAGCCTTTCCTGGCTGAAGAGAGCAATGACAAAACACCCACAACTCTCACAGGGATGTACACAAACTTCTTACTTACTCAGCAACAACAGATGGAAGTGAAATTCAGTGATAATGCTGAACCTAAAGCCAATGTCGGGTCTTTTGAACAGGTTATTCTGAAGCTTGGAAAACTGGCATTTCAACAGCTACAGAAAGGAAATCAGATTTTCTACAAAGAAGATATTGAGGAGTGTGGAATAGATGTCACTGAAGCAGCAGTGTTTTGTGGGTTATGCACTCGGATGTTTAAGGAAGAAAAGGTTTCTAAAAGAAATGTTTACAGCTTTGTACATCTCAGCATCCAGGAATTTCTTGCTGCTCTCTATGTGTTTTTGGTTAACAGAGACAGGAAAGCAAACCCATTTCTTGAATCCTGGAAAAAGAAACTGACATGGAATGTGTCCAAAAAGACACTGTTTAAACTTAATAAGACTGCAGTCAAGAAGGCTTTAGAAAGTGAAAATGGAAACCTGGACCTTTTCCTCCGCTTCCTCCTGGGCCTCTCACTGGAGTCCAATCAGAGTTACCTGAAGGAGATAGTACCAGGATTGGAGCTCAAAACAGATTCTGTCAAAGATACTGCTGACTTTATCAAAAAAACTATAGAGAAGGAGGAATCAGTTGAGAGGACCATCAATCTCTTCCACTGTCTGAGTGAACTGAAAGATGATTTTGTGGAGGAAATCCAAAAGAATCTAAGCTCAGGAAATCTTTCAGCACAGAATCTCTCCTCTGCTCAGTGGTCTGCTCTGGTTTATGTGCTCCAGATGTCAGAAAATACTCAAGAGAAGTTTGAACTTCAGAAATACAGAAGGTCTGATGAAGCACTGATAAGACTGCAGCCAGTGATCAAAAACACCAGAAGAGCACTGTAAGAGTCTTAACAACTACCTTTAGTTAATATTAATAAGCATCAAATTAGGAGTTTACTGTGGCAAAATCATAGTTAGTGGTTTGTTAATAGTGAGAACTGGACCTTAAGTAATATTGTTGTTTGTTTTGTTCTCCACACAGGCTACAGTTTTGTAATCTCACAGCTCAGTGTTGTGAGAGTTTGTCTTCAGCTCTACAATCCTTAAACTCAGTCCTGAGTGAGCTGGACCTGAGTAACAATGAGTTGCAGGATTCAGGAGTGAAGCTTCTTTCTGATGGACTGAAGAGTCCCAACTGTAGGCTGGAGATACTAAGGTTTGATTTCATTAGATTTTTTTACATTCATTTTTAAAGATCACACTGCTTAGATTTATTATATTTGTACAGTGACCATGAGAAGACATTTTTGGTTCACTTAATTTTGTTGTGGCCATGACATATTAATTTGTGTGAATGTCATATTATGTCATGGTCATGAGATCATTTTATCTAGCTAACGGCATCCTTAGGTGGTGGCCACGCAATGTGAAGTTGTGGCCTCACGATCTTGTGTTGAGGAAACAACATTCATGTCTTGTAGCTACTTCTTGTGTTGAGGGAACCACATATTTTTCTCATGGCCAAGAGTTTAATTTGTTAACAAACCTGCATGACCATAGTAACCTGGGATTATCAGAGATGGATTTAAATTGGCATTTGGCATAATTGCCAGGCATTTATACTATTTGCAAAATATATGGTAGCAAATACTAGCATGTACAGAACGTTAATTAGGTTAAGCAATACACAATAACTATAAAAATATAGCACTAACCAGTTATTATATAATTTATTATTATAATTTTAATAACTGGTTAAGGCTATATTTTCTAAATGACTGACAATTATGCCGATAAAGTTTTGACTTTATGATTGTATTTATGCCTGTGTGTGATAAATGAATTATTTTGAATTATGAATTATTATAAATGATTACAAATGAAACTACATGAATGATTAATTTCTCAATGAAACACTATAGCTAGTATTTATATAATCTATTAATTAGACAAAATAAAATGAAATATATGTTAAATTCAACCTTTAAGATACATTCTTGTAAAAATCTCAGGCATATATCATAATCAAAGCTTTATTGACATGTCAAGCATTTACAGTAGGCTGTCATTTACATTCAGAATGTTAAGTAGAGATTGAAATTAAGGGAAAAAGAATATAAACGAATATAAAAATATAACCAATAATAATAGTAATAATAATACTAGTAATAAAAATATTATGGAAAAAAGACATCAGTTAATGTACTTAAAAGACTGTGGGATGGATACAAATGTTTTCTTGGAGGCCTATTTTAATTGATGTACTTTATGTAACATTTCTTCATGATAAACTTTATTCGAATGCTGGCTACATTGGGCATAGACAGCATCACCTACGGTTAATTTAATGATTTAGTAATGTATTAATTTCTATAATAATTAATATAATAATTTCTTAATTCATAATAAAATATTAATAAATCCATTTCTGATAATCCCAATTTACAAACAGAGACAAAACAAACACAAATTTAATAAGTTGTAGCCATGAGATATGGATGTTGTTCCCTCAACACTGGATCTTGAGGCCATAAAGATGTCATTACCTTGACAAAATGATCTTGTGGCCACAACATAATATGACCTTCCCATGAGTTAGTATGATGTTTCCACAACTTAATATCTCATGGCCACTACAAAATTAAGTGAACTGAACATGTGTCTTCACGGTCACTGCATATTTGCAATTGAATTGTGTTTTTCCTTTACAGACTTTCCATATGCAATCTGACTGCTCAGTCTTGTGATATTTTGTCATCAGTTTTACAATCATCAAATTCTGTCCTGAGAGAGCTGGACCTGAGTAACAATGACTTGCAGGATTCTGGAGTGAAACTTCTTTCTGATGGACTGAAGAGTCTAAACTGTAAGCTGAAGATACTGAGGTAAATGTTTTGGCACAAAAAATGACAATGACATTTTGTCAAAATATGAGAACAAGAGAAAACACATGCTGGCATGTGATTTTTCTGTAGTTACACAGATGTCTGTATTTTCGTCCTTGAAAAATAGGACTCATGTAAGCAGTGTAAATCATCTGAGATTTGGCATTTTACAACAGCACTTACTGAGCTAGCAGTGTCAGCTAGTGGCTGTGACACCCTTAGCATCTCAGACAGGGTCCAAAATGAAAGGTGCCACATCTAGTGGTTGAAATGGGTACTGCAGCAGCACATGATCACACTAACACTGCTAATGGGATTAGCATTTATCCGCGATGGTCATCGCACATCTCAAACATTTGCTAAACATCAGACATTCACAATAACATACACAAAGTGCTGACTAAATAATTACATGATTACTAGGGGTGTGAAGTAACAAAATGCTAATATTCTCATTACAGTAATTAAAAATCTGTTGAGAACACTCTGCAATCTACCATCGTTTAGCAAGTGCACTTGCACAAACTAAATTTCAAGTTCAACACTTTTTGTTCAGTTCAGCTGTGGATGCTGCTGATTCCCCAAGACCACCATGGTCCATCAGAGAGATGTGCGTGTTTTCTTTAAAAAAGTTTCCCTTAGGAATACTTACGTATTTAATAAAATTTTACAAATTGTTTTATCAGCATAACAATTTCAGTAAATGTGTAAAAGGTAGGGGGGATGATGCCATTATAGAACAAAGTGCATTTATGTTATAATTGATTATCACGCTAAGTTATTCTCATTAGTTTATTGCAAAATGCTAAACTGGCACTGTTTTGGAGAAAAATCTTAATGCTTCTCATGGTGTGTGATGGTGAACTCTCGTTTGAGATTCTAATGGTCTTTATTCTAAACTTTGTTCTAAACATTCAAATTGTGTGTGCAACTACAGCTTGTTGTCTCAGTGACCTTAAACCTAATTTAAATGGTGATGATTGTACTGAGAGTAACTTTTATTGGTAACACTTTAGAATACGGTTCATTAGTTAACATTAATTACATTAGGTAACATGAACTAATAATGAACTGCACTTATACAGCATTTATTAATCTTTGTTAATGTTCATTTTAACATTTACTAATACATTATTCAAATCTTGTTAACATTAGTTAATGCACTGTGAACTAAAATTAATAAACAATGAACAACTGTATTTTCATTAACATTAATGAAGATTAGCAAATAGGGTAACAAATGTATTGCTCATGCTACAAAATATTGATTCTGTGTTGTTTTGATGTTTATAATACATTGGCAGTCAAACAGTTCACAATGGATACACGTAGCCAAACCATCAACTCACCACAGCTTACTTCAGGCATATTATAACAAACAGATATGGGATAAACACCCATCGAAACCACTAGTGATGTAATGATATCAAAATTTTACGATATGATAATATTGAAATATTTTGATAATATTGTGGATAAGCCCACAATACGATACGTATTGTGATATTTAAAAAAAAAAATCTAATTCTATCTAAAACACTTTGCATGTTCTTAACTAAGAAAACTTAAGTCAGAAAAAGAGACAGTTTATTGACCAGTAATGTTAACAATTTAAACCACTAACTGTGAGCAATTTATACTGCACTTTTAAGCTTTTATTTTGACGGAAATGGCAGTAGAGCTTTTGATAATATCAATACATCCCTAGAAACCACAGACATAACTAACAAGGCAGCTTGTCAGAGTAAATGTTCACTACAAAGAACAGCTTGATGATTTCATCATCTGCTATCAGGCCCTCCCACTCACTACACACAGAACTGGAAATACAGTGTTGGTAAATGGAGCTCTGAATGATGCTTACCAGGTAGCAAAAAATGGTTCTTTTGTAGCCCACAACAGACCTTACACACTCTTTCTGCAAAACCAAACTAATGTGATGTTGACTGTTGTTTGTATGTGTTTATAGATTGTCTGGCTGTATGGTGACAGAGAAAGGCTGTCATTATTTGTCTTCAGCTCTGAGTTTAAATCCCCCACACCTGAGAGAGCTGGATCTGAGCTACAATCACCCAGGAGATTCAGGAGTGAAGCTGCTCTCTGAAAAACTGGAGGATCCAAACTGCTCACTGGACAAACTCAAGTAAGTTGAGCAGGAAATCATAAGAAGTGTCTCAGAACAAGCTGTTCGCAGAACCGTAAAAGGTGACACCACATTTTACGGGCCCCATCCATGACTACACAGACTTTAATATGGCAGTGTCTGTGATCAAAGTCAATTTTGAGAGTTGTTTCTAAACACTTTATAAATGTTAGAAATGCATTGCTGAAACATGCTACAAAGACTGTGAACTATGTAGTGCTTAATTGTGAAGTTAGAAAGTTTTTCACCATTTTCGTGTTCAGGAATTTCTGGGGAGGTTAAATCGATTTATCGACTCGAAGAAACAGAGTAGCTGAGCACAACCCTAGAGCGCATTAGCATCAGTGGTTCGTGGCTCAATCGCGAGTTACTGCCATTAACATTAGTTACTGCAGCCTATGCCTTCATCATGTAAATGCATATTACCTGGTTATGATGATTAACAGCTTCTTCTGTTCTCCATATTTACATTAAGCTGCTAAAGGAGCATCCATTTAGTTTGTAGCAGTATTTAGCTGTTGAGAGAGACAGCAGCTTTCTGCAAATGGGTGTGGTTTCTGTGCCAACAGTGGACATTTGAGAGCGGACAATACTGCTTATTTTTTCAAGATTTTCATACCTTATTTTATTAACTTGCCAAGGTTTTTCATCATTCAAATTTGGCTGGGTTTTCTGTGGTTTGACAAACTTAGAACACACATTTAATTTTACTTTACACAGAGATGACAGAGATCAAAACAGCAGTTTTTTTTATTTTATTTTACAAAATCAAAATCAACAAAAACCCTTTGCAGTTTTAAATGATGCCTTATTCTTATCTGTATGATTAAAAGTCATTTATAGTTCTTGTAGTATTTGTATTTCTTTTGGTAGTAATCAAGAAAAATGTGACAGACCACACTGGTGCCTCCTTTGACCCCAGAGGGTTAAATCCACGTGCAAATCCTGGGAATACATGGCAATTCAATGTTATTTTTTAAAGAAAAAATACAACAACAAAAAATAGTACAATGACAAACTTGCTTATATTAAACATACAACTCTTATTAACATAATGAATAAGATATGTGATTAATTTGTGATTATTATTATTTTAATGAAAACACAACAACAATAATTCAAAGATAAACTTACTCAATAAATAAATTAAGAAATGCTACTTTTATTGACAAAGATTTTTTTTTTTCTGCCATCGTCTTGTCAGTCTCACTCTCGTCATGTGATACAACCAAGGGACCAATATTAACATTAAGAAAAGAAGATTCATCCTTTGGTCCAAATAAGTCGATCTCTGCTTTATTATCATTGAGTTGTAAAAAATGTAAATACATCAACCTTTTTATGTCAGTCAGTCTAAAAGCAGAGTTAAAACACTCCTATTTTTCTTTTGCAAATGACAGATAAATCTGCATATCATCAGAATAACAATGACAGGAAACATGTTTAATAAAAACATATCCTAAAGGAAGCATAAACAATGAAAGAAAATGAGGAGTATGAATGGACCCTTAAGGGACCCCACATATAAGTGGGGCTAAATTTGATAAACATTTTACAAGTTTAACAACTTAAGTTAAATAAGATTTATGGGCACTGATGGGCACCCCTTGAAGATGTAATGCTCTACAGTATCAAACATCCCACTACTGTTGTCATTGAGACATTATTTTAATGTTTAACACTGTAAAGCTGCTTTGACACAATCTTGTACTTGACACTGATTGAATGTGACACTGTGTGTATTTTCTAGTGTGGATCATGGAGGACAGATCAGAAATAGAGCGGGATTAGCCAAATGTATGTCTACAAACACATCAAGCACACAAAAACTCTAATATGCACACAGCTGTAGTCATTATTGTTGTGTTACAAAATGTCTCTGTTCTTGTGTTCAGATGCCTGTTTTCACAAACTGGATCCAAACACAGCAAACACTCAACTCATTCTGTCTGAGGAGGAAAGAAATGTGACATGGGTGAGACATTATCAGCCATATCCTGATCATCCGGAGAGATTTGACAGATATAATCCTCAGCTGTTGTGTAAAGAAAGCGTGTGTGGACGCTGTTACTGGGAGATTGAGTGGAGTGGAGATAATGTGTTAATATCAGTGTCATATAAGAGCATCAGCAGGAAAGGAGAGGGTGATGAGTGTATGTTTGGAAATAATGATCAGTCCTGGAGTTTGATCTGCTCTCCCTCCAGATACTCATTCAGACACAATAAGATAGAGACTGATCTCACTGTAGAGTCCATCAGCAGTAGAGTAGGAGTGTATGTGGATCACAGTGCAGGAACTCTGTACTTTTACAACGTCTCTAAAAACAGAAGCCTCATCCACACGGTCCAGACCACATTCACTCAGCCGCTCTATCTTGGGTTTACTGTTGGTTATCAGTCATCATTGAAACTGTGTTGATGAACCTGAATTCATACCTATAAGGCTTAGAGATGCATGATAAATCAGAAAGAATGAGATGTTATAGTCTCTTTTCTCTTCATTACACTAATACTATTCAGTGAAATAACATGTTGGACTAAAAGTATGTAATAAATCCTCATATAGACAGTAAGATCAGTGTGTGAGTCCAGCTGAGTGACAATGTGTTTCATTGCTTTTCTCAGCCTGTTGATGGAAATGTTTTTATTGTAGTGTCACATCAATAATTTTTATTATTATGATCAAAATAACCACAAACATTAAGAACATGTCATTCTTTTGTCATATTTTGTAACTCATTTGATCTGTGCACAAATAAAACACATTGTCAATTAAATTTCAGATCAGATTTTATTTCATGAAGAATATTTATATGTACACTCTTAAAACGGATGTGTTAAAAACAACAAACACTGTTATATTTTAACACATCTGTGTGTCAAAGTAAGGACAACACATTTTGTGTTAATTTCAACTCAACTAGTGTGATATTCGCCTTAACACAGGTTGACATTTTTAAAATATTTAACACATTAGTTCATCAGAATAACAATGATAAATCCACGTATATATGATACATTAGTGTGTTAAAAAAAAAAAACGTGTTAAAACAACACAACCTGTGTAATATTTAACACATCTGTGTGTCTATTTCAGGACAGCACATTTTGTGTTAATTCAGTTTTAACACAGGCAGTGTGTTAATTCTTCTTAACATTTAACACACTAATGTGTCAAAAATTACACAATATGTCATAGATATGCTATTCTTAACAAATTAAAATGAATGCAATACAAAAAAAACTTCTTTTTTTAATCTGTTAACACTGCTCAGAGTGTATTTGGTCTCACAATACAGTGTTAAATTAATGCTGAAGCAGAGTTGAACTTATTGATAACTCCACAAACAGCATCAGCAGCTTCACTCATTACTGACCAGCTTGTCTAAAAAGTTATTATTGAGAACAGAGGTTTAGATGTTGAATTTGTTTCATTTGAACTTACCATTAATGTGATCAGTGTTTGCTTTAGCTGGGCTCTTGACCCTTCATTTTCCAACATTAGTTAGCTCTTCTGGCTGCTGTAAATCTGTGTTTATAAAACATGCTTGTTATGGCAATAAAATTCAGAAGAAAACTTGGATCAGGTGTTTTTGACTGGTCATTAATAATGAGTTGCCATGTAATGTGACACCCAAAATCTAAATTGAAGGTTGCACACATCTTGCACATTAGGTATTTTGAACATCTGTGTGACTTACACACAAACATTCATCAAGAATCAGCATATGAATCTCAACAATGGTGATAATAAACTAAAAGCTTCATGCTGCAGTGCATTCTGGGTACACCAATGAGAACTCATTCATGGCTCCCAGAATGCATTGCAACATGAATAAATTATGCATCTGAATTGCATTAGTATTTTCTTTTATTCTTACTGTTTGTTTTACATTTTGCTATTTGTATTGTGACTTTTCAGTAGCTTGTTTTGTGATGTTCAAAGAATATTTTCACCGTTGTTGAGATTCATATGACAATTCTTCCTGTCTATGTGTGCCATAAACAAAAACTTTCTCTTACCTTCAGTAATTCTGCTTGTTAACATTTTCATTAAGTTGAACTCTGCTTCAGTGTTACTTTGATCACCGTGTATTTGGTCCCACAATACAGAGTTAGTGTTAATCCTGAAGGTTCTCCAAATAACGTCCCCCATCCCTTTAAAGAACTGCACATCATGAGCATCTCAAGAAATATTTTGGAAATATCATTGACACCAGAGGGACGTTCTGAGAATGCTCTGGGAACATTACATTTCTAACAGGGAAATCCATATACCTGACATGAGTGATCAACATCATCCACCAATGAAAAAAGAGGCGTGAAGCTTGTGCAGTGACATAGACAGCAATGTGATTGGATGATGTTTAACACATATTGTGTTGGACACATTGTGTTTTTTTTCTCTCTCTCTTTCTTTTTACACATGATCAACTTAAAATGACACATAATGTGTTAAAATGGCCACAACACAAAAAATGTGTTAATACTTAACACATCCTTTTTTAGAGTGTGGAAAGATGTCTGTTCTTAACTTTGACAGAACATTATCAGAATGTTTGCCCTGTTATTTTGGATGTTTCCTGTGAACATCAATTCCTGTGAACACAGCGATTACAGGACCGACCTAAGTTTGGCCAACTCCACTCAAAACTCCACTCAAAAGTTTTTGTCCCTTTGTTCTTGACAAGAAACACAGTTATTAAGACTTGGAACTGGAGATTCTCTTAATTTTGTAAGAGAGTAACCGTCTGCAGAGTGCAAGATGAACAGCAAAAAATGCTCCACTTGTGAAATGTATAAAAATAAATTTCAACTTTAAAGGGTGTGTCTTATTACTGGTTTCCTAATAGAACATTTATATGTACGTTTTATTCAGAGAACTATAGCACAACAAAAGTTACTGAAATGAAACAATTGAGAAAAATCTTGCACAACATAGCAAAGATTATGCAGTTTGCAGCCCTCTAGAGGAAGATGTTGTACTTGTTTTGACAAAATTTGACATTCAGTTTAAATAAATTAATTTTAGGATGCACTCAATACAGTCTTCTATTTCAACTTCAAAAGGTGTGTCTTGTTTCTGATTCCTAAATTAACATTTCAGTTCAGGTTTTACTTTCACCTGTCATTCAGGACACATGCTATTAAATTAAATGTTAAACAATCTTTTAAAAATGTCATTTTTTTGATAGTTGCTCATTTATTTGTTTATTTGTTTATTTATTTGTTCTGAGCAGTTAAACTGTCCACCATTCTTCAGAAAAATTCTCCAGGTCTCACACAATCTTTGGGTAAATTGTAGTCATTTTGTCTTCTAGGGAACATTTAGGTTTTTCTGAAGCTTCTGACATAATCAGCTATGATTTTACATATTGATGCACAATATCTTACTCAAGACAGTACTGAGAAATAAAATGCATTGTGTGTGATTTCTATTATTTTGACAAAATAATTAACATTTTGCAGATTCTGCAAGGGTTATGTAAACTTTATCACAACTGTGTATCTTGATGGAACTGTAAATCAGAATAAATCCCAGTCATGGGGTCAACTCTTTTGTCATTTGACAGCTAGCAAATGTTTATATTTATTTATCGATTGCCAACTGTTATTTAGAATCAAATATTTAAATGTTACTTTCCAAAATAAACTATATAAATAATAATAATTATATTGATTAAAAAAGTTATTTATCAATAATTCAGTCTTTTTCACTGTGTTCAGTTGGAGTCTGAAAAGTTTAATTATTGAACCTGATTTTTACTATTTAAATACCTTCTGAAATAACACATGGGACCAATCCTCAATGTGTCTCAAATGTTTTCTCATTATTTCCTATTATTATTTTCTTCTAGAGAAAGTCGGATTTCTTATAGTTGCTTGAATAAAAGAACTAAAAAATAAATAAAAAAAACTGCTATGGTCAATATTATTAGCCCCCTTAAGAAATTATTAGTTTGATCAGCTATAGAACAAACCACTGTTGTCCAATGACTTTCCAAATTAACCTAATTTACCTGATTAACCTAATTAACCTAGTTAAGCCTTTAAATTGCTCTTTAAGCTGAGGATTAGTATCTTGTGAAACAACTAGTAAAATAATAGGCACTGTCATCATGGCAAAGACAAAAGAAATTAGTTTGGACTTGAGAAAAATTTTTTAATGTTCATAAAGATGGAGAAGGATACACACGTTTATCAAAGTGTTTCCAAGTGTCAAGAACTGCAATGAGATGCAATATCAAGAAGTTTAAAGAGACCAACACAGTGGAGAACAAGACGGGCAGAGGCAGGAAGCAAAAGATTTCAAAAACTTTGGAAAGAAAACTGGTGAGAGAGGTTTCTAAAGACCCAAGAACAATTGCCAAGACACTAGTGAATGACCTAGCCAAGTCTGGAATTGATGTCTCAACAAAGATAGTCACTAGAGTCCTGCACAGGAATGAACTGCAAGAAAGACTCCACTTCTGAAGAAGAGACACCTCCAAGCTGGAATGAAGTTTGCTAAGGACAATCTGGGGGAATGTGATGCATACTGGAAATGTGTCCTTTGGTCAGATGAGACAAAACTAGAGCTTTTCGGCCATAGAGATGTTGCCTATGTTTGGAGAAAGAAGGGAGAGGCATTCATCCCCAAGAACAGTGTTCCCACAGTGAAACATGGTGGTGGGAGTATAATGTTGTGGGGATGTTTCAGTGTGTTTGGAAATGGGAATCTCGTCAGGGTTAAAGGAAACATGAAAAAGGAAAACTATAAGAAGACAACCCCAGACAGTCTGCAAGAAAACTTGGTTTGGGTCGACATTTTGTCTTCCAGCATGATAACGACCCAAAGCATACCTCACTTCTGGTGAAGAAATACCTCCAAATGAGCAAAGTGAGTGTACTTGACTGGCCTGCACAAAGCCCAGACTTGAATCCAATAGAAAATCTGTGGGACACACTAAAGTCCAGAGTTTGTGCCAGAAGACCAACAAATCTGGAGGAGCTTGAGAGATTTGCTAAAGAAGAATGGGCTGTCATTCCTACAGCAAATGACCAAAGGCTGTTATCAAGCAAAAGGGATACACTACTGACTATTAACATCAGAGAACTAATAATTTTCACCAGTAGACTTTTTAAAATTCTTGGTTCTACATGTATTTATACTTGTATTACAAACCCTAAAAGCTTCCTGAATAAAGTATTATGTTTAAAAATGTCTTTCTGTTAAAAAACACTATTAATAATCATAAAAGAAAGGAGGAGTTTTTTGTGGGTATTCACAGTTTTGTTGCTTTCCGGCAAAAAGTCCTTGAAAAGTTTCAAAATAAAACCTTAAGTCAAGTGTGGTCAGAAAGGAAGCCTAGCATTTTCCACTTCTTTTACACTTGTGTATATAAAATTGACCTAACAATTATAAAAAAAAGATTAAGCATAAAAATAAGAGTCTTGTCCATATCTTTTTTTTTCACAGATAAAAGAACATCTCTTTTCCTTATATTAATTTCAGATCAACTCAACATAGTAAACAAATACTCAACATCAATCCAAAAATATTTCACATACATACCTTCATAAAAAGATGCAAAACAGTCTCACAACCCCCTGAAAAAAACCCCCCCACAAAATGTATCATCTTTTTATCTCTTGAGAAATGTATCGTTTACAATAAGTTTCACTAACTTTGATTGTGACACAGAATGTAAGTCCAAATAAAAAACAACTGATTTTCTCAAAATGGCTATTCCAGAAAAAAGTATTACCATTACCATTTAATAAAATCTCTTTTTTAAATGTTGATTGCTTAGATTCACTGAACCTTGTAAAAACCTTGCTGGCATTGCATCAAATGTAATGTATTCAAAAATTGTATTAGACGTAACAAAATCAAGCACATACAAACCTCCTTGATTATACAAATTACATCAAATATTTTTATTTAAGTAGTGCAGCTTGTTTTGTTCCATATGAAGTTAAGCAGAATTAAGTACATTTTTTAAGAAAAGATTTTGGTACATCTAATACTTTAGCAGGATATATTAAACCGTTTGGGACAAAAGAATCCTACCTTTGAGTGATAAATCCCTCATGAGCCACGTATCAACTTTGTTTTTCATTTTCAACATAAGGGGTTGGAAATTAGCTTGTACTCAGTTTGACTGATCTTTACAAATATTAATACCAAATTAAGTTGCTTCCTCTTTAATTGGAATACATTCAAATTCAGTAAAAGGAATACTTAGTGGAAAAAATGTATACTTTTTAATATTTAAAAATAAACCTGACACTTCAGAAATTAATTGAAGACATTCAATAATTTTCGTAACCTGTGATATACTGACAGCATTTCAATCTGATGCCTTGAAAAGAGTCATTATGTAGATGTAAGGCCATTGTTTGCACAACTAAAAGTAGAAAGGGAGTTGCCAGATCTTCCTGTTTAATACCTCAAGAAACATTAATTTAATAAGTTGTTCCTCATGGAAGTTTAACTGAACTATTACTATTTCATAATTTTCACAACTCACACATGCATGTGATGTCCCCAGTGCAGCAGGTAAGCATGGTGTATGGAAAAGCTTACAATTTACAGTTAGAAATATTGCATTATATTGTTTTTGTTTTCAGGAAAAAAGATGATCTGAACACTTGTCTAATTTGTGGCTTTACTTTACATTGAAACTGAATCCAAATAAAAAAACCGAATAATAATTAATGACACACAGACGAGGGCTTGAGCACAGCTGATTGGGGCCGTATGAAATTGTATTCCTAAAAGACAAGAGCATACCCTATATATATTAAGTGCGTTTTTGCTTGAAACAAGCAAAACAATCTCCCAGTGGGGTAAACAAAATAATCTTTTTTTTGTTAGAAATAAGATTTTTAGTTTACTCCACTGACAGTTTATTTTGCTTGTTCTATGTAAAACTCACTTAATTTTGGCATGTTTTTTTTTTGAAAACAAAAAAATAATTAAAGAAACAAAAATGTAAGAATTTTATTTGATATTTTGTCTTGAAACAAGACATAAATCTAAGTAAGAAAAGTATTTTTGCAGTGTACAGTTGAATTGGATCAACAAAGGTCAGTCAAGTCAGCTTTATTTATATAGCGCTTTTTACAATACAAATTGTGTCAAAACAACTTTACAGTATCAAATGGGAAAGTAATATATCAATAATTCAAAAGAAACTTTAAACAATTTTAGTTTGAGGAAATTAATCAATAGTTCCAAATTAATAAATTGTTTGTCCCCAATTTAGTTGTTGTCCCCAACTGAGCAAGCCATAGGCGACAGTGGCAAGGAACCAAAACTCCATCTGTGACACTGATGGAGAAAAAAAACCTTGGGAGAAACCAGGCTCAGTCGGGGGGTCAGTTCTCCTCTGACCAATAAACAAATAGTTTATACTCCCATACAGACCTGTAGAGGTGGTCTATATGTACTGACCCACCATCTGGATACAAACTGGATCAAGGAAAACTGCAGTGGCCAACTGTTCAGGATTCATCCTGGATCTGACCTCGGAATAAGCAGGAGACAGACAATATTAGCATAGATTCCATTTTTTCTTGCATCAGGTGTTATGGGAAGTGTTCCCGGTTCCAGCAAAGTCATTGGTTAATTAAATGAGATTAAATATATAAAGGAGGCAAAAAGTAACTCTTTAACACATTTTCTTGGAAATTAAAAAGTAATGTGTTACTTTTCTAGTTATTTGAGAACAAATATTATTACGTAACTTGTGTTACTTGTAATGCATTACCCCCACACTGTATATAAGTGAATGACAGGGAAAAAAAAATGTTTGTAGAGCAATGATGAGGAAATTGGGAATTCCAGTTTCACACTGGGTGTGCGAAAATCCAGCTCATCTATTGACTTCTCCAGTGTGCCACAAGACATAGCACAACTCAGAATAGAGATTGCAACACTGCATGAGCAACCTGGTGTGTGTATGTTATTGGCATGCCTTTGATGTGCATCACTTTCATTAGTGTTTTGAAGATTTGACCTAAAAAACCATACACTGTCCATTGTACTATACCTCATAGATGACCTAAGCGTCACTTTTTCCTTCTTTAAGCTGGTTTGAAATAATAACTATTGTAAAAGCATACACCATGGGATTTCAGACTGTTCCCTGGCTGTGTCCAATAAGAGTGACATTAAAAATTTAGAGATGTCAGAAATAGTTTGACTGTACAACACAAGTAACTAATAACTTGTCAACTAAAGAAGCAAAAGAAGTCTATTGCCATCACAGATTCTTCTGATGAGGACCATGTGTGAGCAGAAATGGAAGCAAGAAGACCAAGACTCCTCACCTTCTATAAAACTAATTCTATCTAATGCACTTACCATATTCTTAGCTAAGAAAAGTCAGTAAATTGACTTGTACCTGAGCTTCAAAGAGGACAAACCTCTGCTTATTTGTGAGATACAGTCTTAGTTTAAATTACCTTCACACTAGTGTTTTTCAGAAGAACAGTGAAAGTAATAAAAATTAATATTTCATAGAAAATTATTTTTGCTTTACATTATAGTAGAGGAATTACAATACTTGACCATGGGTCAAAGGCTGCACAGGCATTACTTCCTTAGGTGACCTGGGGGTGGTGTAGGAGGACTACATAACTTCCCTAATTGAGAAACTTAATTTCATATGTGCTAATGTTTCTTTCTGTCTTCCTCCCCCCTCAGAACAGCCTAATCACCTTTTTTGTCCAAGGCCAGAGTGTGCTGATCAAAAGTTTGAAGCTAACAATGGTTAGAGATCTGAAGTACCTCATACCAGCCACTGTGACTGCAGTAAACGGCAAGCAGCCATAGAGGATAAATCATAGACTGTAAAAAAAGCTGGATGACGCGTCTCCCATTCATTCCATTGTAGTAAAGTGAAGCCAAAACATCTTTAATATGGTCACTGCCATACTGGGGGACAGAGGCATCACTATGCTTTCTTGAAAAACTTTTGTATATCCATGTTCTCTCGCTGTGTGTAGTATGTACGTATGTGTGTCCACAGGAGTAGATGCAGCGGAGCGTAAAGTAGCAGTGAAAACGTGGACTGGATTTTCAGTAATGTGGGTGTTCCCTATAAACAACTGGAATGGATTCAATAACGAAGCGCTGACGCTACCTTAACAGATTTATGATCAGAAATAGTGACGGGTTTATATTATTATGTATTTATTTAAACTCATATTAGTCCATCTTTATATTGAATTTGTCTGCAAATTTTGTAGAAAAAAGTAGAATAAGTAAAAAAAAAAAAAAAACTTAAATAAACCCCCACCTATTTTAGGGGGGCTTAAGAATATTTTAGAGAGGCTTCAGCCCCCCTAAAATAGGCCTAACGACATCCCTGCTGGGGGAAATTACATCATTTGGAGCCAGAGTCTTGCGCACTAGAGTTTCGTTTGGAGTCTGCGCAGTAGTGCCGCGAGGTGAAGCCGTGGTATCAAAGTCCCGCCCAAATCCCCGCAGACCCAATGTCAAGATCCCAATCATGACACCACACCCCGTTTTTATAGTATCAAATAACTACATAAAAGCAAACTTATTAGAAAAACGAACACTTGAACATAAAGAAGCATTATAAGAACTAATTCAAATGCTGGAAACCATCTTTGGAAAAAAATATTCGATGTGTAATTTAATTATTTAGTTTGCCTCACATCCCGTTAGATTACATGGAAAGGGCGGGGTTTATGACCTATACTGCAGCCAGCCACCAGGGGGCGATCAAACACCTGTGATAAATGCTTCAAAATTGAAGTATAGTTCTTCAGAAAGGCAGGAAAGCTCCAGTTCAAAATAGAATCCTAAAAGGGGATTCACTTTACTGCTTAACAAGGAGAAGGAAAAAACTGACTAAGCTGAAGGAAGGAACTAACTTAGAGGGAGGTGGTGGTTGTCCAAAGATAGAAAATAGATGGTCCTTTGAGCCAAACAAACTTAAGTCTTTATACAACTTTGTATGCACTAAGGTCCCAATTCTGATTGATGGGTTCCCACCACTAGATAGTTTCACTCAGACCACTTATAGTCTTAGAAACTATTCTAGTATTTGATGAAACTATTGTTAACCTAGTGAAAGAAACTCTAGAAGAAGAAGAAGAAATATTTGGAGAAATAATACTTGAGAGGATATTGTAGACAATTCAGATAACAGCACAGTTATTATCACCCACATGAAGGAATTCATCCCAGAACTGCAAAGAGGTGACTCCTACTTCAGCTGGCTGGACAGACTCTGGGGTGGATGTGGAACCTGGATTTTCACCATTGTCATACTGATGATGTTAGTTATGTGAGGTTACTTTCACACTGCAGCTGAATATGGGCCAAATTAGATTGTCCAACTTTATGAAGACTGAATGTAGTCTGTGTTTCCTATTATTCATTAATACATCAGAATCAAGAATGTTAAAATTCTGTCTTGCTGTGAAATGCTACAATGTACCTGAAAGATTGAGTCAAATAGTGTTGAACGAGATGAGATTTGTCAGGGAGTATCCATTCCGGATAGGAGTGAAAAGATAATTTCACCATGCAGGAATGGTGAACGAAAATGTTCTGGAATGTTTCTTTTTCCCTTTCTGTGATGGTACAATGAGGCGTCTCTCTCCTCTCTCACACAGAGATTCCAGAAAATACATGGGTAATGTGTTCCGGGAATAGTCCTGGGATGGTTGGATTTTGGTTCATTCATACTGCCAGTGATTTTCCGGAATCTGTGCATGCGTTCACACACAACCCTTAAAGACATGTGACATTAGGACATTAGACTTTAATGTGACACATATCGTACACTAAAGTGGCAAGTGGTCTCTGCTTCAGTGTGGATAGTAAGAAGATTTGCCTTTGAAACATCCGCTAAAAGAATCGCACAATAACGTGCGTCGTCACTTCTACACAGCCTTTACGCCATTGGTTCTGGCTTTTGTTCACATAGCACTCATTCCGGGACTGAACCCAGCAATTTCCCACACCCGGAATCATTCCCGGGACGTGTGGTTGTTATTATTATATTATACATTATTTTATATAATTTATTATATAATATTTATATAATATTTTATAATTATATAAATATTATATTATTTATATAATTTATTATATAAAATAGCTGAATGAAAATAGCAAATAAAAAAAAAAATAAAACCAAACAAAAAAGTGTGTACATAAATGTGTTGTGATAATGCATATACATTTTTAAAATTCAAAAAATAAATATTTGAAAATTTATTCTGACAGCTTCTTTGACTGAAAGTGCTCCCATAATAATTGAATACAGCTTCACTGTGGTTACAATATATTTTATTAAATGCTGTCATAAACAGAGAATTGATTGTATTCATGATACAAAGATGGTGAATTATCATTGTGTTTTAATATTTCTGCACAAAAACTATAGATATAAATTAACAATGTTCTTCTTGAATCATGTTTATATTTCAACTGAAAGATCATTCTGATAGCAATAAAACATGATTGATAAGACTCTACAATAAAAAGACAAATGTAGACACACACAAATCAGAAAAATAAATTAAAAAGCATTTATTCTGAGATTTAATATTTCAGAAGTTGAGCTGCAGTATTAATGTCATGAAGAGACTCTCACTGTTACTGATTCATCAGCAGCTCAAAGCATTATGGGTAGAATCTCATCAGTCTGTTCTCATTCATCAACACAGTTTCATTGATGATTTATAACCAACATTAAACCCAGGATAGAGCGGCTGAGTGAATGTGGTGTGTTGTGTGTGGATGAGGCTCATTGTGTCAGAGACGTTGAAGAAGGACAGAGTTCCTGCACTGAAATCCACATACACTCCTACTCTATAGATATCATCATTCACTCCTGTTCTACTGATGATGGGCTTCACAGGGAGATCAGCCTGTATGCTATTGTGCCTGAATGAGTATCTGTTAGGAGAGCAGAACAAACTCCAGGACTGATCATTACATCCAAACACACACTCGACATCCTTTCCCTTCCTGCAGATGCTCTTATATGCCACTGATATAAACACACCAACATCTCCACTCCACTCAATCTCCCAGTAACAGCGTCCACACACACTCTCTCTACACAACACCTGAAGATGTGCATCAAATCTGTCTGGATGATCAGGATACGGTTGATTCTCTTTCACACGTGTCACCTTTCTCTTGTCTTCAGACAGAATGAGTTGAGTGTGTGCTGTTTTTGGATCCAGTGTGAGAAAACAGACATCTAAACACAAGAACAGAGACATTTACAACACAACGAAAATCACTACAGCTGGGTGTGTGTGTGTGTGTGTGTGTACCTGGACCAAATGTCCCCACAAAATTTACTAGTTTTACTATCCTTGTGGGGACATTTGGTCCAGGTGAGGTCCTCATGAGAAAACAGGCTTATAAATCAACCAGAATGAGTTTTTTTTTGAGTCTCCTGTGAGGGCTAGGTTTAGGTGTAGGGTAGGTGTAGGGCCATAGAAAATACATTTTTTTACAGTAGAAAAACCATTACGCCTATGGAATGACCCCATAAAACATGGAAACGTGTGTGTGTGTGTGTGTGTGTGTGTGTGTGTGTGTAGACATACATTTCTTTGGTCCTGCTGTAATTCTGGATTCTCCTCCATGATCCACACTAGAAAACACACAGACACATTCAGTCATTGAAAACAGTGTTGCTAAGGTACTCAGGGTGTTGCTATGTGGTTGTTGGAGTACTTCAGTGGTTGCAGTGATGCTGATAACATGTTCTAGGTGGCTGCTATGCAGTTGCTAAGGTACATGGGGGTTGTGGCTATTTTGTTGCTACATGGTTTCCAAACAGCTAGTGTGTGATGCTAACAACACTTGGGGATTTGGTGATATGAAGATTATCAAACATGTTATCGTGACTACAGTCTGTGAAGGTTTCCTCTGAGTACAGTATCCTGACATGCAAGTGCTATTAAATATCATACTGTTCTGCTTGGGTTAAAGAGATGAAGACACAAAGAGATCAAGATCAAGCCTATGGATGTCAGTTGTCTACTATTAGGTAAACATCAACTCTCCTGCAGCCCTTCACTTAGGTCAGAGGAGAACCAGTCCAATACTGAGGTTGAATGAATCTTCTTAAGAAGAGCTGCTTTAGAGCTGAATCACATCCTGTTATTGGTATTAAACTGAATACTATGAAACATTATAGAAATGAAGATAACTTGACTTGGCTTATTTTGTGGGGTAGTGTAATTTTTTTCTCGCCATGTTTTCCTCTTTGGCTCCTCCCATCTCACTGACAGAAAGTTGATCACAAAAGCTAAGAAACATTTTCCAGAGTGCTGTCTGTGTCACAACTTACAATTTTGTTGAGACTGTTGTGAATTCTTATAGTTGAGTTTTTTTTTTTTTATTTGAATTATATATGCCATATTTGTTGTATTTCACTGTATGCTGTTTTGTGCCCAGGTAGGAATTAAAGTTCTGTTTTGTTGTTAATTTGTTTTGTTTAAAGCAGTTTAGTTCATTTTACTCCTCAGACCAGTGCTCTTTAAATCCTTCATATTGATGCACCATCTAGAAACTCATAGACTTGTATAGTTATACAGAAGCAGGGACACTGAAAGTTTAAACAATAAATCCCAAAAACTCCTCCAGGTTGACATACTTGAGTTTGTCCAGTGCATAGTTTGGATCCTTCAGTTTCTCAGAAAGCATCTTGACTCCTGATTCTCCTGGGTGATTGTAGCTCAGATCCAGCTCTCTCAGGTGTGAGGGGTTTGAACTCAGAGCCAAAGACACATAACCACAGCCTTCCTCTGTCACCATACAGCCAGACAACCTACAAACACATACAACAACAGCCCACATCACATGTTTGTTGTTCCTTTTTATTTTTAACTGAAATATATCTTTATCTCATTTGAAAAGAGATTACTGATTCAAAATCTGTTGTTTAAATGCATGAGTAAATCATTTACACATTTTTCTGCATCCCCTAATCTGAAGTATAAACAATTCATAACTTGTAAATGTGTTACACATCATTTGTGGATCTTTCTCACATGTTAAAAATGATCTGGTGTGTACAAGGCATTTACAACTCATTCTGATCCTCAGCACACTTCCTCAAAACATAGCTGGCACAGCTGGGTGAAGTAGCGCTAAATAAGTGGATGTAGGGTATGGACCAATCAGTAGTTTATTAAATTAACAAATAAGTAGACTTCCCCTCACCCAACCCAACACTGGGTGCCGCAAAGTCTTTAGATAGGCCTGGTAACCATGGCAACCAGGATGCTTCTGGCACACCAGATAAACTTTACGATCCAAAAGAATGTATAGAGACTCTTCCCCATCCTGGCTGTCCCTAAAGCAAACACATTCTTCCACTGAAAGTGACTTATTGGCTTAATTCTTAGACAAACCTTTCTGTGAACTGACACACGTCCCCATATATCAGTGTGTATATTACGACTGTCCATGTCTTTTGTCTTTCTTATTTTATAACTGTTTTATGCATGTGTTATGATAGAATGCTATATAGTGTAACCACATACAGTATATGTCAGTATTTGCGTTCTTCAGTTTTCAGTCTTCTGTTCATCTCAGTGCCTTTGGTGCTTTCACCCTCTTCACACGTGTCTCATCTTCTGGTTGCCAAGTCCCGAAGCCGGCGCATCAGCGCCAGGCAGGACTTGAGCATGAATCATCAGAGGTTCTTTTCAGAACCTAAGAAGATGATGAGTTAGGAAGTCTTCTGGACGTTTTAAGTCTGTGCCAGACCTTGCCAGGCCTTGTCTTTCCATTCCCCAAGGATCATCAGATTTTGGCTGGGTCTCTCTCTCAGCCCTTTTGTTCTTTGTTACATCACTGGGAAGAAACTCCCAATCACCACAGAGTCAGGACATCTTGGAGGACACTCTTCAAACCGGGAAGAACATGATCACAAATCCAAACCCTTGAAACCATCAAGACTTTCATTTTAGACTGCATCCGGACACAACCAAGGCAACGCAAGTATCGTACATTTAACTAAACAGAGGTTTAGCATAAGCTATAGACCAGTGGTCTCAAACTTAATTCCTGGAGGGCCGCAGCTCTGCACAGTTTAGCTTCAACCAGCTCCAACTCACACCTGCTTGGGAAGTGTCTAGTTTCCCTGAAGAGCATGATTATCTGGATCAGGTGTGCTTGATTAAGATTGGAGCAAAATTGTGCAGAGCTGCAGCCCTCCAGGAATTGAGTTTGAGGCCAATGCTATAGACCCATTGAAAAATGGCACTGATGGTTTCACTAAAGGTTTACTGACTCCCTTCATAGCTTCATTTTCCTTTGTTACGTCCCCCTCTGTAGTCTAGAGCAGTGGTTCCCAACCATGATCCTGGAGGACCCCCAACACTGCAGGTTTTCCATGTCTCCTTAATCAAACACACCTGATTCAGATCATTAGCTTATTAGTAAGGACTCCAAGACCTGAAATGGGTCTATCAGACAAAGGAGAGATAAAAAATGTGCAGTGTTGGGGGTCCTCCAGGATCGTGGTTGGGAACCACTGGTCTAGAGGAGTGGAGGACATGTAACAAAGAGAAATGAAATTAAGGAGGAAGGAGAACACACTTCAATCCTCAGCCCTGGAGTGAAGACTCAACACAGTTCTTTAAAGTAAGAATGTAGCCTCCATTTATTAAGTGATTAACATAAGTTGAACAGGGAAAAAAAAAGTTTACATTGGAGTGTGTAGCCTAAAATAATAAACAAAACAGAGCTAACTAAGGATTAGAGAAGCTGACTAACCTAAATCCAAGATGAAAACCAACAACATAAACTTCCCTCAGCTCCCTCTCTTGCCAAAACCAGGAGAAAAGGATATAGAAAAACAAAACAGGGCCCTCACTCTCTCTTAAAGATTATTACTTAAAGAACTATAGCTCACAGCCCTTCTTAGCTACCCACATGTGCTAGGTAAACTGGTTAGCTACACACAGTCAACGGATAGTAATAGATTTTCACAATACCTTTTAGTTACCCACACAAGGATTCAACTACTAGGTAGCACTCACAACTGGGAATAAATTTGTAGAAGGAAAAAAGAAACATGAGTCTTAAGATGAGCAAACAAAAAGTTTCAGTCAAGGGCTGGGGAAGAAGTGATCCTTCTCAGCAACGTCTGAGGGCTGCAGTTATACTGCCAAACTCTGTCTCAGGCATGCTCACAACGAGCGGCAGCTGGGGCAATTAACCTGAGAGAGATAGCGACGGAGAGAGGCAGAAGGGAAAAACAAAACAAGAGCTCAACAGCCTACCAATCAAATGTCATAGGGCGTAACACCTTGTTTTCTCTAATGCCTTCTCACTTGCCCTTCCCCCTGTACGAATGTCTGTATGTTTGCTTGTTTAGATTAGTTATGTGTTTAGTCCTTAGTTAATAAAATTACATGAGTTTCTGATTCTGCCTTGCAAATTAATGTCACTTTACGGTTTCCGATTCAAGCTACATGTGCTAATGCATTGGTATATGAGAAAATAATTTTTTCTGTGGCCAAGAAAAATAGTTTTCTTTGAATACATATGAATTTACCCTGAATGTTTGCTGGACAAACAGGTCAACTGATTGTAATGCGAATTCTGTTTCATCAGGATAATTCTTTTAAATTATCCAAATATTATAATTAATTTTAACGAGTTTGATTAATTATTAATATTACCCCTTTGAGCTAATTCACGACATGGATAACCATTTTATGTTCCACAAAGGCCACCACAGGAACCTAAGGAGACCTGAATCATCTTCATGGATGTGAAATTGGTGGAACACAGCTTCAAAATCTGGCATAAAGGCAATTCTTTCTTGTCCGAATCTTGTAATGACACCTAAAAGAGTACTTGTGAGGTTGGGGCCTTGTAAATGTTGATGGTTCAATGACATCCATGGATAAGATGCTCCGCAATCAAAAACAACTCTCAGTTTATGTTTGACAGGATGGTACATCTCCTGATGAGGTATGTTCCATATCTTGCCATTTGTTCATTTGTGATTGTCTTCTGTCAATTCAACAGCATAGTCATTTCGGATGAGACTGTTCATGAAGGATGTATACCCAGCATGAAACGCCTGGTTTCTGATGAATTTTCTTTTCAAATTCAGAAGGTCCATTGACTTTACTACTAATAACTTGCCATGGCTCCATGACTTCAGGCACATTAGCTCCTATTAGAAATCTGATTTCTGCTTTGATGCTAGGGAGACAAACCTCCTTAAGATACAACCATCTCTCCAAATCCTTTTTGCTGTGGAATGTTGCCCATGTGAACTGGAATTGTTCTCTGTGTAAAGACGTAAGGAAGTTGGACAAACTGATCACCATTTAGACAACTAATTTCCAACCTAGATACTATGTGAGTTTTGACTTCATCTCCCATTGTTCTCAGGAGTATATCAGTCTTTCTTGCATTCACTTTCAGTTCGGACATCAACGCTTCTGTACAAAAAGTACAGAAAAGTATGTACTTTTTGATAAAGTACATGTTTTTGATCAATTTGAACACAGAAGGGCCACCTCTCATCGAGGAGCATTCAAGTAGGGCTTTAATATGCCATGGAGAGAAATATAAAAGATTTTAAAATAAATATGGTGTGTAACATGATTCATTTGAAATCAAGGGTTTACAGATCACAATGCAAACAGAAGAAATCTCACGTTACGGTCATCATGATCGCAGATGACATCATCCAGGGTCAACACTGTTCATGAACTGCAGTGTAAGGTTAAATATTTTACATTTTACCAGTTTAATATGGAGAGGGAATGAAATGTAGACCTTTGTTTATAACCTACACTGTATGTGACATCAGCATATTTAGCTGAGGTTTGTATGTTAGCATAGCATAGAGCATAGACAAGATTAACTGCTTGATCAGATGAAAAAGGCCACTTAATGAGAGTATGACCACCAGAAAATGAATGTTAAATAATAAAATAAATAAATAAATTCCAAATTCCATTGCCAATCCTCTCAGGATACCTGGAATCAGTGTTACAGTTACCTCGGCACATCGTTTTATTATTTTTGTAGCATAAACACCATTAAAATGACGAGAGCTTCAGATCTTCCAATGTTTTTCTATGACGCTGAAACCTACAGATGCCCGATTCCATCTCCATGCAGCTGATACTCAACTGCCATTGGCTCATCTGTGTTCTAGGGGTGGGGCTTAGCGATGGGTCAATTTTTGCTGTTGTTCTGGCATGCATTGAGAGCAGATTAAACATTTGTTGACAAAATTCAATGGTCATTTATTGTGGTAGCATGTTCTTAATTGTTTTATAGAAAACCAGTTACCTCAGTATTTCCAGCTGACAGTTTGGACTCTTTAGTCCTTCAGAAAGAAGCTTCACTCCAGAATCCTCCAGGTCATTGTTACTCAGATCCAGCTCTCTCAGAACAGAGTTGGAGAATTGTAGAGCTGAAGACAAACTTTCACAGGACTGAGCAGAGAGATGACAACCACACAGTCTGCAAAGTGAACAAAACAAGAAGCCACATTAATTTGAATTTATCTGATAGATTATATAATTGTTAACACTTTATTAACACATCATTATCATATGAATTGACAGTTTGATGACATTTGTAAGCATTTCAATTTACACTAAATAAGTATGTGTTAATCATTTGGTAACATTTAATAAGTTTAGTAGTTAACATTAAGCACATTATTTCATATTTGTGATGCGATCTGGGAAAACCTGTCGGATGCCGTGCGGGGACCTTTTCAGGAAATTCAAAAAATAGGTTGAATGTAAATTTTTGGTCAAAATTAGGTTTTCATTTAATTATTATTCTATAACATCTTGTCTATCATCTCTGAAAATATCTTGTCAAAATTCAGTTGTTTAGTGCAGTAAAATTGCGATTTATTGCAGCAAGCAGAAATGACAGTGTTATATAAACAGTGATTGAACAGTTGTGCTCATGAGCTCGCATTTCTACATGTAAACTACAACTACAAGTACATTATTCATGCTATTTAAACATACAAGGGGTGATCAAAAGTTCGGAGCCCATACCCATAATAAAAAATGGAAAAAAGACGTTAGTCTGTTTGTGTAATAATGCAGTATAGCGCTACTGACATCTAGCGTTAAATCTGTGAAGTGAAAGTGAAAGTCGTCTCACTTCAAACTCGTTTTCCTCAAAATTCTATTCCTGAAAATCATAGCTATCAGCGAACTTCAGATAGCTATAACTTTTGTTACGAGCTATGGACAAAATAAAAACCCAGCTTTCGTGTGGCATCAAAAACCAAAAAAGGTAAAATTTCACCATGTGTTGGGTTTTCCCAGATCGCATCACATTTATAGATATGTGACTATATATTAAGTAGCGATTAGTTAAACATTATTTAATGTCTGTTAATGATTATTAATAAGTTATTATAAAGTGCTACCCATTTTAAAGCTATTATAGTTCATTAGTAATTTACAAACTGTAGTTAATACATAAATAGACTATATACAATAGTAAGCTCATCATTGATTGGCTCTGTAATTAATGTGTTTAATTAACTCATGTAAAAAGTTCATGTTTTTTAAAGTTAAAGTTTTGATGACAACTGCAGATCAGATTAGGTCACAGAAAATCTGAAAATATCATAAATTAAGTGCTTTTAACAAGGCTTTATTGTACATTAATTGCATTAATATTCACTGTTCCTAAAATGTTTACAAATACGCTAAGCATGCATACACACATTGGGTTTCAATGTTTTATAAGGACGTTCCATAGAATAATGTATTAATTAAACTGTATAACTGTATATTCAAACTGTTCAAAGATGTCATTAAGGAAGTTTGGGTATTATTTCATTCTCAAAACTGGAAAACTGTATTACAAAATTCCAGGTTTTCCAGGATAGTTTTACTCTGTTTTCTCATCAAGTTTTTTGAGTAGGCACTCCCCACCTTGTTCTTGGAGAAAATGCCAGTGATACAATGATGCTACAATATAGACAAACACCTATGCATCCACATATCTGAACATAGTGATTCAGTGAATGTGAATGTCAAACCTCAGAATATTTTCTGATGTTCAACGTCTCTGTAATAACTTTTTGTACCCTTCATAATCTGGACAGGTAAAGATTACAAATAGCATTTTGACATTTGTTTTATTGCTAATAAAAAAACTATTCACTGAACAGCAGTCAGTTACTCACAGGGCGTTTCTGCAGCATCTCATAGCTGGAATGAATCTCTTGTAGTCTTCTTGTGATGAAGTAAAGTTCTTTGGGCTGAACTCATCCAGAACTTTCTCTGACATGAGCAGTACATAGGTCAACACTGTGCACATTGAAGATGAGAGTTCTCTTCCTGGATATTTATCTGAACTAATGTGACTCTGGATTTCCTCATATAATGAATGATCTTTGAGCTCAAGTAAGCAGTAGAATAGGTTGACTGCAGCTTCATCTCTGATATTCTTCTTTTGTAATTGTTTAATGTATTCTGTTGTTTGTCTGATGCTATCTGTGGTGTCCTGAGGTTGTTTGATCAGGCCTTTGAGCAGGTTTTGACTGGAATCCAGTGAAATTCCAAGCAAAAAACGAAGGAACAAGTCCAGATGTCCTCTCTGACTCTGCATTGCTTTATCAGTGGCACTCTTTGTTATTTTGTGAAATTTGAAAGTTCTAAAGAAGAACCGAAGCTTTTGTTTGGCTGTAGGTTGTGAATCTTCAAAGAAAAACTGAAGGTCTTGCATGTTCCTGTTCAAGTAACATATGAACACATGCAATGCAGCGAGAAACTCTTGAACACTTAGATGCACAAAGCTGAAAACCTTTCTCTCGTAAAGCCCTTTTTCCTTCTTAAAGATCTCAGCGATCATTCCTGTGAACTCAGTGTCTTTACCCACATTAATACCACATGCTTTCAGATCTTCCTCATAAAACACAATGTTTTCCTGCTTCAGCTGTTCAAATGCTAGCTTGGCTAATTTCCTAATCATTTTTCTATTTGATTGTAAAAGCTTTGTACGTTGTCTTTCTTCTTGTTTATCGTACTTCTGGTTCTTCATGTTCATCTGTATCAGCAGGAAGTGGATGTACATTTCAGTGAGTGTTGTGTTGACGTTTTCTGCATTGGTTTCAATGAGAATATGCTGAAGTACTGTGGCTGTGATCCAGCAGAACACAGGAATGTGGCACATGATGTATAGACTACGAGACGTCTTAATGTGTTTGATGATTCTGTCAGCCACAGCCTTATCTGTGATTCTCTTTCTGAAGTACTCCTCCTTCTGTTGGTCAGTGAATCCTCGCACCTCAGTGAACAAACCTACATATCGAGGAAGGATCTGATTGGCTGCTGCTGGTCGTGAGGTCACCCAGACCAGAGCTGATGGAAGCAGACTCCCTTTGACCAGATTTGTGAACAGCACATCTACAGATGATCTTTGCTCAACTGTGTTCAGTGAACCACTTTTAAAATTGAGAGGCAGGCGACTCTCATCAAGTCCATCAAATATAAATGCAAGTTTAGATTCTGTATATAACTTTGATTTCTCCAAGTCCTTCAATTCAGGATAAAATCTCATCAGAAACTCATGAAAACTGACCTCTCTGTTTTTAATCATGTTGATCTCTCTGAATGGAAGCAGAAACACACAGTCTATATCTTGACTAGTTTTATCTTCTGCCCAGTCCAGGATGAATTTATGTACAGAAACAGTTTTTCCAATGCCAGCAACTCCCTTGGTCAGCACAATTTTCTCCTCATTGTTTTTCCTCAGTTCATTAAATATATCTTCACACTTGATTGGTTTGTCCTGTGATTTCTGGGTCTTTAGAGCATCATCAATCTTCAGAATCTCATGTTCCTGATTGACATCTTTCATATCTCCCTCTGTGATGAATAGTTCTGTGTAAACAGTCTGGAGATCTGTGTCATTTTCTTTGTTGCCCTCAAAAATATATTTTGCTTTCTTCTTCATTTTGGTTTTGTGATTTTTCAAAAAGTTTTCCAGCTCTATAATTAAAAACAAATAAAAAACATTAAACAAATTTGACCTTATTTAATAACTGGATAGAATTGAAAATGTAGTTTTTGTAGTATGGACTGTGAAATCAGATGCTTTTGAAAACGATGATGCTTTTTAATGTGATGCATATTGTACTAATTAGTGTTGCATAATATATGGGTACTAGAAAGGTATTGCAATACCCTGCTTTTAAAAATGATATGGTTTCTCATTTTATTAGTACTGGTACTTTAAGAGTGACAGCTGTAGTTTCCGGTGTTTAACAGTAGGGGGCAGTGTGTGGGAAGTGTTCTGCTTCTATGGCACATTGAGTGCGTGGTGAGTTCGCTTACATTGCTGACAGTCAGGGCAAGTCCTCGGGCTTCACAAAACCCGTCTGTAGGAAATGTTATAAACCAGTGCAAGCAAAGGGTGCCAACACATGAAAATGATTTCCGTAAACAAATAAACCTTTGTGTCACATTCCTCTTTTGTAAAATGAGACCATTTTTATCCATTTAGCCCAATGTATATGGGAATGGGACTCTTTTGAATTCAGGTATGCCTGAACTCGCAGAATAGAGATGCCTAGAGGGCATGTTGCCTCCCTTTAAATAAAACTTAATTTTTTAAATGATACAAAGAAAATTATTTTTTTCCCCTAGTTACTGGCACCTAGTGAAATCAAAAGAAACATTTTGCAGGGCGCTAGCCCAAACAGATCTTAAAAACAGACTTTCAAAAAAAAAATTAAAAATCGAAATTAGACTTTTTATTTGTGTTTATCATAAAGTTATGAACAAATACAATAACAAATTGTAATTATTCCACCCATGTGTTAAAATCTAGGGTATTTTCTGTGAAATTAGATTTTTATCAATTTACTCCAAAGTATGTGAGTAGGTTTAAATTGAGGTAAAACCAGAAAATTTTCTAAAAGATGCCAAAGAGCTTAAGGGGTTAAAGTGCTAACTCTATAATTGTCAAACACAGCTGTATGAATGAAAAACAAATAAGAAAACAGTTAAGGATGAATAAAAAACAAATGATATTAACTGTTAATATGATTAACTGATATTAATCTGCAAGTTCATGGTAATGTTCTCAAATACATTATTATTGCACCACTAACACCAGTGTGCTAAAGAATACTGAAGGTCTTGTCTCAATACATCTTACTAGTAAAGGTCTGCGCTCAACTGAATACAATATTGTTGGTGTTTTTTTAAGTAGATTTAATTTTAAAATAATCAAATAACAGTGTCACTCTGAAGCAGTTTACAAACTATATTGGCTGCCAAACTAAGAGAGTAAAATGTAAATATATATAAAAAAATGTTATATAGAATAATCAAGCTGTGCTTCAGAATGTATATTTAGCACATTAAGCTTCATCTGCAGTCCTAGACGCATTAGACTGACTGAAGAACATGTTGAGACTCTGTTTTCCTTGCTAAGAATCTGAAAATGGCCCAAGAACTTACTAGAAAATAGGTGAAATTGAGAATACAAGAGAATATATAGGAACAAGTTCTGGTTTTCATGTCAATGTTCTGTTAACAAAACAAGGTTCTATTATGAACTAGTGTTTATTCAAACAAAACTAAAAAGCTCAGCAGCTGCAACAATTTTATTTTTTTAGAAATGGCACAATTTTCTGATAAAAATATATTTTCTGATTTATTTTTGTTATTAATTTTAATTTTAAAGTTTAAATAGTTCTAATTGTTCTTACTTATAAATAAAAACAAAGTTAAATTATTCAATGACTTTTCCTGTTGTTATTTTTTCCCCCATAATATTGATTCGGTATTGGTATCATGCTATTTAATTCAGGTATCGTATCGAAGTCAAAATTTTGGTATCGTGCAACACTAGTACTAATAGATATCAATGTTTATGGTGGTATGATGCCTGTTATGTGCTCTTCACACTGTTGCTAATTAGTAGACTCTTAATAATTTACAGTTTCAGTCCTCTAACTTTCTATGACTGAAAATGCCATTTTCAAATGTATCTGGATCAATGGTAGATCAGTGGTTTTCAAATCTGTATTGGAAGCCCCCCTGCTCTGCATATTTTGCATGTCTCCCTCATTTAACACACCTGATTCAAATCATCAGCTCAATAGTAGAGACTACAAGACCTTATTTGGTTGTGCCTAATAAAGGAGACATATAAAATGTACAAACCAGGGGTGCCTCTACTGATGTAGATGTAGCCTGAATAGTTTTGTGACAGTGCCACCTATTGGTTAACATTAATAAACATCACATTTTATATACTATTGTAAACTGGGTGTTACTGGTTACACACTGTTTTTTTCTATATATTTGTATGAAATCTGCTGCTGATGTGACAGCCCATGTAATTGGTGTAGCAGTTATATTTTCTCTTGTTTTCATTGATTATTTCATTGATTTCATTATTTACTTGAGATTTGCTCTGTATCAGCTCCAACAGGAACAGATGTGTTCATATTCTCCTTAGTCTGAGCTGTGAGAAAGAGAGAGAAACAAATCACACAATCACATCAGCAAAGACCGAAGGTTTATGTCATGCATCACACTGGTAAACAGTCACATTACAGTCACTGAATAAAAAGATACCTTGCTTGTGCTTGTTCTCCAGCTGTTCAGCCAGATTGTTCCGCTTCATCTTTCTCAGGATGCCAACCATGATCTTCACAGCTTCTTCTGGTCCGAAACACGTCACCATCTTATTCACTGTTTTTAACCTATCTGCATTCTCCATTTCAGACACTGATATACACTCATGATCTTGCTCTAAATGCCACTGAAACAGCTCCAGATCAGCATTTAACAGGCCCATCAGTGAGTCCATGAGCAGATCTTTAACAGACGCCATCGTCCTTCACCGATTCACAGCTGCAGGACAACAAAAAGATCTGAAGTAATTGTACTCTTAACATGAGGATCTAAGTGCTCAAATGTTATTTTAATTATGTAGCTCAAGGCATGAGTTCATACTGATCCTGTAATATTTACTTTCTGTTTCAATTTGATGGCATCATTTTTGTTCTTGTCAGTGAACAACAGCGGTGTTACAGTCGTATAAATACACAGAGCTACATCATAGAACTTAAAATCATGAAACGATATTAAATAAAGTCTGTTATCTGAACTTACCGTCGGTTATGGTCCTTTCTGATGGCTTTTAGCGTCCTGCTTCTTCTCAGTTCTAAAGGAAACGTTGAACTTCCTTGAAATTGAGGAAGAGAGAGTTTCTCAATTTCTTACTTTCTTTTTTTTTATTGCAAATGCTGAACAATTAACATTCAAAGCATATTAAAATGTTCAGTCAAAATATTAACATGTTTAGAAAGGGGAAAAATACAATAAAATAACAAGGGGGTATACATTAATAATCATAAAAGAAAGGAGAAGTTTAGTTTTTTTGAATGTATTCACAGTTCTGGTTGCTTTCCGGTTTGAAAATCCTTGAAGAGTTTCAAAATAAATCCTTAAGTCAACTTTGGTCTGAAAGGAAGCCCAGCATTTCTCACTTCATTTACACTTGTGTATATAAAATTGACCTAATAATATGAGAGATTAAGATTAAATTAAGATTTAAAAAAAAAACTCAAGTCTTATCCATATCTTTTTTTTCACAGAAATTAAATCTAATTTTAGATCCACTCAACAAATACTCAACATCAATCCAAAAATATTGCACATACATACATACATAAAAAAAAAAAATTGGTTAGTTGGATAAATTATATGTATCATTTAAAGTACATTTCAGTAAATATGTTTGTGACAAAATGGTTATTCCAGAAGTACTTACATCGATATGTTGCAGGGCAGTGAATCAAACATCTAAAAAAATTATTATTACATAATTTTTGATATCAGAACCATTTAATAAAATATCTTTTTTTAAATGTTGATTGCTCAGATTCACTGAAACCTTGTAAAAACCTTGCTGGTATTGCATCAACTGAAATAATGTATTCACATGGAGGTATTGGAATACCAAATTTCTCTAAAAATGAATTACATGTAAGTAGATACCCCTCATTATTTATCAACTCTGAGACCATTTGTGTATCATTTTTCAGCACAGTTAGTATAGAAAATAGATTTTGTTTTTAATATTTAACATTTTTATTATTCTATACTATATGCATATGGGGAGAAAATATGTTTTTATTAAATAATCCAATATAGAAGAGAAGAGAGGTAGATTACGTATTTGTTTTATATTCCAGCACAAGCACCAACCCAAGAGATGACCATCAATAAGCTCAAAGAAGAAAACTCTTTTTTGAAATGTAAAGTTAATTTCCTAGATGAAAATACAAAGATGTGGAATATGAGAGGGATTTTCTTCTGAGCAGTTTAACCTAAGAACTGAGGTAAGAACTGTCCAGAGTCTTAATTATTTGTCCACATTATTATTATTTAATTATTTTTATTAATTATGATTATTATTATTATTACTACTATGATCATGATTATTACTGTTGCCATTTTGTTCTGAACTTTTTTTTTATTTGCATCAGTGAAAAGCTGGTTTGAAATAATGCCTATTGTAAAAGCATACACCATTGGATTTCAGACTTGTTCCCTAAGCCTCCCCAGCAATGCACATTTTACACATCTCCTTTATTTAACAGCTAAATGAACTCATCTGCTGTACACAACTCCATTAACTGAGCTGGCTGTGTCCAATAAGGGTGACATTCAAAATTTCGATAAGACTTCAGAAATAGTTTGACTGCACAACAAATGATTCTTCTTTTTTTTTTTTTTTACAGCTCTGTCAATTAAATGAAGCAAAAGAGTCAAAGAAGGCTATTGCCATCACAGATTCTGCTGAGGACCATGTGTGAGTAAAAAGGGAAGCAAGAAGAACCTTCTAGTTCCTCTAGCTGAGCTGCTCCTCGACTCAGAATAGAACGAATCAGCAGTTGCTAGCTGCACCTATTTATACCCGGATGTCCGGGGCAGGGACAGCTATGCAAATTCTGCACATCCAGTTTCATTGGCCTTTTTCTCAAATCTTTCAGAGGTGTTTGGGCTCCCTAGAGCAACCCCTAGTGTCGTACATTCGACACAACATCCAACGTGAACAACAGAAAGGGAACATTCAAGGGAACATACAATTGTTTTATATATTATTAAGTACCATTTTATTTGAACAGCGGGAGAGGACCGAGCAGCTTTACTGTACAATGATGTGTTAATTATTTACAATTAGTGATAAACCTACTATAAGATAATGAAATATTGACAGACATTAGTCATACATGAATGTTGAGACTGCTGAGACTGGGATTGCTTTCCAGGTGTCCCTTGCCCCTCATGTGATCTTGTCATGACCCTTGTCTGTGTGTCATGTTTTGATTGGTTCCTTGGTTGCATGTGTCTTGTTCTCATTGGTTGGTTTTGTCAGGTGTCAATTTGCTTTAAAGCTGCTTTGCAACAATATGTTTTGTGAAAGTGCTATACAAATAAACTTGATGTAATCTAAAGAGAAAATTCATTATTATTATTATTATTATTATTATCATTATTATTATTAATAATGATAATAATAATAGATTGATGCATTTATATTCAGGAGTACAATAGTATTATTTTAATCATTACATTCATTTATTTGTTATACAAATAATTCATACTGTGATTGCTATTATTATAAATTCAGCAGATAGTACATATTTTAACATATCTTACGTATTTTAATAAATTAGGTAAATAAAAAATATTTTTGTCCATTAATATATACTGTATAAAACAATAAGTCAATAAATACAACTGATCACAAAAAATATAATTTTGTGTTAAAAAAAAAATAATATTCCCCCAAATAATTAAACATTATATATATATATATATATATATACACTATCCTCCAAAAAGTTTGGAAACGCCCAGGAAAAGTGGGGTTTTGGACAATATTGACATGAATCCTTTTTAATTTGTAAACATTTTGCACTGATAAGAGACAACACAAACTACATAAAAACACATTTTATCACATAAACAGTTTATACATAGAAAAAAATTATTTTCATCAAAATATCCATCATTAGCAGCTATTACAGCTCTGCATAATCTGGGCATCTAAGCTGTCTGTTTATTCAAATATATTCATTGACTTGATATACTACTCCAAGCCTCCTCAAGGATTGCCCAAAGATGATTCACACTGGTCGGACACTTCTTACAGACATCATGCTCCAGTTCCTCCCATAGTAGCTCAATTGGGTTGAGGTCAGGTGATTGGGGAGGCCATTCCATGACAGACATGATGGTCTTCCATGATAATATCAAGTTACTTTAATGCATTTACATGCTGATATCCAAAAACACTTTGTGTACCTTTTTTTCAGAGGGGTGTTTCCAAACCTTTGGAGGGCAGTATAGTTGCACTTGTAAACACAACATTAAAATCCACACTTGAAGATTTTAAGTTTGATTTTTAGCCTGATTGCACCTCTAAGCAATCAGGAAGATTAGCCTAGCGGTGCCTGAGGACCGAGAGTTTGTAAAATTTCAACAAATCACGTCTCGGCATTTCCATCTTTTACATTTTATGACAGCCCAATCAATTTTCGCCAATTCTCATTTTTATGAGAGCCAATCACCGTGGCCCTTTTCCAAAATACCGATCTATGCCGGAGCATGCGCATTAAGGGCGCTTCCCATCGCTCACTGCGAATTATTTTATTAAGGTATAGTTTTTGAGAGTTATTTTGGAGAAAAGCCGCTGTTGAATCCATCTTTGAATTTATCGACTTGGGAATTTAATCGAGGTAAGATTAATTAACTAGCTGGGTAAAAAATAAGAAAAACCCTGTAGGGGTGAACATTTAATAGTTTTTTAAATAATCTTCTTCTTATGTGTACTTTTAACACCCAAAATGAATGAGTTTTGTGTTGTATTCTAGTGTTGCACCTGTTATAACAGTTGACTATGTTTACTAACTGATAATAAACTTGTGATTGTGCTAAATTACTTCTATATGTGCTGCTACCACTACTACTATGTATTACTAAAATATACGATGAGATGAAATGTGATAACATTTGTAAATCAGCAAATTCTAACTATATAGGGATTTTTATAGTAGTGAATTAAAACTACTTACAGTGATATGGTTATACCATTTATTGAATAGTTAGAAATTACAATTTATTAATACAATTTTATTTACTCTAGTAATAGAAGATGGCTTCCAAACACAAAAAGCACAGGGCTATGGGTGACGAGGAGTGGATGTCACGTCTACAAAAGTTTGCTGCTGTAGGGGTCTGGCCTTCTGAGGCAGGAAACAGGCCATCACCCCGCCAAAGAAAGTGGCATGACCTGTATCTGAAGGTAAATTTAGATAAAGTTATATGTGTACAATCTTAAAACTTAAAGGTATGTCATATTGAAAGGGGTCACATTCTTATGAATATTACAGATTGAAAAATGTCCAGTGCAGTTGAGGGGGACAAATGTCTTTGTTTGGAGGCACACAGACATGTAGTTGTGGATTCCATACAACAAAGGTATCAAAAATCTTTTCCTAAAATTATGAAGTGTTGTTTTTTTTTTAGTCTGTATTATTAAATTTCATTTTCTCCTAACCTGTAGCCTTCCAGTTCAGTGTCCTCTTCAATGACACCAGGTCCCTCATCTGCATCACCTGTTGCATCATCTGCCGGAACACCGGGGCAGATGGCAACACTGGAGCGGACAGCAACATCTGGGCAGCTCACACCCCACAAGCCAACTTTGACTATGGCATCAGTAAGTAATGAGGATTTGCTGATAATGATATTTATTTTTTTGTATATTCAAATACATGCCTTTTAATTTCCAAGGCACATTTTAAGATGACTTTTTAAAAAACTTCTTTCAGTTTATAAAGCTACGGTTCGGTGGGCCTCAGGGTGCTGCTTTAAAGCCAAACTTGAATTTGGGCAGGAAGCATGCAACCAAGGTAATGTAAAGAGAACTACAGTTTGAATTTGATTTTACAATCATATAATTCATATAATACAATCGTATATTATGCACTCTTTTTCTTATGCCTGGGTATGCTTGTTAGGCCACTGTTATTTTTATTCCATAAATATATGTTGAAATTATGTTGTCATTACTGTAATTCTTTATAAGGACAGAATAATATTATATATAATGTTGTAAACTGTGGACATATTCTGTCAGCCCATCAGTTGCACTTCTGATTCTTCTGCCATGTCCAGCACTGTCACAACTGCCATGACAAGGAGGACACCATCACCTGCCCGCAGTCCCAGGATGTACATTCAGACCGTCTCAAATCTGTCTCTTCCTCCTTCTCCTGTGTCCACAACCACCTCCTCGAAACCATCTGTAGCTGCCAGAGCTGTGAGAAACTCTTAAATTTTGTTTTTTTCACAATGATACTTAACTTCAAATAAGCATCCTTCATAAATGACTTGCAATCATGCATATATAAAATTACCTTTTTTTTAATTTATAAAGGAAGTGTCAGCTGCCACCTCCTCCTCTACTCCTCTTGCCCCTGTGACCTCTGCATCTGCCACTACCACCTCTTTTTTTGCCACCTCTGCTGCTCCATCTGCGGTTGATCTCTCAGCTCAGCTTACTGCTGATATGGTGACTGCTCCTGGTTCAGAGCCTGGCTGGCTGCCTGCAAAACTGATGAGGACCATACCACCTCAGGATCAGAAGTGGATTTCATCTGCTCTGTGGAAGAACCAGCGGCTGCGCACTGACCTGAAATTGTGGTATGATCCACCAGAGCCAGCGCTCATTTATCATCAGGCCCCCACTCCAGAACGTTTTTTCACACACCGGCTTCTCTTGTGGATGCCATACCACCTTTGGAAGGTCAGGCTATCCTGTCCTGTGTGTGGAAAACAGCTCACAGGTTATGGAGCCCACAAGAGAGCCCACCATGTTTTGGATGTTGATAGGTACTACCTGATGATTACAGAGACTCTCTGGTGCAGTTCAGCTGGTTGTAAAACTAGTTACATTTCCACCAGTAAGACCATCTTGGACCAGCTGGATTTGGCACACAGAATGGAGTTCCGACTGATCCTGACACAAAAGTGAGTAGACTGAAATTGTTTAGCCTGTGTCACAAATGTTTGTCATTCAAAAATGCTATAAATCAGTTGTTTTAATGTTTGGCATTTCGTAATACAGATATGCGGGTGATCCATTTTCTGAGGGAGAGGACCTTGGGTAATAGCCCCAGCGGCTTGGTCAGGCAGGTGAAGGAAAACCACAGCGAAGAGTGGCTTAAGCGTGTTTGTCGCTACCTTGGCGCATGCTCAGACTTTGTTGCCCAGCCAAGCCTGCTCCCTGTCAAGTTCCAGGACCCTCCTGAGCCAGTGGCTATTCCTTCCGGTGGATGCTCTCTGTTTATGGGCGAGACATCTTAAGCAGTCTGGATCACATCAAAGCTAGCATAACGTCCACCTTTGGCAATATCTTAAAAATGGATTCCACAAAAAAGGTAAATATTTTTAACTCCTTTAAAAAAAAATTAAATCCTGCCTCACAAACAAAAGTCTAAAATACAACCTTAGCAGCACAGACACAAAAAATTTAATTAATGTTTTGTATATATATTAAAAATACAGTATTATTTCAGTATTTTCCATACAAAACATATTTGGATTTTTGGGTACTCACTGTCTTTTCTGTGTGACAGATCACCAAGAAGCTTCTGGCAAATCCAGAAGAAGCAGGTAAAGTGCATTCAGGATGAAGCAAGTATACCCTTGTACACTGTAACTGGCACCACTACCAAGGAGGGCATTGTCTTGCCAAACTACAGATGTGCAAGAGCATCCACATCACTTGAATCATTCCACTTGCATCTGAACAGGTTTATTCCAGGTCAGTATGAATCACTTTTTATTTATAAGCAAGATTACATATTTTCAGTTAAACTTTATATCATTATTATTAGTAGTAGTGTTACTACTAGTAGTAGTAGTATTGTTATTGTTATCATTATAATAATTGTTGTTATTATTATTATCCTGGAAACACTGACACAGTCTGTCAAAGAACCAAACACAATTTAACCTAACAATATTGCTCATATTTGTACTATCTTAAGGAACGAGTGCCAACAGCTTGAATTTCCAGCTGTACCTCCTAGAAGGCCTTAACAGATGGAACCAGGACCGTGAAGCTGCATCTCTGGCCTCCATCCAGTTAGGCCTCCATCGCTTCTCAGCTACTCAGGCGACCTTGTTCACTGTGTCAACAACTACAGTGTCAAGGTGCTCGGAAGGAAGCTTGTCCCCTCTTTTCAGCCACCTACTGTTTACACTGGTTAGTTTAAACTTTCCATTACGAGGCTATATTCTATTTCATTAAAATAGAATGATCTTTTTATGAATTTTCTGAAAAGTACATATTTCTCTATTCTATTTTCTTGTCTGTCTCAGGGGAGCTAATAGGTATACCGCCAGACAGGGAGGGCCTTGCAGGATGTCCAACCTGACTCAGAGGAGACTGAGCAGATGCTGGAAGATGTAGGCACAGAGGAAGAGTTGGAAGATGAGGGCTTTGAAGATTCTGGTTTGGACCCAACCATTGGGCTACTGGACCCTTCCTCTGATCCATCACCTGTCACCACCAGCTTTGCCATCATTTCAACTCCCATCTCTCTCCAGACCACTGCTGGACCTTCAGGGCCTGCAACTGATATCACTACAGCTGCACTTGGGCAACAACTGGTAATTTTGCCTGTCCCATTTATTTTTTTCATAATTCTGTGTCAGTGGACTTCCCAGTTGTTCTAGATAATTTAGACTTATATTGTGTTATAATAATTATTATTGTTGTGTACTAATAACAATAATAATAATAATAAAACAACAACAAGCATCATTATTGTGTAATAATAATAATTAGAATTTTGCATATCATTTGTATATATGCATATGTACACTTTTCAAAAACTCAAAAAAAATCCACAAAAAAAAAATCCACAATGCAATCATGAAATAGACAGAAATGAAAGACAATGAAGAAAAAATCTGAAGAATACATCAATGAATAAAAGCACAATGCAACAGATAATCTGTAATTAAAATCCATTTAATAAAAATGTGTTTTTAAAAGAGTATTACATTTTCCAGATTGGGCATGCTGGTACCACCTCTGCTGCTGCTACTCCCTCCTTACTGCCATCACCCGTCACCCTTCCAGCACCACAAATGGCAAGTCTTTTGTGACATGTTGTATCAGTGGTATCATTCTTGTGATTGTATTATTTTGATGTTTATTTCATTATTATTATTATTTTTTATTATTACGTTTAACAGGTTGCAGATGAGCACACCACTGCACTCTCTTTCCCAACAGCTGTCCCACCAGCCTAGCCTCTGCTCCTCTTTACTCTTCAGTCATCTCAGCCTCTCTTTCCTCTACTCCAACTACAAGTCCCTCTGGGCTACCTGCCATGACTCCAGCAGCACCACAGCAACAGCTGGTAGGTCATTTGTGACATGTAAACAGTGCAAAAGATGTGCTACTTTTCTGCCTGTTAGATTGTTTTAAATTTATTTTTATATATTCACATATTTACCAGGCTGTGGATGAGCGTTGTATCCCAGGGATGGACAAAGTGGACAGCCTGGCAGAGTACTTGGTGGGACTGAGGAATGAAACTGGACAAACACTTAATTCCCAGCAGGCCAGTACCATCATAGCTCTGTGGCAGAACCTTCAACCCATATGACCAGCAGCGTGTGATGAGTGTATGTTTGGAAATAATGATCAGTCCTGGAGTTTGATCTGCTCTCCCTCCAGATACTCATTCAGACACAATAAGATAGTGACTGATCTCACTGTAGAGTCCATCAGCAGTAGAACAGGAATGTATGTGGACTTTTACAGTGTCTCTAAAAACAGAAGCCTCATCCACACAGTCCAGACCACATGAGATGAGACACCTCAGAGAGAAAGCACACACTTTGCAGATCGCAAGTTTCATCAAAGAGAATTAAATCGCAAATATATTAATCATCCTTTTTGACATGTGTAATACATTGTGTGATATTGTAGTCCGTGCATAAATGGGTCGCTATCAATATGCAAAGTATATAAATCATTTTGGATGCAGCTGGTGTTGGATGTAGGGATGCTAAATCTGCGTTTTTTCCACAGAATTGGGCTGATTTTAAATTGTTGCAATGGGTTGATTTACTCCCGTGGGTTAAAAGTTTTAAATATTGCATAAATGACATTTGATTGAAATGTGATAAAACGGTGGTAGATATCAGACTATGTTCACACTGCCAAAAATCAGATTTTTTCATTAAATGTGGCCCATGTGTGTTTTTTGCATGACAGTGTGAACAGCACAAACCGCATGGAATCTGATCTTTTACAATCAGATCTGAGCCACTTCAGTATGTGGCTCTAAATCCGATACAGGTCGGATGTTTCACAATGCGACCTCAGTCTGAACAGTCAGATCGGAATTCATGCACACACCGTCTTCTGTAGCCTTTTGAATTATGTTCCTTTTTTGGAACAACTTCAGGGTGAGCAAATAATGACATAATAAAGAACATTAATTTTTGGGTGAATTATCCCTTTAAGAACTGAACTTATACCCTCTTTCTTTCCTGGTCATATGCTTTCTACTACCCTGAGGTATCTCACTGAAGGTGTTGCATTAGGCACATAAATAGATGCATTTTGTTTGTGCTGATTATAATGTGTGTGTCCCTGCCAGGGTGTTTGTGGGCAGAAAGTTCACTGGTCTGAATACAATGCTAATCTATCCTCATTTTCATGTGCATCATTCAGCACAGTTATGATGCAGCCTCATATTGGTTAGTGGGTCTTTGATTAGCTTCATCTCAGATACTACCTGTTTGCCAAATATTTGATCAACGTCCTTGCTTGCATCTACCAGTGTTTTTAGACTCATTTTACAAAATGGTCACTTTTTCCATTTCAAGCTCATCTGATGATTTGTTTCTTCACTTCTGTAATGTGCTCTTTCAGGATTATTGTTTGAGAATGTGACCATATGACCAGGGGTGGACTTAATTGGGTTAGGGTATAAAGGAAGGAAAGGAAATGCCATGATGTCTGGTGACCCATACTCGGAATTTGTGCTCTGCATTTAACCCATCCAAGTGTGCGTACACGTACACACACACACACACACACACACACACACACACACACACACACAGAGCAGTGGACAGCCATATTGCTATCACTGCGGCTGGGAAGAGTTGGTTGAGGGTCTCACCTCAGTCGTGGTATTGAGGGTGGGCAGAACGCTGATCAATCACTCCCCACCGACAATCCCTGGCAGAACTGGGACTCAAACTCGCAACCTTTCAGTTATAAGTCCGACTCTCTAACCATTAGGCCACAGGCCGGCTGCCCTTGCTCTTACAGTTTATATTTTTTTAATCCCTTCATTACCAGGAGTTAGGCTAACTTTTTATTTTTTCCAGATCATGAAAGAAGGTAAGGTAAGGGTACATGAATTCATGCATGAATACTGCATAACTTCATGCATTAATATCTCATAATTTATCAAGAACCAAGATGAGTTCAAAGACTTTCATTCATTAGTTCATGAATAAACAACACCTTAATACATTAACTAAGCTGGGTACATCATCATGATATATTATTTATTATGCATGATCATGATTGTTTACTTTGTCCACAAAAAAGGTCTTTATCCACTTTTGATAAATCTATGCTTATGGTACATGAATCATAATGAATTCCTGAATTTGAGCATAAAAATAGCATTATTTTGTGCAGGTGAGACTACTTGAATTATTAAAAGAATATACAAAAATTTACATGCATGCATAAAGACTACCCAGACAGCAAATTTCATCCGGTCTGATTCTGGCCCACACTTCTGCAAATCCGCAAAACGGACTTGGGCCGGTGTCTTTTGGCACAACGGGCCAATACCGGCACACATCTGGGCCAGCACTGGGCCAGCTCCGTACCTCGGCCCGGATCCGCTCTGCGATAATAGACCGTGCCCACTGAAACCAGACACGGGCCGGATCCGTCTAAGACTGTGATACAGGACTGAAACGGATGTGACTGTAACGTGGATTTGCCGATTTGAAAACGAATCCGGCAAAGAGTCAGCTGCTGTCTGGGTAGAACTGTATATCAACTAATGTTTTTTTTTTCTTTATAATGACAAACAAAGGCCTTGGTACAGACGGGGAAGAAATGGGTAGATTTATTACCCACGGTACTAACACATCAGAGTGACATTTTCCACCACTAAATTCTCTCCATTTAAGATATTAATGGGTACCCAGACAGCAAATTTCATCCAGTCTGATTCTGGCCCACTTTTGGCACAACGGGCCAATACCGGCACACATCTGGTTTTCCGCTCATCTGGGCCAGCACTGGGCCAGCTCCGTACCAGACTCGACCCGGATCCGCTCTGCGACAGTAGACCATGCCCACTGAAACCAGACACGGGCCGGAGCCGTCTAAGAATGTGATACAGGACTGAAACGGATGTGACTGTAACGCGGATTTGCCGGTTGAAAACGAATCCGGCACAGAGTCAGATGCTGTCTGGGTAGGCCCATGGGTCAAAGGCCGTACTAGCATTACTTCCTCAGGTGACCTGGAGGTGGTGCAGGAGGACTACAGTGTATCTTTCCTAATTGAGGAACTTAATTTCATATGTGATCATGTTTCTTTGTGTTTTCCTCTAATCACGAATCTGATCGACAGTTATAAGCTAACAAGGGTAAGAGATCCAAAGTACCTCGGGCCAGCCACTGTGATTGCAGTAACCAGTAATCAGCCACAGTGGATACATGCTTAAAGAACATATCCAGGCAAGTGTGTTGAGGCAAGTTGGAAGCTATGCAGGAGTTTGGACATTCCTGCTGTAATACTATTTCACTTGCTTTTTTCAACTTCTGATGCTCATTTATGGTTTATGTATTGCAAGAAATCATTTTAATGACAAACTTTTTACAGTCTTGTTAAATAATATTAAAGCTAGTAGTCAATTAGGATTCAACCTAGAAATCTTATTTATTGGCAGGAAATGCTCATAATACCATATTTCAGGCATTGTTTAGATACAAGCTAGAAAGGGAAGAGTAAGAAAAGTGAATACAAAGGTTTTTTTATTGAGTCAAATAGTGTTGAATGAGATGAATTTTCAGCAGTCGCTTGAAAATTGTCAGGGAGTATGCATTCCGGATAAGAGTGAGAAGATCATTCCACCAGGCAGGAATGGTGAACAAAAATGTTCTGGAATGATCTTTTTCCCCTTCTGTGAATGGACAATGAGGCGTCTCTCCTCTCTCAAACACAGAGATTCCAGAAAATACATGGGTAATGCGTTCCGGGAATTGTCCTGGGATCGTTTGATTTTGGTTCATTCACACTGCAGGCCTGGCGAAACATACAAAGTTGAAAAACTAATGGAATGCATAGTTGATATTAAAAACTGGATGACTAGTAATTTCTTATTGCTAAATTCTGAAAAAACAGAGGTGTTAATTATTGGGCTAAAAACCTCAGTAAGTAATAACTTAAAACACAGCCTAATACTTGATGGCTGCTCTGTAAATTCATCATCATCAGTTAGGAACCTAGTTGTGTTATTTGATAGCAATCTTTCCTTCGAACACCACATTTCTAGCATTTGCAAAACAACATTTTTCCATCTTAAAAACATAGCAAAATTACGACCTATGCTCTCAAAGTCAAATGCAGAAATATTAATTAATGCGTTCATGATCTCCAGGATAGATTATTGTAACACTTTATTGGGTGGTTGTTCTGCACGCTTAATAAACAAACTCCAGCTGGTCCAAAATGCAGCAGCTAGAGTTCTTACTAGAACCAAAAAGTATGAGCATATTAGCCCGGTTCTGTCAACACTGCACTGGCTTCCTATTAAACATCGTATTGATTTTAAAATCTTGCTAATTACTTATAAAGCCCTCAATGGTTTAGCTCCTCAGTATTTGAGGGAGCTTATATCACATTATAGTCCCTCACGCCCGCTGCATTCTCAAAACTCTGGCAATCTGATAATACCCAGAATATCAAAATCAACTGCGGGAGGCAGATCATTTTCTTACTTAGCACCGAAACTATGGAACAATCTACCTAATTCTGTTCGGGAGGCAGACACACTCAGCCAGTTTAAATCTAGACTAAAGACCCATCTCTTTAACCTGGCTTACACATTTTAATAATTCTAATATTCAAATCCGTTAAAGGATGGTTAGGCTGCATTAATTAGGTCAACCGGAACCGGGAACACTTCCCATAACACCTGATGCAAGAAAAAATGGAATCTATGCTAATATTGTCTGTCTCCTGCTTATTCCGAGCTCAGATCCAGGATGAATCCTGAACAGTTGGCCACTGCAGTTTTCCTTGATCCAGTTTGTATCCAGATGGTGGGTCAGTACATATAGACCACCTCTACAGGTCTGTATGGGAGTATAAACTACTTGTTTATTGGTCAGAGGAGAACTGACCCCTCGACTGAGCCTGGTTTCTCCCAAGGTTTTTTTTTCTCCATCAGTGTCACAGATGGAGTTTTGGTTCCTTGCCACTGTCGCCTATGGCTTGCTCAGTTGGGGACAACAACTAAATTGGGGACAAACAATTTATTAATTTGGAACTATTGATTAATTTCCTCAAACTAAAATTGTTTTTAAAAGTTTCTTTTGAATTATTGATATATTATTTTCCCATTTGATACTGTAAAGTTGCTTTGACACAATTTGTATTGTAAAAAGCCCTATATAAATAAAGCTGACTTGACTTGACTTGACTGCCAGTGGTTTTCTGGAATCTGTGCGTGCATTCACACACGACTTGTAAATATCCCGTAAATACATGTGACATACCGTACACTAAACTGGCGACCAGTCTCCGCTTCAGTCTGGATAGTAAGAAGATCTTCCATCGAAACATCAGGTAAAAGAGTTGCATAATAACGTGCGTCGTCACTTCTACACAGCCTTTACGGCATTAGTTCTGGCTTTTGTTCACACAGCGCTCGTTCCGGGACTGATCCTGGCCACGCTACTACACACAGAATCATTCCCAGAATTAATCCCGGGATGTGTGGTTGCTATTATTATATTCTACATGGTTTTTATATAATTTATTATATAAAAGAGCTAAATAAAAAAATAGGAAAAAACTAAATAAAGAAGTGTGTCCATAAAGTGTGCTATGATTAATGCATGTTAATTTTAAGATTTAAAAAATAAATATTTTAAAATATATTCTCCCCCAGCTACTTCTTGGTTAAAAGATCTTATGTCTTTCTTCTCTCTAGAAAAACTGAAGTACACGATTCGGGGCTCAGCTGATAAATTTGACAAAACTTGGAATCCCATTCTAAACTTTTTTGACTCTTTTAGTTGTTCAGTGTGTAAATATGTTTACACTTATGTAAAGTACAACATGTACTTATGAATGTGTATTTATGTGTTTTGCATGTATGCATTTATCTTTTCCTTTTCCTAATTTGAATACATACTCTATTATTTCTCTTTTGAATACATTCTTAGATTATATATATCTTTTATATATCTGTTATATTATTATTATTGTTATTATTATAGATAATGCACCCTTTTTTTTTTTGTCAGTCCTCCTGAGGGGTTTGTGGGTGTGTTGGGTGGGGGTTGGGGGGTTGGGGCTTACCTAATGTTTGTTTGACTGTGGTCTGATTCACTTAACGTGGGTTAACATGAAAAAGCGCATGTACTGTTTTTTTGTTTCTGTTTGTCTGTGTAATAAAGCATGTGGAAGTAAAATATATTCTGACAGCTTCTTTGACTGAAAGTGATCCCATAATAATTTAATACAGCTTTACTGTAGTTACAATATATTTTATTAAATGCTGTCATAAACAGAATTGATTGTATTCATAATTCAAACATGAATTAAAATCTGATCTCAAGATGATTTGTCATTGTGTTTTATTATTTCTGCACGAAAACAATAGAAAGAAATGAATGATGTTACAATAAATTACAAATATATGTTACAATAAAAACACAAACGTATACACACTGTAGTGAATTAGCTCAAAGGGGAATATTAATAATTAATCATAACTCGTTATAGTTAATTATAATATTTGGACAATTCAAAAGAATTATATTGATGAAGCTGAATTCGCATTTCATATCAATTGACCTGTTCGTCCAGCGAACATTCAGGGTAAATTCATGTGTATTCACAGAAAAACTATTTTCTTTGTCACAGAAAATAACTTTGTTAAATACTAATGCCTTAGAGCATGTAGCTTTGATCGGAAATCGTAAAGTGACATTTTGCAATGCAGAATCAGAAACTCATGTAATTTGTGCACGAGAACTTTATTAACTACAGACTAACACATAACTACTCTAAACAACATATATACATACATACACACACACACACACACACACACACACACACACACACGCATCAGGCATACATGGGAAGGCTAAAAGGATGGAGAGGTAAGGAAGGAGTGAGAGGAAAGAGTCAGTTAACCATCTCTAAAAACCATCAGTTTCTAGTTCAAAGCACAGTATACGATAGCTTAGCTCAGACCAATGTCTAGTACTAACTATTATACTTGCATTTGACCTGGCTGTGGGACCTTTGTCTTGTGAATCCTCTGTAGAAAGTCTGGATGGTTCCATTCGATGGCCTAAGTTGCACTTCCTTGAAACTCTGAGGTTTTCCCTGAGTTCGTTGTGTTCTGGAGAGTCCTCCCTCCTGGGTGAGCACATGGCTTTGTCTGAAATGGGATTTCCTGGCATTGTGGGATGCAGTGGACGCCACAATCCAGAGATGAAGCTGTAGACCCCCCCAGGTCTAAGGCTGGAGGGGGCTTTTTGTGTTGTAGCAGTTCGGAGGTTTTGCAGAAGAGAGGGCGGAACTGTGTGTTGAGCCCTTTAAAGTCTGGAGAAAGTCACACCTTCCAAAATGGGTTCGACCAATGAGAAGTCTGGCTTTCTCAGTGGGAGGTTTGAAACTGGGTCCTCATTTTACGACTATTGTTTCAGAGCCTGGCAGTTTGCATATGTAAATCACTAGGGGTTCAGACCAAAAATACTAAAGATTTTTAAAACGCTAATATGTTGCACCGTTAGCGATGTCTAATACACAGCATCTTTCAGATAATCAAAATACGAATTCAACGAGACCAAACACGATTATATTACATAGTCATCTACCATAAACATCCATAAAACAGTTATAAAACAAAAAGACAACATACCTGAACAGTCATAAAGTACATAGTGATATATGGGCTATGTGTGTTCATTCACAGAAAGGTTTGTCTGTGAATAATTAGGGAAGAGTTCATTTCTATGTGCATAATGTCTTTCCTATGGGAAGAAGTAAGTAAAACTTGCAGTCTGCCTGCATAGTTGCAGAGTCTCCTGCTAGTTGTGGGTCGTAAACTGACGTTATCAGTGGTTGCTATGGCGACTGGGTGCCATTTGCTGTGGGGGGTTGAAACCAGAACTTCGCTTGCTGGTTTAAGAGAAGATTTGTTAAAATATAACAAATAATTGTGTGTCTGATTGGTATATTTGCTACAACACACTGATCCTACCGTCTATATGAGGATTTATTACATTTATTCTGACATTTAGTATTTCGGAAGAGCTGCAGTATTAATGTCATGAAGAGACTCTCTAACATGTCACTGTTACTGATTCATCAGCAGCTCAAAGCATTATGGGTAGAATCTCTCATCAGTTAATTCTGATTCAACACAGTTTTACTGATGATTTAGAACAAACCATAAACCCAGGATAGAGCGGCTGAGTGAATGTGGTGTGTTGTGTGTGGATGAGGCTCATTGTGTCAGAGACGCTGTAGAAGGACAGAGTTCCTGCACTGAAATCCACATACACTCCTACTCTATAGATACCATCAGACACTCCTGTTCTACTAATATAATCACGCACTTCTATTCTCCTGTTGAAGAACTCAGGGATATCAGTCTCTATCTTATTATGTCTGAATGAGTAACTGTCACGAGAGCAGAACAAACTCCAGGACTGATCATTAAATCCAAAACGACACTCATCACCCCGTCCCTTCCTGCTGATGCTCTTATATGACATTGATATATACACATATCCACTCAGCTCAATCTCCCAGTAACAGCGTCCACACACACTCTCTCTACACAACACCTGCTCATAATAATCAAATCTGTCTGGATGATCAGGATACAGCTGTTTCTCTGTCACACGTGTCGCCTTTCTGTTGTCCTCAGACAGAATGAGTTGAGTGTGTGCTGTGTTTGGATCCAGTGTGAGAAAACAGGCATCTAAACACAAGAACAGAGACATTTACAACACAACAACAATCACTACAGCTGTGTGTGTGTGTGTGTGTGTGTGTGTGTGTGTGTGTGTGTGTGTGTGTGTGTGTGTTATGTGTGTGTGTGTGTGTGTGTTATATGTATGTGTGTGTGTGTGTGTGTGTAGACGTACATTTCTTTATTCCTGCTGTAATCCTGGATTCTCCTCCATGATCCACACTAGAAAACACACACAGAGACAGATTCAGTCATTGAAAAAATGTTGCTAAGGTACTCAGGGTGGTTGTTAGAGTATTTGGCAGTTGCAATTATGCTAACACGTTATATGGTTGTTAGAGTGTTGCCGTGCAGTTGCTAACACTGCATACTGTAGGATCACTGCTGACTACAGGCAGAGCAGACAGTTAAGCTCATATATTAATAAACTCATCGTAACATTGCTGGTAGGTTATAATTGCACAAATTAACACACTCTCTACCTTTATAAAATAAAAATTAAAAATGAGAGGTATTGTAAACTAAAGTGCTGTCATCACTGTAGCACACACACACACACAGAGAAACTTCAGTGTTCCCCACAATTTTATCAATAAAATAGCTTCATGGCTAAAGAGCTGCTGTCACACTGTCACCAGCCATGCCCACCTGCACATGCTCACAATCACCAGTCTTCTGATTACACTCACCTGACTTCACTTACCTGCACACTTTAAATACCCAGCAAGCCTGTCACTCCCAGCCGGCCGGATCTCAAGATCACTTACCTTGATGACAATTCCTCTGTTACCTCTGCAGTCCTTCTGCCAGTCTGCCATTTCGTGCCCGAAATACCTGCAACAAAAGGAAAGTACTTTGATGAACATCTACTCCTTCATATTGATGTTGAACTTCCACTTTTGGACTCACCTCATTATTCTGCCTCGTTTGGAAGTTGCCTTTATGTTAAATAAAAGACTGTGAGAAATGTACTTACCTGTGTCCTCATCTCTCCAATTCTGACAGAAGATCCGGCCAAAAAGATGGACTTAGCATCTATTAACGTTGCCCCAATGAGGGGCAACACAATGTTGAGCGGAGCGACTATGTTCTTGTTCCAGCGTGACACAGACCTGGAGCTCTACGTGGAGGAGTTCCTAAACATCTGCCATCAAGCCACCTGTGACAACGTCTGTGTAATGGAGGGATTTCAGTGTGGACTGGACAATGACCTCTGCTTCGTCATGCCCCACGGAGATCCCTGCTGCACCCTACAGAGTTACATCAACTTCGCACTATGGATTCGCGGATCCCTGTTCACTGTGGGCGAAGTGGGTGACAACTGCAGCCTCGTCCAGCCACACCAGTCAGACGTCACGCAGACAGACCCAGAGCACAGCCCACCGAGTTCCGTCATCATGGAGACGACTATGCCAGAACCCCCCGCAGACTGAGAGCTTCTGTCTGCTGCCAGCATGGAGCCTGTGACAACAGCGCCCACAAGTGCCATGGAGCCGAAGTTCCCATGCGAGTCTGACCAGGGGTGTGAGCCGGCAACAGCCGTTCCTGTGGTAATTCTGGTGGAGATTGATGCAGGGGAGGACTGGCTTATAGACTGGAACACAGAAATACTGCCTCCAGCCCTATCCCACCCAGCACCTGAATCATCATCATCATCATCATCCTTGCTAGACACGGACAATATTTTGAATGAAATGGACTGGAACTTACTATTCTCAGTTACTTGCGTTGACTCTGCCATTGTAGTTATTGCATTCTATACCCTCATATTTCCACCACCACAGACCTTTGCCAATCCTCCAGCCCAGTCTCAGCTGTCCTCCTACAGCCCAACGTCTTCCCCTGTCTCGCGTTATGTTAAGGTGAAGCCGCCGGACTCACACTCCACAGCCTCGCCCAAGCGGGTGGATCCTTTGGCTCTGCCACCAGCCTCTGATCCCCTCGTGCCACCTCGGCCCATCGACCTGTCAGCTTTGCTCCTCCCATCCTCTGCATCACCAGAGACCCTCGACCTTATGGCTCCACTGAGTTCCCTCATCCCTCTGGCTTTCCCTTGGTCAGTCGTCACCTGTGCGCCATGGACTTACAATCCTCTCGCTACGCTTCGGAACTCCACCCCTTCGGCTGCTACGAAATCCTCCTTTCCTCCGGGTTTGCCTTGGTCCTCAGTGACACCGGCTCTGCCTCAGGCCTCGGGAACTCTGGTATCGCCTCAGATGCTCATCACTGTGGCTCCGCCCAGGTCTCCTGTGCCCACAGTGTCACTCTGCTCCATCGGCTCTCCGTCATCACCTTGGGATCCCCTGATATCAGCTGTGCCTCCATGGTGTTTCTGCCTGCACTCACCAGCTCTCTGCCTGCTCCTTTCCTACCCTTCTCCATCTCCTCAACCTCCTCCAAAGCCTCCACCCTCAATCCTTCATCTCCTGTTTTTCATTACGGCGCGAGGTCGCGCCTTCCAGGAGGGGGCGTAATGTCACACTGTCACCAGCCATGCCCACCTGCACACACTCACAATCACCGGTCTTCTGATTACAAATACCCAGCATGCCTGTCACTCCCGGCCGGATCTCAAGGTCACTTACCTCAATGATGATTCCTCCGTTACTTGAAAACATGCTTGAAAACATTCTAAATACATGATAGATTTTTAAATAAGGGGTTTAAATAGCATTTCAGCTCATGAGTCATTTGTATTAAACATGGTCATATTACAAAAAAAAGCATGACACCCACAATTGATGGTCAAATCATATATGGAATTAAGTCATATAATTAGAGAGACAGTCTAGAGTCTCCATACACAGTCTTTTCTTCTCAAACACCTGGAACCATAACACCTTGCTTAGATGCTTCTTTTTTCTAGTCCTTTTAGCTGATCAAACCCTCAAAAGCAATCTCAAACATAAATCCTCTGCAAATAAAGTATTAAAAAAAAAAAACATAACCATGTGCTACAAACAGGTAAAGCAAAAATACTAATATCAACACTTATGGATTAGCTTAGAACCATAGAGTTCATCAAACAGGGCAAATGCTACATCTATATTCTCCTTATAGAGTCCTGTAAGCGCCTTACAAATTTTTATTTACCCATGTAAACCCCTTACCTTCCATGTGCAAAGTCTTAAGTTCCTATCCAGCGCTTAAAGGAAATAAAGAATAGATCAGGTGGTGCTCTCCCCCTTTCAAAGGGCTCCATGATCATTACCCTGTCATTAGGTCCATTAAGCAACCAATAAATGTTGAGGCATTACAATAAACAATAGCACATATCAAAACAAGCCAAACTGGCAACATAGAAAGGAAGGGAAAAATACAAGAGAAGAATCAAATGTTCAAGAATTGACAAATCTTCATCTCAAAAACAAGTCAGTCTCTCGCTGAATCTCCATTAGCAGTGATACAGAAAAATAATACACACCCAAAATACAAATGTAATTTTATGAAACCAACCCCTGTCATGCAGAAAAAGAGAGAATAGGAAATAAAGCAGGCAACTTTAACTCATGTTGCTACATGATAGGCATACAGTTTATTTGATTGCCAACCAATAGGGTGCTACATTTAATTTTTTTCTAACATTAAAGCACTTGAATACAACAAGCTCGTAATCATGACTTCCTACATGGGAAATAGGAAATTTCCGATAGCATTTGAAGACCACATAATTTCCTGTTGGAAAGGATAGAAACTCAGTATTTGTAAGAGAAGACATCTGTGATGTGGACCTGTTTGAAGGGACTGTTATTGATATTATTATTGATAAGTTATACTGCTGTTTAATAATTTGTCTGAGAGATTGTGGGTCAGTATGATGTGTCTTGTAAGCACTTAAGTATCATACTGTTCTGCTTGGTTTAAAGAGATAAAAACACAAAGAGATCAAGATCTGCCCTTACTGAAACTAAAGCCTCTGGTAGTCAGTCGTCTACTAGCTACTAGCAGCTCTACTTTCCTCATTCACTCAGGTCAGAGAACCGATCCCCACGAAAAAAAATTGTTTCTTCATTTCTGTGGAGTTTGGGTTCCTTGTCACTGTCACTTCATGGCTTGTTTAGTCTGAAAGTCACTTAACTTTTTGCAATGTATTGATATGACTGCATTGACTAAAAACATAATGTCACAAATCTGGTCTGTTTGGACTGTTTGACACTTACACTACACATACATACATACATAATATAAGAAACAAAGACTGAATAAGATGCACAATTTTCTTCTGAAGAGCTGATGGCATCGCATCCTAATATTGGTATTGAACTGAATTGTATGAAACATTAGAAATAAAGGTGACTTGACTTGGCTTATTTTGTGGTGTACTGTCATTTGTGTTCCCTGTGTTTTTCTCTCTGTGTTTTCCTCTTTGATTCCTCCCATCTCTTTGACAGAAAGCTGATCACAGAAGCTAATAAACACTTTTCAGAGTGCTTTCTGTGTCCTGCCCAACTTTTTTTTTGCTGAAACTGATTTATGGTTGAGTGCGAGTTTGTTTATTTTAACTTATTTATTTATTTTATTTTTTACATTGCTCTGTAATATGTAACTTGTAATATTAAAAGTTAGGGCTTTTTGTTAATTCATTTACAAGATGTTCATGTTTGCAACATAAATTATCATTTTGAATATGTTTGTTTTTTACTTTTATAAAGCTGTAGGAATATGGCTGCCATATCTGTTGTTTTTTCACTGTCAGCTCCTGTTTTATGGCCTGGTAGGGATTAAAGTACTGTTTTGTTTTTAAATTATTCTGGCTAAGCAGTTAAATTTCCTCATCTGACCAGTGTTCTTTAAATCCTGTATACTGATGCATCCTCTAGAAACTTCTAGGCTTGTTTAGATATACAGAAACAAAGACACTAAAAAGTGTAAACAATAAAACCCAAAAACTCCTCTAGGTTCACATACTTGAGTTTGTCTAGTGGGCAGTTTGGATCCTCCAGTTTTTCAGAGAGCAGCTTGACTCCTGAATCTCCTGGGTGATTGTAGCTCAGATCCAGCTCTCTCAGGTGTGAGGTGTTTGAACTCAGAGCTGAAAACACATAACCACAGCCTTTCTCTGTCACCATACAGCCAGACAACCTACAAACACATACAACAACAGTCCACATCACATTTGGCCATTCCATGACAGACATGATGGTCTTCAATAATAATGTCAAGTTACTTTAATGCATTTGCACCAAAAAAAAAAAAGGATTCATGCTGATATCATCCAAAAACACAAATATCAAACATAATTGATATTTATGACACTTGATCATGCTGCCTCTGACATGATATCCACCATAGTTCCCCAGATCTCAGTCCAATCAAGCTTCTATGGGATGTGCTGAGCAAACAAGTCAGATCCATGGAGGGCCCACCTCGCAACTTACAGGACTTAAAGCATCTGCTGCTAATGTCTTGGTGCCAGATAAAACAACACACATTCAGGGGTCTAGTGGAGTCCATTTCTTGATGGGTCAAGGTGTTTTGGCAGCAAAAGTGGGACCAACACAATATTAGAAAGGTGGTCATAATGTTAGATGTGTGTGTGTGTGTGTGTGTGTGTGTGTGTGTGTGTGTTTTAATCTGCATTGTATTTTATCTAAATACTTACTGTGCTAACATCACAGAGGAAACAAAAAATGTGAGAAGATTGAATCTATGCGTGACAAGCTCCTTTTATCATCTCCACAGGCCTCTTCCTTTGTGGCTGGTGATGTTGTACTGGATTAATAATGCTCTTGTTCCATTCAAAATAATCTTGATTGTCCAGCTGAATGTTCTCAAACTTCAATTATGCATAATGTTTAGACATTTGTGACCCTGGAATGATTACGACATTTGTAGCAACAGCCAAAAATACATTGTATGGGTCAAAATTATTGATTTTTATTTCATGCCAAAAATCATTAGGATGCTAAGTAAAGATCATGTTCCATTAAGATATTTTGTAAATTTCTTACCGTAAATATATATTCACTTATATCAGTGATATATCATATGACTTAATTTTTCAGAAGTAATGTGCATTGTTAAGAACAACTATTTGAACAACTTTAAGGGTATTTTTTTTGCATCCTCAGATTCCACATTTTCAAATAGTTGTATCTCGTCCTATCATAACAGACCATACATACATCAATGGAAAGCTTATTTATTCAGCTTTGAGGTGACGTATAAATCTCATATAAAAAAACTTATGACACTTACACTTAAGAACAGGTTTTGGGGTCAAGGGTCACATTTACATGTGAAGAACAGAATTTGTCCCAGGAGGACAAAAATCATAGTACAACATTTATATATGCAGTATAGTATTGATAAACTCTTTTAAAGACTCTTCTATCCACATATGCTGTTCATAGGGGACTATTGTATTAGCCCTACAGCATGAAATATTGTTTAATCCTATTACTATTAACATGTTGCGTGCATCCTAAATTATTATACTATAGCATATAACACTCAGTATAGGAGAGCACAAGCCTAAATGACAGGCAGAGTCCTACAAGACTCAAAGCTTGCCAAGAACTGTCTTCAGTTAAACAAGGAGAAAACTGAAGTCATTGCATTTCAGAAGAAGGATGAAGTTCTGAAGATGAATGCATACATTGACTCTAGAGGCAAACAACTAAAAATCAAACAAGAAATGTTGGTGTGATTCTGGAGATTCTCTCTAGAAATATGGCACAATATGGCTAGCTGCCTCATGTCACAGAAATCAGTTAATTTTCAGCACATAGACAACCTTTCACCTAGATATCATAGAGACTGTGTCTGTTCCCTGAACTAGAAAATCCCCAAAATGTTCAAACCAATTTAAAGTAACAATTTAACTGATATTCAACAAATAAAAAATGCACATACTACAGAGAAACAAATGATAACGCTTGGTTTATTGAATATCAGGTCCCTTTTTTCGAAAGCACTTTTTGTACGACATGATCACTGATCAAAACCGATATGTGCTCTGTTTGACAGAAACCTGGCTAAAACCAGATGATTATATTATTTTAAATGAGTCCACCCCCCCAGTGTTTCTCAGAGAACTGGCTTCAAGTATAACTCATTTGAAGTAATGGTGCTTCATATAACACTATCCAGAGAAAAAAGTACAAATGATAAATCCCTCGTGACGTTTGTACTGGCCACTGTATACAGGCCTCCAGGGCACCATACAGACTTTATTAAAGAATTTTCTGATTTTCTATCTTAGTTAGTGATGCTGCAGATAAAGTCTTAATAGTGGGTGATTTTTTAAATCTAAATTAAGCTTACATTTTAATGGATATAACAGCTCATTTTAAATGAATAGCAATACATTTTATAAAAAAAAAAACACGCATTTTACAAATTCTGCCTCTCGTTTGCTACCCTCATTAAAGAATGACCCAAATATATATTAACTTCACACTAAGCCTTAATGTCAAATGTGGAACAAGTTAGGCTTACATGCTGATTAGCATAAGATGATTGTGTTGTATATCTGCCAAAAGTGGCCCAAATTGTTATTGATTATTTGGGCAATATTTGTAATTTTAGGGTTGTTCCGATGCCACCAATACCACAAAAAATTGTAGCATCGGTATCAGCGAGTACTTGAAGCCCCGTACCGATCCAATACCATTTTTTAATTAAGACCTAGGCTGCATCCGCAAGCTCTAAAATGCTGCCTTCAGAAGCAGAGGCAGCGGCAGAATTCCAAGGCAGAATATTGCTTCTAAAATTAAATCTCGCAGCAACCTTATTCAGTGTGCAGCGAATTTAAATGCTTGGATCTCGCAGCAGTAACAGTGTCGTGAAGTCAACTTTGGCTCCCGAATAAAGCTGGGCTCGTGCAAGTTTGCGCTGCGGTCCAAGCTGATAAACAGTCAGCGCTGCGCAGCTCAAACACAGCTCGGTTTAGTTTCGCTTTTGTTTTGTTTGCCGTTTCTCATATGAAACAGAAATTGAAGTGCTTATGAGTTGAACAACGCTTATCAAATTTTGTATTTCTGACTGGACCAATCTGCCAGTAAAACGGTGACAAATCTCATACAATCCCGTCACACAAACGGAATTCGCAGAATGTCATGGAATTTGTCAAAGTTTGGATTAGTAATTAATCATAAATAGATCATTACACTTAAATCAAATCACGACTAATATTTATAAATATTTAGCTGCAAAACTACTATTTAAACATGAATTCTGCATGTCTCTGTGTTAATAAATGGCGCAGATGCGCTTTTTTGTTTACTGCTCCATATTACAGGGCTCCAGAGTCCAGACTGACATTTTTTTTTTCTGCCAGTGTGACTAATTTTTGTGATTTTTTATTAGTTCATGTTTTATTAAGGGATAAGACTGAAGCACAACATAATAATTTAATAATTAATTTAATAATTTCATACTAGTAGGCTAGTGTCTACAGCTGTATGCTATATACAGATACACACCCAGGTATCGGATCAGTACTTTTATGTAATTTTATGACAAATGTGGGCCACTTTAGGCTCACAGCCACATTAGCCAGTGCTTACTGTGCCCAGAAAAATTTTAATATACCTATGTCATTTTAATAAGCGGACACCATTTGGTTTACACACTGATTAGCCTTTGTCAACTGTGTCACATTTTTGCCAAAGATGGCCCACATCTGAATGATATCTGGGAATGTTTTTGTCTCTTGTTCTGGCACTGCATTGAAAGCAGATTAAATATTTGTTGGCAAAATTCAATGACTATTTATTGTGGCAGAATTGTAATTATTTTATAGAAAACCAGTTACCTCAGTATCTCCACCTTAGAGCATGGACTCTTTAGTCCTTCAGAAAGAAGCATCACTCCAGAATCCTGCAGGTCATTATTACTCAGGTCCAGCTCTCTCAGAAGCGAGTTTGAGGACTGTAGACCAGAAGACAAACTTTCACAAGACTGAGCAGTGAGTTGACACCTACACAGCCTGTGAAGAAAACAAAACAAACAGACATATAAATGTGAATTTATCAGTTTATAATATGGAGTGCATGCTTGTACTGAATAACACTTTATAATAAGAATACAAGTAAAGGCACTTTTAAATCATTTCAAAATTCTTATAGTTCATCAGTAATCTATTAATTGTAGTTAATACATTAATAGAATACAATATTGAGTTCATCAATGACTGGCACTGTAATTTACCCCCAGGGGTCGAAGGTGGCACTGGCAACGCCAAACGCATATTTTGTAGATGACAGCAAAAAGAACTTAAACTGCTCCGCCAATTTTGATTGGAGACATAAAAGTAATACATCAACTGAATCTGTAAATGGTCTACTTTTATTTGTGCACACTAACCATCTTCACAAAGCTTTGTGCTGTTTTTAAATAAAGAAAACATACAGTGTCCTTTCAGTCTTCCGAGTCTCTGTGAAAAACCATTTTAAATACGTCATTAATAATAACTCTAGCTCCGCATTTACATTACACACAAACATATGATTTATATATTTAGAAAGCTTGATATTTCTACTTTTAAATGAAGTAAGTCTTATTGAAATCACATATTCTGTGTTAAAGTAATCTGTATGAAACCAGTGCAATGTCCTGTTTTCCCCGTCTGCTTCATTATTTTCCAATGAGACCAATGCCCACGCGCTGTTCGTGTATTGATATTATAATCAGCCACGTGGAGGCGCAAGAGGGAAACTCCCACATCACAAAGTGAAGCAAAACTGCAACACCTTCATCTCGGGTACTTTTCGTTTTTGGAAGAAAACGCTGACAGGATTAAGCATTGTATTCACCCGAGAGCCTCAGAGGACACATGTATACAGTGTAAGTAATGTGTCTTATTGGCAATAGATAATGTTTTTTTGTGACATAAACTTGAGGGCATTTACTATTTGGACTTTTCCAAAACTATAATTCCTGTCTTAAATGTTTGAAACCAATCGAGTGCAATATTTAGAAACACGATAGGCAGTTTCATTGCATAGTGTCATAATAAGCAATAGGCTACAACATAAAAGTAATGTTTTGACGATGCAAAAGTAATGTCTAAGAATGCTTAGACCAAGCTTTACAGTGCAGTACTCTGTCTGCAAATATGTTTCTCAAATATTTATAATGTGCTTAATAATAATTAAGTTTCTCTTTTTTGTACTGTGCGATAAATACAACGCATATGGGCATATCATATAATATCACAATATTAATGATTGCTAATGAACGAATGATTTTTTTCACTTACAGGTCCTTCTCAAAAAATTAGCATATTGTGATAAAGTTCATTATTTTCTGTAATGTACTGATAAACATTAGACTTTCATATATTTTAGATTCATTACACACAACTAAAGTAGTTCAAGCCTTTTTTTTGTTTTAATATTGATGATTTTGGCATACAGCTCATGAAAACCCAAAATTCCTATCTCAAAAAATTAGCATATCATGAAAAGGTTCTCTAAACGAGCTATTAACCTAATCATCTGAATCAACTAATAAACTCTAAAGACCTGCAAAAGATTCCTGAGGCTTTTAAAAACTCCCAGCCTGGTTCATTACTCAAAACCGCAATCATGGGTAAGACTGCCGACCTGACTGCTGTCCAGAAGGCCATCATTGACACCCTCAAGCAAGAGGGTAAGACACAGAAAGAAATTTCTGAACTCTGTTCCCAGAGTGCTGTATCAAGGCACCTCAGTGGGAAGTCTGTAGGAAGGAAAAAGTGTGGCAGAAAACGCTGCACAACGAGAGGGGGACCTGCGGAAGCAGTGGACTGAGTCTGGAGTAGAAACATCCAGAGCCACCGTGTACAGGCGTGTGCAGGAAATGGGCTACAGGTGCCGCATTCCCCAGGTCAAGCCACTTTTGAACCAGAAACAGCGGCAGAAGCGCCTGACCTGGGCTACAGAGAAGCAGCACTGGACTGTTGCTCAGTGGTCCAAAGTACTTTTTTCGGATGAAAGCAAATTTTGCATGTCATTCGGAAATCAAGGTGCCAGAGTCTGGAGGAAGACTGGGGAGAGGGAAATGCCAAAATGCCTGAAGTCCAGTGTCAAGTACCCACAGTCAGTGATGGTCTGGGGTGCCATGTCAGCTGCTGGTGTTGGTCCACTGTGTTTTATCAAGGGCAGGGTCAATGCAGCTAGCTATCAGGAGATTTTGGAGCACTTCATGCTTCCATCTGCTGAAAAGCTTTATGGAGATGAAGATTTCATTTTTCAGCACGACCTGGCACCTGCTCACAGTGCCAAAACCACTGGTAAATGGTTTACTGACCATGGTATTACTGTGCTCAATTGGCCTGCCAACTCTCCTGACCTGAACCCCATAGAGAATCTGTGGGATATTGTGAAGAGAAAGTTGAGAGACGCAAGACCCAACACTCTGGATGAGCTTAAGGCCGCTATCGAAGCATCCTGGGCCTCCGTAACACCTCAGCAGTGCCACAGGCTGATTGCCTCCATGCCACGCCGCATTGAAGCAGTCATTTCTGCAAAAGGATTCCCAACCAAGTATTGAGTGCATAACTGAACATAATTATTTGAAGGTTGACTTTTTTTGTATTAAAAACACTTTTCTTTTATTGGTCGGATGAAATATGCTAATTTTTTGAGATAGGAATTTTGGGTTTTCATGAGCTGTATGCCAAAATCATCAATATTAAAACAAAAAAAAGGCTTGAACTACTTCAGTTGTGTGTAATGAATCTAAAATATATGAAAGTCTAATGTTTATCAGTACATTACAGAAAATAATGAACTTTATCACAATATGCTAATTTTTTGAGAAGGACCTGTATATTAGTGACCATATCTACACACGAACTTTCTATTCATAAAAGAACCTGAAGAAAAATCTTTAAACATTACACATCTTACTGTTTAAAAACTTTTGACTGATAGTGTATATACCTGTATATTGTCATCATGTTTGCTCTGTCTTTGTCAGATCATTGTTGTAGGAGCTAAAATGCTGTATGTTTCATGTGAAGATAATTTTTTTAATTTTCTATGTGTTTTCTTTTTGATTGAGTTGACCCCATCTAGTGGCTCAGGTGGAGATGCAAGGCCTCTGAGATAAAAGATCTATGATGTCACCTAAGGGTGTGGCTAAACAGAAAGTGACAGTCTTTGACCTCGTGGTCTTACTCCACATGTTGGCTCAGTCTCCAGTCTGCTTTATATTCTTGTAATCCTTTACTTTATTGAGACTTTGTTTTTTCTTTTTGTAATTTCATGTTCATCTAATAAATGTTACATCAAGTTTGGACCAATCAACAACGTGGACAATGCACACTTTCGTGAGCATCAAACTTTTTTTGTCTAGCCACTCTGGATGCTTAGCCGCTACAATTGTGATGTTTAGTTCTCAAAAGTCTTGTAAACTAATGTTCTTTCGTGTTTTATGGACATATTTCATCACTTCAAATGTTTAGTTTTTCACTTACCACGCATAAACGTTGCTTTCTCAAAAACACAATCATGTACATACATGCTGATCACATGTTATTGTAGCCCAGTTTGTGCTGGATGAAGTGTTATCAGACTTTAGCCAGTAATATGTTTTTAAGATACTGAAAAAAGCACAAATATCAGGGCATGTCAAAAACTCTAAAGTGCCCCAAAATGCCCTCAGACCCTAGAGGGTTAATGTGTGTATTTTTATTTGGTTCAAAATAAAATAAATACAGCAATATACTATAAATAACATAGATTATCTACACATAGTATACAACCATACATTAATTCAGATGCAAACAATAAGAAAGAAAACACCTGGCAATTATGTTTCTAGATTCAAATAAAGAAAAAGTAGTAAAAACAGAAGTAAAGAGAAAAAAAAACTATATATATACAGTGTGTATGGAAAGTATTCAGACCCCCTTACATTTTTCACTCTCATATTGCAGCCATTTGCTAGAATCATTTTAGTTCATTTTGTACACACAGCACTCCATATTGACAGAAAAACACAGAATTGTTGACATTTTTGCAGATTTATTAAAAAAAGAAAAACTAAAATATCACATGGTCCTACGTATTCAGACCCTTTGCTCAGTATTTAGTAGAAGCACCCTTTTGATCTAATACAGCCATGAGTCCTTTTGGGAAAGATGCAACAAGTTTTTCACACCTGGATTTGGGATCCTCTGCCATTCCTCCTTGCAGATCCTCTCCAGTTCTGTCAGGTTGGATGGTAAACGTTGGTGGACAGCCATTTTCAGGTCTCTCCAGAGATGCTCAATTGGGTTTAAGTCAGGGCTCTGGCTGGGCCATTCAAGAATAGTCACGGAGTTGTTGTGAAACCACCTTTAGCTGTGTGCTTAGGGTCATTGTCTTGTTGGAAGGTGACCCTTCAGCCCAGTGTGAAGTCCTGAGCACTCTGAAGAAGGTTTTCGTCCAGGATATCCCTGTACTTGGCCAAATTCATCTTTCCCTCGATTGCAACCAGTCGTCCTGTCCCTGCAGCTGAAAAACACCCCCACAGCATGATGCTGCCACCACCATGCTTCACTGTTGGGACTGTATTGGACAGGTGATGAGCAGTGCCTGGTTTTCTCCACACATACCGCTTAGAATTAAGGCCAAAAAGTTCTATCTTGGTCTAATCAGACCAGAGAATCTTATTTCTCACCATCTTGGAGTCCTTCAGGTGGCTTTCTTGCGTCTTGCACTAAGGAGAGGCTTCCGTCGGGCCACTCTGTCATAAAGTCCCGACTGGTGGAGGGCTGCAGTGATGGTTGACTTTCTACAACTTTCTCTTCTCCACCGATAGCTCAGTTTGGCCGGATGGCCAGCTCTAGGAAGGGTTCTGATCGTCCCAAACGTCTTGCATTTAAGGATTATGGAGGCCACTGTGCTCTTAGGGACCTTAAGTGCAGCAGACATTTTTTTGTAATCTTGGCCAGATCTGTGCCTTGCCACAATTCTGTCTCTGAGCTCTTCGGGCAGTTCCTTTGACCTCATGATTCTCATTTGCTCTGACATGCACTGTGAACTGTAAAGTCTTAAATAGACAGGCATGTGGCTTTCCTAATCAAGTCCAATCAGTATAATCAAACACAGCTGGACTCAACTGAAGGTGTAGAACCATCTCAAGGATGATCAGAAGAAATGGACAGCACCTGAGTTAAATATATGAATGTCACAGCAAAGGGTCTGAATACTTAGGATCATGTGATATTTCAGTTTTTCTTTTTTAATAAATCTGCAAAAATGTCAACAATTCTGTGTTTTTCTGTCAATATGGTGTGCTATGTGTACGTTAATGAGGGAAAAAATGAGCTTAAATGATTTTAGCAAATGGCTGCAATATAACAAAGAGTGAAAAATTTAAGGGGGTCTGAATACTTTCCATACCCACTGGATATATATAGTACTGTAATGGAAAGTCAGACTCGGAACACAGAGATGTAAAAGTGACTGCTTCTGCAGTCTCCATTGCTGTCAGAAGTCCCTTTAATGGTATTAATTTACATGCCTTGGAGAATCTGTCGACAGTAACCAGAATGCAGGTGAAGTTATCAGAAGGTGAGAGATCTGTGACAAAATCAGTTTCTAGGTGTGACCAGGGACGTCAGGGATTTAATCTCTTTGGTTCGTGGAGGTATTCAAGGTTACGATGGTCAGTATAAACAATGAATGGATGACGTGCTCCTTCCAGCCAGTGTCTCCACTCCTCGAGGGTGAGCTTGATGGCTAGGAGTTCTATTCCAGATGTCATAATTTTGCTCCGCTGCGGATAGTTTCCTTGAAAAGGAATGGATGGAGGTGGGGGGGATTCCCTGCTGCTGTGAGAGGACACACCCACATCAGATGTTGAAGCATTGACTTCCACCATAAATGGTTTGTGAGGATCAGGATGGACAAGTAGGGGAGCCTACTTGTTCAGCCTCGTTCCGGGAGTACACCAGGATGTCATCAATGTACACCAGTACAAAAAGATGGATGTAATCCCAGAACACCTCATTCAAGTAACCCTGGAATATGGAGGGGGCATTTACCAGACCATTACCTTGATCCAAAGCCTCTGCAATGTAATCCTGTTACAATGGTCTTCTGTTCCAGGAAGGATAGTGAGCAGATTGTACCTCTGGGCACTCGTGGTACTCATGGGTCCTGGTTTAGGAATACTCGGGAAACACCCCATCTATAGCACTTCCAATGATGGGAATCGGTCTATGGTGTGTCTGGGCCAGTCTTCAGAGGTGGCCTCAATCCATGAGTTTGTCCCAGAGGCTTCTCCTGTCTATGGGTTGGCACCAGTGCCTCCCGAGGAGATGGTGTTCACTGCTGAATCCCTATAGGTGGCAGCTCCCGCTGAAGAACCTCCAAAGGGGTTGGCACCCAACTAAAGAACTCATTGTCTGCTCTGCCACTATCAAGTTGTCTGTCCATGTTCCTGCTCTGCGTGCATCATCATGGCTTCCTGCTCTGTCTGCCATCTGTCATTTTGGCACTTTGGACTGCTCTCTTGGATTTTGATCCTTACCTGTGTTTTGTAATACGCTTTCGTCTTGTTCTTGGATATTGTTGTTTTCTGGTGTTTGACCCTGCCTGTTTTGACCACGTTGTGTTTTAATAAAGCTAGCACTTCAGTGTCACATATAAGAGTCACGCCATTACAGTTTTATAAGGACTTTCCATAGAACAATGTATTAATTAAACTGTATATCCCTCTAAAATGTATATCCCTTAACTCTAAGCCTACCCCTAAACTGATGTATTTTAACAACACAGACTAATAAGTATTTGAATGCATTTCATTTTGACATCATTATGCAACTTAATTTTTAGTGGTTATGTTTAACTTTGGGCATGAATTTGTACATTTTTAGAAACTCTGAATACTAATTATTGATCAATAAATTGATCTGAATCCAATTATTGATCAATAAAGGTTTGTTTTAAACACTTAATTAATGACATTTTTTGATAACCATGACCTAATCTAAAGTGAGAACTATTTGCGGTTGTTTACAAAGAATTATCTTACTCTTAATATATAAGCTAATTAAAGAAAAAAAATGTTAATTACATTAACTATGAATGAAAAACTCGCTATTTTTAGTCTGTTCATTTCTGTTAGCATCAATTTATAAATGATTGATTAACTATAGTTTGAAAATAATTAGCAAATACTTTATTACTGTATACTTATTATAAAGTGTTACCACTTTATCCGTTAAAATGTCATAAGTAACTTAAACAAGACCCAAGAAAAATCCAAGACCTGAAAAACGCCTCAGGGTTAAACTCATAACTCATCAGCATTTGTGCTCAACTGCAACAAATTGTTCATGAATGAAATTGATCAAGTTCAACTCAATGATCTGGCCACAGTTATAAATATTTCCTACTTAAATGAGGCAAGAACCAATAATAATATGATCCTCAAAGTTGAGGATTTTACTGATAATAAATATTGTAATAATCAAATCTACAAGGAATAATTTTAAAATAATATCAAACAGTTATTTGACACAGACTGTTCAAAGACATCATTATGGAAGTTTGGGTATTATTTCATTCTCATAACTGCATAACAAAATTCTAGATTTACCAGGATAGTTGGAAGCTCTGACTGCTTGCGTTCTTGGAGAAAATGCCATTGATACAATCACACTACAATACAGACGGGAAATATCTGTCAACGATAGTTATGAAACTAGTTATGAATGCATCCCAGGGTTTCTGCAGATATGAACAAGTGAAATGTAAGACTTTTTAAGACCACCTTAGAACATTATATTGCATACATATATGTAATATTTAATGTGTTTAATGTAAAAAAATAAAAATAAAATAAATTTCATTGCTGTCATAAATTATATTTATTACTATGATATTCAGTGAACTTTTCATATCAGCAGACAATATTCCATACAAAATATCCCCATTAAAAATACCACATCACTAAGATTTTTGGTGGTGTAACAATTTATTCTGAAGCAATATATTTTAATCAGTGTTCTATCAGCTGTTACATACTTAAATCTGCATATTTTTATTTACCTTTATAAAGGCCTATTTTTTAAACTTGAAACATATGCATCACCTTTCATGTCAAATTATTACAATTTATCAATAAAATCTATAGGGCTGTTACCAGTCAGATTAAATCATTTACACTGCAAAATTAAAACTGCAATCAATGATGTAATGAGATTAATGTTTTATGTAGGGTAGGGACCAATCAGACAATGGTTCATTAGATTTAACCAAATCAGTGGTTTATTCAATTAACAAAGAAACAGACTTCCCCTCACCCAACCCAACAGTGGGTGACAAAGTCTCAACCAGGACGCTTCTAGCAACCACTGATAATGTCAGTTTATGATGCAAAACTATGCAGGAGAATCTGCAACTATGCAGGCAGACTGTCTTTCTTCACTCACTTCCCCCCATAGGAAAGACACAATGCTCATAGAAATGGACTCTTCCCTATTTCATTCACAGACAAACCTTTCTGTGAACGAAGACACATAGCCCATATATCAGTGTGTGTATATTACGACTGTCCATGTCCTTTGTATTTCTTACTTTATAACCATTTTATGCTTGTGTCTTGATAGGCTGCTAATGTAACCACATACAGTATATGCCATGTTTGGTCTCTTTTGACTCGTATGTAGATTTTCTGAAAGATGCTGTGTATTAGATACTGATACCGGTGCAACATATTAACGTTCTAATAATCTTTAGTATTTCTGGCCTGAACCCCTATTGATTTAAATATGCAAACTGACATTTTTCTGAAACAAAGGGCCATAAAACGAAGACCCAGTTTCAAACCTCCCACTGAGAAAGCCAGCCTTCTCATTGGTCAGAACTACTTGGGAAGGTGTGACTCTGTCCAGACTTTAAAGGGCTCACACCCCGTTCTGGCCCTCTCTTCTCCTCTTCTTCCGAAAGATCTTCAGATAGTTATCGTGGAGGTCCTCCACGGAAAGGCCGTGGGGCAAACCCCGTGGCCCAGCCACATGCGGTTTCCACCCAACATGAGGCCGGACTCTCTCTTTCTATCCTGGCATCTACACCTCAGCCCCTTTGTGACCATCCGATCAGCCGAGCAATGGAACAACGAAGGCTCCATCTCCATGAAATCATCAGGACTACCTTTGAGCTGGCATCTGGACCCTTGCGTAAGCACCACACAAAAGGAAACCATTATGCAAGTAACCATTTAACTATTAGATGCAATAAGAAAGCTGTGCCCCTTGTAGGTCAAGGAGATTCAGGTTTTTCTGATGATTTGGTTGTGCTGATGTAAAAGATTGCCAGTCTACTCTCTCTCTCCTCCTCACTCACTCTCTCTCTCCCTCTCTCTTGCTTTATGTTTTATGTGTTGTCTGTTTAGTGTTCGTTATTTGCTAGCTAGTGTTTATTTTCCCCTTTTACGTATTCAATAAACCCGCATTTTGTATTCACAAATGAATTTCTTGCTGTGTTCCTTGCTCACAAACATCACATCACTTAAACTGCTTTGATTTCGTTACAAAACTGATCCAGTCCTGTAACTTAGCCAATTACAGTGGGAAAGATTAATTTTCAAGGCTAGGAAGTTGATTTTTCTTAGAGTTAGAATAAAAGCGGCTAATACTCGCTGGACGAGGGCATTAGTTCGGTTTATTTTTGACTCGGCTGTTTCAGAGAAGTGTATAAAGTATGTGTAATTAATAACCATTAATTATACATAGTTTATTGTGCTTAAATTAATAACTTTTGCTACATTTAAATACATTTATGAATATACAAATAACAGATGTTGGAGGGAAATGCATACTTTTACTAAACTACCAGTAGGTGGCGGTAAGTCACTTAATGAGTGAGTCTATAGTTATTTCAACTGATTCATTCAAAACGCTGAATCATTAAATAACAAAACACTGTTGCGTGTTGCTCGGAGAATGTGCTGTTGTGATCCTTGTTTGAAACTATTTTCATTGGTGAAATGGAACAAAAATATTGTATAATATAATAAAGTAAATGAGCTAATTAAAGAAAAAAAAGTTAATTTTCATTGGTGAAATGGAACAAAAATATTGTATAATATAATAAAGTAAATATTGTGTTAAAAATGTAACATAATTACTTGACTAACTACTTGTTTACTTAAAGGGGTACAATGGTATTTCATGTATTCAGAGTGGTTTACAGTGTTAAAGAGTTGGATTCTCATTCTAAACATGGCCAAAGTTAAAAAAAATGAGCATTTCTCGTGGAAAAGTGTGCCCGCGCACACGTCGACTAGAGCGTGAGAAAGAGCACGCCCATGGCAAACTTAATTCAGCTGCACTGCTGCAAGGGATTCACTCGAGAAGAATAACTTTTCTCAGCTTCCCGAAGGACCCAGCGTTACCTGAACAGTGCATGCAGTTCCTTTTTTCTGAGAAACATTTCATATGCAAGGCTCAGTTCAACGCTGACTTTGCACATTCTTTGATACTGAAAGATGCTATAAAAGATCCTGCTCATGATTTGGAACTGCAGATGGTAAGTGAAACGGCATCAAATGCATCATGTCTGTTTTATTGGCAATCCTAGTGCGAATGATCGTCAAACTTAGCTCTGCCCATGGCATGCCTCCAGAAGCTCAGCTTTTTCCGGAGAGAAAGCTGTATTATTCTTTTATAAATATGATAAAACTAAACAAATTTTTGGAGATATTAAGGATGCAGTACTACTCTATAGGTACTTAAGATTAACATGAGATTAGGTGAAACTGTGTATGTTATGTACCCTAAAATCAATGTAACATTTGCAACTGTGAGAATATTCAGCAAAGCTCCATTAATATGTTAATGAAATACGTCATTATAAATAAACTACAGTAAACTACACAGTATGTTTCTTTTGAGTTTCTTTATGAGTGCTCTTTCTCCGATTTATTTTTAAGTCCCTCACAAAGAGACAGGCAGCATGATTTTGATACCAGAATTACACAATCCATTATTAAACACTGTTTACGTTGAATGTAGTAAAATAATAATTTGTCTGTTTTAGTTTATTTTCAATGGTATATTGAGTATTTGCTTTTTTTTGCACTTTTCTGTATATTTACATAATGTTCTTTTTATTATCTGTGTCTTGTCTTGTCACTGTCATTCTGTTGCACTGTGGAGCTCCTGTCACTAAAACAAATTCCTGGTATGTGCAAACATACCTGGCAATGAAGCTCATTCTGATTCTGATTCTGAATAAGTATCATTCTTGCATTTCAATTCTTTGCTGGTTATTTATTTATTTAATTTTTTTGTCAATCTTCGGTCTGTACAATGATTGTTAACCATCATTAGGTCCATCAGACTCAAGATATTTTGGCAGTAATGTGCCCAAAATATTTAAGACCAATCGAATCTGAATTTAAGGCCTTTTATTTGGAAAACATTATTTAAGACTTTTTAAGGGCCTGCGGACACCCTGGCATCCACATATTTGAACACAGTGATTGATTGAGTGAATGTAAATGTCAAACCTCAGTATGTTCAGACGACAGTGTAAACTCTTCAGTCCATCAGAAATCTGCTTCACTCCTGAATCTTGTAGGTGATTGTTACTAAGGTCCAGCTCTGTCAGATGGGAGTTTGGTGATTTTAGAGCCAAAGACACAGTTTCACAGCATGTTTCATCAAAACCACAGCCATCAAATCTGCCAAAACAGAAAGTTTAACCAGAATAGTAACTGATGTTTTGCATTTCTGCAATAACTTTTGTACTCTTCATAATTGGGACAGGAAAATATTTCACATTTTGACATTTATTTGTTTAGTGATGAAGAACAAAACGTTTATTTGAACAGCAGTCAGTGAAATTACTCACAGGGCTTTTCTGCAGCATCTCACAGCTGGAATGAGTTTCTTGTAGTTTGCTCGTGATGACGTGAACCTCTTTGGGCTGAACTCATCCAGCACTTTCTCTGACATGAGCAGTACATAGGTCAGCACTGTACACATTGAAGATGAGAGTTTTCTTCCTGGATGTGCATCTGAGCTGATGTAACTCTGGATTTCCTCATATAATGAATGCTCTTTGAGCTCAAGTAAGCAGTAGAATAGGTTGACTGCAGCTTCATCTCTGATATTCTCCTTTTGTAATTGTTTAATGTATTCAGTTGTTTGTCTGATGCTCTCTGTGGTGTTCTGAGGTTGTTTGATCAGGCCTTTGAGCAGGTTTTGACTGGACTCCAGTGAAATTCCCATCAGAAATCGTAGGAACAGGTCCAGATGTCCTCTCTGACTCTGCATTGCTTTATCAGTACCACTCTTTGTTAACTCATGAAATTTGACCCTTTGCCTTTTAAAGAAAAACTGATTCTTTTGTCTGGCAGTAGATTGTGAATCTTCAAACAAAAAGAAAAACTGAAGCTCTTGCGTGTTCTTGTTCAGGTAGCAGAGGAACACATGCACTGCAGCAAGGAATTCTTGAACACTCAGATGCACAAAGCAGAAAACCTTTCTCTCATAAAGCCCTTTTTCCTTCTTAAAGATCTCAGCAATCATTCCTGTGAAGTCAGTGTCTTTACCCATATTTATACCACATTTGTTCAAATCTTTCTCATAAAACACAATGTTTTCTTGTTTCAGCTGTTCAAATGCTAGCTTGGATAATTTTAGAATCATTTTTCTATTTGAATGTAAAAGCTTTGTACGTTGTCTTTGTTTTTTTTCATCAAATTTTTGGTTCTTCATGTTCATCTGTATCAGCAGGAAGTGGATGTACATTTCAGTGAGTGTTGTGTTGATGTTCTCTGCATCAGTTTCAATGAGAATATGCTGAAGTACTGTGGCTGTGATCCAGCAGAACACAGGAATGTGGCACATGATGTATAGACTACGAGACGTCTTAATGTGTTCGATGATTCTGTCGGCCAGACTCTTATCTGTGATTCTCTTTCTGAAGTACTCCTCCTTCTGTTGGTCAGTGAATCCTCGCACCTCTGTGAACAAACCTACATATCGAGGAGGGATCTGATTGGCTGCTGCTGGTCGTGAGGTCACCCAGACCAGAGCTGATGAAAGCAGACTCCCTTTGACCAGATTTGTGAACAGCACATCTACAGATGATCTTTCCTCAACTGTGTTCAGTGGCTTACTTTCAAAGTTCAGAGGCAGGCGACTCTCATCAAGTCCATCAAATATAAACGCAAGTTTAGATTTTGTATATAACTTTGATTTCTCCAGGTCCTTCAAATCAGGATAAAATGTCAGCAGAAACTCATGAAAACTGACCTTTCTCTCTTTAATCATGTTGATCTCTCTGAATGGAAGCAGAAACACACAGTCTATATACTGACTGGTTTTATCTTCTGCCCAGTCCAGGATGAATTTATGCACAGAAACAGTTTTCCCAATGCCAGCAACTCCCTTGGTCAGCACAATCTTCTCCTCATTGTTTTTCCTCAGTTCATTAAATATATCTTCACATTTTATTAGTTTGTCCTGTAATTTCCGTGTCTTTAGAGCATCATCAATCTTCAGAATCTCATGTTCCTGATTGACATCTTTCATATCTCCCTCTGTGATGAACAGTTCTGTGTAAACAGCTTGGAGATCTGTGTCATTTTCTTTGTTGCCCTCAAAAATATATTTAGCTTTCTTCTTCATTTTGGTTTTGTGAGTTTTCAAAAAGTTTTCCAGCTCTATAATTAAAAACAAATACAAAATATTAAATAAATGTCACTTTTTTTATAACTGGTGCATTATTAATTCATACTGCTGGAAACTTGATTCACACACACATCTTCACACATCTTTTAATTAGTTGCATATTAGCATGCATATTACTTTAGCCAGTTATTAGTACTAATTAAGCAAATGTTAATGCCTTATTCTACATCCCTAATCCTACCCAAACCTAAACTTTACTCAAACTACCCTACTTCTATTAATAAGGAGCAAATTAGGAATTTATTAAGGGAAAAGTCATAGGTAACAGGCCCTTTTCACAATGCCATTAAATACATTTACACTGGAGACTTCTCTTGAAAATGAGGAAAAGGCATTTGTTAAGCGTTAAGACTAATAATGATAATGTACTTTGAGTCTGGTTCTTTTGCTTTCTTTTGATTTTGATGTATAGGTTTCTATTTAAGTACCAGTAGTTCTGATTGGGCTGTGGCTGGGATTTTAGCAAGTTTGAAGTAAAAGTATTTGATGGACATATAATATGTGTTGAGAGCATTCTGTAAATGTAAAAACATTTTCACTTGTTTGTTTTTTTTTTCCAGTTTAATTCATTCCCTGAATAATTTATTTGTGAGTGCAATGTGAAAATTAAATTCTCAGTTTCATGCAAGTGTAGTTGTTTTTTTATGAGAAAAATTACATGGACATAAGTCATATTTTTTATATTAATCTTTTCCTACTTCATAGCAAGTTTCACATCATAAATGCAAGTGATCTCAAAAGAAACACAATATTATCCAGTTCAAGAATAAAATGGCTTAAACATAACATTTTTCTCCTCTGTTAATTTCAATTTAAATGTACAACATTTTTTCTTTGTAAATTATTATTGGTCGATATGACAGATCATATTTTATTTTTGTTATAGGTTATATGCAATGTTATTTTAAAAACAGCTATAATGTGCAATCTATATGTACACTGCTCAAAAAATTTAAGGAACACTTTGAAAACACATCAAATCTCAATAGGGAAATATATCATGATGGATATCTATACTGATATGGACTGGGTCATGTGTTAGGAACGAAAGGATGCCACATGGTTTGATGGAAATGAAAAAGATTAACCTACAGAGGGTTGAATTCAAAGACACCCCGAAAATCAAAGTGAAGAAAGTATGCAGCAGGTTAATCCATTATGCTGAAATTTCATTGCAGCAACTCAAAAGTAGTTTGTATGGCCCCCAAGTGTGTGTATGCATGCCTGACAACTTCGGGGCATGCTCCTATTGAGACAACAGATGGTGTCCTAGGGGCATTTCCTCCCAGATGTAGACCAGGGAATCACTGAGCTCCTGGACAGTCTAGGGTGTAACCTGCTGGTGTCGGATGGACCAAAACAGAATGTCCCAGAGGTGTTCTGTTGGATTTAGATCAGGCGAGCATGGGGGCCATTCAATGGTATCAATTCGTTCACCCTCCAACTGCATGCATACTCTCCAGGCATTGTCTTGTACCAGGAGGAACCCAGGACTCACTGAACCAGCGTAGGACCTGACAACGGGTCCAAAGATTTCATCCTGATATGTAATGGCAGTCAGGGTGCCATTGTCTAGCCTGTAGAGGTCTGTGCATCCCTTCATGGATATGCCTCCCCAGACCCTCTCTGACCCACCACCAAACCGGTCATGCTGAACGATGGTACAGGCAGCATAACATTCTCCATGGCTTCTCCACACCCTTTCACGTCTGTCACATATGCTCAGGGTGAACCTGCATTTATCTGTGAAAAGAGGGCGCCAATGGACCTGTCAATTCTGATGTTCAATGGCAAATGGCAATCAGGTATCACCTCATGTTACCAGTAGTGACAGTGGCCTTAGCCAAATGCAAAACTAAACATTCCTGTTTTGGGGGTCATCTCATTGTTGACCATCTAGTGCACCTGTTGTTAATTTCATTAACACCAAAGCAGCTGAAAGTGATTAACAACCCCCTCTGCTACTCAACTGACCAGATAAGTATATCACATGAGTTTAATTAAATTGATGCTATACTCTGATTAAAAAGTGTTCCTTTAATTTTTTTTGAGCAGTGTATTTACACAAATGCTCACAAATCTGTTTTTAACAGCAAAAACTTTTTCATTGTAAACCTAATATATTTAATATTTATGTGTGGATTATATTGTGTCATTTTTATCAAAATAAAACAGAAAAATACGTCTTGTACATGCAAGTGCTGTATTAAGCAGTACATAAATTAATGGATTAAAAGGCTTTGTTACCATATGTAAATGTCTAAAATTCCTATATATTTGTATTAAATCTGCTGCTGATGTGACTGATTCTGTAATTGCTGCTGCAGTTATATTTTCTCTTGTTTCCATTGACAGACAGTGATTGTTATTTACCTGAGATTTTATCTGTATCAGCTCCAACAGGGACAGACGTGTTTGTATTCTTCTTACTCTGAGCTGTAAGAAAGAGAGAGAAACCTGAAACAAATCACACAATTACATAATCAAAGACGAAGGTTTAAGTCAAATAGCACAATGGTAAACAATCACATTACGGTCACTAAATAAAAGATACCTTGCTTGTGTTTGTTCTCCAGCTGTTCAGCCAGATCATTTTGCTTCATCTTCCTCAGGATGCCAGCCATGATCTTCACAGCTTCTTCTGGTCCGAAACACGTCACCATCTTATCCACTGTTTTTAACCTATTTGCATTCTCCATTTCAGACACTGATATACACTCATGATCTTTCTCTAAGTGCCAGTGAAACAGCTCCAGATCAGCATTTACCAGGCCCATCAGTGAGTCCACAAGCAGCTCTTTAACAGACGCCATCGTCCTTCACCGATTCACAGCTACAGAACAAGAAGAAAATATGAAGTTATTTCAATAAGTCTAAGTGTTCAACTGTTATTTGAATTATGAAGCTATGAGCAGAGACAAATTAATGACCATAAAATATTGAACAATTGCTTTGGATTTGTTAGCCAAAAAAAAAAAGAAAACACTTATTGATTTACATGATACTATAAGTGTAGTATCAATACAGTACATGACATGCTAGTATCCTATGAACTAGTATTTACCATTTTAAAAAAATATATTTTTACATTTTCTTATAAAGATTGGGGTGTTTCATTTTTAATCTTACAAAAGCATCAAGTGCAGTTAATTATTTGTCATGTTAAGTACTCTATCATAAAATGTGGCAAAAAGTCATGCACAACAGTAATAGTATGATTAAGGTGAAACTGAACTTGTTAAAATTATTATTGACTTGCTTCTTGCGTCAGACTGTAACGACAGCCCCAGAGAAGAGACAGGAGGCGTGCGGATCCAAATGCAGACTTTTATTAGTAAACACACTCATGGTCAGACAGGCACTGGGTCAACGGGAGCAGTCGGGAGCAAAACAGTAAATCCAAAAGCGAGGTCTAGGAACGAAGCTAGGGAGTCAATGGGCGGGCAGCGAACGATCGGAAACCAGGAAACTACGGGGGTCGATAACAAGACGGGGCTTGACTCTGAAGGCGGAGCAGCTGTGAAGACGCTTGACACTGGAGGCGGAGCAGCCGAGGGTGCGAGGGTGTTTATAAAACTGTGTCTATGGGAGAGATGGTAAATTTGACATTGTTCTCTCTTCTGACTGCCAATATCAGTCTTATTTTTTTCCTTTTACAGAAAGTCGTAAAAACACAATCGTGGAGTTTTTCTTTTGATGTTTTTAAGGAAATTAGAATGCAAAAAATATATTTGTGGTACTTTCCCATTACCTGCTTTCAGATTTTAGCCAACTATGAAGACTTCTGTTGCTGAGAAACCTGGAAATGTGAGAAAGTGTCACAAATCATGCCACTACGACTCCCTCCTTCACCACTAGAGGGAGTCATTACTGTTACATAGAACTCTACCACGCACTCCATTTCCCATAACTCCTTTCCCATTGACTTCCTGTCACCTATCACCTTTACCCCTGTCAGCCATCTTAGGTCATCTCATGGACTATAAATAGAGCGTCATTTTAGTGTGCAATTCGCAAAGTCTTGATTTGCCTCTGCTGTCAACTCTGAGCGTTATTTCCCTGACCTCGTTTGTTCCCCATTCCTGATTGTTATCTTCCTGCCTTCTGACCCTTGGATTGTTTAACGGATTTCTCTGTTTGCTAGCTGCCTGCCTCGACCCTTTGTATGGACGTTGACTATCCTCTGGATTATCTGTGTTGTTCCTGTTTTTACGCTATACAAAAAAGATGGTTCTTTGAAGGTTCTTTACATGTAGTAGCATTTAGAATCTCTATTTAGAATCATCACGTCCTGAAGAACCCTTTTAGTGCTGAAACGGTTCTTTGTGTCAGAGTTAGGGTTCTTTATTCCTGCCCTTTTGATTTTCAAATCTGTAACCGTCAAAGCACCTGGAGCTTAGAGATTCAACTATAGGCTGACAACACGCTCTCATCATTTCACTCTTATATCTAAATACACAACTAAAATTGTATCTGGTTTCTTTTCTCTTCTTTTTTAATGACATGTAAGTGTGAACAGCTCTTTTAATCACTAAATCACTAATCAGCTCTTCTCCACTAAGTAAGTACCATAGACATTGAATTTATAATTCATATTGTTAGTTATTTATTTATTACTAACAGAAAAAAGTTGGCTCATTACTGATCTTCTGGAGTTCAGCTATCCAACTACTTCAACACACTCTCATCAGGTAAATGATTTCTTTCTGATAATGTCTATAATTTTTGACTTTTTAAATTGTAACTGGTTTACAGTCATGTCTTTATCTCTTGAGTTTAGGAGAACATGTGTTCTCCTAAGCCCTGTTCAATTAAGGATACTTCTCTCCTCTTCACCACTGAGTAAGTAACAAAAATGTTTAATTTTATAAAAACAAATGAAAGGAGACACACTGTAAATCTATTGTGTATTTTAGATGCTGTCAAATCCTACAACCTCATCATCTGCAGAGAGAAACTTCCCCTCAATCACATCAAAATAGTATTTATGTTCAATGTCAATTGTCATTTATTAATGTATTCTGCAAATAACGGTACATTTTTGCTACAAATTCAAGTTATTAAAAAATAAAGAGGTCCTAATTGACACATGTTGTTGTTTTTATGTAAAAACCCTAATATACAGTACAAGATATTGAAATACCAGACAGATAGTAAAAAACAATATTAATAATTTGTATATTCAAATAACATTAATAATTATATAAATATTTTATCTAATATTAATGAAAATAAACTATGACTAAAAAAGGTTATTTATAATAAAGGTTATATGTGGAAGGTCCTATATAGCATTTTCAAAGCATGGTTCCTTAGGAAATCCTACAAAAAGTGTTCTGTTTAGCACCAAAAAAGGGTTCTGCTATTGTTACAAGCCAAAGAACCATTTTCAGGTACTGTTTACAACCATTTTTCTTAAAAGTGTAATTGTGTAGTTTTTTTTTTTATTTGAATTGGCCAGGCTTATTAAAAATGACAACATTTTATGTAAAATTCACTTTAAAGATGTATGTTTCTCAGTTTAATATGTAGTCATTAGAAATGACTATAGTTTAGTAAAACATTACTGTCATCTGCTGGAAAATGAACACTTCACATTTGTTTTTAAGACATTACTGTATGATAGAAACTGTATTAGTTTTGTGCAGGAATACCAGCTGTAATATTCTAGCTGTGTTTATTTTGTAATGTGACTTAGGCAGCACCTATATTTTTATTGTTTTACCCTCTTAAAATAAAGTTAATTTTCCATAACTAACATTAACAAAAGTAATAAATACTGTTAAAAATGTATTGTTTATTGTTAGCTCAAGTAAAACTTTCACTAATGTTAACAAATGATACCTTACTGTTAGCGTTACCTTTTCACCATCATCATCTTTTTTAATAAGAAAATGTAATACCCAGGAGTCACACATACTGCTCAATTTCTCTCTTCAGATGCACTTTTGAAATATCTAGCTATGCATTTTCCATGCAAATGTTTGAACACAATGATTATTACTGGAATGAGGCAAGGGGCACCAGGTAAAATGTTGCCTAGGGCAGAAAATTGTCCAAGACTGGCTCTGTTTCTAGTTATATAGACAGTATATTTTGCTATAAATGCATAGTTTGACTGCTAAAGTCTACTAAAATGTGATTCTAGCCTTTTTCTCGTATCACAATATAATATTGATATCGCCTGGAAAATTATATTGGAAATATTGGAAAATATTGTAATATTAGTTTCAGCTATGCTTTCCACACACCCCAGCTAACAAAAAAATAAATAACAATGTTTTGCTAATGTTTATATTAAGTTATGAAAAAAATGTTCTTTTAATGTTTTTTAGTTATGTGACCATTAAGGAACCATACCACTTTACCATTTCTTAAACATTTAGGAAACATTGCTTATGAATGATTTCTGAAAGTGCTGAGAAAGTAGAAGGAAAAGAAACAAGCAAAAAAAAAAACAATAAACATATGTCCTACTAAGAATTTTCTGGGAAAAATCATTCCATGAATTATGTATAAATGTGTTTTGATGCTAATGTTTTATGCTAACAGATAATGTACAGTCTATTACGATCTAACATATAACTAATGTTCTATGAAGGTTACTGGAAAGACGTCTGTCCTTAACTTTGAGAGAATATACAGGTCCTTCTCAAAAAATTAGCATATTGTGATAAAGTTCATTATTTTCTGTAATGTACTGATAAACATTAGACTTTCATATATTTTAGATTCATTACACACAACTCGAAGTAGTTCAAGCCTTTTACTGTTTTAATATTGATGATTTTGGCATACAGCTCATGAAAACCCAAAATTCCTATCTCAAAAAATTAGCATATCATGAAAAGGTTCTCTAAACGAGCTATTAACCTAATCATCTGAATCAACTAATTAACTCTAAACACCTGCAAAAGATTCCTGAGGCTTTTAAAAACTCCCAGCCTGGTTCATTACTCAAAACCGCAATCATGGGTAAGACTGCCGACCTGACTGCTGTCCAGAAGGCCATCATTGACACCCTCAAGCAAGAGGTCTGTGGGAAGGAAAAAGTGTGGCAGAAAACGCTGCACAACGAGAAGAGGTGACCGGACCCTGAGGAAGATTGTGGAGAAGGACCGATTCCAGACCTTGGGGGACCTGCGGAAGCAGTGGACTGAGTCTGGAGTAGAAACATCCAGAGCCACCGTGTACAGGCGTGTGCAGGAAATGGGCTACAGGTGCCGCATTCCCCAGGTCAAGCCACTTTTGAACCAGAAACAGCGGCAGAAGCGCCTGACCTGGGCTACAGAGAAGCAGCACTGGACTGTTGCTCAGTGGTCCAAAGTACTTTTTTCGGATGAAAGCAAATTTTGCATGTCATTCGGAAATCAAGGTGCCAGAGTCTGGAGGAAGACTGGGGAGAGGGAAATGCCAAAATGCCTGAAGTCCAGTGTCAAGTACCCACAGTCAGTGATGGTCTGGGGTGCCATGTCAGCTGCTGGTGTTGGTCCACTGTGTTTTATCAAGGGCAGGGTCAATGCAGCTAGCTATCAGGAGATTTTGGAGCACTTCATGCTTCCATCTGCTGAAAAGCTTTATGGAGATGAAGATTTCATTTTTCAGCACGACCTGGCACCTGCTCACAGTGCCAAAACCACTGGTAAATGGTTTACTGACCATGGTATTACTGTGCTCAATTGGCCTGCCAACTCTCCTGACCTGAACCCCATAGAGAATCTGTGGGATATTGTGAAGAGAAAGTTGAGAGACGCAAGACCCAACACTCTGGATGAGCTTAAGGCCGCTATCGAAGCATCCTGGGCCTCCATAACACCTCAGCAGTGCCACAGGCTGATTGCCTCCATGCCACGCCGCATTGAAGCAGTCATTTCTGCAAAAGGATTCCCGACCAAGTATTGAGTGCATAACTGAACATAATTATTTGAAGGTTGACTTTTTTTGTATTAAAAACACTTTTCTTTTATTGGTCGGATGAAATATGCTAGGTTTTCATGAGCTGTATGCCAAAATCATCAATATTAAAACAATAAAAGGCTTGAACTACTTCGAGTTGTGTGTAATGAATCTAAAATATATGAAAGTCTAATGTTTATCAGTACATTACAGAAAATAATGAACTTTATCACAATATGCTAATTTTTTGAGAAGGACCTGTAATCAGAACATTTGCCCTGTTATTTTGGATGTTTCCTGTGAACATCAATGATGTGAACACCGCGATTACAGGACTGACCAAAGTTTGGCCAACCCCACTCAAAACTCAGGTTTTATCCCTTTGTTCTTGACAAGAAACGATGTTTGACATTTTTCTGAGATTCAGCCTCCAAAATGTTCAATGGTTCTTTAATGCTCTCATCGAGTTAACAACACAACTAAATGCACAGCCAATTGTACTCTGCACACACACACACACACAACTGTCACAAACTGACAAAAAAGACAGATCTACAAAAAAACAAGCATTTGAGGTTAAAAAGTATGTAAATTGTCACTAAATAGACCTTTCTTCCTCAGCTGGGATCGTTTAGAGATCTTAGAAGCTGCATTTAAACTGCATTTTGGAAGTTCAAACTCGGGGGCACCATAGAAATCCACTATATGGAGAAAAATTGTTTTCCTTTAAAAACAATTTTTTGTTTTGGAAGTGCACTAATCCTTTAAGTAGCACATGTATATTTGTAACAGTAGCCAAACATACATTGTATTAGTGTTGTCAAAAATATTGATATTTCGATACGTATTGATTCTGAAAAATCTTAAACGATTCCAATACTCATGTCCAACAGTATTGATACCAGCTGCGCTCTCGCATTATCTCTCTCCTCTCCAAGGCTGACACACTGACTGCACGACCGGCTTTGGTCGACAAAGAACGTGGCAGGAGTTTTATTTTGTTAAGTAATAATTTAAAGCTTTTTATTTGTCATGATTGTGAGGCATGTATTCGCTGAAAAAAAGCAAAAGATCGTTGGTCAGAATCCACTCGAAAAAAAAAATTATATTCAGAGTTTTGGAAAACCGCGGATCCCCCCATTATAACCAAGTGTAGACGCAATGTAAATAAGAGATTTCATATAGCAGAATTTTCTGAGATCATGGTAAACTGAAATGAGCTTTTTAGTGATTAAGCTTTACGTGCTTTACCGCATATTTATAGTTAAGTCGGAATTTGAATACAGGAAGAATTTGATGCTGTGCAGAGGACCAAAGTGGCATACTTGCTGCAAGTTTCAGGAGTGATGCATCTATGTGCATATAAATGGGGGATTCACTCGAAATCTCTATTTCTTTCATTTTTCCCTTTCTTTCTCTATGTAGGCCTATGAGTGACATCAATTTAAAAAGGAAAAAATAGGGTGGTTCTTAAAGTTTTTGTTCATATAAAAATACACCTCATTCAGGCTCATTTTCATGTTTCAGCCTTTAAAATTCACTAATAAAAAGCACAAATTAAGGCCTTAATGTTGTGGCAGTTATTCCCCATGGTATCAAAAATGGTATTGAATATTGGGAGGTGAGGGTTCTTGGGTTTGTGCTTCACTGATTTCTGTCATGAGGTCCCAGTGTACAGGAGCAACAATGATGTAGGTAGGCAGTATAGGTTCGATGGAAGATGGTTCTAAATTGTTCTCTGCGATGTGGGACAGAGCATCAGCCTTGGTGTTCTGGGAGCCTGGTCTGTAGGTAACCTTAAAATCAAACCAGGTGAAGAAGAGTGCCCAGCGAGCCTGACGATGGTTTAGTCGTTTGGCTGAGCGGAGATACTCCAAATTGTGGTGATCTGTCAGTACAGTGAAGGGCAGGCGGGACCCCTCCAGCCAGTGTCGCCATTCTTCCAGGGCAGATTTGATGGCCAGGAGTTCACGATGACCCACATTGTAATTCCGTTCTGCTGTGCTGAGCTTATGCGAGAAGGAAGCGCATGGGAAGAGTTTTGGGGGATCTCCATGGAGGCATCAACTTCGACGGTAAATTCCTTCTTGGGTTCCGGGTGGTGGAGTATGGGTGCGGTGGTGAACAAGTGCTTCGGATCCTTAAAGGCCTGTATGGCTAAGAGGGGTCCACGAAAGGCGGTAGTTTCCAGACTTGACCATGGTGGTGAGTGGGGCTGCGACTGAACTGAAATGACGAATGAATCTGCAGTAGAAGTTAGCAAAACCAAGGAATTGTTGTAACTCATGGAGTGCTGAGGTACATGGCCAGTTGCAAACAGCTTCCACCTTGTGATCATCCATGGCCACGCCCTCAGAGCTAATCACATACATACCAAGAAAGGAGATCTGTGTTTGATGAAATTCACATTTTTCAATCTTGGCATATAGGCGGTGATTAATGAGTTTTTGAAGAACAGACCTGACATGATGGATGTGCTCGGCGTGGGAATCTGAGTAAATTAGGATATCATCGATAAACACGATCACCCAATGGTTCAACATATCTCTGAAGATCTCGTTTATGAATGCTTGGAAACAGGACGGGCTATTGGCCAGGCCAAAGGGCATTACAAGCCGAGGCGGGATGGACAGGTGGCGGAGCAGGCACATGTTGAGATAGATTGGGTGCAATCACAGCCTGGAATGATTGGAGAGACTCTACCAGTTCCTCAGTCAGGGTGGTGAGCCACGTGATCTGTTGTTGATGGGCAGTGAGCATCGTGGCCTGAGCCGTGAGCTCCGTGCTCAGCTAATAAACTATCACTGGATCTGGTTGTGGCAAGGTTTTCTGTAATGAGGGATCAGGAGACGTTGGATCCATCTGCAGTGGTTTATTGAACTAAAGCAGAGTTGTACAGCCCGAGTCAACAACAACAACAAACAGGGACAGCGAAGGCAAATCCAAAGAGTGGTCAAAGTCCATGCAATAGTCCGGGGCTGGCAGCGAGCGAGGATAATCCAGTAAACAAGCGAGGGTCGGGGCAAACAGAGTACAATCGTAAGTAGAGTAATGCCGAGTTCACACTGCACGATTTTCAAAGTCATCGGATCGCTGTTGTTTTCACACTGCACGACTATCTGGGGTAGCATTCAGTTTCTTCTGTGTTCACATTGCACGACAGATCGGCGACAGGAGTTTACACACTGCATGACCTTACAAGAGGAAGAATCACAGACAACACTGTCTGGTCCGCAAACTCTACACACACGAGACGTGATAAGGAAATAATGCAAGATCACGCTGATATTATGATCTATGGTCCTCCCCGGACTCAAAATCATTAACAAAAATTATTTCAATGTTAACAATATATTCTGCTGGGACAATTGTATGTACACAAATCTAAGCACGTGAAAATGAAACCAACGTTTTGTGCATTTTATGAGTTACCCTATTTCTTATAGCTTACAAAGCCCTCATACTGATGAAAAGGAAGATGCTATAAATCTTTTGTCCTTTGTAGAAGATTATTTACAGGAAAAAAAAACCCTTGCCCCCTCTTATGTTTACTTTTTATTATAGCCTACACAAGTGTTCGGTGCAAGGATTTCTTTTTATCCTATTCAGTATAAACCGGATTCTTTGGACTAATCAAATTAGGCTACATTTGGAAAATAAAAGAGTTCAAAAGAGTGTGTGAAATATAATGTACACCAGGATGTTACGGTGAGTCTGTTAGTATCTTACCCTCTTTTCCTCACTTTTATTCGCTTTTAATTCGGTTAAATGCATTAAACAGCATTTACTTTCACTTTTGATTTAGTGGCATTTCGGCCTCTATTGATTGACAACAACAAAAACAGTATGACAAATTCAATTAATGTTTAAATATATTAAACACAGCATAATTAATATATTTACAAAACACCATGCTATATATAGGCCTAATTTAAAACAAAATAAAATAGCTTACACAAAGTTAAAAAAAAATCAGCACAGTGGAACCAAATATAAGAAACAAATGTTTCTCCCCGAGCTTCCTGCTGCCCTGTATCTTGCTCTCTCATTGGCTGTAGGTCATCGCCGATGAATGTTTCAGTCAGAACTGATTTCACACAGCAGAATTTTGAGTCGCCAACAGGCCTAGATATTTAGATTCTCTCAGATCGCATCTTTGTTAATTCACACTGTATGATTGTCACTCGTGGGAATGAGCACCGATTTGCCTCCGATTTTGGCCATTTGTCGGCGATTTAGCAAAACCTGGCGGCGAGTGAAAATCGGGCTTAAAATCGTGCAGTGTGAACTCGGCATAACAGTCCACTTTGCTACACAAAATAATCAAACACAGGGAAAACGCTCAGGATTGCAGGCCGTGGCTAGACAAAACTTTGCGAGGGGGAAACGGGAATGGCCTCTATTTATATCCGGGTCTGACGGCCAAAGATGGCTGACCCGGGCGGAGTTCAACCCTAGCACGGGATCCTGGGAAAGTCCAAATGAACGCTAATACTCAGGGGAGGGTTCCCGCTGACGGCGATCGGAGGGATCCACAGAGAGCGGATTTGTGACAGGCACTGTGCAAAATTTGGGCACTCTAAGAGTTCCAGAGTCTCAGATTCATTTAACAAGGTTTCAGACCTTAATTGGCTCGTTAGATCTGGAAGTCCAAGAAAGCTCTCGGAGAGAACTGCTCGTATGCTGGTCAGAAAGACAAATCAAAACCCCCATTTGACTGCAAAAAACCTGCAGGAAGATTTAGCCGACTCAGGAGTGGTGGTGCAGCATTCCACAAGACCTACATGGAAGAGTCAACAGAAGAAAACCTTACCTGCATCCCCATCATAAAATCCAACGTATGCAACAGAACATCTACAGAAGCCTGATGCATTTTGGAAACAAGTGCTGTGGACTGATGAAGTTAAAATAGAACTCTTTGGCTACAATCAGCAGAGGAATGTTTGGAGAAAAAAGGAGCAGCATTTCATGAAAAGAACACCTTACACCAACACCAACACCAACTATTAAGCATGGGGTGGATCTGTCATGCTTTGGGGTTGTGTTGCAGCCAGTGGCACAGGAAACATTGCAAGAATGGATTCCACTAAATACCAGCAATTTCTGGAAGCAAACATCACACCATCTGTAAAAAAAAGCTGAAAAGAGGATGGCTTCTACATCAGGACAATGATCCTAAACATACCTCCAAATCCACTATGGAATACCTCAAAATCCCAAGTACAAGAATTGAAAGACTTTTAGCTGGCTATAAAAAGCATTTGCAAGCTGTGATATCTGCCAGTGAAGATGTTACTAAGTACTGATTATGTAGGGTGCCCAAACTTTTGCACAGTGCCATAATAATGTTATTTTTTTATCTTTTTCAATTTATAACATAAAAAGTAACTATGCACCAATGTTTGCTGAAAATATTGTGTATTTTTTCCATTTCCAAGAGAGACTGCGTTAACATATTTTCAATTTAAAAAAATCACCAAAATATGTTATTTATCAAGGGGTGCCTAAACTTTTGCATAAGACTGTATAGATATATATTTACTTTTATGCCAAAAATGATTAGAATATTAGGTTAAGATAATGTTCCATAAAGAAAATTTGTAAATATCCAAAAAAAAAATTATTGCTAAGAACTTCATTTGGACAACTTTTTGTTTTTTGTTTGCACCCTCAGATACCAGATTTTCAAATACTTGTATTTCCTAACAAACCATACATCAACAGAAAGCTTATTTATTCAGCTTTCAGATGATGAATACATCTCAATTTCAGCAAATTGACCCTTATGACTGGTTTTGTGGGCCAGGGTCACATATGGACATTAATTTGTTACCAGAAGGTGCTCCCATTAAGTCACATTTAACTCTGGCTGTTTAAAGGATATTTTTTATTGTAACCTTGAAATGTGCATTTTCTAAAGTTATTTTGATTGTGAAAAGCACTTACTATGTTTTACTACTGTGGATTTACTACAACAACCAAGTTAATCCATGGTTGATTTTGTGGTTGACTTTTGTAGGGTATAAATAAACTGAATTGAATGCTTCTATCTGAAAGTCACACTGGATAAAGTACACTGTAATGCATTGTGAATTTAATCTGTTAATTGAAAATAAATTTGGAATTGTCATTGTAATTGTCTTTGATCATTTATTGTGTGCAAATCGAACTGTTTATGAACCGCGGACCGACCGTGGGCCGCCAGCAGAAACTAAATATAAACCAGAGGCTCGTCAGCGGACCGCTGTCAGAATAGTGGCGGCTGCAGCTGGAGGTCCGCTGGAATAACGATGAGCAAAACGACGCTGGTTCGCCGCTGCTAGAGGCTTTATGCGTTCTAACATATTGAGGAGAAAACAAACTGCGATCTGTGTTCGGTTCTAAGTTCTAATGCTTTTCAGTAAAGGCATTTTTATATGCAATTGTACTCATCCACTAAGAATGTATTTAAGTTTGTCGCGGCTAAATCTAATATCCAACATCCAACTTAACATCAGTGTAACAGATGCCCTCTGCAATACTTTTCTCTTCTAATTTGACAGATAAAGTATAGCTTCAGCTGAAAAACCTTTCCGTTTTTGTCATAATTTCGGTAAAGATAAAAAAAACCCACATTTTGGTGTCAGTTCATGAGTTCATACCGATCCCGTTATATTTCCTTTCGGTTTCAATTTTGTGGCGTCATTCTTTTGTTTTGGTCCGCGTTACGATCTTATAAATACACACAGAGCTACATCATATAACTCAACAACATGACTCGATATTAAATATAGGCTGTTAACTGAACTTACCATCAGTTATGATGCTTTCTGGTGGTTTTTACCGTCCTGCTTCTTCTCAGTTCTAAAGGAAATGTTTGAACTTCCTTGAGATTGAGGAAGAGGGCGTTTCTTAAATTCTTTTGTTTCTTTTTTAATTGCAAATGCTGAAAAATTAACATTCAAAGCATATTAAAATATAATAGTCAAAATGTAACGTTTAGAAAAGGGGAAAATACAATACAATAAAACAAAATAAAGGAGTTTAGTTTTTAGAGTGTATTCACAGTTTTGGTTGCTCTCTGTTTTGAAAGTCCTTGAAGAGTTTCAAAATAAATCCTTATGTCAATTTTGAAGTGGGAAATGCTGCTTCCTTTCTGACCATTTACACTTACTATATAAAATGTACCTAAAATATTTAGAAGATTAAGTATACAAATATCTTATCCATATTTTTTTTTTTACATCTCTTTTCCTTATATTAATTTTAGATCCAATCAACATCAATCCAAAAATATTTGACATACATACATTTGAAAAAAAAAAAAACAAGCTCAACATCCATTCCACAAAAAAACAAAAACAAACCCCCTCCCCCCCCCCCCCCCCCACAAAATTCAGAGACAACATCTTTGTATATCTTGAAAAAGTGGTTAGTTGGATAAATTATATGTATAACTTTAAAGTAAATTTCACTAACTTTGTTTGTGACACAGAATGTGTTATTATATTCTCAAAATGATTAGAAGCAGGGGAGAGCGGGGGCGAAAGTAATGCGGGACGAAAGTAACAAACTTGTGATTTCGTCATTGATTCCTGCATTTAGGGTCCAGAAAGCAGTTTTTGAGTATAATAAGACATTATGGCAGCTGTAATTTTTTGTGTTTCTCGTTTAATGTGTCACAGTAATGATTAATCTGCAGGTTATTTAGTGCTGGAACACATCCCAAAGTTTGCCTTTTCAGAGTTTTTCAGTATAAAAGTAAATCGAATTTAAATGTCAGGAGTTCCTGCAGGTCCCTTACAGTGACAACAAGTGTTTGATGACCTATCTGTCATGAACATCAGTCTCAGGACAGCTGCTACATTGCATTTCCTAGTCATATTTAGGTTTCAGCCATGCCTTAGCTTTTCCACCTCCAACTGTGAATGTGCAGTGTTTCCAGATGTTTTTATGCACATTTTGAATTTATGCATCCAACTGGATGGAAACATGAATAGGCCTACTATTACATTATGTTGAGAATTTATTTTATGTTAATTTAATTTAATTTTCATATTGTTCATTGTTAAAAAAAAGTTTTATAAAAATAAATTGAATAAATGCATTTTAAACAATTCAACTTTGTACAGTCGAGTTTTGAAACATTTGATGAAACTTGAATTTAAAATGAAAATGTCATTTAATATTTTTTTTTGTAAAGATAAAGGACAAAATATGCTTGCAGTTACATATTAACAAGATCATGGTCATGTATATTTAATAAAAACTAGAGTAACCTAAACAAAAATCTAGCTTGTACTGTTGTGTTACTTTCGTCCCAAACGACTGTCACGCCCCTGGACTGTTTTTGTTGTGTTTCCTTCCCCATGTGCTCTGTGTGACCTAGTTTCTGTTAATTGGTTCATTTAGTTCAGGTGTTCGTAATTATCTAGCCTTTATAAGTTCCTCCCTGTCCTATGGTTTTTTCCGGTCTTCGTCTATGCGACGTCAATGCAACATCAGTGTGTTTGTTAACCTCCTATGTTGGATTCTATCTTTGTGGACTATTAAAAACCTATTTGATCTTCATCTTCTTGAGCCTGCGTGTTCCTATACACACCCGAGTGTGACAGAAGACCGGACCCACAAAACAGTAAGCGTCGTGTTCCCCAGTCTTTTCTTTTCCGTTTTTGAACAGTTTTTATTTTCAGTTTTTGTCGTGTTATGGACCCCGTGTATAGCCCCGAGTTTCTCCTCATAATGCTGGAGCAGGGGGAGAAAACGCTCGAGGACCATACACGACAGTTCATGACCATCGCGAACTATTCCAGCTTTCCGGACGGCGCGCTCTGCACATTCTACAACACTGGCGAGAAACGGGTCCTCCCTCACCATCCGCCCTGAGGAAAATCGCGCCAGTGCCACTCCGGACCCAGAGCCCAGCCCACCATCTCCCTGCTGCGCGGAGCCACAGCCCGAGCCCACCGCTGACGGAGAGCCAGAGCCCAAAGCGACCGACGAGCCATCGCCAAGGAGCGCAACAGAGCTGAGGATCGCCTCGGAGCCCGAGCCCAAAGAGTCAGACCAGGTGCGTGAGCCGGCTACAGAGCACGCCACAGTGGAGAACGCCAGTGACAGTGAGAGCGCGGAGTGGAGCTCCGCCCACTGCACCATGGCTGAGGGTGAGCTGATTATACATCTGGGGCTGCTGGAAATGGAAAAAGACCTAATAGACTGGGAAACAGAATTGGAGTTAGATCCTGCCCCTCTCCTCCCTCCTTCGTCTCCACTGGTCCCGTCCAGCCTTCCTTCGTCTCCGCTGGTCTCGTCCAGCCCAGAAGTGGTTCCCAAAACTCCAGTACACGCTCCTCAAGAGCGCCCTCCAGTGCCAACGCCTCGGCGGTGCCCTCCAGTGCCCGCTTCTCAAGAGCGCCCTCCTGAATTCAGCCCTGAGGACATTCACAAAGTCCCGCCCACCCACCATTTCCTGTCTACTCCGCTGCTGGTTCCTGTCAGCCCCATGGCTCACCCTCAGCTCAACATCTGTGTGCTGGATTCGCCACGGGTCTGCCAGTCTCCATCGGCGTCATGGCTGGAGGATCCCTCACCTCTGCCTCCAGCCTCTGAGTCCCGGACTCCGCCTCGGCCCCTCGACCCGTCGGCTCCACCATGGCTCCTAGCTCCCTCCTCTCCACCGTGGCCCATCAGTCCACCAGCTCCGCCGGGCTCCCTCGTCCCTCCGGCTCCGCCTTGGTCTGTCGTCGACCATCCGCTGCTTTGGGACTCCGCTCCTCCGGCTGCGCCTCGTCCCTCCATCCCTTCAGCTCTGTCAGGCTCCTCCTTCCCTCCGGCTCCTCCTCAGTCCTCGGTCGCTCCGGCTCCACCGCGGCCTTCTGGATCCCCGTCTCCGCATCGGTCGCCGGTGCCACCTGTTCCGCCTTGGCCCTCCGGATCCTCCCCGTCGCCCTGGCCCATCGGCTCTCCGTCTCCGCCTCGGGCTCCTCCTCCACCTGCTCCGCCGCCGTTGGTCGGCCCCCTGGAGTCGGTGGCCATTCCTCCACCATGGCTCCTCCCTCCGTCGGCTCCACCGTGGGCCGCCATCTTGGCTGTGGCCTGGGTCTCTCCTGGCTCCTCCTGCTTCAGATCCCTCGTGTCTCCTCCCTGGACTCTGTTTTTCGTCCTCCTCCCGGTTGTCCGTCCTCCTCCTGAGCCTCCTCCCAAGTTTCCATCGGTTTCTGTTTGTGGCGCGAGGACGCGCCATCCGGGAGGGGGGGAGTACTGTCACGCCCCTGGACTGTGTTTGTTGTGTTTCCTTCCCCATGTGCTCTGTGTGACCTAGTTTCTGTTAATTGGTTCATTTAGTTCAGGTGTTCGTAATTATCTAGCCTTTATAAGTTCCTCCCTGTCCTATGGTTTTTTTCCGGTCTTCGTCTATGCGACGTCAATGCTGCAACAGTGTGTTTGTTAACCTCCTATGTTGGATTCTATCTTTGTGGACTATTAAAAACCTATTTGATCTTCATCTTCTTGAGCCTGCGTGTTCCTATACACACCCGAGTGTGACAACGACGGGGTCGAAAGTAACAATGTGCAACCTATGTTCAAAGTAAAATTATACTGAAGCCTTTCTACATTTGTACAAAATACCGCCTGCTATTGGTAGACCACACTTCTGAGTTATAGACCACAGCAAAAATATATCTCTCTACAACATTATCTTTGTAAATGATGTTTTTCTGAAAAATTTTACTTTCACCCCCGCTCTCCCCTACTTACATGGAAATGTTGCAGGGCAGTGAATCAAACATCTTAAAAAAAAGTATTACATCTTTGATATCAATACCATTTAATAAAATCTTTTTTTTAACCCTTGTGTATTGTTCAAATTCACTACCCTTTTGTTACGTCAGGGATGAAAACATCCACTAAACTTAACTGCTGTAAAAATGTAGAAGATAAATATAAAATCTGTTAATTAACCTCAGTCCTGATCAAAACTACTAAATGTTTTAAAAAAATTCTAGGATTTTTACTCTTTAATTGCCAAGTCATTGATCTGGGGGGAAAAAAAACATACAAAATAACTTATTTTCAATATAAAAAGTGACTGTGGACTGGATTTTTTTTTTACCTTGTATCACAGTCTTGGACATGTCAAATATTTCTAACAACATTGGCTTTCAAGCATTGTTAGTTTTTGTTCAGCATCAGATTTTCATTTTTTTCTCCCTCAATTACTGTTCGTGGCTGTTTTTGCCCCATTGACTTCCATTATAAGGACATTTTTTAATTGCAAAGCCATGACACCATATAATCATGAATTCTTGATTGTTGGTGGTTTACCCTGTTGGGAAGAGGTACAATTTTTAGTTTTTACTGTTGATCATCAGGTGGCACCATTAACCCTTTAGATAGGACTGTGCAAAAAAAGCTTAGTTTTTGGCTGTTATATGGAGTATAACAGCAAGTTATAGTGTGTGTGTGTGTGTGTGTGTGTGTGTGTGTGTGTGAGTAAGAGAGAGAGAGAGACCTTTGCACACTTACCTTGATCTGTCTGAGAAAATGAAAATATGCACATCAGCTCTCAGAACTACATGGAGGTATCTCACTGAAGGCGTTGCATTAGGCACTTTGAATAGATGCATTTTGTTTGTGCTGATTATAATGTGTGTGTCCCTGCCAGGGTGTTTGTGGGCAGAAAGTTCACTGGTCTGAATACAATGCTAATCTATCCTCATTTTCATGTGTATCATTCAGCACAGTTATGACACAGCCTCATATTGGTTAGTGGGTCTTTGATTAGCTTTATCTCAGATACTACTTGTTTGCCAAATATTTGATCAACATCCTTGCTTGTATCTAACAGTGTTTCAGACTCATTTTTCCAAAATGATCACTTTTTCCATTTCAAGCTCATCTGAAGATTTGTCTCTTCACTTCTGTAATGTGCTCTTTCAGGATTATTGCTTGTGAATGTGACCATATGACCAAGGGCGGACTTATGGATTTGGGGGCCCTAAACAAACTCTAGATATGGGGTCCCCACACAAGAAAGTAAGGAAACCAAATTATGTGCTCTTATACATTTAACCATTATTTTGCTCGCTCGCTCTTATAGTTTATAATTTATTTATCCCTTCGTAACCAGTAGTTAGGATACCTTTTTTATTTTTTCCGGATCACAAAAGAAGATTAAAAACATGCTGTAACACTTTACGGTAAGGGTACATGAATTGACATGAATTCATGCATGAATATTGCATTGCTTCATGCATTAATATCTCATGATTTCACAAGTTCAAGGACTTTCATTCATGAGTTCATGAATGAACAACACATTAAGACATTAACTAAGATCATCGTGATTTATGATTTATTATGCATGATCATGATTGTTTTCTTTGTTCACAAAAAAGGTCTTTATCTACTTTGGATGAATCTATGCTTATGGTACATGAATCAGGAGAGCAGGAAAGCTCCAATTCAAAATAGAGTCCTAAAAGGAGATTCACCTTACTTTCTAAAAAGGAGAAGAAAAACACTGACTAAGCTGAAGGAAGGAACTACTTATAGTGAGGTGGGGGTTGTCCAAAGATGGAAAATAGACGGTCCAACCCTGTATGCACTAAGGGCCCAATTCTGAGTGATGGGTTTCCCACCAGTAGATAGTTTCACTCAGAGCACTTATAGTCTTAGAAGCTATTCTAGCATTTGATGAAACTGTTGTTAACCTAGTGAAAACAACTCTAGAGGAAGAATAAATATTTAGAGAAATAATAGGCAAGGGGTCGATAGGTGAGCAGAGGAGACTCAGGGAAACCAGGAAACAGACAGGAACGGCAACGGGAAAATACACTCAGAATTGACAGTGGGAAACTAATCAAGACTAAGCACCCCATATTGACAGAAAAACACAGAATTGTTGACATTTTTGCAGATTTATTAAAAAGAAAAACTGAAATATCACATGGTCCTAAGTATTCAGACCATTTGCTCAGTGTTTAGTAGAAGCACCCTTTTGATCTAATACAGCCATGAGTCTTTTTGGGAAAGATGCAACAAGTTTTTCACACCTGCCATTCCTCCTTGCAGATCCTCTCCAGCTCTGTCAGGTTGGATGGTAAACGTTGGTGGACAGCCATTTTCAGGTCTCTCCAGAGATGCTCAATTGGGTTTAAGTCAGAGCTCTGGCTGGGCCATTCAAGAACAGTCACAGAGTTGTTGTGAAGCCACTTCTTTGTTATTTTAGCTGTGTGCTTAGGCTCATTGTCTTGTTGGAAGGTGAACCTTCGGCCCAGTCTGAGGTCCTGAGCACTCTGGAGAATCTTTGGAGCTCAGCCACAGTGATCTTTGGGTTCTTCTTTACCTCTCTCACCAAGGCTCTTCTCCCCCGATAGCTCAGTTTGGCCGGACGGCCAGCTCTAGGAAGGGTTCTGGTCATCCCAAATGTCTTTCATTTAAGGATTATGGAGGCCACTGTGCTCTTAGGAACCTTAAGTGCAGCAGAAATTTTTTTGTAACCTTGGCCACAATTCTGTCTCAGCTCTTCAGGCAGTTCCTTTGACCTCATGATTCTCATTTGCTCTGACATGCACTGTGAGCTGTAAGGTCTTATATAGACAGGTGTGTGGCTTTCCTAATCAACTCCAAACAGTATAATCAAACACAGCTGGACTCGAATGTGTAGAACCATCTCAAGGATGATCAGAAGAAATGGACAGCACCTGAGTTAAATATATGAGTTTCACAGCAAAGGGTCTAAATACTTAGGACCATGTGATATTTCAGTTTTTCTTTTTGAATAAATCTGCAAAAATGTCAACAATTCTGTGTTTTTCTGTCAATATGGGGTGCTGTGTGTACATTAATGAGGAAAAAATGAACTTAAATGATTTTAATTAGTTATATTGCAAATGGCTGCAATATAACAAAGAGTGAAAAATGTAAGGGGGTCTGAATACTTTCCGTACCCACTGTATTTTATTAAATGCTGTCATAAACAGAGAATTGATTGTATTCACGATACAAACATGAATTAAAATCTGGTCTCAAGATGATTTGTATTTTATTATTTCTGCACAAAAACAACAGAAAGATATGAACAATTTTCTTAATGAATCATGTTTGTATTTCAACTTAAAGATCATTTTGATACTAATAAAACAAATCATTGATAAGACACTACAATAAAAACATAAATGTAGACGCATACTGATCCTACTGTCTATATGAGGATTTAATACATTTATTCTGACATTTAATATTTCAGAAGTTGAGCTGCAGTATTAATGTCATGAAGAGACTCTCTAACATCTCACTGTAACTGATTCATCATCAGCTCAAAGCATTATGGGTAGAATCTCTCATCAGTCTATTCTCATTTATCAACACAATTTCACTGATGATTCAAAACAAACCATAAACCCAGGATAGAGCGGCTGAGTGAATGTGGTGTGTTGTGTGTGGATGAGGCTCATTGTGTCAGAGACACTGTAGAAGGACAGAGTTCCTGCACTGTGATCCACATACACTCCTATTCTATTGGTGATGGACTCTACCGGGAGATCAGTCTTTATGTTATTGTGTCTGAATGAGCAACTGGAGGGAGAGCAGATCAAACTCCAGGACTGATCATTAAATCCAAACAAACACTCAACACCCAACCCTTTCCTTCTTATGCTCTTATATGACACTGATATATGCACACCATTATCTCCACTCCACTCAATCTCCCAGTAACAGCGTCCAGACACACTCTCTCTACACAACACCTGACACCAATAATCAAATCTGTCTGGATGTTTTGGATACGGTCAATTGTCCCTCACACGTCTCAACTCTCTGTTGTCCTCAGACAGAATGAGTTCAGTGTGTGCTGTGTTTGGATCCAGTGTGAGAAAACAGACCCCTAAACACAGGAACAGAGACATTTACAACACAACAACAATCACTACAGTTGTGTGTGTGTGTGTGTGTGTGTGTGTGTGTGTGTGTGTGTGTGTGTGTGTGTGTGTGGACATACATTTCTTTATTCCTGCTGTAATCCTGGATTCTCCTCCATGATCCACACTAGAAAACACACAGAGAGACACATTCAGTCATTGAAAACAGTCACTGATGTTGCTAGGGTACTTGGGGTGGTTGCTAGGCTGTTGCTATGCGGTTGTTAGAGTACTTGGGTGGTTGCAATGATGCTGAAAACATTTTCTGGGTGGTTGCTATGCAGTTGCTAAGGTACTTGGGGTTGTGGCTGTTTTGTTGCTACATGGTTTCCAAGGTACACAATGTGGTTGCTAGGTTGTTGCTATATGGTTACTAGGGTACATGCTGTGTGGTTGATCACACATTCCGGAGGTTGTTAAGGTGTTGCTATATGGATGCTAGGGTACTTGGAGTGGTGGCTACAGTGTTTCTATGTGGTTGCCAAGGTACACAAGATGGTTGCTAGGGTGTTGCTGTGCAGTTGCTAGATGCTAGTAGGGCTGTGTATCTGGATACAGGAGTTTCTCTTCAGCAGAATTGAGTGAAACAGCTGTTAATGAAACACTACATACTGTAGAATCATTGCTGACTACTAATACTTGATGGCTGCTCTGTAAATTCATCATCATCAGTTAGGAACCTAGGTGTGCTATTTGATAGCAATCTTTTCTTTGAAAAACACATTTCTAGCATTTGCAAAACAGCATTTTTCCATCTTAAAAATATAGAAATTACGACCTATGCTCTCAGTGTCAAATGCAGAAATGTTAATTCATGCGTTCATGATCTCCAGGATAGATTATTGTAATGCTTTATTGGATGGTTGTTCTGAACACTTAATAAACAAACTCCAGCTGGTCCAAAATGCAGCAGCTAGAGTTCTTACTAGAACCAAAAAGTATGACAATATTAGCCCGGTTCTGTCAACACTGCACCGGCTCCCTATTAAACATCATATTGATTTTAAAATCCTGCTAATTACTTATAAAGCCCTCAATGGTTTAGCTCCTCAGTAATTGAGTGAGCTTTTATCACATTATAGTCCCTCACGTCTGCTGCATTCTCAAAACTCTGGCAATCTGATAATACCCAGAATATCAAAATCAACTGCAGCCATTTTCTTATTTAGTGCCCAAACTATCTACCTAACTTTGTTTAGGAGGCAGACACACTCTGTCAGTTTAATTTTAGACAAAAAACCCATCTCTTTAACCTGGCTTACACATAACACATTAACAAATTTCTATAATTCAAATCCGTTAAAGGATTGTTAGGCTGCATTACTTAGGTAAGCCGGAACCGGGAACACTTCCCATAACACCTGATGTACTGTACTTGTTGCATCATAAGACGAATGGCATCTACGCTAATATTAGTCTGTCTCCTGCTTATTCCGAGGTCATCATTGCCACTCAGATCCAGTCTGTATCCTGATCAGATGGTCACTGCAATCCCCTGATCCAGTCTGTATCTGGATGGTGGACCAGCACCTATAGATGACCTCTACAGTTACAAATTGCTTGTTTGTTGGTCAGAGGAGAACTGACCCCCCAACTGAACCTGGTTTCTCCCAAGGTTTTTTTCTCCATTCTGTCACAGATGGAGTTTTGTTTACTTGCCGGTGTCACCTCTGGCTTGCTTGGTTGGGGACACTTAATTTCCAGCAATATTGTATACTAATTGAACTGAGCTGGATGATAGCATCAATGAATTCAATGATTAACTCACTTTAACTAAGAGGGGCGCTGGTCCGGTTGTGAGAAGAGGACGTGAGAAGCTTCTTTTTGTGGTGAGAGCAAGGCACGCAGGGGCTGAGCCGACAGGAACTCACACGACACCGAGTGCCGAGATCCTCTGCCCCACTGCTTTTTCCTCACAGGCTCCTGGGAGGAAAAAGCGGGAAGGTGCGAGGGGTGGGGTCGCGCTCTGAAAAGAGCGCTAACCATGAGTGCAGAGAAGTGAGACTCATATCCTCACAGTGAGGACATTCCGTCTCGTTGAGCGCAGCTTTGGCGTGGGCGGCGCCCAAGCACAAAGCGCACTCACCGTGACTGTCAGCAGCGTGCAGAGAGACAGGAACGGTGTGGCATTTGAAACAACGGCATGGAAATTTGCTCAGGAAATATGCTGTAATAGAAGCCAACCGGATGGCGGCAGGGGAACCGGACACACTGCTGCAGATGCTGAAGGCATATAAGAATAAAAATATAAGCCAGAATTCTGCGGACTGCTTTGCTATAGGTTTGCGCAGCAACGCTGCCGAGATATTGGTTTGTTTCATTATCACTAAAGCAACCAATAGTCATGCAGTTACACTTCAGTGCTTCAGTCTCAGAGAAAAAGGTCTTTTTCCCATAGCGTCTTTTATCAAGATGCAGTACGAGTGAAGTATCGAAAGGGAACATCAGATTTTCACATAAGTCCTAAATATAGACAAAGAAAACCCAATGAAACAAGTGAGAGAAAATATTTTCTTTGTCATTTATTTATTGAGAAAAAACATCCAGTGTTACATATCTGTGCATTGCAAAAGTATGTGATCCTTTCAGTATCTGGTGTGGCCCCCTTTTGCTGCAGTAACTGAAGGTAAAGTTCTTGTAAATGCTGATAAGTTCTGCACAATAACATGTAGGCATTTTAGCTCTTTCGTTAGTGCAGAACCATTTCAATTTAGAATTTGCTGGTATAATTCAGAATTCCATCAATGATGGCAGGCTGTCCTGGCCAAGTTGCAGCAAAACAGGCCCAAGTTATGATACTAACACTGTCACCAATCATGCCTGTGCCTTCCGGCCATCCACCACTGTGACTTCAAGTCTGTCACGGACTGTGACAGACTTCACTTCCCATCATCCTCTGCACTAACCATGTACACCTGCTGCATCCAATCACACACACTATAAATAACACACCCCTTCTGCCTTATCCCCGTCAAGTATTGATCTAGCCTAGTCTGTTCTCTACAAAGTGTTATTCCTGTCTATAGTTTTCCTGTTGCCGACCTGGACTGTTTCTCGTTTTCTGATTCTTCTCTGGTTTCCCTGTTTTGGACTGTTTATTGGACTTTGCTCTCTTGCCGCCAGCCCTGATCACTAGGCCTGTTTACGGACTACGTTTTTGAATTATCTATACTGTGTTTGACACTGTTATCAACCCTGCCTGTATGACTCTGAGTTCCTTAAATAAAAGCTCTTAGATATATCCGCTCATCCTCCGATTTTGTCCCTCACGTCAGAGAATACTCGACCATATCAGGATCCAGCAGCTTTTCTCACAAGCCCGAGTCAGGTATGGACATTGTGAGACAGTTATTAGTCCTCGAGCAGGGCACACGTTCGCTCAAGGGCTATATACAAGAATACTTGGACCTTGTTTATCTTTCTGATCTGCCGGATTGTGTTCTTTTTCCTGGAAGGCATTAGTCTCGGTTCGCTAGGGTCCACACTAATCACTCAAGCAGTTTTGGACTATGTTTTGCTGTGTGTGGGCTCATCATTTACTATGGGTGTTGTGGAGGAGGATCGCAACACTGCGGTAATGGCGGCCACGGGACATTCTTGTGTACCGAATGCTATGCCGGCCACGTGGGCTGCCCACAAAATGGCGGTTGCGTCGGCACATGTACACAAAATGGTGGCCGCGACGGAGCGCGTGCAAAAGATGCCAGAATGCGAGCAGGAGATATCGGCTACAACATCACTCTCTTCCCCTGCTACAGCTTGTCATAGACTAATATCCAGCATGGAGGACCCACCTCTGCGATCTACACTTCCAGCTGGTCTCCTCAAGCCAGCACCAACTAATGTCAGGTCTGCCAGAACAATGCCCGCTCGCACCATGCCAGCCAGATGAGTGCTCACTAGTGTCAAGGCAGCCAAATCAGCACCCGCTAGGCTAGGATCACGTCTGCCCAGCCTGGGTCCGCTAGCATCACATCTGCCTAGCCAGTGACTGCTAGCGTCACGACTGCCCTCCCAGAGTCTGCACCTGTCAAGATGGCCGCCACGCCAGAGTCTGCACCCGTTGCAGCTGCCAAGTCTCTGCTGCAATTCCTGAAACAAGTCATGTCACAGCTGCACTTCTTGGGTCAAGTCAAGACACTGCTGCACTTCCTGGGTCAAGTCATGTCAAGTCAAGTCAAGATGCGAGCCTATTTTTTCTCACCATATATTTTATTGTTATCAAATTCTGTATTTTAGCATGTCTAATTATTTGAATGCATACTTAATTTCTTCAAATTTATTCATAAAATAACCTTAGAAATTGCCCTTTTTCCCCCCCAAACAAAGTTACTATTAAAATTAAAACATGGAAGACATGTTGTATGCTTGTATCCTAAAAAAAAATTGTTTCATTTTATTAGTAGTAGTAGAAGTAGTAATAGTAATTTTATTTTCCGCACAATGTCTTCAAGTTAAACCAGACTTTTATTTTGACGAGTTGCCATGACTACCTTTAACAGACTGAAATGGAATAGTAAAGTGCTTATGAAGTGACTTTCAGAGCAGTTCTGGAGATGTTGTTCACATATTTATGTCGTAGTCGTACAGGCGAGGTCAAACGGGAGCAGACAGGGACAACGAAGGACAAACAAAGAGGCGTCAATATCCGAGCGTGGAGAGTCAGGGCTGGCGGCGAATGAACAGAGTAATCCTAGGGCAGGCAAGGGGTCGATAGGCGAGCGGCAGAGACTCAGGAACCGGGGACAAAGGAGATCGGCAACGGGAAGACAAACACGAAAATAAACGCTCAGAAATGACAGTAGTTACTAATGAAGACTTTGCGGGGAAATAGTGAAAAAAACAGGCTATTTATACTGTGAGAGTGTAATGAGCAAGATGGCTGACTGGGGTGAGAGGTGAAAGGAGACAGGGGAACACAAAGGGATTATGGGAAATAGAGTCTGTGAAAGTGTGTGTAACTGTCCATGGTGAAATGAAGGCTCCCTCTAGGGATGAAGGGAGGGAGCCACAACGGCACAGTTCATGACAATGAGAAAAGCTAAATTATTATTGGATGCAAAGTACTGCGGTATCTAACAATGAGGAACGTAATTTTTGTGAGTTAGTGCATCCATAAAATCATCATCGCAAATAATTTTATAGTAAACACGAGTAACGTTATTACGATTCATTGATTGGGAAGCACTCTAACTGGACAAAACAACTTAAATGCAATGACTACACAAATGCAAATATATTAATAACACCTTTTACAAAGCAATAGCAAATGTTTTAGTGAAAATGTAACCTGTTATGTATATAATAGTACACTGACTACTGATCTAGACAGCTGATTGGGATGCACCCAGGTATGTTGGATTTGGATTTCAAAAACAAAGACCAACAACAGATTCATTAGTTTGAGTAATTAATGGTGGAAAAGTGGATTTTCTAATGGCCAGGAAAATCTAAACTGGCGTTAAAAGTATCTAAAGGTTTTGAAATGTATAATTGTATTCTCAGAAGAGTGCAGTTAGCCCTGCATTGTTTAATGCAAAGATAAATGACATCTTTACACATTTTAAAAGAGGTATAATCAGCATTATATGTGAGGGGAAGATATGTGTGTATATGAACTACGTGGTCTCATGATAATTCATATGTATTTTACGTAAAATGTGGTTCACATTTGGTGAAAACAGTTAGTAAACGAACATAAACATCATTTTAACATTTAAACTAAAACAAAAACAACTAAAATGTACAACAAAGTACTTTAAGCGGTAACACCAGTGGCAAAACTTCAGGGGACCACTGTTTTCATTATATATTTTATAATATTTATTTGTTATTTTGTTTTTTTATGCCATTGACATGATATATTTGATAGTTGAAAATCATGTTTTTGACCTCAAAATAAAGCACTTTCCCTCTGGACAAGCAGTTTTTTTGGTACTTGGAATTCTATATAATTAATAATAAAAAATAATAATAATGCCACGTTGCTCAGGAAGGTGTAATTGTTCAAATAAAATCTAAAAAAAAAAAAAAAAAAAAAAAAAAAAAGTAACCCTAATGTGTATTTCAACTGAAATATTTCTGTAAAGGGACAGAAAAGTGGATGTTTCTGTAGAATGACCCAAATACGTTTGTGGTGGGTAAAAGGAACAGTTATAAGTGTATGCACTTGGCATTATAGAAAATGCTGAGAATATAACATTGAACTGTATTAGGTACGAAGAAGAATAAAGGAAAATGAAGAGACAAAAGTTAGAAGAAGAGCAGGACTTTTATTTTGACGGCGGTGTGACGTCATAAGGCTGCGCCCTGCTCCTGAGTCTGTTGTGGTTTTGCTGCAGAAAGGTTTGTGTTTGAAACATTTCAGCTGTTTAAATAAATGCACGATTCGGATTTATAACGTTTGCAAGCTATGTAAAATGCTAAATTATTATGGCATGTAACAACGAGGAACGTTAATTTTTATGAAATGAAAAAGCGTCTCATTTCCCTCTCTATATCGCGAATCATTTGATAGTAAACACGAATTCGTTCAATTTATTGATTGTGAAACTCTCTAAACAACAGAACGAAACCTATACTGAACAAAACAACTTGGATGCAATGAGAATACGAATGCAAATATTTTAATGACACGTTTTACAATTCAACAGCAAATGTTGAGAGCTAACTGGGATGCATCCAGATAGATGATTTATTATTAAATTATATATATTTACATTTAGTTCTTTACAAATGAGGACAATGGAAGCAATCCAGCTCTGGCAAGTTAGCTTAGTGCAGTATGTATGTGGAGCAATGTTTTTTTATTATATAGTAAAGTAAAAAAGAAGACTGATAGAAAAAGAACAGAGCAAGATAGTGTTTTTAGTTTTTAGATAAAAATGAATTTTTTTTGGCAAAGAAGGAAAAAAAAAAATAATAATAATAATATAATATTTTATATATATATATATATATATATATATATAATATAATATAATATAATATAATTTATTTTTTGTTTCTTTGTTTGTTTAAAAGCTCTGTTATTTTTTTTTTTTTTTGGCCTATTGTTCATACACTGCTGTTTAAAAGTTTGAGCTCAATTAGATTTATGTTTTTTAGAGACATTTCTTATGTCCATCAAGGCTGCGTTTATTTAACCAAAAATACAGAAAATAAAGTAATTTAGTGAAATGTTATTACATTTTATATAAAATTTATTCCTGTGACGCAAAGCTGACTTTTCATCAGATATTACTCCAGTCTTCAGCGTCACATGATCCTTCAAAAATGCATTATCAGTTTTGGGACAAGCGATATTTTTTAAGGATTATCTGATGACTAAAATATTAAAAAGTACAAAATGTATTAAAAATAGATGCTTTTTTTTTTTTTTTAACAATATATGCCTTTACCATCACTTTTTTTTTAAATCAATTTAACACAGTTTAACCCTTTAACTGTCACATTAATTTTTTGAACATAGACATGAAAAGGCTGTATTTAAACATATTTTTTTATTATATTTATATATTTCATGAACAAAAACATTTTGCAATGCCTGCATTCATAGTGCAATGCCTGATTTTAAAATGGTTTTCAAAGGATGAATTTTGAGATTTTCAAGTGATTCATAATTTCTAAAGCGTGACAGAGAAAAAGGCAATGAAGAAAGTCTTTTTGTGACAAAAGTCAGATCTCCCGTTATGAAGTAGATTTTTGAGGGTGCACTCTTTTTGTGAATTAATCTATTACTTTTCCTACAAAATTTGTAACGCAAAAAAAGGGTAAAATATCTATTTAGGAGTCTTTCCAACGATGTATAGTTTGTCATGATTAAATTAGGATTTATTTGTAAACAGGTGACAATTAAGGGGTTAAAACAATTATTAATTCCTTGCTGATTTAAAAAAATTAAATAAAAATACATTTTTAAAAAAATAAAAATGACTGGCCCCAAAAATGCTGGTGGTGGCACAAACAATCAAAAAAAGTAAAAAAAAGAAATATATATTTCCTGTTTTTTTATTTATTTACTTCACCTTTTTTTGTGTTTCTTGCTAACAACTGTGCCTTGTTAACTTATATTTGCACTTTTAATTTTAGACCTGATGCTGGCTGAAATGGCAGAGAAACCTCTAGATTTCACACCTGGAGAAAAATCTTTTATTTGCTCACAGACTGAAAAATCCCAAAGAAAGGTTTCATCCAAAAAGACAAGCGCTAGAAGTGATTTCACCTGCCAACAGTGTGGAAAAGGTTTCAATCGAAAAGAAAACCTCAAAGTCCACATGAGAATCCACACCGGAGAGAAACCTTTCGCCTGTCAGGAGTGCGGAAAGAGCTTCACTCAGAAAGTAAGCCTTACGTTCCACATGAAGATCCACAGCGGAGAGACGCCATACTCCTGTCCTCAGTGTGGAAACAGTTTCACTGAGAAACGAAGCCTTGAAATCCACATGAGGATCCACACCGGAGAGAAGCCTTACTCCTGCAGAGAGTGCGGAAGACGCTTCATTCGAAGAGAAGACCTCAAGAGCCACGTGAGAGTCCACACCGGAGAGAAACCCTTCAGCTGCCCTCAGTGTGGAAAGAGCTTCACTCAGAAAGGAAATCTCAGCACTCACATGAGAATCCACTCCGGAGAGAAGCCCTTCGTTTGTGTTCAGTGTGGCAGCAGCTACAGAAGTAAAGCTAACTTTAACTGCCACATGAGGAAACACTCCTGAAAACCTTCACTTGCCCTCAGTTTGGAAACTTTCACACTTGCTCCTCGGGCTTCTGTGCAAGAACCTGCAAACGAATGTTTGCACAAACAATTCACGATTCACCTAAAAGTTTTGTGTAGCAGTTTTGGAATCGGTTTCAGCGTTTTTCGGTTTCCAGAGGGAAGTTTACACAAGAACACTATTATTTGTAAAATGTATTTATTTATTGTTTGTTTAATTGTTAAATATTAAAGGAACATGGTTTAAAGACATGGTAAAATCACAAATTATGAATGAATAGCCCCCCCCAAAAAAAACAACAACGCTAAGGTGTATCTGTATACGTATAAATCCCTTTCAAATGCTTGGGAGAGGTAAGATTTTTATTTATTATTATTAAAAATTATTATTATTTTTTTTAAAGAATTCTCTCATGTTCATCAAGGCTGCATCAAAAACACAGAGAAAAAAAAAACGTAATATTATGAAATATTATTACGCTTCAAAATAATGAGTTTCTATTTTAGTATATTTTAAAATAGAATTTATTCCTGTGATTTCTCCAGTCTTCAGTGTCACATGATCTTTCAAGTTTACACAAGAACACTATCATTTGTAAAATGTATTTATTAATTGTTTGTTTAATTGTTAAATATTAAAGGAACATGGTTTAAAGACATGGTAAAATCACAAATTATTGATAATGAATAGCCAAAAAAAAACAAAAAGGTGTATCTGTATACGTATAAATCCCTTTCAAATGCTTGGGATAGGTACGATTTTTATTTATTATTATTTTTATTTTATTTTACTTTTTTAAGAATGCTCTTGTTCATCAAGGCTGCATCAAAAATACAGGAAAAAACCCAGTAGTATTTGAAATATTATTACAGTTCAAAATAATGAGTTTCTATTTTAGTATATTTTAAAATAAAATGTATTCCTGTGATGCAAAGCTAAATTATTACTTTTATGATCAGTGTTGGAAACAGTTGTGCTGCTTAATATTTTTTCTGGAACCTGTGAACATTTTTTAGGATTCTTTGATTGGAAAAAAAACATTTCAGTAATATGTTATAATAAGGTTTACTAATTAACTACATGAGTTAACATGAACTAAGAATGACCAATATTTCAGCATTTATTAATTTCAGTTAATATTAATTTCAACATTTACTAAAATCAAAAGTTGTTTGTTAACATTAACTATCAACGAACAACTGTAACATTAGCAAAGATGAATAAATACTGTAATAAATATGTGACCTTGGACCACAAAAAACAGTCATAAGTTATATAACTGAAATTGAGATTTGTACTTTAGAAAGCTGAATAAATACGCTTTTCATTAATGTATGGCTTGTTATGACAGGACAATATGGCCGAGATACAACTATTAAGATATCTGTAATCAGAGGGTGGAAAAAAAAACCCTGAGAAAATTGCCTTTAAAGTTGTCCAAATTAAGTTCTTAGCAATGCATATTACTTATTAAAAATTAAGTTTTGATATATTTTTACGATAGGAAATTTTTCTAAATATCTTCGTGGAACATGATCTTAAAATACTTAAAATCCTAATAATTTTTGGCATAAAAGAAAAATCAATCATTTTGACCCATACAATGTATTTTTGGCTAATGCTACAAATAATGACGTTTTGTGCTCCAGGGGTCACACATATTGTTCATTGTTTGTCATTTGTTAACATTAGTAAATATATTAACTGACACCTTATTGTAAAGTGTCACCAGCATTTCTTTAAAATATAACTTTTTTCTATGTTTTGCGATCACTTTTTATCAATTTAGCACATCTGTGGTGAATTAAAGTATTAATTCTTTAAAAAAAAATTTAAATAAAAAATGTACTGCCCCACAACCTTTTAAATGGTAGTTCATGTTATTACAAAAGAGTTTTATTTAGAAAAAAAAATAAAAAATGCTCTTCTTTTCTTATTCATCAAAGGTTCCAGAAAGAAATGTCACCGGTCCGAACAAAAATGAAGCAGCTCAACCATTTTCAACATTGATAATAAATCAGCATATAAGAGTGATTTCTGAAGGATCATGTGACACTGAAGACTGGAGTAATGGTGCTGAAAATTCAGCTTTGATCACAGGAATAAATTACACTTTACAATTGCATATCTTTATAGATCATGGAGGTCTTGCAATATTGACTGGTGGCCATGATTTCTCTTCCAATATACCAGCTCTTTCTGTGATACTTGAATTAAACTCTAGTTTTTTTTTCAATTGCTGACAGACACCCTTTAAAATTGTAAAAAGATTTTAGTGGTGGGAGTGACATTTTACATTTTGTTAAATTTCTAAAACAGAAACATTCTACAAATTTGTCCAAGTGGCAGTAAATCAATAATGAATAGAAGAGCCACCAGTAACATGCGGTAGCTCAGACCTGAAGTTTTTAAGTTGCGCGACCAGAAAGATATGATCTAAAACAAGACAGACAGGTGTCTGTAAATCCCAGGGAGACCAGGATGTTTGTGAAATGTGGTCTGGAAGTCACAGCTTAGGTTTTCCAAGTCTTACAGCAGCTTGGGTGCCAAGATGACCTTAGTGGGTTTCTCACATGAAGCTGGTATGTTCTTGACATAGGGCTGGCCCAACGGTCACAGTAAAAACAGGCCTGGTCCACATGCACAACTGTTCCCACTCTTCAACTCTGTAGTATGCGGTGTCTTGAGCAGACAGGGCCATTTCTGCAGCTCCATGAGGTTCTCCTCATAAACAATCAGCTTTCTTATTTTAATGCGGTGGTGTTGCAATTATGGTGCTACAATGAACAGCAAAAGAGACTTAAAAGATTAGTTCACTTTAAGAACAAAAATGTACAGATAATGTACTCACCCCCTTGTCATCCAAGATGTTCATGTCTTTCTTGCTTCATTTGTTAAGAAATTATGTTTTTTTGAGGAAAACATTATAGGATTTCTCTCTATATAATGGACGTCTATGGGGCCCCCAAGGTTGAACTTTCAAAATTCAGCTTCAGAGAGCTTTATATGACCCCAGCCGATGAAGAAGGGTCTTATCTAGTGAAACGGTTATTTTCTAAACAAATTGAAAATTTATATACTTTTTAACCACAAATGCTCGTAAATGCTGTCCTACAAAACAGCGCTGTAGGGCGATTTTGGAGTTGGGGAAGAAAACAAGATGGGAGTTTTTGGACATACCCTAACTGTATTGACCAAAGACGAGACAAGACCTGCATTTGAGGTTAAAAAGTATATAAATTGTCAATTTGTTTAAAAAATGACCGATCGTTTCGCTAGATAAGACCCTTCTTCCTCGGCTGGGATCGTTTAGAGCCCTTTGAAGATGCATTTAAACTGCATTCTGGAAGTTCAAACTCAGGGGCACCATAGAAGTTCACTATATGGAGAGAAATCCTGAAATGTTTTCCTTAAAACACAATTTCTTTACAACCGATGAAAGAAAGACATGAATATAACAGCATTTAACAGCCATTTATAACTAACTAACTAACTAATAAATACACACAAGTATTTTTAAATAAATGAAAATAAATTCAATATTATACTAATAGGTAATACTAACAGATAATATAGAAATATAAATGCATAGATTTGATCAAACTAACTTTTATTTAAATTTTTATTCAATGCCAAAATAAATAAAAATCTAAATCCAAGATTCTATTTTAAATACATGCTGTTCTTTTCAACTTTTTGTTAAAGAATCCTGCAAAAAAAACAAAAAAAAAAAATATTAAGCAGCACAACTGTTTCCAACATAAATCAGCATATTAGAATGATTTCTGAAGGTAATTGTAATTTCTGAGTAATGATGCTGAAGATTCAGCTTTGGATCACAGGAATAAATGACATTTTAAAATATATTCACATACAAATCTGTTATTTTAAATTGAAATATATTCCAAATGTTAGTTTTTTTTTTCTGTATTTTTGGTCAAATAAATGCAGCCTTGATAACAAACGTCTTTAAAAACCATTAAAAATCATACCGATCCCAAGCAGCAGTGTTACGTTAAATTATATATATTAAATCATTTTAATGCAAATGCATATATTTTATAAAATTGAAACTTTTTATTTAGGTTTTTATTTATTGCTAAAATAAGATATTTAGAATATAGATAAATATAGACTATAGATCTAAAATACACACATACACATAGGCCTACATATGTAAGTACCTTTATAAATATTGTTAAATAATAATAAAAAAATAAATGTATTTTGGCATTAAATAAAAATCTAAATAATGTTTAAGTTTTATAAAAGTCTATGCATTTATATTTATATATTATCTATTAGTATTATCTATTAGTATAATATTTTATTTAAAAATACTTGTATTTATTAGTTAGTATAATATTTATTATATTAGTATAATTTAATAGACGATCGAGCGCGAGAGTGTGGGAAATGATGAGGTGTGTGTCCGAGTACCTCTCATTATCTCTCATTATAGATGCTGCTGTCAGTCATTCCTTGCTGAAAACTAGGATCAGAGTCATCAAGCTCTCTTCTGGGCCTTTTCAAGGGAGTAGAGGTGGCAAGAGGGCCTTTCTCAAGTGGAATAAATGGCGTGGAAGTGCCTTTTACAATAAATTGGTAATTGGTTGTGATTTTTGTGGTTTAATACTGTAAAGTGTGTGTCATACCCTTGCCCCTTTGATCAAGTTTCCGGCGTTGTTGGGTTGATGTGCTTCATGTCTGGTTGGGTTTGACATGCAGCATCTTTTTTTGCTTGGCTCTTCGGTCTGACACGCATCTCGCTACACACTTTAGTCTGACAGAACGGGTATATTAACAGTCACAGAGTCACAAATGTGAAGAACACTGGAAACTTTCTCCCTTCCACTGACAAGACAACCCTTAGAAACAAGTTCATTTCTGGCTTTCTAGGCCTAAACCACAATCCACAAAGAATGGCATGCTTTGCCCTCAGATTAGGCGGAAGCTCATTGATTGTGACTTGAAGTGACCAGATGTGAAAAGAAGAAGATTTGAAAATTGAAACGCCATCAACATTCAATGACACTGAAATATTTGCCAGTTTTTGGTCATTTAGTGCACCGATCGATTTGTACGTAGCACCATCAAATGTCTTCAACATTTTGTGAGTTGCACTTTTTGTTAATCCAAAGACTGGCAAAAATCTGCATTCTGAAATTTACCTCAAGTGAATAGATAGATAAAGATGATGTCTCGATAAAGACAGAGCCAGATTTGCTCAAGTTTTCAATGTCTCCTGGGGCACCATCGCATGAAGGGGATTTCATCATAGAAATATTGGCAGGATGGGCAAATACACTGGACTTCAAAAGTGTCACAGTGAAAGGATTTCATGAATTTGTATAAGCTATCATTGGTTGAATCAGGACAATGGAGATTGATAAGATCTAATAAGTCATTAAAAGCCACTTTAGATGTTGTATGTCTGAGGCTGTAGACACAGTAGGGATTCTTCATTGGTGATTTTGACATTTGGATATATTTTTCATATTCTTTCTTCTGTGCTTCCCTCACAAACTGCACTGTGGTGTCTGAGCATCAAAGAATTGCCAAACATAATCATCTGTGCATGATTTTTAAAGAAGCACCTTTTTATAATGATTAAGGGGAGACACTGCAGGTAAAAACCTTTCATGCACTTCTCAAATTTGAGATTTTGGGCTTTTTGGTTTTTCATAAAGTGTTTTTTCAGATTAGTGGAAAGAAAACATCTAAAAGACACTGTCTTTTCTAGCACTTTATCTACGTCAATAGATTTCAATTATAGTTTTAAAGGCCATTTTCTCAAAATGAGTTTTTTCTCCTACACTGAGCCATAAATCTCCACTTCAGTAGAGATTACACACACCAAACTTTACATTTGTATTCCTGTCTATATCCTGAAGGCTTTTACAGAGTGTTTTGATCATATATCATTTGCTTGATTATATACATTTTATTCCCCCCAAAAATAAAAAATTGACCATTTTCTGTTTGTTCTTTACTGAATTTGAGTGAGATACCCAAAATCCCCTCTGTAAAGACATTTGACTCTAATATTGCAAAAAAACAAACAAGAATTTTGAAACTGACTTCATCCAGTTTAGATTTTTGTTCTAGAAATGTACACAAATTAGTGTATATTTAATTAAATAATGCCTCATTTGCATATTTAAACCTAACATTTTAGAAAACTTGTAATACAAAAAATGTTTTAAAAAATTATCAATGCAATCAATCAAATGGGTAAGGTGATAACTATTAGTTATTTTTTACTCTATTCACCTGCAGTGTCTCGTCTTAAGACAAAAAACTAAACATCTGTATTCTCACATGAGCATCAGGAGAGCATGAAATTGACATACACTGTAACAAAAATGCCTTTCTTACTTAGATTTTGTGTCTTGTTTCTAGCCGAAATATCAAAAAATTCTTAAATCAGAAAAGATTTTTTTAGGCAAGTAGAAATTGTTGTCTTGTTTTCAGAAAAAAAGTCAAAATTAAGTGAGTTTTGCTAAATAATCTAATAATAAAAAATATATATTCTGCTTACCCCATTGTCGCATTATTTTAGATAAATTCAGGAATGAAACACTCTCAAAAAGTTTAAAGACAGAAAACAGTGCTGTGGCTGTGTTTGGAACCATTTTTGTTGGCAAAATAGGGAAAAAATAGACATTATAGTGTTTAAGATGTAAGTCTTCTAGTTTTTGATGCATTTATGAATTCAGAGTCTCTAATTTAGCACAGTCAAGTCTAGCTAGTGTTTAAGCACTCCTCTATATTAATCACTCCTCTTTTAATCAATTAAGCTGGCATACACTGAATGATAAATGAATCTCTTACTTAAATAGTTCATACATCTGCAATTTGTTGCTCATGAAGAGGGAGTTTGCAGGACAGCAGTCAGAGAAAAATGAATTAAAAATTATTTCTTTGACAATTTTGTTTCGCTGTGAAGTTATTTCTCGTGCAGAAGACAACTTGCAACTCCTACGTAATTTAATATCTATCCTGCAGGACATAATTCCTGCGTATAATTGCTCCCTTCATAGAATTCCTGCAGCTAAAAATCCTTTAGGAAATCTGCATAAGGGTATATTTTAAAAAGAGCCATCCTTTAAACAAAAGCACAGTGGTATTAATAGCTTTGGGAACCTGTGATTTATCCTTTGAAACAATCTTTTATTTGATCATTTGTTTGTGAATTTCTATGTGGTGTGAACGGGACTTTTATTTTGGTGTGGCGGTATGATGTCATAAGGCTGCACCGCTCGATTCTGCTGTAAAAAGGTACAACAACAGCAGCTTCTGATGACAATTACTTCATTAAATATAATCTACTAATCAACACATACCAAATGCAAATCATAAATGCCTAAATATCAATGGTCTGTATGATCTGTGCTCTTTTATTAGTTTGTAGTGCTAGTTTTGAGTGACTGACTCCCTTAATAGTGCGCTGACTACAGAGATAGGGCTGATTCAGAGATTTGTACATTTATTTTATTTGTCTGTTTATCTCAAACAGGTCAAAGTGTTCAGACACAGAAAAACTCCTGCTGAAGCGACTGAGATCCACGTGACACACTGTTATAAAGATGGAGTTTATTAAAGAGGAGAGTAAAGATATAAAGACTGAAGAAGCATTCAGAGTCAAACATGAAGATACTGAGGAACAAACAGGTTGGTTTCTTCAGTCATTCGTTTGTTTATCTCTATTTAATGGAGCCCTGAAGGGACTATGGTGGTGGAAAAATTAGAAGTCAATGCATTTGCATTCTCTCATGACAAAACCAAGAGCCTAAACAATTGAGTGCAATTCATAATTTATTGCATTTAGTAATGTTAATCATTCAGTAATGTTAAAAAGCTTTGATTTCTATGATGATTAATGTGTAGCTTGCAAATACGGAAAAACACTGTGTGCAATTGTGAAAAAAAAATATGTAGGTGCATAAGTGACCCGATTGAATCTCATGAACAGTTTTATAGAGCTGTGACTAATGATTCTTTTGGTAATTGGTCAATTATTTTAATTTTTTGTAATAAAAATAGACCTAAAACAAAGACCTTAGCCTTTAAAATGACTTAAGATACACTTATAATAACAATGAGGCAATGATATTTGTTTCAAATAAAGTGTCAAAAGCAACAGTAGAACAACTTTGTAGCAATTGCCTGCAGAGGGCGCCAACAGTCTGCTGTTAATACAGCAGATCAACCCCTTGTTTAATATTATTGCCAAATGACATAATTACACCACTGGCAGATAATTTTACTTGTTTCCAGGGGGAAATAACTAAATTAAGCATTAATCATTATAAAACAAGACTAAATATATTATGTCATTTTGCTTATCTAGTAAATGCATCTTAATTTAAGATTTTTTAGATATTCTGACTAGAAACAAGATGAAAATACAGTTTGCAGTGTGCAGCTGTATGTGTTCCTGATTTTAATGTTTATTTCATATGAGTTAATAAATATCACGTGAACAAGACTTCTGTCTTACTAATGTTACTAACATTTTAGACACAAGTAAAAACAAGTCTGTTTTTGCTTTATTTTTGCCAATGAAAATAGTTTCACCCAAAGCCACAGCAGAACTGTTGTTCCAAGCGACAGTAGGTGCACTTCAATTACAGATTTAGTTAAAAGTTAGCAAAATGTAATAAATGTTAATCAAAATTATTGCGAAATGACAGTGTTTCCATTTAACCAATGTTATGCGACTAAAACATTTCTTTCCTCTTGCAATAAGTCATGACGACCAGTGTTTCATTTGCAGTTTTGAGAAGTATTCCTTTTTCGAAAACATACAGTCTTTTCTGCAATATTGACGTGATTCTGTTGGGCATATTTTCAATAAGTATTTTCAATTTGCACAATTTGAAAAGTAATGGAAGCACAACTAATGTCATATTATTTTTTACATTTGACATTTCTATATATGACCCAGATTGAAATTTATAATTGTGATTAATCGCACCCTTATTATTTACATTTAGTCATTTTGCAGATGCTTTTATCTAAAACGACTTACATATAAAGACAATGGAAGCAATCAGAATCAACAAAAGACCAATGATATGTTAGTGCTATGACAAGTCTCAGTTATCTTAATGCAGTATATGTAGCAAGGTTTTTATTTTATTTTATATTAAATAAAAACAAAACACACAGAATTGCAAACCATTTGATCCAAAACGGGACTTTTAAGTGCGTATCATGAATCATTTGATTCAGAACTGAACTTCAAAGCATGTATAATGAATTTTGATTCAGAACCAGACTTTTAAGTGCGTATGACGAATCATTTGATGCATAATGTATGCCGAATTTTGATTCAGAACTGGACTTTAAAGCGTGTATCGTGAATCATTTGATTCAGAACAGGACTTCAAATCATACAAAAACAAATCATTTGATCATCAGGAGCGAATTCACAAATAGCTTACCTGTAAACTGTCTGTTAGTAACAGTAGTAATTAGTAACATCAACTCAAATTAATGCAACAATAAGCAGGCCTGTTTTAGAAATAGAATGCCATAATGTCAGTGAAGATACAAAGTCTCTACGCTCTTAGTTGGAGATGATTACTTGAAGCAGTGTGCATCTGTGCAACATGCCTCTTGTCTACTCTTCTTTCAACCAGTTGCTCAGACGGACTAGCTTGTTCTCATTTTTAGATGACATATTTTTACGGTAACACTTTATTTTGATAGTCCACTTTAGATATTCTACTAACAGTAATTAACTTTGCAACAAAATGTCAACTAGCAGTTAGTAGAGTATTAGTAGACTGTCTGCTTAATATCTTCTAACACTTTCTTTGTCAACTTATTCAACTAAACCTAAACCTACCCTCAACTAACCCTAAAGTCTACTCTGAGAGTTAGTGGACATGTAGTTGCAAATAATGAGATTTAGTTGATATGTAGTTGACAAGTAGTTGACATGTAGCTACAAAGTTACTTACAGTTAGTAGAATGTCTAAAGTGGACTATCAAAATAAAGTGTAACCATTTTTACTGCACAATGTGTCCTCCCTGCTGAAAAAAAACAGCTAATACCAGCCTAGGCTGGCTGGCTGGTCTTAGCTGGAAGTAGCTGGGAAAGTGGCCAAAACCCCTCTAAAACTAGACTGCTGACCAGCTATGACCAACTAAAATCAGCCTGGTTGACCAGCTAAAAACCAGCCTTTTTTTCAGCAGGGCTGAAGTCTTTCACATGGCACTGTTGTGGCAGGTGTAACTAAGTAACTTTTTGCAATATGGGCCAGTTTCTCATGTATTCAATGCCTAGAAAATGTAGTAGTTTTGGAAACACAGTTTATAAAAAACTAAATTTTGTGAAACGTCCCTTAAACAATTTGCAGTTTGCCGATCTCACTAAAACTTGCAACGTACAAAGGCCAATTCTTTCCTTTTTTTTCCTTCTACAGACATTTATCAGAATATCAGACTTGCCTTTTTATTATTTTGTATAATAAAAACCCACATGTGAACATGTGTTGTTCTTTTTAAATCAAGGGACCCGTGTTTATTTTTTGACCACTCGCAGGATCCCAACCCAAATTTGTGCAGAGCTATTCTGTGGGTTTTTATGAGGGGTAGTATTTGGAATGTGTCCTAAAGAAAGTGAAGATTTAACAGATTAAGAAGAGGTTCTCAGAACACAAGTCTAAATGTTTATATGTATGTTGCTTTGTGCCATTAAACTGGTGTTCACTTGTTTTTCTTTTCATCTTAGACGTGATGGCACTGAAAGAGCAAAGTCAAGAACTGAATGAAACAGAAGAGAAAAACTTGACTGGTGAAGACTCTTTTAGTTACTCACAGACTGATGAAACAGAATCTAGAAACATGAATGCCCACGTGATAATCCACACTGGAAAAAAGCCTTACTCCTGCCAACATTGTGGTAAAAGTTTCTCGCTAAAAGGAAATCTTAAGACTCACATGAGAGTCCACACCGGAGAGAAGCCGTTCACATGCTCTCAGTGTGGAAAGAGTTTTACACAGAAAAAAACCCTTACAGGCCACATGAGAGTTCACACTGGAGAGAAGCCTTACACTTGCAAAACATGTGGGCAGAGTTTCGCTCAAAAACATAGTCTTGAAGACCACTTGAAAACCCATGCTGGAGAGAAGCCGTTCATGTGCCCCGAATGTGGAAAGAGCTTCAAACTGAAAAAAAACCTTGATGCCCACTTAAGAGTTCACACTAGAAAGAAGCCTTACATCTGCGAACTGTGTGGAAATAGTTTCTCACTAAACGGACAGCTTAAGACACACATGAGAATTCACACTGGAGAGAAGCCGTTCATATGCTCTCAGTGTGGAAAGAGTTTCAGACAGAAAAGAGACCTTAATGCCCACATTACAAATCACACTGGAGAAAAGCCTTACAAATGCAAACTGTGTGGGAAGAGCTTCATACAGAAAGAAAATCTCAAGACTCACATGAGAATTCACACCGGAGAGGATCCGTTTGTTTGTGATCAGTGTGGAAAGACCTTCAGATGTAGAGAATACCTTAATCATCACATGAGGATTCACTCAGGAGAGGACTGTTTCATATGCCATCAGTGCGAAAGGAGCTTCACAGACAGGAATCACCTTGAGAATCATGTGAAAGTTCACATCGGGGAGAAGCCGTACATGTGCCATCGGTGTGGGATGAGTTTCACAAACCGGGCAAACCTAGAGGATCACATGCGAGTTCACACTGGAGGGAAGCCTTTCACCTGCAAACTCTGCGGAAAGAGTTTCATGATTAAAAGAGATCTTCTTATTCACATGCGACTTCACTCTGGAGAGGAAGCTTACAAGTGTCACCAGTGTGAAAAGAGTTTCACGGACAGGAATCACCTTGAGAATCATGTAAAAGTTCACATCGGAGAGAAGCCTTTCTTGTGTCCTCACTGTGGAAAGGGATTCACATACAGAGCAAACCTTGAGTATCACATAAGAATTCACTCTGGAGAGAAGCCTTTCACCTGCCCTCAGTGTGGAAGGAGCTTCACAGTTAAAGGAAACCTTAAGCTGCACATGAGAGTTCACACTGGAGAGAAACCTTACAAGTGTCTTCAGTGTGAAAAGAGTTTCACAATTCAAGGAAACCTCAAGATTCACATGCGAATTCACACTGGAGAGAAGCCTTACAAGTGTGTTCATTGTGACATGAGTTTCCCGTATCACATAAGCCTGAAAAATCATCTGCAGACTCATTCGGGACATTTCTCCTTTTCCTCAGTGTAACAAGAGGTTTAGAAAAAGGAGTAATTTCAGCAATTGTATGCATATTCACTTTGGAGAAAGACATGTCATGTAAATGTGAGAGCCTGTTTGTGTTCTGTTAAATGACATTGTATGACATGTATGACATTAAAAAAATCTGTTTGAAATAAGCAGCTGAATGTGAGCTTCATCTGATTTCCACCTAACGACCACTTCTTTTATTTGTAGTTTTGTTTTAGTTATATCCTTCTTTTGAGCATGTTTACTGCAGTGAGAACATCTGGTCATCCTCTTTGCCAGGACTGTCCCCGAAAGTACTTTTCACACAAAAAGAGGCAAGCTCGGATGTTGGTATTGTTTCTTGGTATTGATTTCTATCAGCATATGAAGAGTTCAGATGCAAAACCAGCTAAATCCACCTGACATCTTTCTTTAAAAAATGCATTTTTATCAGGCTCCGATGTATTGGTTTCTACGTAAGTAGCGGTAATTGGGCTGAGAGTGGGAATTTAGTGAGTTTGAAGTAAAAGTATTTGATGGATGTATTAAGTGTCAAGAGTATTCACTCAGTATCATTATCTCATTTTTGCCCAAGATGGCTTTTATCTGGTTTTGCATCTGAACTCTTCATATACAGAGCCAAGAAAAAATTTGTGAATGCTTATGAATTGATTTAATGGCACGTTTAATGAAGACATTACATTCACAAAATGGTGTAAAAAAGTCACTAATTGACCTGGATGACCCACAACTGATTTCTGGAAGCCAGTGTAAGGACCTGAGGACTGGTGTGATATGCTCTGATTTTCTGGTTCTAGTCAGAATCCTAGCAGCAGCATTCGGCATGACTACTGAAACTAAGATCTGACTCCAGAATCACCCCAAGATTTCTGACTTGATTTTTAGTTATTTGACCCCTAGCGTCAAGGTATGCATTCATCTTAAGAACTTCATCTTTGTTTCCAAATGCAATGAATTCAGTTTTCTCCTTGTTTAACTAAAGAAAGTTCTGGCACAATTGAGCCTTCTGGGACTCCCCATGGATAATGTTTTGATTTGCAGTGCTTGACATCTTTCTTCTGCTTCATTAGAATGTTCTGAAGCTCCTTGTTCACATCGGAGACGGATGCTTGAGGAAAACAGCAGGTAGTTGTAGTCCTGCTTCTAATGTCTCTGATAATGGAGTCGCCCACTATCAGAGTCCTGGGCTCGGCTGCGCTCTGAGCTGAATCCCGCTGTCTGCTCGACCTTGAGCGCATGTTTGTAGCGCTGTTAGCTGCTGGCTGATACAATCCACATTCAGTCACATTTGGGGATTCCTCACCCACATTCATTAATGCTTCAAATCTGTTCTCAAGGTGTATAGGCGGTGGTAAAATACCAGTGTTTGCAAGCCTTGTCATAGCCGTATCTGGGGTAGAGGATGCTATGGCAGCAATATGAGATAATCGTGACAATCTGATGTCTCGAGTGCCTTTGGGTCTCGCTCCCTGTTTGTGCCATTGATTAGTGTGTTGATCAGTTTTGGCTCATTCCTCTATACAGGACTCACCGGCTGTATGCTGAGGGGGTCCGTGATGACGGTCTGCTGAGTGTTCCACCTGTTTTGGAAGTCCAGCAAGTAGCTTTGTTCCACAAGAGGCATTTTCTTTCTCTTCTATTTGAATGTAGGCAGCTGTTTTTTTCCCATATCCAGAATGTAAGCTGCTGGCAGTGGGAGGCAGAGTGTTCTTTTTCGTAATATAATTCCAGTCCCGAAAAGTGTCAGTGTTTGTGCCCAAAAAATTTGTTGTTTGAGCACTGTGCTGATCTGTTGAAGTTAAAATCTGAGAAAAGTACATAAACAGGAAGCAAAGCGCAGAGCAGTAAGCAAGAGAGTCCAAACAGTAGTGAAGCCAGAAGTTAATAGCTGTTTGGCTTGTAAAGGTCTTGTTTGCAGGTGGTTCAAAGATTGCAGATTCTACCTGCGTAAAAGCTTCAGCATCTGTTTAAAAACTCTATCACAACAGCATAATGACTCAATAAATCAACTCATTAGTTTACAGGTTTGTTGCCTCCCGTTGTCATTTGTGCTCATTGCGTTACATGTCCTTAATCTGACAAACCACCTGAGCATAAACAAAGTTCTTTAAAACTTAAAGAAATAGCATCACCAATATCAGATGAGCCATAAGCAGCAAGCATATTTCAAGAACAATCAGATGGCCTTTAAACAACAGCTAAAATTGGCATCATATTCCTATACGTAGACGTGGATCAGCTGAGCATCAGCTGATGTGAGTTTGACTAACGTGACCTCCCAGAACTAACACTGCGCTCCATTTGCAATGAATTGATTAGAATCAGTGTTGACCAGAGTGTCTACTTTCGTTCTGTCAGTCTATTACTGTTTATCTGTGCATTAGTCATGTCTGTTTCTTACTGTACCTGCAATTTCTCAGTCTATTTCAGTCTGCTGCATACATCAGATATAACACATCTGTGTTTGACCTATAGCATCTGTCATGTTTCTTGAAATACTGGTTTTACTTGTTTTCCCAGGAACTGAGTTTTGGAGATTTTTTTTTAAGATGCCAGTTCAGAGGTGGAACGAGAAGCCTACAAACACCCTCATTTTTCACGGTAAGTTAGTAAATACTGTTTCATTAAATACTCACCTGTCTAAATCTGACCAAATTCTAGACCTTCAGTATCAGTTAATATTGAGATATTGGCTGCTTCAACATTTTGTGCTTATTAATGAAACTGATGCTCTTTTTCTGCTTATCCTACAGTAGTGAATCAATGAAGCGTGATGGCATCTGTTTTAAAGCATCTTCTGGCTGCTCTGGATGATCTAGTCACAGATGAACTGAAGAGGTTTAAATGGCACTTAAAGAATCATAAGGGAATTTCAACTGCTGCTCTGGAGAAGGCAGATGCTCCTGACACAGTGGATCTGATGAGGAAGCATTTTGGACCAGAAGAAGCTGTGAAGATCACAGTGGACATCCTGAGGGAGATGAACCACTACCATCTGGCTGAAGAGTTAGAGAACAAACACAAGCAAGGTAACAGGTTAAAGTGAAAATGAAACTGTTAACTAAACAAATAAATTGTTAAACTAAAGAATTGATTGTTCAAAATATAACAAGGTTCTTTTCATATATAATTTTATAACAATATTTTTCTATAATTGCTGTTTGACAGAGTAAATGTTTTCAGAATAAATGTACTATTGGCTTTGAGCTGAAGCTTTCTTCTTTGTTTTGCTTATTTGTTGTGTGGTTTAATGTCACTGTACTTTCATTCTCATCTGTTTCTCTCTCACACAGATCAGGCTGAGAGCAATATTGAGGATCATGCCTCTGCTGGAGCCCAATCAAAACCGATCGATGGTAAATACAGAACACTGTCTTCACAGAGAAACAACAAAGTTGGGTTTATTCTTTTTTTAGTCATATGGACTTCTTGAGTAGATGGCAGATAAAATATAATAGCAAGCAGCTATTGGAGGGCAAAACACTGATTATATAAATACTATATAGTGATATTATAGTTGAACAGAACAAGCACTGATCGGCTCATGTATACAGAGCCCAGATCATAATGATAACATCATACCTCAATGATGTGGATCTGTAAACAGCAGACTTTTGTCCGAATATATGCATTTCTGCAAAGAGGAACTCAAGAAGATCTCAGACAGAGGTAAAGTCCTAGAGATTCATCCTTGGACAGCTCTTTGGCTTTGGCCATGGTAGAGAGTGTGGAATCTGACTGATTGATTGCTTCTGTAGTCAGGTGTCTTTTATACAGGTAACAAGCTGAGATTAGGAGCACTCCCTTTAAGAAACACTTGGAATGAATGAAAATTGGCATATAAAATATTAGAAATGTCTTAGGAATGGATGCAGGATCATGAGAATCACACTGTTCATGTCTGTTGATTTCCACAGACACATTCACCAACATTGATCAGTGGACCAGGAACGACTTCCTACAATGTAAGTCAGTAAGAAAACAAGCAGAAAAGTGAGACTCACTGAGTGTGTTCATGTTCTTCCTGTAGAAGGTGAAAGAAGAGTTTTATAATTGATGTAAATAATGATTTGCACAGGATATCTGCTCATCTGTACTGAGACACTGATGATACACTGAACAATTCCTGATTCCTGACTCTGATGTGTTTTATCTCCATCAGATTCCTATCAGCTCACTCTGGATCTAAACACAGTGAATCAACGCCTCCGTCTGTCTGAGAGCAACAGAGTGATTACTTACACTGACGCAGATCAACTGTATCCTGATCATCCTGATAGATTTGATAATTGGTATCAGGTGTTGTGTAGAGAGAGTGTGTCTGGACGCTGTTACTGGGAGACTGAGTGGAGTGGGAACGGTGTGTGTATATCAGTGTCATATAAGAGCATCAGCAGGAAAGGAGTGGGTGATGAATGTTGGCTTGGGTCTAATGATCAGTCCTGGAGCTTTTTCTGCTCTCCCTCAAGATACTCATTCAGTCACAATAACAGAAAGACTGTTCTCCCTGTGAAGTCCATCATCAGTAGAGTAGGAGTGTATGTGGATTTCAGTGCAGGAACTCTGTCCTTCTACAGCGTCTCTGACACAATGAGCCTCATCCACACACTACACACCACATTCACTCAGCCGCTCTATCCTGGGTTTATTGTCTATCCTGAATCATCAGTGAAACTGTTAATAAATCAGAATACATTAATGAGAGAATAGATTAATTCTTCTGGATTGGTTATGTGCACAAATAATAAAACAATAAATTGTCTTGAGATCAGATATGTAATCACCATTTCTAGTTTATCACTGTAAAGATGCATGTACTGTAAAGAAGATGTACTGTACAAAGCGCTGTATTATTTAAGCTCATGAATTGAATTATATATGCTTTATGAATATAATTGATTCCTCAAGAGACTGACATTAGCTTCAGTTACTAACAAAATATGACATCACAGTATTTTAATCATATAGTTATAACTACAATAAAGCCACATATATTTTATATTTAATAAATATTTACTTTTCTCTAAAAAAAGTATTCAAGTGTTTTAATGACAATATATTCACTGAACAAAAATCAATTATTTAATTTACTAAAACGTAAAAATATTTTAAAATACACTGAGAGAAAAAAAAATTGATCCCCTGCTGATTTTGTACGTTTGCCCACTGAGAAAGAAATGATCAGCCTATAAATGTAATGGTAGGTTTATTTCAACAGTGAAAGTCAGAATAACAATAAAAATGCATTTCAAAAAAGTTATAAATTGCTTTGCATTTTAATGAGTGAAACAAGTATTTGACCCCTTCGCAAAACATGATTTAGTACTTGGTGGCAAAACCCTTGTTGGCAATCACAGAGGTGAGATGTTTCTTGTAGTTGTCCACCAGGTTTGCACACATCTCAGGAAGGATTTTGTCCCAGTCCTCTTTGCAGAACCTCTCACTGTCATGCTGGAATACCCATCCACAACCCAGTTTCAATGCTCTGGCTGAGGGAAGGATTTCCTAACCCAAGATTTGATGGTACATGGCCCCATTCATTGTCCCTTTGATGCGGTGCAGTTGTCCTGTTCCCTTAGCAGAAAAACACCCCCAAAGCATAATGTTTCCACCTCCATGTTTGACGGTGGGGATGGTGTTCTTGGGGTCATAGGCAGCATTCCTTTTCCCTTAAACATGGCGAGTTGAGTTGATGCCAAAGAGCTTGATTAAGGGAGATTTACAGTTATTTTGTATTTCTTCCATTTGCGAATAATTGCACCAACTGTTGTCACATTCTCACCGAACTGCTTGGCGATGGCCTTGTAGCCCATTCTAGACTTGTGTAGGTCTGTAATCTTGTCCCTGACATCCTTGAACAGCTCTTTTCGGTCTTGGCCATTGTGGAGAGTTTGGAATCTGATTGACTGCTTTTGTGGACAGGTGCCTTTTATACGGGTAACAAGCTGAGATTACGAGCTCTCCCTTTAAGAAACGCTCGAACTGAATGATTAAGTTTCACTCTAAGTTTCTATCTATATAGAGCAGTGCGTTTCTCTCACACACACAGAGAGTCTTAAATGGCAATTAAAATTAGCACACTATATAAGTACAAAGCATTTTTTCTGTTAAAATGGCTTGCTTTTCATTGACTACGGCTTGCGTTCACATTTCATATTAAGTGTAAAATAGTATTTTGATTGGTCTCAGGAGGTTTAGGTGTAAGATCTTTTCTAGTGCTGGAATAAATCAATTATTCTAATATTGTTCCTTTTTTTCTTTGCTCAACAGGCTGTTTTAAAATTGAGGTAAGAATAATACTTTATTAAGTCTTAAGTCTTTTCGATTAAACAATGACATGGGTCTATTAAAATGATATTAATGTCTTATCTTTAAGAATGGAAAACAAAAGACAAGTCAGCAGGAGAGAATATATGAGACGCTGGGGAGTGGCCAACAAGATTCTTTCTAATTGTCATCAAAATCAGGCCAAAAACAAATATAGTGATATTTGCACTAGTCCTGTACTTCAAGAACCCTTACAACATTAAGGAAAAAAATGAGAAAATTGAGAAAACATTGAAAAGATATCCTTGTGAGGTGATTTCCACAATACATTCTCTGGAGATTTCTGTAAATCTTCCACTCTTCCAAAATGTCCATCATTGCCAATGTGGCCTGTGTTGTGTTGTGTCTTAAACCAGCCATTGTATTTCCTGTAAAACTGACTCTGGGATCTCAAAGACCTTTGAATCTTACATTTCTTGAGGACGCTGTTGGAGAAATAAAACAATTACTAGAAAGTGGTCTTAAATGTGATGAGAGGATCATTGGAGTCAAGCTAAGGTGTATTGTTTGTGATGCACCAGCCAAAGCAATGGTAAAAAAAACCAAGCCAAAAAACAAACAAAAAAAAAAAATCTGCATATTATGGTTGTGACAGATGTGAACAAAAAGGATTCTGAGAAGAAAGAATGACTTATCAATAAGTTGATGGGTTTGAAATAAGGACAGATCATTAATTTAGAGCTGAAACCCAACCAGGACACCAAAATGGAAGAACACCTTTGACAGAGTTACCAATTGATTGGCCAGTTTCCCATTGATTACATGCACCAGGCATGTCTTGGTAGATTGTAGATGTGGTGAGTGCAAGGCTTATTGATCTTCAGCAATGCATTCCTTCTTGTTTTGCTAGAAAACCAAGAAGTCTGAGATACCTGGGAAGGTCGAAGGCTACAGAGCTTGGACAATTCCTGGTTTATACTGGAAAGCTGGTTTTATCAGGAATTCAGTGTGGAAATAAGCATCTTACTGTACCCCTCCTTGGTCAGTCAACATGTGTCCTATGCAAGTTGCTACAGTATTATTTTGTAACTAAGGGCAGGGAGCTGTATGGACCAACATTTTTGGTGTACAACGTACATTCAATGCTTCATCTTGCATCTGATGGCAAGAGTTATGGCTATCTGGATGAATGCAGTGCCTTTCCGTTTGAGAATTACATGCAAAAGATGAAGAGAATGGTGTGCTCAGGAAAGAGCCCTCTTGTGCAGATTGTGAAAAGGATCAGAGAAAACCAACCTTACAATGTATCCAAAGAGATAAAACAGATGTTTACCTATGTCGAGTTTTTCTGCAACCATCTCCACTCTTTATGGAGCCCTGTGAATCATCAATAATTGGAGCATTTGTGTGCCAAAAGAACAATGTTCTACAAATGATCCCAAAAGAAAAAGTCACTTGGTGTAAAAGAGCAATCAAGGTTGATCCAAGGCAGAGTAGTCTATATGTCTATTCTTCACAATCATGACAGCTAGACATCAATGAATTATCTCTTTAAAACATATATCATTGTGTAAGTTACATTTATATTGTTAAAATTTGTACTCATTATTTACTCAACCTCATGCCATCTCAGATGTACAGTCGTGGCCAAAAGTTTTGAGAATTACATAAATATTGGAAATTGGAAAAGTTGCTGCTTAAGTTTTTATAATAGCAATTTGCATATACTCCAGAATGTTATGAAGAGTGATCAGATGAATTGCATAGTCCTTCTTTGCCATGAAAATTAACTTAATCCTGAAAAAAACTTTCCACTGCATTTCATTGCTGTCATTAAAGGACCTGCTGAGATCATTTCAGTAATCATCTTGTTAACTCAGGTGAGAATGTTGACGAGCACAAGGCTGGAGATCATTATGTCAGGCTGATTGGGTTAGAATGGCAGACTTGACATGTTAAAAGGAGGGTGATGCTTGAAATCATTGTTCTTCCATTGTTAACCATGGTGACCTGCACAGAAACGCGTGCAGCCATCATTGCGTTGCATAAAAATGGCTTCACAGGCAAGGATATTGTGGCTACTAAGATTGCACCTAAATCAACAATTTATAGGATCATCAAGAACTTCAAGGAAAGAGGTTCAATTCTTGTTAAGAAGGCTTCAGGGCATCCGAGAAAGTCCAGCAAGCGCCAGGATCGTCTCCTAAAGAGGATTCAGCTGCGGGATCGGAGTGCCACCAGTGCAGAGCTTGCTCAGGAATGGCAGCAGGCAGGTGTGAGCGCATCTGCACTCACAGTGAGGCGAAGACTTTTGGAAGATGGCCTGGTGTCAAGAAGGGCAGCAAAGAAGCCACTTCTCTCCAAAAAAAACATCAGGGACAGATTGATCTTCTGCAAAAAGTATGGCGAATGGACTGCTGAGGACTGGGGCAAAGTCATATTCTCCGATGAAGCCTCTTTCCGATTGTTTGGGGCAAAAAAGTGAAAGTAAAGTGAAAGTGAAAGTGACGTGACGTGTGGCCAAGTATGGTGACCCATACTCGGAATTTGTGCTCTGCATTTAACCCATCCAAGTGCACACACACAGTAGTGAACACACACACACACCGAGCAGTTTGGGGGTTCGGTGCCTTGCTCAAGGGTCTCACCTCAGTCATGGTATTGAGGGTGGAGAGAGCGCTGATTAATCACTCACCCCACCGACAATCCCTGCCGGACCTGGGACTCGAACCTGCAACCTTTCAGTCACAAGCCCGACTCCCTAACCGTTAGGCCACGGCTGCCCCCCGTGGCCTAACTTTATTAGGCCACGGGGTTCTTTATTAAGAAATCTTTACATATAAATGGCTAATCTCCTATTTATTTTTGTCTGGGGAAAAAAAAAGATATTTAATTGCAGGTAAACAACAAAAATAACCTCAATGGGATTCAGATCTGGGCCATTCCAGGACTCTCCATTTCTTAGTTTACAGCCAGTTCTTGGTGGATTCACTGGTATGTTTTGGGTCATTGTTATGTTGCAGTGTCCAGTTCTGCTTCAGCTTAAGCTTTTTTACGGATGGCCTCACATGTTCCTCAAGCACCCCCTGATACACAGTAGAATTCATGGTGGATTCTATGATGGTGAGCTGGCCAGGACCTGCTGTAGCAAAGCACCCCCAAACCATGACACTTCCACCTCCATGTTTCACCACTGGTATGAGGTTCCTTTCCTGGAATGCTGTATGTGGTTTACACCAAACCTGTCCTTTGTTGCATGGTCCAAATAATTCAATTTTAGACTCATCTGTCCAAAGAACATTATTCCAGAAGTCCTGGTCTTTGTCTACATTCTCAATGGCAAACTTCAGTCTGGCCTTCATGTTTTTTTTTTTTAGAGAGCAGGGGCTTTCTCCTGGCACACCTCCCATGAAAGTTAAACTTGTGTAGTCTCTTTCTGATTGTAGAGGCATGCACTTTCACATCAACAGTCACAAGAGCCTGCTGTAGGTCCTTTGAAGACATTTTAGGGTTTTTGTTGACTTCTTTTAGCATCTTGCGGTCTGCTCTCAGGGTGAATTTGCTTGGACGGCCAGACCTGGGCATGTTGACAGTTGTTTTGAATGTCCTCCACTTGTAGACTATTTTCTGGACAGTGGAATGGCTGATTTCAAAATCTTTTGAGATCTTTTAAAATCCCTTTCCAGACTCACAATCTTCTATCTTGAAGGCCTCAGACAGCTCTTTCGATCTCACCATGGTGTTCACTCTCACTTTAACAGCCAAGAGCACACCAAACTAAATATGTGAAGTTTAATTAGGGCAAGCCGCCTTCAAAAAGCTGAGTAACTATGTTCTAATCGTGTACCTGTGCAATACACCTGTGTGTGATTTTAGCCATTTTAAGTGGAAATAATTGTCAGGATGTTCTAATATTTTCTCACCACCAATGTTCCCTCTAATTTTTTTTACCACACTGAGCAAATAAAGATTCTTATGAGCACAAAAATTTAAAATGTGAGCAACTTGAGAAAAAAATTATATGACAAAGTTATTGCTGCTAAAGTATAAAGGATGACTTAGTTCCCTCTTTTTACAACAAGTACAGTAACTACGAAAGTACAGTGTGTTAAAGCACATTTTATTAAACCGCATTTTAATGAAACAATATACACAATGTCAAAGAGCTTCATCAGTACTTTCTTGTCTGGTCCTGCAGATCTGTTGAAGGCCTCTCTCACAACAGCATCTGAAAACACAGATGAACCACAGTAGTAGTTTCTGCCTGTTTTATTTCAGCAATTAAGTACATTGTTTAGGTATGCACTCCCCCTTTTGGGCTTATTTCTGCTGGTGTCAAATTCACCAATAAAGTAATCTAACCTTTTATACCAAGCTTTAGTCAACTAATGCTTTAACAATTTTAATAATCCTTAAACATTATTATATTTAGAGTACAGAAGAGTAAATATTTTTTCCAACTCAAACACATGGCACATTATACTGAATGAGCTGTTACTATTTAAGGATTTATTAATATTGAATTACCTTAAAAGCTCTCCCGTCTGTCCTTCTTTCCTTTCCAATGATTGTAGACCTTGTCCAGATTTATCGGGCCCTCTGCTTGTGCAGACCGGATTCTCATCAGCTGATCCAAGTGGGTGGTCTGAAGTCGGTTGCGTGAATTTGTCTTGATACGATTCATCAGACTAAAACCGCGTTCACAGTCCGCACTAGATGCTTGAAATGTACCGCAAATGTCAATCAGCTGTACAAGCTCAGTGAACTCCTCACTTTTCAGTGTCCATGTTACCATTTCAGAAAATGTCTGCAGCGCTCCTATTTTCCTTTTTTCTTTGACATTGAATCTAAAATCCTTGTACTGTTGACAGATGCGCACGGCGGCAGCCTCGTCTGTTTGCTTAAGGAAAGCGTGAAACTTCTCTGTCAGCTTGGTTACATAATCTATACCATGATCAAAGTCAAGTGTTGAATCCAGTGTCTCCAAGGTAAACACAGACCATTCTTTAAGCTCACCTTCTGGAAATTGAGCATCAAGATGGTCACAGACTTTTTGGACAAACAGAATAATGTCCGCTGTTACTGCACTGTCACATGTTTCCAAAAGCTCACTCACGTGTCTGCTCCAATAAACATGCTGTCCGAGGTACTGAGATAAAAGTTTTTCTATTTTAGCTCTGGCAAAGCAATGAGCATCAATGATAGTAAGATTGCTTCTTTGCAAAGAGTTACAAAGCTGAGCGAGTTCTTCCAACACATCTCCCAGCACAGTAAGCGTAACTCTGTACTTCGGATCGGTCAGTTTTTTGAGACAGTATTTCGCAATCGGGTCACCATTTTCAGCTTCTTTTGTGCAGTATTCTGTTAGCAGACTGTATTTCCGCAAAAACACATTTACAGCTTGGTAACGAGACAGCCATCGAACCTCATTTAGAGGTCTGAAAGACAGCGAATCCACTTCTAAAACTTTTGCCAACTCGTCGAATTTGCTTTCTAAATAGTGAATATACTGTCCTGAGGAGTGTTTCCACATCCTTCATCAATGACACACCTTTCCAAGCATCATCAATTCCCAAATCCTCTCTATGAGCAACACAATGCTGTTCTGTAAGGTGCGGTAATTCCCTTTTCAGTATCTCAGTGACTCCATTATGACTAGTTAACATGACCATTTTCTGCAAATCAAGACGGTGATCCATGTAGAACTTAATTACTGCATCAGCAATAAGCTGGGCGCTGCACCCTGCCAGCTAAATGATTACGGCAAACACAGTTTTGTACGTGACTTGATCTTGTTCCCTAAACTTGATGTAAAGAATCAGCATTTTGTGCACTGTAATGTCTGTGCTTTCATCGACAATTAGCGTGTGAACTTGGGCATTTCTCACACTTTCCAAAGTCTCAGCTTGTACAACTGCATTAATTGACTCCACAAATTCAAGTGCATAGTTTTTACTTCTCCAGCTGTGGGAAAGGCTCACATATTTTGCTAGATGATTATGAATATCATGAACAGACAGCATTGACGCATTCATTTTGATTGCTAGAAGCACGTTATCGATCAATATTTTGATTTGTTCAGGGTTTGACAAGGTCAACACGTTTTTCTCTGGATTCTTCGAGAAGCTGGTTAACTGGAGTTCCATGTTTTAAACTGTATGATGCCTTTACAGCATCAGCGTGACATTTTTGTGTTAAGTGCCATTTTAGGTAGTCAAGTTTCCACTCTGTCCATGTTTTACCAGTGGAAAACGCTCCTTTGATTTTAGCTTCAGAACAAATTTTACACACAATACCATTAGCTCCGTAGCTGAATATTTCAGACAATTTAACTGATTTACCAGGACCATCAGTTTTATTGGTTTTAACTTCTTCATTTAGCCATTCTTGTTTGAAAGTCAAACAAACCTTTTTCTTAAGATGTTGTTGAAGTAAAGTTTCTTCTTTTCATTTCGCCATACTGAGTGGATGATGAGCAACCAGGTGCTGTGTGCGCGGCCTAAAACTGAGCTGCGCGTGACCTACAATTAGTCTGCGCGGCCGCAGCTTAAAGGGAGCGCTGCTCACCACAAATTGTTTTTTTAAAGCAAATTTTACAGAAAGTTTTTAAACGTCTTTTGAAAGTTTTAATTGTTTATTTATATGTATTGAATATCTAAGTATTGCTTTAAATTAATATTAAATATCCACATGTCCAAATATGATAAAAAAAAAAACAGGCTTTAATAGGGTGTCCTAATTTTGTCACATGACTGTAGATTGCTCTGGATCTGACTTGCACATCCTCTGGTAGTAAGCTTCTTTGTCCTTCCATATAGCTCTTCAAGTTCCCCGCTGATCATATTTGCTGCTTGCCGATTGCCACTTGCTTTGGCTGCTTGCCTTTTATCCACAATCTTCAATGTATCAACAGTTATCCATGGTTGTGAGTGTCTTTTCTTTTTTTAACTTTAGTTTTTAATTCCACAATCAGCTCCTGGCTTTGTTTTCACCATTATGATTGAAGATTTCCACCTCTGATGTGCACAAATAAAGTTCATGAAGTAAAGTACACAGTAGTACAAACAAATAAAGTATATAGTACTTTTATGGAAGTACATGTCAGAGTGCATATTTCTTTCAACCGGAGTTAAAAAAAAAAAAACAAGTGTAGTCAGTACTTCAACTTCTACAAACATGAGTATCTGTAATTCTGCTTGAGTGAAGTATGTGTGTACTTTGCCATCTCAGCCCCGATTAAGCCTGGTTTCTCCCAAGGTTTTTTTTTTTTTTTTTTTACCATTTCTGTCACAGATGAAGTTTGGGTTCCTTACCAGTGTCATTTTGGCTTGTGTAGTTGGGACCCTTAATATCTACAGAGCTGCTTTATAGATTAATTTAATTAATTCCATAATTGATGAACTTCACGCAGTTGCTGAACTGAACTGAATCAACAATGAACTGACTTCAATTTGAAAATTGACTGTCTCCATTTTTTGCCTGCATCAGTGAAACATTATTTTCCTGTTTAACATAGTAAAGCTGCTGCTGGCACCAATAGCCTTGTGGGCAGTGTGCTGACATATAGCACTGTTGTGCTTTGGGCATCCAGAGTTTGAGTCCCAGCTCAGCTTGTGGACCAGGTTTCTGTACCCCTCTCTCTCCCACTTTGCTTCCTCTCTAGCTTGTCCTATCAAAATAAAGGTAAATAATGCCAAAATTAATCTTAAAAAACATTGTAAAGCTGCTTTGACTCAATCTGCATTGTATAGCACTATATGAACAAAGGTGACTTGACTAAAAAACATTTAAATCTACTTTAGGAAATTGCATGCAGTGAATCTGTTGCCGTCCAACATTTATATTCTGGAACATCAGATAAAATTATCCTCATGCCACACACGTCCACAGTTAACACCATCTCCAGATGATCTGTAACATCCCGTTTACACCACAAGCAAATAATAAAAAAAAAACAGCAACAAAGTAACAATCTTGTTGTTGTTTTTTTTCGATAGAGACCTGACATAGAAAACACAGAAGACACAGTAGATAAGGCACAGACATAAAGTTTAATATTCTTGCTTATGTGCATGTCAGTTGCACTTCAAGGTGACTTTACCAACTTTGCATCTTGATCCCACCCCTAAACCTTCAGTGGATTATGGTAAATTGGTTAGAAAATGCCTGTTGTGGTTTAAAATCGCCTTGCTGATTATAAGAATCAAATAGTACAAATAAATATATTGACAGGAGATTGAGTGCATGTGTTGACATTTATTCTTCTTATAAGGTAACTTCCTGAAAAGCAGTTTCACTTCCTTTACGGAAGTCAGAAAAGATCAACACAATAGTTCTGTGGGGGAAATAGATCTACAAATATAATTTGCAGTGAGTGTTACATTTTTCTTTAGTTGTTTTCAGTGTCATTTTATGTCATTTTGTTGTCATTGGTCACTTTGTTCTTCTGAGACTTTAATGCTGTGCTGAAGTCATTTTGGGTATTTTATTTAAACAGGATAATAACGTGTTTTTTTAAAGTTAATTATGGAAAGCTGCACATTCAGCTATTGTTGTTACAGATATTGTTATTCTCATTTACTGTGCTTTAAAGTCAAAGTCAACTTTATTGTAAATTTAATGTGTTTTTAAATTTGAATTTGAATGAAGTGGAATTACAATATTTTTATGTTTTTGGTAGGTCAGTTTTAGGTTATATAGTGCACTATTGGTTACACTTTATTATACACTGCAAAAAAACAAGTCAAATTTAAGTGAGTTTTTGCTTAGAACAAGCAAAATAATCTGCCGATGGGGTAAGCATAATAATCTTATTTCAAACAGAAAACAAGATTATTTTGCTTGTTTCGAGCAAAAACTCACCTGATTTTGACTTGTTTTTTTCTGAAAACAAGACAATAATGTTTGCTTGTCTAGAAACTTCTTCTTGATTTTAAGATATTTTGACTGGAAACAAGACAAAAATTCTAAGTAAGAAAACCATTTTTTTGCATTGTAAGGACCAATTCTAACTATTAACTAGTTAATTATTAGCATGCCTATTATCAACACATTGGCTTTTTAACAGTAATTATAAAGCACATATTCTGCATGTCCATATTCTACATCCCTATTCTTACCCATCTTTTCTTGTGTTTATTATCATTATAATTCATGGGAACTGTGGTTCACTTAAAGTAGGGACTAAACATTGTTTCCAACTTGAGAACTATATACATTTACAAAGAGTTGTTTATTACACAGAATCTGTGCCAATATCATGGACCATAACTATGTCAGCATCACAGAGTGTAGTTTGGGCTCCTTGCATTCTTGACAATGTAGACAATAGGTTAAGTAAAAATATGAATAAGCAATATAGCACATTTGTTGTTTTTAGTGAAATGTTCCTCTTTATAGCTAATGTACACCGAATGGTTATTCTAAGGTAAATGTATAGTTGCATGGCATTGTTTGTAAGCTTTACGCATTTTCTTCAGTTTGAAACACTGAATGACACTGACATTTCAGTAAGTTGTACTCTTCTCATCTTATAGCTTTGAAACTGTTTTTGAGTCTGAATGTTCAGGTCTGAATGGGAGGGGCTTGAACTAGTTTTTGGAAAGAGTGGGATGTCAGATGCTGAGCAGTTTCCATAGCAGAGGATGAAACAGCTGGTTAGTACGCTCTCAATGACACATCTGTAGGAAGCAGTGAGGATAGAGCGGTCCTGCTCATGCTCATTATTATCAACAAACATAAGTATTTCTTGTCATGCATTCGTAACACTTTGAGGCTGAAACTATCATTCAACAGCTTCATTTCAGACAATTTCGATGCAGAACCATGGAATCAATGCTGCCTTCACGTGCTATAGGAATTATCATAAATATGAGTTTCCTATTTGGAGGCCGTTCATGTCCAATTACCAACTAGAAGACTAGTATTTCAGATAATTCTGATAGCATGTGAAGACAGCATAATTTTATAACAAATATATTGCAGTCACAAAAAAAAGTGAATCAAAACATTCAAAACACAATTTAAAAAATCAACATGAAGCCAAGTATTGTGACCCACACTCAGAATTTGTGGTCTACATTTTACCCATCCAAGTGCACACACAGAGCACTGAGTAGTGAACAAACACAACCAGAGTAGTGGGCAGATATTTTTGTTGCAGAGCCCAGGGAGCAGTTCGGAGTTTGGTGCCTTGCTTGAGGTCTCACCTCAGTTGTGGAATTTAAGGTGGAAGAGAGCACTGTTCATTTAGAATTAGTATACGTAATGCTGATGAGTTCTCATGGCAGAATGGATCATGCCCATACACCAAACAAACACGTACTCCAGGACGGCTATGGATCAGGAAGTGGGAACAACACAACAGAACTTGGGCCACCAGAATCAACCACCAGGTGTGGGTGATTAGTTGGCATGGAAAATACCAACGGTTGACAAACGAGGCAGCAATATATCAAAATAGGAACTGAGCAAAGGAAGTGTATAGAGAAACAATGGGAACTAAAATCAATTAAATCCTTAAATATGAAACAGGGGAACACAACCTGGGATCATGACAGTGTTATATCATGTTATACAGTATTTGCACTTGACCATTGTATTCTGCTATACAGAACATTTCTACCTTTTATTAGATTAAATAATTAATTTTTAATAATTTTTTAAACAGACATGCTCAGAGAATGACAAAATCCTAGTTCCCCATTTCCAGCTCATTTAATTCCACTACCTGTAAGTATGTCGAGTCAAGTCCCCTTTATTTTTTATAGCGCTTTATCCAATACAGATTGAGTAAAGTATTGTGTCGATAATGCAGGAGGACAATAGGTAAACACTCAATTTTCAGTTGAAGTCAGTTCATCATTGATTCAGTGATGTCATTGTCCAACTCAGTTCAGGTTTCTTCCAATAGTGTCTGTGCAATCAGGTTGACAAAATTGCCAGAAAAAAAGTGTGCCCAACTATGCAAGCCAAACGCAACAGTGACAAGGAACCAAAACTCCATTGGTGACAGAAATGGAGAAGAAAAACCTTGGGAGAAACCAGGCTCAGTTGGGGGCAAGTTTCCTGTGATCTTGTGCCAATGGCTGTCTAGGTTACAAGGTCTTCGCAGGGGATCTGTCTCTAGGGCTCATCTAGTTGATGTGGTCTCCGCTGGTATTCAGGGCTAAAGAGGTTGTCTCTAGGTGCTGATGCACCATTTGTGCTGGATACAGACTGGATCTGGGTGTCTGCAGTGACCATCTGATCTGAAAACAGACTGCATCTGGGTGGCAGCGGTGACCTCGCAATAAGAATGAGACACTGCCTTGCGTATCTTCTTAGTACCAGCCATGTATCCAGGGTGCCCACCTTCCCCCCCAAGTGGTACTCTTCTTAACTACAGTTAAAATCATGATCCTTGATTCACCTCATTAACTCACTTTACATAGACACACAACTCGGATACCCTGGTTGTCTGGTCTCATTTTGAATTAAGACTGTATTCTCCAGAGTTTCTGTCATATCTCTACTGTTACTCCCGAGTTCCTGTCTCCTATGTTTTCCTTCTGTGAAATCCAGCAGAAACTGCTCAAGACACAATCTGCATATTTTTAAATGCTGAAGACAGACATCACTAATTAAACCTCATAGCCACTGACTACCATCTGTGTTTTTCCCTTGATAATTGTATAAAGTGAAACATTTGTACTTGTCACATGTCCCTGCTTTAAAGGAAAGGAATGCAGGACAGGTTTTGTCTCGATTTGTCACGTTTTCTTAATCGTTGGAAGCCAAAATTGAAATTTAAAATAATATATATATATAATTAATAAATTATATAATTTATCTCACAGCCTTAGTCAGATTTTTTCTTCTTGTCCAGCAGCTGTGAATGGTGAATGATGATGTTGTCTGCAAAGGAGCTGCTTGTGGACTCACTGAAGGAACTGGTTGAAGTTGATCTGAAGGAGTTTCAGTGGCGCTTGAAGAACGATCATGAGTGTATATCAAATTCTGAAATGGAGAATGCAGATAGGTTAAAAACAGTGGATATGATGGTGGCATGTTTTGGATCAGAAAAGGCTGTGAAGATCATGGTGGACATCCTGAGGAAGATGAAGCAGAATGATTTGGCTGAGCAGATGGAGAACATACACAAGCAAGGTAACATTTAATTCCCTGTGATTGTAGGGCAATTGACAATTTACAAGTGTGATGTTTTGACATAAACTTGACCCTTTTCACTGCTGATATGTTTGTGTAATTTATGTTACCCAGAGAGTGATCTCCTTTCTCTCACTCCCACAGCTCAGGCTGAGGGCAATATGAAGACATCTGCCCCTGTTGAAGCTGATTTAAAACAGAGCTGGGGTAAATAATATTCACTGTTATGTACATGGATAGTCCACAGCGACACTGTTTACAATGTCTCCTTAAATAAAAATGCTTAAAAATAAATTAATTGCTTGCTAATCTTGACCAATAGGTGGATCCAGATTTATTTGGTATTGTCACAATCACACATACAAATGCTAATTTAAGCAGGTTAAAACATACTTTAAACATTCTGTTAGGTGTGCTATATGTCAATGGATTGATAAATCTCAAAGTATTGTTAAGCTTTGGTCCATTTGGCCTAAAAGATGTGAATCAAATGGTGACAATTCAATGAACAACCTGGAAAGAATTTGAATGAATGAATTTAATCGGTCTGCACCAGTTACTAATGATTATCATTCTGATATGTAATAATTTTTTTCTCCTCATCTCTTTCAAGTTATTATTATTATTATTATTATTATTACTACTACTACAGAGCTTCGAAACTTCTTGGAAACTCACAAAACCAACATGAAGAAGAAAGCAGAACATATTTTTGAGGGCAACAAAGAAAATGAAGCACATCTCAAGGCTGTTTACACAGAACTGTTTATTACAGAGGGGGATATGAAAGACGTCAATCACGAACATGAGATTCTGAAGATTGATGATGCTTTCGAGAATAAAAAGTATGTACAAATCAAATGCAATAATATATTTACTGAACTAAGGAAAAAACATTTCAAAAAGACTGTTCTGACTAAGGGCATCGCTGGCATTGGAAAAACTGTTGCTGTGCACAAGTTCATCCTGGACTGGGCAGAAGGAAAGGCCAATCAGGATATAGAATGTGTGTTCCTGCTTCCATTCCGAGAGATTAACTTAATGGCAAATGAAGATTTCAGTCTCCATGAGCTTCTGTTGGAATTTTATCCTGAACTGAAGGACCTGGAGAAATCAAAATTATATACAGAATGCATTCTAGCATTTATTTTTGATGGACTTGATGAGAGTCGCCTGCCTTTGAATTTTAAAAGCAGATCAATAAACGTTGCTGCGAAAAGATCATCTGTAGATGTGCTGTTTACAAATCTGGTAAAAGGGACTCTGCTTCCATCAGCTTTGGTCTGGGTGACCTCACGACCAGCAGCAGCCAATCAGATCCCTCCTCGCTATGTAGGTTTGTTCACAGAAGTGCGAGGATTCACTGACCAACAGAAGGAGGAGTACTTCAGAAAGACAATCAAAGATGACACTATGGCCTCCAGAATCATCTCGCACATTAAGACGTCTCGTAGTCTCTACATCATGTGCCACATTCCTGTGTTCTGCTGGATCACAGCCACAGTACTTCAGAATATTCTTATCAAGAACAGTGAAGATAATATAAGCACAACACTCACTGAAATGTACATCCACTTCCTGCTGATACAGATGAACATGAAGAGCCAGAAGTATGATGAACAAGAAGAAAGAGAATATACAAAGCTCTTAGATTCAAATAGAGAAATGATTTTGAATTTGGCCAAGCTAGCTTTTGAACAGCTGAAACAGGAAAACATTGTGTTTTATGAGAAAGATCTGAAGGCATGTGGTATTGATGTGAGTGAAGGTACTGAATTCACAGGAATGATTGCTGAGATCTTTAAGAGAGAACACGGGCTTCATGAAGCAAAAGTCTTCTGCTTTGTGCATTTAAGTATTCAAGAGTTTCTTGCTGCTGTGCATGTGTTCATCTGCTACCTGAAGAAGAAAATAGAGGAACTTTATTTTTTCTTTGATGAGCCAGAAGAAAATGTCACATTGTGGAAGCTACTACGGAAGGCTGTCAATAAAGCCATGGAGAGTCAGAGAGGACATCTGGACCTGTTTCTGCGGTTTCTAATGGGCATCTCACTGGAATCTAGTCAAACCTTGCTCCAAGGCCTGCTCTCACACACCGAAGACACCACAGAGAGCATCAGACAAACAACTTTGTACATTAAACAAGTACAAGACAAGAATATCTCAGATGAAGCTTCAGTCAACCTGTTTTATTGCTTACTTGAGCTCAAGGATCATTCATTATATGAACAAATACAGAGACACCTCAGTTCAGATGAACATCCAGGACTTTCATCTTCAATGTGCACAGTGCTGACCTATGTATTACTGATATCAGAAAAGGTTCTGGAAGAATTCAACCCAAAGAGATTTACATCATCATCTTCAGACTACAAGAGACTCATTCCAGCTGTGAGATGCTGCAGAAAAGCCATGTGAGTAATTTCACTGATCACTGTTTTATCAAAAGATTTATTCTACATGTGAAAATACTGTCTGAAATATGCTGACCTGATTATAGAGGGAACAGTGTATTATTGCAGAAACACTGAATATCAGAAAATAATCTGAGTAACCTGAGTAATCTGAGTCCATTGTGGTTTGGCAGATTTGACAGCTGTGGTCTTAATGAAACATGCTGTAAAACTGTATCTTTAGCTCTTCAATCATTAAACTCTCATCTGAGAGAGCTGAACCTGAGTAATAATCACCTGCAAGATTCAGGAGTCAAGCTGCTCTCTGCTGGAGTGAAGAGTCCAAACTGTCAACTAAACATACTGAGGTTTGGCTTTCACATTCACTCATTCTCTGTGTTCAAACATATGCATGATTAGGTGTTTTATAACTATATCTAACAGATATTTCCCTCTAATCTATATTGTAGTATGATTGTATCAGTGACGTTTTCTAGTGTTATATAAGCTATAATGTCATTATTCAGCTTAGAAGAAATTTTAATCATTTGAGGAACCAATTCTCCTCTGGCCTAACAGAACAAACATGGTTTGGTATTGATCAAGTTACATCACAACAGCATTAAATGGGAAAGAAGAGTTGTAGCCTGTTAAGTACATTCAAATATTAAGGTAGAGCTGCTGTTTAGCCAGTACTGTATGACTGGCTTATCAGGATTTTTGGAAAAATGCTGGATTTTGACATCAAGATTTCAAAAGCTTGTGGCTTGAAAGAGCTTAAAGATAGAGATCTACTGTAAATTAGAAAAAAGTTGGGCATGACCGAAAGTTTATATGGGGTGTAAATATACTCATCTAATTTGCATATTATGACATCATCAGGTGGACGGTCATCTTAAATTTCATAATATTCAGGAAACAGTAGATATTGAATTGATGTTTGAACTTATTTGCATGTTTTTTTGTCTTTTTATTCTTATTCCAAATGATCAGAACAGAGGAAACCCACAATAAAACAGGAGAAAGTACTAAATTATCACTATGTTTCTACACTACATAGTAGTAAAATGCATCTGAACAGTAGCTTGCTTTTTGATCAGTTTATCAGTAATATTAAGGAAATAATAGATATTTAATGGATGTTTGAACTTAATCGTATGTTTTTTTTTTTTTTGTCTTTATCCTCATTCCAAATGATCAGAAAAGAGGAAACCCACAATAAAACAGGAGAAAGTACTAAATTATTGTAATAAACTATTACTGTACCATGGGGTAAAATATCTGGCCGATCATCAGCAATGTGGAGCCAGTGGCGCTCAGTGAGTCTCTGTGGCATTTCCCCCCAGCTGAAGCTTCAGCATTTTGGCCAGTGTACATTTTTCTCAGGTTTTTAGGGTTGTATTGATTCAAGGTGGACTTTCCCTTGAATGCTATTGTCATTTCATCCAGAGAAAGCTCATTGAGTGGACCATAAATGGCTGAGAAATGAGGAGTTATCAGGTCAATTACTGGACACATCTTCAACAGCCTGTCATGACCTGGCTTGACCCCTCCTCACGTACTCACACACTGGAGGAAAGACAGAATGATCTCTAATCTGTTCCTAGTTCCTATTACTTTGCCAAACCCAGGTGTGTAAGTTGGACAAAATTCTGCCCAGTAATCCCCAATTTTTGCCTTCTCTATCAGCTCCATACGCAAATGCAGTGCTAGGAAGGCCTTCGTCTCTGAGACAGAGACATCATACCAAACATGGAATATGGAATTGGGTTTTAGCTGTTGTTTAGAAAACCGATGAGCATATCTTTCGGTTTCATTTGTAATGAGGATCAAGGGTGCAGCACTGGTCAAATCTTTCTCTCCTAGATAACCAACAGGCTCATCAAAGTGTTTGTCCAGTCCTGATACACTTTTTCAGTTCTCAAATAAACCAGCCATCATTGTCATTGCTATTTCCAGCCCTATTTAGATCCAGATCACCCCTGCTGCCTCTACCACGTCTCCCAGCTCCCACACACAACGTGCCTGTGTGTACTGCAGCCACTCCCAACTCTTTGGGGCACTGGATACAAAGAGCTGCTAGTGCTACTCCCAGCCCTATTTATACTATCCCTTCTGCCTCTACCTATAGCAACAGCTCACCTAAGAACACTACGACCACATTCACCCCTGCCACCCCATCCCTGTTGGGTAAAGGTATGAAATGATCACTTTTTTTGTGCTTCGTGAACACTCTCACCTTGCATGGCGGGACCACTGCTCTGTAAAGATGTACCGGGAGAAGCGTGATTATTAGACAGCCGATTGTCATTTCCAAAGGCAAATATTCCCCTTCAGAGTCAGAATCGGCAAATAACATTTGCAAAACATCCTCACGGTACAACTTCTGACATCTTTTATGTATGACGTCTTGTCACAATTTAGCGACTTTGGTGCTTGAAGGGTTAAGTGGCAGATCAGTGGGCAAAATATTATTTAAATTTTATGTTTATTGGCCCCCCTACTGTTAGTTAGTTAGTGCAGTTGTGGTGCACTAAAGAGTAAACCTGATAAACATTAATTTTGCTATTTGTTTTGTTCTCTACACAGGCTATGTGGGTGTAATCTCACTGCTCAGGTTTGTGATAGTTTGTCTTCAGCTCTACAATCACCAAACTCAGTTCTAAGAGAGCTGGACCTGAGTAACAATGACCTGAAAGGTTCTGGAGTGAAGCTGCTTTCTGATGTACTAAAGAGCCCAAACTGTCTGCTGGAGATACTGAGGTTTGCGTTAAAATGCTTCAATTTTTCTTTCTTTTTTGGCATCAAATTAATTGCTAAAAATCATACTAAAATTTAGTCTGTATCCATTTACTTCTTGTTCAGATTGTCCTTATGTAATCTCACTGCTCACTCTTGTGAGAGTTTGTCATCAGTTTTACAATCCTCAAACTCTGTCCTGAGAGAGCTGGATCTGAGTAACAATGACCTGCAGGATTTGGGAGTAAAGCTGCTTTCTGGTGGACTGAAGAGCCCAAACTGTCAGCTGGAGATACTGCGGTAAATGTTTTTTTCCATAAAACTATTAAACAATGCTATTACAATAAATTAATCTGTTCTAAATGCCAAACCAGATGACAAAAAACAACATTGCAGGGATGTGATTTTTTTGTTTTGGGGGTGGGGGTAAGTGGATTGTATTATAATGGTAAAATTGCCTGAAACAGTTATTTCTATACTGTTAACTTTCGGTTATTTCCGTTATTGCTATTTCTTTGAACAGTAAAGCTCTGCCTTATTAATTTTAGAATTTTGACTTTAAAGAGCACTGACCAGTAGACCACTAAAGCCAAAAAAGTGGTACCAACTGAGTCATTGTGTGCTCTCACTAAACAGATCAGCACAGCTTTTGAAAATAATCTCAGAGCGAGATTAACCGTGACATAATAGCTAAATTTCAAAGGACTTCACAGCTTTCTTTTATACCTTTTCACACCTATTATGCAAATGTCTGCATAAAAAGAGAGAGGAAGACTTGTACTTGGTTTATTCAGTACTCAAATGTTATACCTATGCAATACAGTGGAATACTGCAATAAGTTTAGTATACCACCCCTATTAGTCAAACATTTTTTGTAATTTGATTAATATATTTGTTTTTATTCAAATATAGAGCTGTTTGTTAAGCAGTAACACCAGTGACAATGACTCCTGTGGAAAGCCATTTCCATTATATTATTGATAATGTTTGAGCGGCATTTTATGTGATGACATTTTTAACATGATGTCTAACATAATTTTTTTAATTCAAAATATACCCTTAGATCTTCAGACATGACAAGCAATTTTATGATACTTGTAATTTCATATATAATAATTTAAAAATAAATAAATGGCTCAAATGGCTCAAATGTGGGTATGAATGCTAAAATAACATTACATATAATACAAATATGTAACTCACTTGAGAAAACAACCAATAAAACAAACCTACAACAGACAAATGAATATTAAAATATGCAATATCACACTGTGTTGCAGTGTGAACAAATAATTTCTTCCTGTTCTAAAAGGAATTTCTACTTTACTTGAGTATAATTGTTTCTATTGACTTCACTTTTGTTATTTTTTACCCAAACTACAATAAATAAATAAATAAATAACAGTTACCACACAAATGACTAATGTCATGTGGACTGTTGATTTGTGTTTTTGTAGGTTGTCTGGCTGTATGGTGACAGAAGAAGGCTGTTATTATGTGTCTTTAGCTCTTAGTTCAAAGCCCTCACACCTGAGAGAGCTGGATCTGAGCTACAATCATCCAGCAGATTCAGGAGTCAAACTACTCTCTGAAAAATTGGACGATCCAAACTGCTCACTGGACAAACTCAAGTATGTTACATTTTCTTGTTTGTATTGTATTGTTAACTTCTTAGCTTTTCTCTCTCTCTCTCGCTTTCTAGGTGCGTTTCCATTACAGATTTGCACAAAATGTTGGTGCTATTTTATAAATGTTGATAGAGAAGTATTGCGAAATGACTGCGTTTTGATAAACTGTGACTAAAATGTATTTTTTTTCTCCTCACGAAAAATTGTGGCAATGAATTTTTGTGGGATTTTGACGGATTCTGGCTGTATTTCATCGAAGATGGCATATGCATCTATCCTTACAGAAGGAGCAAGGGGAGCCACTTCAAACGTGTGCAGTGTAAATGGTCTAAGCATTTATGGCAGGGAAAGCCCCTTATACTTGAGAGTGGCCACATATTTAGTGTTTGTTGGAGGTTTTAGTACATTGAAGAATGATCATGACTTTTTACATACACCATGTGACCTGTAAATGCAAAAAAACATTTCCATTGCAGTTTTGCTAAATATTCCTTTTACGAATTGCCTGAAAAACCACCTCATGCGAGCATAAAAACTTGCAATATATTGGAGGTTTTGCGCAATTGACGTTATGCGTATCTTCAATTTGCAATTTCAATTTGCACAATTTAAAGGCTAATGGAAATGCAGCTACTCTCTTCTCTTTCTCTTTCTCTTTCTCGTTCTCTGTGTGTATGCTTTTTTTAAAAATATGGCAATTCCAACTTTGCTAGGACAATTTGGTGCTTCTAAATCAGAGACCGCAAGTATGTTTTATTATTTGCATTGACTGTTCAGATGCAGAGTTTGGTAAAGTTTAGAGTGACATATTTTTTGTTGATCTTACGATCACAAGTGCAGAGATAGAATTATGTTTACAAATATAGTATCCTGTTATCCACTTATAACTGGCAGCAAAAATACAAAAAACATGGATGCCCGTTGGGTTTTCACATGGGCGCCATTGCATGCCACTTACCACTTTTAGAGTCAGATTTGAACTGACATAGTAAAACTGATGGAGCGTAGCATTAGTTCTGGCAGGTCACGTTAGTCAAGCTCACATCAGCTGTTGCTCAGCTGATCCATGCCTACCTATAGGAATACGACACCAACCATAATTTTCTTTTATAACATCCTTTCAGTCATTATTCAACAGCTATCGTAGGCGGCTAATTCCATCTTTGTAGGGAGCATTCTATCAGGAATTTTGCGACAGGGGTTTGTTTCCCACAGAGTTAAATGCAAATTTGCTGTGTTGATTGATATAAGCTGATAGACTCTGAAGCGACCTGAGCAAGCACTGCTTCTCTCAACAATATATCACTGACATAGACTATTTGCCCGCAATTCGTCACTGAAGTCATGCTAATGTGAATGCATCAAAAATACTTTTACATGAGATCTGCTTTCACATGCACTGACACAGATGTAGTACATTAATGCCACGGGTCATCAATATGGTGCATAACGAATCTGGTCCTCTAATTTCAGGACATTATTTCCCAGTGTTTCTGAGTGTTCCAAAAACACTTTTTCACAGCGCACATCGCGCACTCAAACTCATCAGGAGTCAACAAGCAGACAATCACTCGTCTGTCTCTCTATGTACTTTAGTAAATGGGAGAGAGAATTTACTGCATTATAAATGTGGCACTTGTGGGAGTTATTAAAACTGTACACAATACCTGCAACTTCACACCAAATTTCAGGCCATGTAGGTAGGCAAGCATATATATACAGATAATTTAGTAAGCAGAAATCTGAAATTTACCTAACTTGACTATGCTTGAAGAATGCTCTTGATTAATCAGCCATGATGATCAGCCGTTTTCTATGCACAAGTTGATTTAACAAGAGTCACAAGACCGATTACTCTCTCTCTCTCTCTCTATCCAATCATATTGATGGATAAAAATAAAATTAATTGCTCTGGACTGTGCCCAGGTGATGTCACCTTGCCCCACTGTATCCAAAACGAAACATTTTTGGAGCTTGATTAAATATATGCTTTGTTTATAATGAGGAGGATGTTTTAATGGTGCAGAGACCTCTTATATGCCAAAGGATCAAGGCAAATTTAATTTGTCATATTATGACTCCTTTAAAACACTGTTGTGTGTGTGTGTGTGTGTGTGTGTGTGTGTGTGTGTGTGTGTGTGTGTGTGTGTGTGTGTGTTTACTGACTGAATGTGATGCTGTGTTTCATAGCGTGGATCATGGAGGAGAGTCAAGGATTACAACAGGTCTACAGAAATGTATGTGTACATGCTCACGCACAGTTAAACTATATATATATATATATATATATATATACATATATATATATATATATAATTAGGCTGACTTTCTAAAGGTATAATGGTTTTTATACTCAGTTAATCATAATTTTTATCTCACCAACAAAAACACCACCCATAAACATAACCATCACAGAAAACTTTCAGCATTTTTACATTTTACAATAAAACAATCATTTAGTATGTCTTATAGGCTGCTTTCCTTGTGGGGCCATTTTATCACAATGCAATTTACTACCTTTTGTGGAAAATTCGATTAAACACGTACACAAACACATACAGAGCTTTAGTGATTGTTGTTGTAGTTGTTGTTATTAATGTCTGTCTTCTTGTGTTCAGATGCCTGTTTTCTCACACTGGATCCAAACACAGCAAATAAGCGTCTCATTCTGTCTGAGGAGAACAGAGAGGCAACATGTGTGGAAGAGTATCAGCCGTATCCTGATCATCCAGACAGATTTGATTATTGGGAGCAGGTGCTGTGTAAAGAGAGTGTGTGTGGACGCTGTTATTGGGAGATTGAGTGGAGTGGACGTGTGTGTATATCAGTGTCATATAAGAGCATCAGCAGGAAGGGATGGGGTAATCAGTGTTGGTTTGGAGGTGAAGATGAGTCCTGGAGTTTGTCCTGCTGTCCTTCCAGATGCACATTCTGGCAAAATAACATACGGACTCATCTTACTGTAAAGTCCATCAGCAGTAGAATAGGAGTGTATGTGGATCACAGTGCAGGAACTCTGTCCTTCTTCAGCATCTCTGACTCAATGAGTCTCATCCACACAGTCCACACCACATTCACTCAGCCGCTCTATCCTGGGTTTAGGGTTTATGGATCAGTGAAACTGTATATACAGAATAGATTTTAAAGAGATTAATCAGTAACAGTGAGATTTTATAGAGACACTGCAACCTTGCAAAAAAAAAGAAAAAATTAACGCCTAATGCTAGCACTGTGGCTTTGGTGGGGGGGACAGAGATGCCTCACATGATCCAAGTTAGCTTTTTCCAATGGCAAGTACTAGAGACCCTTGCATCTCCCAATATTAAGTCTTTTCTTTTCTCTTCATGACATTAATACTGCATCTGAACTTCTGTCAGTGAAGTAACGTCAGAATAAATGTGTAATCAATCCTCATAAAGAAAGTAAGATCAGTGTGTGTGTGTGTGTGTGTGTGTGTGTGTGTGTGTGTGTGTGTACATTAGTGCTGTCAATTAAATAAATGAACTTAATCACATTTTTTTTTATATTACTCATGATTATTCCCACCTAGCATTAATGTAGAAACAACATAATGACAGTATATTTTTAATATTTGTTTAATTTAATATAGCCCTTTTTTATGACTAAAGGCGAATCACTGATACCAAAAATACTGATGTCTCTTTCGCACCAATATTTAACCATTGACTAGCTATTCAGCATTACAGTGTAACTCATAGCTACCAATTTTACATCTGTTAGACTTCAAAATACCTTCGAATTAAAGTGAACTTAAAACAATCTTCACATAAACCCACTATAATAAATATCATATTTACCTGTTACCTGAATATTACATTATAAACACTAAATTATAAATTAAAAAAAACAATTAATCCTTAAAGCTACAAAACTTTCAAAACTGATTTCCTATTTATTTGTTCTTTGTTTAACACATCACAGCAGCTGGGCTATTAGGTTATTTGGCTGCTATTACTTTAAGAGCTGCTGCTGCTGATTGTGACGTGGATCTGACATGCATGCTTGTAGTTTATTTTGTGCTTTAATATGAAATGATAAAGGCTACAGTGAGCGCCGCCATATTTTCATTGAATTTGCATATGCATTTTGCATATTGGCATTTTTACTAACATAAGGCCTGACAACATTTCATCTGACCACAGTTCACTGTTGTTCTACTGAAGCTGTACTGTTTCCACACTAATTCGATTAGCAATTCAATGCAATTCTTGTAAAGGAAAAAGAGACAGAAGGAGCAGTTGTGAGTGGGGTGGCCAAATTTAATCTTAAAGTATTTTTAACATTGTTATAAATAAAACTGATAGCATCTTTGTCATGAAAAAGACTTTTTGGTTTGCATCGAGTTCACAGTTTTACCGTATGTGTTTGCTTTAATTTCTTTTTCAAGATCTGAGGTAAACTTACATTAGATACTTTTAACATTAAATAAAGCACATAATCAGTACCTCAGATTATAATGTTTATAGTTTGTAAGTTGCTGTTACAGCAGCAACGTCACAGAAATTTTACATACTCAAATAGAAACTTTGCATGTTGCCGTCGCAGCTAGTTAGGATGAAAACTCTGATTTAACAGAGAAAAAATATATTTTATCGCATTGCAGCGTTGCATCACATGTTGTTTCTGACTTTAATGAAAGGATGCCTATTGACTTTGGTGTGAAAGGCCTGAAGATTATCTAGTTGATACAGACAGAAATTCAATTTTATAAAAATTTCAAAAATCAACTTTTAGTTGATCAAAAAGGCAGTGGTTGAGGCACTACTTACTACAAACAAAATTTAAAATATTTATTAATGTTTTATTGCTGCATCTACTGGGCTAATTATTATTATTATTATTATTATTATTATTAATAAAAGGTATTACTATATAACATAAGAAAAACAATCTAATCAATTTTTATTTCTTTCTTTTTTCACAACCAAATGAATACACCCTTTGCCCTAAAATACAGAGAATCTATATTGTTTTTATGAATATCATAGAATAACATTCCAAGAGTGCCATCTATGCATTTTTCCTCTCCAGTAGGCCCACTGAATAACATGCAGATGGTCTTTGAATGTGGCTGAATTCTTGTTCCCTCTCAGTCTCCAGACTTTACTTTTGCCAGCTTCCCACAGTTGTTCGATATGTTGAGTGTGAGCTCCTGTTGCTGGACTGCCAAAGGTTCACAGGCAAATGGTTGTAGCCGTGGTCACGTACAATTGTGATCTTTTTCCATTAAAAACACTTTTATACATTTATATTCATTTTTACATATACTTCACTGTAAAGAGCTAACATGTACATGAATAACATCCATGACTTAAGGGATGCACATGAATTTGCAAAGTCAAGTCAAGTCACCTTTATTTATATAGCGCTTTTTACAATACAGATTGTGTCAAAGCAACTTTACATTATCAAACAGGAAGGTATTATATTAATGCAAAAAGAAACCATAAATAATTTTAGTTGAAGGGAATTAATCAATAATTCCAAATTCATAACAAATTTAATTGTCCCCAACTGAGCAAGCCATAGACAACAGTGGCAAGGAAACAAAACTCCATCTGAAGCACAAATGGAAAAAAAAAAAACCTTGGGAGAAACCAGGCTCAGTCGGGGGGTCAGTTCTCCTCTGACCAATATACAAGCAGTTTATATCTGTAGAGGTGGTCAATATGTGCTGACCCACCATCTGGATACGGACTGGATCAGGGAACTCCAGTGACCATCTGATCAGGATACAGACTGGATCTGACCTCAGAATAAATAGGATAAATAGCAAAAATAGGTGAGGAGTGTACCAAGGTCTGGTGGCCTAAATGATAATGAATGACTGTCAAAACACGGTGTGAAATAAAATATCGTATAAATCAGTGTGAATGTTATTCACACTGGTAAAAGCCTTCAGAATATAGACAAGAATAAATCTCTAAAGTTTGCTGTATGTAAGTGGAGATTTCTGACTCAGTTCTCATTTTGAGAAAACAGCCTGTAAAGATATGTATTGTAATTCAAATTTACAAACACAAATAGATAAGAAAGTGTAATAAAAGTGTATTTTGGATGTTTTCTTACTACTAGTCTGAAAAATCCAGAAAATCAAAATCTCAGAACTGACAGATGCATATGCTTAATATTCCAACATTGATGGAATTTTCTGGTTGATCATTAGTTAAAGCTAACAAATGTCATTAAACTTTCAATTCATACAATCGTGCACTTCCTAAAAATCTACAAACTAATTTATCAGACATTATATGATAATAACAAGCTTACAGCTTGAGCTTTTTGCTCAAAATGAAACCTACCTATATACAATAAATACCATATACTTTAAGACTTTTACTCAAGTAATATTCTAAACGGTAAATTTAACTTCTACCAAAGTCATTTTCTGGTAAGATATCTGTACTTTTACTAAAGTATAGCTTTCAGGTACTTTATACAACACTGTCACAAAGACACTAAGGGAAAAACACATCCTTTTGGGTAAATGAGACTAGAGGAGCTGGAGAATCCATCACTCTGCTTACAGTTTCATTATTTGAAGAACTTTTTTTTTTCATTCATACTCTTATCAGTTTCAGGTTTTTTTTTTGTTCTTGTTGCATTTACACGACTTTAACCAGCAGATGTCCGCAGTGAGCGCATCTAAACAGTGAATCTAGCTAGTGTAATCTGTCATGGAACAAAACATGTCCAGCAATTGTAACTGCTGTTAAAAATTAATTTAATTTTTTTATTGTAAATGTTATGAGGATGTATTTAACACAATTATCACCCTTCATTTTAATTTTTATCATTATTATATCAAATCTATGACACGTCTTCTCACTGCATCTAAAACAGTGTGTCCACAGGGAAGGTTTCAATCATTCATATGCTATAAAATGGATAAAAATGTATTTTAATGATGAAAAAGAGCTTGTTTTATCCAAAGCAACACTAAATAATACCTCATGTCAAAGTGAGGTTGTTTTTCAAGGACACATTTGCGTTTCATAAGGTTTCAAAGTTGTGTCCCCACTTTTTGTCAACACTGTTAGACATTCATTAAAATGTAATAAAACCAGGGAATATCGGGGGCAGCTGTCACTCTAACAGACTCCACAATCCTCCTCTGCAGAGCATATCAACGTCAAACAGGCTGTGGTTAGTTTTATAGTTGTAGAATATTTTAAATCCTATTGTTGATAATTCCTGTGTCACAACCATGATATGTCAACACCATCTTCCAATTTCTGAGGAAATTATTTGAACATCTAGACATCGAGAATCAACAGAGAATACACAATGGCTACTACATGAACTCAATTTGCTTTGTGAAAGAAACTATAAATTTGTCAACACCGTAAAACTTTCTGTCTGATGCTGGTGATGGGCCAATGACGGAGTTGACATTCAGCGTGAAGTCAGTTTCCAAGTCAGTTTTAATTATATTAAATATAAAATAATGTTCCATAAGAAAGTCTTGAAAATTTACCATATGGGTGCTGGGAGTGGTCAAAATGAATGTAAAGACGCTGTCACAATGGCGGTTTTCCTTTATATTCCTTTAGCTGATATATTTTAATAGATTACATGTTATGCACTAATATTCATGAGCAGCAATTTAACCCTTAAAAAGCAAAATCAGAATAGTTATTAATTGCTATTTTCCATCAGAACATTAAAAAAAGGTACAATTTCAGATGTATTTTTCTTGAACATTGATTTTAATGTTTCTGAATAAATATTTTATACATTATTTGTATTATACATTTATTTATGTTCATATATATATAGTAGCAGAAGAGAATATAAGAACATTAAGAAGAGATATATATGAACATATATGAGATATATATGAACATAACTGTTTTCTATTTGAATATATTTTATAGTGTAATTTAATCAAAGTTGAATTTTTTAGCATCATTACTCCAGTCAAATGATCCTTCAGAAATAATTCTACTATTCGGATTTGCTGCTCAGAAAATATGTATTAATGTTATTATGTTGAAAATAGCTGATTTATTTTTTTTATTTTTTTATTTTTTTTGATGAGTAGAAATTTCAGAAGAACAGCATATTGTTTTAGAGAAAATAAATAGCAATCAGTCCAAAGTGCATTCTAGCATTTGCACCATTTCCCATTTTTAAACAGACAAAATCTTTCCTTTATAGGTTTGCTCATTCTTGATTCCTGTTCACAGTCACCCAGACTATTAATGTATTGATTTTCAAGTCATTTCACTGTATAATCTTGGAGAAAATTAAAGGCAAATTCATCCCAAGCGTCAAAAATCATTCTAGGACTTTTTATAATTATTTTTCTCTCAAGGTTATCTTTAAATATATTATTATATTTATTTGTTTTAAAATAAAAAAAAGTTAAAATGCCTAGATACCTATTAATTCATGTTCTTGAAAAATGAAAACAAGAATAAAAAAAAAAAACTGTTATAGTGAAAACCATATACAAATCATTTAACCTTTTAACAATTAAATTCTAATCTAATCATGACAAACTATATATTGTTGGAAAGGTGTAAGACTCTTAAACAGATATCTTACCACCGTTTCTTTCTTTTTTTTTTTGTTACAAATTATGTAGGAACAGTAATAGATTAATTTATGATAAGAGTGCACCTCAAAACTCTACATCATAACAGGAGTTCTGACCTTTGTCACCAAAAGTCTTGTTTTGTTGCCTTTTTTCAAAATGATAATTATAAAAGGCCTCAAAATTCATCCTTTGAAACCTATTTTAAAATCTGACATTGCATTTTCATGGAAATTGCACTTCAAAATCACATTAGAAAATGCATTTGTTCATGAATTATAACTATATAAACTCTATATAATTAGATTGTAATATTGCACTTTCACGTCGATGTTCAGTAATGGGGATGACAGTTAAATGGTTAACTTTTCATGAATAAAATAATTATGCAAATTATTTGATTTATTCGTGAATAAATATAAAAAATTGAGAGAATATACTTTAAACTGGATTGATACCACTTTATTATTATTTTTTCAGAACTATACAGTTAGTTACTTAAAATGTAATACAAAACAACTGTGAACAGGAATCAGTTGAAAGAATGAGCAAAGCTATAAAGGCAAGATTTTTTTTTTTTTGCAAATGCTAGGATGCACTTGGACTGATTGGCCATTTATTTTCTCCAGAACTATACAGTAAAATGACTTGAAAATTATTACAATAGTCAGGGTGACTGTGAACATGAATCGACTGAAAGAATGAGCAAACCAATTAAGAAAGAAAAAATATGAGAATTTGAAAATGGAAAATTCTGCAAATGCTAGAATGCACTTTGTTTTTTTTTTGGACTGATTTGCCATTTAATTTCTCCAAAACTATACGGTAAAATGGCTTGAAAATTATTGTAGTAGTAGTCAGGGTGATTGTAAACATGAATCAATTAAAAGTAGGAGCAAACCTATTAAGGAAAGATTTTTTTGAAGTATTTGGAAATGGTGCAAATGCTAGAATGCACTTTGCACTTTTGGATTTGCAGTTTATTTTCTCCAAAAAAATATCCTGTGAACATGAATCAATTGAAAGAATGAGCAAACCTGTAAAGGCAAAAGCAGTAATATTGTAAATTATTTTTAATATGTATAAACATGTTTTCTGTTTGAATATATTTTAAAATGTCATTTTTGTGATTAAAAAAACTACATTTTCAGCATCATTACTCCAGTCTTCTGTGTCACATGATCCTTCAGAAATCATTCTGATTTGCTGATTTGCTGCTCAGGAAACATTTTATTATTTTTTTTTATTATGATCAATATTTAAAATATTTGAGTTCTTTTTTAAGGCTTCTTTGAAGAATACAAATATCCAAAGACCAGCTTTTATCTTAAATAAAAAGCATTTGTAACATTATACGCTTTACCATTCAACAGCTTGGAATCATACTTTTATTTAAGCAATGATTTAAATTGATCAAAAGCATTTATGTTACAAAATGTTACAAAAGATTTCTATTTCAGATAAAAGCTGTTCTTCTGAAATATCAAGAATAAAGCCCCCGCTTTTCATTAAAAATACTTTTGGAAGATTTCATGTTAAGATGATCGTTATCATAAAGGATTAAATCTGTTCTGTTTTAGTCCAGTTCACCGGAAGAGATCAGCAGAGCCCAGCTGTGTGTCTATGAAGAGTGATGAGTCTATGGATCCACCAATAAAGTTTGACAGTGAAGAGTCACAGCCTGGTCTAAGGTATAACTTTTGTATAAAATGTATGAAAAAGCGAACAAAGGACGCACATCAATCTCAAATTGGGCGCTCGACCAAAAAGCAAATGGAACAAAGGGAAAGCAAAGTCGGCAACGCTAATGCTCCAGAAGTATCAAACATTTATTTAATGTAGCATGTAATGGTTCGAGCTCGCAGGCTCTTCATCAGAAACGTTTAAATAAATATTTGATACTTTTGGAACCTTGGTGTTGCCGCCTTAACATTTTTATAGAACAAAGTAAAGCAATGCAATTACAGCATGACTTTTAATATTGTCATATATTATCACAGTTCACTTCACTGTTTTCATGCAAACACTGTATGAAATTATTAGAAAGTGCTCTTTAAAGTGAATTTGATCATGATAAATGTTTACTTGATTTGTACCAAAGTAATTTAAAGGCTGAACTCTTCATTTTTCTCTGTTTTAGCTCAGTTCATCAGAAGAGATGAGAAGCAGAATCCAGCTTTGTGTCTCTGAGGAGTGACGAGTCTATGGATCCACCAATAAAGTTCAACAGTGGAGATACACGGCTTGGTCTCAGGTATAACATTTGTATTAAAATGTTTTGCATTTTTTGTCTACACTGTAAACCCAAATTAGTAAGCAGAACTCAAAAAATTTGATGTAACTTGTTGCCTCAAATTTTTTAAGTTCATGAACTTACACAAAGAACCACTTTTAAGTTGAATGAACTCAATATTTATTAGTATCTTTGTCTTTTTGTTTTAAGTACAAGCAACTCAAAACCTTTAAAACGCAAGACTCAAAATCTTATGGCTCAAAACTAAATTTTTTGAGGTAACTCGTTGCCTCAAATATTTTAAGTACAAAAAACTTAAACAGTTTAAATTACAGTGTGCTGAATTCTTGCCCTTACCAATTTAACACTTCAGTGTTAATTTAAAAGACAGAAACAAAACAAAAACAGGTGCACTAGGATAAAACCTGAAAAGCAGATTAAGACCACACCTCTGACATTACAAATTCACGAACCTGCATGAACTTTTACAAAAACATGAACCATTTAAAACTAAATTACATGTATTGTTACCAAGTACTACCCAGCTGTACTTAACAACTCTCAAGAACAAGAGCTGTATTAATGACAAATAACATTAATAAACGCAAAGGCACACTGTGCACATTGTGGGGAAAAAAGTGCAGAAACCTTTTAACCATTATTTTCACAAAAATAATTTACATTGAACTACTGAGGAACTGCCAGGCCTTAGTCATTTTTCCAATAAATTTCTACATACACATCAAGTCATTTTTGAGACTCTGTAACTTGGGTGACAGTTTACCCTCGTCAAGACCAAGTAAAATCTTCTGAATGAATTCAAAAGTGTTGGTCAGTCCCCTGGGATAGTTGAGGTGTAGTGCATAGATCAGTCCAAACATTACCAGGAAGGCATCAGCAAATCTGGAGAAGCTGCCCACAATCTCACTTTCGATGACAACAGAGATTTTTTCAGGCTGGAAGTGAACTGGACTTGGTCATTATCTTTGACGACTGTGAGGAGGGCCACTGCAACATCTAAAAGCTCTGGCTCATCAGATGTGTCCTGTAAAATAAAACAGATATTAAAACAGAAGATCTGTCAAGCCAGCCAAGCTAACAGTAAACAAAAGTTGCAAGAGATTGATACTATGCTCAAAAAAAAAAAAAACGCTGCATTTTGCTTAAAGGAGAAGTCCGGTGTGAAATGGACCTGGGGTGTATTAAAACATACTACCGAGTACAAACATATGTCCAATTCCCACCTCCGTTAACCCCCGGCTTTCCGAATTACACCATTATTTGCCTGTGCTTTCATTAGGCTTACAATGTTAGTGCTAGGGGCATAACATAGCCTATGCAGCTAAATCACTATTTTTACACCATTAACAACGTTCAAAGTAACTCCACACTTAATTGGTGGACTTCTGAGGGCCTTGACATTTAAAACGAGACACTGAGAACTTCGAAAGTGCACAGGTAGTTTATTAAAAAGACAGTTTATACAGACAGTACCTTCAGGGAATTTTCCGGTCGCCGCCATCTTAAAATTAAGACGCGATAAGTCGATTGACGATCACGAACAAACAAGTAGGACAGGGGAACAGACTAATTAATTGCAAAATTAATTCTGTAGAAGTGCTTGGATTCCACCTGAAAACATATGCTGACTGTCTACACGACAATGAAGAGGACCATACCACAAATGGTATAAACGCAGCTCAAAAGTTTTTACTGGTTCGTTCGTGATTGTCAATCGCGTCTTAATTTTAAGATGGCGGCGACCGGAAAATTCCCTGAAGGTACTGTCTGTATAAACTGTCTTTTTAATAAACTACCTGTGCACTTTCAAAGTTCTCAGTGTCTCGTTTTAAATGTCAAGGCCCTCAGAAGTCCACCAATTAAGTGTGGAGTTACTTTGAACATTGTTAATGGTGTAAAAATAGTGATTTAGCTGCATAGGCTATGCTATGCCCCTAGCACTAACATTGTAAGCCTAATGGAAGCACAGGCAAATAATGGTGTAATTCGGAAAGCTGGGGGTTAACGGAGGTGGGAATTGGACATATGTTTGTACTCGGTAGTATGTTTTAATACACCCCAGGTCCATTTCACACCGGACTTCTCCTTTAAAGCAATCTAGTACTAAAATTATTTTACAGTGAGATCAAAGAAAACAAAATGCACAAACTATTTGGTTGGAAAGACTGAACAAGAGTAAGCATGTATGTATTTATATGAACTGTTTAGTGTGGTAGTGTGTTTTTTTTTTTTTTTTGAATACTCACCATGCAGGTCCTTAAAAACCCAGAGACGTCCTCACGTAGATACACAGGAAGGGCATGAAGAACAGTGACACGCTTGGTGTGTATGTCATGAAACTCCTATAACGATAAAAACAGAACTGTACATAACTGAACTGTAAATGTTTAACAATACAATCAGATATACAAAACCAGACAAATACCAAAAAAAGACAAGTTGTAGTGTTCAATGCTCATTTGAATCATCAAACGTTTCATATGTTTTCAAACTTTAATCTTTTAATTAAGTTTTAGCCTATAAAATGTACAACAACATTTTTACCTGTTCATCATGAATTCTTAAGATTTCAGTTAGTTCACTTTGAAATTAATTTTTGATATGTTTTAGCTTACCCCAAGGGCATCCGAGATGTAGGTGTCTTTGTTTCCGCAGTAGTTTCAATTTTGATATTTTTAGGTCCAACTGTTCTTGTCTGTCAGTCATATAATGCATGCCTATGGTCATCTCATCAAAGAAAATGCACAGATTCAAATTAAACAGTCCAAATTAAACAATTCCACATCGTAAGTAAACATTGATGGCCTAAGACACGAAACGAGCGGTTTGTGTGAGAAAACGAACGGTATTTCTATCGTTTTTTACCTCTTGTAAACAACTATGTCCAGGTTGAAGTGCACGAGCGTCCTGGTGTGTGAACGCGCGTTCTGGCTTAGATCCGGAAGTAAACTCTCGCGCGTGCGTACGTAATTCTTCTCTTTTTCGTCGGTTTAAACATCCCGGATAAACGCAAACTAGTACCATTTTTGTTAGCCGTCTTACCTATGATCTCTATTCTGTGTAAACAGTGAGTGCCGTGCACACGCGAGAGTGTACTTCCGGCGCTTTGCGCGAGTCGCGCCGGCGCATCACTAAGCCAGAACGCGCGGTCACACACCAGGACGCTCGTGCACTTCAACCTGGACATAGCTGTTTACAAGAGGTAAAAACGATATAAATACCGTTCGTTTTCTCACACAAACCGCTCGTTTCATTACCCATAACCCCATTCTCGTGAACTTCCTGTTACCTTTCACCTCTCACCCCTGTCAGCCATCAGCTTTTCTGTGTATAAATAGACTGGTTTGTTCTCTGTTTGGTTGCGAAGTTTTGATTAGTGTTTACTGTCATCTCTGAGCGTTATTCCCTGGTTGCCCTCCCATTGCCGAGCTTCTTTGTTCCTGGTTCCCGTGACTGTTCTCCGCCCGCCTATTGACCCCTCGCCTGTCCCTTGGATTATTCTGCTCGCTGCCGGCCCCAGACCTTCACGCTCGGATACTGACGCTTCTTTGTCTTGTCCTACGTTTCCCATGTCTGTTCCTGCCTGACCCCTGCTTGTCGACCACGATTATTTCTATTAAAAAAGCTTTGCACTTGGATCCACCTGTCTTCGTCATCGTTACAGAAAACTTCGCCATACCCGGATCCAGCAGCTTTATGTCCCCCACCAGCTCAACCATGGACCCCATCGACCAGCTACTCACTCTCAAACAGAACGGTATGCCCATTGAGGACTTCATTTCACGTTTTTGTAATCAGATGTACAAACTGTCTTTCTACGATGAACAATATTTCATGGACATTTTCAGTTTGGCTCTCGATGAGCCTCTCAAATCGAGGCTGCGTTTTGAGTGCCCCCGCACCTGTTTTTCTGATTATGTGGACTTTGCATTGTGGTGCGGGGGTTCATCTTCTGTCCCCGTGGCTGTCACAAAGGTGAAACGCGACTACAGTGAGGAGGATTGTGATTATATCTTGCCACGCTCCTGTTTCACAAACTCTTTTGATTATGCTTTGCAATATGGGGACTTACTTGACTCTGAGGATTTCGCGGGGGAGGACTGCGAACCCACAGTAATGGCGGCCGCGCCGAATCGCGATGTCAAAATGGCGGCCGCGCCGAATCGCGATGTCAAAATGGCGGCCGCGCCGGCGCACGATGTTAAAATGGCGGCCGGGCCGGCGCGCGTTCACAAGATGGCGGCCGCGGCACGTTGCGATCACAAAATGGCGGACCTCCCAGCACTCTTCCTCAACCAAACAAGCTACTATAAACTCATATCCTGTCTGGAAGATTCCCCTATGATATCGGTTAAGTCAGCGCTCACTATTTTCCACTCAGCCCAGTCTCCCAAGCACGTCAAGATGGCCGCCACACCAGAGTCTTCACAAGTCAAGATGGCCGCCTTTCCTGAGTCAGCACCTGTCATGGCCGCCACCCCAGTGTCTCGTCCAGTCCCAGTTATCGTTCCAAAGCCAAGTCAAGTGTCAAGCCCAGCCGTTGTTCCAGTGTCAAGTTCAGTGGCAGCTTTGGTTCCAAGTCAAGTCACAGCAGTTCCTTCCGAGCCAAGTCAGGTCAAAGCAGTTCCCTCAAAGCCAAGTCAAGTCACTGCTGTTCCTCCAGAGTCAAGCCAAGTTGTCGCAGTCGCCTCTCCAGAGCCAAGTGATGTCAATTATCACTCCTGAGTCAAGTGATGTAGCAGCTGTCCCTCCAGAGTCAAGTGATGTCACATCTGTCACCCCTGACTCAGGAGGCGTCTTCACAGCTGCTCCGCCTCCTGAGTCAAGCGTCTTCACAGCTGCTCCGCCTCCTGAGTCAAGCGTCTTCACAGCTGCTCCGCCTCCTGAGTCAAGCGTCGTCACTGCAGCTGCTCCTCCCTCTGAGCCAAGCGTCGTCGCAGCTGCTCCTCCCTCTGAGCCAAGTCATGTTGTCGCATCTGCTCCGCCTCCAGAGTCAAGCGTCTTCGCATCTGCTCCGCCTCCAGAGTCAAGCGTTTTCGCATCTGCTCCGCCTCCAGAGTCAAGCGTCGTCGCAGCTGCTCCCCCCTCTGAGCCAAGCGTCGTCGCAGCTGCTCCTCCCTCTGAGCCAAGTCATGTTGTCGCATCTGCTCCGCCTCCAGAGTCAAGTGTCTTCGCATCTGCTCCGCCTCCAGAGTCAAGTGTCTTCGCATCTGCTCCGCCTCCAGAGTCAAGTGTCTTCGCATCTGCTCCGCCTCCAGAGTCAAGCGTCTTCGTCGCAGCTACTCCGCCTCCAGTGTCAAGCGTCTTCGACGCAGCTGCTCCGCCTTCAGCGGCAAGCGTCGTCTTCGCAACTGCTCCGCCTTCAGCGTCAAGCATTGTCGTCGCAGCTGTTTCCCCAGAGTTAAGTGACGTCTCAGCTGCTACACCCCCTGAGTCAAGCTTCATTGTCACAGCTGCTCCTCCCACTGAATCAAGAGTCATTGCTGAAGCTCCTCCTCCAGAGTCAAGCCTCGTCGCTGCCACTCCTCCTGCGTCAAGCCTCGTCGCTGCTGCTTCAGAACCCTGTCTCAACACAGCTGCACACACACCAAGCCAAGCCACAGTCACTGCTCCGGCGTCCAGTCAAGTCACAGCTATTGTTCCAGTACCAAGCCAAGTCACAGCAATTGTTCCTGAGCCCAGCCCCATCATTGGCACCACTCCTGTGCTGGCCTTCACTGAGGCCGTGCTCCTACTGAGAACTGCTCTTTGGGTTGTCTGGGCCGCGTATACCACCACTGAGTCCTCAGAGGTGGTGGCTCACCCCGCAGAACCTCTGAGGGTGGCCTCCTCCGAGGAGGTGGCCGAGGCCACGGACCCTCAAACAGAGGGGGAGGTCGCACCTGCTCCCTGCACGGTGGTAGCGCCCAGCAACCCACACCACTCTGAGCTCTTGCCTAGTCCCAATTCAGCCGCTGAGGCCCCCTATACGCTGGGTATCCAGCCCAACCTGGCCAGGAGCTTGGGCTCCGAGCTTTCTCTCTCTGTGTGTGTGTCCGTCTATGCTCTATGTTACAGACCTGTCTGCTCCACCCTGGGTGGACTCCGTTCTGCCCTGGAGGGCTCCTGTCGTGTCTGCTCTGCCCTGGGGGGATTCCGCTCTGCCCTGGAGGGCTCATGTCCTGTCTGATCCACCCTGGAGGGCGTCCGATTCTCTCTCTCTGTGTGTGTGTCTGTCTATGTTCTGTGTTACAGACCCATCTGTTCTGCCCTCGGGGAATCCCGTTCCGCCCTGGAGGGTTCCTGTCCTGTCTGCTCCGCCCTGGGGGGATCCCGTTCCGCCCTGGAGGGCTCCTGCCCTGTCTGCTCCGCCCTCGGGGAATCCTGTTCTGCCCTGGAGGGTTCCTGTCCTGTCTGCTCCACCCTGGGGGGCTTTCGTGCCGCCCTGGAGGGTTCTAGTCTCGCCTGATCCGCCCTGGAGGGCGTCTGACTCGCCTGATCCGCACTGGAGGGCGTCTGACTCGCCTGGTCCGCCCTGGAGGGCGTCGGCTCCGCCCTGGAGTCTGTCTGCTCCGCCCTGGAGTCTGTCTGCTCCGCCCTGGAGTCTGTTTGCTCTGCCCAGGAGGGTGTCTGCTCCACCCTGGGAGCTGCCCGCTCATCTGGCTCTGCTCAAAAGAATGTCTGCCCCATTCCGGTGGTCTCCTGAGCATCTTGGGCAGCTCTGTTACTCTGCTGCAGTTTCGGCACCTCCTGGTCTTCACGCCCTTCTGAACTCTGTCAGCCCGCATGGACCTGGTCCTCCCCTTTGTACTCTGTCCCACCCCCCCTCCCCTTGGTGTTATTGGACTGTGTCGAGCGTCTGGAAGCCGCTCCTAAGGGGGGGGCTCTGTCATGAACTGTGCCGTTGTGGCTCCCTCCCTTCACCATCAGAGGGAGCCTCCATTTCACCATGGACCATTTTTCACTACATTACCCATAACAAGTCAAGTCAAGTTCAAGTCAAGTTGAGCTTTATTGTCATTCCGCTACATGTGTGGACATACAGTGGAACGAAATGTCGTGTCTCGCAGGACCACAGTGCTACATAAATAAACAAATATAAACATACAACACTAGACATAGGAACAATTTTTAAACCTATACATAGCTAACCTACTGAAAGCGGTAATCTAACTACACATATACTATAAATAATTGACTATATACACAAAACATAAGACAGACTACATAAGTACTTTACATAATAACTGTGCATGGTATTGTGCAAAAGAGGTATTTAGGGTTAGGAACCAAATAGTGCAATTTTATTTGTGGTGCAAGTAAACATTCAGGTCCTTATAACATGAATTGTTAATAAGGAAGTGTCTGGTGCATGTAGAAAGAAAAGAGTGTTTCTACAGGTGGTTTGTTCAGTCCGTTCACATGTGTGTAGCACACTCTGAGTTGCAGTGTTTTGAGTTTTTCTACAGTCTACTTTGTGGATAAGAGGGGGGTGAGGTGGTTGGAATTGAGGGCTCTCACAGCCTGGGGGAAGAAGCTGTTGAGTAGCCTAACAGAGCGGGCTCTGATGCTCCTGTACCGTCTTCCTGATGGCAGGAGCTGGAAGAGACTGTGAGAGGGATGGGTGGGGTCCTTCACGATACTGGCGGCTTTACCGGAGCATCGTTCAAGGAAAATGTCCAGAATGGAGGGGAGAGGGGTCTTTGCAGCTGTGTTCACTGTCCGTTGGAGGGTCTTGCGGTCACCAGCACTGCAGTTCCCATACCAGACAGTGATGCAGCTGGTCAGCACGCTCTCAATGGTGCCCCTATAGAATGTGGTGAGGATGGGTGGAGGGAGACTTGCTCTTTTAAGTCGGCGCAGGAAGTGGAGTCGCTGTTGCGCTTTCTTGGAGAGTGATGTAATGTTTGTGGTCCAGGTGAGGTCTTCTGTTATGTGCACCCCCAGGAATTTAGTGCTGCTGACTCTCTCCACAGTCGAGCTGTCGATGGTCAGTGGAGGGTGGTCAACAGAATTCCTCCTGAAGTCCATCACAACCTCCTTTGTCTTACTGACATTGAGGGATAGGTTGTTTGCACCACACCATTCGACCAGCTGTGCCACTTCCTTTCTGTAGGAAGTTTCATTGTTGTTGCTGATGAAACCTACCAAAGTTGTGTCATCAGCAAACTTGATGATGTGGTTGGAGCTGAACTTGGCAGTGCAGTCGTGGGTCAGCAGCGTGAAGAGCAGTGGGCTGAGCACACAGCCCTGTGGGGCGCCTGTGCTCAGTGTGGTAGTGCTGGAGGTGTTGCAGCCGACACGGACTGACTGAGGTCTTCCAGTTAAAAAGTCCAGAATCCAGTTGCAAATGGAGGTGTTAAGGCCCAGAATGTTCAGTTTGTTGATAAGCTGTTGTGGGATTATTGTATTGAATGCTGAGCTGAAGTCAATAAACAGCACTCTGACATAAGAGTCTTTGTTTTCTAAGTGGGTAAGAGCCAGGTGTAGGGTGGAGGAAATTGCATCGTCCGTGGAGCGGTTTGGACGGTATGCAAACTGGAGTGGGTCAAGTGTGTTGGGAAGACTGGATTTGATGTGGTGCATGACTAACCTCTCAAAGCACTTCATCATGATTGGGGTCAGTGCTATGGGCCGGTAGTCATTCAGACAGGACACTGGTGTCTTTTTTGGTACTGGGATTATGGAGGTAGATTTGAAACATGTGGGGACGACTGCCTGGCTCAGCGAGGTGTTGAAGATGTCTGTTAGGACATCTGTCAGCTGTGCAGCACAGTCTCTCAGTACACGGCCAGGTATGTTGTCTGGGCCCGCAGCCTTGCGTGGGTTAATCCTAGATAGGGTTTTCCTTACATCGGCTGGAGACAGACAGAGAGCCTGGTCGTTGGGAGGTGTGGGCAGTTTTTGTGCAGGTGTGTCATTCTGCATTTCAAACCGTGAATAAAAGAGGTTGAGTGCGTCTGGGAGGGATGTGTCGTCATCGCAGGCCTGTGGCAGGGGCTTGTAATCAGTGATGGTCTGAATGGCTTGCCACAGACTCCGCGTGTCTTTGCTGTCAGTAAATTGATTATTTATTTTTTGTGCATACAAGCGTTTTGCTTTCTTGATGCCATGGGACAGATTGGCTCTTGCTGTTTTGAAGGCTGCTTTGTCTCCTGATCTGAACGCATCATCTCTGGTCTTGAGCAGCCCACGAACCTCAGCTGTCATCCATGGTTTCTGGTTTGCACGTGTGGTGATGGTCTTGGTGACTGTCACATCATCAATGCACTTTTTGATGTAAGCAGTCACTGTTTCGGTGTATTCATGCAGGTCTGTGTGGTTGTTGTAGGTGGCCGCCTCTCTGAACATGTTCCAGTCTGTGCACTGAAAGCAGTCCTGTAGTGCAGAGGTAGCATCATCTGGCCATACTGTGATCTGTTTTTGAACCGGTTTGGCGAGTTTGAGAAGTGGGGATGACATTAAAAGACATAAAAGCACCGTTATTTGGACCCGGAGTAGCCGCTGCGTCTGACCGCGCCGCCATCTTGGATTTGTCATAACCCCATTCTCGTGAACTTCCTGTTACCTTTCACCTCTCACCCCTGTCAGCCATCTTGCTTTTCTGTGTATAAATAGACTGGTTTGTTCTCTGTTTGGTTGCGAAGTTTTGATTAGTGTTTACTGTCATCTCTGAGCGTTATTCTCTGGTTGCCCTCCCGTTGCCGAGCTTCTTTGTTCCTGGTTCCCGTGACTGTTCTCCGCCCGCCTATTGACCCCTCGCCTGTCCCTTGGATTATTCTGCTCGCTGCCGGCCCCAGACCTTCATGCTCGGATACTGACGCTTCTTTGTCTTGTCCTACGTTTCCCATGTCTGTTCCTGCCTGACCCCTGCTTGTCGACCACGATTATTTCTATTAATAAAGCTTTGCACTTGGATCCACCTGTCTTCGTCATCGTTACACCAGAATTGGTATTTGGATCAGTAATTATTTTTAGAATGTCTGTGTTCTTAAACAACTCCTGAATCATTTGAAGGACAGGAACATACATTATGGAATGTCCACGTTGCTCCAGCTGATACTCAACTGGCATTACACATGGATAATTGTGCTCAAAAAAGACTTTTCTGCGCTTCGATGTGGATAACTCTGCACCTTTAGAAGTACTAGTAAATATAACATTAGAGTCCATAACACCACTTACAACCTCATCCAGTGCAGATTCTGCCAAATTGCAACCATGTCTCTGCAATATATCTCTAATTTCCTCCTTGATCAGAGGCTGAGATAAGAAGCAGACCTGATTTAAATGCTCCACTATTTCCTGGGTAGCTGTGCTTGAGACATGAAGGATTGCCTGCATCTTCAGAAATAAGGAAGATAAATTCATTCTGAGATGTTGTTTTAGTGTGTCAGTGTCACACACACCATCATCAAATCACCATCAACTGCAGGAATACTGGGTTGAGCAACTTTACTGACAATGTCATTTTGAAAGTCTGATGAAACGCTTGGTGTGATCTACTTTTATGAGAATTGAATGAAGAGTACACATTAGTGGTAAAGCTACAATCCTTATATGGGCAAGCCACTGTTTCATGATTTCTTAAATGCCTTCTAAGATGGCAGAAGAGAACAGATTCAGAAAAATGCTGCTGAAATGGGCATAAAGGGCATTTAAACAACAGAGCCTGCTGACAGTGTTCTGCACTACTGCCAAATTGGTGAGTATGAGATCTTGACAAATGAGTTCTAAGACTATTAAATGTCTTAAATGTACACATGCATTCATTGTAGATGCATGGAAGGGGGCTTACACTGGAAAAGTGGCTATGCTGCAGTCTGTAGTGCTTAAATATTTGCAGTCTGTCAGTAAAAGAAGCTGAACACAACTTACACTGCCAAATCATACTGAAGCCAACAACCTGCAAGAAAAAACAAAATTAATGTTAGAAAGTGTATAGCTCCAAAAAAAAACAAACAGTTTAATTATCTGAGTACAAGTCAACAAACAGGTTACATGATCATGACCAGAGAATACAGCTAACACTTGAGCTGCACGATTAATTGTTAAAAGATCTCGATTGAAACGATCATGCAATCTATATTCTGAAAGATCACAATTTGCATGGAAGGTTTAAACAATTACGTTGTTACGCCAATAGGTGGCGACAAGTAACAATTAAATATGAATTCTCACTGAATAATTTGTTCAAGAGATTGGAATTCTTTATCCAGTAATTAAACATGTAAAGCCTTTAACGGTTTTTAAATCATTCATTTAAACTGAAAAAGTTATGTTGACGTAACACCAAACATAAAGGGGACTATATAGACAGTTGCAGCTGTTAAATATTAAGCCAGAATGTGATAGTTGTGGGCCACAGCACTGTTTTATATGTCTAAACAGATGTCATCAGTCAAAACTTGAACGCGTAACAGTTCTATATCACTTTGCCACATTAGACTTAAAATATATGAAACTGTTTCCAGGCACATTTCTGCAATGGCACGTGCTCTCAAATTCCCCATTTTGCGTATCAGTGGCACACCAACACATTGGGAAAAGTATATTTTCCAAGTTATATAGTTTTTTTTGCACACCAGACAAAATTAGCAATGGATGTTTATTTTTAATTCGCGTGTCATGCGTGGACGTAACAATCTAAGCGCCTAATGTCTTGAAATAAAACAAATGGAACGTTACCAAAGTTACATTGTCTGGTATGTTGTGCAAGCGGAAATATAGACTACGATCCGTTCGAAAATGATATATAAGTTAGCTAATGTCGTTTAATCAGGCCTATTTCATCAGTTATTCCTTGCAAGAGATCCATTACTTTTGAATGTAAATATACGTAATTGGTGAACGCTATTTAAAGTTTTGTCTATATTAAACTGCTGCAACTGTTCACTAGATAAGCCCCTGTTTAAAATGCATTTAACACTTACCGTGACACCAGTGGTGCTGATAACTGGCGACAGCTTGAAGCTGAGATCCTCCTCACTCACTGCATTATTTTGTGGCGCCAAACGTTATCCAAGCATTGCGCGTTCCCATAACGTCGCAAAAGTATCACGCTGACCTTGGAGCACGTGAGCCGCCTAAGCCAATAAAATAATGACTCTTACGTGAACAGAAACCTTTTTTTAAACAAACATATTTTTTACTGCTTGTGATAAAGGCCTATTCTATATATAATACTGTATATATATAATAGATTATTCTATTTTGTGCTCACATAAAACCAGCTGTTATGGTTAGAATGTTTGTGTAGCCTATGTAAAATTTGAATTGAATATTTTTCTTGCAAAATAATTTTTAAAGCTGAATTCATGAAGACCCAATCTTCATTAGTAAAATGAAGAGTTATTTTTTATTTTAACTTATTTATATGTAGCTATATAATTTAATTAAAATTGACAAAACAATTGCTTCACCACACACACACACACACACACACACACACACACAAAGGTTACTGATGTCATACACAGACAGCATGTTGAAACAAACAAAAAAGTAAAGTTAAATTATACTCCTAAGTGGCACTTACTTAATGAGCAAGTTGTTTCAGTTAATCAAAAATAATAAGTTTAAATCACTCAAAAACAATAAAAAAGTCACACAAACTCAAACTACTTGAGTTAGTAGAACTGTTTTAGAAAATTAAGTTTATGCTACTCAATCAATTTGATTATTTTGAGCATTTGGGTTTACAGTGTACTTTCTTAAGCATAATGAAATTTAGGCACTTTTACTTGAGTTGAAAAGTACAAAAAAGAGATGGAGAAACCGGGCGAACTGGCATTTTACGGACACTTTCCAAACTACTGGGGCAGGGCCCTTCGCGTCAGGCAATAACAGACAGGTCTGACTCTGCTGCAAAACCAGTCAAAACTTCCTGTTCAGCTGGGGGCAAAACGTCCAAACCGTGTTGGTGTTTTGAATCGGTATCTATTTTAAAAGCTCCTAAATTTGATATATCACGATAATGAATATGCATGGTATTGTTATCGTGGGCATTTCAAAATACCGAAAATAATTATTTATTAAAAATCATTCTGAATTTTGAATGCATTTTAAGAATACTTTAACCATTAACTGGTTAAATGCACAACACCGCTGTAAACTGCAAATGTAACGTTAACCCAGAAACAAAGCAGCTGCACTACTTTATGAACGTGTTTCAATTATTTAAATAGCCATTCAGATTTTTGTATTCGCAGTGGTGTTCATCACACCACCAAATACTATAATATTTAGACTCAATAGGCTATTTATTTTAACACTTTTTACATTTTAATCTGGACTGCAACATGCCCTAGATTGGTCACATTTTACTTTAGGCTTCATTAGTTAACATTACTTAATTCATTAGTTAACATAAACTCCCAATGAAAATCTAAACATTCATTAATCGTAGATAATTCCAATATAATAATAATAGTAATAATAATAACAACACATTGTCAAAATCAAAAGTTATAAAAAATTTTTTTTTTTAATAAACCCAAGCTAACATTAACTAAAAGTTGTTATTTTTAACAAAGATTAATAACTTCTTTAGCAAATGTAGCTTTTATTCATTGATCATGTTAATGCATTAACTAAGTTAATTCATATGAATGGTCTTACTGTAAAGTGATACCTAATGGTCTTTGAATTCTTTTGCACTTTAATCTGTATACATTTTTTTACTTTATACATTTTTTGTGTATTGCCTTATTGTGTTTTAATGTTCAGAAATTTTGTTTATTATACTGTATTATGACATCGCTTTTTTTGCAACTAAATTGATAAAACATTATCAATTAATCGCAACATGAAAATCTGATACCGGCATATCCCTACTCCTAAAATGGGTCATTCCACTGATATTACCAGAGCACTCAGCAGTTTAAGTAAATAGAAAACCTGACTTATAGAAGGACACAGTTATGGCATGGGTGGAGAAAGAACAATGTAAGTGTCTAAAATGCGTGTACACAGTTCAGTTGAATGGTAAAGCTCACCCTCTTTAACAGTGCAGTTATACTAAATGAACGAAGCAAACTTTGTATGAAGCTGAAACAACCTCAATATTATTAACAACATTGAAATAAGATGAACTGAATAAGAACTGATTTTGATTCAGCGTATTGATTCCTTTGTGTGCGTTTTAATATGTCTTTAAACCATTCAAGCGCAAGAAGAAACCTGTGCTGTTTTCTCTGCTGCAAACCCATCCAAGTGCACAAAAAGCTGCATCTCATACTGTATATTGTGTGATACTGAACTGAGTCCTCTTCCAAGTCTTTTTGCATTTGAAAGGACAAAATGTCCTTGTTAATTGTCTTTTTTTTTTTTTTATAAGTAGGGCTGGTAATTAAACACATTAATTAGAGTAATTACTTACGGTGAAAAATAACGTGTTCAAATTATTAACACATAACCAAACACCAAACCTATGTGGGTCATCAGACTGTTGATTGATGATAAATATAAGGCAGGGCAACAACTCACTGTGTGATAGAGCTTAGAGAACGTAGTTATAGACTGTCCCTAAAATGCGAATTATGGGGCATACTTACATCATATTGTTAAGCAATATCACACAAGCAATTGGCTATAAGTGCAATAGGCTATCACACGAGTACAAATGTGATACCGATCTTATACAACAGTTCAGTAAGTAAGAAGTTAATATTGTTTTATTTTAGACACAATGTTATCTGTTTTGCTCAGTTCTGCCAACGAAAATAAAAAGACAAAGCAGAACTGCTTGTCTCCAAGCAACACAGTGGCATTTAATTTCTTAACAGGCCTATAGTGTCTTACTATTTACATTTCTTGTTTACATTTTAAAAATTGACACAGAAGATGATGCATACATTTAATTAGGTCAGAAAAAGTTGGCCTTATGAAGGTAAAAATCAACTTAAACTTATTGGAAAATTAATTTTTGTTACTCCTGCAAACTAACAGCTCACAGAATATGAGGAATATCAAAAGGTTTGGGAGTCAGCTGCCCATGGCAGTCCTAAACTGGCCAGAATACCAGCACAGTAACACGCTCAGCAGACTATCATCTAATTATCATTATCAGAAAAAATAAATATGATCAAATATCCATTTGTGCGATTGCCAATTCTTTTGTTTGTTCTTTTTTAACTACTGAGTGTTAACTTGAAATTTGTATTAGTTGGACTATTTTTAAACCATAGGCAAAAGCTCCTTGTGTAAGAGTTCTTCAGCCATTTGACTGTCGTTCATAGTATTCAGTAGGGCTGGGTATCGATTCAGATGTCTCGATTCAATTCGATTTAGATTCTCAAGCTCTCAATTCATTCGAATCTCGTTTTTTTTTGATTGCATTCAGTGAATATAGTTTTATTACAAAAGCTATAGATATTTCTAAAAAAAATGAACAGTTAACATTAGTGTACAAATGGAAGAGCCAAGGCATGTATTTTAAACCTATTCTTTTTTCTTTTTTTTTTGTATAGGGCCCTTTTTAAATAATAACAGGGCCCTATAAAATGTAAATCTTAATTTCTCTGGTAATCAGATGAAGGCATAAAATCAAATGAAAATTAAACCCTTTTATTTTGGGGGCAAACAACTGCACAACAAGGTTTACTGTAAAATGAAAAACGTGATTACTCATTTAAAAATAAAGATTTATTAATATTCAATAGTAGTAGTAGTGGCATTGTTGTCTTTAGACTGCTAAATAGTATATTTCTGACAATTTTTAACGTTAAACTAAACTTTTATTTTGATGGGTTGTTGTGAAGAACTTGCAGCTGCTGTGCAGGCCTATGTGACATGATGGTAGTTTTCTCAAATGAAACGGTGAAATGCTAATGAAGTGACACTCTTGTGTGTTCATATCATCGTATAGAGAGACGGCAGAAGCTAAAAAAAACACCATGAACGTCGTCTGCAGTTTAGTATGTGTAGTAAACATTCGACATTTATTCATTGTGGCTATAGCGCATTTACGCGTGATGTCAAATGCTTCTGCAGATTTGTAGAATTGCTACAGCATTTCACCTGAGCATTGCAAGTCACGCATATTTCTTTGTTCTTGGTCCTTGTCAATAGTTTCTCTGCCATAACACTGAATGAATGACATGCTTTCTGTTGTATTCACGCAATGTAAATAAGAGGGTGACATCTAGTGGAGAAGACTAATGATAAGATTCAGATCAGATCTTCTTTTAAATGTTTGCTCAAATAAATATCAAAAAAGATTGATTCACGGCTTTTGAGGCTAAGAATAAGGTAACCCTTTGCATGGTACCGCACAGCATTTTCACCCTTTGTCCCGCACGTCGCATATTGAGAAAATGTCCTGCCTTTTCATCAGTCTGTTGGTTTTTAATTATCATATTAAGAAAATGTGCATGTGTCCTTTTGCCTTTTTAAGAATTTTTTTTTTTTGCGGCGTAGTTTCCACGCAAAGGATATGCGGACATCATCAAGTAATCTAGCCACCGACGGAAATAGTCGAGCACACACAGAAAAACATAAAATTCTCCATTCATTTTAACCAATAATCTATGCAGCTTTCAAACGTGACTTTTTCTTATTTTAATTGTTTGTTTGAGGTGGTTTCTGTGGCGTTATTTTAATGACAAATGTCTAGAGTGCATTATTCTAATGCGAGGACACATTAAAATGTGTGAGAACAAATCTGCTCTTTTGCAGGTGGATTCTTTTCACTTTTACTTAAAGGAACACTCCACTTTTTTTGCAAATAGGCTCATTTTTCAACTCCCCCAGAGTTAAATAGATGAGTTTTACCATTTTCGAATCCATCCAGCCAATCTCCGGTTCTCCCGGTAGCCCTTTTAGCATAGCTTAGCATAAATCCTTGAATTGGATTAGACCATTAGCATCGCGCTCAAAAACGACCAAAGACTTTCGAAATTTTTTTTCTATTTAAAAATTGGCTCTTCTGTAGTTACATCGTGTACTAAGACCAGCAGAAAAATAAAAGTTGCGATTTTCTAGGCTGATATGACTAGGAACTATACTCTCATTCCGGCGTAATAATCAAGAAAATTTCAAGAAAATCTGATTGTGAAACCAGCAACAGTGATTCAAGTGACCCTCCTTCTAAATCAATGTAGTATTGTATTTTGGACCACATAAACTGTACATAAACAGTTTAACTGTACTTAATAAACTGTACCTAATGGTCAAGCTAATCTGACTGCATTTCACATGTAGCTAACGACAAAAGCAGTGCTTTTTCAATCTGATCGTTCAAGCAAACTAAAAATAATAATGTTCCACTTACAGTCATGGATGATAATCCATGGGTCCTGTCTGTAATCTGAAAATAGTTGGGATGGCCGTACCTTGTTTTTCGTTGGAATTCTATGAAACATGACAGTAGAGTACACCTTCGACTTACTATCACAGCCCTTGACAACGTACATAGCCATGACTAATCGCACACAGGTAAATCCAGCCTCTCATCAAATTGCCGACTGAAACTAGTGCCGATCGCTTTGGAAGTTACCCAGCTGGGGACTACATTCAGGCGCTGCGTAGTATCATTGCGCCTGTGCACACATAGTACGGCAGCAAATTTTCTTGATTATTACGCCGGAACCAGAGTATTGTTCCTAGTCATATCAGCCTAGAAAATCACAACTTTTATTTTTCTGCTGGTCTTAGTACACGATGTAACTACAGAAGAGCCAATATTTAAATAGGAAAAATATCGAAAGTCTTTGGTCGTTTTTGAGCGTTTTGATGCTAATGGTCTAATCCAATTCAATGATTTATGCTAAGCTATGCTACAAGGGCTACCGGGAGAACCGGAGATCGGCTGGATGGATTCGAAAACAGTAAAACTCATCTGTTTAACTCTGGGGGAGTTGGAAAATGAGCCTATTTGCAAAAAAGTGGAGTGTTCCTTTAAGTACAATTGTTTTTCTTTTTTTTCCACCACTGATTGTTAATTTGTTGTATACAGTAATTTAAAGAGTGAACTGTAATCTCATAGTTTAGTACATCAGAAGAGATCAGAAGCAGAGCCCAGCTGTGTGTCTTTGAGAAGTGACGAGTCTATGGATCCACCAATAAAGTTTAACAGTGGAGATACGCAGTCTTTTCTAAGGTATAACATTTGTATAAAAAAGTGATTACAGCATGACTTTTAAATCATCATATTGTCACAGTTTAGTTCACAGTTATTGTATGAACAGTTTATGAAATTATTAGAAAGTGTTTTAAAGTGAATTTGATAATGCTAAATGTGTCGTTATTTTTTTTACATACAGTAATTTGAAGGAATAATTTAAATCTCTCTCTGTTTTAGTTCAGTTCATCACAAGAGATTGGAACCAGAGTACAGCTGTGTATCTATTAAGAGTGACGTGACTATAATTGATCCAAAAAATTTTAAAAGTGGATATTCATGGCTTGGTCTCAGGTATAATATTTGTGTAAGAAATATGATACAGAACACATATGACATGCTTTTCAACTTGTGTATTTTTTTTTACATATTTTACAGCCATAAATTCATTAACAGATTTAGATTAAATCTGAAAAGGAAGTTTGAGCGTCTGTATGAGGGAACAGTAACACGAGGAAACCCAACACTCCTGAATGAGATCTACATAGAGCTCTACATCACAGAGAGTGAGAGTGGAGAGATCAGTAATGAGCATGAGGTGAGACAGATTGAGACACAATGCAGGAGAACAGCAACAGAGGACACAGCCATCAAATGCAATGACATCTTTAGACCTTTACCTGTACAAGACAAAGCCATCAGAACTGTGCTGACAAAGGGAGTCGCTGGTATTGGAAAAACAGTCTCTGTGTAGAAGTTCATCCTGGACTGGGCTGAAGGGAAAGAGAATCAGGACATCCAGCTCATATTTCCACTTCCTTTCAGAGAAATCAACTTGATGAAGGACAAAACACTCAGTCTTTCAGATCTTCTTCATGTCTTTTTCCCTGAAACTAAAGAAATGGAAATATCTAGTGATGAGTATAAAGTGTTGTTCATCTTTGATGGTCTGGATGAGTGTCGTCTGTCTCTGGATTTTCAGAGTAATAAAAAAATGTATAATATTTCTGAATCAGCCTCAGTGGATGTGCTGCTGATGAACCTCATTATGGGGAATCTGCTTCCCTCTGCTCTCATCTGGATTACCTCCAGACCAGCAGCAGCTGATCTCATCCCCTCTGAGTGTGTCCATCGAGTGACAGAGGTACGAGGATTCAATGAGCCACAGAAGGAGGAATACTTCAGGAAGAGAATCAGTGATCAGAGTCTGGCCAACAGGATCATCTCACACCTGAAGTCATCAAGGAGCCTCTTCATCATGTGCCACATCCCAGTGTTCTGCTGGATCTCAGCCGCTGTTCTAGAGAAGATGTTGAGTCGAGCAGAGACTGGAGAGATTCTCAAGACTCTCACTCAAACGTACACACACTTCCTGATCCTTCAGACCAACATCAAACATGAGAAAGACTACGAGAAAAAGCTGACAGATGAAGACATGATCCTTAAACTGGGGACACTGGCTTTTGAGCAGCTTATGAAAGGAAACCTGATCTTCTATGAGGAAGACCTGAGAGAGTGTGGCATTGATGTGACAGAAGCATCCGTGTACTCAGGATTGTGCACTCAGATCTTCAGAGAGGAGTTGGGCTTGAATCAGGGGAAAGTCTTCAGCTTTGTTCATCTGAGTGTTCAGGAACATCTAGCAGCTCTATATGCACATCTCTCCTGTACAAACAACAAAATATATGTGTTTGACCAAACCAATCAAAGTCTGTTGTCAAAGATTTTAAAGCATAAGAAATATAATTCATTATCTGGACAGCATCAGAGAGCTGTGGATGAGGCTTTACAGAGTAAAAATGGACATCTGAATCTTTTTCTGCGTTTCTTTCTGGGTCTCTCACTGGAGTCCAATCAGACTCTCTTACGAGAACCACTGACACAGGCAGGAAGCTGCTCCTACAAAAAAGAGAAAATTGTTAAGTACATCAAACAGAAAATCAGAAAGAATCTCTCTCCAGAGAAATCCATCAATCTGTTCCACTGTCTAAATGAACTGGGTGATCATTCACTGATGCAAGAGATCCAAAATTATCTGAAATCTGGAAAAATAAGAGAAACCAAACTCTCATCTTCACAGTGGTCAGCTCTGGTTTATGTGTTGCTGACATTAGAGCAGAAGATGGATGTTTTTGACCTAAAACAGTTTATTGGAGCGCAACATACAGTAGATGAAGTTCTTCAGAAGCTGCTGCCTGTGGTTAAAGAATCCAGATCAGGTCGGTATGAAACACTAAAAACAATCACTTTACTTTCAAAACATGATTACATTTATGATTCTAGCATGTGCTTTCTTAGCAAACCAACAAAATATGTCAGGTGTAAAATAAGAAGGACACAGTTTGTGGCGGATGGTTGTCATACTCTGTGGTTGGTTTGTCAGTATTGCAATATTAAAATATTGCGCTTACTGCAACAGCATGGACTGTGTACCGGGCAGTGAGTACTAAATTAGAAACACAGTCTGCCATTCCAAACACAGTTTACACCAAAATTTATTATAAAATTATTGTACCATTCTTGAAATGGTCTTGAAACAAATGTCTGTTAAAAAAAAAATGTATGTATGGAAATTGTATAATATCCAAGCTACACCTTTCTTGTAATTGTGCAGTTAATTCTCATATAGTATTTTTGGAAAGCCTTTGGAATATTTGTCCTCTCCCCAAATCAGTTACTAATTAGTTTGTTTATTGACGTGTACATTATGTGTACATGTATGGTCAGTTATTGTCTATGCATGTTTGCTGGCTGTGTTGCTGTGTTTTTATTCTGCTTTGTCTTTGGACCCTTTTGGATAATCTTTTAAATCAGGGATGGGCAGCTTTACTTCTGGAGGGCCAGTGTCTTGCACAGTTTAGCTCCAACCCTAATCAAGCGCACCTGAACAAGCTCATCAATGTCTTCAAGATCACTAGAAAGATACAGGCAGGTGTGTTTGATCATGGTTGGAAAACTCTGCAGGACACTGGCCCTCTAGGACAAAAGTTGCCCATCCCTGTTTTAACTTAATACAAATTGCAGCAGTTGGATCCACTTTTTCTTCCCTGCCTTGCTACAACAGGTGAAGAGCTGATGTTTTTACTGGTTATTGAATTACTTCAACTCTATCACTACAGTCAAAGGTTTTTACAAGTAATCTGTGCTCCAGATTATATTCTCTACCAGATAAACACAGTAATAGTGCTGTTTGTTCTGTTCTTCAAAGGCTACAGTTCTGCAATATCACTGCTCAGTCCTGTGAGACTTTGTCTTCAGCTCTACACTCCTCAAACCCTGTCCTGAGAGAGCTAAACCTGGGTAATAATGACCTGCAGGATTCAGGAGTGAAGCTGCTTTCTGATGGACTGAAGAGTTCAAACTGTACACTTGAGATACTGAGGTTTGAGTTTCAAATACTTTATATATATATATATATATATATATATATATTTTACATTATGTTAATTACTGAACATCACAGTGCTAAGATTTATTCTCTATCCAATTGGCATTTCTTTTGTTCAGATGTTCCACATGTAATCTCACTGCTCAGTCTTGTGAGAGTTTGTCTACAGTTTTACAATCAAACTCTGTCCTGAGAGAGCTGGACCTGAGTAACAATGACTTGCAGGATTCTGGATTGAAGCTGCTTTCTAATGGACTGAAGAGTCCAAACTGTCAGCTGGAGATACTGAGGTAAGTGGTTTTCCAGAAAATAAGTAAAAATGTTTAGTGTGAGTCAAATTATAAAGCGTGTGATGTAATTATATAAATATACTGCGTGGCACTATGTTATTTTACATGCAAGTAGCTCATGATCCATTGTTGATGATCCGGTTCACAGTAAATGCTGCTCCACACAAACTCCATCTCATCAATGTCAAGTCCTGTGAGTTTGGGTCGCTTATAACATGGATGTGCAAAATACACAAAATATAATAAATAACAACAGACAGTAGGACACACTACTTTTGGGGCACTTTTGCCATGACATGCTATATTTTAATGTTTTAATGACAATGAGGAATGTTTACAGTACAGTACATTCACTGCCAATGTACTGGCAGTTATCTACTGTACATTACACACCCCTTTCTCTATTTTGCATCAGCAATGTCTTTATCCTTGCAAACTGACGTGTCAAGTGTTCTCTTCAGTGCACCCCCAACCCATGTAGTGCACCCTTGCCATGACTTGTCAAAAAAATTAAAACACTGGCAGAGCATTTGTCAGTCCATATCAGTAAAGGGAATAGGAGAAAAAAGTTAGCAAAGCATGCAGTTTATTTGAAATTTTTCACTTTTTGCCTGTAATCTTATTTGTTTAATGTTCAGTTTCTATTTTTATTCCTTGGCTGAAACAATGCAAAACATTTTTCAAAAATTGAATGTAATGAACCAACTCCGATTTTAGTAAGGCTAAAAGTAGCCTTATGTTTAACCTAATACACACGCACATCACAAATCAATTTCCTTATGCAAGTATAGATATGGTTGTCAGGTCATCAAATATATTTAGTACTACTGAATTTGTATTTCATATGATCACAATTTCATAAAAACATTGAAATTTTCCACTTTAATTTCCTCTGTTATTTAAACAGCAAATAAAGTCTATACAGAAAACCAGCAAAGAACATTTCATTATTAAAGAACCTTATCACTGACTTCAGTCTAGCAGAGTTTTAAACTCTCAAAAACTTAGGCTATAATCTTTGAAGCTGTCTACACTGTGAAAGTATTCTCTTACTCTGATTGGCCAGTGCATTTATAAGTTCAACAGAATAGTGTGGGATTGGTTATAATGCTCAAAATTGTAAAAAAAAAAAAAAAAAAATCAATCAATAAACAAACAAGCTCAAAAAGAAATATGATGCAGCAGATCAAAATTTAAAGGATTACTCCACCCCAAAATTAAAATTTTGTCATTAATCACTTAACCCCATTTCGTTCCAAACCCATAAAAAGGTTTGATCGTCTTCAGAACACAATTTAAGATATTGACTGCCAAGTAAATTAAACTGTCAAGGCCCAGAAACGTATGAAAGACGCTGCAAACCGATGAAGAGAGGTGTGACATGGGCTTTCTTCAGCTTGTTGAAGACCACTCTTGCTATCTGAAGGAGATAGGATTAAGCAGGAAGGTAGTAGGATGATTGGAAAGGAAAAGTTTGGAAATGTCTGCTCTGTGTGTGGAGAGGAGGAGGAGAGAGAGTGTGTATTTGTTTTTATGATGTGTTTGACATTTTGTGGTGTAGAGAATGTGAAGTTGATTTTAGTGTGGAGTTGATGAAAAGTGAGAAGAGGTTTTGAAAAGTCAAGTCACCACTATTTGTATAGTGCTTTTTATACTATACAGATTGTGTCAAAGCAGCTTTACAATGTCAAACTAGAAACATGTTGTCAAAAATGTAAGAGGACAATAACAAACAGTTTTTCAGTTGAGTTCAGTAAAGTTATTTTATCTCAAAATATGGCCCTAAACCTTAACACATGACCACATAGGGATAATTCATGTCAAAAATAGGTGTAAATGTGTGAAAGTCAATTGTGAAACTAATGCCATCTGGACTATTGTGTTTGTAGATTGTCTGGCTGTATGGTGACAGAAAAAGGCTGTTATTATATGTCTTCAGCTCTGAGTGTAAACCCCTCACGCATAAGAGAGCTGGATCTGAGCTTAAATCACCCAGGACATTTAGGAGTAAATGTGCTCTTTGAAAAACTGAAGGATCCAAACTGCTCACTGGAAAAACTCAAGTAAGTTGAGCTGGTTGTTTTAACTTGAGCTAGTCCTTAGTATCTTTATGTTTGTATATGTAACTTTTGCCCAGCTGCGTGCGTGTGTGTGTGTGTGTGTGTGTGTGTGTGTGTGTGTGTAGCTTAAATGTTTGTGTAAATATACATGGTAATAAAGCTCTTTCTGATTCTGGTTCTAAAATGATCTTTTGGAGGCATTTTTTTAGGCAAATTTAATGTGATAATTAGATTAAATAACTGCCATATCATGTAATTAATTAGATACAAGGTGTTAATTGATTGACAGCTAATATATGCATATGTACTACAGGGCTGTTGAATGCTTGAATCTAAATGGCTGACAAATGTTCTAAAATGTTCTATTATATATATATATATATATATATATATATATATATATATATATATATATATATAACCTCTTTCAAGTGAACGCATCAAAGCGCATTTTCACAAATAGAAGTCAGCTTTGCAGATGGGTTAAATTTAATGGCTCCAGATGGCAGAAAATCAAAGAAAAACACTGTCAAGCCTGTGCATATGCTACACAGCATTAGACCATATTTTAGATTTTTTTAGGTTTACTTTGCATCTGATCAATAATAGTGATAGCCTGTTCAATATATGGATTTATATTCTAAATGTTAATTAATATTGTCACATTACTTAATAATTGTTACATACAATTTTGTTTAAAATATTTTACATTTCTGCTAATAAAATGGTGTGCATTTCATGCCTTATGTTGAACACATACTTTTTCATTATCTTTATTTTGACAGAGATCTACATGATGTAGGGGAAAAGATATCTGTCTATGAAGTGAGAAATCATTGTGTACTCCTTAATTTTAGTAAAAAAAAAAACATTGTTCATACACATTGTAATCATTCCTATTATTTAACAGAACAAAAAAAAAGTAAATAAGAATTCAAGACTTTCTGCCTTGACCTTTTAAGACTTAAGAGCTGCAGAAATCATGTTTCTTGATTAGAAAATTTCAGAACATTTCTAAAATGTTATATATTGCTTACATTATTTTTTATTATTAGTTGTGCTTTCTTAAACATGAGGAAGTTGTATTTAGTTTACCTAAAATTTTATTAGGTGACAATATTGTACAGGCTCCTGAGGAGTTACAAGTTTAAACTAAAGTGTTCAGGAGTTATGCTATACTTTTTCTTAAGATTATCAGGGAAAACACTACCAAGGCTTCTTTTGTAATTTGCTTACATTTGACTGTGTGACTGTGTCACTACTATTGCACTATAATTCTGCGGCTGCCACCTTACGACAATAACACTTCGAATTAGGTAGTATGTCATTATTTGAAAAGGATGAAAAATAAAATCACCAATAAAATGTTTTTCTATATTGTCATAAATATCATTATCGCAAATATTCTTGAAATATTTTTATATCATTTTCTTAGTCTTGATTATCCTGTTTTGTAATTTGATTAATCACACTGCACTGTGTGTGTGTATGTATGTGTGTGTGTGTGTGTGTGTGTGTGTGTGTGTGTGTGTGTGTGTGTGTGTGTGTGTTTACTGACTCAGTGTGTCTCTGTGTGTGTTTTCTAGTGTGGATCATGGAGGAGAATCGAGGATTACAGCAGGAATAAAGAAATGTATGTCCACACACACACACACACACACACACACACACACACACACACACACACACACACACACACAGCTGTAGTGATTGTTGTTGTAAATGTCTCTGTTCTTGTGTTCAGATGCCTGTTTTCTCACACTGGATCCAAACACAGCAAACACTGAACTCATTCTGTCTGAGGACAACAGAGAGGCGACACGTCTGAAAGGGAATCAGTCGAATCCTGATCATCCAGACAGATTTGATGTGTATCAGGTGTTGTGTAGAGAGAGTGTGTGTGTGGACGCTGTTACTGGGAGATTGAGTGCAGTGGAGATGTGTTTATATCAGTGTTATATAAGAGCATCAGCAGGAAGGAACAGGGTCATGAATGTGTGTTTGGATGTAATGATCAGTCCTGGAGTTTGATCTGCTTTCATTCTGGTTACTTATTCACACACAATAACATAAAGACTGATCTCCCTGTGAAGCCTATCATCAGTAGAACAGGAGTTAATGGTGATATCTATAGAGTAGGAGTGTATGTGGATTTCAGTGCAGGAACTCTGTCCTTCTTCAGTGTCTCTGACACAATGAGCCTCATCCACACACAACACACCACATTCACTCAGACGCTCTATCCTGGGTTTGGGGTTTGTTGTGGATCATCAGTGAAACTGTGTTGAATCAGAATAGACTGATGAGAGATTGTGCCCATAATGCTTTGATATGCTGCATGATAAATCAATAAGATGTTAGACATGTTAGAGAGTCTCTTCCTAACATTACAGTTTTTTTCAACTGCTAACATACTTTTGTCCAAACTGTAGTTACATTTTCAAAACTCTAAACACAATTAGCACAACATCCATCTGTTGTGACCATAAAATTAACACAATTTGTGTTGTTTCCACACAATATCCAGTCAATTATCATGTTTCTAAAATGCAAACATATTTTTTTCATACAAGCTTACCCAAAACCAAAACCATGGGTCTTTTTAGTCTTATTTGCAAATGCTTAAACACAGCATGTCAGAAATTAAGACCTAATGTTCCGAACCTTAAATACAGCATAAAACCTCTATTTCTGCAACAACAGCAGCTCAAAATGATTGAAAATATATTTATTTAAAATATTGTAACAACTGATAAGCATATTTAGGTAACAGATCAATGAAATATTTAAAAATAGCTGATTCCAGTCTCAGTTGGAGGAATAGACAGGTGTTGAAGCTATATCTATTACATCAACATAGAGTAAAAAGACCTTTTTGAATTGGTTTTGTGGATGCAGAACAACACAAAGAATCAGAGAGAGAGAAAATCCCTGGGAGAGGGAGAGAAATGGTTGTAGGAGGTAGAGGAGTAGTTGGATTAGAAAAAGGGAGAAGAGGAGGTAGGGGAAGGAGTAAGAATGAGTGTTTGCAGTTTTATATTTTTGTTTTGTCCCCGCATGTGGAACCTATGATTGAATTTCTGCACAAGTTATCTTTTTCTATTGTACATTCTGTAAAGTAATGAGTCAACTCAAAGTTTTAGATATACAGTACTGTGCAAAAGTTATAGGCCACTAGTATTTTCACCAACAAAAAATGATTTTAAGTCAGCTATTTCTATTTTTGCTGTAGTGTGTCAGTATGAAATATCAGTTTACATTTCCAATTATTCATTTTGCCATTAATTGTAATAATTCAGTGAGATTTTTGTTTGCACAAGGAGTCTCCACAGGACACCAGTCAGTGCTCCACACAGAGATCTGATCTCATCATCATCATCATCATCCAGTTTGTCTGGAATGACAGGAGTAACAGAACAAACTGACACAGACTAAATTCAGAAAAACTGTGGCAAAGTCTCAAAGATGCTTCAAGAAACCTAAACGTCTGTAAATACATATTAAATTATTATGGGATATTCTTCAAGAAATTAAAGAAGCTTTTGTAAATATTTTTCTGTATTTAAAAAAAAATAATTTGAATGACAGTACAATTAGTTAAGTTTTACTGCAAGCCATGACCCAAACGTCTGTGCCCATCTGAACTTCAACCAGCTCACAACTCTGCATCCCCAGCCAATGCCAAGACGCCACACCAAACGACCTCTGAACTTCCAACCAATCAGCAACCTCAGGAAACCCCTTTCTGCCACAAGGATGACGTCACCAAAGGCAACTCCTTAACACAAAAGCGACGCAAGTAACCTCCAGATTCTGAACTGGTGCATTAATGAATATAAAAGTGCAATAGCCTCATTGAGAAACTCAATGTGAGGGTTAATTAGATGTTTGATGGTTGTCCAGGTCTAAGCAATTACAAACTTGGGATTTCATATTTCCACTCTTCTAAGCTCTAAATTCTTTCCACACTTTCTCTCTTTCTGAAACCCGTGTGAATGCATGTGTTTGTGTTAGATTAGTTTATGTGTCTTAGATTTATCCAATAAAACCTTATTTATATTGAAAAGTATTTTGTGTTTTGTCTTAAATTGCCGATCTTGTTACCTTGCTAAAAAATAGTGATTTTACTGTACTTTGGATATTAATATCCATTGCAGAGTTGATGTTATACGGCTCATTCATAAAATCGATGGCTGACATTTTGAGTTAAATAAACATATTAACCCCTTAAAATGATCAGATGAATTATAAGTTTAATGACACTTGTAAGCATTTTAATTTACATTAAATGTTATTATTAGGTAATGTTTAATACATTTATTAGTAAACATTAACAAGCACATTATCTCACATTTATAGATATGTGAATTTATGTGAAATAATGATCTGTTTATCAATTTTATAATGTTTATTAATGATTTATTAATGGAAGTTATTATAAAGTGTTACTCAATTTTATTTTCAAATTATTTATTTGGAAAAGTGTGTCATATTTATAATATTTTTTTTTCTTTTAGCTCAGCCTTTTGCACTACAGGTTTTTTTTATTTGCTAACATTTTTCAATACTGAAACCACATTTTCAAAACTGTTTACACATTCAGAGACATTCATTTCTCAAAATCCACTTTTGTCAGTCATACTTCACAACCTGCAAAACACTATACATTTTCATCACATTTTTCAAATACTAACACAAAACTGATAAAAGTACATTCAAACTGAATGATGGCAAATGGTCAGTTTCTACAGGAATTATATTGAAATATAAGCAAATATATTTAAATATTTACTAATAATTATTATTCCAAACAAAACTAACTGCAATTTCAACTGAAATTTTTGATATGTAAAAAAATATGCAGCTTTTCTCATTTATTCTTTGTGCTGTAATACAGTCAGTAAAATAAAAAGATGTTATTCTTATCCTATAATGAAATACTTATGTGACAAATTATTCTAAATTCAAAGATAAAAGTTCATATTTATGTAATGCTCCCTATTATTAGTATTAGTATCAGTGTGTTAGGAATGAAATGTTTGTTTTCTGCATGAAAATTGTTGCCAGTGTTATGGTTAAACAAGTTTATTTTGAGACATATATGAAGTGTTTTGTAGGTCTGAGTGAGTTTTGGAGGTGAGATCAACTGTGTGGCCAAGATACATGTTGGTAATGCAGACTGTATGAACAATTTAGAAAATGTGGCTTCAGTATTGAATGCTTGTTAGAAATTGAAAAAACTGTAAACAACAGTTTTTAAACTGGATTAATAAGAGACATTTGCATTGCTTGTATGTGTACTGATCGTTTATGTACTGTAAGTTTTTGTTTAATGATTGATTAGGGGTATATGTGGGGTATTGTTAATGACCTATTCTAATTATTCAGTTTATTTATTTTTTCCTGTATTTTTTTGTTGTTACAGCTTGGATAGCAGTATAGATTCACTGTCCCCTGAAAATTACTCAACATACAGCCATTATTGTCAAAATATCTGGCAACAAAAGTGAGTTCAGCCAAAGTGATAACAGTAGTTGCATGTTATTTAACCATGTAAAGCCACATTTTGAAATACTGTGTGTAAACAGTGACAGTTGTGTTGCAGTTGTGCTTAACTTTTGTGTTTAGGGTTTTGCATCTCAAGTTCATCACAGAGCTAAATGTGTTAAAGTGAGTGAGAATATGCTTAGCGTTTTGCAAAAAGAGTGCATGCGATCTGCACACAGTGCAAAAAGTTATTCCTTTGACAAATTTTTTTAGGCTTTGGTTCAGAGAATGGGGTTTAGCGTTTTAGCAAATGTGAAAAACTGTGACACATGCATCATATAGATCTCTCCATGATGAAAGAGTGCTATCTGGTATGCAGAACATTTTCCAGGGATCTGGCAACACATAACGGGCTACTCTAAGTGAAAGTGGAAGTAAATGTACAAACTTGATAATGCCATTTTAAACAGAAATAATCTGTAAAGAATAGTGATTTAAAGACTATATTTTAATCTTTAATACAACTGTTTATAAATCCTAAAGCTGGAATTTGTGTGTATGGAAATGGAAATGTGAATCGGTATGTATGATATTTTTCATCCGAAAGCAAATGAACAAAGTTTCTTGGGTCTTTTCATGCTGACTGCCATTCTTCTAAGTCTAAACAGCATTTTAACATGTGCCTGATCTGATGTATTTGAATGAAGACAGCTCGTAATATATTTCTCTAACTCTCATTCAGCTCAAATATGCACCTTATTAATGTAAGGACACACAAGTCTTCCTGTGTTTGTTTCCGGTAATTTAGCTGATATCGCAGAGTGTTATTTATCGAAGCATAGACACAATGGTTTGTAGCGTACTTTTTTTTTTTACTGTTATTCTTCTAGTTATTAACTTTAGCGGCAATACATTGAAAGTTTCACACATTGACAGAAAAAAAAAATTACTTCTGAAAAAAGGTAAACAAAAGCTGTTTGATTAGCTTTTTTTTAACTGTTTGTTTCTTCCATCTAGAGTCAGTGGAGATCAAACTGTTCAGATCCATCATGGGTAAAACACAAACATCTGGAGATGAAGATTGTTTTCCAGGATACAGGTACTTGAGTAATTTATGTTATTGATGAGATGGCTGTCTAATATATTGAAAACAATAACACATTAAATAACTTGAGGTTATGCCAAGTGAAGGCTGCCTATAGAAAAAAAAAATGTTTTAATATTTCAAAGCTCTTATTTTATTTTGTTTTATTATTTTTTTTTTTAACAATAACAATAACACCATAAAGCACCCATATGTGCTTTACATTGCACAATATGTTTTGTAGGTCAAATATTTCGATGATTCTCATCAAAAATTATTAAACTTTGTTCTGTTTTAGCTCAGTTCAGCAGAAGAGATCAAAACCAGAGCCCAGCTGTGTGTCTATGAAGAGTGACAGATCTATGGAGCAGCCAATAAAGTTTAACAGTAGAGATTCACAGCCTGGTCTCAGGTATAACATTTGTATAAAACACGATTATAGCGTGATGTTATATTGTCATATATTTCCAGTTAAATTCACAGTTTTTGTACAAACGGTGTATGAAATTATAAAGTGCTCTAAGTCGTCGCCTAACTGTTATACAGAGCACAAATTCTGAGTGTGGCCACAGGTCATGTCATTCATTCAACATAAAGGATGAATTTTAATATCACTCTGTGTTTTAGCTCAGTTCATCGAAAGAGATCAGAACAAGAGTCCAGCTGTGTGTCTATGAAGAGTGACACATCTATGATTCAGTCATTCAATTTTAAGCATGGAGATACACGGCCCGGTCTCAGGTATAACATTTCTGTAAAATATATGATCTGAACATATGATAAAGGATGCATAAGACATTGTACTTTTGTAATTCATATAATAATTTTTAAACTCATGTAATCATTTTTATTTTATAGGCCTAAAGTCCTCAACACATTTAGATCAAATATGAGGAAGAAGTTTGATCGTCTGTATGAGGGAGCAGGAACACGAGGAACCCCAACACTCCTGAAAAAGATCTACACAGAGCTCTACATCACAGAGAGTGAGAGTGGAGAGATCAGTAATGAGCATGAGGTGAGACAGATTGAGACACAATCCAGGAGAACAGCAACAGAGGACACAGCCATCAAATGCAGTGACATCTTTAGACCTTTACCTGGACAAAACAAAGCCATCAGAACTGTGCTGACAAAGGGAGTCGCTGGCATTGGAAAAACAGTCTCTGTGTAGAAGTTCATCCTGGACTGGGCTGAAGAGAAAGAGAATCAGGACGTCCAGCTCATATTTCCACTTCCTTTCAGAGAAATCAACTTGATGAAGGACAAAACACTCAGTCTTTCAGATCTTCTTCATGTCTTTTTCCCTGAAACTAAAAAAATTAAAAATATTAGTGATGAATATAAAGTGTTGTTCATCTTTGATGGTCTGGATGAGTGTCGTCTGTCTCTGGATTTTCACAGCAGTGTGAAGTTGTGTAATATATCTGAATCAGCCTCAGTGGATGTGCTGCTGACGAACCTCATTGTGGGGAATCTGCTTCCCTCTGCTCTCATCTGGATCACCTCCAGACCAGCAGCAGCTGATCTCACCCCCTCTGAGTGTGTCCATCGAGTGACAGAGGTACGAGGATTCAATGAGCCACAGAAGGAGGAATACTTCAGGAAGAGGATCAGTGATCAGAGTCTGGCCAACAGGATCATCTCACACCTGAAGTCATCAAGGAGCCTCTACATCATGTGCCACATCCCAGTGTTCTGCTGGATCTCAGCCACTGTTCTAGAGAAGATGCTGCGAAAATCAGGGAAAGGAAAGATTCCCAAGACTCTCACTCAAATGTACACACACTTCCTGATCCTTCAGACCAACATCAAACATAAGAAGGACTACGAGAAGAACTTATTGTATGAAGATATGATTCTCAAACTGGGGAAACTGGCTTTTCAGCAGCTTATGAAAGGAAACCTGATCTTCTATGAGGAAGACCTGAGAGAGTGTGGCATTGATGTGAGAGAAGCATCAGTGTACTCAGGATTGTGCACTCAGATCTTCAGAGAGGAGTTAGGCTTGTATCAGAGGAGAGTCTTCTGCTTTGTTCATCTGAGCATCCAGGAACATCTAGCAGCTCTATATGTGCACCTGTCCTGTCCAAACAATAACATATATGTGTTTGACCAAAACAAACACAGTCTTTTGTCTAAAGTCTCAAACTGGATGAAGTCAATATCTACTCTGCACCAAAGAGCTGTGGATGAAGCTTTACAGAGTAAGAATGGACATCTGGATCTTTTCCTGCGTTTTCTTCTGGGTCTGTTAGTGGAGTCCAATCAGTGCCTCTTACAAAAACTACTGACACAGACAGGAAGCTGCTCTTATAACAAAGAGGAAACAGTTCAGTACATCATAAAGAAGATCAGGGATAATCTCTCTCCAGAGAGATCCATTAATCTGTTCCACTGTCTGAATGAACTGGGTGATGATTCACTGATGAAGGAGATCCAACATTATCTGGGATTTGGAGACATTAGAGAAACCAAACTCTCGTCTTCACAGTGGTCAGCACTGGTTTATGTGTTGCTGACATCAGAGCAGAAGATGGATGTTTTTGATCTTAAACAGTTTATTGGAGCACGACATACGACAGAGGAAGTTCTTCAGAATCTGTTACCTGTGGTTAAAGAATCTAGATCAATTCGGTAAGTGACACTGAAAACAATCACACTACTTTAAAAACATCATCACATTTATGATTGTATCATGTATTTTCTTACCAAACTGTAACACTCCAAACAACGAGAACAAAAGGTTCCTGACTAGACAAAATTATTTATTTGGCCATCAATAACCAAGGAAACTTTCAAGCACACAACATTAGTAAATACAAATATGATACTTTTATTCTGTAAGGATCCACCCAGATTGGCCCAACAACAGTATCCAATTGGTGGGCAAAGGTATAATGCAAGTGGGTCTTTTACTTGCGCTTCTGCCAAGTTCAGTTAATCTATCAGGATTTCTGTCATGTCAACTCTCTGAAAGGTTTAGCATGGTAATAGATATGACAGTGTTAATGTATTTGGTCTTGGCGGAATAGATCTGCTACACTGCTGCTGAATTGCTGCTGATGTCGGTTATTGCTGTAGTTGTAGATTATTGCTGCTGCTGTTGCAAGCAAGTACAGGAACTTGCTACTGCCAAAGCATATGGTGCTGTGAGTATTTAAAACATACTGCTGCTTCACAAATAGCATATAAAATAACCTGTAGCAGATCTATACAGGTGGAGCTGGGGAAGGTGGAAAGTTTAGTTTTTCATGCTGCTAAGATTCACTGCAAAGTTTCAGGAGTGACATCTGTATATAAATCTAGAAATCACAATGATTGACATAGTAATAATCATAATGGACTGGACAAAGTATGAAAGGTCAAAGTAGAGGTGCAGTAAGGCTAAAACACCCTCACTAATTTCAGAAGCACTACTCTTCCTTCTCTGCCTCATCATGACAGGTGTATTATGAAGAGCTGAATTTTACATACATTTAAAATCTAAAGGAAGACATTTATATTTTATATAGCTTAAAAATATTTCTTAAAGCTAATCCATCAGATGTATTCACTGATTATTGAATTTACTTCAATTCTACCACTACAGTCAAAGGCTTTTACAAGTCATATGTCCTCCAGAACATAAACCTTATCAGATAGTGATGCGCAGATCAGAGTCATATCTGTGGGCGCTGCAGATAATCCATGGGTCAGGTAATTAAAAAATACATTCTGATTAATTGCAGGTGGATAAATCATTATTGATGCTAATATTAACTACATTTTCTAAAATATAAAAAAAATTTAAATGCATTTTTTTCATAAGGCAGACAGACACAAATTTCATTTTTGTGTGTGTTCGCTTGTACAGGAAGTTGCTTCAGACTTTCTCTGGATTGTCACTGTTTATGCTATTAAGAAAGTGCAGGTTAATCTGGCCAAAGAAGAACTTTTGTTTTATTATTAAATGTTAATTTAAAATCAGCCTATTATCAGTGTATATGTGTTACCATTCCCACTTATGGCTCTGACAAGGTTTTGTTCCATCCTCCATGTGGTGGTCACACCAAGAGGGAAGCAACTGGATTTGTTAGATCACGTGATTTTGGGATGCTTTCAAAATGTGCTGCAGCGCAGCTGGTATAAACACAAGCATTGACTAGAGTGGCAGCAATCAGCTCCGGTGGCCATGGAGCTGTAATGTGCCACAGACATGTGCAGTGATGTATAGATCAGCTCTAACATTACTGAATCTGCTGGTAAAAAGTAACCATGCATTCATCGTATCACAATGCAAAACTAAGAATTACAATCATTGTAATGTGATGATCAGGTGTGGGTCATGGCAGGTATCTAAAGAAAAATATAGGTGTGGGTGGGTGGATAATTTATTTGAAGCAGTGGATTCGGGTCAAGTTTGAGCTAATTTGCACAGCTTTACTACCAGTTAAACACATTAATATTGTTGTTTGCTTTGTTCTCCACACAGACTACAGTCATGTAATCTCACTGCTAAGTCCTGTAAGAGTTTGTCATCACTTTTACAATCATCAATCTCAGTCCTTAGAGAGCTGGACCTGAGTAACAATGACCTTAAGGATTCTGGAGTGAAGCTGCTTTCTGATGGACTGAAGAATCCAAACTGTCAGCTGGAGATACTGAGGTAAATAGTTTTGTGATGTAATTATACAAACATACAGCGTGTTAATCTATGTTCATTTACATGCAAGCAGCTTGTGATCCAGTATTTTCAGTGTTTTAGAGTGGCTTGGTTCGCAGTAAATGCTGCTCCACACAAACTCATTCTCAAAAAAAAAAAAAAATGCTGTGAGTTTGGTCACTTATAACATGGATGTATAATTATATAATTATACATCAGAGTCAGACTTGTAACCCAAAGATTGTGGGTTCAAGTCTCAGGTCTGGCAGGGATTGTATGTGGAGGGAGTGAATAACCAGCACTCTCTTCACCCTCATACCATGACTGAGGTGAAACCCTTGAGCAAGACCCCAAACAGGGTGTGTATGTGTTGACTACTGTGTGTGAACTTGGAATGGTTTAAATGCAGAGCACAAATTCAGAGTATAGGTCACTATACTTGGCCAGACGTCAGATCCTTTCCTTTCCTTAGTTGGAACATGCATCAAACATTCTTCCAGCCTTGTTTAACTTGATTGGATGTCTCAATCATTTTGACCTTGCAAAAAAAAAAAAAAAAAGCAAATATTGAGAGGGCAATTTACCTGTATAGTTGAAGGGGGGCATGTCCTGGATCGAAGTGATAAAGTGAACAGCGTGTTGAGTTAAGCATACAAATGACATCAAATCAAGATAGAAATTAATGTGTATTCAAACTGTAAACAGACATATTAGTAGGATGCACTGCATGCGGATACATAAGACCCCAGCCCCCACCTGAGCAAATATCATTAACTTAAGGAATTTCTCCACTTCAGTCCCAGCAGTAGGATAACTGCTCATTAATTCATGTTTGTGCAGTGATGAGATGGACAAAGTAAGCTAATGCATGCCATTTTTTTCCTCTCCCATGCAAATAAAAGCTGTCAAAGTTACAGTGCACAAAAAACCCTATGTGGACTGATTTTAATGAAATTCAGTAAGAGCAGAATATAAATATAATTCTTCATTTATATAAATAGAATTCTTTCTCTGTTTTATAAACTACACAGTACAGCTACAGGGGTTGGAAAATGAAACTGAAACACTTGGTTTTAGACCACAATTAGTACGGTGCCTCCTTTTGTGGCCAATACAGCATGATTTCGTTTTGGGATTGACAAATACATATCATGCACAGTAGCCAGAGGGATTTTGAGCCATTCCTTTTATAGAGCAGTGGCCAGGTCACTATGTGATTCTGGTGTAGGAAAATGTTTCCTAAATCGCTTCTCCAAAACATCCCAAAGTGCCTCAATAATATTCAGATCTGGTGACTGTGCAGGCCATGGGACATGTTCAACTTAACTTTCATGTTCATGAAACCTCTCTGTCACCAGTGTATTAGTGCATTATCATCCTTATACATGGCACCACCTTTAGGGTACAATGTCTGAATCATTGGGTGCACATAGTCAACCTTCACACTTTGCTCTTACTGGTGGAATGTGCAATAAGTGAAGATTGGCCACCAGGCTGCACAAATATATTTGAGCCATGCAAATGCTCTTAAAGTGGTTCAGCTCGTATATGTGAACAGACATGTGATCTCAGACCCCCCTAAATTGACCCAAAAGCAAACCGTACTCAGACCACCTTCGGAGGTGTTTGGTTCACTTTTGGTTCCATTTGTGGTTCAGTTTCCTTGTGATTTGTGAAAGCAGTGAGGTCCTGTTACACTTTGTATGGACCAACACAACAGTAACAAACTGCTAACTCAAACAATACAAAGTAATTATGTTGTCATTAATGTAATCTACTAATAACTGCATTAAATTATTTTAATGCATGATGGAGGCAAAGAACCACCCAATGCACAGCACATATCTAGCATTCTGCTCACTTCAAATCAGCCACAGAGCTGAAGTAGGGTGGTAAAATCTCATGTATTCAAATGCATGAATTATAGTATTGATTTGAATTAATTATAGATATATCTAAAGAAAACGATTAAAGTTAAGTGTGTGTGAATTGCGTCCATTTGTCTCATCCAGCAAAAGTGAAGTTGTGAGTTTTGTTACTTCAAAACATCTAATTTACCCCCTAGTTGCTGAGAAATATAATATAGCAATTCAGTATCAAAGCTACTATATTAAGTTGTTTGAATATATGAATGTTTCTGTGTGTGAGCACAATCTGTGATCTGTGAGAGTGATGTGCACAGCTTTTGTCAAAGTGAAACAGTATAGCATTAATTAGCAATATAAAGTTAGTAGCAAAAAAAAACATTTTAGTACTATCTTATCTGTGGAAAAAGGGAAGTTGAATTAACTGTAAACATAATGTGCCATTTTAATTTTAAAGTTGACTGAAATGTGTAGTTAAAGTTCTTCAAATGTCTTGACCGGTGTCATGATCAATGATTGCCAGCTCTTCCTCACCCCTTTCTTGTCCACTTCCATCTTCCAAATTTTCCAGTTGGTCAGACATCAGCTTTTCACCGCTGCACAGAAAGTTGGATTCTGAGTTCTTGTGAAGTTGTGGTGTGAACAAGAAAAAGTCTGAGATCAATTAAGTGTTGAAGAGGACCAATAAAAGAACTGGGTTCTCTTTTGAGTCCACTATATGGTGAACACCAAAAGGACTGAGGTCACATTTGGCTGGTTTCCTTTCTGGTTCACTTTAAGTGAACTGAGTTTGGTTACTTTAAAATGAGCCATATGTGAAAACACCCATAAACAGGTACAAATGTGTAAAAGGCAAACCAATATCATGTGGATTATTGTTGGTTTTGTAGGTTGTCTGGCTGTATGGTGACAGAGGAGGGCTGTGGTTATTTGTCTTCAGCTCTGAGTTCAAACCCATCACACCTGAGAGAGCTGGATCTGAGCTACAATCACCCAGGAGATTCAGGAGTCAAGCTGCTCTCTGAAAAACTGGAGGATCCAAACTACGCACTGGAGTAACTTAAGTATATTATTTCGACTCTTTGGTTTTTGTATAGAGTAGGTAGTCAACTAGAAATCATTCAAATGTGAAACCTGTTTGCGAAACCAATACTAGGTGGTGCAAGGGATGGTTGACACCATTTGCTAAATAAAGTGGATATATGTTTTTAATTGTGAATGAATATTAAATAAATACATTAATTAATTAATACCTACAGTTTAATAATAATAATTAATATCAATAATAATAATAATAATAATAATAATAATAATAATAATTATATAGCATTGTAATATTAAATCCCAACAATTATTTTGGTTACATTGTTTATTTTTATTTTAAATGTTGCAGTACAACGTTTTCAAACCATTTTTGAAACCACACTAATTGCAAAAAATAATAAAAAAGTTACACCTTTTTGTAAAATAAATAAATAAACAATCCAGTGTTCTGCAGAAACACATTCAGTCTGAACACATCCTCTTACTGTCAGTATTTTTTTTCCTGTAAATTCTTTATTAAGGTACAGTTAAAATTTCTATATAGTTTCATAAGTACAACTTATGATGTATGAAAATGTATATTGTATATTCTTTTCCTATTTCTCTGCTGCCATCTCTTAGCCTGTGAAACTGATTCTCCTGCCATATTGAACATTTCCCTAGATTTAACGCAGGTGTTGATTTCATAGTCTGGTTTGAGACTCAAAAACGCGTCTCACTGCTGGAGTTTCTTTAAGCTCAGTATCTCTGTGCTTTAGATGAGTTTAGTCTGTGAAACCAACCTCTGTGTGTGTTTTATAGTGTGGATCACGGAGGAGAGATCAGGATTACAGGAGGACTACGAAAATGTATGTCCACACACACACACACACACACACACACACACACACACACACACACACAGCTGTGATTGTTGTTGTGTTAAAAATGTCTCTGTTCTTGTGTTCAGGGATCTGTTTTCTTACACTGGATCCAAACACAGCAAACACTCAACTTATTCTGTCTGAGGACAACAAAAAGGTGACATGTGAGGAAAAGAAACAGCCGTTATCTGATCATCCAGACAGATTTGATCATTATCGTCAGGTGATGTGTAGAGAGAGTATATGTGGACGTTGTTACTGGGAGCTGGAGTGGAGTGGAGATAATGGTGTGTTTATATCAGTGTCATATAAGAACATCAGCAGGAAGGGAGAGGGTGATGAGTGTGTGTTTGGATATAATGATCAGTCCTGGAGTATCAGCTGCTCTCCCTGCAGTTTCTCATTCATACACAATGACAAATGGACTGATATCCCTGTTGTGCCCATCAGCAGTAAAATAGGAGTGTATGTGGATTTCAGTGCAGGAACTCTGTCCTTCTACAGCGTTTCTGACACAATGAGCCTCATCCACAAAGAACACACCACATTCACTCAGCCGCTCTATCCTGGGTTTAGGGTCTTTACTAGATCATCAGTGAAACTGTGTGGATGAATCAGAAAATATTGATTCTACCCATAGTGCTTTGAGCTGCATGATAAATCAGTAACAGTGAGTTGTTATAGTCTCTTCATAACATCAAAACTGCAGCTGAACTTCATGTGCTGGTCCTGCACCAGCATAAACCAGCAAAGGACCAGCTTAAACCAGCAAAGGACAAGCATAAACCAGCACAAAACCAGCAAAGGACCATCATAGACCAGCAAAGGACCAGCTTAAACCAGAAAAAACAGCACAAACCAGCACAAAACCAGCAAAGGACCATTGTAGACCACCAAAGGACCAGCAAAACCAGCAAAGGACCAGCAAAAACCAGCACAAACCAGCAAAGGACCATCATAGACCAGCAAAACCAGCACAAGCCAGCACAAAACCAGCAAAGGACCATCATAGACCAGCAAAGGGCCAGCAAAACCAGCAAAGGACCAGCTTAAACCAGCACAAACCAGCACAAAACCAGCAAAGGACCATCATAGACCAGCAAAGGGCCAGCAAAACCAGCAAAGGACCAGCTTAAACCAGCAAAAACCAGCACAAAACAGCACAAAACCAGCAAAGGACCATCATAGACCAGCAAAGGGCCAGCAAAACCAGCAAAGGATCAGCTTAAACCAGCAAAAAACAGCACAATCCAGCACAAAACCAGCAAAGGACCATCATAGACCAGCAAAGGGCCAGCAAAACCAGCAAAGGACCAGCTTAAATGCAAATAGACATCTCCAAGATGTATGTGTGCTATCAGGGGCATTCGTCCATATAAGGGATTTCTTGGAATATGATAAATGTAATACTTCTATGAGTCTCACTTGAGAAACAGACATTAATATGAGAGTGTTTAATGGTCCATAATGCTCACATCACCTCATTTGGGTGAAAAATAAAATAAAATAAACAAAAACAAAACTGAAGTACTTTGTAATGCAGTAATTTGAGAAGTTTTTCAGCAAACTACTTTTTTACTGTTACTTGAGTAAATTATACCTTAAGTAGCAATACTTTTACTTACAACTTTTTAGTACTCTTTCCACCACTGACCATTTATAAGCATGTTTGACCATTTTAATTGAAGTTTTCCACTTAGAATCAAAAATATTTTTTAAACCCACAATCAGTTTTTATTTTATTTATTTTATTATTTTTTTTTTTTTATTAAAATACACTTTAACAAAGTGTAAACTTGATTTCTTTCATTATCATTTTGGTTAATAAATTAAATAGTCGATCTCTCTTAATCAAGCTTAACATGATTTATTCATGAATGAGAATATCACAAATGCTCTGGTGTAGTTGTTATAATTGAGATCAGTCCGCACTCACATTTAGATATAAGCCAGATGCTTTTGAAAAAAAAAACGTGATATCGACAGCTTTCTGAATCTGTGGTTTATCCTTTGAATTAAACCTTTATCTTATTGTTTGAATGTGTTTTCTGTTTGTGAATTTCTATTGTTATTTTAGCGTGTGAACGGGACTTTTATTTTGGTGTGGCGACATGACGTCATAAGGCTGCGTCGCGCTCCTGCATCTGAGATTCTGCTGAAGAAAGGTTTGCGTTTTTAATTCTCTAAAGTGTTTAAATCAATGCAACCCGTTCAGACAGTCTCATAGAGAACGTTATCAATGTACGAATGCAATGCTATAATCTATCTAATAACACAAATGAGCGTATTTTTTATATAGTAAAGCACATCTCGTAATTGTTTGCCAAGAAAGTTTGATGTTTAACTAGAACATTTTATTTTGACCTGGAAGTTTGAGGTTTGTGCAAGTTGGTGCATGATTTTGAAACTGTGTTAATAGTTAGGAAATGATGAATTGTCTTGAAGCCAGCTTGTTTAAAAAACGTTAATAGTTTGGTTGTTTATGTCAGAATAGATAGATGTTCTGTTTGGCTTGCAAACATTGTTTGCAAAACTGATCCAGTCTCACTGCTTTGATTTATTAAATTTCTTTCTAATGTTATTAAAACGTTATTTAAACCAAGTAGGCATTTAATATTATTAAAATTGCCCTTCTTTTAGTATTGATTTTTATTTATTTATTTTTTGTTGTCTTGACTTGGTGCCATAACTATTGAAATGTTATTTATTTTTATTTTAAACAGTATAGATTACTTGGTGGTAATGTAATATTTGTGAACACGACAGTGTATTTCAGGCCATAAATCACCAAAAACTACACTTGCTTTGGTGTTGCCAACCTATAAATGCCTAGATCTGTCATGAAACTCTAGACCAGGGTTCCTCAAATCTTGCCCTGGAGGGCCAATGCGCTTCAGAGTTTAGCTCCAACCCTGATCAAACTCACCTGCCTGTGATTTTCTAATGATCCTGAATACACTGATTAGCATGCTCAGGTGTGTTTGATTAGGGTTAGATCTAAACTTTTCAGGAAAGTGGATCTCGTGGGCCAGATTTGAGGATCCCTGCTCTAGACGGTGGCTTTGATAAGTGAGTCTTTGTTTCTTATTTCAGTGCATTATGGAGTATATCCGCTTTACATTTCTGAACTAGAAAACATACAAGTTGTAAAACCGCAAACAGGTTATTCAAGAGAGGAGGAATTGCTATACAACAGCAGCAGCGAGCGGTTTAATCTAGTTGCAAAGAAACTAAGGTCTTTGAGGAAAACTTTCCAGGATTTCAATAATGGTCTGTGGGTTGTATGTCCAAATTGGAGTTCAATGCAGCTTATAATAATAATAAGGGTCTTATCTAGCAAAAGATAGTAATTTCTTAAAAAAAAAAAAAAAAAAAGTATTGCGACACGCAAAGATGTGGAAAGGATTACGTAATGTGTGAAGATGCGCATCACAGAGATAGAGCAAGCACAGCTTTTTTTTTTTCAAGAAAATGACCGATTGTTTAACTAGAAAAGACCCTTATTCCTCAGCTGTAGAGCCTTTTGAAGCTGCATTGAAACTGCATTTTGGACCTTCCAATCATTTGCCGCCATTGAAGTTCAAACATTTCAAAGAAAGACATGAACTACTTGCGTGACATGAGTAAATTATCAGGAGATTTTTATTCTGGAAGTGAACTTGCCCTTAATAATGATAAATCAGTTCAGATGAATTATTTGTTTATTCAGCTGAGTTTACAGCAGCAGTATTTATGGAAATTAATATTGCATTATTAGTGAATTATTAATAGCAGTATGCATAGCAAACAAATAATGTTTTTAGCAACAGCAGCAGTTGCTGGAAGTTCAGCGACTAAGCATGGATGGTACGTGAACTCTTCAATATGCCATGCTATAAAAGCTCACTAAAGATTGGAAACCATTTTAGGGTCATTCCGTGTCAACTCAACCAGAGGTCCCTGGCTCTAATTTTTGATTTTGCTAATATTTATTCTGAAATATAGACATCTATAGTGATGAAAGCCAGAATATTGAATGTCATGGATGAATATTTACTGAGTTGTCCACTATTTTGTGGAGGGAGGTCAATGGTGAGCAATCAAAAATGGGGAAACAGCACTTTTCAAGTTTTTCTCCAAAGTTTTGCATGCATGTAACTCAAGAAGTATAAAAGATATCTCAATGCTCTTTTAGATATTGGGTCTTAACAAAATTTCCTTTGTCCCCTTTATTTTTAACGCCCTATGAGAGTCGATTCTAAAGTTATTGAAATTTAAATGTGGCTTCAGGAGGAAAAAATATGATACTACTTTTGTTTTAAAAAGGAAAAAATAATGTTAAAACTAGAGATGTATCTTGTTTCTTTCTGTCAAAACAACAGCATTGAACATACCAGTCTGAACGCCATAAATATTCTTTTTACAAAGTTTGCATGCCTTTAATTCAAGAAGTATTACAGATATTGCAAAATGATTTTAGATTCTGGTTGTTAGTAAACTTTTCTTTTGGAATCTTAATTTTTAAGCCCCTACATCATTCAGTTCCAGAGATATGGGGATCTCAAAGAGGCTCCATGTCCAGATTGTTGAGTGTTACCCTTTTTCAAGTGGTTGAAAACCAAATGTTGGTCACTTTGTATACAGTGGATACTTATTTAAAGATCATGTTTGAAGAAGAAATAATGTTGAAATTAGAATTGTTTCTTGTTTCCCTCTAAACATAAAGAGGACAAATAGGAGGTTTATTAAGACCAAATATCTAAAAGGGCATTCTATCAAATATCTTTAATACTTCTTGAGTGACAGACATGCAAACTTTGGAGAAAAACTTGAAAAGTGCTGTTTTCGCCGTTTTTGAATGGTCACCATTGGCACATAATGCAACAAGGATTGCTAAAATCAACAGATTTTACTAATAGCTACTGATCTCTGTGTAAAAATAAGATAATGATGCTGACAACTTTCCCCTGTAACTTGACTCTAAATCTATGGTGAAAATTGCCATTTTGACCTCCCTCTACAAAATAGTGGATTACTCTGTAAATATTCATCCACGACAATTAATATTTAGGCTTTCATCACTATACATGTCTATCTTTCCTCAGAAAATATATTAGCAAAATCAAAAATTTGAGCTGGGGAAGTTTTTTAAATTTGGTTGATTTGACACAGAATGACCCTTTAGGGAATTATGTTTATTCTGACATAAATTAAATAACAGTTAAAGAACAGGGGTGTTGCTAGGATTGGGAGAGATAACGGGCTTAGAACCAAAAAAAGCCCATAATTTATTTAAAAAAAAAACATTTATTTCATACTAAGTAAAATTTGAATCCATTAACATATTTATTAACATATCACTTATACAGGCTTATGCAATTATAACTGAACTTAATTTTAAGTATTTTGTTATTGCACAATGTACATTTCTAATTCTATAATATTATGCATAATATTGCTAATAAGGATTGTATGGTCTCTGTATAATATTGATTTTAAATGCAATATATTTAAAGGGGTGATGACATAAGAAACCAAATTTCCTTTGATTTTTTTTAGGGTTTTGTATAGTGATGAAAGGCAAAATATTAAATGTCATGGATGAGTAATTACTGAGTAGACCGCTGTTTTGTAGAACGGAGTCAAAATGGCAACTTCAGATTCAGAGCCAAATTAGAGGAGGGTAAAAGTTACTTCAGAAAAATTGCAGCTTCCTAAATGTAATTAAGTAACATAATTAGTAACTTTTCCAGGGAGTAACGCAATACTGTAATGCATTACTTTCCTCAAAAAGTAACTAAGTAACAGAATTATTTACTTTTTCAGGGAGAAACACAACATTGTAACACATTACTTTTCATAAAAAGTATCTAAGTAACGTAATTAGTTACTTTTTCAGGGATTAACGCAATATTGTAACACATCACTTTTCATAAAAAGTAACCAAGTAACGTAATTAGTTACTTTTTCAGGGAGAAACAGAATTTTAAAAGTAACTTTTCCCCCACTTATTAATGGCACTCAGATTGATATGTTCAAAGCAGTGGTCTTAACAGAAGGAAAAAAGATGTCTAGATGTTCTTCAGACATTCGTCTTTAAAAAAGAAAAAGATTCATATTTTTGCAAACTGACCCACATTTGGTTTTTGACCGCTGAAAATGTGTACTTCTTAACAACTTACTCCTGGAGTCATATTAAAAATTCCAGTATCTCTGGAACCAAACCATATAGGGCCTTAAAATGCCAGAAGGAAAGTTTAAGTCCCAATATCCACTACTTGAGTGAGAGAAAAAAACAAACAAAAAAAAAAAAAACCAGAAAAACTTAAAGTGCTGTTTTTGGGGATCACCATTGGTACATAATGCAACAAAGATGGCTAAAGTCAACAGATTTTACTACCAGACCTACCAATATTAGTGTAAAAATAACATCATGATGCTTCCATCGTTCTGAAGTCATTTTCACCCCCCTGTAATTTGGCTCAGAATCTCAGGAGAAAATCGCCATTTTGCCCCCCCCTCTACAAAATAGTGGATTACTCCATAAATATTCATCCACAACATTTACTATTTTGGCTTTGATCACTGTACATGTGCATCTTTCTTTAGAAAAAATATTAGCAAGATCAAAAATGTAAAAACTTTTTCTGGGAGAAACGCAATATTGTAACGCATGACTTTTCATAAAAATTAACTAAGTAACGTAATTAGTTACTTTTTCAGGGAGTAACACAATATTGTAACACTCTAATTTTCATTAAAAGTAACTATTTTAACCTAATGTTAAAATAGTGGATTACTTCATAAATATTCATCCACAACATTTACTGTTTTGGCTTTGATCACTGGACATGTATATCTTTCTTTAGAAAAAATATTAACAAGATCAAAAATGTGCCATCATTGCATCGTTGTCACACCCCACAGGTTTTCAGTCGTCGTGCGGCGCGTGGGTCTGAAGAAGTAGTCGTTTACAATAAGATAGCGATGCCACGCAGATGCGCCGTTCCTGGCTGTGGAAAAACAACATGTTTGAATACGCTGCCGAAGGATCCGGACGTTAAGGAAAAATGGATTGAGTTTATTTTTAGCAAACGTCCCAGTCACGTCAGTGTTAATGCACACGTGTGTTCGGTACATTTCACCGATGACTGTTTTGAGAACAAGTTGCAGTACGATGCTGGCTTTGCCAGAACACTTTCGCTCAAAAGTCAGGCCGTGCCAACTATTCTGGACCCAGCAACGCCGCTGTCAGCCGTAAGTAATGCTTTTCAGATTAAAACCTCTTTTAAAATGGCAATTGCAGTTTAATAATTAAACTTGGTTTATTTGCACATTGCTTTCAGAGTGCATCATATTCAGGCCCAGTCTTTAAAGATGTAGGCTGTCAAACCGACAAACCCACGCAGAAATGTGTGGCTACACAGCTGTCATTTCAAATCATGAGACCTAAGTACCGCAGCAAAGGTGTTATTTATTGCATCATACCTTGTGTCTTCATAATTGTATTTGTAAGAAACTTAAGCTTTATTGCCTAAAATGATAATAGAATTATACTATTATTATCATAATGTTTTCATAAATAAAATATTTATTGTAGTACTGCAATGACAATTTCTAGAAGAAAACATTGCATTGTATTTTCTAACTTTACAGAAACACAGACAAAGCAGTCAACAAAGCTTTTTACTTCAATGCTTTTAAAAGATGAAAGGCCTGCCAAAAGGCGTCGCTGTGAATTGGAGGAGGGTGAAGAAGGCGTGTCTTTTGGAGACGTAAAATGCGACTCTTCTCAGTCTGTTCCCAGTGTGACAGGACCATCAAAGCATTCGTAAGTGTTTGTCTTTACTATGTTAAGTTTAGCATACATTCATGGGCTCTGTGCTGAATGTAGAACTGGCTTGTCAAAGTCATAATGTACACATGGTAACATGCTAACAACTTGCTAATCATGCTAACAACGTGTTAATCATTTTAGAAACATGCTAGTAACATGTTAATAATGGCAAAATGCCAATCATGTTAGAAGCTAATCATGCTAGTAACATGCTAGAAACATGTTAATCATTTGAGCAAAATGCTAGCAACTTGCTTGTAACATGTTAATCATGCTAGCAACATGCTAATCATGTTAGAAACATGTTATCAACTTGCTAATCATGCTAGAAACATATTAGTCATGCCAGAATCATGCTAACAACATATTAATCCATTTTAGAAATATGCTAGCAACTTACTTGTAACATGTTAATCATGCCAGGATCATGTTAGCAATATGCTAATCATGCTAGCAACATGCTAACAACTTGTTAACCATGCTAACAACATGTTAATCATTTTAGAAACATGATAGCAATGTGCTAGTAGCATGTTAATCATGCCAGAATCATGTTAACAACATGAAAGGAGCTAATCATGTTAGCAACATGCTAACAACTAGGGCTGTACTAGAATAGTCGAATATTCGTTCGGTGGGTTGGCATTCGATTTTCAATTCTGAGATTCAAATCTTCTTCTTTTTTTTTTTTTTATTTCCCCCCGCGAACAGTTCTCATTCGCGCTTGAATGGCCCATTAGTGAACGGGAGGGGGAGAGCTGTCAGCAAGCCACGGAGAAAAGAGTGTACTAGTGTCACTATAGTTTGCAACCTGGTTGTGATTTATTTTAAAGTTTGAAATATAAAGAAATATTTTTGTTAATTGAAATGTGAGCTGTCTAGCCTGCCTAACAGAGCATGTGAGCGGAGATGCATGCCGTTTTCAACCGAAGCCTCGTAGACACACTGCCTGCCTGGCGGACGTGGAGCGGGTTTGTTACGTGACTGCTGCCGAAAAAATCCGCTTCTCTTCTATTCTGTCGCGGTTGCGGTGTGGTTGGACCGCACCTGATATAAGCGCGTATTCCGCAGACAGTGTGGCTGCTCTAATCTGTTAACAAAGGCGCAGAAAGAAAAATCAACACGCAGCCTATATCCTATATAGAACTCACAGCCACAGTTATAAAGCCTAGATGTTATATAGCCTAATTTGCGCGCATTGGGGAATCGCTCTATAGTATTAAAATTGCTTTTCAATGCGCGTGCGCGTTTTAATTTCGGTTTCGTTTTAACTATCGCGTAAAACCCTTGGCGGCATGAACGTGCATTCTAAGCGTGTCTACAGGTTTTGTTATAATGAGAGGATTAATTAGCTTGCAGAACTCAGGACTGAACAAAAAATCCGGCGTTTTGAGCGGTGAGTGGATTCTGACTGATCAACGCAAACACAGATGGAGTGTGGCGTGAGGCGGCTGCTGTTTACTTTCATTTTGTTAATGTTTATTTTGTTATTAAAATACGTTTGCAGTTTCCCGTATCCTTCCCAGAGTCTTGGAACTTTGTCACATACATATACCGTTATACATCTTCCGGAAATCATCCTGGCGATTTTTTTTAAGTCCCTCGACCCACCCGATGCGACCCAGGGTTTTAAAACCACTGCCCTAGACTCGTTGTGTGAGCATATTGGAGCGGAGTTCCCTTGGGTCTGCAGCAACACATTCGTGACGCGTGAAGTCGTTTGGATGAACGATTCCCGACATAATACAAGTGCAATCAGACAACACAGAGATTTCTGCCTTTATTATATGCTTAGCCCCTCCCACTGAAGCTTCGAATATTCGATATTGATTACCACCGAAGCTTCGAAGCACAAAAAATGGTATTCGAACCAGCCCTACTAACAACTTGTTAATCATGCTAGGAACATGCTAGCAACTTGTTAATCATGCTAGGAACATGCTAGCAACTTGTTAATCATGCTAGGAACATGCTAGCAACTTGTTAATCATGCTAGGAACATGCTAGCAACTTGTTAATCATGCTAGGAACATGCTAGCAACTTGTTAGTAACATGTTAATCATGTCAGAATCATGCTAGCAACATGCTAATCATGTTTAAAAACATGTTATCAACTTGTTAGTAACATGCTAATCATGTTAGCAACATGCTAACAACTCGTTAATCATGTTAGAAGCTAATCATGCTAATATGTTACAAACTTGCTAATTTTCTAAAAAAAAAACGTTAACAACATGCTAATCATGCTAATAACATTTTAGAAACATGGTAGCAATGTGCTAGTAGCATGTTAATCATGCCAGAGTCATGTTAACGACATGCTAGAAGATAACCATGCTAGCAAAATGCTAACAACTTGTTAATCATGCCAGAATCATGCTAGCAACATGCTAATCGTGTTAAAAAACGTCATCAACTTGTTAGTAACATGCTAACAACTTGCTGATCATGTCAGAAGATAATCATGCTAATAACATGCTACTAACTTGCTAAAAATTCTAGAAACATGCTAACAACGTGCTTATCATGCTAGCAGCATGCTAGTAACTTGTTAATCATGTTTATCTATCTGTCTGTAATCTGACTGTATTGTCTTCAGAACATTCATGCTTTAAGCTATTTCAGACTGAAAACTATCAAGCATAAAACTTTTTAAATCTTTTTGCTCAGGCTTTCTCAAACCAACTTAAAGGTTGTTTTGACGAACTTTTTCTTTTCCTCTTGTAACAGCATGTACACATCCAAAGCCTCTCATGAAGACGCAAAATGTATAGTGTTTGAAACTGTCTCCTTGAACTGTTTGAGACGTGTCCAGTGTGTTAATCATGCTGGTAACATGCTAGAAACATAACAACTTGCTAGTAACATAGCCATGCCAGAATTATGTTAGCAACAGTTTAGAAGCTAATCATGTTAGCAACATGCTAATCATTTTAGAAACATGCTAGAAACATGTTAATCATGGCAGAATCATGCTAGCAACATGCCGATCATGTTAGAGGCTAATCATGCTAACAACATGCTAATCATGCTAGCAACATGCTAACAACTTGTCAGTCATGCTGGTAACATGCTAATAATGCTAACAACGTGCTAATCATGTTAGAAACATGTTAGTAACATGCTAACAACTTGCTAATTGTGTTAGAAGCTAATCATACTAATAACATGCTAGTAACTTGCTAATCATTCTAGACAGGTTAATCATTTTAGAAACATGTTAACAACATGATAACAACTTGTTAATCATGCTAGCAGCTTGTTAGTAACATGGCAGAATCATGCTAGCAACATGCTAATCATTCTAGAAACATGCTAACAACATACTAATCATGTTAGCAGCATGCTAGTAACTTGTTAATCATGCTAATCTGTCTGTAATCTGACTGTATTGTCTTCAAAACATTCATGCTTTCAGCTATTTCAGACTGAAAACTATCAAACTTAACTTTCTGTTCAGGCTTTCTCAAGCCAACTTGAAGTTTGTCTTGACAAACTTTTTCGTTTTCTCTTGTAACAGCATGTACACATCCAAAGCCTCTCATGAAGACACAAAATATATAGTGTTTGAAAACTGTCTCCTTGAACTGTTTGAGACGTGTCCAGTGTGTTCAAGAGCCTGCGATATTCATCCTCATGCCAATGGAACCTTTGTGGCCATTGATCAATTTTGCCCGCACTGTGAGTACTTCAGACACTGGAAGAGCCAACCCTGCGTCGGCAGCACCCCTGTGGGCAACCTCCAGCTGTCTGCATCCCTGTACTTCACTGGAGCTTCATATTTCCAGATAAGAAAGGTACGTGGGGTGTAGTTTTTCCTGTTTAAAATACAGTATTTTAAGTGGATCAAAAAAGTGTTGGTTTTAGGACAACTTTGATGAAAGGTTTGATCCACTTTAAATGTTGACTACTTAATGCACTGAATAGTGTTGTTGTTTTTTTAAGGTATTTGAGTCGATGCATTTGAAGATGCTCAAATACAGAACCTTCAGAAGGCATGCCAGCATGTACCTGGAGCCACTAATAATATATAAGTGGAAGAAGGAGCAGGAGGATTTAGTGAAGGATCTCTGTGAGGTGGACAAGGTTATAATTGGTGGCGATATGAGAGCCGATTGGACAGGTAAAGAGTCATGCTTGGTGATGCACAAGTTCTTCTGCAGTGTCAACAAATTGAACAAAATTATAAACGCACCACTTTTGTTTTTCCCCCATTGAACTCAAAGATCTAAGACTTCTTCTATGTACACAAAAGGCCTATTTCTCTCAAATATTGTTCATAAATCTGTTTAAATCTGTGTTGGTGAGCACTTCTCCTTTGCCGAGATAATCCATCCACCTCACAGGTGCGGCATATCAAGATGCTGATTAGACAGGTGTGCCTTAGGCTGGCCACAACAAAAGGACACTCTAAAATGTGCGGAAACATAAGTGTTGCGTGTGTAATTTGTTCATGTGTGAAAAGTTTGAGAAAACATTTGTTGCTATTTGACATTTTAGGCCATTCAGCAAAGTATGGAAGCTACACCACGATGGATCTTCAAAACAATCTCATAATAGACATCCAGCTAGTGCAAGTGAGAAAATGCATAAATCACATCATGCCAATGTCTGAAAAAAGTAAAAAAAATTATAATTGCATTATAAATTACAATTGTAGTTTATATGTGACCCTGAAGGAACAAATCAGTCTTAAGTCGCATGAGTAAATTTGTAGCAATAGGACAAAATACTTTGTATGGGTCAAAATGGATTTTTTTTTTTTAGGCCAAAAACATTAGGATATTAAGTAAAGATCATGTTCCATATAGATTTCATACTTTATATCAAACTTATTTTTTGATTAGTGATATGCATCGCTAAGAACTTACTTTGGACAACTTTAAAGGCAACTTTATCAGTATTTAGATTTTTTTTGTTTGCACCCTCAGATTCCAGATTTTCAAATAGTTGTATCTCGGCCAAATATTGTCCTATCCTAACAAACCATACATCAATGGAAAGCTGATTTTAATAAATGCATTATTACCTCAGTTTCAAAAAATGTCCACTTATGACTGGTTTAGTGATCCAGGGTCACACAATTTAAGTCAACTTAAAATAATTTGTTACCCTGCTGCCTTAAAGTTTGAAGTTCAGTCAACTCGAAAACAGTTAATTCAACTTAAAATCTTACATTTTACTAAGTGACAACTGAGATATTTGAGTTGATTCAACTTAACATTGCAGCCGAGTAACAAACACAGCTGTTAAGTTTAACGATTTTTTAGTTTAGTCAACTCGAATATCGAAGTTGTCTCTTCGTGCTAAACATTTCAACTTAAACTTATTTGAGTTGATTAAACTTCAAATTTTAAGTAGTACTAAGTGACAACTTAGATATTCGAGTTGACTAAACTAAAAAATCGTTAAACTTAACAGCTGTGTTTGTTACTCGGCTGCCTTAAAATGTTAAGTTGAATCAACTCTAATATCCAAGTTGTCACTTAGTAAAATGTAACATTTTTAGTTGATTTTTCGAGTTGACTGAACTTCAAATTTTAAGGCAGCCAGGTGACAAAGTATAAGTTTAAGTTGACTCAACAAATAGTTTTTTACAGTGTACAAAGCAGTAGTCCTTTATGATTAAAGTCTTAAAGCAATGAAATACCTGACTTTCACTGATCTGATAAAAAAAAAATTTCCAGAGTAATGAGGTTGGTGGTAGCTGCCACATGGAGAAAGAGGGGTTAAAAAGAAGCCTGGATTGGCTGGAGGCACGTGGTGTGAGGCTAGACTGCATTGTGACAGACCGACATCCACAGATTCAAAAGTTTCTGAAAGAGCGAAACGTCACGCAGTACTATGATATCTGGCATTTGGAGAAAGGTACGTTTGTGCTTTCTTATGGTCGTAAGTGTACTTTGTAAAGATTTTGACAAACGTATCACGTTAATAAATCATGACTTTTTTTTCCCCTCATTACATAAACAATACTTACCAATGATTAGGGTTGTCAAAGAAGTTAGAGCAAATTGCCAAAGACAAGGACTGTTCAGTAGTGAAAAAGTGGCAGCACACCATAAGAAACTATCTCTACTGGACTGCAGCATCCTCCACTTCAGGACCAGAGAAAGTAGCTAAGTGGAAGTCCCTCGTCAATCACATTCAGGATGTTCACATCCATGATGACCCTTCATACCCAAAATGTGAACATCCACATTGTGAGTCAAAGGACAGCAACAAATGGTTCAAACCTGGTGAGTGCATAATATTTTAATATATCAAAGTGGCTGACTGTTCTTCTGTGTGTCACATAAATTCATACAAACTACTGTTCCAGGTACAAAAGCACTTTATAAAGTCGAGAAGCTGCTGACTAACAAGAGAGTCCTCAAAGACGTGGCAAAGCTCAGCCCTCACTACCAGACCTCGTCCTTGGAAGCCTTTCACAGCGTTATTTCACGCTTTACCCCCAAAAGTGTGTCATTTCCTTTTATTGGAATGCTGTGCAGGTATACTATGTAAAGTTTTAACAAACTCTAAAATCCTATTATTTCCAGGGTTCCCACGGGTCGTGGAATTTCTGGAATATCATGGAATTTTAAAAGGTCTATTCCAGACATTGAAAGTCAGGGAATTTCATATTTTTTTGGTCCAAGTCATGGAATATTTTTGTTTGTTGCTTTAAATTTTAGTTTCTATATATCAAAATGTAATTTTTCTATACAGTTTTTATCGCATTGATTCACACGTTTTGCCTGTTTTTATGATTTTATTCTCTTTCTGCTCGTCAACTGGCAATCACTTTAAATCAAATATTAATATCTAAGGCAAACATGCCAGAAAAATGTAAATTTCAAGAGCTTTGGCTACAAAATGACCACTTCAAGGGCTGGGTGTGAAAAGTAGATGATAGAAACACAAAAACTAAATGTGAAGAAAAAAAAACCCTGAATGATTAACTTGATTACAAACAGAAAATCCTTCAGAATGTTTAACCATAAAATAATTTTTGTAGAAATAATACAGAAAAAGCCACTAAAAAGAAGACGTTTCCGCCACTGAATGAAAAAATAAAAGGTTATTGTGATCTCACACTTCTGACTTTATTCTCACATATATCTCCCCAGAATCGTGAGATATAAACTCTAGTAATAAAAAACTTGCTAGTAATAAAGTCTAAATTGTGAGATATAAACTTGCAATTCTAAGAAATAGTCATAATTGTGAGATAAAAAATCGCAGTTGTGAGTTATAAAGTCATAATTGTGAGATATAAACTTGCAATTCTGAGAAATAGTCAGAATTGAGAGAGAAAGTCACAATTGCGAGTTATAAAGTCATAATTGTGAGATATAAACTAGCAATTCTGAGAAATAGTCAGAATTGTGAGTTATAAAGTCACAATTGTGAGATATAAACTAGCAATTCTGAGAAATAGTCAGAATTGTGAGATAAAAAATCGGGATCGCGAGTTATAAAGTCATAATTGTGAGATATAAACTCACAATTCTGAGAAATAAAGTGAGAATTGTGAGATAAAAAGTCGCAATTGCGAGTCATAAAGTCAGAATTGTTAGGTAGAAACTTGCAATTCTTAGAAATAAAGTCAGAATTGGGAGAAAAAGTCGCTATTGCGAGTTATAAATTCAATTGTGTGACATAAACTCGCGATTCTGTAAACATATCAGTATTTTTTTTCTCCTCAGAAATGACTTTATATCTCACAGTTCCGAGAAAAAAAGTCAGAATCGCAAGATGCAAACTCGCAATTGCAAGAAAAAAGTCAGAATTGTGAGTTTTATCTTTATCTTTTTTTATTTAGTGGCAGAAATGGGCTTCCATAGTTTTGTACTAAAAACGCCTGTAAACAAGTAAATAAAGCATGCAAATGGATCATGGAAATTCAGCTTTTTAGTCAGCGAAAGTCAGGGAATTTGAAATGGGAAATTTGAAAGCGTACAACTAATTTGAAACATAGTTATAACATTACTTCATAAGACGGATTTGTCATTTCTTGTTGTTTATAACTTTTCTTGATAAATTAGCAACACTGTGTCTCTTCTACTTTTAAATAACTACACGTTTTTCCTGTTGTCTTAGGTTGTATTTAGCAGGCATGCATTTCAATGAAAATTCAAACAGTCCAAAGGCTAAAACATCATCTGGAAAGCCAATGTACAGACTTCTGTTCTCCAAGGCTAAAAAAGGGCCACATAGGACAAAACCACTAACATCTAACCCAACATACTGTAAGTGTGAATAGATATTTCAATGAGTGTTTTTAAAAACAAAGACTAAATACATTACATGCAAAGAATTAATGGTATTGCAATGATTTTTTCCAGGCTACGTCTACAATCTAATGACACTGCTTTTTGAAAAGGTTCTCCCTGATCCCTTTCCCTACATGGAAGAGCTGCATAAAGTAACAGTGCCTCACAGTCTATGCGCAGAGTATGATAGACCTTCATTGGAGCAGGCCATTTCTGTTTGAATCCAGTGTAGCTGCCTTCCGCAGCTGGGAATTTTTGGTGTAAACCAGAGATGGTCACTCGAGTTAGTGAGCTATTAAATGACTCGGACTCGTGACCAAAGACTCGAGACTTGACTCAAACTCCAGGTTAAAAACTTGTGAACATTTCTGTAAACAGGACAACGCAAGATGGTATTACAACCCTGACCTTTAAAACCTTGACAAAGCAGCTATAAGCCTGATGGAAAAAGACATTTAAAATCAAGCATTTGTGACCCTGGAGCACAAAACCAGTCTTAAGTCGCTGGGGTATATTTGTTTCAATAGCCAAAAATACATTGTATGTGTCAAAATTATTGATTTTTCTTTTATGCCAAAAATCATTAGGATATTAAGTAAAGATCATGTTCCATGAAGATACCTTGTAAATTTTCTACCATAAATATATCAAAACTTAATTTTCGATTAGTAATATGCATTGCTAAGGACTTAATTTGGACAACTTTAAAGGCAATTTTCTCAAATGTTATCTTATATTAACAAACCATACATCAATGGAAACCAGATGATGTATAAATCTCAATTTTGAAAAGTTTACACTTATGACTGGTTTTGTGGTCCAGTTTTCGGAAATGACTATTGAAATAACTATTGTTATTTTAATGTAAACTTTGTTACATTAAATATGTATTTTTCATATTAACATGCTTGTCTTTGTATTATTTATTAAGACCCAGGTGTTTATCACATTTGTGTAGCTTTACAAAAATAGTTTTCTTACTGGATTAACCCTCTGAGTCTGAAAGGACTATAATCTGCCCTGTAAATGGGATGTGCATTCTGTAACGAATACAAATTCAGGCAAATCCCGGGTGATGAATCGTACAGGTATAGGTGTGACTGGTGCCTAGTTAAAGCAGAAGTTCACTTCCAGAAAATATATATAATTTACTCACCCTCTTGTCATCCAAGATGTTCATGTCTTTCTTTCTTACATCATGAAGTAATTCTGTTTTTTCAGACAAATATTTTAGGATTACTCTCCATATAGTGGACTTCTATGGTGCCCGTGAATTTGAAAGAGAAAGTAGTGTAATTTGGCACACAGACAGAGGACAGTCTCAACATTAACCATAGCAAATTTAGAGTCTCCAACTCAAACTCTCTAGCGCCACCACTTGTCCAAAATTTCACTCATGTTTAAGCTAATAACTTTTGAACCGTAAGGCACAAAATCAAAATGTTTTTTCCTATGAATCCTTGGCTCATGCCGAATCGAATGAAATGAAATCGTAAGGTTTCGTGTTTTTTTTTCTTTCTGTTTTTAATTGTTTTCGAACTCGTCCTAGACGGTTTGTCTGATTTTCACCAAAATTGGCTCAGATCATCTTTAGACCATGCTGGCAAAAATGTATGGAATTCAAGTTGATAAGTCAAACTATTTTCGAATAACGCATGAACGAATTCTGCGAAAGGCACGCAAAAATGGATGTGAGGCTATATCTCCGCAACAGTTTGCCGCATTGAGATCAAACCTTTTGTGTGTTATAACAAACATGACCTGAGGCTACCTGCAGTGTTTCGGCACAGTGCCCTCTTGTGGTCAGGAGATATGAAAAATGGCTATTTTAGCTTCTAACTTCTAAATGGTTTAGTCAAAAATCACAAAACTCTTTAGATTCGGTGCATCATGCCGAGTCGAATGATGAAATTCGGAAACATAGCGTGCCGGCTATAGACTAATGCCCAATTGCCAAAGTTTTCATAGTAAGTGGCAAAAAAATGCAAACAAATCAGCCATTGGTCATTTTTTCTCTTCTCATAAATAAAAATGTGTATAACTCCAAAACTAAATGAGACATTTTCACCAAATTTGGCACACATATGTATGGGTGCACACTAAAGACACATAAAGAATTTGGTGGGATTGCGCCTCTTGGTGGCGCTATAATTGAACAAAATATGATATTACCATTGACTACAATGGAGTATTATGATATAAAATGCTACATTTTTACCAATGCATTGGTTTACCATTACAAAACGTATTGAGACAGTGCCACCTTGTGGTCAAAAGTGATAACCAATTAAATCGTATTACTAGTGGTGGTTTTCATGATTTTTCACCCATTTGGACTAAAATTACCTTAAAATGGCTTTAATTACTCATTGCTGCAGTTGGTCTGATGCTTCCCTTGCCTAGTGCTTGGATGTAATTGCTGCTTGCAGCTATATTATATTTTAGAGTGTTTTTGTGTTTGTTTACTCAGGTCATTTATTTATGTCTATTAACTCACTCTGACTGACTCCCTTACTAGTGCGCTGACTACTGAATTAGGGAGCTGATTGAAACAAACCCAGAGATTTAGTATGCACTATTCTTCTCATCTTAAACACACAGAAAAACTCCTGGTGAAGCGACTGAGATCCATGTGATACTCATAAAAAATGGCGTTGATCAAAGTGGAGAGTGAAGACATGAGGATTGAAGATGCTTTCAGAGTAAAACACGAAGATGCTGAGGAACAACAAGCAAATATGCCGTTTATTAAAGTGGAGAGTGAAGACGTGAAGATTGAAGAAGCTTTCAGAGTTGAACATGAACATTCTGAGGAACAACAAACAAAGATGGCGTTTATCAAAGAGGAGAATGAAGACACGAAGATTGAAGAATCATTCATAGTCAAGCAGGAAAATGCAGAGGAACAAATAGAGATGGTGTTTATTAAAGATGAGAGTGAAGATATGAGGATTGAAGAAGCTTTCCAAGTCAAACAAGATACAGAGGAACAAACAGGTTGGTTTCATTTTCAGTCTTTCTTTGGTCATTCTGCATCATGCATCTCTTTATCCCTATTATTTGCTTTATTCATAATAATGGGAATTTGCTCTAGTGTATTGTAAAAAATTGTGTCATTGCATTATCAATTTAAGCCAGAATCAGACACAAACTTGTACTTGTTTAAAACACTACAAAGCTATAATCGAAGAATAGTTTACACTGATTACAAAAAGACCAACAAACACAAACATTCAAATTTTGCTGGTGGGATTTAAAAGATCATTTACTTCAAACTAAGTATAGTTGAAATCTTAACATATTTACTGATATATTACTCGAAACTTACTGACATTAAAATTATAATTAAACTTTATTTGGAGTACTACATGTGCACAATGCATGTTTCTTAATACTAAGTCTAAAATGTGTTTTAATGTCACTATTGCTGAGGATTGTGTGATCTTTGAATAATAAAGGTCTTTAAATGCAAGATAATTAAAGTGTACCACTTTAGCACAATCGAATATATTTCAGCTCATCTTTAGTTGGACTTCAGCACTATGCTTCCAATTTAGCACACTTTTATACCAGTTTAGTAAATATAAGCTACTAAATGTATAATTGCAGGATATTTTATTAGGAACCTTAATATGTAAACTTATTTGTAACATTAAATACATTTATTTCAAATACATTTTAGTATATTTATTTCTTACTTGGGTAACCTATGTAAGCCGAGATTTTAAAAAAGGCTTTAAAAGTAGGCTATACTGTTAACTATTGCGTAGCATACTGTGATGTATAGGGTTACATTTTATGTCACCTTTGCATGATATGAGTGCATTTATCTAATTTTGATAAAATAATATGCTACAGCATTTAGACTATTACTTTCTGTCAGCGAATTGTGATTCTGATATAGTAACAAATTAAACTTTCATGCATGTGATTGACAGATAAACCTTGCGCACTTATTTTAAGGTTGTTGTTAATGCTGTGGTTATTTTAACCGCTTCATACATTGTTTAACGACATTAAGTTAAAGGTCATACATCATTAAATGGAAATGTGCGTATGCTTTTAGACACTTACATTTTTGCTCCGTCCAAATGTGCAGATTTCAACTGCTCAATGGTATGAGTGAAAGCCACAGAAAAAAATACAGAAAAGTAAAATTAAACTACTTCATTCTAGAAGTACTAGCCACAAGTACTTAGGAGAGAAAACCTAAGGCGGTAAATGAAGCGCGTGAGGGAACAAACAATGCTGTTCAAGGTCTCCATTAATTTGTGCTTGTAGTAAATAAATGTGTATATATTTTAAAGCACGGAATCAATATAGAAATCACGATTCATTGGATTCTTTGTGTTGATGAGTGTGAATCGTTGCACACCTAATTTTGTACTGTTGTCTGAGCATTTTATACTATGACATTCTCATGGTTTGTACATTCAAAAACATCAAAATCAATAAGTAATAGGCTATTTTCTACCCCAACATAACTTTCCCAACACTGTATATACAGTGATGGGGAAAGTTACTTTTAAAAGTAATGCATTACAATATTGTATTACTCCCTAAAAAAATTAACTATGTTACTTAGTTACTATTTATGGAAAGTAATGCATTAAAATATTGTGTTACTCCCTAAAAATGCAACTAATTATGTTACTTAGTTATTATTTCTGTAAAGTAACACGTTACAATATTGCGTTACTCCCTAAAAACCTAACTAATTACGTTACTTAGTTACTATTTATGGAAAGTAATGTGCTACAATATTGCGTTACTCCCAAAAAACGCAACTAATTACGTTACTTAGTTACTCCCTAAAAATGTAACAAATTATGTTAATTAGTTACTTTTTATGAAAAGTAATGCATTACAATATTGGATTACTCCCTAAAAAGGAACTAATTATGTTACTTAGTTACTTTTTATGGGAAGTAATGCGTTACAATATTGCGTTACTCCCTAAAAACTTAACTAATTACATTAATTAGTTACTTTTTATGGAAAGTAATGCGTTACATTACTTTTGCGTTACTTTTTAAATCTGGGCAGGGCTTGCTTGTTTGTTTTTAATATAAAAAGTTAGATTTTTAGCAAATCTAAAAGCCCTTTCACACCAAAAAGGGAAATGAATAAGCCTATAGCTGAAGGAAAAGTAAATTCACTTTTTATCAATGAGGAAAAATGAAGCACAAATGTTAGTTTACAAGAAACACTCAGTTTTTATGGGTGGGCTGCATTGATGTAAATGCCCACTGCTATGACTGGATAACAGTTTTGCATAGTACACTAACTTTCGACTCCCCCGTCAGTACACATGGGGAACTGTTTTGAAAACTCCCGCTTTGGAGAAATGACAACCGGAGTGTTTCAACCATATATGTTCGAGCCAGAGTCTGATCCTGAATTTCAAGATGATGAACTGACTACACCTCAAATACCAAGGATGCTCCAGCCTGTGACAGAATGGTAAGTCCTTTCATAGTTAATAATGTTTATTTCTTTTTTTTTTTAAGATTTATTTTTTTTTGGCTTTTATTATTATAGGACAGATCAGTAAGGACAGGAAGCGAAGTGGAGAGAGAGAAGGGGGTAGGGTCGGGAAAGGTCCTCGAGCCGGGAATCAAACTCGGGACGCCCGTTGCGCAACGGCGCTGTATGTCGGCGCACTGCCCACAAGGCTATCGGCGCCGACAATAATGTTTATTTCTAATATATTTGTGAGCTGCTTGTAACTTTTTATTATAATGTAAGCAAAGACATCACAGAAGGTTATTACAGAAAATTCAAATATTTACCAACAATGTGAAACGATTATATTATTATACAACATAAGGTTTTATACATTTTGGCTGTGACAAGCTAATATTATGAACATGTGCTTACTACAGTTATATTATAAAAAAAGCATTGTTTGTCGAGTGTTGGACCTTTATTAATCATTCAACATTTTCAGTAAAGTGAAAAACATTTATGTTGTCAGTTACACACTGCTGTCTTGTAAATAAAATTAAAACAAATCAATTGCTATCGATAATCTGTAGGTGTACCTGTGGAAACTGTGCTGCTATGCCGACAGAAAAAGAAAATGTATGTTGTTTGGAGATCCCTGAGGTAAGTACAAGGCACATATTTTTTTACTTTTGTGTGTGCATATACGTTGCAGGGGGAAATTACTCCCTAAAAAAGTAACTAATTAAGTTACTTGGTTACTTTTTATGGGAAGTAATGCGTTACATTACTTTTGCATTAAGGCTTCTAGGCAGGGCTTGTTTGTATTTAATATAAGTTAGATTTTTTGGCAAATGTAAAGCTATTTCACACCAAAAAGTGAAATAAATAAGCCTAAGGCTAAAGGATTTTAGAGTAGTAGTTTTATTGTGACCAACCTCAGGCACACCTGTGCAATAATCATGCTGTCTAATCAGCATCTTGATATGCCGCACCTGTGAGGTGGATGGATTGTCTCGGCAAAGGAGAAGTGCTCACTAACACAGATTTAGACAGATTTGTGAACAATATTTGAGAGAAATAGGCCTTTTGTGTACATAGAAAAAGTCTTAGACCTTTGGGTTCAGCTCGTGAAAAATGAGGGCAAAAACAGTGTTGTGTTTATACATTTGTTTGGGGTGTGTGTATAATAAAAGTATATTGTTCTTGTTTTTTAGATTGTTAGAAGGATTAACCAGGTACCAGACACACTTACCTGCATGACCCATCACCCAGGCTTTGAACCAGTTTGCTTAAATGTGTATTCACTACAGAATGCACTTAATGTTTACAAAGCTGATTATGGTCCCTTGAGACTCAAAGGAATAGAACAGTAAGATCTATTTCATGTCACAGAAGTCTATGTAATTATTGTGTTTTCAATACAATAGCTATTTTGTAAATTTAAGTAAATGGCACAGACAACAGCAGCTGTAGTTTTTGTATGTTTTTTATTACAAATAAAAAAAAATATTATTTTAATTCACAGTAATAGCACATAATAATGCAATTTCTCTGACTTTGTCAATGTCTTTCACATTAGGCGTTACAGGCGCTTGGCGCAGAGGAGTTTTGTGAGCTGGTGCTGGGGCTATCTGAGCAGGACGATCAGGGTTGTTATCCCGTCTTGCGTCGTCCTGCGTATATGCCAAGAGTTTCCTGATGCTGCAGACAGCTGTGTTGGATTCAGACCTCCTCTCGACTGAACTGCGATACATCCTCCATGGAGGGTCATTCTGGGCTGAGAGTGTTTCAAGGACCTTGATTTTGTGAATCTTCTCCATGTAGGGAAGAGGGTCTGGGATCACCTTTTCAAAAAGGAAGTTCATCAGATTGATGACATAGCCTGTAAAAATATAATTGCACAAGTGACTTTACAATATGTATGGTTTAGATTTTTTAGTTTACTTTTAGTTTACTTAACTGTGAACATCAATAAATTTGTTTAACTTACAGTTTGTTGCCTGTGACTTTAATGGCCGTGTGGGGTATTCTCCCTTTTTGGCTTTGGGAAACAAAAGCCATTGGCTTTCCAGTAGTTTTTTTTTTTACCTGAGGACGATTGGAGTTCTTATTGAAATGCATACCTACCAAATACAGTCTGGAGTAAAAAAATATAGATAAGCAATAAATTACATTCCACCAAAGTATGTAATCTCTTAAAAAGACTATAACATGAGAGTAAATAAGATAAAACTCACTCACTGAAGTTGTGATGACTCTGTGACAATGGAGACAGACTCAGCAGGCTCATTGTTTTCTTAGTGACTGTGGTCCCAGCTGCCTTGGGATCATTGACAAAATCCTCCCATGTAGTTCTGGGCTGATTCCTCACCATTCTCATGATCACTTATCTCACTCCACGAGGTGAGATCTTGTATGGAGCCCCAGACCAAGGGAGATTGACGGTTAATTTGTGTTTCTTCAATTTGTGAATAATCACACCAACTGTTGTCACCTTCTCACCAAGCTGCTTGGTGATGGTCTTGTAGCCCATTCCAGCCTTGTGTAGGTCTACAATCTTGTCCTTGATATCCTTGGACAGCTCTTTGGTCTTGGCCATGGTGGAGAGTTTGGAATCTGATTGATTGATTGATTGCTTCTGTGGACAGGTGTCTTTTATACAGGTAACAAGCTGAGATTAGGAGCACTCACTTTAAGAGAGTACTCCTAATCTCAGCTCCTTATCTGTATAAAAGACATCCGGGAGCCATTCCGGTCGGATCCAATATTGACAGCACAGCATTGCTTTTTAATCTCAGTCTCTCTGCAAATCCGGTGTCAAGCTGTGTCTTGTTTACAAAGAAATCTGCAGTGAAATAAAGCAAAACACCGCTCAATGTTTTACGTGAGTGAGATAGAACTTCATTAAAAATTAAATTTAACCACGCATTTGCATTCTAATATTTGAAACTGAAGAAAGGTTATGCAGTGACTGTGTTCTTCCACAACCAGGCACTGCACAATATTTAGCAATCTTCAGCAACTTGATTCTAAGGTCTAGCATCTGGCCTGGTGTTAGGACATTTTCAGTTCTGAAACTTTCAGGATATTCTTTTAGTTCGATGACCTCTTTTATATCAAAAGCTCGAGGAAAGTTGATTTCTCAGTTCATGACCCCTTTAAGTAAGAATACAGCTATATGACCAAAAAATACTTTGCTAAACATTGAAAGCATATCTAGAATATTAATTAAAAGTTTTAAAGTATGTGATGATCTACTTAAGTATGAATAATATTTAAGTATGAATAATATTTAAAATATTAAATTTAAGTATTGAAAGTAAAAGTAGAAGTGAATGCAAAATGGAAAATGTTTTAGTAAATATTACAAAATGTTTATACACAGTTTGAGTAGCAAGATTGTGTTCAGTGCACTGGACACACACAGTTACTGTAAGTTTCTTCTAGTCTGGGGCCTGGAAGGGAGGAGAGGAGAAGCCTGCCCTCAAGGGGCCACACTCACAGTTTCCAGAACTCCAGGCGGGGGTAAAAGATGGTGCCCCCCCATTTGAAACACCCTTTAAATCTGCTCCACCACCTTGGGGTGGAGTCTCCATTTCTCAGGCCTTGACCCCTGCCGCAACAGGATGTCTGCTTCCTGTTTGAGGTGCCCTGGGATATGAACTGCTCTCAAGGAGAGGAGTTTCCCTTAGGCCCACAAAAGAATCTGGTGTGCCAGCCTATAAAGTGGGTGCAAACGCAGACCTCCCTGGTGGTTGAAGTAAGAGACCACCATGTGTTGTCGGTGCACACCAACACATTATAGCCTATACATTAAAGGTATCATGTTGGACCGAGCAGTAGACAGAATGTGCATCGTGGTTGAATCCCACACCACACCTAGATAAGTGGTTCTCTGTACTAGAAAAAGCACACTTTTCTCTGCGTTCAGTCGCAACCCTAGTATATATAATCTCGATGCTCCGCCATCCACCCAACCAATTGTTGATTTAGGAAAGGAAAGGAAAGGAAAGGAAAGGCTGTGATGTGTGGCCAAGTATGGTGACCCATACTCGGAATTTGTGTTCTGCATTTAACCCATCCAAGTGCACACACACAGTAGTGAACGCACACACCGTGAACATACACCCGGAGCAGCGGGCAGCCATATTGCTATCGCTGCGGCACCCGGGGAGCAGTTTGGGGATTCGGTGCCTTGCTCAAGGGTCTCACCTCAGTCGTGGTATTGAGGGTGAAGAGAGCGCTGATCATTCACCCCACCGACAATCCCTGCCGGACCTGGGACTTGAACTCGCAACCTTTCGGTTACAAGCCCGACTTCCTAACCATTAGGCCATGGCTGCCCCCAAAAAATCTTCATGTCTTGCCTCAGCAGGTCAGGGATTCGAACCCAGGTCTCCAACATCAGGTTTAGCTCTCATACCATGAGCTCTGACTGCTGGACCATCAGCTCTGCACAAATTGAGTATTAATTGAGTATACAGATGCCCTGGAGTTGCAGCAGGGCCAGATCAGCATTCACACACTTGGTGAAAGTGCAGGGTGACAGTGCAAGGCCGAAAGGCAGAACCCTATATTGGTAAGCTTCACCCAGAAAGCTAACCTCAGGAACTTCCTGTGTTGAGGAAGGATGGAAATGTAGAAGCGTGTGTCCTTCAGACCTGTCCTAACAACCCAATCCTCATGTTTGAGTGTCAGCATCCTGAACTTGAGGCCCATAATGATGCGTTCTGCTGACAAAGATCTAGAATAGGATGCAACCTTCCATCCTACTTTACTGGCTGGCTCTCTTTCGAGAGGAGAAACCATGACTTCTACTTCCTGTTCCATGACCAGAGCCTGCTGTAGTAAATAGTAAAATTGGTCATAGTCAATAGTAAATAGTCAAATTCATTTATGTGTTTTGACTTAACATGTAAAAGATTTGCCCTAACATGTGAGACGTGTCCTAAAGAAAGCAAAGAAATAACAATCCAGTGGTTGAATTAGATGTTTTACTGTCTAAAAGTTCATGTTTTCATGTGCTGTTAAACTGGTGTTTACTTGTTTTTGTTTCTTTTCACCCTAGACGTGATGACACTGAAAGAGGAGAGTCAAAACCTGAATGATATGGAAGAGAAAAAGCAGTATGACAAACGTCATGATTTCAAGACTGGGGAAAAAACTTTTACTCAAAAAACAGAAACTAGATACTATGAATTAAAGAAGAGAGTTCCCACCGGAAAGAAGCCTTACACTTGCAAACTGTGTGGGAAGAGTTTCTCACTAAAAGTAAATCTTAACCTTCACATGAGAATCCATGCTGGAGAGAAGCCATTCATATGCTCTCAGTGTGGAAAAAGTTTTAAAAAGAAAAAGTACCTTAATGCCCATGTGACAATTCACACTGGAGAGAAACCTTACACCTGCAAACGGTGTGGGAAGAGCTACAAAAGTAATGGAAATCTTAAAATTCACATGAGAATTCACACTGGAGAGAAGCCTTACACCTGCAAACTGTGTGGGAAGAGCTTTACACAAAGAGAAAATCTTAGAATTCACTCAGGAGTACACACTGGAGAGAAGCCGTTCATATGCTCTCAGTGTGGAAAAAGTTTTAAACAAAAAAAGTACCTCAATGGCCACATGACAATTCACACTGGAGAGAAGCCGTTTGTTTGCGATCAGTGTGAAAAGAGCTTCAGGTATAAAGCACACCTTGATCTTCACATGAGGAGTCACTCGGGAGACAACTGTTTTGTGTGCCACCAGTGTGGAAAGAATTTCTCACACAGAGGAAACTTTGAGAATCACATGCGAGTTCACACTGGAGAGAAGCCATACACCTGCCAAGAGTGTGCAAAGAGCTTCACAAATAAAGGAAACCTTAAGATTCACATGAGAGTTCACACCGGAGAGAAGCCTTACCAGTGTCCTAAGTGTGACATCAGTTTCACATTTCACACAAACCTGAAACGGCACTTGCAAACTCACTCTGGAAAGGAATTCCAAACCTCGTCACACTCAGGAAAATGACAATTTTGACAATCATCTGCACATTCCCTCTGAAAAAAGGCAATCCAGTTGTGATCAATCTAATTAAAAATGACATTAACGCATTGATATGAAAAATTATGTAAATGTGAGAACCTGATTGTGTTCTTTGTTTGTTCAGGGTGTTTTGGGGCCCTAGAGATGATTTGACATGCCCTGACATTTGTGGGGTTTTTATCAGTATCTTTTTGTAAGACATTATTTGTGTTAGAAAGGCCCTTATATGAGGGAGTGACAATAGCCATGAACATGGACTGATCACCTTTTTATTTTAATAAAAATCTACATAATGAAGATCAAAGACACATTATTGAGCACATTGATCTAAACACAGAGACTTGAACAGTAACACACCTTTGTGCCATTGCTGACAACAGATCATGTTCAACTGTTAAAACAAGTATGTTAGCATGTTGATTTTATTAGTTTGTACAGAATCATTGATTACTTACTTAAAACGATGTTTCAAGTTATTAATTGCTTAATGTCATTTTGATGTAATATTTTTTTATCAACTTTGTGTAGCTTATAAATTTATGTAAAATAAGAAAAAAATAAATACATTTTGCTTTTGCGGTTGTCCAATAAATACCCAGGTACATGTATGTCTACAAGATGTGTTTTGAAGAGCATTTCATCAGGAAAACATCTGTTACAAACATTGTATTAACATCATCTTTTACAAAGCAGTTTTACATGCATTTTAAATAATAAACATCTCAAAAACATAATCTAATTGTCTATATGACATCTGGGCCCGTATGTATAAAACTCAGAAATGCTCTTAAGAACAGTCTTAAGTTTTGACTTAAGTGTCAAAAAATTCTTAGTTAATAGTAGGACTTTCCTAAGAGTAGGAGACTTTTATAAAGAAGCTAAAAGCAACTTTCAGTAAAGTCTAAGACCAATTCTTAAGTATTGACTGAGGGGACACTTAAGTGTTGTGAACTAAGGACTACAATGATGTCAACCCAAAATGGCTGCCCTTGACCTCTGAAACAGCCAATAGTGAGCCTGCTCATGTGAAGTCACTGCAGCACAACACTAATTATTCGATGCAACTACAATACAATAATTTAATTAAGACACTATTTAAATGTATTTCTTTTTTTTAAATGCTTTGCATTGTGCAAAAGTATCACAAATTTTTACAGATGCTTTGAAACCCTTTTCTATTGGTATGTCTACTTGTTTACAGTCGGAGCAATGATGTGAACATGAGTTCCATCAACAGCTCCAACTTGAGGAAAGCCCACAATCCTCATAACAGTTGCTTGTTTTTGATGGCTTGCATTGTTTGACGGTCAGTTGGAAAGTAAATGAACTGCCATATAGTAGTGGCTAAATAGTGCCTATAGTAGTAGGAAATTTTACATCTTCAAACTTAATTATAAAAATGTGTTTTTATATACAAAGAAATTATAAAATTATAAACACATGTAAAAACAAGAGAGGATCAACAAAATATTAATAACTGATTTTGTACTCAATGTGACAGTGTTGCCAATTTAGTGATATTGTCAGTGATATAGTGACTTCCTCACACCTTTAATACTTGTTTTTCAAAAGTCGAGCAACAAAGTCCATTTCTTAGACAAATCATAGATCCAGAGACTCTCCCACTGATCTATATTTCCATTTAGATCAGTGAACTCACCATTATGATGTCATCTAGCAACTTTTAAGGACTATTTTAGCTACTTTCAATTTAAAGCAGTTGGCAACACTGGTAAGTGTGTTTTTTTTTCCCTCATATTTTGATGGTTTAAGTGAATTTTGGGGTCATAAAAAACCTTCACACATTACTTTTGGCCACTATTGTAGTTATAGTTATTGCAGTTAGAGCACTGATTTGTAGAGTGGAAGAAATTACATTTAAATTTACATTTAAATTACTTTACATTTAAAAAAAAAAAAAAATCTTCACAATCAAGTTTCATTTTATCAACTATCATATCATCATATAACTCCAATACATAATATCTTAATTGTAAAGTGTTTTTCTCCCACTCTTTGCTGCCACCTTGTTACTCCTAACTAGGTTAGGAGACCTCTCCAGCTGTCTTAAATAATTTAGGAGCTGAGACCAAGTCTTAACACTTAGGAACCTTTATGAATTACTCTTATTCTTAAGTCTAGGAATAAGAGTAAAATGAAGTCATTCTTAGAATTTTGACACACTTAAGACTAAAATTTTACTCTGAGCGGCTTTATACATACGGCCCCTGATAGGATTCTCTTATTAGAGACATAAAACATATTTTAGCTTTAGATATTCTAAGTATTGAAAAAAAAATCTAAGTATTGGCCAATAAACCCGTTTCAGGATTCACTAGATCAGGGGTGCCCAAACTCGGTCCTGGAGGGCCGGTGTCCTACAGAGTTTAGCTCCAACCCTAATTAACTAACCTGATCCAGCTAATCAAGCTCTTACTAGGCATGCTAGAAACTTCCAGGCAGGTGTGTTGAGGTAAGTTGAAGCTAAACTCCGCTGGACACCGGCCCTCCAGGACTGAGTTTGGGCACCCCTGCACTAGATCATCATTTACTGTTTTTTGAGGAATATTAGGATTTCTGTTCTCTCTGCTGTTAGTCAGTTCCATCTTTCATTTAGAACGTTGGAGGCAGTGCTAAGCAGCAAGGTCAGAGAGACAAAGGTTGTTCACTGCCCAGTAATGGAATGGGTTTTCAGACCGAGGGATAATTTGCTCTGTCATATAGGTTTGTATTTGAACAAGATCTCTCATGGTAATGATACCTCCTCCAGGTTCATCGTACATCATCATGGAAGTGTTTTTACTTGTGTGTCCACTTGACCCACTTGCTTCTACATGAGAAACCTTCTCTGCTGGTCTCTGCAGTAGTTGTCCTCCTCTTCAGTGCATCTTCCATCTTCTTGACCTATAGTCATCCACTATGTGAAGAGAAATCCTGCTTGTTTTCCTCAAAAAAACAAATTCTTATCAACTGAAGAAAGAAAGAAGTGAACATCTTGGATGGCAAAGGGGTGAGTAAATTATCTGTAAAATTTTGTTCTGGAAGTGAGCTTCTCCTGAAAGATACGGCGAAGACTTATGAAGTCTGTACAAAAATGAAGAAAGTTTGTCCCCTGGCTCTTGGCAGGTGCTTCCAAACTCCAGCATCAGGTCTGACTCACTCTCTGTACTGCCATATGTGGTGTCAAGAGCCCTAATATAGTCAGCAGCAGTTGAAGTCAGACTGAAGTTGTTCCACAGGAACCTGATGAGTCCTCTGCAATCAGACTTTGCAACACAGATCTTTTGCATCTACGCTAATATTAGTTTGTTTCTTTCTTATTCCGAGGTCACCATAGGCACCCAGATCCAGTCTGTATCCAGATCAGAGGTCACTGCAGTCCACCGGATCCAATCTGTACCTAGCCCAGATGGTGGATGAGCACCTAGAGACGACCTCTACAGCCATGAATGTCAGCTGAGACCATGTCAACTTGATGAGCCCCAGACACAGATCCCCAGTGAAGACCTCATCCCCTAGATGGCCGTCAGTGCAAGACCACGGGAACCAGATGAGTCCTCTGAAATCTGACTTTGCTGCAACATGAAACTTTTGCATTATTGACACATTATTATCGTATTTAATACTGTAAAGTTGCTATGACACAACTTGTGTTGTTAAAAGCGCTGTATAAATAAACTTGACTTGACTGACTTGTTCACCTTCAGCAACAGGCCCTCTCAAACTTTCCACACTGCGCTGTTTCTAAACAGTCTCAGCACATTGCTACTTATCAATCATCTGAGCTGCTCGTTCCATCCATTATTCATAATCCTCTTCCCCAGGTGGAACAGGTTGCACTCCTGGTTTAAGAAGTCACTTCACATCACTCAATGACTTTCCTTTCCGTTGCATTAGATCCAGCAGCTTCTCCTTAAAAGTGGCTTCTGTGGAGGTACAATGTTAGGGTTAAAATCAATGCTAGTTTCAATCAACAGGAACAAGTACATTCCTTTAGTATTTCCTCGTCGTCCTCAAATCCGGGTATGACCAAATAGTTTCACGTGGTCTCGTCCTTCACATCTAAGGGAACACCACTAAGTATGACACAGTTAACAGGACTAACACAACACACATTCTCCAGAATGGGGTGATGATGGGTTCATTAATTCATGATGAAGATGAATATTCAGATAACAGATTAGACTGACTTTTTCTTAAGATAAAGTCATTTGTTTGATTTCAAGAACACACAACTAAATCTTAATGCTATTTCATAAAATTACCGTAATTGCACACGTACATCTTGGAGATGTCTATTTGACATCTGCAAGACATAATTTGCTCATCTGCAATATGTCTATTGGACGTTTCCTATCAGATGTCAAATAGATATCTATTAGATGTCTTTAAGATGTTAATGATTTAGAATTTAGGTAAAACTGACATCTTACAGATGTCTGTCAGACGTTTGTCCACAGCAGATGCTTTCCAGATCAAGAGATCTTTAACAAACATCTTGCAGACATATGTGTGCTATCTGGGTACACAACAACAGTTGCTCTATTACTACATATACATGTCAAGTCTGTTTTAGCATACGTTTTTCATATTTGTAATGTCCTGTGAGGCAGTAGAATATGGAGGCGGAGGGATGCTACTTCTGTGTCTTTATTTTACAGATGCATGAGCTGGACCCAGCTAGGATAACAACACTCTACTCTTCTAAACTCAGAATGGTAAGCTCACTGTTATCTGAGAACGCCCTCTAGTGGCCACACTCCCAATTGACGTAACACTTAATAATTTACTACAGTATTATTCTTAAATGTGATTGTTTAGTCTAAATATGTTTTAGCAGTTGTTGTTGTTGTTTTGTTTTTTACAAAGGTGTTAAATTTAACACATGTAACTAATACCTCCTAGTATACATTTGTTTTCTAACAACCCAGTGTCATTTTATATCAATAAAACATTCAAATAAAGTATACTGATTATATACTTTGAGTAGTCTATGCATATATACTTATATGTGGATATGAAAGTATAAGCCTAAACCAGTCTTAAAAAAAAATCATTGATTTAGTTTAACAATTTAACAAATATAATCTGCATGTATGATAAACCACCACGAAAATACACTCTTAAAATTGATAGCAGACGAAATATGTGTAAAAGGACTGAAAACACATTAATGTGGTGTTTTTGCTTCTTACACAACTGTGCATTACTGAACAAAGTTTTAATATAAAAGATAATAGTTTGTTAACGATTTAAAAACTTTATTATGAAATAACACAAAGAACCGTTGAAGTACAAACTGTATGTTAGCATTGAAATAATACTGTGTGTTCATTTAACATTTGTTCTCTGAATCTGTGGTTTATCCTTTGAATTAAACCTTTATCTTTAGTTTAAGTGTGTTTTCTGTATGTAGTTTTCTATTATTATTTTTAGTGTGTGAACAGGACTTTTATTTTGTTGAGGCGGGATGATGTCATAAGGCTGCGCAATGCTCCTGCCTCTGTGTTTCTGCTGAAGAAAGGTTTGTGTTTTAAATCCTTTAAAATGTCAATAGAACCTGTTCAGACAACTTGAAATGAACTTTGAAAGGAATTATTTTGAATGTAATGCTGTAATCTATCTAATAACTATAATGAACATAGTTTTATATAGTGAAGCACATGCATACATAAGTAACAGAAAAGATGCATCTCATTTAGCTCCATGTATAGTGTAGCAGTACATAGTAAACACACTGTTTGGTCACTGGCATTTAAGCAACAATAGAGTAACATAACTTAAAAAAACAGCTGAGATTCAGTTGAATCAAATGCTTGGGCAAATGAGTCTTATGAACCGGTTCTTTGTAAGAAAGTAGTCTGTGTATTATTTGATAAACTTTGTGCTTCATCTGATTTAGACAGAAGAAAGTTTGATTTTGTTTCATGAATTGTGTATTAGCAATTAAGAAAAAGTGTAATCTCTTAACCATAATCTACAAATTAATGCATGATAAACATAAATCATAAATGCCTATATTTGAAATGTCTGTATCTGTTTTATCAATTTGAGTGTTTTCTTTTTTTTTTTTTTTTGTCAAATCAGGTCATTTAAGTCCATTGACTCTCACTCTGACTCACTACTGAACTAAGGAGCTGAATGAGACTCACTCAGAGATTTAGTTTGCATTTATTTTTCTGTCTGTTCATAATTCTCATTTTAAACAAACAGAAAAATTCCCATGAAGTGACTTGAGATCCATGTGACACTGTTATAAAGATGATGTTTATTAAAGTGGAGAGTGAAGACATGAAGATTGAAGAAGCTTTCAGAGTCAAACATGAAGATACAGAGGAACAACAAACAAAGATGCCATTTATTAAAGAGGAGACTGAAGATATGAAGATTGAGGAAGCATTCAGAGTCAAACATGAAGATACTGAGGAACAAATAGGTTGGTTTCTTTCTCAAAGCCTTTCTTTGGACATTCTACATCATGCATCTCTTTATCACTGTTATTTGCCTCATTCATCATAACCTAATGTCTACTTCTAAATTAAAAACTATTAAAAGCATTCATATCTATCACTTCTCAGTTATGCAGAAGTATCCAAAAATTACACTGAGGGGGGAAATTATTAGATCCCCTGCTGATTTCGTACATTGGCCCCACTGACAAAGAAATGATCAGTCTAATATTTTAATTGTAGGTTAATTTGAATGGTGAGCGACAGAATAAATGAAAAAATCCAGGAAAATGCATTTCAAAAAAGTGTTGGTTTTTTTTTTCAAAACATTGATTTGAATTTTAATGAGTGAAGCAAGTATTTGACCCCTTCGCAAAACATGACTTAGTACTTGGTGCAAAACCCTTGGTAGCAATCACAGCGCTCAGATGTTTTTTGTCGTTGGCCACTAGCTTTGCACACATCTCAGGAGGGATTTTGTCCCACACCTGGGGCTGTGTACCATTCCAAAATGTTCAATGACGACCCTAATACCTGAACGATACTTTTTTCAATACCAATTTTATGAAATCAATTTGAACAAGATTACATTATCTCAAAAAAAAAAGCTTATTGACATTTACACAGACTCAAAGACTCATGGGCCACTGCACAAAGGAACAAAATATATCCAACATAATAAATCAGAGAAAATAATTTTAATAAAGCTCAAAAAGTTTTCAGTTTTAAAATACATAGCTCAGACAAAATCATAATTTTTATTAATTTTCCACTAATTTACTGACAAGCACTAGCACCTTCCAGCACTGTCTGCTGGTATGTATAACGTTATAGATCAGATCATAATCAAATCAGAAGATTTATTTCCAGGTATGTTTACACATACTAGGAAAGAGTGACATTGACAAGACACAGATAATAAAAAAGAACAATATACAAATATACAATGTGCAAAATGGCAAAGACACAATATACAAATTAAATATAAATAATTAATTATGTACAGGTATGTTAGGTGCAAATTAGAAATGTAAATAAGTATTTCAAGTCAAGTCACTTTTATTTATATAGCTCTTTTTACAATACAGATTGTGTCACAGCAACTTTACAGTATCAAATACTGGTAATGTGTCAATAATGCAAAAAGGGAATTAATCATTGAATTTAGTGTTGTTAGCAGCCAGCTCAGTTCAATTATCGCTGGAAATTAAGTGTCTCCAACTGAGCAAGCCATAGGCGACAGCAGCAAGGAACCAACGCTCCATTGGTGACAGAAATGGAGAAAAAAAATGGGAGAAACCAGGCTCAGTCGGGGTCAGTTCTCCTCTGACCAGCAAACAAGCAGTTTGTAACTGTAGAGGTTGTCTATAGGTGCTGATCCACCATCTGGATATGGACTGGATAAGGGGATTGCAGTGACCATCTGATCAGGATACAGACTGGATCTGAATGGCAACTATGACCTCGGAATAAACAGGAGACAGACTAATATTAGCGTAGATGCCATTCTTCTTATGATGCAGCGAGTGCATCATGTGTTATGGGAAGTGTTCCCGGTTCCAGTTGACCTAATTAATGCAGCCTAACAATCCTTTAACTTATTTGAATTTAAGAAATGTTTAAATGTGTTATGTATAAGCCAGGTTCTGTACTTATCCTGTACTTATGCCTGGTCGTTCTGGTGCTCGACCAGATGGCAGCAGTTCAAAGAGCGAGTGTGCTGGATGTGAGGGGGTCCAGAGTGATTTTACCAGCCTTATTGTGCACGCTGGATAAGTACAGATCTTGGAGACTGGGGAGGGTTATACCAATGATTCGCTCAGCAGTCCGGACTATCCGACGTAGTCTTCTGAGATCAGAATTGGTAGCTGAGCTGAACCAGACAGTAATTGAAGTGCATAGGACGGATTCAGTGATGGCAGAGTAGAACTGTTTCAGCAGTTCCTGTGGCAGGTTGAACTTCCTCATTTAGCGGAGGAAGTACAGCCTCTGCTGGACCTTTTTCACAACGGAGCCTATGTCCCACTTCAGGTCCTGAGAGATGGTGTTGCAGAGGAACCTGAATGACTCCACTGAGTCAATGATCATGTAACACACACTTTTCATGTCGTATGGACAGAGATCTTTTCTGAAACACCAGTATGGATAAGGATTAATTACTAAGTCATTAAGGTTTCGAGGCTGACGTTTGGCAACTCAAACCTTCAGCTCCCTCCACAGATTTTCTATGGGATTAAGGTCTGGAGACTGGCTAGGCCACTCCAGGTCCTTAATGTGCTTCATGCACCACTTTGTTGTCTTGGCTGTGGTCATTGTCATGCTGGAATGCCCATCCATGACAATTTTCAATTCCCTGGCAGGCATCAATGCCCTGGCCCTGACGGTACATGGCCCCATCCATCATCCCTTTGATGTGGTGCAGTTGTCCTGTAGAAAAACATGCCCAAAGCATAATGTTTCCACCTCCATGTTTGATGGTGGGGATGGAGTTCTTGGGGTCATAGGCAGCATTCCTCCTCCTCCAAACATGGCGAGTTGAGTTGGTGCCAAAGAGCTGGACTTTGGTCTCATCTGACCACAACACTTTCACCCAGTTCTCATGCAGATGTTCACTGGCAAACTTCAGACAGGCCTGTACATGTGTTTCTTGTCCCCACCTTGTGGGCTCTTCAGGATTTCAGTCCTTCTATAGTCCCAGCTGCCTTGAGATCATTGACAAGATCCTCTTGTGTAGTTCTGGGCTGATTCCTCACTGTTCTCATGATCACTAAAAATCCACGAGGTGAGATCTTGCATGGAGCCCCAACCGAGGGAGATTGACAGTTATTTTGTCTTTCTTCCATTTGCGAATAATTGCACCAACTGTTGTCACCTTCTCACCAAGCTGTTTGGCGATGATCTTGTAGCCCATCCCAGCCTTGTGTAGGTCTACCATCTTGTCCCTGACATCCTTGGACAGCTCTTTGGTCTTAGCCATGGTGGAGAGTTTGGAATCTGATTGATTGATTGCTTCTGTGGACAGGTGTCTTTTATACAGGTAACAAGCTGAGATTACGAGCACTTTTAAACTTTTAAAGGGAGTGCTCCTAATCTCAGCTTGTTATCTATATAAAACCCACCTGGGAGTCATTTCACTCATTAAAATGCAGATCAGTGTATAAGTATTTAAATTGATTTCTATCTGGATTTCATTTATTTTAAATTGTCTCTTACTGCTCGGGGGGGAAAAAAAACACTATTACAATTATAGACTGATCATTTCTTTGTCAGTGGGCAAACGTAAAAAACCCAGCAGGGGATCGAATAATTTTTTCCTCACTATATCTTTCTATAGAGTATGATGACTCTTCAACTGTCAACTGTCTCCCATTTGCCAAGTGTTTGACTAAAGTCTAGAAAGCTAGTTTTTAGTAGGGTTGGAGCTAAGCTCTGCAGGACAATGGCCCTCCAGGAACAAAAAAGCTTTTGATTAGTTTAGTTTGATGTTTTACTGTCTAAAAGCTTTCATGTCTTTGTGCCCTTAAGCTGGTGTTTACTTGTTTTTGTTTCTTTTCATCCTAGACGTGAGGACGCTGAAAGACGAGAGTCAAGAACTGAATGTAACTGAAGAGAAAAATCAGTATGACAAACATGATTTCATGACTGGAGGAAAATCTTTTACTTACTCACAGACTCAAAAAACAGAAACTAGAAACCTTAAAGTCCAGATGAGAGTTCACACTGGAGAGAATCCTTACACCTGCAAACTGTGTGGGAAGAGTTTCCCACAAAAACGAAATCTTAATGTTCACATGAGAATTCACACCAGAGAGAAGCCGTTCTCATGCTCTCACTGTGGTAAAAGTTTTAAACAGAAAAAGTACCTCAATGGCCACATGACAATTCACACTGGAGAGAGACCGTTTGTTTGCAATCAGTGTGAAAAGAGTTTCAGGTGTAAAGGACACCTTGATCTTCACATGAGGATTCACTCAGGAGAGAACTGTTTCATGTGTCAGCAGTGTGGAAGGGGTTTCCCACACAAAGCAAACTTTGAGAATCACATGCGAATTCACACTGGAGAGAAGCCGTTCACCTGCCAAGAGTGTGGAAAGAGCTTCACAGCTAAAGGAAACCTTAAGATTCACATGAGAGTTCACACCGGAGAGAAGCCTTACAAGTGTCTTCAGTGTGACTTGACTTTCACATATCACACAGACCTGAAACGCCACTTGCAGACTCATTCTTGACAGAGATTACAAACCTCACACTCAGGAAAATGGCCATTTCAATCATCTGTGCATTCCCTCTGAAGAAAGAAAATTCAGTTGTGATCAGTCTAATTAAAAATCGCATTAACACATATGAAAAAATCAAGTGAATGTGAGAACCTGACTGTGTTCTTTAAGTAAACTTTTGAACAGAATGAAGATGTGTAGATTTTTTTTTTTAATTTAGTACTGTCCTTCAGAAGCTACAGAAGATACTTGCATGTTTCCCAGAAGACAACATAAGTGAAATTTACCCTGATCTTTAAATGGCAAAAGATTACACCACCTCCAGTTCTTAATGCATTGTTTTTCCTTCTGGAGCATCAGTGAATGATTGAACCTTCTGTAATAGTTGCATATGAGTCCCTCAGATGGATCTCAAAATCATTGTCATTGTTGGAAAGGGTTCAAATACACAAATATTTTTGGTACCTGAAGGATTTTTCTGAAGAACAGCAGGCAGTTTAACTGTTCAGGACAAACAAGGGACTCATGAACAACTATCACTAAACAAAAAACACAGCTGTGGGTTATTCAGAGAACAACACAGTATTAAGAATCAAGGGGATGTAAACATTTGAATGGGGTCATTTTTTATATATATATATATATATATATATATAAATTCAGCTATTATTTTCTCTTGTGGACTATATATAAACATCTTTTATTTAAAATATCCTTTTCAGGTCAGTACTAAATAAACAATATTTTGTATGATGGGCATTTTTTTTCTCAAGCAATACTGAAATATACACATTTCAATATAATAGTAGTATATTTGTAAGACTGTACTGACCCAATCCATGGCTAGCTGTGCTTTAAACCATTTTAATGCATGATATGGAGATGAAAAACTATGATATGAAGCAGAATGCATTAAAATTGTTTAATACACAGCTAGCCACAGCTTGGGTCAGTATACTAATAACTAATGGGTCATTTTTGCCAAGCTTTACAATTTGAGATCATGTGGCCAGGATCAAGGCAATAGAAACAAACTGTTTTTCTATCAGGCCATTTTGAAACATTTTTCATTTCACTCGCAGTCTTGTAAGAGTGGTTCTTTTTAACTTTTCCTATATCAACGGCGGGGAAATCTTGAAACGCGCACAGGGGAGAATACAGTTTTATGCGTGAGCATAAATTCATTGGCCAGAATTGTAGCATCAGACAATTTAGATACTTTTTGCTCATTCAAATGTACTACGATACTCTCCGGCAAACAGTTTTTAAAATCCTCCAACAAAAACAGTTCCTGCAAATCCTCAAGTGCTGCAATTTTAGTCGAGAAACACCACTTCTAAAATATTGCTTTCTTTTCATGCGTAAACATTTACTTTTTGTTTCCTTTATGTATTTAATCCCATTTTATTAACCAATGACTTTGCTGCTGACCTTTGTTGCTCCAATTCAACCATACACTGCAAAAATACTTTTATTACTTAGATTTTTTTGTCTTAATATAAAAAAAATCTTAAATCAAGAAGGATTTTTGACGAGTAAATAATTATTTCTGTTTTCAGAAAAAAAACAAGTCAAAATTAAGTGAGGTTTTGCTTAGTACAAGCAAAACAATCTGCCTGGGGAAAGCAAAAAAAAAAATCTTACTTCAAACAGAAAACAAGATTATTTTGCTTGTTTAAAGCAAAAACACACTTAATTATGACTTGTTTTCAGAAAAAACAAGACAATAATCTTTACTTGTCTATAAAATCCTTCTTGATTTAAGAGACAAAAAATCGAAGTAAGAAAAGCATTTTTTGCTGTGTACTAATAAGCAAAACTTATTTATATTAACTAACATTTGTGTTCACCCTTCACCCTCATTGGTGAAGAGTGTTGAATTTTCTTTTCCTACAGTTCTACTGTACAGACGTCAATTTAATTTTCCTTTAGCCTTAGCCTTATTCACTTCATTTCATTTTGGTGTGAAAGGGCTTTTACATTTACTTACATTACTCTCCTTCTCCTGTCTCAGCTCAAAATGATCACACAAATAGAGGTTTTCACAAGTTTCACAAACTTTATTTGTACATAAAGGATAATTAGAAGCACATGACTTCAGAAGGGGATCCAGGCCAAAAAAAAAAACAAACCAAAGGCAAAACTAACTAAGGTTTAGAAAAAGTTTAAATTACCTAACGAAAGAAAATTCCCAAAAGAAATACAGGAGCCTTCCCTAGCTCCCTAAATGGCCAAAACCAGGAGTAAACGAAGTTCACAAAATAAAAGGCAATCCCCAACCTACTAGCTTCTGGAAAAAATGAATAATTATTTACAAGTAACAAACAAGTAATGAATAATTAACAAAAACACCAATATCCGTTCACAAACTGGAAACCTCTAGATTACGGACACTTCACTCAATGACTTCCCTTTCTGTTGCATCAGATTCATCAGCTTCTCCTTAAAAGTGGCATCTTGAGCAATCGGATCTACATTTTCAAGGATGTGAACATCCCAAAGCCCCAGTACACAAGGAATGCCTACTTCTGGTTTCAATCAACAGAAACATGTAGTAGTATTTCCTCGTCATCCTCAAATACGGGTACGTATTAACACCTCTATAATGGTCTTGTCCTTCACATCTAAGGGAACACCACTAACACAATGGCGTGATGAGGAGTTCATTATTTCATGATGAAGACTGACTGAATATTCAGATAACAGATGGGACCGACATTTTCTTAAGGTTAAGTCAATTGATTTCTAGAACAGCTAAATTGCGAAAATGTTCTGAATTAGAGGTAATGGTTGGAGAAACAATTTTTACAGCCAAACAAGTAGTTAAGTATTTGGGATGTGTTTTGGATAGTAAATTGTCTGGAGAGGATATGGCTGTTTTAGTTCACTCAAAAATTTGAAATCGAATACAATTTTTTAGCAAGACAGGCGTTTTTTTTTTAGATACGCAAACGTTAAAAATGTTAGCGGGAGCATTAGTGCAGGCACACTATGATTATGCTGCAACATTTTGGTATAGCGGTATTACAAAACGAACTAGGTGTAAATTACAGACTGCTCAAAATAAGTTGTGTAGGCTTATTTTGAAAGTACATCCAAAGATGCATTTAGGTAATAAACATTTTAGGGTTTTTTAAATGTTAAGTGACCTTTCTTAAATTGGTGATGGTTTTTAAAATATTAAAGAAAGGTCTGAGTATTTTGTATGTGTTAGAGATGTCCATTGTCATTCTCCTAGGGTGAGTACTCGTGATATTTATCCTTCTAAGTTCAAGAGTTTAATAAAGAAGAATTCTTTTTTATATACGAGTGCAGTGTCTTGGAATAGTTTACCTAGTTGTATAAAGCAGATTTAAATTGAAAGTATTTTTAGGAGGGAAATTAAAAAAAATTGCTTTTTTAGATGTCGTAGGTGTTTGTATTTGTGAATTGCTGAATTTGATGATGATTTTTTACTCCTTCATGAGTAAGCCTACAGCTTTTTTATGTCTATTATCCTCGACAGTTTTAAAACGTGCAAATATAGACTCTTGTGGGTTTGTTTGTATTATGTTTTAATTAAAAAAAACACACATAACTAAATGCTATTTAATGAAATTACATAAAAAGTTGCTCCATTACTAAATATACATGTCAAGTCTGTTTTAGCATATGTTTGTCGTATTTGTAATATCCTGTGAGGCAGTAGAGGGATGCAACTTCTGTGTCTTTATTTTACAGATGTCAAACACTGTAAACATGAGCTGGACCCAACAACACTACTCTTCTGAACTCAGAATGGTAAGCAGGATTGCTAGGTTTTCACAACATAACCCACCCAGTTGCTACTCAAAAGTAGCCCAATTAAATAAAATACACGTTTTTGGGCGGGATTCCCCTGGTAGAAATTAGCATTCCAGAGGCTAAATATTACGTTATTGGTGTCGCTTAAAACCGCGGACATGAAAAACAACCCGTAGCAACAGTGGTAAAGTAGCCCAAATGGCAACACTGATGGTAAGCTAGCTGTTATCTGAGAACGCCCTCTAGTGGCCACACTCCCAATTGACATAACACTTAATAATTTACTACAGTATTATTCTTGAATGTAATTGTTTAGTCTAAATATGTTTTAGCAGTTGTTTTTAGTATTTAACAAAGGTGCTAATATACATTTGTTTTCTAAAAACTCAGTGTCATTTTACGTCAGTAAAACATTCAAATAAAGTTATCTATATAAATGCATATTGCTGATTATTACCTTTCATTAATTTAAGTTAATGATGTTTGCGATCACAGTTCAATTCAATGATCCTTCATGTCGGTTACGAGTCACGACTGACCAATATTGAGTAGTCTACGCATATATATATATATATATACACTCGGATATGAAAGTATAAGCCTAAACCAGTCTTAAAAACACATGAATTTACCTTAACAACTTAAAATACTATCTGCATGCACGATAAACCATACACTCTTAAAATTGATAGCAGACAAAATATGTGTAAAAGGACTGTGGTGTTTTTGGTTCGTACACAACTGTGTATTACTAAACAATATTTTATTAAGTTTTAATATACAAGGTTTTTTTAACAATTTAAAAGCTTTTATTATGAAATAACACAAAGAACCACTTACGTACAAATTACTGTATGTTAGCACTGAAACAATACTGTGTTCATTTAACATTTGTTTTCTGAATCTGTGGTTTATCCTTTGAATTAAACCTTTAGCTTATAGTTTACAGGACTTTTATTTTGTTGAGGCGGGATGATGTCATAAGGCTGCGCCATGCTCCTGCATCTGTGTTTCTGCTGAAGAAAGGTTTGTGTTTTAAATCCTTTAAAATGCCATATGTCTTATAGAGAACTTTGAAATGAATTATTTTGAATGTAATGCTGTAATCTATCTAATAACTCTAATGAACATAGTTTTATATAGTGAAGCACATGCATACATAAGTAACAGAAAAGATGCATCTCATTTAGCTCCATGCATAGTGTAGCAGTACATAGTAAACACACTGTTTGGTCACTGGCATTTAAGCAACAATAGAGTAACATAACTGAAAAAACAGCTGAGATTCAGTTAAATCAAATTGCTTTGGACAAATGAGTCTTATGAACCAGTTCTTTGTGAGAAAGTAGACTCTGTATTATTCTATAAGCTTTGAGCATCATCTGATTTAGACAGAATAAAGTTTGATTTTGTTTCATGAATGAAAAGTGTAATCTCTTATCCATAATCTACAAATTAATGCATGATAAACATAAATCATAAATGCCTATATTTGAAATGTCTGTATAATCTGTTTAATCAATTTGAGTGTTTTTTTTTGTCAAATCAGTTCATTTAAGTCCATTGATTCTCTGACTGACTACTGAACTAAGGAGCTGAATGAGACGCACCCAGAGATTTAGTTTGCATGTATTTTTCTTTGTTCATTATTCTCATTTTAAACACACAGAAAAATTCACGTGAAGTGACTTGAGAGTGACGCACTGTTATAAAGATGGCGTTTATTAAAGTGGAGAGTGAAGACATGAAGATTGAAGAAGCTTTCAGAGTCAAACATGAAGATACTGAGGAACAACAAACAAAGATGCCATTTATTAAAGAGGTGATTGAAGAAACATTCAGAATCAAGTATGAAGATACTGAGGAACAGCAAACGAAGATGGCATTTATTAAAGAGGAGAGTGAAGACATGAAGATTGGGGAAGCTTTCAGAGTCAAACATGAAGATACTGAGAAACAAATAGGTTGGTTTCTTTCTCAAAGCCTTTCTTTAGTCATTCTACATCATGCATCTCTTCATCTCTGTTGTTTGCCTCATTCGTCATGTGCTCCGGTGTATTGTATCAATGGCATCAATATTGCCTTATCAATTTGAGCCCGAATCAGACCAAAAAATATTACTGAAGAGGATTGAGCAACTACAGAGTTTGTGCTCAAACAGTGACATTGCACAGTAGCTAAAAAAAAAAAAAAAAAATGAAATCATAATCAAGAGCTCCTTAAAAAGGAAAGTGCTTTCATTCTCAAAGGCTTTCATCAAGCATTCTGTCATTATTTTTTTTATTTAATACACATGACATTTACACACTATATTAATTATGAAAAACAAGTACATTGCCAAAACAAAACAACAATAAGCCCAATATCTACTTCTAAATTAAAAACTATTAAAATCATTCATTTCTATCACTTGGTTATGCAGAAGTATCCAAAAATTACAGTATAAATGACCAAAATGCACCTTGCGGTGCAATTAGAGAATTGAGATGTCCTACAAGTTGGCTGAGCGCGATTGGTTTCCGGGTCACAGGATATTGGACGGAGGAATGAGGAAATGAGGATGGATATTGAGAAGCACCCTAGGAGATGTGTTCGACTTGACACGGCTCTATGCAGGACCGAGAGAGCTAGAGAGAGCAGACTGCTTCGTATGCTTTCAAATCGCTCTCGCTGATGTCAAACACCAATCGTTCTGCGCAGTAGGGCTGAAACGATTAGTCGACATTAGTCGATATTTTTGTTGTGGAGTAGTCATCTGATCTCATATGACCTAATGTAAGAGGCTGCAATAATGCAGTTTGACCAGTGTGGCTCTGTAGCGCAAGACTGTAATTCAGCCCTCCTGGATGCAATTCAAGAGAAAAAGAGGTCTTCAGAACAAACGCAGCTGAATCTAAGCGTCGTTTGGATGAATATGTAAATATATTGCACGCTTTTCTCTCAGTAACGAAATAAACAACGAAAACTGTGGCAAGTGTGTGAAAGCAGCAGTTAAAAATGCATCTGATTACAATGATGTGGATGTTTGCACAAGCTCTGCAGTTCAGTAACGTTAACTTACTTCAGTAATGTCCACATCATGTTTATTTATATAGAATATTATTCAATAGATAGCCTTAAATCAAACAGCTTTACGGTAACATAAAAAACCTGTTGCTTTCAGTTAGAATTACAACTTGATTTCCTGTTATAAAACAGCTCTCTCCAGTGTGGAGCTGGCTAATGAGAAAATATTTGTATTAGTGGGGAAAATTAAAAATTATTTCATTGTAGTGATAGTTTGGTTTACAGAGATCAAAGCTTGATCTAGCTCAGGACTGTTTTGGTTATTATAACCCTATAAGGTATTTTAAGACATTATGTTTAGAATAAAATAGTTTATCCAAAAAAATAGAGCCTCTTATCACTTACCTTTATTAGAAGTTCGGTACTGAACAACAAGGTGTTTTTCAAAACTTGATTTGTGTGCCTAAAAGGTATTGAACTTGATACCCAGCCCTACCCACACCTCTTTGCAGATCCTCTCCAAGTCATTAAGGTTTCAAGGCTGTGTAGTTCTGGGCTGATTCCTCATCATTAAAACTCCACGAGGTGAGATCTTGCATGGAGCCCAACCGAAGGAGATTGACGGTTATTTTGTCTTTCTTCCATTTGCGAATAATCGCACCAATCGTTGTCACCTTCTCACTAAGCTGTTTGGCGATGGTCTTGCAGCCCCTTCCAGCCTTGTGTAGGTCTATCTAGGAGTCTAAATGACTGCATTCTTCTTGTTAAATCCTGGTAACTGTGGTGTATTTTTGATCTCCCACTCCTATCCAGGGCTGATCCCGTAGGATCTCAATCCAGTGCTTTACTGTGGGTTTTTATAAGAGCTTTATTAACTGCCAGCTTGAGTATTTGGGACGCATCCTAAAGAAAGCAAAGGATTAACAATATTGACAAGAGGTTCCAAGATTACATTTTAGTTGTTTAGTGGGTATATAATCTAGTGGTCGACTTTGATGTTTTACTGTCTAAATGCTTTCAGGTCTTGGTGCCCTTAAGCTGGTGTTTACTTGTTTTTGTTTTCTTTTCACCCTAGACATGATGAAAGAGGAGAGTCAAGAACTGAATGTAACTCAAGAGAAAAATCAGTTTGACATGCATCATGATTTCATAACTGGAGAAAAATCTTTTACTTGCTCACAGACTCAAAAAACAGAAACTACAAATCCTAAAGTCCAGATGAAAGTTCACACTGGAGAGAAGCCTTACACTTGCAAACTATGTGGAAAGAGTTTCTCAAAAAAACTAAATCTTAACATCCACATGAGAACTCACACTGGAAATAAGTCATTCAAATGCTCTCAGTGTGGAAAAAGTTTTAAACAGAGAAGGCACCTTAATGCCCACCTGACAATTCACACGGGAGAGAAACCTTTCTCCTGCAAACAGTGTGGGAAGAGCTACACAAGAAATGAAAATCTTAAATTCCACATGAGTGTTCACACTGGAGAGAAGCCTTACACCTGCAAACTGTGTGGGAAGAGCTTTACACAAAGAGAAAATTTTAGAATTCACTCAGGAGTTCACACCGGACAGAAGCCGTTCATATGCTCTCAGTGTGGAAAAAGTTTTAAACAGAAAAAGTACCTCAACGGCCACATGACAATTCACACTGGAGAGAAGCCGTTTGTTTGCGATCAGTGTGAAAAGAGTTTCAGGTGTAAGGGACACCTTGATCTTCACATGAGGAGTCACTCAGGAGAGAACTGTTTCATGTGTCAGCAATGTGGAAGGGGTTTCCCACACAAAGTAAACTTTGAGAATCACATGCGAGTTCACACTGGAGAGAAGCCGTTCACCTGCCAGGAGTGTGGAAAGAGCTTCACAGCTAAAGGAAACCTTAAGATTCACATGAGAATCCACACTGGAGAGAAGCCTTACAAGTGTCTTCAGTGTGACTTGACTTTCACATATCACACAGACCTGAAACGACACTTGCAAACTCATTCTTGACAGAGATTACAAACCTCACACTCAGGATAATGGCCATTTCAATCATCTGTGCATTCCCTCTGAAGAAAGATTTTTTTTTTTTCATTTAGTACTGTCCTTCAGAAGCTACGGAAGATACTTGCATGTTTCCCAGAAGACAACATAAGTGAAATTTACCCTGATCTTTAAATGGCAAAAGATTTCACCACCTCCAGTTCTTAATGCATTGTTTTTCCTTCTGGAGCATCAGTGAATGATTGAACCTTCTGTAATAGTTGCATATGAGTCCCTCAGTTGTCCTCAGTGTGAAAAGATGGATCTCAAAATCATACAGTCATTGATGGAAAGGGTTCAAATACACAAGCATTTGTGGGACCTGAAGGATTTTCTGAAGAACAGCAGGCAGTTTAACTGTTCAGGACTCAACAACAAGGGACTCATGAACAACTATCACTAAAGAAAAAAACACAGCTGTGGATCATTCAGAGAACAACACAGTATTAAGAATCAAGGGGATGTAAACTTTTGAGCATGGTCATTTTTTTAAATAATTTTTTTTTAAAACTATTATTTTCTCTTGTGGACTATATGTAAACATCTTTTATTTAAAATATCTTCTTCAGGTCAGTACTAAATAAACAATAACATGCATTTTGTATGATGGTCTTTTATTTTCTCAGGCAATGCTGAAATAAACACATTTCAATATAATAGTAGTATATTTGTAAGACTGTACTGACCCAATCCATGGCTAGCTGTGCTTTAAACCATTTTAATGCATGATATGGAGATGAAAAACTATGATAAAAAGCAGAATGCATTAAAATTGTTTAATACACAGCTAGCCACAGATTGGGTCATATACTAATAACTAATGGGTCATTGATGTATAAGGATTTTCAACGTGCCAATTCATATAAAAAATGTAAGTGATTTTAGTGTTTTTTCATCTAGATTCATTGGCCTTAGTCTTAAAAATGTCATGTGGTGCAACCATGATTAGAAAGTCATTCATTTTTGTTAACATGCTTAACATTTCTTTTGGAAGTTCTCAGTAAAAAACAAAGTATTTGCATTTCTCTTGGGTTTTTGTAAATAATGATCTCTTCTTAAATGCAGTTAGCAGACTTATTTTTCCCTATAAATTGCATAAAACTGATACAAATGTTTTAAAAAATACCATTTACTTAAGCATAACGTGACAGTGATAAATATTCTAGCGACAGAAATTAGACAATATTTTATTTAATGCAGTTATTGCTATTATTGGTTGCACCACATGATAAATGGTCGCTCCAAATGACACAAAGAACTTATATCATTAACAATCTATTAAATGAGGTATGTGTGAAAAATGCAACACCTGTCATTAACTGCAGGCATTTCTTTAGTCCCCACTTAGCTGCTCATCTCAGGAGGAGACCGTTTACAGAGATGAAATTTAGAGATGGACAGAATGGTGGAGGAGAAATAACCTGGTCCTGAATGCTTCTAAAACCAAAGAGCTCATCTTTAACTTCCGAAAGCACAACTTGAAAAACACACACTTGAAGTGCACATCAGTTGGGTCTGTGTGGAGAGGGTTGCAGCTTTTAGATTCCTGGGCACGAACATCACTAAGGATCTCTCCTGGAGCAGAAACACCTCAGCAACTGTCCAAAAAGCACAGCAGCGAACCACTTGCAAAAGAAGCTGCTACTGCCCTTCTATCGTTGTTTCACTGAGAGTGTGATAACTTACTGCGTCTCTATGTGGTACGCCAGCAGCAGAATCATTAGGACTGTGAAAGCCCTGTGATCTGTGAATGGGTAAATGCAGGAACTTCTGATGTGAGTATTGTATATTTTGGCTTTAATTTCACATAATTAGAATCTTATTCCTTTGTCAATTCACAATGCAACTATTTCTCCTTAAATACTTGATGCAATTGCTAATTGTAGTATTTCAAATGTAAACATATTTGAAATGACTAGGTGCAAATATTTCTGTTCTATGTCAAACTTTAAAGAAGGTTACTCCAGGCTATGCAAAAATTTGACTGAACTCAACAGAGGTAAGGGAGGTAAATGCTACCCCTTTTGGTTTACCAGTTGCTTTCTGCTCCCAAGCTTTACAATTTGAGATCATGTGGCCAGGATCAAGGCAATAGAAACAAACTGTTTTTCTATCAGGCCATTTTGAAACATTTTTCATTTCACTCGCAGTCTTGTAAGAGCGGTTCTCTTTAACTTTTCCTATATCAACGGCGGGGAAATCTTGAAACGCGCACAGGGGAGAATACAGTTTTATGCGTGAGCATAAATTCATTGGCCAGAATTGCAGCATCAGACAATTTAGATACTTTTTGCTCGTTCAAATGTACTACGATACTCTCTGGCAAACAGTTTTTAAAATCAACAACAAAACAACAAAAATGCTAAACAACAAAATCAGTTCCTGCAAATCCTCAAGTGCTGCAATTTTAGTCGAGAAACACCCCTTCTAAAATAATGCTTTCTTTTCACGCGCAAACAGTTACTTTTTGTTTCCTTTATGTATTTAATCCCATTTTATTAACCAATGACTTTGCTGCTGATTTTTGTTGCTCCAATTCAACCATACACTGCAAAAATACTTTTATTACTTAGATTTTTTTGTCTTGTTTCCAGCCAAAATATCAAAAAAATCTTAAATCAAGAAGGATTTTTGACGAATAAATAATTATTCTGTTTTCAGAAAAATTAAGTGAGTTTTTGCTTAGTACAAGCAAAACAGTCAAAAAAAAATCTTATTTCAAACAGAAAACAAGCCAAAACACTTAATTTTAAGCAACGTAATTAGTTACTTTTTTTAGGGAGTAACGCAATATTGTAACGCATTACTTTTGAAAGTAACTTTCCCCAACACTGTTGATATCACAATCAGTCTGTAACTCCAACTCTTTTAATAAATAATTTAATAGTTATATTACTCCATTACTACATATACTCAAAAGTAGCCCAATTAAATAAAATACGTGTTTTGGGGCAGGATTCCCCTGGTAGAAATTAGCATTCCAGAGGCTAAATATTACGTTATTGGTGTCGCTTAAAACCGCGGACATGAAAAACAACCCGTAGCAACAGTGGTAAAGTAGCCCAAATGGCAACACTGATGGTAAGCTAGCTGTTATCTGAGAACGCCCTCTAGTGGCCACATTCCCAATTGACATAACACAATAATTTACTACAGTATTATTCTTGAATGTAATTGTTTAGTCTAAATATGTTTTAGCAAGTTTTTTTAGTATTTAAAAAAAGGTGCTAATATACATTTGTTTTCTAAAAACTCAGTGTCATTTTACGTCAGTAAAACATTCAAATAAAGTTATCTATATAAATGCATATTGCTGATTATTACCTTTCATTAATTTAAGTTAATGATGTTTGCGATCACAGTTCAATTCAATGATCCTTCATGTTGGTTACGAGTCATGACTGATCAATATTGAGTAGTCTATGCATATATATATATACACTCGGATATGAAAGTATAAGCCTAAACCAGTCTTAAAAACACATGAATTTACCTTAACAACTTAAAATACAATCTGCATGCACGATAAACCATACATTTTTAAAATTGATAGCAGACAAAATATGTGTAAAAGGACTGTGGTGTTTTTGGTTCGTACACAACTGTGTATTACTAAACAATATTTTATTAAGTTTTAATATACAAGGTTTTTTAACAATTTAAAAGCTTTTATTATGAAATAACACAAAGAACCACTTACGTACAAATAACTGTATGTTAGCACTGAAACAATACTGTGTTCATTTAACATTTGTTTTCTGAATCTGTGGTTTATCCTTTGAATTAAACCTTTATTTTATAGTTTACAGGACTTTTATTTTGTTTAGGCGGGATGATGTCATAAGGCTGCGCCATGCTCCTGCATCTGTGTTTCTGCTGAAGAAAGGTTTGTGTTTTAAATCCTTTAAAATGTCAATACAACCCATTCAGATAGTCTTATAGAGAACTTTGAAATGAATTATTTTGAATGTAATGCTATGATCTATATAATAACAGTAATGAACATAGTTTTTAAATAGTGAAGCACATGCATACATAAGTAACAGAGAAGATGCATCTCATTTAGCTCCATGTATAGTGTAGCAGAACATAGTAAACACACTGTTTGGTCACTGGCATTTAAGCAACAATAGAGTAACATAACTTAAAAAAAAAACAGCTGAGATTCAGTTGAATCAAATACTTGGGGCAAATGAGTCTTATGAACTGGTTCTTTGTAAGAAAGTAGTCTGTGTATTATTTGATAAGCTTTGTGCTTCATCTGATTTAGACAATAAAAAGTTTGATTTTGTTTCATGAATGAAGAGTGTAATCTCTTATCCATAATCTACAAATTAATGCATGATAAACATAAATCATAAATGCCTATATTTGAAATGTCTGTATAATCTGTTTAATCAATTTGAGTGTTTTTTTTTGTCAAATCACTTCATTTAAGTCCATTGACTCTCACTCTGACTGACTACTGAACTAAGGAGCTGAATGAGACGCACCCAGAGATTTAGTTTGCATGTATTTTTCTTTCTGTTCATTATTCTCATTTTAAACACACAGAAAAATTCCCGTGAAGTGACTTGAGAGTGACGCACTGTTATAAAGATGGCGTTTATTAAAGTGGAGAGTGAAGACATGAAGATTGAAGAAGCTTTCAGAGTCAAACATGAAGATACTGAGGAACAACAAACAAAGATGCCGTTTATTAAAGAGGTGATTGAAGAAACATTCAGAATCAAGTATGAAGATACTGAGGAACAGCAAACAAAGACAGCATTTATTAAAGAGGAGAGTGAAGACATGAAGATTGGGGAAGCTTTCAGAGTCAAACATGAAGATACTGAGAAACAAATAGGTTGGTTTCTTTCTCAAAGCCTTTCTTTGGTCATTCTACATCATGCATCTCTTCATCTCTGTTGTTTGCCTCATTCGTCATGTGCTCCGGTGATTTGTGTGAATGGCATCAATATTGCCTTATCAATTTGAACCCGAATCAGACCAAAAAATATTACTGAAGAGGATCGAGCAACTACAGAGACATTACACACTAGCTTAAAAAAAAAAATGAAATCATAATCAAGAGCCCCTTTAAAAGGAAAGTGCTTTACTTCTCAAAGGCTTTCATCAAGCATTCTGTCATAAATTTTTTATTTAATACACATGACATTTACACACAATATTAATTATGAAAAACAACAGGTACATTGCCAAAACAAAACAATTATTTATTGTAACAATAAGCCCAATATCTACTTCTAAATTAAAAACTAGCATTCATTTATACCACTTAGTATCCAAAAATTACAGTATAAATGACCAAAATGCACCTTAGAGCAATTAGAGAATTGAGATGTCCTACAAGTTGGCTGAGCGCAATTGGTTTCCGGGTCACAGGATATTGGATGGAGGAATGTGGAAATGAGGATGGATATTGAGAAGCACCCTAGGAGGTGTGTTCGACTTGACATGGCTCTATGCAGGACCGAGAGAGCTAGAGAGAGCAGACTGCTTCGTATGCTTTCAAATCGCTCTCGCTGATGTCAAACACCAATCGTTCTGCGCAGTAGGGCTGAAACGATTAGTCGACATTAGTCAATATTTTTGTTGTGGAGTAGTCATTTGATCTCATATGACCTAATGTAAGAGGCTGCAATAATGCAGTTTGACCAGTGTGGCTCTGTAGCGCAAGACTGTAATTTAGCCCTCCTGGATGCAATTCAAGAGAAAAAGAGAGGTCTTCAGAACAAACGCAGCTGAATCTAAGCGTTGTTTGGATGAATATGTAAATGTATTGCACGCTTTCCTCTCAGTAACGAAATAAACAATGAAAACTGTGGCAACAGTGTGAAAGCAGCAGTTAAAAATGCATCTGATTACAACGATGTGGATGTTTGCGCGAGCTCTGCAGTTCAGTAACGTTAACTTACTCCAGTAATGTCCACATCATGTTTATTTATATAGTATATTATTCAATAGATAGCCTTAAATCAAACAGCTTTACGGTATTTAACATGAAAAACCTGTCGCTTTCAGTTAGAATTACAACTTGATTTCCTGTTATAAAACAGCTCTCTCCAGTGTGGAGCTGGCTAATGAGAAAATATTTGTATTAGTGGGGAAAATTAAAAAATGATTTCATTACAGTGATAGTTTGGTTTACAGAGATCAAAGCTTGATCTAGCTCAGGAATGTTTTGGTTATTATAACCCTATAAGGTATTTTAACCCTTTAACTGCCATCAGCTGTTCAGGAAGGCTGTTAATGGCAGTTAAAGGGTTAAGACATTATGTTTAGAATAAAATAGTTTATCCAAAAAATAGAGCCTCTTATCACTTACCTTTATTAGAAGTTCGGTACTGAACAACAAGGTGTTTTTCAAAACTTGATGGTATGGATTTCATTCGGTGCCTAAAAGGTATTGAACTTCATACCCAGCCCTACCCACACCTCTTTGCAGATCCTCTCCAAGTCAATAAGGTTTCGAGGCTGATGTTTGGCAACTCAAACCTTTGGCTCCCTTCACAGATTTTCTATGGGATTAAGGTCTGGAGACTGGCTAGACCACTCCAGAACCTTAATGTGCTTCATGCGCCACTTCTTTGTTGTCTTGGCTGAGTGTTTTGGGGCATTGTCATGCTGTAATACCCATCCATGACCCATTTTCAATGCCCCGTCCCTGACAGTACATGGCCCTGTCCATTGTCCCTTTGATGCAGTGCAGTTGTCCTGTCCCTTTAGCAGAAAAACACCTCCTAAGCATAATGTTTCCACATCCATGTTTGACGGTGGGGATGATGTTCTTGGGATCATAGGCAGCATTCCTCCTTCTCCAAACATGGTGAGTTGAGTTGATGCCAAAGAGCTGGATTCTGGTCTCATCTGACCACAACACTTTCACCCAGTTCTCCTCTGAATCATTCAGATGTTCATTGGGCCTGCACATGTGCTTTCTTGAGCAGGGGGACCTTGTGGCCACTGCAGGATTTCAGTCCTTACTGGTGTAGTGTGTAACCAATTGTTTTCTTGGTGACTATGGTCCCAGCTGCTTTGAGATCATTGAAGAGATCCTCCCATGTAGTTCTGGGCTGATTCCTCAGCGTTCTCATGATCATTGAAACTCCCCTTGCATGGAGCCCCAAACTGAGGGAATATTGAGAGTTATTTTTTCTTTCTTTAATTTGCGAATAATTGCACCAACTGTTGTCACCTTCTCACCAAGCTGTTTGGCGACGGTCTTGTAGCCCATTCCAGCCTTGTGTAGGTCTACATTCTTGTCCCTGGCATCCTTGGACAGCTCTTTGGCCTTGGCAATGGTGGAGAGTTTGGAATTTGATTGATTGCTTCTGTGGACAGGTGTCTTTTATACAGGTAACAAGCTGAGATTAGGAGCACTCTTTTAAAGAGAGTGCTTCTAATCTCAGCTTGTTACCTGTATAAAAGCCACCTGGGAGGCAAAAATCTTGCTGATTGTTAGGGGATCAAATACTTATTTCACTCGTTAAAATGCATGCCAATTTATACATTTTTAAAATGTATTTTTATAGATTTCCTCTGTTCTTATTTTATCTCCCAATGTTAAAAAAACTACCATTACAATTATAGAATGATCATTTCTTTGTCAATGGGCAAAAAAATTCCATACTTTCCATAGAGTATGACTGTTCATCTGTCTCCCATTTGACAAGTGTTTGACTTAAAGTCTAGAAAGCTAGATTTTAGTAGGGTTGGAGCTAAACTCTGCAGGACCAAAGTTGCCCATCACTGTTTCAAGACATGGGCCCATATTCACAAAACATTTTATCTTACTAGTAAAAGTTTTAAGATAAGAGTTTTCTCTTAAAAAACCTATTCACGAAGCTGCTGAGACAAACCTTTACTTTTTAAGGAATAGAGAGAAGTCTGAAGCTGAGAGCAAGGGTGGGGTTGACCTTGTTGCTGTGGATGATGTCAGCATGCCTACTATCTAGGAGTCTAAATGACTGCAATCTTCTTGTTGAATCCTGGTAACTGTGGTGTATTTTTGATCTCCCACTCCTATCCGGGGCAAATATAAAACTGCCTGATCCCGATTTGTGTTGGGACCTGCGGGATCTCAATCCAGTGTTTTACTGTGGGTTTTTAATAAGAGCTTTATTAAGTGCCAGCTTGAAAGTATTTGGGATGCATCCTAAAGAAACCAAAGGATTAACACTATTGACGAGGTTCTAAGATTACATTTTAGTTGTTTAGTGGGTATAGAATCTAATGGTTGACTTTGTGTTTTACTGTCTAAATGCTTTCAGGTCTTGGTGCCCTTAAGCTGGTGTTTACTTGTTTTTGTTTTCTTTTCACCGTAGACATGATGAAAGAGGAGAGTCAAGAACTGAATGTAACGCAAGAGAAAAAGCAGTTTGACAAACATCATGATTTCAAAACTGAAGAAAAATCTTTTACTTGCTCACAGACTCAAAAAACAGAAACTACAAATCCTAAAGTCCAGATGAAAGTTCACACTGGAGAGAAGCCTTACACTTGCAAACTATGTGGAAAGAGTTTCTCAAAAAAAATAAATCTTAACATCCACATGAGAACTCACACTGGAAATAAGCCATTCAAATGCTCTCAGTGTGGAAAAAGTTTTAAACAGAGAAGGCACCTTAATGCCCACCTGACAGTTCACACGGGAGAGAAACCTTTCTCCTGCAAACAGTGTGGGAAGAGCTACACAAGAAATGAAAATCTTAAATTCCACATGAGTGTTCACACTGGAGAGAAGCCTTACACCTGCAAACTGTGTGGGAAGAGCTACAAAAGAAAAGAAAATCTTACATTTCACACAGGAATTCACACCGGACAGAAGCCGTTCATATGCTGTCAATGTGGAAAAAGTTTTAAACAGAAAAAGTACCTCAATGGCCACATGACAATTCACACTGGAGAGAAGCCGTTTGTTTGCGATCAGTGTGAAAAGAGTTTCAGGTGTAAGGGACACCTTGATCTTCACATGAGGAGTCACTCAGGAGAGAACTGTTTTATATGTCAGCAATGTGGAAGGAGTTTCTCACACAAAGGAAACTTTGAGAATCACATGCGAGTTCACACTGGAGAGAAGCCGTTCACCTGCCAGGAGTGTGGAAAGAGCTTCACAGCTAAAGGAAACCTTAAGATTCACGTGAGAATCCACACTGGAGAGAAGCCTTACAAGTGTCTTCAGTGTGACATGACTTTCACGTATCACACAGACCTGAAACGCCACTTGCAAACTCATTCTTGAAAGAGATTCCAAAACCTCATCCCACACTCAGGAAAATGGCCATTTCAGCAATCATCTGTGCATTCCCTCTGAAGAAAGACAATTCTAATTATAAATCACATTCATGTTGAAAAATCATGTAAATGTGAGAACCTCATTATGTTCTAGTAAACTATTGAACAGAATAAAGATGTGTAGATTTTTCTTATTTTGCCTAAATGTCACATATTTTTTCTGTCCTTCAGAAGCTACAGAAGATCCTTCCATGTTTCCCAGGAGACAATATAACTGAATGTTTTAGATGTTCTCTGTAAAAAAAATCAGTCTTAAGTCGCTGGGGTATATTTGTAGCAATAGCCAAAAATACATTTTATGGGTCAAAATTATCAAAAAAAAATTATGCCAAAAATCTTTAGGATATTAAGTAAAAATCATGTTCTATTAAGATATTTTGTATATTTCATACCGTAAATGTATCAAAACTTAATTTTTGATTAGTAATATGCTTTGCTAAGACTTAATTTGGACAACTTTAAAGGTGATTTTCTCCATTTTTTTTTTTTGGCACCTCAGATTCCAGATTTCAAATAGTTGTATCTCAGCCAAATATTGTCCAATCCTAACAAACCATACATCAATGGAAAGCTTATTTATTCAACTTTTAGATGACATATAAATCTCAGTTTTGAAAAATTGACACTTATGACTGGTTTTGTCACATTTTTGTTCTACAATTTCAGAGTTGCCTTCTTAAGTGTAGTTATCAGACTTATTTTTCCAGTAAATTGCATAAAACTGATACAAATGTTTTTTTTTATTTATTTATTTATTTATTTATTTTTTATACCATTTACTTAAGTATACTGTAGCAGTGATTCATATTTTTAGCCACAGAAATAGTTTTTTTTTTATTATTATCAGTTATTGTTATAATTGGTCACACCACATGATAAATGGTTGCTCCAAATGACACACCTTATATAATTAATTATATATAATTATATAATTTAATTATTATAATTAAAAATCTATTAAAGGAGGTATGTGTGAAAAATGAAACACCTGTCATTAACTGAAGGCATTTCTTTAGCCCCACTTGCCCAATTTTAGCTGCTCAATTGATTACCAGGTGGTCTGATCAATCATAACACCAGGAGACAGGAGAGTAGGTTGACTTTGGTGGACTTGAACTTAAAAATGGTTTGTATTTTCACATCTTATAATAATAAATAACTAATAAATGCATAATTACACTGAGGGGTTTATAAGAAATTAGCAAGATTTTTAGAATCAGGGGAGAATATACTGAGAATATACTATAATATATCAAGGATAAGTCTTTCGAAAGGCTCTTCTATAACAGGGATAGTTTGAAGCATCAAACAAAGATGGAAAAAAAACAGTTTTCAAAATACTCCAACAAAATCAGTTCTTGCAAATCCTTAAGTGTTGCAATTTTGTTTCAAATAATGTGTTAATTTCATGTGCAAACATTTGTTTGGCTGTCTTTGAACAAGGGACAGATTTTTTTCTTAAGGTTAAGTCAATTGTTTGATTTCTAGAACTACACAACTAAATGCTATTTAATGAAATGACACAACAACAGTTGCTCCATTACTACATATACAGGTCAAGTCTGTTTTAGCTTATGTTTATCGTATTTGTAATATCCAGTAGAATACAGTTATAATTGTTTACTCTAAATATGTGTTAGCAGTTTTTTTATATTTAACATAGGTTCTAGTAAACATTTGTTTTCTAAAAACTCTGTGTCATTTTATATCAACATTCAAATAAAGTTATCTATATAAATGCATATTGCTGATTATTAATGATGTTTGTGATCACAGTTCAATTCCGTTGATCCTTCATGTCAGTTACGAGTCACGACTGACCAATATTGAGTAGTCTATGCACATATGTGACCCTGGATCACACCAGTCATAAGTGTCAATTTTTCAAAATTGAGATTCATATATCTCCTGAAAGTTGAATGAGTAAGCTTTCCACTGATGTATGGTTTGTTATGATCGGAAAATATTTGGCCGAGATACAACTATTTGAAATATGCAATCTGAGGGTGCAAAAAAAAAAAAATATTGAGAAAATCGCCTTTAAAGTTGTCCGAATTAAGTTCTGAGCAATGCATATTACTTATCAAAAATTAAGTTTTGACACATTTATGGTACAAATTTTAGAAAATATCTTAATGGAACATGATTTTTACTTAATATCCTAAGGATTTTTATTTTTGATAATTTTGAACCATCAATGTATTTTTGGCTATTGCTACAAATATACCCCAGCGACTTAAGACTGGTTTTGTGCTTCAGGGTCACATATATACATGGATATGAAAATATGAGCCTAAACCAGTCTTAAAAACTCATTGATTTTGCTTAACAACTTAAAATATAATCTGCATGCACGATGAACCATACACTCTTAAAACTGATAGCACACAAAATATGTGTAAAAGGACTGAAAACACATTTATGTGGTGTTTTTTGCCCATACACAACAGTGCATTACTGAACAATGTTTTAGTAAGATTTGATATACAAGATACTAGTTTTATTAACAATTTAAAAGCTTTTATTATTTTCACAGACTCAAAGACTCATGAGCCACTGCACACAAGGAACAAAATATATCCAACACAATAAATCAGTGAAAATAATTTTAATAAAGCTTATTAGTTTTACACATCTGTTAGGCCTCGTTCGCACTAGTGCATGTTTGTTTTAAAATGCATCACTGGTTGAGTGGTGAGTTTGTGCATCCTTGTTTCCTTTCCTTGTTTCTTTTCCTTGTGTTTAGCTCCAACCCCTTAGAATATGAGGGGAAGGTGCAAGGAAAGGAATTGAGGATGAAGGAATCAAAGGATGAACACTGGAATACTCTTGACCATTCAAGCAATTTTGTTATATAAGACATTCATAATAAATATTAATAAAGCAAGATGCCATGTTGAAATATATGTAGGGATTATTTAAACTGCACAGGTAAAATATACATGTACATCATTACGATAGATGTGAAGGGGAGGAGAATTTACATGTGTGTCAGGTTTTTCGCACCTGTGTATCCTCGCTCAAGACTCCTCAGGAAGCCTCCTCACTCCTGAATCTTCACCTCCTCATGGTGCAATTAGAGAACTGAGATGTCCTACAAGATGGCTGAGCACAGTCGGTTTCCAGGTCATAGGATAGAGGATGGAGAAGCAAGGAAATGAGGATGGATATTGAGAAGCACCCTAGTAATGTATTCGACTTGACACGGCTCTTCTCAGGACCAGAGCGCAGACTGCTTCATATGCTTTCAAATCGCTTTCACTGATGTCAAACACACCTAGTGCTGCAGGCTTATTGGCTCACTGACTTGATAAGATTAACCCCTTAGTTATCGAAGTTCGGTACCGAACAACAAAGTTTTTTCAAAACTTGATGGTATGGAATTTGGTCGATGCCTAAAAAGTATCAAACTCGATACCCAGCCCTACCCACACCTTTTTGCAGATACTCTTCGAGTCATTGAGGTTTCGAGGCTGATGTTTGGCAACTCAGACCTTCAGCTCCCTCTACAGATTTTCTATGGGCTTAAGGTCTGGAGACTGGCTAGGCCAAGCCAGGACCTTAATGTGCTTCTTCATGTGCCACTTCTTTGTTGTCTTGGCTGTATGTCTGGGCCAATGTCATGCTAAAATACCCATCCATGGACCATTTTCAATGCCCTGGTAGACTTCAATGCCCTGGCCCTGATGGTACATGGCCCATGTCCTGTCCCCTTAGCAGAAAAACACCTCCTAAGCATAATGTTTCCACCCCCATGTTTGAGGGTGGGAATGATGTTATTGGGGTCAAAGGCAGCACTCCTCCTCCTTCAAACATGGTGAGTTGAGTTGATGCCAAATAGCTGGATTTTGGTCTCATCTGACCACAACACTTTCCCCAAGTTCTCCTCTGAATCATTCAGATGTTCATTGGCAAACTTCAGATAGGCCAATACATGTGCTTTCTTGAGCTGGGGGACTTTGCGGGCGCTGCAGGATTTCAGTCCTTCTATGGTCCCAGCTGATTTGGGATCCTTGACAAGATCCTCACATGTATTTCTGGGCTGATCCTCACTGTTCTCATTGTCATTGAAACTCCATGAGATGAGTTCTTGCATGGAGCCCCTAACCGAGGGAGATTGACAGATATTTTGTCTTTCATCCATTTGCAAATAATTGCACCAACTGTTGTTGCCTTCTCACCAAGCTGCTTGTCGATGGTCTTGTAGCCCATTTCAGCCTTGTGTAGGTCTACATTGTTGTCCCTGGCATCCTTGGACAGCTCTTGGTGTTGGCCATGGTGGAGAGTTTGCAATATCACTGATTTGCTTCTGTGGACAGGTGTCTTTTATACAGGTAACAAGCTGAGATTACATGCACCGTTTTAAAGGGAGTGCTCCTAATCTCTACTTGTTAACTGTATAAAAGACATGGGAGCCAAAAATCTTGCTGATTGATAGGGGATAAAATACTCAGGAACACCGAAGAAGAGATGATGATGCCTCGGAGGACTTTAGATGATATCAGCCCTGATACACCATACATCACTACCCAATTTTACTGCAGTGATTTGATTGCAACATATAATCATTACTGTTAACATTATACAAATTGTACAAACTTTAATTTAACAAACTTTAATTATTTTACAAACTTTAATTTAACAAACGTTATTGTACAAACTTGAATTATTGTACAAACTTTAATTTGCAGTCAAGCTGCTTTGAAACGATTGGTTTCATGAAAAGCACTATACAAATAAACTTGACTTGACTTGACTTATCTTGAGACAAACTTTTAGTAAGGAATAGAGAGGAGTCTGAGGCAGGTTGACCATCTTGCTATGGATGAAATCAGCATGCCTACTATCTAAATGACTGCATTCTTCTTCTTAAAACCTGGTAACTGTGGTGTATTTTTGAACTCCCACTTCTATCCAGAAGTGAAAAAATATAAAAATTCCTGATCCCGATTTGTGTTGGGACCTGCGGGATCTTGATCCAGTGCTTTACTGTGGGTTTTTATAAGGGCTTTAATTACTGCAAGCTTGAAAGTATTTGGGACACATCCTAAAGGAAAAGCTTCAAAGAACAGAAACTAGATACGATGAATTAAAGAAGAGCATTCACACTGGAGAGAAGCCTTACACTTGCAAACTGTTGGAAGGGTTTCTCAAAAAAACTAAATCTTAACATTCACATGAGAACTCACACTGGACAGAAGCAATTCAAATGCTCTCAGTGTGGAAAAGGTTTTAAACAGAAGAGGAACCTTAATGCCCACGTGACAATTCACACTGGAGAGAAACCTTTCTCCTGCAAAGAGTGTGGGAAGAGTTACAAAAGAAAAGAAAATCTTACATTTCACACAGGAATTCACACCAGAGAGAAGCTGTTCATATGCTCTCAGTGTGGTAAAAGCTTTAAACAGAAAAAGTACCTCAATGGCCACATGACAATTCACACTGGAGAACTGTTTGTTTGTGATCAGTGTGGAAAGAGTTTCAGGTGTAAAGGAAACCTTGATTTTCACATGAAGAGTCACTCAGAAGAGAACTGTTTTATATGTCAGCAATGTGGAAAGAATTTTTCACACAGAGGAAACTTTGAGAATCACATGCGAGTTCACTCTGGAGAGAAGCCTTTCACCTGCCAGGAGTGTGGAAAGAGCTTCACAAATAAAGGAAACCTTAAGATTCACATGAGAATCCACACTGGAGAGAAGCCTTACAAGTGTCTTCAGTGTGACATGACTTTCACATATCACACAGACCTGAAACGCCACTTGCAAACTCATTCTTGAAAGAGATTCCAAAACCTCATCCCACACTCAGGAAAATGGCCATTTCAGCAATCATCTGTGCATTCCCTCTGAAGAAAGACAATTCAGTTGTGATCATTCTAATTAAAAATCACATTAACATATTCATAGGAAACATGTAAATGTGAAAACATGATTGTGTTTTTTAAGTAAACTTTTGAGCAAAATGAAGATGTGTAGATTTTTCTTATTTTGTCTAAACATCATATATCTATAGATCTATATATCTATATATAGTTCAGATGGAAAAGCCTCTAAATGCATCTGATCCCATTCTCTGAATCCTCTGAATCCATTCTTTAAAAAATGTATTTTTATCAGGCTCTGATGTATAGGTTTCTATGTAAGTACTGGTTCTTCTGATTGAGCTGAGGCTGGGATATTAGCGAGTTTGAAGTAAAAGTATTTGATGGATGTATAATATGTGTTGAGAGCATTCATTCAGGATCATTATCTCATTTTTGACCGAGATGGCTAAATCTGTGTTAGTGAGCACTTCTCCTTTGCCAAGATAATCCATCCACCTCACAGGTGTGGCAAATCAAGATGCTGATTAGACAGCATGATTAATGCACAGGTGTGCCTTACACTGTAAAAACTATCCGTAAATTTACAGAACAATATACGGTAATAATTTTAATTTTTATTTTAGCTTTTATTTTTTACAGCTGTTTTTCTATATTGCCCATTGTGGGAGCTAGAACCTCAGTCGCTCATCTGCACGAAAACTCACAGAGATCTTCTGAGTCCAAGTTTCATTTTAAAGTCTGAAGTTTCTGCACTTCTATGGTCTATTGTAGACTATGTCGTTGTATGTCACATAAACTGTTGATGTACTTAAGATACTTAAGGCCTGGAATGGTTTGCAGGTGAATGTCGGAGCCGTCACAGTCAACATTTTCTGCTTATCATCACACAGCTTACTCATGGATGTTAACACTAATCTTTTAATTATTTTGATGCATTGTGTTTAGTGCTGCATCATTTCGAGCACCCTTTTCTGCCAAATGAGGTTTAGACCTTTTATTGTCTTGTTTTACGCACACAAAGCGAAAAAGAAATTAATTCGGTAACGTTACTAGCACACTGTGAAGCGGCTGAGTGAACAAAGGCATCAGGCAGTTTTCTTTTGCACTGAAATGGACAAATGCATACATCGTTATGATAAAATGACTGATGCTGGCGAGGAACCTTGTAAACAACAGTCTAAAATGAGTTTAGAAAAGCCTAATCTGACCATAAAGATGGGAGTAGATCAGATATGCATCATGTTTTAGCAGTTAAGGACATTCATAGTGTTTATTTCTTGTTAATGACAGGACGTAATTGCTGTGAATCTCAAGCGTACCTGCATTTTTATCATGGGTTTGTGTTCTCTTTTATTAACAGTTTTTATTCAGCAGTGTTAAATATTGAAAATATGGTAACACGTTACAATAAGGTTCATTAGTTAAACATTAGTTAATGTATTAACTAACATGAACTAACCATGGACAATACATTTGTTACTGTATTTGCTAATCTTTATTAACGTTAGTTAATGAAAAAACAATTGTTCATTGTTTATTCCTGTTAGTTCACAGTGCGTTAACTAATGTTAACAAGATTTGAGTAATGTATTAGTAAATGTTAAAATGAACATTAACAAAGATTAATAAATGCTGTATAAGTGCAGTTCATTATTAGTTCATGTTAACTAATGGAGTTAACTAATGAACCTTATTGTAAAGTGTTACTGAAAATATAATAGATTCATTGACTTACAACAATGTGAAGTTGGTTGCTGAACACACCTGTGTTTAAAGCTGGTTGTCATTATGTATATAGTCATTTTGAAATGTCTTTTTGTGGTGATGGGCAGTTCAAGATCTCCTCCCCTGTTGTGTTTGTGAGCCACAAATACCCAGAGATGGCACTTATGCTGGAAATCAAACAGAAGCAAGCAACACATGTGTAAATGTAAATTGAGTAGAGACTCCAGGACCTGAAATGGGTTTGTCAGACAAAGGAGAAATGCAAAATGTGCAGTTTTGGCCCCATGAACATATTTGTGAAAGCCTTATCTAGACGTGTCTGTTATGAAAAAGTGCTGTTTGACACGTGGAACATTTTTTCCAGGAAACTGGTAACCTCTGATCAAAAACGAAAGTGAAAGTAAACGTACAGACTTAATAACGCCATTTTAATCAGACATATAATCAATGATTTACAATATAGAATATCTTTGAATCTTCAGTAGAATCGGTTATAAATGCTAAAGCAGGATTTTGTGTGTAGCTACCTGATGGGAAAATGTGAAAAGGTATGTATGATATATGTGTTTTGTGCTGAATTTGCTTCTTCAACAATCTAAAGAGCATTTGTGTTAACATGTGACTAACCACGAGTGAAGGCAGCTCGTAATCTATTTCTCCAATTCTCATTCACCTGAAATATGCACCTTGTTATTTTTTATGTAAAAACGTTTGAGGCTTTCGATGTCCTTGTTTCTGGTTATACTCAGTTTCAAGCTATAAAATACATTTTAGTGTTTCTCAATTCTTATTTGCCATATGATGATGAAGATAGGTTTGCGAAAATATTACGTAACTTCACAGTAATCACTGTCCTCCTGCTGGGTATACTACAACACTCATTTAGAAAAGAATTGCTGTTCATTTATATATATATATATATATATATATATATATATATATATATATATATAATATATATATTTTTTAATTATTTAATAACTTCTCTGTTATTTCACATAATAGGTAATAACTTTACTGTAACACACTGTACTTTCTACCAAAAATTTGCTCAAACATCACTGTCCTCCTGCTGGTTATACTACAACACTCATTTAGAAAAGAACTGCTTTTGGGTCATTTTTATGTATTATTATTATTATTATTTATTATATACAGTTCACATATCACTGTCCTCCTGCTGGTAAATTGGCAGATAAAAGGGTTTCTGTAGACTTCTAAGTTCATTATGAATGAAGATTAATGAGCCCATTCCAGAAGAATCCATGCACTGTTTCTCACAGATAAGCTTGTATGTTTGGGATCATGAGCAGATCCTTTATTTTCTCCAAACTTTACCCTTTCCATTACGCAGGCGAAGGTTAATCTTTCTCGTCTCATCAACCTCTCTACTTTCTGGCAAATTCCAGCCTGGCCTTCCTACTCTTCTTGCTAATCTTTTGGTGTAGCCTCTGTACTTTTGTTCATGAAGTCTTCCTGGAGCAGTAGATTATGATACCCTCACTCCTGCCCTTTGGAAGTTGTTGCTTAGGGTCTTTCTCACAATGTTTCTGTTGTTAACTGCTGATGTTTTCCTTGGTCTACTCATTTGATGACTGTTACTTAGTACACCAGTGGTTTCTTTGTTCCTCGGGATATTCCAAAGCATTGATTCATTGATTTTTCATCATCTTCTCAGCTGCTTGTTTTTCACCCATAGACAGCTCTGTGGTTTTCATGTTGGTTACACGTCTAACTACAAATGCAGGCAAAACCCAAATCTGAAACTGAGCGCAAACCTTCAGTGCTATTTATTGTTTGAATAATTAATGTATTAGGACACACCACATCTTCCAATACTTTTGTCGTAGTCTAGCCAACATGTAATTTCGTCCACTGTGTCCGACTTCTTCATGAATATGCCTTATAAGTAGCTCAGAACCATGCAAATTCTTTGCCAGTATCATCGGGTGCTTTGATTCTTCAGGCATAACTGCATTATCCAGACGTCCATGCATTCTTATAACACCTTCTTCAAGAGTCGGATTAAGAGAATAGAGTTGACTGCTCCTCTTTACTACTTCACCTCTTTGTAAAGATATTAATTCCTCTGAAAAACTCATCCTCTGAGAAAAGCGTATGACCGACATTTTACCTTCTTCCAGTTCTTCTACTGAAAGGTAACCATCTCTAATGCTAGACCGGAATTTACACATGGATTCATTAATGGTATCTTCCAGTGATTCATTTGATTCAGTGCCAATGATAGTTTCCCTCAGCTGTTTTTCTTCTTCTACTCAGGGATTGAAGAATTTTCTTCAGCCTCCAAATCCAGGACACTGCTTTCTTCAAACGGTTCCATGACGAATAGTAATTGTAAAGCTGTGTTACAGTATCACATCCCTTCTGTGTTTGAACCAGTAATGTATTAACCACCACTTGTTTGATTTCTGGATCCTGAACAAAGCCCTTTCCTAAATCAACTGGATTATTTGGCCACTCCTCCGATGGTCTAGTAAGAAAAGGAGGGCCAGAAGTCCACATCTGCTCTTTAAGAAAAAGATCTACCTTCAAGCCTCTTGAGGCAAAGTCAGCAGGATTGTTGACTTTGGAAAGGAAAACAGTCAATGAGAGGAGGCGGGAGAGGGAGGCTGGGTGGGATTTTTTGTTCGTTTAAATGTTCAGAGGATGACGGAAGGGAGATAGATAATCCATCGTCCAAGTCATATAATTCCCTTGAGTCCATGTGTAGCTCACCCCCAGCAGTGGCAGCGCGGGCGGGGCTTTCCGTAGCCCCCGCAATCTCCACAGTTGCCGGCTCTCGCACCTGATTAGACGTTTCGGGCTCTGGCTCTGGGGCAGTCGTCCGCTCAGTTGCTCCTGATGGCGATGGCTCAACAACTGTGGCAGGCTCAGGCTCTCCGTCCACGGTGGGCTCGGGCAGCTCCGCACAGCATGGTGGTGGTCGGCTGGGCTCTGGGTCTGGAGTGGGGCTGGTGTCGTCCGAGATGTCAACAGTCACTGCAGAATTGCAGGACAGCAGTCTTTAATGAACAAAATCCACAGTAATAATCCACATAGGAGACAGACAACAGAGACACGCACACAAAGACGAGAACGGACAACCAAACACTGAACAGAATTCAACTTAAATAGGGTGGTAACGAGACACAGACAGGTGATCGTGATTATCTAATAATGACATAATTAGGGGAGGGACAGGAACAAAACCAAATAAGGGCAAAAAGGAAGTGGAGGAAACCAAACTAAAACAGGACTGAACCAAAAGAAAATACAACAAAAGAGTCCCAAAACCTATTGACATATTTTATCACGATCAGAATAACTATTGACAGGTATGTTTGCACATACTAGGAATTTGTTGCACTGTGGAGCCTCTGTCTCCTATGTGGATTATCACAACACTCGTGACAGAAGAACAGACCTAAAACAGTTTGATTAAAGATATTAATATTGTGTGCCTTAGGCTGACCTCTACTATAAGCCATCTCCAAATGCATTTCAGAGAATTTGGCAGTACATCCAACAAGCCTCACAACAGCAGACCATGTGTAACCACACCAGCCCTGGACTTCCACATCCAGCATCTTCACCTACAAGATCGTCTGAGACCAGCCACCCGGACAGCTGCTGCAGCAATTGGTTTGCATAACCAAAAATTTCTGCACAAACTGTCAGAAACCATCTCAGGGAAGCTCACCTGCATGCTGATCGTCCCCATTGTGGTCTCAACCTGACTGCAGTTTGTTGTCGTAACCAACTTGAGTGGGAAAATTCTCACATTCAATGGCATCTGGCACTTTAGAGAGGTGTTCTCTTCACTGATGAATCCCGGTTTTAGCTTTTAGTGATGGGATTTTGAATGCACAGAGATACCGTGACAATATCTTGAGGCCCATTGTTGTGCCATTCATCCACGACCATTAGCTCATGTTGCAGCATGATAATGCACAGCCCCATGTTGCAAGGATCTGTACACAATTCCTATAAGCTGTAAACATCCCAGTTCTTGCATGGCCAGCATACTCACCGGACATGTCACCCATTGAGGATGTTTGGGATGATCTAGATCTGTGTATACAACAGCGTGTTCCAGTTCCTGCCAATATAATATAGCCACTGAAATTTTCAAGCACATCCACATAACAAATCACTTGCATATAAGTATACATGCAAATAAATAATGCATCTTACTTATTAATTGCATATATTTGTGAATTTTATTTTGTATATTTGTGCAATCATTTTGTGGGTTGGTGTGTGCGCAATGAATTTATATGTTCTGCATATTCAAGTGTTAATAGTTGTGTTTGCATGGATCAAGTTTATATGTATAAGCGAGTATGTATAGGTGTGTCTGCATGCAGTGAGTTTATATGTGCGTGTGTTGTAGTTGTATACACTATACACAGGGATCGAGTCGTCACATAGTGAGTGTCTATAGGTGTATGCATCAAAATTATGTTATTCACAAATGTATATGCAGTCATTACAAACATAAGATTTTGGTAACGATTTCAAATTAGTGAGCATGTGTATTTCATATATGTATTTTGAACCTCCAATAGTGTACATGTATATGTGAGTAATTTATAGGTGTATATGCACATGTTTTATGTATGTATTAATTGAAATTTAGATTTAAATCATATGTGTTGCCTCATGTATAGTTGATTTGTTGCATACAATAATTTAAAGGATGAAAATTAATATCTCTTTCTATTTTAGTCCAGATCATCAGAACAGATCAGACCCAGATGCCAGCTGTGTCTATGAAGAGTCATATGTCTATGGTTAAACAAGGACATTTCCAGACTAGAGATAAACGGCCTGGTCTCAGGTATTCAGATAAGATCTGAACATTTGATACAAAATACATAAAACATTGTGCTTATTAACTTTTTTATTGTACAGCATTGAGGTCCTTAGGTCAAATTTGAAGAAGAGGTTTGAGCGTCTGTATGAGGGAATAGTGATGCAAGGAAACTCAGCACTCCTGAATGAGATCTACACAGAGCTCTACATCACAGAGAGTGAGAGTGGAGAGATCAGTAATGAGCATGAGGTGAGACAGATTGAGACACAATTCAGGAGAACAGCAACAGAGGACACAGCCATCAAATGCAATGACATCTTTAGTCCTTTACCTGGACAAGACAAAGCCATCAGAACTGTGCTGACGAAGGGAGTCGCTGGCATTGGAAAAACAGTCTCTGTGCAGAAGTTCATCCTGGACTGGACTATCGGGAAAAAGAATAAGGATCTCCAGCTCATATTTCCACTTCCTTTCAGAGAAATCAACTTGATGAAGAACAAAAAACTCAGTTTTTCAGATTTTCTTCATGACTTTTTCCCTGAAACTAAAGAAATGGAAATATCCAGCGATGAATATAAAATGTTGTTTATCTTTGATGGTCTGGATGAGTGTCGTCTGACTCTGGATTTTCAGAGCAGTGTGAAGTTGTGTAATATTTCTCAATCAGCCTCAGTGGATGTGCTGCTGGTGAACCTCATTGTGGGGAATCTGCTTCCCTCTGCTCTCATCTGGATTACCTCCAGACCAGCAGCAGCTGATCTCATCCCCTCTGAGTGTGTCCATCGAGTGACAGAGGTACGAGGATTCAATGATCCACAGAAGGAGGAATACTTCAGGAAGAGAATCAGTGATCAGAGTCTGGCCAACAGGATCATCTCACACCTGAAGTCATCAAGGAGCCTCTTCATCATGTGCCACATCCCAGTGTTCTGCTGGATCTCAGCCGCTGTTCTAGAGAAGATGTTGAGTCAAGCACAGAGTGGAAAGATTCCCAAGACTCTCACTCAAATGTACACACACTTCCTGATCCTTCAGACCAACATCAAACATAAGAAGGACTATGAGAAGAAGGTGACAGTTGAAGACATGGTCCTTAAACTGGGAAAGCTGGCTTTTCAGCAGCTTGTGAAAGGAAACCTGATCTTCTATGAGGAAGACCTGAGAGAGTGTGGCATTGATGTGACAGAAGCATCAGTGTACTCAGGATTGTGCACTCAGATCTTCAGAGAGGAGTTGGGCTTGTATCAGGGAAAAGTCTTTTGCTTTGTTCATCTGAGCATTCAGGAACATCTAGCAGCTCTATATGCACACCTGTCTTGTACAATCAACAAAATCAATGTGTTTGGTGGTCAACACAAAAAAAGTCTATTGTCTACAATTTTGTACTGTTTCCAAAATGATTCATCACTACATGTTTCATTATCTGAGTTGCATCTGAAAGCTGTGGATGAGGCTTTACAGAGTAAGAATGGACATCTGGATCTTTTCCTGCGTTTTCTTCTGGGTCTCTCAGTGGACTCCAATCAGACTCTCTTAAGAAAACTACTGCCACAGACTGGAAGCTGCTTCTGTAATAAAAAGGAAATAGTTAAGTACATCAAACAGAATATCAGGGAGAATCACTCTCCAGGGAGATTCATCAATCTGTTCTACTGTCTGAGTGAACTGGGTGATGATTCACTGACGCAGGAGGTCCTAGATAATCTGAATTCTGGAAAAGAAAAACAAGCAAAACTCTCCTCTTCACAGTGGTCAGCTCTGGTTTATGTGTTGCTGACATTAGAGCAGAAGATGGATGTGTTTGATCTGAAAAAGTTTATTGGAGCACAACATACAGCGGATAAAGTTCTTCAGAATCTGTTGCCTGTGGTTAAAGAATCCAGATCAGTTCGGTAAGTAACACTGAAAACAATCACTTCACTTTCAAAACATGATCACATTTATGATTTTAGCATGTGATTTCTCACCTATCAAAAAACATGTGATACAAAATACATAAGACATTGTGCTTATTAACTTTTTTATTGTACAGCATTGAGGTCCTTAGATCAAATCTGAAGAAGAGGTTTGAGCGTCTGTATGAGGGAATAGCGATGCAAGGAAACTCAGCACTCCTGAATGAGAGTGAGAGTGGAGAGATCAGTAATGAGCATGAGGTGAGACAGATTGAGACACAATCCAGGAGAACAGCAACAGAGGACACAGCCATCAAATGCAATGACATCTTTAGTCCTTTACCTGGACAAGACAAAGCCATCAGAACTGTGCTGACAAAGGGAGTCGCTGGCATTGGAAAAACAGTCTCTGTGCAGAAGTTCATCCTGGACTGGACTATCGGGAAAAAGAATAAGGATCTCCAGCTCATATTTCCACTTCCTTTCAGAAAAATCAACTTGATGAAGAACAAAAAACTCAGTTTTTCAGATTTTCTTCATGACTTTTTCCCTGAAACTAAAGAAATGGAAATATCCAGCGATGAATATAAAATGTTGTTTATCTTTGATGGTCTGGATGAGTGTCGTCTGACTCTGGATTTTCAGAGCAGTGTGAAGTTGTGTAATATTTCTCAATCAGCCTCAGTGGATGTGCTGCTGGTGAACCTCATTATGGGGAATCTGCTTCCCTCTGCTCTCATCTGGATTACCTCCAGACCAGCAGCAGCTGATCTCATCCCCTCTGAGTGTGTCCATCGAGTGACAGAGGTACGAGGATTCAATGATCCACAGAAGGAGGAATACTTCAGGAAGAGAATCAGTGATCAGAGTCTGGCCGACAGGATCATCTCACACCTGAAGTCATCAAGGAGCCTCTTCATCATGTGCCACATCCCAGTGTTCTGCTGGATCTCAGCCACAGTTCTAGAGAAGATGTTGAGTCAAGCACAGAGTGGAAAGATTCCCAAGACTCTCACTCAAATGTACACACACTTCCTGATCTTTCAGACCAACATCAAACATGAGAAGGACTATGAGAAGAAGGTGACAGTTGAAGACATGGTCCTTAAACTGGGAAAGCTGGCTTTCCAGCAGCTTGTGAAAGGAAACCTGATCTTCTATGAGGAAGACCTGAGAGAGTGTGGCATTGATGTGACAGAAGCATCAGTGTACTCAGGATTGTGCACTCAGATCTTCAGAGAGGAGTTGGGCTTGTATCAGGGAAAAGTCTTCTGCTTTGTTCATCTGAGCATTCAGGAACATCTAGCAGCTCTATATGCACACCTCTCTTGTACAGTCAACAAAATCAATGTGTTTGGTGGTCAACACAAAAAAAGTCCATTGTCTACAATTTTGTACTGTTTCCAAAATGATTCATCACTACATGTTTCATTATCTGAGTTGCATCTGAAAGCTGTGGATGAGGCTTTACAGAGTAAGAATGGACATCTGGATCTTTTCTTGCGTTTTCTTCTGGGTCTCTCAGTGGAGTCCAATCAGACTCTCTTAAGAAAACTACTGCCACAGACTGGAAGCTGCTATTGTAATAAAAAGGAAATAGTTAAGTACATCAAACAGAATATCAGGGAGAATCACTCTCCAGGGAGATTCATCAATCTGTTCTACTGTCTGAGTGAACTGGGTGATGATTCACTGACGCAGGAGGTCCTAGATAATCTGAATTCTGGAAAAGAAAAACAAGCAAAACTCTCCTCTTCACAGTGGTCAGCTCTGGTTTATGTGTTGCTGACATTAGAGCAGAAGATGGATGTGTTTGATCTGAAAAAGTTTATTGGAGCACAACATAAATGAACAAGACATATGTGAGTTACACTTAAACCAGCTGAGGAAGTTTTTGTGTGGTTACTAAACCATGAGGTTTTGTGTATCTGTGTGAGAGCTGATGTTTGTAGAGCTCAGTGTGAAAGATGAGGATGAAGGATTGAATGTAAGGAGGGTCAAAGCTGACAACTAATACATTAGAACTATTTGTTCTCTAATGTTTGAATTGTAGGATTACAAATTTAAGAATCTGTTTAAGATCTGAAGATCCTACATCCTGATGTAACATCATGTAAAAAACTAAGGTTATCTACATTGTATTAGGCATTTAATGTGAACATAGTGGTGTCTGTTTACTGAAAGGCAACTGGATGTGAATTTCACACCTTGGTAGTTCCCGTGACCAGGTGAAGATTAAACCATTTGGGTACTGTTAAGTAAGTTTGTTCAACCTCACAGTCAGGGGTTGATTTCCTGTATTGTCTTTAGAAGTGGTCATTTCTGTAAGGTCCACACTTTTAAGGACTGCCCACTGAATGCCTATAAAATACAATGTATCAGTTGCCTAGTTTAGACTTGTTTTGATGACTGCAGCATGAACCAGCACGGTTCTTGATAAAGAACTCTGCTGAAAACCCAAAACGTCTCCTGGTCTGAAGAAACTTTACAACAGAATGAATGTTTTACTGTCTGAATAAATTTTATTCATTTCCACATTTTGTTTCCTTAACTGCGGCTGGTGTCAGTTCATCATTCATGTTCTTTAATCTGTGCTGCTGTATGTAAGGAATAACTGACGATAGGTTGTTGAATTATTAGAAATTAATACCACTATCACCATGGGAACTGTTTCACTGTTTGTATCAATCCACTTGCAGCATTTCTCACAGTGAGTGTCATGGTGGATGACCAAATACACTATAATGTTATAAATATTGATGTTTTGTTTGAGAAATATTCTATGTGTTAGTGATGGGGATTTTGGATACACAGTTATGCGGTAAGGTTGGTTTGGTATTGGAATTTTATTTGACAGTAACTGAGCAAATAATTTAAAACTCCAAAGCATGGTACTATCGGAAGACGATTTCTTACAAAACACACTCACAAAACAATTCACTTTAAAAGTTTATTCACTCAAAAAATGTTTGCATTTATTTATATTTTTTATGCTTAATACAATCACAAAATTGTATTACATACTCGTAAATGTTAAATCTTCAAAAAAAATTTGTTAATTTTGCAGTAAGAAACTGAAGTGTTATTGGTTTGAAATGTTAAGTCATCTGTGCTCCAGATTATAAGTCATACCAGATAAACAATAATATTGCTGTTTGTTTTGTTCTCCACACAGGCTACAGTTCTGTAATCTCACTGCCCAGTCCTGTAGGATTTTGTCTTCAGCTCTACAATCCTCTGTCCTGAGAGAGCTGGACCTGAGTAACAATGACCTGCAGGATTCTGGAGTGAAGCTGCTTTTTGATGAACTGAAGAGTGCAAACTGTCAGTTGGAGATACTGAGGTAAATGTTTTTTATTTGGTCACAGCACTATGTTCATTCACATGCAAACCCACCTCATGATCCAGAGTTTACAGTGTTTTCGGAGCAGCTCGGATCACAGTAAATGATACTTCACATGAACTCAATCTCATGCAAATGCTGTGACTTTGGGTCACTTATAACATGGAAGTGAAAATGCAATATGCGTCAAACATCTTTTCAACCTTCTTTCATTTGATTGGCTGTCTCAATTATTGTGACCTTAACAAGTGCTGTTAGACAGCTGAGGCAGACCAGCCTTAAAAAAATAAATGCAAAAAATGTTATCATCCAAACAAACAAAAGGGTGCATTATGCAGTTAAGTGGAGCAGCATGCAGAATATCGCGTATGGAGGAGGCAATTATATGCTTGTAAAACTGCAGGGGGATGTATCCTGAATCAAAGTGATACGAGAACAAGACTTTATTTGACAAGTTTAAGACTAAGTCTAATCTAATCTAACACATAAACATATGCACTCTCACACTTTCACTTAAGTCATACTATCTTGTATATGCAATTAAATTTAGGCAAAATTTGCAATTGAAAACTGATCACAAATATTGACTGTTTATCAATTTAGATATTTGCTTATTCTGGAAATCTTACATTTTCAATTATTCGTTCATAAATGACCTGGTATCATTTAGTAATTGACTTGGCCAACTTGGGCAAAAACTTGTAAAATTGTGCTTGAAATTATTTCCTCATGCAATTAAAGTCTATTGTAAGGATGCACAAAATAGTGCTTTGATCTCATTGTGAAGGTAAAACTCAGGAACTTTTGCAACACACTTAACGTGCAACAAAACAATAAACTTTCAAATCTGATGAGAAATCTGGGATCAAAACCTTCACCTATCTGTCCCTTCACCCATCCTTAGGCCCCCTCCTACCCTCCAGGGCAGAAAAGCTGACTTGTTTTAGGAGATTCTTTCATAATGCATTTACTTTATCTTCAGTATTCATGAGCAAAACCTTTGCCTATCTGTCCGTTCACCCATCCTTACTTTATCTTCAGTATCTATGGTCAAAACCTTTTCATGTTTGATATCGTTCTAAATGTCTCTGTACGATTGGTCAAATGGTCTCAAATTTACAGCAGTCAGTTATATTATTAAAAAGATCTAAGAATGATTTCTCTTGAATCTAAGAGAAACACATAGCAATGTGAGTTCTAGTGCTTGAGATTCACATAATCTGTGGGGGTTTTCTGGCTACAGAATCCCAAAGGAGTCTTTTGTCACTTTGCTTATATATCCAGACTAGAACAAACAAATCTTCAAATTAGTTGTAAAAACATGAAGGAACTTTTGGTATCTTGGGATCTTGTGACCCAGGTTCGCATCTGGTGAAGATAGGAAACATGCTCACAGATCCTAAAGGGAGATACACCCCTCAGCAGCAAAACACAAATCTAATCACAATATAAGTATATTGAGCAATATATGGAATTTGGACCTTCTCAGCTCCCAATGAGTTTTCAATGAAGGAAAGGAAAACATGCAGCCAAGTATGGTGTCCCATGAAAACACGCTTGGAGCATTGGGCAGCTAATTTCACTGCGGCATCCAAGAAGCAATTGGGGTTCAGTGCCGTGCTCAAGGGTCTCACCTCAGTTGTGGTATTGAGGGTTGAAGAGAGCACTGGTCATTCACTCCCCCAGTGACAATCCCTGCCAGTACCCGCACCTTTAGGTTACAAGTCTGACTCTCAAACCATTAGGCCACAAATGCTGCAGTTCAGAATCTGGAGGTATACTTTCATTGCCTGTGTTAGGGGTGTGAATCTGTTGGAGGCTCCTTTTGGTGTCATCATTCACTGAAAGGGGTTTCCCAGGTTGTTGATTCACTTGAGGTCTAGTATTTGTTGGGACGTTTGGAAAGCCAATCATTTGGCTGTTGGGTGATAAATTTTGTGGAGTCTCATTGGCTGATTGACATTTTAGAGCAGACACTGAGACAAATGTGTGCTGATATTGCAATAGGACAATAGAAAACAGCCCATTTTTCAGTTTTGTTGGTTTATCATTGATTAAGTGATGTCATCATCCAGTTCACTTAAAGAAGTTCATAAACTTATTACTGTTGTGCTGTTGAGAAATGTTTGCAACCTGTGGTTGTTTGTTTTCTTCTTAAAGAGATGATAAGTAAGCAGATCTAGCCATTTTAAGGCTGTTCTGTATGTAGTACTGTCTCTCCATGCATTATGAAATACCACTAGTTTTGTGTTCTCGAGTGACACTTGAGTCACATTTTTATAGATTTCAGACTTGACTTCTGACTCAACCTGAAATGACTCCAAACTTGACTCAACTCGAGGAAAAGCACTTGTGAAAATTTTAAAAGCAACTCAAGTCTTAAATACTTATAGAACTGATATTCAAAAGGCGAAATGCACCTGCACCCCAGTATCCATCCATCTGAACCGCAAGCCGTAACAGCAGCACCATTTTAAGTGAACAGCGAGTCAAAACAGGAGAAGATCACATAGCAGACACTGTGTCATGTATGGCAAATATCTTTCAGCATTATATACCCTAGTATTTTTTATCTAAAGCCAATCGTATTTTATATCGAGTCCTTTCAGCTCTGTGCACACACTCTCTCTCTCTCTCTCATTTTTTTGTCCAGACCTTTGCTTGAAAGAAAATATACAGGCTGTGCCTCTTGGAACTTTAATTAAATACCCCTGAATTATATAAAAAAATCAATAGTTTATTTGTATGATTTTGTAATATCTGTCACTGTAACTGTCATATTTCTTTATGTGTCATGATAGATAGGACTCTTATTATAGAATTTGATTACAGAAAAACTGTTATGAACATGGTAATGGATTAAAACATATAAGTAACATGTTAGATGTACATTAACCTTGCATCTTAACACCTCTTTTAAAAAAATGATCATAGACCATATAGTTTGTCTATAGCCTATAACACAGCTTTGTTATAGGCTATATGTGAGAAGTGCAGGAGGTAAACGAACTATAATTCTGGACTACATCAAGTGAAACGTTATGAAGTATGTTTCATTTCATTGCATCTAAATGTCTCACGATGATGCTGTTTTAATGTTGCAATATAAAAGTAATAGTGTGTACATTGTAATACTGAATGATAAAGAGTCTAAGAATATTTAGACAGCATGTGTTTTTATAATAGTAGCCTATATACGAGACATGCAAATAATCTAAAACTCCATTCTTTTAATTTTCTCACATTGTTTCTTACCTGACAGTCACAGTCTCATTGATGGGCCATTAAGGGAAGGCTCTTTGTCTCTCAGGTGTGAATCTCTAAATATTCCTGTATCCTTGTAATATATCAATATATTGTTTTCTTTGAATGAGTGAACAAGATGATATTTACATCATTTTGTAGAAAAAACTCTAGCCTACCTCATCCAGTTCTCAAAAGTCTTGTGGTCTTTAGGACCTGAAGTGGTACACTCACATTGACTCCATTGTAAAAATGACCCAACAAAGGTTGTACTTCCTTTGCCAGCTGAAGAACTTCAACCTACCACAGGAGTTGCTGAAACAGTTCTACTCAGCCATCATCGAGTCTGTTCTGTGCACATCAATAACTATCTTGTTTGGCTCAGCTACAAAATCAGACATCAGAGGATTTCAGAGAACAGTTAGAACTGCTGAGAGGTTTATTGGTGCTCCCCTGCCCACCCTTCAAGAACTGTATAAGACCAAACAATGTATATGACCAAACAATGCTCTTGGGGCGCATGCGCAAGTGCTGACCCAGACGCTGGTGTACTCGTGTTTGTTTATTGTGCGTTTATATTGTTTTTCTATCATATTTAACTATACTTACTTGGAAATATGTTTTTTAAACTTGTTTTTGTTTGGATTTTGAGCTTAAAATGCATTGTCGAGTGTGTTTCTACACCCGAAGCCGAAGTGGAGCTGAAAGGCTTGAGAAATGTCGGACTGATGACTTACAGCCGCGGGGAGTTATTGAGTCTTCGATTCAGAGTGAAACTTTCATCGGGTTACCTCTGTGATGTCCCTCCTGAAATCATCTGTTTGCCTAATTCAGTGCGGAGGAGAAAGAAAAGGAAAAGAAGAGGTTCTAGAGGAGGAATCTGTAACCGACTCAAATGACGTGGCAGCCGCTTTCCCCTGCCAACAATAACTCTGACCAACGCTCGTTCCCTTGGGAATAAAATGCCTGAACTTTCAGCGCTTATGAAATATGACAGAGATTTTAAGAGGTCAAATTTACTTTGCATTACTGAGACGTGGCTGACGGAGGAATCTGATGATATTCACCTTGAGGGATACTCGTTAATTCGACTGGACCGAGATCGCCAGAAATCACTCAAAACCATCGGAGGAGGACTATGTATGTTTATCAATGATAACTGGGCATCAAACATCACGGTACGTGAGACCTTTTGTTCAACTGACTATGAACTAATGACGGTCTCTTTCAGACCATATTATTTGCCCAGGGAGTTTGGGCAAATTACTGTGATTTTGGTGTATGTACCTGGGCCAAATTTTACATGCACCACGGAGGGCATTGCTGATAAGTATAACAAGGAATTGCGCAGCTCAGCAGATGACCCAGTGTTTCTCCTCTGTGATTTTAATAACTGTGATATATCTGTGTTTCTGCCGAATTTGGAGCAGTATGTAACTTGTCCGACGAGACTGAGTAAAACCTTGGACAAGTGCTTCGGTAACGTGGACGGAGCCTATGTATCGAGGCTGCATCCTCCATTAGGTCATTCAGACCATAATGTCATCCATCTCCTCCCAAAATACAGACAATTGTTAAAAAGGACTAAACCTGTCATCCAACAGGTTCAGTCATGGACTAAGGACTCAGTGGAAAATCTTAGAGGTTGTTTTGAGAGTACTGACTGGGATTTGTTTTTTAAATGATTCTAATTGCTGTAAAGACCCTGAGCTGTTGAATGATACAATTACTAGTTATATCATTTTCCGTGTAGAGACTGTGGTTCAATCGAAAAATGTTAGAATATTTCCAAATAACAAACCCTGGATTAACAAAGATCTCAAACAACTTTTAAATCAGAAGAAGATGTATTTTTTAAAGAATGAAACACAGAAGGTAAAAGAGTTGAATAAGGATATCAAATATAAAATACACAAAGACAGTATAAAGGGAAAGTTGAGGAGAAATTTAAAACGGGTAAGGTTAGGGATAACAACACTCAAACTAAATTAAAAACAATGACAATGGAGGTAGGAGAGGTTACCAAAGTGCTCAGTAGAATTAAACCTAATAAGGCCACCGGTCCAGATGGCCTTAAGGGTTGTGTTCTAAAGGAGTGTGCTCAACAACTAGGGCCTGTATGTGCTAGGCTGTTCCAGCTTCTGTTAGATAGTGGTTGTGTGCCAGGAGCATGGAAAAACACTGTTGTCATTCCAGTTCCTAAATTATCTCAAGCCAGAATTTGTAAAGATTTTCGCCCAATAGCAATAACATCCATTTTGTGCAAATGTTTGGAGCATATATTATGTAATGAGTTGTTAGTGCAAATTGATGGACAAGTGGATCCATTACAGTTTGCTTATACACCCAAACGGAGCACTGTGGATGCATCTCTGACTTTGTTACATAAAGTCCAGCATCATTTAGACAAAACAAATATTCATGTCAGAATTCTTTTTATGGATTTTACGTCAGCTTTTAACACTGTGCAACTGCAAACCCTTAAAGAAAGGCTGCAAGACTTAGGTGTAAGCAACTGGTTGGTCTTATGGATTGAGAATTTTTTAAGTAACAGGCCTCAAAGAGTTTGTTCCAATGTAATTTCATCTAAATGTATAGTCCTAAATTCAGGCTTACCTCAGGGTTGCGTGTTATCTCCTCTTTTTTTCTCTATTTACATTAATGAAATCCAGTGTAATAGGGATGATCTCACTCTGATTAAGTATGCTGATGATTTGGCTTTAATTTCTTGCCAAAAGGATATGAACAGTTCCATTTATTTTGATTATATTGATAGTCTTGTGCAGTGGTTTGAAAATAGTCAGCTACAATTAAATATTGCCAAGACTAAGGAACTCTGTTGCGGGAATCAAAAAACTTCAGATGCTGGTACTTTTTATGACCAAGTTACTATAAAAGGCATAAAGGTTGAACAAGTATCCAACTTTAAATACCTGGGCACAATTGTTGATGATAAACTCTCATTCCAAGCCAATGTGGACCATATACATAAGAAGACAGCGTTTAGGTCTACTTGTGACACTAACACAAAAGACATGTTTAACCAATATTTATTGCAATGATTTTATGTATAATAGAGTTTTAAGTGTTTTACATGTTTTTTAGTCCATTTTATTCCTCTTAACATTTTAAGTGTGTATGTCTTTAAAAATGAATGGTTGGAAGCAGGAACTATATAAGAGCAGCATGGCAAACAAACACTAACTCGATACACACACCTGGATTGTGGAGTTTCTCTTGGACTTACCATTCCAGATTCACACCCAACAGACTGGATTATCACTCATTTTGGATTGTATTTACACTGGTGGACACTCACATTGGACACTGGGATTCTTGGACTGTTTTTAGGGTATGGACAAACAAACTGTATTCTTTTAACAGACTGAGTTTACCTGGTTTTATCGTGTTGTTTTAAAGTCTTTTATGAGAACTTTGTAAATACACCGTACTTTAACCTATTTTTGTTTTATGTCATTCTTTTAACACTTCCAAAACCTCACACAGTAAAATCTGACCCAATTTTTTAAACCTTGTAGCTCAGCCTGTTAGGCTGACTGTTACATACTCAGGAAATTAAGTAACCTAAGTGTTAATAGGAGGGTCTTCACTATTGTCTACAGATCGATGATTGAAAGTATTTTAACATAAAATATTGTTGTGTGGTATGGTAGTTTAACACTGAAACAGAAGAATAAACTTGCACAAGTAACTAGAGAAGCTGATAAAATTATTGGCCAGACACAGAGCACAATGCATGATTTATTTGTACAATTTATGGAGAGGAAGGCAATTGATGTATGCTCTGATCAGACTCATCCTCTCTATCCCTGCTTTGAGCCCCTCCCTTCAGGACGCAGGCTGCGTATTCCACTGGCAAAAAAAAAAACATCTACAAATGGTCATTTGTTCCATTAGCAGTGACTGTTTTAAACCAAACTTTCAATTCTTAACTGAAGTATTAAATTGTTTGTTTTTCCATTCTATGCTTGTATAGGGCAATGTGTGTTTTATGTGGTTCTAATGATTGTAATGTGTATATTGTATGTTTTATGCCAGTGTCAAATATGAATTTCTGTCCAGAACTTCTGTACAGACAATAAAGTAAAAAACAAAACAAACAAAACTGTATACATCTAGAATGAGGAAAATAGTTCAGAAAATCACTCTGGATCCCTCACATCCAAGCCTTCCCCTCTTTGAACTTTTGCCATCTGGATGGCGCTACCAGGATGACCAGGCACAAGAACAGTTTCAAAAAGTGTGTTACAATAATATGTGAGAAAGATGAATTCTGCAAAAACTCTACAATGTGTTGGTTTCATACGTAGTCCTTTATCACAGAATATTTGCTTTCACTGAGTTAAGGATAAATTTATTTACATGTTCCTAATTGCAGTGCGCAGAGACAGTGAAGACAGAGGAAACACCTCTGTTTTCTTTATTTTAAAAAAGCACAGTTTAGTTGTTATTGTGAGTGTACACAAAAAAGTATACACTTAACAATTTCAAATGATGTATAACTCTAAAATTGACAATGTATTTTAGTGTCCCTTCACACTGATCTTAAAAAAGTGAGCCGGTCATGCCGGCATGACCGTTGACCCCAGGGAGTTAATATTCTGTTTCTGTTTCATCTGTGCTCCAGATTATAAACCCTACCAGATAAACACATTATTCTCGCTGTTTGTTTTGTTCTCCACACAGGTTACAGTCCTGTAATCTCACTGCTCAGTCCTGTAAAAGTTTGTCTTCAGCTCTACAATCCTCAGACTCTGCCCTCAGAGAGCTGGACCTGAGTAACAATGACCTGCAGGATTCTAAAGTGAAGCTGCTTTCTGATGGACTAAAGAGTCCAAACTGTCAGCTGCAGATACTGAGGTAAATTGTGTTTGATAAAATAAATAAAAATGCTTTGTGCGCTTAGTGTAAAATGTTTAAGCTTGTGATGTAATGTTCGGAACATACAACACTGCACTATGTTCATTTACATGCAAGCGGCTCATGATTTAGTGTTTAAAATGTTTCAGAACAGCTTGGTTGACAGTAAATGCTACTCCACATGAACTCCATCTCATGCAAATGCTGCGACTTCTGGTCACTTATAACATGGATGTGAAAATGCAACATGCGCCAAATATCTTTCTAACCTTCTTTTGTTTGATTGGCATTCTCAATTATTATTATTTATTATTAAAAAGGTGTTATATCAGTGACCTCAGCAGAAACCTTGCATTAAATTATGAGAAAATAAGAATATTTATGTTAACTGAAAGAAACCGCAAACTTGTCATAAGCCTTTTTTTGTGAATCTACAAGACAAGATTGTCTGATTGTCAAACTAATGTCAAGTGGACTATTGTGTTTGTAGGATGTCTGGTTGTATGGTGACAGAGGAAGGCTGTGGTTATGTGTCTGCAGCTCTGAGTTCAAACCCTTCACACCTGAGAGAGCTGGATCTGAGCTACAATCACCCAGGAGATTCAGGAGTCAAGCTGCTCTCTGAAAAACTGCAGGATCCAAACTACGCACTGGACAAACTCAAGTATGTTGAGATTGTTATTTAAAGCATAAACAGGGCTCTAGACCAAGGGCATTAAACTCAGTTCCATGTCATACTTCTGAGATAACAACACATAACATTCTACTCTATCTGAATTATGTGTTTTTATGGCATCGCTATCAACACCAAAGCCCTCACATGCTCCTGAACTCATAATTACAACTTGTAAATTCAGAATGTTCTGAGAGTCACAATTTGGACCAGTGACAGTCATACCACGTGATCACTGCTACATTCATTTTGGCTCTACCTCTGAGTCCGACAAGATGGAAACCTATGATTAAAATGTCACATTGTCATGTGTTTAATAAGGGTTGAATCTAAACTCTGCAGGGCTGTGGTTATCCAGGAAGTGAGTTTAAACCCCCTGCTCCAGACTCATTATTCCCGCTGGTGCGAATAATTTCTGTTTGTTTTTTTGCTACAACATGGGGGCAGTTTTTTCTGTTATCATAGTTTATAGTGGTAACAAACAGAAATCTCACACTCCTTACCTTTTATATTGTGGAGTTGATTATGATATTGGCAGGTTTTCCATTATCAATGACACAGACATAGACAGTCTCGACATAGACAATCATATCACCATCAAGCATAAATGATAGATAGATAAGCGAGGCATGATCAATGGGAGAGTAGCTGGCGTGCTGGCGGTGGGGAGGCCCAGAGAGGACTGAACTCAGAAGACTGAACATTCTGGAGTACAGTTGAACTGCCAGGGGCAGCACTTATTTTCCTTGATTTCCATGGTGGTGAACTCCGGCTAAAAGTCTGAGAAGGCAGCAGTGAAGAGACAAACCGTTGCTGGGCCAAGTCCTCAACAGTGTCACCAAAGAGCAGTCAGTCATCTGTGTCAGGTTCAGCCAGAGATTTAAATAGTAACGCAAAAGTAAAGTAACACATTACCTATCATAAAAAGTAACTAACATAATTAGTTACAGTTTTAGGGAGTAACGCAATATTGTAATACATTGCTTTTTAAAATATCTTGGTTACCCGTAATAGAGGTCCAGGAGATGTTGATGTGTTGTGACAAGGACCCAACAATCCAAGGAAACTACACCTGTAGTAGCAGCCAGGGTTGTTACTACTTCCTCACAGGAGAGGCAGGCAAGAGCAGAGCTACTTCATATGAAGATGCTCAGAATGCATGCAACAGCCCCACAGGGATATCGCGTACATGCTCTTGACCCAACGACATAATGTGAAAGAGAGTGTGAATCATCAAGTGTCCAACATAGAGGACACGGATCAAAACACACCTCTAAAGGCACATTCACACCAACAACGATAACTATAACTACAAATACAACGATAACTATATTTGCATCCACACCAGAGAATGATAACTACCTGTTTTTGTTGCATTTACACGACTTCAACTAGTAGATGTCCTCAGCACGCATGTTTTCAAGCACATTTGAACAGTGAATCTAGCATAAACTATTTGACCTATAACGTAGTCAATGCAATGGAATAAAAATAATGCAGATTTTTTGTTTATTGCACCTTCAATGGAGGCAAGACACTGTTGCCCACCCTGTGCTGAATTACAGAGTTCATTTTATGTTTTATGTTACTCTGTTTGCTATGCAATGTTTGTTTGCTTCTCTACAATACTGCCTGCTGTTTCAAATGTGCAATCAAGCTCTTTAAATTTGAATGAAGTCTGGTTAGCTGTCAGTGTTTTATCGTTCATCATCTGTAAAAAAATAATTCTGAAAGTGATCCCAACGATATTGTTGCCCTGTATCGTTATCGTTGTAGTTTGAACTCTTGAATTCTCTTACATTTGAAATGATTTTTAGAATTATATCTTTATAGTTTTCGTTATCATGCTTGGTGTGAACGGGCCTAACCTAACATTAGGTAAGACTGTTAAAGCTTACGAAAGATGCACAACTTCAAACAAAACAATCGCTGAAGAACAGTATGATGTATTTCACCTATACGATGTGGTCGCACTGACATCATAGACTGTCACCAGCCAGTACTGCTGTAATTTTTGTATGTAACTTCAGACACGGTCACAAAGTAGTCATTCTCCATAGCGATCCCTAGAGGACACAGTTCAATGTTCCCTCAAAAGGGAACCACCTAGCAGTGCATTACAATAGTCCAGTCTAAAGGTCATGAATGCATGAACTAACTTTTCTACATCAGAAACATAACATGTTCTGTAGCTTAGCAATGTTTCTAAGATGAAAGAGTGCTGTTTTTGTAACATGGGAAATATGATTTTCAAAAGACAAATTGCTGTCTAATATAACAAGCAAATTTTTGACTGTACCTCTACAGTAAGTAACAGTACTTTGGTGGCTGGAATAGTTTTGCCCAGTCAGTTGGGCAGAACTGTATGCGGAGCCATATAGTTAATATCAGTAATAGGCAACATGCACAATACAAGGAAATGGTCAGTAACATCATTGCTTTGAAGTATGATATCTATATCAGTAAAATCAATGTAATTCCATGCGATATAAATACATCTAATGTATGATTAAAATGATGAGTGAAAATGCTAAATTTATGTGACCATTGCACCGGTTGTTCATGAAATTTAAAAACTGGTAAGGGCTTTTTTGCCTCGTATGTTGAACTGACCATGAGACTTAATGAAACTGTCTCTTTGTATTTGTTTAATGGCCATTGCATGTAATTGCAAAATAAAGCATATTTTAAAAGTTTAGTTGTTCGTTGTAAAAAAAAAAAAAAAAAAAAAAGGGTTCGGGTTCTAAATTTAACGGTACTGTTCAGGTCGGGTCAGTGGATCCGGATATGGGCTTCAGTTTAAAACCTGTGCAAACCTCTGCTTTGCTACCATGTTTCAGAATATTGCTAGTTATTTAAAGTATGTCTTTAATAGGTTGTGTTATCTTGATAATCTTGTTTTCACAATTATCACAGAATAATGATTAATCTCACTGCACTATTTGTGACTGAATGTGACTTTGTGTGTGTTTTATAGTGTTAATCATGGAGGAAAATCCAGGATTGCAGCAGGACTAAAGAAATGTATGTCCACACACACACACACACACACACACACACACACACAGCTGTAGTGATTGTTGTTGTGTTGTAAATGTCTCTGTTCTTGTGTTCAGATGCCTGTTTTCTCACACTGGATCCAAACACAGCACACACTGAACTCATTCTGTCTGAGAACAACAGAAAGGTGACACGTGTGAAAAAGAAACAGCCGTATCCTGATCATCCAGACAGATTTGACGTGTATCGTCAGGTGTTGTCTAGAGAGAGTGTGTGTGGACGCTGTTACTGGGAGATTGAGTGGAGAGGAGATAAGGATGTGTGTATATCAGTGTCATATAAGAGCATCAGGAGGAAAGGAGTGGGTTATGAGTGTTTGTTTGGATTTAACAATCAGTCCTGGAGTTTGTTCTGCTCTCCTGACAGATACTCATTCAGACACAACAAGATAAAGACTGTTCTCCCTGTGATGCCCGTCATCTGTAGAGTAGAATTGGATGATGATGATGAAGATGATGATATCAGTAGAACAGGAGTGTATTTTTCTGTCAATAGTGTAGGAGTGTATGTGGATCCCAGTGCAGGAATTCTGTCCTTCTACAGCATCTCCAGAAGCACAATGAAACACATCCACACAGTCCACACCACATTCACTCAGCCACTCTCTCTTGGGCTTTATGTTTATGGATCATCAGTGAAACTGTGTTGATGAATCAGAATAGATTAATGATCAGATTCTACCCAAAATGCATTGGACTGCATAATGAATCAGTGGAGAATTTGCTAAATTCTCTATCTGTGGGTGAGGTTGCCGGGATTGTTGGCTGGAGGAAAGCCAGGGCTGGAGAAATGATGACTCCTGGATCTTCTGTCTGCTCCAGCTGTTTCACCCATTTATTGTCTCTTCTCTTAAAGTAGTCGATGACCTCTCTCTCTAGTTTTGTCACAAAGATTCCTCCACTTTTTCATATTCAAAAAAGGAAAAAAAGTAACAAAATAAAAATACATCCAGTCTTTTTTATCTTCATAAAATCAAACCAGGCTCAAAAAACAAGCCCTTTGGAGCCTGTCCGCAAAATAACTTTATATTTCATATTACCATGTCCTCAGCTCTCAATGTATTGTGCCATTTCCACCATTTGTCTGCATGCGATCGGCTGTGTCGAAAGCAGTGTCCCGATAGCAACACCCTTGCTCTGGCTATTTACAACTACAATTTGGTTTTACAAATGTTTGTAATAGTTTATTTATATATCTTTTTGTAAAGTTTGTTGAATTTTTTCTATACCTGTACATAAAGGAAATTATTTGCATTATGCAAGTTTTCATGGATTACTTGACAAATATAACAAAAACTGTAAGGTATCATTTATCTTCATTTATTTATCTTCAGTTCATTGACTATTTAAACATTGTAAGTTTGGGCAGATAGACGAAGCCATCATCCATCACCAATGCCTGTTAGACATCGCAATGTTGAGATGGCACCCATCCCAGCCCCCCACAGTCCGCTGCAACCCAATACCATGTTTAGAAAGAAAATGACATCTTATACGGAATCCCTAAAGTCAATAAATACAAGATTTTGTTATTGACAGCACGGAAAACTGAAGGAGAATAGATAACTTTATTGTATGTCTGCAGCAACATGTAGTCCACAACACATTTCCTTTCAAGGACAATAAAATACTACTATTACTATACGTTATAGAAAAAAAATGAAAAGTTAAGATGCAAAACCAGATCAAAAATGAGATAATGATACTGAGTGAATGCTCTAGACACATATTATACATCCATCAAATACTTTTACTTCAAACTCGCTAAAATACAACCCTCAGCCCAATCAGAAGTACCTTATTGCCTGAATAACATGGAATTAATTTGGGGTCAGATTAAACTGCGTGAGGTAAAATAAGTGCTTTGAAAAGATGAGACAAAGACAAATGTAGAAAGAATAAATAAAGTGTATTTACAAAAACAACACAATAAAACCTAGGCTGTTAAAAAGCAGAGTCTTTCAGTTCCATACCCTAAAGTAGTCCTAGTGTGCTGTAAGTCCAAATATGAATGTGATAAGTCTGGAAAAGTGCTGGAAAGGTGAGTCCACAAAAGTAACTCCTCTAATCCAGTTTTTAGGTGATCACCAAATGGTTGTGAGCAATAACCATGATAGTTTGACCTGCTGCCTCCTTTATGCTGTCCATTTCATATTTTCTGTCATGTGATCAGTCACATGTGATCTTCCTGTGCATGTGCCTGTATCTCCATCTCCCAGTCTCTCCTATTTCACATTGCTCCCCCTGTCCTCTCTGGTCTCCCCCTGTCCTCTCTTGACTCTGAGGCTTAACACACTCTTGCCCCACATCTTTAAGGGCTCTTAAAGTGTTAGGCAGAGGTATGTATTGTGCATAACAGTTTCTTCTTTGTTAATTGGAGCCCATCTAAACATTTTGTGGCGGCACAAAGGCAAACTTCTGAAAATACTGCCTTCTAGTGTATTCAGTGGAGAGATAACAGCTACATAAAGCATGCAAATCAGTGTCTCTTTAATCTTGTCCTTTGTGTACTGATGACAAACGTCACTCAAGCCATTTATTTCTTCAGCCATCTTTTGAGTTGTTGATGATGGAGCGACATGTTTTGTCTGGAGTTGCACGAAGAACATGCATACATTTCTCATGTACAAAGACCTAACATCAGTAACCCAAGACTGATTTTCACTTACTTCCACTTCAGCTTCATTGAGATCAGTTTATGAATACTATTGTAGGATATAAACAGTATCTTGCTTATGTGCTCTTGAAACGTGGGATGCACATGTGCAGTGTGCTGACTCTTTCCTACTCAATGCCATTTGAATGTGGAAATTCTCTAAAATCTCAAATCCATGCATTCCTTCTTACAGTTAACATCCTCACATTCATACGACTTCTGTGTGTCATCCAACTGCAAAACAGACACATGCTTTTAAAGCAGTAGTGAATTACAGTGATTTTTTTTTGCTTGCAGTTTGAAAAGCAACATGGAAAACCATTATTCATTCATCTTGTTCATATAGGAATTTATCATTACACTTGTGTAGCTTTCACCTATTTCTGGTTATTCTTTTAGTTATTTAACTATAGTCTCACACATTCACATAAAACAACTTGCTTTCAAAACAAGGTGGATAAAGGCTATTTGATAGCATAGTTCTTGTGATTGTTTGTTTCGGTGAAGATCAAACTGATTAGATCTATTACATATTACAACATTACATAACTTATGTTATAAAAGACATGGCAGTTTAAGTCTTTGGCTCTTTTAATTGTGATGATTTATGGCTCACATTGAACAAAACCCCACCAATTAACTCTCTCAACAACTTAGAATACTTTATAAGATCAATAAAAATCATTTTTAGTGAATTGTTGGCCTTCTGGAAAGTATGTTCATTTGCAGTATATGTACTCAATACTTGGAAGGGGCTACTTTTGCTTTAATAACTGCCTCAATTCGGTGTGGCATGGAGGTGATCAGTCAGTAGCCAAGGTTAGATAGCAGCCAAGGTTTCTTTGACAGTGGTCTTCAGCTCATCTGCATTATTAGGTCTCTTGTTTATCATTTTCTTCTTGAGATCTGCTGTCTGTGTCATTAATGATAATCTTCCTCTTCAGTTCCTTTAAATTGTGGCATTCCCCAGGGTTCTATTCTGGGCCCATTGTTGTTTTCATTATATCTGCTTCCTCTAGGTCTTATTTTTCAGAAAGGTTTACATTCCAATCAACCATAAGGGTAGCTGTAACATACTCCCTTTGTTGAACTGTCTGACTGAGGTTAGATCCTGGCTTGCTGCAAAATTTTTAACATTGAATGATTCCAAATCTGAAGTTGTTGTTTTTGGTCCTCCTGCTTCTGTTACTTTGGTCTGTAATCAACTGGGTTCAATGTCTAACTCCCATGCACATGTTAAAAATCTAGGGGTGATAATTGATAACAATCTAAAATTTGATAAGCAAATTAGTGCAGTGGTGAAACACAGTTTTTATTATCTTAGATTGATCGCAAGGTTGTGATCGGTTTTATCAGCTAAGGATTTGGAGACTGTAATTCACGCTTTTGTCACCTCTAGGCTTGACTATTGCAATTCTCTGTATCTTGGTGTATCTAGGTCTTCCTTATCTCATTTGCGACTGGTACAAAATGTTGCTGCTAGGTTCCTTACTAGAACTAAAAAGAGGGAACATATTACACCGATTCTTGCCTCTTTACACTGGTTGCCGGTTGAATATCGCATCAAATTTAAGGTGTTGCTGCTTGTTTACAAGGGTTTACACGGTCAAGCTCCTGAATACATTTCAGATCTCCTTCCTAGAAACTGTGCTAGATCACTACGGTCATCTAATAGCATGATGCTTTCAGTGCCACAATCTCGGCTGAAATTAAAAGGTGATTGTGCTTTTTCAATTGCCGCCCCTAGATTGTGGAATGCCTTGCCAATTTATATTAGGCTGGCTCCTTCAAATCTCATCTTAAGACTTATCTTTATTCCTTAGCATTTTAATTTGATTCTGTTTATTTGATTGTTGTGGAGGTTTTTATTTAGTATAATTTTATATTTTTATGTTGGTATGTTTGTGATATGTTTTTATTGTACAGCACTTTGGTCGCTGTTTTAAATGTGCTTTAGAAATAAAATTGCCTTGCCTTGCCTTGCCTAACAGCAAAAGGCAAAATCACTCACTGCTCTTGACTCAATCACTTCATAACTTTAATAAGAATGTCTATATGTTTGATTCACACAGTGATGCAGTGTTTTTGAATCTTAAATAACAGTTTTAGTTGCAATACAGTGTTTAAAATTTGTCAAAAAGATAAATCATAGGCTTGTTCCAGTCTTAATATTCTTAAATGTGCATCTCAAAATTTGGAAAATTGCCATTCAGAACGACAATGGTGATTTTGTGTGATAAAATCTTAATTTTTAGAAAGATCGGCAGAAAAATTCTCTATTGTTTTTGTCACAAGCTTTCCAGACTAAAGTGCCAATCTACTGATGGTTTTGAAACAAAGAGTTATTCAAAGCTCAAAGAGTTATTTTGTGCTGTCTTGTTATTCGCTGTGAGATTTAGTGTGTCTGAAAGTGTGCGAAAACTTGCACGTTTAGCACTTTGCTAGCATGTTTCAGAACATTGCTAGCCTTTGTTTTTATAATCATGTTTTCACATGTACATCCATCCTGGGTTTTATGTTGGTTCTGGATCATCAGTGAAACTGTGTTGATGAGTGAGAATAGACTGATGAGAGACTGTACCCATAATGCTTTGAGCTGCTGATGAATCTGTGCCCAGAGAGTCGCTTCATGACATTAACAGACATCCCAAGTCTCCCGGAAGTTCCGGGAGTCTCCCGTATATTGATAGTGACTCCCTGATGCCCGCGAATTGAATAAAATATCCCAGAATCTAGACCAAGCGGGCAAGGGCGTGCATGCGAGACATTAATGTCTGTATCATGAATCTTATAATACGCATCTTAGAATGACGGAGTGAACAAGAGAGAACGAGAGGGAGTGAGAGAGACCGTGCTGCTTGTGGAACTGTGCGTGTGCTGATCTGGCTCGCGCTAGACAGAGCATCCTGATTGGTAGGGCCCTATGATTTCCGTGATGCGGAAAATGCGGACGAAATCGCGGAAAACGGAATGTTTATTAAACGCGGAATGTCACGGAATTTGTCAAAGTTTGGAAGGACTAATCAAAAGTACGTCATCAAGTTAAATCAAATCGCGTTTTGAACTAGCATGTGTAAATATTAAGCCGCAAAAAGACTATTTACACATGAATCCTGGATGTTCAGCTTGTTTCTGAAGCAGATGCGCGAGTTTGTTTACTATACATAGTGACGCATGCGTATCGCTCGCGTGGGGTGGTGGTGGTGGGGGATCTCCCTGAAATGAGTTTGTGTAAGTTGGGATGTCTGCATTAATACTGCAGCTCAACTTCTGTCACTCAAATAACAGAATAAATGTGCGTCATAAGTGTAATATGTATTATTACTAGGAACTTCACATGTACTTGTGCTTATGTGAGCTAATATTTAATGTGTTTTATGTATTTATGTGTTTTATAGCTACAAATAAAAAACAGTAAAATTACAGAATATATTTTGAAACAGTCAATGTAATTAAATCATATTTTTTAGTAACTGAAGAAGAATATGTAGTTAAAGTTAATAAAATATACAGTATAAGTTATTATGGGATATATTTTTTTCTGTATTTTTAAAAACGGATTTCAATGACAGTATAATTACTAAACAAAATCGATTGTTTTATTTAATAAAACATCAGCGTTATATAGTTTTAGTCTTTTTTGTGTGTGTTTTTGCGAGTGTGCATGGAGTAAAAGACCACCATCATCACCTCATAAGAGTTTTATTTCTTATATTCTTGATGGATAAATGAAATCTGCGTTGTTTCGTGTCCAGGAACCCGATAAAACTCATAATAAATGTCTTGAGTGTCAGACGCTGTTCTCTGAAGCTCCAGCAGGCTGCGCTTTGGACAAATAGTTCAGCATCTTGGGAAATGACGCGCTCGTGCGAGGCGGAAGTGAAGCGCGTTGCTATGAGCCGTGATGCTGTCAGATCATCTGAGTAAATAAAGCAGCTTCGGGATGAAGTGATCTCTGCGCGGAAAGCTGATTGTAAGTACATACGTTCAGTCATTAGTCTCTGTCTCTGTTGTTCTTCTGACGCAGTGATGATGATGATGATGATGATGATGATAGAGGCGTGTTTTGATGATTAAGTGCTAATACTCAAGCACACACGAGCAGTCACTGTATTTAATGTGTGTTTGAGCAATGTTTTAATCATTTTGACACTGAAATATCCCTCTAAACATTCAAAAACAAACTGTAGTAACAGCAGTAAGCTTCTGTATGTGAAATAGTATACCATGCATGCATTATTGAATGGACACCAATCTCACAGAATGTTCTTGAGATGATTATTATCATGAAACTATGTGTAAATCAGTCAAACACAGATGGGTCATTCCTAGCTTTCGGTGCCATTTGAGTCCCCATGACATAACATGGTATATTTTGTGTTAAAAAATGGGCTAATGCTGGTTTCTGAAAGCTAATCTTACAAAGTTGCTGCCCCTCTACAATCAAGCACAATAAATATGTGGTCAAAAATGAATTCATTAAAAATAATTACTCTTATTTTAGTGCAAGTAGGCTAAACTGGGATGTCCCCAAGTAAGCTTGCATAACTTCAGCCACAAATATAAGTAATAAAAATCAAACAGGTACAATATTGTTGTATATTCTTATTTATAATATTCCTCAACAATTTTTTTTTGTTGTTGTTATTTATACCTTTTTAATACTTGAAATCTTTAAATCATGTTGTGTTCCTGTTACTCTGTTGACAAGTCCTGCTGAACACAGCCCTTAAATGTTTCTCTAATAACTTTTTTGTGGCAAACTATTTACAAGAAACAGAGTAAATAACTATCTTAATTCACCCTTTTTTTCAGTGTTTTATATTGATTCACTGATGTGGTAAAGCGTAACATGTCCACCCTGTTATGCTTATTTCTAATGGAAACTGGTAATTTTTTTTGTCATTTTGAAAATGTGGTTAATAAATAGGTTAAAAATCTTCCTCAGTGACTTTAGTAGAGCTGTGACGGTACAGGATTTTTATTACCGCGGTGAATATGCATAAAAATCCGCGGTTTGGCGGTTAATCGCAAACCATGCGTCAATCCCACCCCTGCGCTGTTACGGAAATCTAATGATTTATGATTAAGGACACATGCAGCTTATAAATGATCATGGAAATTAATTTTATTTGATTAAAACAGCAATAATGAAATATTATTTAAACAGCAAAATAGTAACAGTAATAACATGAAAATAAAATAACTTTTGAGTAGGAATTATGGAGACTTTTGTAGGCTAATTATTTGCAACCCAAACTTTAAATAATTTCAATTAATTTGCATCATCATCTGTAACAGCTAATTATTTTTAATATCAGGCTATTTAACTATCAATTATTACGTTACACTTTTAACAACAACCTTTTTTCAAGTACAGGCCTATAAAAGGGAACACACGTACAACTGGTCTGCGTGCCGCTACAGTGAATTAAGAAGAACTACCGCTTTATTTGTCGGTCTTCGTGTTTCGTGCCAGAAAAACCAGCATATTAACTTTGTCTGGTTTTAGCGAGGATCTTAACGAAGTAACAATATTGCCAGCCGCACTGAACACACGCTCTGACGGAGTGCTCGTAGCGCAAACAGTCATGTATTTTCTGGCAACTTTTGACAGAAGAGGGAATCGAGCCTGATTATCCGCCACCAGGCAAGCGGATCAGAGCGCAAGTCGAGGGCTTCCTCCTGCAGATGCCTGGTCAGTTCAGTGTCCGCCCGAATTCTTTTTGGGACCCGTTTGGAGGACTGTGCTTTTCTCTTACCAAGCAGGTCCGCAAGTGTTGGTTTTTTTTTAAGAGGAGGAGATGGTGAACTTCCTTCTCCCTCTCCATCATTCCCGCAATCATCTCCGCCATCACAACGATCATCGGGGATTGCCAGCATCTCCTCCAGTAGCGCATCTTTAATCTTTTCTCCGGGGTTGATATCCCTGTATCTTGGATCAACGAATGAGACCTTTGACAGCAGTTGCTGTGTTGCAGATGCACTATATTTTTCTTCCAAGACACGAACCATTTCTCTTTTCAGGTTGCACGTCAACTCTGTGTCTTTCTCGGTTGGGAGCAAAAGTTCCTCAGTTAATAAATGTAGGACTGGTTTAACAGAGGACCAGAGCATGTGAGCGGAGCGGACCGTGAGCGGAGTGGGGAGCGGAGCGGTAATATTTCCTTAAGAGCGCAAAGCGCCTTTCTGAAGATTCCGCTCCGCTCGCTCAACCCAGAATACCCTTTGGTGATTTACTTGTTCGCGATCGAGAAGCTGTAGAGATCGAGAACAGTAGAGCAGTTATGGAGTTCAGATATTGTTTCAACGAAGTTGCAAGCCTTATACATAAATGTAAAGTACTACGCAAACATGCCCAGCCAACATTGCAGTGTGGGGCCAATGTGGGCCCCATATGGGCTTGAAGCATGGGCCCTACATGGGTTTGTCCACGGGTTCCCTGTGGGCCCAATCTAAAGTAGCCCATATGAATCTCACGTATAATCTGATTGGAACTAATGTGGGACCCAACTGGGCAACATGGTGTAGGCTAAGGTTATATTCGGTCGTACAGAGCCCCGATCATCACGGCATGCAGACAAAATCACGGCCACGAATTTAGAACAGTTCTCTTTTTTATGGGAATTAAATTCATTTTTTCGTTTAGTCTAAATTATGGCCACAAATTAAGCATTCGTTCTCTTGTTTAGGCTTAGCTGCCAGCCTGCCACGAATTCATTCGTTCGTTAATTCGGTCCTTCCCTAGATTTGTCTTAAATTTTGGAACGAATTATTAGGCTATATTTCGTAATTAGGCCTACTTATTAAAATAATTATTGCTTAAAATGAATAAATAATAGGTAGACCTACAGAATGCAGGCTAGATAGGCTATATGCATCAATAATTTATAATCTAATATAACGCACACAGATTTGTTCTTTACAAAAAAAAAAAACTGCAAAAGGCCAAAGGGAGATAAATAATTTTTTCCCTCTCCATTGTCCCCAGTTCCCCGTGTCCGTGTGTTTCCTTTAACAGGCTTTATAATACAGGTGAATTTTGTAAAGATCTGCGTACAGTTCATCTCATGTGTGTCCGTTTGTGTTTTAAATGTTCTATTACACAACAACGGCAGCTATTCACGGAAATAAAGTTAACAAAAATACAAGTTTTTGCATTTTAGGTAGGTTTGCTAAGGTTATTTGTGTATTTAATAGCCTACATTTTAATTAATATCCTACAATTAAGAATAATGTAAGAATTTTGCTCTGAAACATGCATGCTTGATTTTAGACAATTATCCAAGAATTTCGGTACAAACAGTAAACAATTATGCCTACTAGAAAAAGTTTATGTCAGAGCGGGATCTGAGCGGGATTTGGTTTACCGGTGAGCGTGAGCGGAACATTAGCGGAGCGTTTTGCTTTGGCCATGAGCGACTGAGCGGAGCGCACGCCCCCAGAGCGGAGTCACGCCGCTCCGCTTCGCTCACATGCTCTGCAGAGGACGCGGTAACGGCCTTCTCGGAAGACAGCGCATCTGTAAAATCCGCAACCTTTTTCAGTACTGCATTAACGGATTTTAGGACTTCGACATCCTGCCACGTCGGGATCAAATGTTTGGTACAACGGTCATCCAACACCCTCCTAATGGCTGGGACTTGCTCTAGAATGCGTTCAACCATCTTCTGCTTAGTGCCCCACCTGGTAGGACAGTCCTGTGAATACATTAAAAAACCAAATTGTCTTTAATCTATTTATAAGTATCCCGAATTAGGCTATTAATGGATTTTTTTTTTACATTTTATTTAATGTGTATTTTTGCCGTCTGTGTTGTAGCCTGGAGCTGTTGTAACACGCAAATTTCTCCAGCTCGGAATCAATAAAGATAGTCTATATATTATCTTACATTATCTGTTAGTCTATATTATTCTTATATTATTAGGCTATCTGATCTTGATCGTGTAAATAGGCAGCCAAAATATTAGGCTAATTGTCGTAGCCTATCCATAATTTAAAAAAATATTTACGGGATGATGCAATAGCCTACATTTAGCGTCGTATTAGTTTAAAAGTATATAATTATAAATTGTATTATTAGCAATAATAATATGAAATAATATTTATTTCTCTAAGTTTGTCATTTTTCTGAATGGAATAATAGGCCTAATCTTAATAGGCAGCAGAAATGCCTAGGTATAATTGGCTTATCCATGATTTTAAAATTAGGCCTATTAACGGGATGATAGAATATAGTATAATTTATTTAGCATCTTATTCGTTAAAAAAAAAAAAAAAAAAAATTATATATATATATATATATATATATATATATATATATATATATATATATATAAATTGTGTTATTGGCAATAATAATAATAATATTAAATAATATCTATTTCTGTCATATGTCATTTTTCTCATATACATTAAGTCTAACAGGAATTCAGTTTTTGTCATCGTTCGTAACCCATTTTTATTAATAAATGTAATAAATTATTCAACAAAGTTTCAACAAGTTGCGTCTGGTGCACGGAATGTTAGGCTACATGGAAAAAACAATGTCTACAGAAATAATAGCACAACTCACCAGAACTAAGCAGTGTTGGGGCAAGTTGAGCTCGGCTTGTTCTTTCAGTAGCTTTCTCTTCTTTTGCCAGCTCTGCGTGAAAGTCATCACCAATGTTCTGCACAGACCCATGGCTCGAGCAGTGTGGTCTTTTTCTTTTTTCATTGCATTTGTGACAGCTAAATGCAGATTATGGCCAAAGCAATTCAGCCATTCCCAGCCAAGTTTTCTCACCGCAGCCACAATATTCGCACCGTTGTCTGTGGTAATACAGGCCAGTTTGTTCTCATCCAGGGACCACTCTTGGAAGAAAGTCTTGAGGGCTTCCACCAGAGACTGTGCTCGGAGACTCCCAACTGTCGCTGCTTCCCTGACATTGCAGGCTTAACGCCAGGTTCTCACTCGTGTGGCTTTTTGGCGTAGACACAGTCTCCAGGCAATACGACTTCAATTCCCAGTTTGCGCTGAGATAATGTATGGTCAAGCTAAGGTACGGCATCATATTTACAGTTGACCATGCATCAGTTGTCACTGAGAAATAGTCAACGTCTTTCAAATCCCGCATTATGCTGTCCTTTACTGACAGATACATATCAGGTCGCTGTTTGGGAAAAATACTTTCGATCGGGAAGTACATACTGTTGATCAAAAGCCCGTAGCATTGCTTTGAACGCCGGCTTCTCAACAGTGCGAAAGGACACCATTTCTTCAACCAAGTAGCGAGTCACGCTGTCAGTCAGTGATCGCCACTGACGGCTGTCTCGCAGGTATTTAACTCCTCTCGCAAAGGCCTCGGAGACTCCCAACTGTCGCTGCTTCCCTGACATTGCAGGCTTAACGCTAGCGTTAGGAGTAGATGTGCTGCTCCCAAGGCCCGCAAACGCAGAAGGATGGTTGATTCTAAGATGGGACTTTAGATTAGTAGTATTTCCTCGCGAGACGTTTATTTTTTTTCTGCAAATACGGCATATTGCCTCGTCCAAATTCGCTGGCTGTCCCTTGTCATCAGACTCAAAGCCAAAATGTGCCCAAATAGGTGACGTAATCTTTGATTTAGTCACTAGAGTTGAGGCCATTTTAAAAATATGTTGAACTAATAGTCTGTACCAGTAATAGTCTGTAATAGTCCCCTCTCCACGTATGTTTAATGGACTGTTCCTCTTCCATGCGCGGGAAGTTGTTTCTTTTCTCAAGATGCCCTTGAACATTATTTATTTTTTTATAATGTTGAGTAATGCATTTATACATCACGTCACAGAACGTATGCACTCCTGCAACTTTTAATAAAAAAAATAAAATAAAAAATGCGGTTATGACGGTGATGATGTTTACACCACGGTCGGCATCTCATCACCGCAGTGAGGCGGTAATGCGGTTATCGTCACAGCCCTAGACTTTAGCATTAAAATATCCACCCTGTTGCTGTTTTGCGCTGTAACAGGGTGGACATATTGCAACATCTGAGGTAAAAATGTCAAAAATAAGTGTTTAAAGCATCTATTGGTACTTTTAATTAACTTATTAAGCATTTAAAAGAAAGAGTTGCTTAAATAGTCACCACAGGTATAGTAGTGACTGGTTCCCATGAGGAAAACAGCTTAAAATCTAAGTCATAAAGAACAAAGTGTTTTACAAGTTTTTTGAAAATCTAAAACAACTGTAGTTTTGATTGAGGGGTAGGTTTAGGTGCAGGGTTTGGGTAAGGGGATAGAAAATGCAACATTTTGAAATATACTGTTGTATAGTGGTGTGATGTCCACCCTGTTATGCTTATTTCTAATGGAAACTGATCATTTTTTTGTCATTTTGAAAATGTGGTTAAGCAGATATGTGATCATGTGTCTGAATGTGTGTTTCAGGAGTGTGTGAGTGTGTGTTTGATGCGATGGCTGGGAAGGTGAAATGGGTGACAGACATCGAGAAATCGGTGCTGATCAATAACTTTGAGAAGAGAGGATGGATCCAGGTGACAGACAGCGATGACTGGAACTTCTACTGGCAAGACTTCATTTCATAAACATTAACTGAAATAATACAAAAAAACTTCAACATATTTTATTTCAGCTAGTTTCTCGGACAACATTTCACATCGAGTTGAAGTACTCAAATAATTAAAATGAAATAAAAATGTTTACAAATCACTTTTTAGTATCAGAGATACTTTTATAGTTTTTATGCTAATATTTAGCAGCCAAACACTAAAGGTTCTTCTTCTTACGCTCGAGTCACATATATACACATATATATACTGTAAAAAATGCTTTTCTTACTTAGATTTTTTGTTTTGTTTCCAGCCAAAATATCCAAAAATTCTTAAATCAAGAAGGGTTTTCTAGCTATTTTTACAAGCTAAAAATATTGTCTTGTTTTCTGAAAAAAGAAGCCATAATTAAGTGAGCTTTTGCTTAAAACAAGCTAAATAACCTGCAGTGGGGCTCTTTTAATTGTAACTTCTTTTATCTTTAAACAAAATGATTTTTGCTTGTCTAGAAAATCCTGATTGATTTAAGAAATTTTAAATATTTTGACTGGAAACAAGACAAAAAAAAATCTAAGTAAGAAAAACATTTTTTTTTTTGCAGTGTAGAGGACAGTCTGAATATTAAACATAGCAAGTTTGGAGTCTCTAATTCAAACTATCTAGCGCCACCTTTTGTAAGTTTCACTTATGTTTATGCTAATAACTTTTGGTTTTTTTGAAAAACCTACTTTTTTTACCATAGGTTCCTTAGATGTTGGAGAAATAAGGTAAAAAATCTTTATTTTATCACCAAAAATGGCTCAGATTGTGTTGATAAAAAGTTATTAAAAGATTTTTTAATGACCCAACCAGGCAAATATAGTGCAACAAATTTGACCATTCAAAAAGTCCCTAAATCACGCCTAGTGAAAAATATTTTTTGCATTTTATGCACTTAATACACATGCAATTGTACTTTTAGTATACTAAAGTGGTATACTTAAAATCTGCTAAATTGGAATAACTAATTTAGTACTTAATGCACTTTAATTGTGCAGAAGTCCAACTAAAGATATACTGAAGCATATTTGATTGTGCTGAAGTGGAACTATTGCAAGTACTTTAGGTACACTTATTTAAAGATCATACAATCCTTATCAGTGCTGATGTTAAAACATATTTTAGGCTTCATATACTACAATTAGTACTCCAAATAAAGTTTAATTACAGTTTTTATATCAGCAAGTCTCAAGCGATATGTTAGCAAACATGATAATATACTATACTTAGTATAAAATAAATGCATTTTAAATCTAGTACTTTTTTTACTAAGGACCTTATGAAGTTTTAAGGAAACGTTGTGGTGGTCACAAGATGCAGCAAAATGTACAAATATGCTTACAACTTTTGTACATTTTATCCAGTGGCCATGAAATCTCTCCTCTTTCTGTTTTTTGGGTCATTCGGAAACTAGTAATATATGCTTTTGTCAGCCCTTTTGATTTAGTTCAAAATCTCTTTTTGTACTCCTCCTAGAACACTCGTCCAATCATCAGCAAATTTCACACAGATCTTTAGCAAACCATGCTAGAGCAAAGTTACTAAAAACTTTCTCATATCTCCATTGTTTTGGTGAAATTTGATGACACTAAAACTGCATCTAAGGCTGTATTTCTGCACCACTTTGGTATATTCACACCAAACTTCACTGCAAAAAAGCTTATTTGTGACCCTGGACCACAAAACCGTAAGGGTCAGTTTTTCGAAATGGAGATTTATACATCAATCTGAAATCTAATGGTGCAAAAAAATAAATAAAAGTACAGAGAAAATCACCTTTAAAGTTGTCCAAATGAACTTCTTAGTAATGCATATTACTTTTCAAAAATTAAGTTTTGACATATTTACGGTAGGAAAATTATGAAATAATACTTAATATTCTAGTGATTTTTGGCATAAAGGAAAACTCAATAACTTTGACCCATACAATGTATTTTTGGCTATTGCTACAAATATACTCCAGCGACTTACGACTAGTTTTATGGTCCAGGGTCACATTTTAGTCAAGTCACCTTTATTTATATAGCGCTTTTTTACAATACAGATTGTGTCAAAGCAACTTTACATTATCAGACAGGAAGGTAATATATCAATAATGCAAAAAAGAAACCGTAATTATTTTTAGTTGAAGGAAATGAATCAATAATTCCAAATTAATTAAATAATTAATTGGTATTTTTGTCTTGTTTCTAGTCAAAATATCAAAAAATATTTTTTTCATTTTGCTCATCTAGTAAATGCATTTTGATTTAAGAAATTTGAGATATTTTGAGTAGAACAAGACAAAAATACTGAGATAAGCCTTTTTTGCAGCATTCACGTGTCATTATCACCTCACACTGAGCACTCCACTTCCTTTTGATAACAGCGCCCCCCAACTGGTCAAAATTGATAAACCATCAAACCAGTTATTGTATGATTTTTCAGGCATTTTGTCTAAAATTATCTTAAATTTCTAATTTTTGAAGTTGGGTTTTCTCTGTTGTGCTTGGCCATATAGTTTGAAGTAGTTTTATAACCTCAGTAAAAACTATAACAGTATTTCAGTGATGCTAAAATGGAGTCACTGCTGTCAGACTGAGGTGTTGAGAGTCATGTGGTCTGTTCATGTGTCAGGATGAGCATCCAGACCATCCGTAACGTCTTCAGCGTGGACACCGGCTACCGTCTGTCCGACGACCAGATGGTCAATCACTTCCCCAACCACTATGAGCTGACCAGGAAGGACCTGATGATCAAGAACATCAAGCGCTACAGGAAGGAGCTGGAGAAGGAGTCCAGTCCCTTAGCCGAGAAGGACGAGAACGGGAAATACCTCTACCTGGGTAAACCTCGCCGCTGTTTCTGTTTTCTCTGAACGTGTGGTCACTGATTCTCTGACTCCGATACAGATTTCGTCCCGGTGACGTTCATGCTGCCGGCCGACTACAACCTGTTCGTGGAGGAGTTTCGCAAGAGTCCGTCCAGCACCTGGATCATGAAGCCCTGCGGGAAGGCGCAGGGCAAAGGCATCTTCCTCATCAACAAGCTCTCTCAGATCAAGAAATGGTCCCGCGACAGCCGCACCTCCACGTGAGCCCATCTCCTGCGCTTTGATCCGCTGTGATCGGATGTGGCCTTGTGTCTGAGATGCTGTGCTTTGACAGGTTTGTGGCGGCCAACAGCGGGAAGGAGGCCTATGTCATCTCCCTGTACATCGATAACCCGCTGCTGATTGGAGGGAAGAAGTTCGACCTGCGGCTCTATGTGCTGGTCACCAGCTACAGGCCGCTCAAGTGCTACATGTGAGTAGTTTAGTTTATATATATATATATATATATATTAGTGGTGTCAAAATTAGCGCGTTAACGCAGGAGATTAATTTTTTCATTTTAACGCGTTCAAAATATTTAACGCAATTAACGCGTGGGCGGGGCCACCCCACTCACAACTGCTTATGAAATGCTTTTATTTAAATGCGCAGAGCGTCTTTACGAACACATCAAACAGGAGACTTTTCAGATGCGCGCTTCAACTTTACTTCAGCACCAGACGCGAGTCAAACGACTGTGGAAGCGGTACCGGTGACAGGGAGCTTAAGTAAAACGTTAGTGAACTGCGGTCAGATGAGATGCTGTCAGGCCATATGTCGGTAAAAACGAATTTATTTGTCCTGTCAGCCTATATACTCTGCTTGTAGCACGCACTCTTGAAGTTCACGCGCAAATGTGCCGACGCGCGCTGTATTAGGCTATATTAAACCCAAATGAAACTGCGAGCATGCAAAGTCGTAGTTATATCGTCAGGTAAAACATGAATTGTTTGTTTTAAAAAAAAAAAAAAAATGATTAAAGCTGCCTTAACTGTGCGTGTAAGAATTTATTATTTATAGGTCAAAGCAGTGTCAGATTAAGTTCAGCAGTGACAACTTTTATAGTAACAGCAGCCAAAATATCTTTATAACCAGTTGCTGTGATGTCTGTTAATTAAGGAACAAAATTAAAAAGAGGAAATTAATAACTAAGTTTTATCTTTATATAATTTAGAATTTGATATAATTTAGGCTATATTGTCTTGCTGAAGGGCACAGGTAGCTACTATATATATATGACATTTATTATAATGGGTTTGTGTGAAGATTGTTTCAAGTTCACTTAAATTATTATTATTAGTTATTTTTTTTAAAGTCTAATAAATGTTAAAGTGATAGCTCTTAATGATACTGTAATGTTGAATGATATATATATATTTATTCCATGGAATGTCTGGATACTGGATTCTGATTGGCTGGCAGGTATGCATTAAAATCGTTTAATGCACAGGTAGTTCCAAGTCAGTTTAATCACCGTTCTATATTAATGCGCTGCTTTAATTGATGCACGCAACCGCACACTGAGAGAGAGAGAGAGAGAGAGAGAGAGGTCGGAGATCGTATTGTGCTGCGCACAACTTGAACTTGTTGTCAGGGCATCCTCTCAAATCATATTAATCAAATAGCCTGGATAATAGATCGCTACATAATATTCCTCAGCAACGAGATGGTAAGACCGCTGTTTTTGAATTAATTCGTTGTTTGTAGAGAGAGACGCACAGACGCGCAGCAGGCAGGTAACACGCACATAACAACTGTCATCTCTCCCTTTCTCCTTCTCTCTCTTTCTCTGTCTTTCTCTCGATCAATCGATAAGTAATTGAAATAACTGCTGTAATTCGTTGAAATAAATGTGATTTATCATTATTTCATGTCTGTGTCTGATTTGAATCGGGCAGAATGATAGAGCTGATGAGCTAACTGATGAAAATAACCGTCATTTTTACCCATTCAGTCAAATCTTGCGCTGCAAAGATCAATACTAGTTGTAACGTGTCTATAAATTTGCAAATAACCATGGAACAAGGGGGATAATCAACGGCTTGCCGTGCATTAAAGGATTTTAATGCACTTCGCAGAGGCATTAATATATATATTCAATGGTTAAGTATTGGGGGGGAAAATCAAAAAGTGATATTTGCCTTCAGTCCTAAAACAAGATGGCGTTAAACAAATATTAAAAATATATGTTCTTTATGTTGTTTCTACATTAATTTGAAGCATTAAAGTGAAATTATTGCAATATAAAAGTATAATTAAAAACTTTAGTGATTAATCGCGATTAATTTCAGGTAAAATGTGCGATTAATTAGTTAATTTTTTTTAATCGATTTGACACCACTAATATATATATATATATATATATATATATATATATATATATGTATATATATATATGTATATATATATATATATATATATATATATGTATATATGTATATATTAGGGATGTTAATTTCGACAAATTCTCATGATCGATCGTCGTTTAAATTAACGATCAATTAATCGATTAATCATTAAGTTTAATAGGGCAAAATGCATAAACTGCAATGGCATAGTCACCGGCATGACCGGGTGTGCAAGGACACTCAAAAGCGTCCTCAATGAAATTAAATACGCAACACGACAACCCGACAGTAAACTGATACCCCGTTCTGTTTCTGACGCACTCAAAGCATAGTACCGCACTAGTTCTTAATTTGTTTTGGTATTAATTTAATTTCCCTCTATAATGTTAATTGAATGACAAAACAGATTGATGTCTTTTTCAAATAAAGCTTTATTTTGCTGTCATTTTCCAAAAACACATTCCACAGTTTGCACTTGTAAAACAAAGTTTCAACACATTTATTTTGCGCTAATTTACACTTTGAAGATAACAAATAACTCAACAAATTTGCTGCATTAAAATCTTAATTTCATTGTTCATTAATTTAATCTTAATCATTGCATTAACTTTGCGACATTAATTTTGAGTTTTATTTATTTTTTAGCACATTTAGCTATTGCGTTAACTGTGCAACACTTTTAGCGTTAAACATGTAAAGGAAAAATCTGAAGTTTGTGTTTTCGATTCGTTTTATTTCATTAAGCAATAATCTAAAGCTTTCTATATATGTATTTATCATGTCTGAAAAAAAATCAAGTGATCGCGCTGGCGCCTCCATGTCCTGCAAAGCGGCTTTAGCATTCACTCTCCACACAAACGATTGGATATGTGTCTAATAGCGCACATTTATCTAGGTTTGACGTTTAAATCAACATTGTTTTATTCTTGAACTGTTTTATATCTATAGATTTTATTTTAGGTCGTGATGATTTGAGAAGGCACATTGATCGAACAGACTATGAACAGTCTTCTGCTGGCCACTGTTCGATACTTAATTGAAAACTTATATTTAACAAAATTTAACAAACAAACCCTCGCAACAATTTTCCCAATTAACTTAATAAAAAAAACCGGAAACAAAATATAAGTCTAATCACTTTGCCATTACATACAAAACTGAACTAGCCTATTTTAATAGCTGCTAAACATTCATTTTACTTGTCTGTGTTCTGTTCCGTCTCTGAACGCTCACACAGAACAGCTCAAATTCTCTTTCGTGCTTTTAAAAACACGACATCAAATAGACATTAATAAGTCAAGCATGTCCCATTTTATGCAAGTCATGTTACATGATTTTACTGATTTGCATGTGCAGTTGGGCTTTTATGGAGGAGCAAAAGTGCACCAAAGGAGACAGTATAGAGAGCAATAATCGTTTTATCTCGATTCTTGCATTTCATAATCGTTCTACATGTAAACTACAACTACAAGGTACATTATTGGTGCTATTTAAACATACAAGGGGTGATCAAAAGTTCGGAGACTATACCCATGATAAACAACAGAAAACAGACGTTAGTCTGTTTGTGTAATAATGCCGTATAGTGCTTCTTACATCTCGCGTTAATCCTGTGAAGTGAAAGTGAAAGCCGTCTCACTTCAAACGTTTTTCTCAAAATTCCATTCCTGAAAATCATAGCGATCAGCCAACTTCAGGTAGCTATAATTTTAGTTATGATCAAGCTATGGACAAAATAAAAACAGTTTTGGAAAGGGCTTGAAACAAAAACAAAAAAGGTCAAATTTCACCATCTGTACCATGTTTTGGGTTTTCCCAGATCGCATCACATATAATACAGAGCTCTTTGGACTGTTTGATTCTGATTGGTCAGTCGTGTCATTGCCGTATCTCTTAATCTGCTCTGATGGGTTTGTGTTGTCAGGTACAAACTGGGATTTTGTCGTTTCTGTACGGTCAAATACACCCCGAGCACCAGTGAGCTGGACAACATGTTCGTGCACCTCACCAACGTGGCCATCCAGAAACACGGCGTAAGTTAGTGTGCAGAAAAACACTACATGGACAGAAGCATGTGGCCAGCAGGAACTTCAATCATTAAAATTCTTCTGTCCATACAGTATATTTTATCATTCACGTATGAATTTCCAATTGTGATTCATCAAATGCTGCAGGATCTGAAGATTTTCTCTGAAGTTTTGTATCTGATAAATGACATTCACCAATCCAGTCACTAACCAATGGCTGAGAGTTTACAGGTCGCTGTGTTGAAGTCAAAAGTTTACATACCCCTTGCAGAATCTGCTAAATGTTAATTATTTTGGCAAAATAAGAGGGATCATGCAAAATGCATGTTATTTTTATTTAGCACTGAACTGAATCAGATATTTCACATAAAAGATGTTTACGTATAGTCCACAAGAGAAAATAATAGTTGAATTTATAACATTTACATTCACTTGATTCTAAATACTGTGTTGTTTTCTGAATGATCCACAGCTGTGTGTTTTTGTTTAGTGATAGTTGTTCATGTGTCTCTTGTTTGTCCTGAACAGTTAGTTCAGGTTTCTGCTGTTCTTCACAAAAATTCTTCAGCTCCCACAAATTCTTTGGTTTTCCAGCATTTTTGTGTATTTGAACCCTTTCCAACAATGACTGTATGATTTTGAGGTCCATCTTTTCTAGGGGTCGCCCGATTATCGGGTCGACCAATTATTGGTGCCGATATTAAGCATTTTTTCGATTATCGGAATCGGTGATTTTCAAAACCGATTTGCAGATAAAAATAATTTAATTTTGAAATGCGCTATTTGGCTCCGAGGCAGCCTGTCAGGGCTCACCACTCTGTGCCCTAGAGCAGTCTCCGCCCACCGCGCATCTGATTTGTTGGGAGTCACGATTCCGACCAATCGACTCGAAGGCTGAAGGCACTCTAACACAGAAAGCGCTTGCTGGAGCTGCGGCGGTGTCGCTCAAAGGGAAGTCAGCAGCAGACGTTGCTTGTGTTTCAGTAAATCACAATCCTCTACGCTGAAGTTGCAAAAACACCTCAATATTATCTATGATCTTCCCGATGCGGAAAACGTGGACGGAATCGCGAAATCCAGTCACATAAATGGAAAGCCTTTTGTTCAAAAGTTTTCACTCCTAAATGCATGTTTTTTCCTTCTGGAGCATCAGTGAGCATTTGAACCTTCTGTAATAGTTGCATATGAGTCTCTCAGTTGCCCTCAGTGTGAAAAGATGGATCTCAAAATCGGAAAACCAAAGAATTTGTGGGAGCTGAAGGATTTTTCTGAAGAACAGCAGACAGTTTAACTGTTCAGGACAAACAAGGGACTCACGAACAACTATAACTAAACAAAAAACACAGCTGTGGATCATTCAGAGAACAACACAGTATTAAGAATCAAGGGCATGTAAACTTCATAAATTCAACTATTATTTTCTCTTGTGAACTGTATGTAAACATCTTTTATGTAAAATATCTGATTCAGGTCAGTACTAAATAAAAAAAAAACATGCATTTTGTATGATCCCTCTTATTTTTGTAAAATAAATAACATTTTACAGATTCTGCAATGTGTATGTAAATATTTGACTTCAACTGTAGTGTGTGTGTGTGTGTGTGTGTTTGAGTGCAGGACGACTATAATCACGTTCACGGCGGGAAGTGGACGGTCAGTAACCTGCGTCTGTATCTGGAGAGCACCAGAGGACGGGACGTCACCAATCACCTGTTTGATCAGATCCATTGGATCATCGTCCAGTCCCTCAAAGCTGTGGCTGTATGTCAGTGATTCATGAAAACACCATACAACTCATGAAAATATCCTCATATCACTACAGAAATACACACACATCACCTACGAAACACAGTGAAAGCAGGATCATAATAATAAAATGAATAATGTTGAATGTGTTGATTGGCAGCCCGTCATGAATAACGACAAGCACTGCTTCGAGTGTTACGGTTATGACATCATAATCGACGACAAACTCAAACCCTGGCTCATCGAGGTGATTATACTGCTCATACAATTATGCAATTAGCTTTCACTTTCATTTGTACTTTCAAGTGTACGTTTGTCATTTTTGAAGAAGAAATGCATATATTTATGGAGTGAAAAATCTGATCTTTTAGAAAATATGAAGGGTCACTCATTTCGTCAATTTTTCCATTGTACCATAAATTTGAGGTGTGACATCACAAATTAAGAATAAAAACAACTAATAATATATAACTAGCATGAGAGAGATTTATCTTAATTGTTAGACATCTGTAGTGCTTCATATATACTATATGAATTATATATTATATATATAGATTTCCGTATTTTCCGACTTCAGAGGGATGACCCATGTGATTCGTGGAGATCCGAGGTTTTTTTTTTTTTGGAGGGGAGGGAAGGGGGTGGAATTGAAATGGCCTTAAGCAATTAATTAAATAAACTGTGAAAAGATGGACGGAGTGGTCCTTAGAGCGCTGTAGCAGCTCGCGGCGCCATCTGCAGGACAGTCAACGTTACAAGCGGTCAAATGTTTCAATGTGCCAAATGCGAGTAGAATCCGCGCCGAAAAGCAGTAACTTTTTATGAATGGCGGTAAGAATTTGACATTGCGTAGTGCTGTCATAAAAATTGCAACGGTTGTGATTATATAATAGACTGTAGTCTGACGCGTAACATGTCTGCTGTTACAATACTGTTTTTAGTTTCGATTCACTGGTCTATCACTGGTCTTTAATTTGCATTTGGGAATGCAACATTCGTCATTAGAAACGTTTATAAATCTGTTGTTTACAAAGAGAAGTTTCAGTGTGACATAATCCTTATTTAATCCTAATATTTTTGTGAAAATAATGATAGCTACCACTCAAACATTTGTATAGATTTAAAAAAGAGAGATAAATGAATAAAAAGAAATAATAAAAAATCACGATGCATGAAAGTGATTTAAAAAATGAGTGAAGACCTTTAAAATAATTTCTATTTAATAAATGCATTATCACATTTAATTAATATATTTGATAAATGCAAATAAATGTTTATCATTAACTTTTTATCAAATATTTATCAAAAAGTGTATCACCATTTGCAGCAAAATTATTTTCAATATTGATAATAATCAGAAATGTTTCTTGAGAGTCAAATAAATTGTAATGATTTCTAAAAGATCATTTGACACTAAAAACTGGAGTAATGATGAAGAAAATTCTGCTTTGCATCACAGGAATAACATTATATTTTATTGTATATTTAAATTTGAAAACATTTTTTTTGTTTTTTTTATTTGTAATAATATTTTACAGCCTTGATGAGCAGATATTTATAGATATAGAAGATATTTATTTCAAAATCAGTGATAATTGTAATGTTTCCTTTTGGCAGGTACTTTAATAATCACAATTCTATATACTTTACTATATATAATATAGAATATATAATAAAGTACTGGGGGTGTGGCTTGTGGGCGTGGCCAGATTTTCCTTCTTTTTTGTATCTAGCTGATCACATGCCTGAATATATTAATATAATTAATTATTAATATATAATTAACATCAATTTTTCCCCATGACTTGTTGGACAGCAAGACAAACTTTGCTGCCATCCATTCAAAACTGCTGAATATGATATAATTTTTAAGATAAGTGATATTTATACCTGCTGCAATACTGTTTTTTAAGACATTTTGAGATAAAAACAAATCTGTGGTTCTTTGTCACACCATTAGACATTATGTCACACTAAAGGACAGAAATGGTAGTTATTAAAGTAATTCTTTAATTTCGAACAAAGGACGTTTAATTTTAATTAATATACAATATCAACATGTTTTTTGTATCAAAATTGTTGTAAAAAAATTCAGTCTCTTAGTATGATTGATATTTATGAGACAGCAAAATGTTATTGATACATAATGGAAAATATATTCATTAAGATGTGAATTATTTTGTTTAAAATATATGGCTACTCTTTTTAAGGCATCATTTTGATTCTGTTTACTTTCTGCATCGTTCTCTTGGGGTCTCATCGCTTCTGGTGGATCCCTGCTAATTTTCTGTGTTTCCATGTCTTCTCTATTTCACTAATTTATCCAAAACCAAAGTATCACATTTTATACTTATTTTCATGACACTTTATAACAGCACAAGTTTTCAGCAAAAAGCATCAGAAAAAAGATAATAATTGATGTAATTATTGCATTTAAGAACACTGAAAATTATCAAAAAAGAATGAAAAGGAGTTAAACAGTTCTTAAAGAGACCGTTAGCAAGACACATTTGCATAATTGTGCATGATTATGTAGTTTAACATGCAGTTTTTAAATAAAAAACATCATTTAAGGGTGTCACAACATGGGAAAACAAAACATAACACTTTTTTAGTCGTTCCAAAAAAGTTACATATTTGAACTATTCTGAGACAAAAAAGTACCATGTGCTTCAGTAACATGATCATGAATGGGGTCCTAACTAATTAGAGTTGTCTGTGGAATTGGCTGATTTTAAAATCAGGATATGGTGTCACACCAGAGGACATGGTTTTCAGGGACAAAATGTACCTACTACCTACACTTTCAGAAATATATGGATGAAAAAAAGATTGCCATTTACTAAAGTAGATACTTGTACATTTTTTTTATGTTTTTCTTTTTCGTTTATAAAAGTTGTAATTTACTGAACCATGCTTGAGACAGTCACACCAAAGGACAATTTTGGCAAATGTTAATTTTTTACATCAACTGCTCCATGTGGGACAAAGATTTACTACATTTTAAATAACAATGTTGTTAATTGTTAATTTTTATCCTGTGGGCAACTAAAAATTACCAACCCTTAGGTTATCTTTTATTTCAGTTTTAATTTGAGCAGTGTTATTACTTCAGCTTAAACATTGCAGTGACTCATCAAGGCAAATTTTTAGTTTTTGTTGAAGCTATAGTATTTTCGTCCAGTATTTAACTTTCTTTCAGCTTTATTTCAGTGACTGAGTGAATAGTTTGACGATAACAGCACTGGTTGTGTGTGTGTGTCTCAGGTGAACGCATCTCCTTCGCTCACCTCCAGCACAGCGAACGACCGCATCCTGAAGTACAACCTGATCAACGACACGCTGAACATCGTCACGCCCAACGCAGAGATCCCAGACTGCCGCTGGAACCGCAGTCTGCCCAAAGAGGCCCTGGGACACTACCAAGTGCTGTGAGTGACTGTCCATCAGAGATCCCTAGAGATAGTCCTGCATGTTCTAATAAACACCTAAAACATGCATAAGCCAAACCTTATACCTAGGTTCCTCAAGGGCCACATCCGACCCGTGAGAGAAAATGATTTGCGCTAATTTAAATAACTTTTAAATAATTTTCATCCATATATTTCTGGAAGCATAGGAACTTGATCATTTTTTTTCTCTGAAAACCATGTCCTCTGGTGTGACACCATATGCTGATATTAAATCAGCCAATCCCAGAGAAAACTTTAATTAGTTGAAGGAACAGCGCAGGACTTTCCGCGTTCGGTGCGAAAGCCGCTTCACACTCCTACCCAGACACGATGCAACAACGCAATGAGACAGAATCATTCAAATATCACAGCCATTCAAAAGCGAGAAGCGAAATGGACAAGTGTGTAATCTAATTAATAAATATTAAACCTATATAAATAGCTATTTAAATATTTAACATTATTAAAACTACATAGTGCCTGAGTGACTGATACCTTCTTTGTCATGGAAAACACTTAAGTCCGCATTAAGTTCGCAGTTTTAATGTTTGTTTTATTTTATTTTTAGATCTGATGTAATGGCTATAAATGTCACGCAATATGATATTCAAACTCTCATAAGACTATTTTAACAATGAATAAAGCATGTAATCAATACCTGGGATTATCACTGTCATAGTTTGTATGTTGTTCCAGCCGCGAAGTCGCAGAAATTGAAACCATTTCGAAAAATAAAATCCCTTTCGCTTGTCACTGCGCACATTTAGGACAAAACTACATGGAAAAGATAGCTTTTATCAAGTCACGTCTGGTTGGGACACAGTGACCCACAGTTTGATCCCCCAAAAATCTACAAATATTAATGCTGATAGATCTAATAATTAAACCTGCAATTAGGGAAAGTGCAGATTTTTGGTTTGTTCCTTTGTTTTTAATATTCAACCGGGAAAGTTATTTAATTTTCTGTATTTGAATACAAAGTTGTTCCGAATTGTTTGAATAAAGCAGACTTCCGTGGAAAAAAAAAACGGAATATTTATCTTCTAAATCTTTTAACAAAAAAAACAACAATAAAAACAAAAACAGCAGCAGCAACAACAACAAGAGCAAACATTTTGGTCATAACATGGTCGGTGGCCCTCAGCTTGGTATTGTTGGCAGAATTTGGCCCTCGGTGAAAACTAATTGAGGAACCCTGCCTTATACCGTATCTGTCTGTCTCTCACAGTTACGATGAGGAGCAGGCTCTGAGCGAGAGCGCTGAACGGGACCTCAGGAGTCGCTCTGGTCAGCCGCTGGGGTCAAAGGGCAGCAGGTCGGGCAGCGTCAGGCCCTTCCCGGCCACCTGGAAGTGAAGACGGTGGACGAGTCTGCATGAGCGCATGAGTATATCTGAAGAACACAGATGAAGATACAGACTGATGTTTCTACATTTAACTGACTGATCACAGCTGGGTTTGAGCGTATGCTCTCAGTCTGGACCGTTCCTCCGAGCTCAAGTCTAAATGTGTTCAATCAGCGCATAATAAACCTTCACAGCTATCAGAATCTACTGAATGCTTCCTAAACACTCAAATGCTGAGACAATTGAATGCAGGCCTGGTTCTTGCCAGCTACAGCAGTCAGCATTTGAAGTGGATCAAAACCGTTCATCAAAGTGATCCTAAAACCAAAACAATAACCGTTCTTGGACCGTCTGTGCAATCTGACACTGATCTGATTCTAGTGCACTTGAAACTGATTAACAACCCACTCTGCTACTTAACTGACCAGATCAGTGTCCCAAGAGTTTAATTAAACTGATGCTATACTCTGGTGGATATTAGTAAAAGAACATCTGACTATTTAAGTGTATATGCTGTAGAGTTAATTGCCATTTTGAGAGTTGATTGTAGAAAGTGGTGTCAGTTTTTTAATGTGTACTGTAGTGACTGAAATCAGAAACAGCTAGTAGAAATCACCAGGCCCTCCTTTGTGATATGTTATGTAGGTTCACAACAGCAGTTAGGCAGGGGACGAATATTGCATTCATGTATGTCCGGCTCATTCTGCTATTCAGACAAGCCAACCAAGGAAGAAAATGTTAAAATTAATATGAAATCAGAGGGAAAGAGCATAGTTTGGAATGGGATCATGGACAAATGGCAGCGACAGTGGCACGAAGAAACAAAGGAGTGGATAAATCAAGAGATAATATATGAGTAAGAAAGAACAGTCAAGGAAACAGTCATTTTAAGCAGAATAAGAATGGGGCATATTATGGGAAAACACCCAACAGCAATGTGCAGCCAGTGTCCGGAGTATGAGACGCTTGAGCATGATCTAATATCATTTACTCAAGAAAGACAAGAAATGATGACTTGATTACAGAGGTTAGGACGAGTAGAGGGAAATGTTAAAAGTATTTTACAATGTGCAGAGAAACAAGAAAGCAAACAATATTTATTAGGTTTTCTAAAATGACCTGGACTGGACAAGAGAATATAGTGTAAAGGGAATGTAGTATAGTAGGTGGCAGTAATGCAGCAAATTGAATGCCAGATGCTGTAAAAAACCGAAGAAGAAGAAGAAGAAGGAAAAAGAAGAACCTCTTGATGCTGGTATGTGCGTAGTTCGGTATCTTTTCTTCAGTTCAAGTTATAAACATTAGGTAAGTCATGTTTAGGGCAGTGGAACTTGAAATCTAATACATCTTTGTTGTTATCACACTAAAGTTCAGTTTATTGAGATGTTATAAACTGTTAAAGACCTAATGCAGAGTAATACAACTTTGGATGAGTTTTTAAAAAAAAGCACATTCCTCCAAGTTGACACAAATGGCAAAATTAGCTCTAAAGACCAAACCCACTTTTTGTACCACACTGTAAACATGTTTTTCTGCTGTAAAGTTGGGCATTTTAACATGGGGTGTCTTTAGAGACAGAGCGACATGCATCATAATCTGAAAACCACACCCAGTCCAATGCTCTCCACTGTCTTTTGCGGGAAGCTACATCCTTGTCATTACTGAGTAAGTAGAGGGAAACTTAACTCGCGACAGGAAACAGTTATTATTTTATACCGCCCTATGTAAAGCATATATTAAAGCAGATATATTGAGAAACTAAAGTTTATTGGTCTGTGTCAGTGCTCCTTTTTCTTATGGGGTGTTTTGCCTTGAATACACTGTTGTGTTACAACAGTTGGTGTCTGGCGAGGCAAAATAATAAATCTCTTATTGTAACACACAAGATCAAGATGATAAACACCACATCCTGACACACCTATTGTTTAAAATGCTTTTATTGTATTTTAGTTTGTCCAAATCATCCTCCTCTGAGTACCATTGACAGTGAATAGTCATTGCCATAATAGTCCGCAATGATGATGAGCCTAACTAAAAATAGCCTTTTTAAATGTAGATGAACAGTTATTGAACGCAAAAGTCAGAATGTGCAAATTTAAAACCAACTTTACCCAAGTAATTGCAATGCAGCAGGGGAATAGGGAGGGGGGACAATCACGTTTGGACTCGGTTCAAGGCAACAATACCTTTACAGTCACTAGCACTAGGCCAGACCAACACTAGACCACATTTAAAATAATGAGTTGAAATAACTTGTAGAAACACTTTGAGTTGACTTTAAAATATAATGTAGCCTTTGAACTTCATTATTTTAAGCAGAAATCTTTTTCACAATGTATGCAATGTATTCCAGTTGAGTAGGACAAACGTCTTAAAAATCTGGTGTCATTTGTTTCTGGTTATTCTGTAGCACTCTGTAATTTATTAAAGTAAATTCATTATTAAAAACATAAAAAACACTGTGTAGCACACAGGATAAAAGCGGTCTGATTAGCTTAGTTTTTGTGATTGTTTGTTTCTTCCATCTAGAGTCAGTGGAGATCAAACTGATCAGATCCATCATGGATGAAACTCAATCATCTGGAGATGAAGATTTTCCAGGATGCAGGTACGTTGAGTAATTTGTTACTGATGAGGTGGCTGTCTAATATTTATTGAAAATAACACCATAAAGCCCACATAAAAGCTTTTCATAAAAAAATGCCTTTATCTCATTTTGACATGGACCTACCCAAACTAAAATAATCATCAGTCTTACTGACTAGATACAAAATCATCACGTTTACAAAGCTGACACTTCAAATATACTGTTCAAGAATCAGAATTACATTTTATTACCTTACAAACATTTTCTAATTCTATGTTGTAGTGTTCTCATGTTTTGTTACAAGCCAGTCGTATAGAGGCAATATGTTCTCTTTTTCTAATGGCTATGCCACTTGTCAGTGATGTATAATGCAGATTGGTCACGAAGTGTGGTAGTTCAGAGCCTTCCTACAGTGGGGCAATTAATTTGATATTCTGCTGATTTTCAAGTTTTCCCACTTACAAAGAATGGAGAGATCTGTAATCGTAAATATACCTCAACTGTGAAAGACAGAATCTAAAAAAAGTCCAGAAAATCACATTGTATGATGTTTAAATAATTTCCACTTTATTTCATGAAATTAGTATTTAATACAATACAAAAATAGAACTTAATATTTGGTACAGAAAGCTTTGTTCACAGTTACAGAGGTCAGACGTTTCCTGTAGTTCTTGACCAGGTTTGCACACACTGCAGCAGGGATTTTGGCCCACTCCTCCATACAGGTCTTCTCCAGATCTTTCAGGTTTTGGGGCTGTCACAGAGTTTCAGCTCCCTCCATAGATTTTGTATTGGGATCAGGTCTGGAGACTGGCTAGGCCACTCCAGGACCTTGAAATGCTTCTTACGGAGCAACTCCTTAATTTCCTGACTCTGTGTTTGGGGTCATTGTCATGCAGGAAGACCCAGCCACGACACATCTTCAGTGCTCTTACTATACTCCCCTCAATACGGTGCAGTCGTTCTGTCCCCTTTGCAGCAAAGCACCCCCAAAGCGTGATGTTTCCACCCCCATGCTTCACGGTTGGGATGGTGTTCTTAGGATTGTACTCACCCTGTGGAGGATAGGAGGGCTTCTTAAAGACAAACTAACAGGTCTCTGAGAGTCAGAATTCTTTCTGGTTGGTAGGTGATCAAATACCTATTTGAGCAACGTTAGAGATAGATCATGGTAAGGCATCAAAACCTTCAATCCTAGGAAGTCTGCTGTTGAGGATGGGAATGAGTTCTGTTAGCCTTGCTCAGCAGGACTGTTTTCAAGCATGTCGATGACCTTCTCAAGAGCAGAGAAAACGCACATTGAGGGATCAGGCACTGGAACTGTATTAACATCAATCTTGTTAACTGAAACTCTTTCACGCTGGCTGCTATGCACTGTACTGGTCGCTTTGAACGATAAGTCAGATTGATAGTCATTAAGGACTTCATGGGCTGACCACTTGTTAATTGACTTGGATCTGAAGGTTAAGGCTTTACTTTACTTGGGCAATGTCTGATAAACATGTAGACTATTTCCACACTGGGCTTGTCAAGTGTTTTACCTTGCTCTCGCAGGCATTCAGAGGCAACAACTGCTGCTTTGTTGAGTCTCAACCAGTAGTCGTATGGGTTTTCGTTCTCTTCAGCCAAGGTAGTATAAAAGGCAGTAAGAGGAATGGGTGAGTAATGATTACAACTAAAATGTTTGCGCAGCAGGCTGTAAACAGAATTTGGGCAGAATCACAGTTTCTGATCCAGAACTTGACTACATCTTTTGCTTTGCCACCAAGGTGCACCAGGATTTCCTCCACATATTAATCAGCACTCATCTTTTTAACAAATGTTCTCATGAAATCATCCCATTCCTCATTTTCAATCGTGTCGGAGCTATCCCCTCTGAAGGAAGGTGGCTCCTTGACTCTTCTGTGCTGAATCACTTGGTTTTGGGACACATTTACCATGCTTGAAGGGCGATTAGCCTTGTAATCATCAGGGTGTTGTCTACTTGGTGTGTCAGTATCCAAGCTATAGGGACTAAGATGAGACATCATGTTGTCTGCTAATTGTGGGCACTGGGACTGTCCATTGAAAAGGGAATTGGAATACCTCTGCCTCTGCCTACTGAACCAAGAGTAAACCTGGTAAAAACAGATTACCATTACTCTCTTTCTTTTTACTCTTGAGTCCCTTGATTATGAAAGGCTGTGGACTGATGATGAACTGTTCAACTGATGATTGATGCTTAAAGTCCTTAAACGGCAACACAGTGATCTCTCTCAGCTTGCTTGAAGACACGACCCACGGCAACACAGCGGCATCACAACTTCACGGCACCAATGTGACGGTCTTGCCTGGGCGGCCTCTTTACAGTATCTGTGGAGCTGAACAATGGAGACAGTGTGTGTAAATAGGATTTCACACATTCGACGAGAGAATAAACCATTTCCACAGCAATGCGCCGTTAACTCTGCTCTGTTTATTGGAAACAGTTCTTTAAAGAATTAGTTCACTTTCAGAACTAAAATTTACAGATAAGGTACTCACCCAATTGTCATTCAAGATGTTTATGTCTTTCCTTCTTCAGTCACAAAGAAATTATGTTTTTTGAGGAAAACATTTCAGGATATTCCTCAATATAATGGATATGAATTGTGCCCCAAAGTTTGAACTTCCAAACTTCCAAAATGTGGTTTAAATACAGCTTTAAAGGGTTTTTAAACGATCCCAGCCAATGAAGAAGGGTCTTATCTAGTGAAATGATCGGTTATTTTCTAAACAAATTGACAATTTACATACTTTTTAACCGCAAAGTTCGTCTCGTCTCAGTGATCCAGGTCAATACAGTTAGGGTATGTCCAAAAACTCCCATCTCATTTTCTTCTCCAACTTCAAAATAATTTTTCATGATTTAACAGACTGCCATCATGTTCATTGAAAGATAAAGTCACTATAAAGCTAATATTTGTGTGCTTTGAACACTTATAAATGGTAATTCTCAGACCATGACAAAAGTGCAACTTACCCACAGCAATGCTTCATTAACACTGCTGTGGGCGGTCTCTACTCCACACGCTAAATCACATCAAGCACCACATAGATGGCGCTGTCCCCATTTATGTGATACTTCAACATACTTTTTCATTCCGCGACACATGCATGTTTTTAGAGAAGGCTGATAAACCAGTAATAAAATGTATTTATGGCCCCTTGTAAGCTCTCCGGCATGCTATTGTCTCATGTTTGGTGAGGTGAACTGCCCCATTCATGTTTTTATTGTTTTCACTCAATGTGGGAATGACAACACATATTATGAGGATTCTCATCATAAAGAATTAAATCTGTTCTGTTTTAGTCCAGTTCATCAGAAGAGATCAAAACTAGAGTCCAGCTGTGTGTCTATGAAGAGTGACATGTCTATGGATTCACCAATAATGTTTAACAAAGGAGATTCAAGGACTGGTCTCAGGTATAACATCTGTATAAAAATATGATTATAGCATGACTGTCGGAGGTGACTGCAGCAAGTGCATAATGCAGGACATTTTCTTAATGTTTTGTTTTGTTGCTCCCTCACATTCCAGATAGTTGTATCTTAAATATCTGAATGGAACGCTTATTTATCTAGCTTTCAGAGTATGTATAAATCTACATTTCAAAAAATTAACCCTTATGACCCTAGACCGTTTTGTGGTCTAGGGTCGCATAAATGAAATCCATATGTGATGCGATCTGGGAAAACTCAACACATGGTGAAATTTTACCTTTTTTGGTTTTTGATGACATACACAAGCTGGGTTCAAGTCCTTTCCAAAACCGTTTTCATTTTGTCCATAGCTTGATCGTTACAAAAGTTATAGCTATCTGAAGTTGGCTAATAGCTATGATTTTCAGGAATGGAATTTTGAGTTTGAAGTGAGATGGCTTTCACTTCACGGGTTTAATACGAGATGTAAGAAGCTCTATAATGCATTATTACACAAACAGACTAACGTCTTTTTTCGTTGTTTATCATGGGTATAGTCTCCAAACTTTTGATCACCCTTTGTATGTTTAAATAGCACGAATAATGTACCTTGTAGTTGTAGTTTACATGTAATGCAGGTGCAGCACAACTGTTTGCGCACTGTTTATATAATTTCTGCTTGCTGCAAAAAATCGCAATTTTACTGCACTAAACAACTGAATTTTGCCAAGATATTTTCTGAGATAATAGATAAGATATTATAGAATAATAATTTAATGAAAACCTAATTTTGACAAAAACTTGACTTTCGACCTATTTTTCGCATTTCCTGAAAACGTCCCAGCGCGACATCCGACGGGTTTTCCCAGATCGCATCACATATTTACTCTAAGGGCAAATAGACTGATTTGTTGGTCGAGAATATTTACATTAACTAGGCAGTAAAACCTGAAGCAATTACTTTTGACACAATCTCCAAGTTTTTTTCAAACTTATTTTTCTTCTTTTCCCATCAGATGGATAAGGCATTTATTTTCGATAAAAATAAATACTTGAAAAGGTCGGCGCCGATAGCCTTGTGGGCAGTGCGCCGACATATAGCGCCGTTGCGCAACGGGCGTCCCGAGTTCGATTCCCGGCTTGAGGACCTTTCCCGACCCTACCCCCTTCTCTCTCTCCACTTCGCTTCCTGTCCTGCCTGATCTGTCCTATAATAATAAAAAAGCCAAAAAATAAATCTTAAAAAAAAAAAAAATAAAAAAAAATAAATAAATACTTGAAAAGTGAAAATAAAGTGGGTTGTTAATAATAAAGTGCTATTGTATGGTTAGCGCTGGGTGTAGCCATTTCACTTAATAATAATTACTATAGCTTCCGGTTTTACGATGTAGTGAGAGGTCGCACGCTGTCCGTGCTCCAACTTTTTCATTAGTTTGTGTCAACTGCAACAGTCATTTCTTATATTCAGTGTGGCATAAAGTATCTTTAATGATCAGGGAGCGGAAAGAACGCAGAAATGGGCAGAAATAAAAAACCTGGCAGTGCTGACAACCACGAAGCCTCTGGCCAAGATTCCGATGCGTCTGACATGGCGGCTGCGCCTATTCCTTTAACAGCAGAGGTGCTCGTGTCAGAGCTTGAGAAGTCAAGGCTTAGTTTAACAGAGAATTTTACTGCTTTGCTGAACTCTTCCTTGTCCCCTTTACAAACATCTTTGGACAGCATTCACAGTACTCTGGCTTCTCATACCGCCACTATTTCGGAGATGGAAACGGCCCTCACTGACCACAGTGGCAGGATTTCAGAGTTGGAGAACGAAGTCACTTCGTTAAAGGCCAAATTAACAGCGGCATCGGATTTTAATTCAATGCTCGGTTCTGCTGTCGATGATTTAGTTTCTCGATCGAAGCGACAGAATCTACGGGTGGTTGGCTTTCCAGAGGGGATTGAGGGCAGGAATCCAAGAGAATTCATGACGGACTTTTTCTTTAATACCATGAAAGACGTCCTGTCAGCCCCGCCTGAAATTGACCGCGCTCATCGGAGTTTGGCACCCAAGCCTCGTCAAGGCAATAGACCACGGCCATTCGTCGTCAGATTTCACAGGTTTCTGGACAAAGATACTGCACTGCGCTGGTCCAAGGAACACAAAGAGATCTCCTATCAAGGTCACTCCATTAAGATCTATGAAGATTTCAGCGCGCTAGTCGCCAGGAAGCGCGCTCCCTTCAAATTTGTACAAGAAAGGAATAAGATTCGGCATGATTTAACCAGCTCGTCTGTGCATCACTCATAACAGTGAGCGTATCTTTGACACTCCGGAGGCGGCTGAACGTTACTTCCAGGAATACATTCGTGTCAGTTAAAGTCGTTGCCTATATCACTGGGTAGCAAACAGTGGTAAATTCCATAAACTGAGTTCCAATGCCATATCCTGTATTCGCTTTTGTAGTGACTATTGTGGCCCACAACTATGATCACTTGCGTTCACTCTTAGTTACAAGGACTTCCAACTTGTTGTAAAGTTTTAGTTTTTACCTTTTCCCTGACTTAAATGGACAGTCATTTTTATTATTTTTATTTTTTCTTTACTACTTGTATTATTGCTGTTCATGATCAGAGAGGACTTCACTGCATGGTTTTCCGGATGTGTTACAGTTTGTTCCTGCAACTCATGCTGGTTTCTTTGACGAGTTTAGGATGGACTTTATTTTGTTCTTTTGTTCTGGTGGTTTTAGGGTTGTTAATATCTGTTCTGAGGAGAACAATTAGTCACTTAATTGTGTTTTGTTTTTTGTTTTTTTTCTTTAGTTTGCTGAGGTCTTTTTGCCTGATGGTTTTATCTTTTTTTACACTATAATGGCTGCTATTAACACAGGGCTAAGTGGTAGAGGATTTTCTGTTAATTTGGTTAGCTGGAATGTTCGAGGTTTAGGAGGACCACTTAAACGTTCCAGAGTGTTTTCTCATCTTAAAAATCTGAACTCTGATATCATTTTTCTCCAGGAAACACATCTGCATGTTAAAGACCACATCAGGTTAAAAAAACCTTGGATAGGTCATGTGTTTCACTCAAACTTCAACAGCAGAACCAGAGGTACCGCTATTTTTATGCATAAACGAGTTAATTTCTCTCCATCGCAGATTACGGCGGACCCTGAAGGTCGTTATGTTATTGTTGTTGGCAGTCTCTTTCATACATCAGTGGTGTTGGTAAATATTTATGCCCCAAACTGGGATAATCCTGTTTTTTTCACTACTCTTTTTTCCTCTATCCCACACTTAAACTCCCATTACCTTATACTGGGCGGTGATTTCAATTGTGTTATGGACCCTAGGCTTGATCGGTCAAATCCTAAAACTTTAGAACAAACAGCTATGGCTAAGGTAGTGTCAACTTTCATGGATCAGGTCGGATGCGTTGATCCATGGTGCTTTCTCAACCCTTCAAGAAAGGATTTTTCTTTTTTTTTCTAGTGTTCATCAGGTCTTGGTCTGCCCAACTTTCTGATCTATTACTGGGCAGCAAATATTAGCAAAATTCATAGTTGGTATAATTCCCCCAAATGGATTGGTGTAAGATAGAAGCACACTCGTGCTCTACTTCTTCGCTCTCAGCCTTAGTCTGTGCTCCTCTGTCCAGTCGGCCATCTAAATATACCACAAACCCAGTTGTTTGTTCTTCTCTTAGGATTTGGAGGCAGTTTAGACAACATTTTAAACTCACCGCTGCTTCTGTTTTTGGCCCTATTTGTAACAATAATCTATTTCTACCTTCTACATTAGATTCTGCTTTCGTTCTATGGAAAAACAGAGGCCTCTTACATTTTTCGGATTTATTTATTGATGGCGTTTTTGCAAGTTTTTCCGATCTTACAAAGAAATTTAGTATTCCGCAATCTAACTTGTTTCGTTTCTTTCAAGTAGGTAATTTTGTTCGTTCCCTTTGTCCTTCCTTTCCAAACTTAGCAGAACCCTCTTTATATGAGAAGTGCTTATCTCAGAATCGGAGCTCCATATCTATTTTCTACAATTTAATTCTTCCTTATACTTTGCCTTCTTTATCGCGGTACAAACTACAATAGGAGTCAGAACTTGGACTTAGTTTGGATCAGGAATGGTGGGAAATGGCTGCTGATAGGGTTAATTCTTCTTCTTCTTGTGCAAGACTGAGTCTAATTCAGTTTAAGGTTTTCCACAGAATTCATCTTACTAATGTCAAATTAAGTAAGTTATTTTCAGGTGTGGATGATAAACATCCACACCTGCAATAGGTGTTCTCTGGCTCCTGCTGATCATACACACATGTTTTTTTCTTGTCCAAAGTTGGATAATTTTTGGAGTTCTTTTTTTTAGACTTTTTCTAAAATCTTCAATATTTCCCTCGAACCATGCCCTTTGATTGCTATTTTTGGTGTACCCGCTGTGCTGGATGATCTTTCAAAAAAGAATGCTAATGTTATAGCCTTCGCATCACTGATAGCTCGGAGATGGATTTTATTGCACTGGAAGTCTTCTAATCCTCCTTCAACTGTCTCCTGGTTAGAAGATTTGATGTCTTTTCTTTATATTGAAAAAATTAAGTTTACACTAAGAGGCTCCACTGAAAAATTTTATAAAAGTTGGGATCCTCTAATTAATTTTGTCAAGAATACACCACATTTCTTTGCTGATTCATAGTGTTTCCTCCCTTTTTCTTTTCTTTAACAAAGATCTCTGACCCGTTTTTTTTTTCTCCCTCTAGGTATAATTATTTGCTTCAACAGTTCATGTTGATTTTAAGGTTTTCAGTTTGCTTATTTTTATCATACATTTTTTATTTTTCTTTTTTTTCTTTTTTCTTTTTTTTTGTATTTGTATTTTATTTATTTTTATTTATTTATTTCTTTCTTTATTTATTTATTTATTATTATTATTATTATTATTATTATTATTTCATTTACTTTTTATTTTATTCTCCTCCATGTGGGTGGTGTGGGTGGGGTTTCTGAGGGTATTTGACTGTTCACCCTTAGTTATTGTTAAAAAAAAAATGTAAAGTGTAATTTGTGGATTTTGTGGTATCCTTTGTCAATTTAAAATAATAATAATAATAATAATAATTACTATATAATTTATAACAAAATAGCTATTAAAAATAAGAACAAATACAAACAGTAATTTAATAAAGAGCTTCGAGTAATTCTGTCTTTTCTTTTAATGTTTGATCAACATTGAGAATGATCTATATTAAGACCTACTGTAATGCATGGATCTAATATACTGTTACACAACAGATTTTCCCCAACCATTAACTAAATGTTCATGTAAGACATGACAGATTATGTTTGTGTGAATCTCACCAAGACACACTGATGTACTTTATAGAGAGATTGCATGCATTTGGAGAGGCGTGTCTTATGCACACACTTTGCCAATGTCAGTAAACAAGATCATTTTGTTTTCATCAGCATGAGTTTGAGAATCATGTTTCACTGGTTTGGACTCGTGTCATGGAGAATTCAGTATGAATATTTACAAAACTGGAATGCTTTGCAACAATAGACCTACAACTTGTAGGTGAGAAGCAGCAGCAGTCATCCAGAAGTGAGCAGAGAAAAATTTACTTTTGAAAAGGTACACAGGACAAGCTGCATTCTGTATAGCTTTCATACAGAATGCTTCTCTGATGTAATATCGCAAAAGAGAATTGTGCCGGGGTCCCTGAGCTGCAGCCCATGTTGCCCATTAGGATAACGTGGCCCTGGGTGTAGGGAGGGCTTTGTTCCAGGTGCCATCCATTTAATAATTTTAATAAATCTGATCATTTACACAGAATATGTTATTGCATACTCTTTATAATGTACTACAGTAATGATGTATATATATGCCACCTAGCTACTATTTACACTTAGCCTATTGCTAAAAAATACCAATTTCCTGTCTCTCTCTCTGACATTTACTATCGTCATATATTGTCACATTTTAGTTCACAATTTTTGTATAAACACAGTCTAAGAAATTATTATGAAGTGCTATTTAAAGTGATTTTTAAAGGATAAACTTTAATCTCTCTCTGTTTAGTCATCAAGTTCATCAGAAGAGATCAGAACCAGAGTCCAGCTGTGTGTCTATGAACAGTCACACATCTACTGTTAGGCAAGAACATTGCAAGACTACAGATAAACATCCTGGTCTCAGGTATTCAGATTTGATCTGAACATATGATACAGAATACGTAAGACATTGTGTTTATTAACTTTTTTATTTTACAGCAATGAGGTCCTCAACACATTTAGAGCAAATCTGAAGATAAAGTTTGAGCATCTCTATGAGGGAACAGTGATGCAGGGAAACCCAACGCTCCTGAATGAGATCTACACAGAGCTCTACATCACAGAGAGTGAGAGTGGAGAGATCAGTAATGAGCATGAGGTGAGACAGATTGAGACACAATCCAGGAGAACAGCAACAGAGGACACAGCCATCAAATGCAAAGACATCTTTAGACCTTTACCTGGACGAGACAAAGCCATCAGAACTGTGCTGACAAAGGGAGTCGCTGGCATTGGAAAAACAGTCTCTGTGCAGAAGTTCATCCTGGACTGGGCTGAAGGGAAAGAGAATCAGGACGTCCAGCTCATATTTCCACTTCCTTTCAGAGAAATCAACTTGATGAAGGACAAAACACTCAGTCTTTCAGATCTTCTTCATGTCTTTTTCCCTGAAAATAAAGAAATGGAAATATCTAGTGACAAATATAAAGTGATGTTCATCTTTGATGGTCTGGATGAGTGTCGTCTGTCTCTGGATTTTCAGAGTAATGTGAAACTGTGTAATATATCTGAATCAGCCTCAGTGGATGTGCTGCTGATGAACCTCATTGTGGGGAATCTGCTTCCCTCTGCTCTCATCTGGATCACCTCCAGACCAGCAGCAGCTGATCTCATCCCCTCTGAGTGTGTCCATCGAGTGACAGAGGTACGAGGATTCAATGAGCCACAGAAGGAGGAATACTTCAGGAAGAGGATCAGTGATCAGAGTCTGGCCAACAGGATCATCTCACACCTGAAGTCATCAAGGAGCCTCTTCATCATGTGCCACATCCCAGTGTTCTGCTGGATCTCAGCTGCTGTTCTAGAGAAGATGTTGAGTCAAGCAGAGAGTGGAGATATTCCCAAGACTCTCACTCAAATGTACTCACACTTCCTGATCCTTCAGACCAACATCAAACATGGGAAGGACTATGAGAAGAAGCTGACAGATGAAGACATGATCCTCAAACTGGGGAAACTGGCTCTTCAGCAGCTTGTGAAAGGAAACCTGATCTTCTGTGAGGAAGACCTGAGAGAGTGTGGCATTGATGAGACAGAAGCATCAGTGTACTCAGGATTGTGCACTCAGATCTTCAGAGAGGAGTTGGGCTTGTATTGGGGGAAAGTCTTCAGTTTTGTTCATCTGAGTATTCAGGAACATCTAGCAGCTTTATATGCACATCTCTCCATTATAATCAACAACAAAGAAAGTTTTTTTTCTGACTCAAACTGGATGTGGTTAATACCTACGCTGCATCAGAGAGCTGTGGATGAGGCTTTACAGAGTAAGAATGGACATCTGGATCTTTATCTGCATTTTCTTCTGGGTCTCTCTCTAGAGTCCAATCAGACTCTCTTACAAAAACTACTGACACAGACAGAAAACTGTTCCTACAACAAAGAGGAAACAGCCCAGTACATTAGACAGAAGATCAGGGAGAATCACACTCCAGAGAAATCCATCAATCTGTTCCACTGTCTGAATGAACTGGGTGATGATTCACTGATTAAGGAGATCCAAGATTATCTGAAATCTGGAGAAATGAGAGAAACCAAACTCTCCTCTTCACAGTGGTCAGCTCTGGTTTATGTGTTGCTGAAATCAGAGCAGAAGATGGATGTGTTTGATCTGAAACAGTTTATTGGAGAACAGCATACAGCAGATGAAGTTCTTCAGTATCTGTTACCTGTGGTTAAAGAATCCAGATCAGTTCAGTAAGTAACACTGAAAACAATCACTCCACTTTCAAAACATGATCACATTTATGATTTTAGCATGTGCTTTCTCACCAAAGCAACACAATAGGGAAAAACTTACAGAATCACACTTCTGGCAGTGAGCAGGAGAGATGGTTGAGATACACTTAATAAACCAGCTGAGGCTTTTATATTTTAGTGTGAGAGCTGATGAATGTAGAGCTCAGTGTGAAAGATGAGAATGAAGGACTGAACATGAGGAGTGTCAGACTCAAAACTGACAGTTAATAGATTTGGACTGCTCGTGTTTGAATTATTATTTCATTGTCTGTATGAATTGTATGAAAACTTCCACATTTTGTTTCTATAATTGCAGCTGGAGTTGGTTCATCATTCATGTCCTCTGTATGAGTTTGGTTATTGTGGTGTCACAGATGAAGGTTGTGCTGCTGTACATAAGTAATAACTGATGAAGGGTCATTGAATTATTAGAAATTATACAACGGTTAATTCTGATCCATGAATCTGATTGGCTCTTTCCAGCCATGTGTTATTCACCCAGTATCACCATGGGAACTGTTGTATTTCTCACAACGACTGTCATAGTGGACAAAAAAAAACTACTGCAATTTTATCAATAATTCTGTTTTTGTGTCACAGATAGTAATTAAAAAAAAAATTTCAGACGAGAATGTAGTTGTTTACAGTTCTAATATGTGGTTTGTTAGTAATGAGAATGTTAACTTGAAAATTTGCTTAGAAGTTTGCAGAGATGTAAGCTTCAGGTTGTCAGCGACCATTCTGTGCTCATGAATCCTCTCGAAAGCTATCATCTAAGCCAGATCTTCTGGAGTTTGCCACTTACAATTCCTCACATTGCTTTGATATCTCTGTAGTGGTTAAACCAAGCGGCAACCTCCCGCTCTCGCTCTTGAAACAATACAGAAGTGACTGAAGCTGCAGTTCATCAGCTGGCCGCTTGAGGCTGGCTCCAAAAGGGAGCAAATCCCCATAGACTCTCGTGTTAAAATGTTAAATTTTATAACAGATAAAAACATGTTTACAGCCTGGTGCAAAAAATGGTATTGGTTTTTACAGCTATTTTTGCCCTTTATGACAACTCTCAGGGGGGTGAATTTTTTTCTAACTCACCCGTTTAAATTATATTAAGCATTAATATGCTTAATACAAGTGGCCACTTGAGTGACAGGTGTCAGGCAGCCTTCACATTACCTCAGCTTATTCCAGCATCTCAGCTGTGTTATTGCATTTGTTTTTTCTTAGGGTGTTACTATATCAGGATTATTTTTTATTTTTATTTTTATTTTCAGCAACCAGACATCTTAGCTCCACCCACGTCCCGCCTCTTTGTCCATTTTCTATTTTCCTGGAGTGACGTGCTTCCAAAATGGCGACGACAGGCCCTGCCCAACTTTTTTTTAATTGTTGTTTATGCATTAGATATGAGTTTGACCTGGGCAATTGCATTTTGTTTTGTTCTTACCCATACTTCTGTTTTTCTGTCAGGAAAAAACTTACTTTTTAAAATACTTCAGTACAATTTAAAGTTGTACTTTTTTGCTTTTAATCAAGTATGTTTTTGGCCAGCTACTTGTACTTTGAATTGAGTACAGTTTTCACTGAGTATCTGTGCTTTCACTTTGAATACATTTTTTGAGTACTTTTTACACATTTGCCAAATGTGCAATGAGGATTTATTAAATTGCCATAAACTAATCTGTTCACCCAGTGAACATTCAGTGTAATTTCATATTGCCTCTGAAAAATTATATTTTAAATAACATGTATCTAGATCATTGGTCTCAAACTCAATTCCTGGAGGGCCACAGCTCTGCACAGTTTAGGTCCAACCCTAATCAAACATACCTGGTCCAGCTAATCAAGGCTAATCAAACTCTTCAGGTTAACTGGAAACTTCCAAGCAGGTGTGAGTTGGAGCTGGTTGGAGCTAAACTGTACAAAGCTGCGGCCCTCTAGGAATTGAGTTTGAGACCACTGATCTAGATTGTGAAAGGGACATCATTCATAAGCAGTGACAGAATCAGAAACTCATATAATTTCTTCACAAAAGTCTTATGAAAAAAGTTTTATAGTTTTTCTCAATTGATTTGACATTTCTTTAAACTCAGGTCACTGTTCTTAAAACTGTTAACACAGTGAGCTAAACATTTTGTAATTGTCCTAAACAGACCACAATTGCCCAAAATTCTATCATTTGTCATTGGTATATTTTCGATTGGCCCTAAACTGATAACTATTCAGTTAATTATAAACACAACCCAGGAAATGCAGTTTTCCTCAGCGTTTTCACATTTATCACAATTGCTTTAGTTTAATAATAAATGGTAAAGTATACAAAAAGCAAGAATGAATATGCAAAATCTAATCATACAAGCATGAATTCAATTACATTCTATTGCAGATGTAAATGAAAGGCAAGATCAATAATTCAGGATAATTCATGTATAAAGCTAATGCACACCTGTGTATATACAGTACACACATCTCAGGACGGATTTTCCTGCTGGAATACCCATCCACAACACATTTTCAATGCCCTGGCTGAGGGAAAGAGGTTGTCACCCAAGATTTGATGGTATGTGCCCCCATCCATCATCCCTTTGATGCAGTGCAGTTGTCCTGTCCCCACAAAACCCCCAAAGTATGTTTCCACCTCCACGTTTGACGGTGGGGATGATGTTCTTGGGGTCATAGGCAGCTTTCCTCCTCATCCAAACACGGTGAATTGAGTTGCCAGATAGCTCCTTTTTGGTCTCATCTGACCACAACTCTTTCACACAGTTCTCCTTTATAACATTTAGATGTTCATTGTGTTACGTTCCCCTCCTGTCTAGGGATTTAAGAGGGGGAAGTAACGAAATAAAAAGTAAAAAAAAAACACTTCAGTCCTTTGACCCAGAGTAAAGATGACATCAGTTTAAATGTATGCAAGAGTAGGGATTTATTTACAAAGCATATAAAGAAAGAAATGTTTAACATAAGGAGATAGGAAGCATTAGCTCAGGAGAGAGCAAGGCCTAAAATAACAAACAAAACATTCAAGTAACTAGTGTTACGGAGCAACTAACTTACCTCAAATGTCCCAAAAGGAAGGAGAAATAAACAACATATACAATAAACATCTTCCCTCAACTCCCTAAGTAAACTAAAAACAGGGATAATAGTAGTATCCAAAGAAAAAGGCACTCTCTCTCTACAGCTTCCCTTTTTAACCCACATCAATATACAAACAACAAAACCCAAAACAATATAAGATTTTATAATTATTTTTGGCTTAACAAGAAGTACTACCTCCAGACACAGTTCACAACTGGAGTACTATTAGCCACTGCTAATTTACAACTTAAGCTCAGGTTATCAACTATAATTCTGAAAACCACAGTTCAATCTGGAGCAGGGGAGAAGTATGTCTCTCACAGGCAAACACTGGACTGCCACCATATACTCCATTCTCAGTCTCAGGCATGCTCTCATAACGAGCTACATGTGACCATGATTCTGCCTGAAGCCTGCTACACGCTGTGCGATTTCAGCCGTCTTATAAGATCATTGCACATCACACTGGGGGAGACCAAGCATAGCACAGACACAGGGCCCATTCCCCCACAGTAGTAAACCAGAAAAGAACAAATAACATTGAAAGTACAACAACTGGCAAACTTTGGACGAGCCTATACAGGCACTGCAGGATTTCAGTTCTTCACAGCGTAGTGTGTTACCAATTGTTTTCTTGGTAACTATGGTCCCATCTGCCTTGGGATCATTGGCAAGATTCTCTGTGTAGTTCTGGGCTAATTCCTCAACGTTCTCATGATCATTGAAACTCCATGAGGTGATATATTTCATGGAGCCCCAGACCGAGGGAGATTGACAGTTATTTGTGTTTCTTCCATTTGCAAATAATAATTGCACCAATTGTTGTCACCTTCTCATCAAGCTGCTTGGCAATGGTCTTGTAGCCCATTCCAGCCTTCTGTAGGTCTACCATCTTGTCCCTGACATCTTTGGACAGCTCTTTGGTCTTGGCCATGGTGAAGAGTTTGGAATTGATTGCTTCTGTGGATAGGTTTAAAAGAAACCTGGGAGCCAAAAATCTTGCTGATTTGCAGAGAAACCGGGACAAATAATAACAACAAGATCTGCTCCCTTCCCTTTAAAGAAGAGACAGATGCAATTGCAGCACTGCCATAGTCATGCACTCGCGATAGGGGCGAGTCTATTGAACACATCTTCAGTGTACATAATGGCCAGAAAATTAAGACAGCTACCATGGCCTTCAACAGAGGACAGGTAACTTCCGCAACCAAGAGGATACAGATGGAACGCATCTTTAAAATAAGCCATCCACAATTTAGGAACTGCTATCTTTTGAAAAAAAATAAAGCTCCCAGGGGAATCACTGCTCAGGGGCACTGCTGTTGCCCTGTGACACCAGTCACGCAGGAGAACTTTTATTTTTAAATAAAGTGAAAAGACTTTGCACTGTAATGACAGCACTTGGCTCCAAAGGAAAATTCAGAATGAGTGGATGCACATTGTCATCTTATATATACCTGTAGGTATGGGGATTAGCTTGGCATGCAAGATCCACTAGCCAATTCTCATTGGTGTTTTCTCTTAAGTGAAGAGGTGATTTGGGCTCCCAATTTAGACCCTTAGTAGGGAAAGGTTTTTACATGTCATATGTTCTCCAGATTATAAACCCTACCAGATAAACATCAATATTGCAGTGTTTTTTTCTTCACACAGACTACAGTCCTGTAATCTCACTGCTCAGTCTTGTAAGAGTCTGTCATCAGTTCAGTTTCCAACAAAAAGCCAATGGTGGATTTCAGTTTTGGAGGGAAGTTTACAACTCTTTGTCTTTGATCATGGTATTTTGCATATATAACTGGATTGGATGCTGATGCCAAAACAGAGATGTAATTTTTACGGATTTAATGTGATTCGCATAGATATTTTTTGGGGGGAAGGGTGGGGGTGGAATTAAAATTGTGCAAATGACTTTAAGCAATTGATTACTGCCAAATAAACTGCAAAAAGATTGTTTTTTGGAACATCATGGGTGGAGTGATCTTAAGAGCGCTGTACAAGCTTGTGGTGCCATCTGCAGGACAGTTAAAAAAGCATTCCAGTGATTCAACCCGCCAAATGCGAGTAGAATCAGCGCTGAATGTGCAACCTACCTTGTAACATTTTATGATTGGTGCTGAGAATTTGAGATTGCTTAGTGCTGTCATAAAAATGGCAACGGTTGTGACGTAATTATAAAATAGACTATAGTCTGATTTAGTATTTCACACCTGAGAGAGACAAAGACCCCTCCCTAATGGCCCATCAATGACGCTGTGACTGTCAGGTAAGAAACAATGTGAGAAGATTCAAAGAATGGAGTTTTAGATTATTTGTAATTTATTTACAACACAGTATAATCAAAACATAATGAAGGTCAAAGACACATTACTGAGCACCCTGAACTAACCACAGAGATGTGAACAGACTTTGTGTCATTTTTGAAAACTGATTTTTTTCAGAATTTTGTTCAATATGTGAAACAAGTAAATCATACCTGATATTTATTTGCTTGGAAAACTCATCATCAGTAGTCAAGTAGTGATGGGAAGTTCGGATCATTTTACCGACTCGGACCTTTGAGTCTTGTTCAGCAAAATGAACGAATCTTTTTTCGAGTCATTTCGTTCATTCCGTTCATTTTAGCAAAATATAATTAAAATGTTATGTGTCACTCCCCTAACACATCTACTGCTTCCACAAATGTTAATCACACAACAAACAAGAAAACTATAATGCTATAAGAAACAGAAAAGATTATTTAATTGTTAACCTGTTTGTTTATCTATGCTGATCACCTCTTTGGGTTTAAGTCATTCATTCATCACGTGACAGCCACATAAGCTTGATGCAGTCTAAGATGAAAAGAGAATTGATTAGTTCATCTTTCGAGTCCGGGTTCGAGTCGTTCGTTCATTCATCACGTTCTTCCCAAGTCACATAAAAGATTCGTTCAAAATGAACGAATCATTCAAGAACGACCCATCACTATTGTTACGAACAATAGTCTAGGGGTTTAGAGCGGACGTAACAAAGTAAAAAAAAAAACTGAGTGATCACCTTATCCTCTATCCCAGCCTGAACTCATTACGTTTTATTTTAATATTACTAATACGATTCACTTAACACCTTCTATTTAAAACATAAAACATAAAATGTAAGAATAACCCAAAACCAAGAATGTACTTAAGCTCTTTTTTAAGGGCTTAATATAAACCAAAAATAATATAGAAAATATACAAATAACAAGGCAGTTAATAAATTATTCAACCAAGGCGTTGGGAGAGAACAAATGCCAAAATAACAAACAAAACAATCTGCCTAAAGATTATGAAAAAAATTAACTTCCCTAAACAACAGAAAACAAAAGTAAAGACAATAATCTTACCTCTCTCCCTGACTAAATAAAAACAGGAGAAAAGTTTGGAAGGGAATCATCCCAAATAAATGGGCACTCATCTCCCTGCACGGTTTGTTAGGTTCACAGAAACATCGTTGTACCCCCCAGTTTAGGTTCACATTTCACATATTGCTCAAAAGCAGCTATAAATACAACAATGTCTTTGGGATAGCAGATAAAGGATTTCTCCTGAGCTGCATCTCTCTGCTGCTTTATATCTGTTACACACCTTCTAACAGAAAAGCCACGCTGCCGCTGATTACCTGCAGCTGCGGATGATATGAAAGCGCTGCTTATCAGAGAGAGAGAGAACCGTAGAGAAAGGGAGGAGAGAAAAACACGTGACACTCTACCAACACACAAAATTACATCATAGGACGTAACACTATAGTCAAGAAACTTGTTTTGCTCATTTTATTGTTATTATGTGTCTGTACAAATAACAGTAGACCCTTTACAGATTCGACTCATGTTTTGATCGAAAACATCTTATCAAAACTGATGGAGTAATATAAGTTTATATAGGGGGCTTTAAAAAACGCACCAAAATGCGCCGGCGCGGGCTTCGACCCCAGAGGGTTAATAACAATTCTATATACTATACTATAATATATTATAGTACTTTTTATGATTTATTATATTGTTTTCATAATTATAAAATGCTGCTTTTTATTTTTTCACAGGATAATAGTATGTATTATTACAATATAAGATATATAATTTATATATCTAAAATAAGTGTCGGGGGTGTGGCTTGTGGGTGTGGTCAGCTGATCACATGCCTGGTATGGGGAGTAGATTGGTATGCAAGATACACTAGCCAATTCTCATTGGCTTTTTCTCTTAAATGAATAGGTGATTTGGGCTCCCAAGTTAGACCCCTAATGTTGTCACAACATACAGCAGACAGATAGGGAAAGATTCTTACAAGTCATCTGTTCTCCAGATTCTAAACCCTACCAGATAAACATTAATACTGCTGTTTTTCTTGTTCTCCACACAGAATACAGTTCTGTAATCTCACTGCTCAGTCTTTTGAGATTATGTCATCAATTCTACAATCCTCAAACTCTGTCCTGAAAGAGTTAGATCTGAGTAACAATGACCTGCAGGATTCTGGAGTGATGCTGCTTTCTGATGGACTGAAGAGTCCAAACTGTCAGCTGGAGATACTGAGGTAAATGTTTTTTAATAAAATAAGTAAAAATGCACAGTGTGATCATCGAATTGTATAGCTAATGTGATGTCATTTTAAGAACACACAGCACGAAACTATTTTCATTTACATGCTGCTCATGATCCAGTGTTTTCAGTATTTCTGAGTGGCTTGGTTCACAGTAAATACTGCTTCACATGAACTCCACTTGCAAGTGCTGTGAGTTTTGGGTCACTTATTACATGGATGTAAAAATGCAACATGCGTCTAATACACTGCAAAAAATGCTTTTCTTACTTAGATTTTTTTGTCTTGTTTCCAGCCAAAATATCTAAAAAATCTTAAATCAAGGAGGATTTTCTAGACAAGTAAAAATTATAGTCTTGTTTTCAGAAAAAAAAAAAGTCAAAATTATGTGAGTTTTTGCTTAAAACGAGCAAAATAATCTGCCAGTGGGGTGAGAAAAATAATCTTATTTCAAGATGAAAGATAGATTACTTTTCTTACCCCATTGGCAGATAATTTTGCTTGTTTCAAGCAAAAACTCACTTAATTTTGACATATTTTGTCTGAAAACAAGACAATAAGTTCTACTTGTCTAGAAAATCCTTCTTGAGAATTTTTAGATATTTTAGCTGGAAACAAGACAAAAAATCTAAGTAAGAAAAGCATTTTTTGCAGTGTTCTTTCCAACCTTGTTTAATTTGATTGGCTGTCTCAAACATTGTGACTTTCACAAGCACTGCTTTTAAGCATTTAAGGATTAACTTTTAAAAAACAATAAAAATAACTATTTAAACATTTTGTCATCCAAAAAACGAATGGGTGCATTATGAAGTTCAGCAGAACAGCATGAAGAATATGATATGTTGAGCTTTACATTTGCAAACCGATGTGTTAGCTTTTCTCTTTAGTGCACGCAGAACCTGAAATATAAAAGCAATGTGCAAAGTTTCGCATTAAACAGTTTTCCATACACACTGATTATAAGTAGTTTGTTGCACTGCACTGCTCACGCACAGTGCAGACAACATCACTGATTATGAGTTCAACTTTTTTTTTGGTGCTGCTGGCTTCTGGTGTTGACACGGTGGGAGCCATGCAGATGCATGTGAACACTGAATTCCGTTCACTTCCGAATTCCATGGCTATTTGTACCTGAAATGGCGCATACGCACAAAACTATGTCAAAATGCATTTTTTTTTATCCTTGTAAATGCAGTTGGTAAAGGCTTAGGTGAAGGTAAACAATTGAGAAAGAAAATGGACGTGCAACAGTAGGTTCACAGCAGTTTAATGTTCCTGAGGCTTTCTGTGTCATGAATGTTAAACAGCAAAATGTCTCGGTTATGAAGGTAACCTTTGTTCCCCAAAGGAGGGAACGGAGAGGTTACGTCAATGACGTAATAATGGGGATCGGCTACAAGACCCAATCACCTTTCAGCTTAAGAGAAAAAGCCAATGAGAATTGGTGAGTGGAATTTGCATGCCGCGCCACTCCCCAGGACATACGGGTATATAAGATGGCGGCGTGCATCCACTCATTTAGATTTGCTGAGGAGCCGAGCCACAGCCCGGCTTCAGCGTAGTCCAGGATTGTGGCAAGAGGATGTAACGTCTCCGTTCCCTCCTTTGGGGAATGAGGGTTACCTTCGTAACCGAGACGTTCCCCCTCAGTCGTTCTCTACGACGCTACGTCAATGACGTAATAATGGGGACCTCTGGAAAACGCCACAATCCTGAACTGCGTTACGCAGCCGAGACCCAATGCTGGCAGGCAAGCGTGTTGGAACAAAGGGCTCAATGCATAACTGTCCCATCGCCCTGTAGACAACGTGGTGGCCCACCAGGGGTGCCAGATTCTGAAGCAGCCGTTGGGGGGTGGAGCACAATGACGGTTAAGTCAAGTGGGAAAAGTTTAAGTAAGTCTAACTAGACTGGGGAAACACAGAAGTTCTGTGGAGATACTGAGACATTATGCCACAACTGGAGGGGAGTGAAGGAGGCCCCGCTCCGGAGCACAGTATGGACTACTCTGCTTAGTTCAGACTGCGGGGCATAGAGGACCCAGAGTTCACTTAGGGGAACAACTGGGAAAATAGCGCACGGATCCATGAGGAATGGCGCAGCAAGCCAACACCTGAGCCATGCTCCCACAATTACCTGATGTTACCCAACACACGGGAGGACACGGGCTCAACGCAGAGATTGTAAAAGGTATTGGGTGTCGCCCAGCCCGCAGCTCTGCAGATGTCTGCTAAAGAGGAGGCAACACTCCGGGTGGAGTGAGCTCGAACTCCTAGGGGGCACAGCTCACCTTGGGCTTCCTACACCAAGGTGATGGCATCTGCTACCCAAAGAGCCAACCTCTGTTTGGAGACAGCATTTCCCTTCTGCTGTCCCCCAAAGCAGACAAAGAGCTGCTCGGAGCGTCTGAAGCTCCGGGTGTGGTCCACGTAAATGTGCAAGGCACGAACAGGACACAGCAACTCCAAGGCTGGGTCTGCCTCCTCCTGGGGCAGAGCTTGCAGGTTCACCACCTGATCTCAAAAGGGAGTGGTGGGAACCTTGGGCACATTACCGGGCCGGGGTCTCAAGATAACGTGAGAGTTACCTGACCCGAACTCTAAGCATTCTTCGTTGACCGAAAATGCATGCAGGTCCCCAACCCTCAAGAACTTCAGCTCAACTGAACTGAGCGGCTTGAAGGGAGCTCTCCGAAGGCCCTGGAGGACCACGGAGAGATCCCAAGAGGGAACGAGGTGCGATCTAGGAGGATTAATCCTTCTAGCACCTCTAAGGAACCTGACGGTCAGGTGATGCTTCCCTAGGGATGACCCATCAACTGCATCGTGATATGCCGCAATGGCTGCGACATACACTTTCAAATTGGAGGGGGACAGCCTCCGCGCCAACTTCTCTTGCAGGAAGGAAAGCACCACTCCGACCGAGCACTTCCATGGTTCCTCTCGGCGAGAGGAACACCAGTCAACGAACAGACCCCACCTCAGGGCATAGGCCTGCCTCATAGAGGGGGCTCTAGCCTGAGTGATAGTGTCTATCACGGCCTGGGGGAGGCCAGTGAGGTCTTCCATGTCCCGTCCAGAAGCCACACATGTAGGATCCATAGATCGGGACACGGGAGCAAGGTCCTTCCTCAGGGGAATCTTCCAGGGAGGGACTGTTGCGAGGAGCATGGGGTTGGCAAACCAGGTCCGGGTGGGCCAAAACGGCGCAACCAACAGGATCTGCTCCTCGTCCTCCCTGATCTTGCATAGACCGAGGCTCACTGGGGGGAAGGCGTACTTGAGAAGACCCCACCCGGACCAGGGAGAAGAAGAGCTGGCAGTGGGAGGACTCTGGGGAAGCAAACAGATCTACCTTGGCTTCCCCGAATCGACTCCACCTCGGCTGCATGATTCAGCTCTCCTGGAACATGAACGGCCTGCAGCGATTTGAGCTGCGTCTGACTCCAGAGGAGATGGTGGGCGAGTTGCGACAGATAACGGGAACGTAGACCACCCTGATGGTTGATGTCCATGTGGACAAGCACATGTTTGTGGCACAGCAAAGGCAGGAACCGCCGGAGCGCCAGAAACACGGCAAGCAACTTGAGGCAATTGATATGCTACTGCAGTCGAGGTCCTGTCCAGGACCCGTTGCGCACAGCACCCCAGCCCATCATGGAGGCATCCATGTTGACTACAACATGCCTCGACACCTGTCCTAAGGGCACGCCAGACTGCAGGAATGCAGGGTCTGACCAAGGGCTGAAGAGGCGGCAACATTCCGGGGTAACGCCCACTCGGAACGTGCCACGGTGCCATGTCCATCTCGGGACTCGGTCATGTAGCCAGCACTGAAGTGGTCTCATATGAAGCAGCCCGAGCGGCGTAACTGCGGCTGCGGTTGTCATATGCCCCAGGAGCCTCTGAAAATTTTTGAGAGGGACCGCTGTCTTGTGTCTGAAGAAATTCAGACAATTCAGCACCGACTGGACACGCTCGTTGGTGAGGCATGCTTTCATGGTGACCGAGTCACCAACTCCATCCTGAGAAAAGAGATTCTCTGCACAGGGGAGAGCTTGCTCTTTTCCCAGTTGACCCGAAGCCCCAAAGTCTGAGGTGCTGTAGCACCAGGTCCCTTTGGTGAAGACACGGGGAGACAGGGACAGGCCAAAGGGGAGGACTTTGTACTGATATGCCCGACCCTCAAAAGCAATCTGAAGAAGCGGTCTGTGTCGAGTTAGAATCAAAACATGAAAGTACGCGTCCTTCAGGTCGATGGCTGCAAACCAATCCTAGTGTCGTATGCATGACAGTATGCGTTTCGAGGTAAGCATCTTGAACGGTAGCCTGTGAAGGGACCGGTTCAGCACTCGAAGATCCAGGATTGGTCGTAACCCACCTCCTTTCTTGGGCACGATGAAATAAGGACTGTAAAATCCTGATTTCATCTCGTCTGGAGGGACAGGCTCGATTGCGTCCTTTGCCAGGAGAGCCGCAATCTCTGCCCGTAGAACAGAGGCATCCGCGTCCGAGTGGACAGATGTGAAACGCCTCTGAACTTTGGTGGCCGCCTCGCGAACTGAATCGCGTAGCCAAGTCGTACTGTCCGGATCAACCAAGGGGACAGGCTGGGAAGTGCTAGCCAGGCTCCCAGCCTGCATGCCAATGGGATCAGTGCAGCAGTAACTGGCGTGCCGGAGGTGGGGTAGCCGGAGGGGAGAAGGGGAAGGAGACTCAACCCAGAAAACGCCAGAAGAATTTCTGAGCTTTTCTGAAGAATTGAGCTGCACGGGGCAGCACTTACCTTCCCTGGTTCCCGCGCTGGCAAATTCATGCTCAGAGTCCGAGGAGGCAAGGCGTCGCTCAGGAACGAAACTCAGGGTACTAGGCCCAGAGATGAAGGAAATTGCTCTTTTTGTGAATATGTGGGCACCCCCCAGGGCTGGGGGGACTGATGTAGGTGTCCCCCAAAGAGCAAACATCTCCATCTCCGGGTAGCCCATGTCAGGCCGACTTGCGGGTGGATTTAGCGGGCTGCTGAGGAACGACATTCTGTCCTCCTCAGGAGCACCAAAGGTAACACTAGGCCCGGCGGGCGGGCGAGGGTTAAGCTTTGGCATCTCCACTGAACCACGCTTTGAGGGACTGGACTTCCACGGGGGCTGACCCGACGGAATGTTCGGCACTGTCATTGACTGTAATTAACGTAACGTCATAGAGAATGACTGAGGGAGAAAAATCACTTCTGTAGCTTTAACACAGATTTGTACGTTTAAATTTATACAGTGAAGACTATGCAGTGCTATTTTACATTTGATTATTCAATTTCTGTACCTATTTCATTTGTATCGTTGTTCTAATATGTATCTATATTTGTAATTAGTTTATTTTCAATGTTGATTTACTTACCTATAAAATCACCACAATATTCTTCTCCAAAAAGCTATTTAAATAATGTTTTTTTTTTCCTTTTTCATATCGCAATATTTATCGCAGAAAAACTAAATATTGCAATACAAGTTTTTTCCAATATCGCGCAGCCCTATTTGTAAGACATTGCTAATCAACATACATAGAATATAAGTAAGTTATATTGTCTGCCTCATTCTGTGATACAAAGCCATATCAGATCACATAAGGAAGTTATTTCAAACACTTGAGTGAGGTTGTGAATTAAATACAAGTTATAATGTTTTGAGAACTGTTGTTTTGTTATATTAAGAATTGTGGCATCTCTAGTGAGAAGGGTAACAATGGTCAGAATATTCTAGACAAAATAATGATTAACAGCAGTTCAGAGTCAGAGTCTTATGTTTGCAATACAATAGAACCATTCCATTTTCATAATCAGTCCTTCATGGGAAGTGTGAATGGCTTAGAGCAGGGTTCCTCAAATCTTGCCCTGGAGGTCCAATGACCTGCAGAGTTTATCACAAACCCTGCTAAAACACAACTGCCTGTGATTTTCTAATGATTGTGAAGGCAATGATTAGCATGCTCAAGTGTGTTTGATTAGGGTTAGAGCTAAACTGCAGGAAAGTGGATCCCAAGTTCCAGATTTGAGGATCCTTGGCTTAGAGTCTAAAAACATTAGCATGATGTGAAAAAAAAAATACATTTGGAGACATCTCAATAACAGCCTGTTACTTTATTATTGTTCATTTATTTTATTAAACTGTGTAGGTTTTTTATTTTTTTGTATTTTATGTGGGGTCATGGTTTATTTTTGATCAAAACAAAGGTTTATCATTGTATCTTGTGCCATTTCATTTATTGTATACCTTTTAAATTGGCTTACTGAAAAAGCAGCAGTAGTATGGTATAACAACATTTATTTGAAACAAATGCATTTGCTACTTGCCACCTACAACTTGGATATTTCTCTCCATGTCACTTTGCATAAATTGTGCTTCATTACAATTTCTTTCTAGGATTTAAATGCCTTCTCTGAATCTTTAAAATCTCTCCAGGAGCGATTGTACAGGTGTGGATAAATTTATGCCGGCTCAGCTATTCGACACTCCAGTGTATTCATGTTGTGTTGTGTTGTGTTGTTATGTTTGTAGGTTGTCTGGCTGTATGGTGACAGAGGAGGGCTGTGGTTATTTGTCTTCAGCTCTGAGTTCAAACCCCTCACACCTGAGAGAGCTGGATCTGAGCTACAATCACCCAGGAGATTCAGGAGTCAAGCTGCTCTCTGAAAAACTGGAGGATCCAAACTACGCACTAGATAAACTCAAGTATGTTGAGCATGTTTTTTCAAGCATAACAGGGCTCTAGGCTCATTCTTCCTACTGGTCATGTTGGTGGTAACATTTTCTTGTTATAATTTGGTCTTTTTTTGCTGCAGCATGGGATTAATAAATGCATGCTGACAAATAGTTTTTCTTTTATCATAGATTATTGTAATATGGTATATCTGACACTCTTTAGTTTCTTTAGAAACTCAGATTGTACTGAAGAGTCAGTGGAGTTGAGTTACATGTGCATCTTATGTGGGATTCTCTGGTCAAATGTTTACCATTTCTCTGTCCTCTGAGGTTCATTCTTTTGACATTGGTATGAACTGATTTGCTAAGTCATTCATTAAGTAACTTCATTGACAATTTCACCACATCTTTCACATACATTTCATGACGATTTAATATTGTTGAATCTTTCTTCAACCAGTCTGCTTTTATACAATTATTTTGTTTAATTAGATTATTTACTTCACATATTATAGGAAAATGATCACATTATTTTAGATACTCACCATATACATCTAGCAACTAGCCAGCTATGAGGTCACTGCTAAATGTCTGCATGTATAATTAAGCTTAGAAAGTTTACAAAAATGTGTTGCGTCCGTGGTATGAAAATGATTGCTGTGAGACACTGCCAGAGTAGGGGTGTAATGATATCACAAACCAAAACTGCTCCGTCAATTTTGAATGGAGACATAAAAGTAATACATCACCTGAATCTGTAAAGGGTCTACTTTTATTTGTGTACACTCACCATCTTCACAAAACTTTGTGCTGTTTTTAAATAAAGAAAATATACAGAGTGTCCTTCAGTCTTCAGAGTCTCCGTGAACAACCATTTCAAACGTTTTACTAATAATAACTCTAGCTCCGCACACACATTACACACAGACATACGATTCATATATTTAGAAAGCTTGATATGTCAACTTTTAAATAAAGAGAGTCTTACCGAAATCAAATATTCTGTGTTAAAGTAATCTGTATGAAACCAATGGCATTTTGCCTGTTTTCCCCCTCTGCTTCATTATCTTCTAATGTAATCCCGCCCATACGCTGCTTGCGCTATTGATATTATAATTAGCCACTTGGAGGCGCAAGACACAAACGCCCACATCACAAAGTGAAACAAAGCTGCAACACAATCATCTCAGATACTTTTCGCTGACAGGATTAAACATTGCATTCACCCGAGAGCCACGGAGGACATGTTTATACAGTGTAAGTAAAGTGTCTTATTGGCAATATATCATGTGTTGTTGATATAAACTTGAACACATTTACTAGTTTAACTTTTCCAAAACTATTATTCCTATCTTAAATGTGTGAAATCAATCGAGTGCAATATTTTGAAACATAATAGGCAGTTTCACTGTATCTGTATGGTGTCAGGATAAGCAATAGGCTACAACATAAAAGTAATGTTTAGACGATATAAAAGTAATGTCTAAGAATGCTTAGACCAAGCTTTACAGTGCAATACTCTGCAAATATGTTCTCAAACATTTATAATGTGCTTAATAATAATTTAGTTTCTCAGATGTTGTTTTTGTACTGTGTGATAATGAAACAATAGAGTTGCTCCTGGCTTATCAACGTGCGCAATGACTTATTCACTTATTTTAGTGACCATACCTACACCTATGCCATAGAATTTTTTTTTTTTGTATAAATGGTTCCATAAAGAACCTTTGAAAATCTGAAAATGGTTCTTCTATGGCATTGTGTGAAGAAGCTTTTGAAGAAAGAAAATTGAAGGTTGTTTTTTTTAATAAATGATATAAATAATACTTTTATTTAGCAATAATGCTTGATCAAAAGATAAAGATGATGAAGACATGTATAATGTTACAAAATATTTCTGCTTTATCTAAATGCAAATGTTTCTATTCATAAAAGAAACCTGAAGAAAAATCTATTCAAACATTACACATCTTACTGTTTAAAATCTTTTGACTGACAGTGTATATATACTTGTATATTGTCACCATGTTTGCTCTGTCTTTGTCAGATCATTGTGATGCTCACATCCATTTGTTTTCTTGTGCAGTTTCTGCTGTCTGCTGTTTTCAAGTGATCAGAAATGTTCAAGTCTTCTGCCACAGTTTTGAATATTTACATTTTGAGTACTTAACATTGCAGTACACACTACAAATTGAAAACCTGTTGTGTAAACACATGAATAAATCATTTACAAATCTTTCTGCATCCCCTATTCTAAAGTGTAAACAATTCATGACTTGTAAATGTGTTACACATCATTTGTAGATTTTTCTTACATGTCACAAATGATCTGGTGTATACAAGGCATTTACAACACTTTCTGCATCCCCTAATCTAAAGTGTAAACTACTCATCAGTTGTAAATGTTTTACAAACCTGCCGGTTGCAGGTTGTGTGGGTTACACACTGGGGGGAAAGATCTACAAATGATGAGTAAAACATTTACAGCTGATGAATTGTTTACACTTTAGAATAGGGGATGCAGAAAGATTTGTAAATGATTTGTTCATGATGTGATCTTCAGTGGAGGGTAAACATTTCAGTGACAGACATTTCAATTATTTACATTATTTGATTAGTAATATATTAACTAGTATCTTATTAACAATTTTCTAAGGATCTGTTCGATTATTTTATGATATGCTATTTTTAAGACAAACTTTTGACAGATTTGTAAATTGTTAGCATATTACTTAATAATCATTTGTGAACACAGTGATGTTTTGTAAATTATTAGTTCATCAACTAATCACTTGTACATGATTTATAACTTAAACGACAAAGCTCTATGCTAAAAATACTAACATATCACTTATTAATCATTTATGAATGCATAGTTATGTTTTGTAAATGATAAGTTCATCATTAACTAATTACTTGCAAATGAATTAACAAAACATACATAAATTGTTAGCATATCTCTTATTAATAGTTGGTGAATGTTTTGTAAAAGATTATTTCATCATTAACTAATCACTTAGAAATGACTTACAACTGAACGTTATTATAAAGTGTTACCGATTTTAATTATCATTATGATGAATCCGTTTTTTTACAAGTGAGTGTAATTAATGCATGTTCACATTTACTCTAGAAATACAGTAACACCATGTTTACACAGTAAGTCCCTGAAGGAGGGAACGGAGACGTCACGTCGGAGACTGGCGGATTGGGATCTCACTTAGAGAGTCCAATATACTTTGAGTGTAAACTAAACCAATGCACACTGGCATGTGCTGATTGTGCTTAGCTGCAGGTGATCACGGTGTGAGTACAAATAGGCGGCTGATGCAGCGCATAGTCAGGTTTTTGCTGAGGAGCCAAGCCAGGCACGGCAGTACAGTGGCGGTACAGCAGCCATGGCGATGGGACGTGACATCTCCGTTCCCTCCTTCAGGGAACGAGGGTTACATACACTGTGTTCCAAATTATTATGCACATGCTATTTTTGTTTGTTTTTCCCAAATCAGTCAGTCAACATTTTTATTGATAATTTGATAAAAAACACAAAATATGTTGTTCCAAATAATTATGCAGAATGTCGTTTGAAAACATTCAATGGATTAAAATTAACTCAAAACAGACATTTGTCATATGTGATGCATGGACAGACCATTTTTCCAAAAATAAACACAATTTAAAACAAAAAAACAATTTACAGTTCAAGTTACATATTGATATATGCACCCTTCTTGATGATGACTAAAAAATTCTCTCATCCTTGTTTGATTTTTTTTTTGTTGACAGAAACCTGTAATAATAAGCATTTATCTGATCAAATTCTTCTGTGCTGTGAATCACACAAATCTTTTGACAGTTTGATAATCTCTTTTCAGTTTTCTCAATATATCAATTGTTTTCATGCCTTTGCACTATTTCACACTTTTCGACTTCATAAAGATCTTTCTTCCTCCACATATTGCATACGAACTGTGACTTGCTTAATAATGTGGAACAACCTCTTTAAGTATTAAGAATCTACGTGTTAGGGGTCACCCAGCCCGCAGCTCTACAAATATCTGACAGTGAGGCACCACGTGCCAACACCCAGGGCGATGCAACACTTCTAGTTGAGCTTATAACCTGAGCGGGCAGGGCAGACCCTGTGCCTGATAAGCCAGGGTGATGGCATCCACAAGCCAGTGGGCCATCCTCTGCTTGGAGATGCCATTCCCCTTCTGTCGGCCTCCGTGAAAGACAAAGCGCTGGTCTGCGGCCCTGAATCTTTGTGTCCGGTCAACGTAGCATCTAGGGATGCTCATTTCGGTTAATTTTCCTGACCGACAACCGCTGCTCCTCAACCGAACATTAACCGTTAACTGATCAAATTAGAATAGTAAATTAGTATAAAATAAAAATATATGATGATGCATAAAAATTACAAATATTTTATTTTAACTCGCAAACAGCAGCATACACAGCAGCAGAGCAACAATAAAAATTCACATTTTTATGCTGGCGCCTCCATGTCCTGCAATGCGGTTCCAGCTTACACAGCATCCTCTCTGAGGATAACGAGGTGCCTTTGTGACCGTCGAAAAGACATGGGGCGACAGGGACAGCCCAAAGGGAAGGACTTTGTACTAATTTGTGCATCCTTCGAACGTAAACTGCAGAAATGGTCTGTGGCGTGGAAGAATTTAAACATGAATGTATGCATTCTGCAAACCAATCTTGGCGACGGACACACCCGAAGATGCTTTTCTTCGTTAGCATCTTGAAAGAAAGCCAGTAAAATGCTTGGTTCAGAATGTGCAGATCCAAGATTGGCCGTAACCCACCTCCTTTCTTGGGTACTATGAAGTAGGGACTGTAGAACCCTGTCTTCATATCGGCTGGAGGGACCGGCTCTATCGCATCCTTCGCCAGTGAGGAGCGATCTCTGCCCATAGAACAGGAGCATCTGCAGCCTTTACTGAAGTTGATGTCCTTGAACTTGGGAGGGCGCCGGATGAACTGAATCAAATAGCCCAGTCTGATGGTCCAAAGGAGCCAGCATGATGGACTGTGAAGTGACATTAATGGAACCATCGATGTATCCACCGTGGGGCAGCGAGATGGAACGCAGGGACCTCGGTGCCAGTCCGAAGCGGGGGGTCTCGGTGCCAGTCCGAAGCGGGGTCTGTGTGCAAGAGACTCTTACATGCGTTCTGGCAAATGGGATGGGGGTAGTACATTTTGCTGCACCATTCACTGCTGCTAACTGGCGAGAGGGGAGGGTGAGTGAAGGGAGGGAGAGGCGATTCACCCTCTCCTGAAGAGCAGTTCACTCCCTCTCTGGGTCGCCCGTCCCAGGTCCTCTTGCTGTTTCATCTGACGGGGGACGGGGCGACCTACCTATGCTCAGCTCCACTGCGCCACATGACTGAGGGCTGCTGCAGATGCGGCAGGTGGAACGGGGGTGGACGAAGGGGGCTGCCCGCCATCAGCGACAAGGAGGCTGAGGCGGAGCCGTCGGTGGCTGGGTGAAGGCAGCAGCTGCCGCCGGGGAAGGATTTCTTGATGGCCTCAGTGTGCTTCTGTGCGGCGGAGAACTGCTGGGCAAAGTTCTCCACTGTGTCACCGAAGAAACCAGTCTGGGACACCGGGGGTGTTTAAGAACTGCATTTGTCAGTCCCCCTAATGTCGACCAGACAAAGAAAGGCATGGCGCTCCTGGACCAAGATAGTGGACATTGCACAATCCAGAGGTTCGTACGATGACCTTCGTCGCATGTAGCGAGAGGTCTGAGGCGGTGCAGAGTTCTCAGAGAACTCCCTGATTGTGACCACCCTCATACAGTTCCTTCAGTGCCTTGGCCTAATAGAGCTGTAACAATGTCGTAGCGTATAAAGCGGAGCCTTCTCCAGTGAGAAAGCATAGCCATCATTTCTGAGTCCACATCCAGCACTGCTGTCTGCCCGGTGGGCATCAGTGTGCTCGGGTCATCCTCCCCAGAGAGATCTGGCTCACCCTACAATGCAGTGATCGACATCCGGTTGTTGGGGGAGCCCCAAAAGATAAGAGTGGTACCCCACGGGGAGGACCAGCTCATTCCTGTGGCAGCTCCACTGGCTGCAAAGTGCCGGTGGAAGGATGAATCCCCAAAGATCTGAGCCCCAGGGAATTCCACATTGCCACCCTAGAGTCCTCCCAGCGTTGCCAGGGGAACGGTAGATCTAGGCAGAGGAACTGGCACCCTGCCCCTTTGCAGGAAGCAGAGTTCAGTCTGCAACTCCATGATAGTCATACTCCCGCAATGAGAAAATTACTCATCCACAAAAGCTGCCTCAGCGTGCTTAACACCCAGACACGTGAGGCTGCGATTGTGACCATCACTCAGCGCCAGGTAACGACCGCATCCAGAAACATACAGGTGGAAATGCATCTATACCTCGACCCCATGTCGTCTTCATAACGACACAACGTCGAAGTTGGTACAGATGCAACGTCGCCTTTAAAAAGACGTGATACCTGTGAACGCTCTTTTAGAAACTGCTCTTTTAGGTGCTGAGGTGCACAGGGCAGATGGCCAAAGCAACACAAAAGGGGGTAGTGCAGCCTAATGTGTGCTTAATCCACTCGAAAAGGAGAGCACTGCCGCTGAAATGCCATACCGCCAACACACACAAGCTGTCTGTAGAGCGTGACTCATTTGAAGTTTGTTATCTTGCTTGCAGACTCTAACTGATCAGCTCCGAAGCGAAGAGCTGACTATGCGCTGCATCAGCCGCCTGTTTGTACTCGTGCTGTGATCACCTGCAGCTGAGTGCAATCAGCGCATGCCAGTGTGTATTGGCTCGTTTAGTTTACACTCGAAGTAGATTGGACTCTCTAAGCGAGATCCCAATCCATCTGTTTCTGACATGACTCGTAGAGACCAACTGATAAGGGAACTTATTATCTTTTAGCACATTAATCATCTATTTGCGAACAGAGTATTACTAATGAAAATCATACACTCAGTATAAACACTCATAGGCTTTTATGTTTCCATTCTATTGTTAATAAAATATACAAATATGATTTTATAGTCGACGTATTATACAATACATGTTGTCTAGACTCTGTTAGTCAGTGTTACAGTCTAAACACTATTACTTCTATATTGCATAATTTTCTAGAACATTAAAAAACCTGGCATTTTTCCTGGCATTGTGTGAAATTTCAGTGCAGTGAAATGAAACATACTTTGTAACGTTTCACTTGATGTAGTCAAGAACTGACCTCTCAGTAAGCCCTGCCCCCCTTAGTTACTGTTGCTGCCTCGGACAAACAAACAGTTTCCCACTGTCTTACAATGACAGCTGTCAGTCTGAAAACTATGTCCGAAGAAGTTTTTGATAAATTTAGAACACAGAAGGACCACCTCTCATCGAGGAGCATTCATTTGGGCTTTAAGCGCTCCTGACAGCTCTCCTTAAACCCGTAAAGCGAAAGATAAACATGTCTCACATTAAACCCAAAACCCAAAATTTTCTCAAAATTCCATTCCTGAAAATCATAGCTATCAGCCAACTTCAGATAGACATAACTTTCTTTATGTTCAAAATGAAACCAGTTTTGGAAAGGGCTTGAACCTAGCTTTCATGTGGTATCAAAAACTAAAAAAGGTAAAATTTCACCCTGTGTTGGATTTTCCCAAATCGCATCACATATGTATGTCTCGGTGTGCTGTTTTCGCCAGGTATTAGATCATTTAAGTGACGCGTTTCAAAATGAAGATCACAGAGACCAACGCAGCACACAGCGCACCCTGTTTATTTTTTTTATTTGTCAAAAGCTCACCATTTTATTGTTAATATGTGTGTATAAAAATAAAAGTAGACCCTTTACAGGTTCAGTTGATGTATTGCACTTATCTATATGATTTGTATTATCTGTGTGTTTTTTTTTTTTACTTAAAAAAAAAAACACACCAGAACATGCGGCACAGGCTTCGACCCCAGAGGGATAAAAATGACAGGGTCATAAATCGTAAGACATCGGAAACAGTTGCAACAAATTTTGCTTTTTAATTTGAAATTTGGCAGTAACAGCACATTTGCGAAAGTGAAAATGCAAATGCAAGGTTTGCAATTGCATTTGGATTATGTCATAATTTATGCATCCACATATGAAAAACATAACTGAAAATACAATTTTTTTGAAAACTGTCCAGAATATTCTTCCATAATCTCCTTTCTGATGTTTCCCATACTCCTGCACTCCTCCACACTCTTCTTTTCTTTACATGCTGTAACAGAATGTTTTACATGTTGACATTTATATTCCTGTAAGGCATAGCTGATTCAGCTATAATCACTCTTGATGGCCGATTGTTATTGTAATAGTACAGAAAGACAAACTGAACATATACAAGTCAAGTCAGCTTTATTTATATAGCACTTTTTACAATACAAATTGTGTCAAAGCAACTTTACAGTATGAAATGGGAAAGTAATATATCAATAATGTAAAAAGAAACCGTAAACAAATTTTAGTTAGAGGAAATTAATCAATAGTTCCAAATTAATAAATTGATTGTCCCAAATGAATTGTCCCCAATTTAGTTGTCCCCAACTGAGCAAGCCATTGGCAACAGTGGCAAGGAACCAAAACTCCATCTGTGACACAGATCTATCCTGGAGAGCATGAACGCATGAATTAACATTTCTGCACTTGAATTTGAGAGGATAGGTCGTAATTTCGCTATATTTTTAAGATGGTAAAAATGCTGTTTTGCAAATGCTAAAAATGTGTATCAAGTATTAGACTGTGTTTTAAGTTATTACTTGCTGAGGTTTTTGGCCCAATAATTAACACCTGTTTTTTTTTCAGAATTTAGCAGTAAGAAATTACTTGTCATCCAGTTTTTTATATCAGCTATGCATTCCGTTAGTTTTTCAACTTTGTATGTTTCGCCAGGCCTTGAAGAAATATAGCGCTGAGTATCATCAGCGTAACAGTGAAAGCTAACACCGTGTTTCCTGATGATATCTCCTAAGGGTAACATGTAAAGCGTAAAAAGTAATGGCCCTAGTACTGAGCCTTGAGGTACTCCAAACTGCACTTGCGAACGATATGATACCTCGTCATTTATTGCCACGAAACGATGGCGGTCAGATAAGTACGATTTAAACCATTCTAATGCACTACCGCTAATGCCAACATAATTTTCGAGTCTATTCAAAAGAATGTTGTGGTCAATAGTATCAAACGCAGCACTAAGATCCAGTAGCACTAAAAGAGAATACATCCTGTTTGATGGTTTTGGGGATATATCCTAATGACAGTGATGAGTTTATAATATTCAGAAGAGGATCTAGGATATCTGGAAGCACCTCTTTTAGTAGTTTAGATGGGATAGGGTCTAACATGTTGGTTTAGATGATTTAACAAGTTTATAAAATTCTTCCTCTCCTATAGTAGAGAATGAGTGGAATAGTTCCTCAGGAGATCTATAACGCGCTATTTGATCCGATACTTGATCCGATACCATTCCTGATGGCTGCATGGTTACAATTTTATTTCTAATAGTATCGATCTTTGTTGTAAAGTATTTCATAAAGTCATTACTACTGTGCTATTTGGAAAAATCTGTTGGTGCTTTTTCTTAATTTTGCCACTGTGTTGAATAAATACCTAGGGTTATGTTTGTTTTCTTCCAAAAGAGATGAGAAGTAATCATTTCTAGCCGTTTTTAATTCTTTTCTATAGGATACGGTAGAGTCACGCCGGCCAGAACGAATATACAAAACTACACATGTAAATATTTATTTGTATTGTTATTTATTGTGAAGAAAGAAGTGATTGACAGTTGGAACCTGCATAAGGAGTTTGCGTTATTCGAATCGGAATACAAAGCAGTCATGTGGTTATGGTAAAATGAATTAAGCTCAGGTACGGTGCTTTGCAGTGAGATGTTTTTTTTTTTTTACACAAGCTTCGAAGCCTCTGTGCCAAATGTCGTAGCACTACCTGATACTGTGTTTGCATGTGGATGAACTGCCAAACCACACAGAAAAAGCTGTGGTTTGTGTTCATGTGTTTGGTCTTTTCACCAGCAAGTGTTTGTAACTTCAGTATTTTTTCTTTCTGCTTTTCATCTTTGCATTTAATCAAAACTCTTCCATTATTTAGTCAAAGTCAAAGTCTGCTTTATTGTCAGTTCTGCCATATATACAGCACATACATACAGAGAATTTAAATTGCGTTACTCTCAAACCCTAGATGCATACAGGTAACATTAACAATAACATAAGAAGTAAAATACAGTTACGTGCAAAATAAATAATCTATATAAAAATACAAATATTACAGTAAAAGAGTCAATTTAAAACATAAAGTGGCATTTATGATAGAGATGTATGAGAGATAAAGTGCCTTATGAAGATAAAGTGGCAATGGCAGATAGTAGTGCAAACCAGACAAATAGTCAGTGCAATGTTGGTGTAGTGCAAGAGCTTAATAGTCTGAGTATGTAAAGACCAATGCTCAGAGAGTCAATGTGTATGAGGTAGAACTGTGGGGGGTGATGTCTCAGAGGTCAGGTACGTGGGGCAGAATGAGGGGAGAGGGGGCAGAGTCGGAGGGAGTTCAGCATCCTGACAGCCTGATGGATGAAGCTGTCTTTCAATCTGCTGGTCCTGGCCTGAAGATTGCGCAGTCTCCTCCCTGATGGCAGCAGACTGAAGAGGCTGTGTGACGGGTGGGTGGGGTCACCAGCAATGCTGAGGGCTTTGCGGGTGAGATGGGTGTTGTAAATGTCCTGGAGGGGGGGGAGAGAGACACCAACGATCTTCTCAGCTGCTCTCACTATGCGCTGAAGTGTCATACGGCAGGACGCGTTGCAGGTGCCATACCACACAGTGATGCAGCTGGTCAGGATGCTCTCGATGGTGCCTCTGTAGAAGATGCACATGATGGGGGCTGGGGCTCTGGCTCTTCTCAGTTTGCGAAGAAAGTAGAGTCGCTGCTGTGCTTTTATGGTCAGTGCTGTGGTGTTGGCAGTCCAGGAGAGGTCTTCTGTGATGTGCACACCCAGGAACTTAGTGCTACTCACTCTTTCCCAGGTCGCACCGTTGATGGTCAGAGGAGCATGCTGAGAGTGCACTCTCCTGAAGTCAACAACAATCTCCTTCATCTTCTCTACATTCAGAGAGAGATTGTTGTCACCACACCATCTGGCCAGGCGGTTCACTTCACTCCTGTAGTTTGCCTCATCACGGTTGCTAATGAGACCAACCACAGTCGTGTCATCCGCAAACTTGATGAAGAGGTTGCTGTTGTGTGTCGGTGTGCAGTCATGGGTCAGCAGAGTGAAGTGGAGGGGGCTAAGCACACATCCTTGAGGGGCCCCAGTGTTCAGAATGATGGTGCTGGATGTGTTGCTGCCGACCCGTACTGCCTGAGGTCTCCCGGTCAGGAAGTCCAACAGCCAGTTGCACAGCGATGTGTTGAGTCCCAGCTGAGACAGTTTATGAGTGAGCTGTTGAGGGATGATTGTGTTGAATGCTGAACTGAAGTCTATGAACAGCATTCTGACATAAGAGTCTTTTTTGTCTAGATGTGTGAGTGCTGAGTGGAGGGCAGTGGAGACGGCGTCATTGGTCGAGCGGTTTGACCGATATGCAAACTGGTAGGGGTCCAGGGAGGGGGGGAGGACAGACTTGATGTGCTGCATGACTAGTCGTTCGAAGCACTTCATGAAGATGGGAGTAAGTGCGACTGGGCGATAGTCGTTGAAGCAGGATGGAGATGATTTCTTTGGGATTGGGATGATTATGGTAGCTTTGAAGCATGTGGGAACAACAGCCTGACTCAGTGAGATGTTGAAGATGTCTGTGAAGACATTAGTGAGTTCTGCTGCACAGTCTCTCAGAACACGTCCAGGGATGTTGTCAGGACCAGGAGCTTTGCGTGCGTTGATCCTGCTGAGGGATCTTCTCACGCTGTCTGTGGACAGAGTCAGCATCTGGTCGTCGGGAGGAGGTGGGGTCTTCTGTGCAGTGGTGCTGTTGTGTGCTTCAAAGCGAGCAAAGAAAGCGTTCAGCTCGTTCAGCATTGGGGTGGTGCTGTCACAGGTCCACGGCGGGGGCTTGTAGTCCGTGATGGTCTGAATCCCCTGCCACAGGCTCCTGGTGTCTCTGCTGTCACTGAAACGATGGGCTATCCTCCTGGAGTACTGTCTCTTAGCCTTTCTAATGCTACGTGACAGGTTGGCTCTAGCTTTCCTCAGGCCCACCTCGTCTCCAGCTCTGAAGGCAACGTTCTGATTATGATAGTTTGACTGGATGCATGTGTAGTTCCACAAACATAACCCTAGGTATTTATTCAATACAGTGGCAAAATTAAGAAAAATTAAAGCACCAACAGACTTTTCCTCATATTTGACAAACGCCCAGACAAAAAAAAAAAAAAAATCTTAAAAGATCTTAAATCTTTATTCTAGACAGAAATTATACTTTAAGATCGAATGGAGACTTTTTCTTGAGTTTCCTGCTTCTCACACTTGTCTCCTCAGACAAAAACTCTGACAGTATTATAATGGTCTCCTTTAAAACCTTAGAAAGATCTAATCATCATCATCACCAGACACTGTGCTCAGTTTCCCCTTAACCCAAAGACTTTGGGGGTCTTATATTTGTCTCCTTTAAAGCTTTCTAAAATATCTCATTACCATCACACTCCATGCTCAGATTTTTCTCCTAAACTAAAGACTCTGGATCTCTTACAGATTGCGTGCGTGGAGGACAGTGATCACGTGTGATGCCGGTGTATTTCGCGGCACCTTGGGGAATACTCGAACACAGGAAAGACATGATCAGTAGGGGGCAGTCATGTAACATACTGAACTGGCGTAACAGTTTCCTGTTATGCCAGTAATCACACCGCAGTGATCACACCAGCGCCCCAAGCGCACGCAACATATTTTGCTAACTTGACAGCCACCTGTTCGTAATCAAAATGATATATAATTAAAGAAACAAAATGTACACTGCTCAATTTAAATAGTTCGTACAATCTATGCCATTCAGCGTGAGCACCACGCCACTTTGCTTTTAAATTATATTTTAGAAAGGAACTAAAATAGCCTATAGCTGTGTTTATAATGTTTAACCTTTTTATAAACATTTTGCTTTATTGACCAGTATTTTAGCCCAATTTTATCCCAGTATTTTAGCCTAATCAGAATCAGCTTATCAAAATTCTTGGCTGAGTCCGACCTGTGACCGTCTTTTCCCCCATCTCCCAAAACAGCTTATAGCTACAGTTTCAGCTATTAAAATAATTACATTTTGTATGTAATGGCAAAGTGATTATATTTTGTTTCGTTTTTTTTATTAAGTTAATTTAGAAAGACGTTTGGAGCATTTTTTGTTCGTTAAATATACGTTTCGTTTTTAAAAGGATCGAACAGCGGCCAGTTGATCAATTTATCTTCTCAAATCATCAGGACTTATCTATAGATATAAAACAGTTCAAGTAGCTATGAAACAATGTTAGTTTAAACGTTAAACAGATAAATGTGTGCTATTAGGCGCATATTTGCGGAGAGGGGAACCTGAAGCCGCTTTACAGGACATGGACATGCCAGCGCGATCATTTGCATATTTTCAGTGGAAACCATTTAAAATTATCCGTCATTTTGCTCACAAAGGTAAGAGTAATAGATCATTCGGAAATAAAAAAGGGTCTACTTTTATTTGTATTGTGTGCACTCACAATACTGACACTAGGTTACAAACAGTGGTTTATAAAATAAAGAAAACAAACATGATGCGCTTTCTGCAGTCTTGTACTTGAAAAGGAGCGCAAAACAAAAATGAACCATTCAAATATTTTCTTAGGCCTATTCTTTCCCTTGACACATGCCAATTGTTGTTGTGTTGCGTCTTTTAGTCTGTGTGGCTGCCTTGGTCGTCTGCTGTTCTTTTCGCTGTTGTGTATTGTACTATTCATTCTTGATGTGTGTATTTTGGTAATTTTATAATATTATACTTTAAGGTACCAGAGTGGCAGTCTTGTGATGCCTTGCATTTGGAGTTATATTGCTAGAAAACATGTTTAATATGTATTAAAAAAGTAAATTATATTTATTTTGGGCATATAGGCTATCACTTGTCTGCTGGGCATTTCAGCCTACTTTTAAAAGCATCTTTAAATGGATAGCCTAATTCTAAACCCCCCAGTCGAGCCTGCTCTTCTCACCTTCATCCATAGAATGGGGGACCATGGAAGTGGTTTGGCCAGTTTACTAAGTGACACATACAACCCCCCCCTCAGCTGTGAGGTTGTGAAACTTAAGTCACAGAGTTTTTTTTTTTTTTTTTGGGAGGACCAAATAATCAGTGAGAGCAGAACGAACGTGTCTCACGTTTTTTACTAAAAAAAAACAAAACAAAACACTGCTTTAGCCTACTAGCCTGTTTCAGCTATTAAAATAGTTCAGTTTTATATGTAATGGAAACTCGATTACTTTTCTTTTTTCTTTTTTTTTCATTAAGTTAACTTAGAAAAACGTATGGAGATTTTTTTTTCCATTAGATGTAAATTTTTTATAATGACCAAGTGTTGGGGCAGACTGGGATCATAACCTATATTTAGCCTTCTCAATTTAGCCTTCTCAAATCATCACGTCTTGCCTAAAATAAAATCAATAAATATAAAACCGTTCAAGCATATAACAGTGTTAGTTTAATTGCTTAACCTATATAATTGTGCACTGTTATCCAGTCCTTTAAAAAGCTGAATGTGCCCTCTGCTCCTTTTCAAATGCCTCACAGAGGTGCCAGCGCCGTCACTTTTTTTCACCATACAGCTGATGCTAGACAGCAATTGGCATACAAAAATAACCTTTTGTCTCCAATAGTACGGTGATTGCAAGCCATTAGGCAGTCCCCCCAGCCCACAGCGCTATTCATAAACATTTCATTATTCATACTGTATACATGCCGAGATTGCCTGAAACACCAAGAAACACTTCCCGTTCTCGTCACCATCATCATATTCGCCGGTCTCTCATGCAGGGAGTAATCCTTCCAGATGTGATTTTAAATCATGTTTCAGTAGAGACAGAGAATAAACTGAATCTGGATTCAACAGGACCAGATGGGAAACCAAGGGCAGATCGTTTCGCTGTTCTTTTATTTAAAAGGTTAATTCCTCTGAACCTTTATCAGAACTGGGCCGATTCTGTTAACTTTGAGTGCTCCAGGGGGGAAAACGCACTGCCCAACAACCTTCGTCAAGCGCTTTCAGATGCTGTTCGTCAAAAAATCGCAGCCTGTGAATGGTACCTGAGAGACCGACTTAACGAACTTTTCCGAAACAGAAGAACAACTTTCCGCTTTTTTAAAAAGTAAAAAAAAAATCCAGCAGAATCAGCGCTTCTGATAATAATTGTATTCTTTGTCAGTTTTACTGTATAATAAAAGCTTTATTGTGTATAATTTACTGTATAATAAAAGCTTAAAAGTGAGTCATTGATTTATTTGCCTAAATTATATTCCGTATTAAGTTATAATACAAGGGTGCCTAAAGCCGAATTTTAATCAGGGCTTTCACAAACAAACAGTTCACTCAGAGCAATCATAAAAAGATTAAAAATAAAATAAACACATAAAAAGCTGTAGGTCTATATAAAAAAAAAAAACGAATTAAAGCGGCATGCCATTAATTATGAATTTATCAGTCTTTTGCACGCTAAAGTCAGTTTCTGCATATTACGCCAAATAGAAACAGAAGATTGTGTTATATACACTTTCATGAGGTCAGGATATAGACTAAAACAGTTCATTTGTAGCCTAGCCTATACGAATGGGAATTATTCTATACTTCAAGCATCTATACATTTATAGTAAAAAGTTCTTTAAAAGCATTTGGAGCGCAATAAAGCTGTATTATGGCAAAAATCATAATCACGATTATTTTGGTTAACATTGTAATCACAATCATTTAACACGATTATGATTGGGTCCGGAGCTTTGTTCATTTCAGTCCCTTTTTTACGCCCTCTACGGCCAATTTTCACATAATAGTTCAGATGTGGGCCAGTCATCAGGCCTGTTTTAGGCTTCTCCTTATTTTTATTTTAGACATCCATTAATTATGGTGGTGGTAAAAATGCCGCGCTAGTGACAATTCACTTTTGCTTTCACTTTCGTGGTGTAGTGTCACAGTCAGCAGCAGTCTCTTTAGCGCAGCTTCGCGTTCAGGCAATAGGGTGAAACTTGCCACAAAGCACCGGCAAAAATAAATAACAATGAATGTGTCGGAGGGAAATAGTAAGCCTAAGGAGATTTTTGAATTATTTCTGAATAAACTAATGTATTCTGACTCAGTGTTGCAAAGATCCTGACTCAAAATCTCCTATTTGATGAGCCTTTGAGAAATGCAATTTTACGGATTAGCTACATAATGGAAGAGTTTTTGTGTTTTATTTGTTTTATTTCGTTAAGCAAAAATTGAAAGCTTTCTATATATGTATTTATCATGTCTGTAAGCCTCTGTTACAATAGCCCCAAAGACGAGAAAGGAGGCGTGCGGATCCAAATGCAGACCTTTATTTACAAACATACTCATGGTCAGACTGGCGCTGGGTCAACAGGAGCAGTTCAGAGCAAAACAGTAAATCCAATAGAATAGTAAGAGTTCAAGCGAACGTGTCCGTGGGCCGGCAGAGGTCAGAGAGGGATAATCCGATTAACAAGCAAGGGTCAATAGGCGGGCGGAAAAAGATCAGGAACGAGGAGCAACGGAGTCGGAAAACCAGGAAACAAAGACTAAGGGTAGACGCTCGGAAATAACAGAATAGACAAGTTATGACTTCGCAAAATGACTGGGAACAGACGGGCTATTTAAGCGGAAATGACGGCGGGAAATGGGGTGAGAGGTGACTGCCGGGGCATGAGAGAGAGGGATTATGGGAAGTGGACTTTGTGAATAGTGGTCCATAATACATTGAAGGCTCCCTCTAAGGGTGAACGGAGGGAGCCATAGCAGCACGGTTCGTGACAGCCATGTATTGTCTTGATGGATAATTTTAAACTGTTTCCACTGGAAAAAAAAGCAAGTGACGGCACTGGCGCCTCCATGTCCTGCGAAGTGGCTTTAGCTTCCAATTTCCACACAAAAAAAGCACAAATTGTTTAACGTTTAAACCAATATTGTTTTATACTTTAACCTTTTTATGTTTATAGATTTTATTTTAGTCAAGTCGTGATGATTTGAGAAGGCAAATTGATCAAACAGACTATGAACAGTCTTCCGCTGGCGGCTGTTCGCTACTTAAAAACCCCCCAAAAACTTATGTTTAATGAAAAAAAATCCTGCTAACAACTTCCCAAATTAACTTAAAAAAACGAAACGAAATATATGCCTAATCACTTTTCCATGACATACAAAAACTGAACTATTTGAATAGCTGAAAAAATAGCTAAACGATCACTTGTCCATGTTCTTTTCTGAATGCATACACAGAACAGCGCAAATTATCTTTGGTGCATTTAAAAACATGACACAAAATAAACATTAATAAATCAAGCAGGTCCCATTTTATGCAAGTCACTGACTTGCATGTGAAATTTAGGCTTTTATGGAGGAGCAAAAGCGCACCAAAAGGGGCGGAATAGGGAGCAATCATTTTATCTTGATTATTGTATTTTCAGAATCGTTTGAAGCTGTGGAATTAACAAATAAAAGTAGACCCTTTATAGCTCAGAATGATGTAATAATCTTAAATTAAGGGGCATTATAAGTTGTTTCTACTGTGGGAACAACAATGAAAGTGACCGTGCTGGCGCGTCCTGTAAGCGTGATTTTAGCTCCTCTTAGCACAGACTGATGGATATGCATCTAACAACACACTGTGTTAAACATTTAAATTAATATTGTTATATCTTGAACTGTTTATAGATTTTATTTTAGGCAAGTCGTGTTGATTTGAGAAAGCTAAATTAATCAAACATACTGTAGCCTAGGATGAACTCACTGTCTGCTGATGGCTGCTTGGTCGTCACAAAAAAAAACCAAAAAAAAAAACCGAAATGAAATATCACTTTTCCATTACATACAAAACTGAACTATTTTAGTAGCTGACACAGTGCTGTAAAAGCTGTATTAATTTATATAAGCCTGTTACACGCGCCTTGTGTACGCCCCAGCCTAAAAGTCCTTATGGTATTTATATTGTCTTGTCTTGTTTGTTTCCTCTAGTCTCTTATTGGTTGAGCTGGCGAAACAAGGCTATAAGATGGGAGGAGGCGGACTTTCTCGATGTCTCTCTGCCAGCCACAGTCTTCTCCGCAGCCACGTCGCCGCGTACCCTTCTTTTCTTTTTGTTTACAATTATTAGTTGGGAGCGGGGAGTCCCAGCTTATTTTTGTTGATTTAGTTAGTTCTTTTTTTTGTTGCTGGGCTCCCCGTCTCTTACCTTTTGGTTATCTTTTGTGATTAATTTATGTTAAAATAAATAATTTGTGCAGAAAACTGGCCGTTGTCCGTCTATTAAGCGGTTAGTGTTAGCTGCGAAAGCAGTTATCTCGGGAGCACGTCCGTAGTATTTTGGGTGGTTCGTCTGTTACAGATTGACCTCACAAATCTACTGGTTTTCAGTGCATAAGAACCCGCCGCAGAACCTGCGTGAAGACTAGGGTTTAGTGAGACAGGTGAAGTTTTGTAAGGTAGGTATAGGTAGAGGGGTGCATTGGTCTGTTTCTGGTTTATGTTGTGCACTTATTGTGAGTGACCGCTTCACTTTTACGGTCCCATTATGGAATTTAGTTTAGAGGACTTTGTAGCTCACCCGAGTATAGAAAAATTTGAACAATGCACTAAAAATAATCTGTTCTCTATCGCTGCTCATTTTAAAGTGCCTATTTCGACAAGATAAGAAGCAAAAAATTAGGTATCATCTGCACACAGCGTTAGCTGAAAAAGAATTATTGCCCCCCGTTGTCGTTTCCCCTTTACATGCTGGCGCGCATCCCGATTCTGAATTGCGTAAATTGGAATTACAGATAGAAATGCGGCGCTTAGAGCTCAAGGAAAAGGAACTACAGCATGAGTCTGCAGTTTTAAGGTGTAGCAAAAGTTATTAATTTAAGCACAATAAACTATGTATAATTAATGGTTATTAATTACACATACTTTATACACTTCTCTGAAACAGCCGAGTCAAAAATAAACCGAACTAATGCCCTCGTCCAACGAGTATTAGCCGCTTTTATTCTAACTCTAAGAAAAATCAACTTCCTAGCCTTGAAAATTAATCTTTCCCACTGTAATTGGCTAAGTTACAGGACTGGATCAGTTTTGTAACGAAATCAAAGCAGTTTAAGTGACGTGATGTTAGTGAGCAAGGAACACAGCAAGAAATTCATTTGTGAATACAAAATGCGGGTTTATTGAATACGTAAAAGGGGAAAATAAACACTAGCTAGCAAATAACGAACACTAAACAGACAACACATAAAACAAAGCAATAGAGAGGGAGAGAGAGAGAGTGAGTGAGGAGGAGAGAGAGAGTAGACTGGCAATCTTTTACATCAGCACAACCAAATCATCAGAAAAACCTGAATCTCCTTGACCTACAAGGGGCACAGCTTCCTTATTGCATCTAATAGTTAAATGGTTACTTGCATAATGGTTTCCTTTTGTGTGGTGCTTACGCAAGGGTCCAGATGCCAGCTCAAAGGTAGTCCTGATGATTTCATAGAGATGGAGCCTTCGTTGTTCCATTGCTCAGCTGATCGGATGGTCACAAAGGGGCTGAGGTGTAGATGCCAGGATAGAAAGAGAGAGTCCGGCCTCATGCTGGGGGGGAAACCGCATGTGGCTGGGCCACGGGGTTTGCCCCACAGCCTTTCCGTGGAGGACCTCCACGATAACTATCTGAAGATCTTTCAGAAGAGGAGAAGAGAAGAGAGGGCCGGAATGGGGTGTGAGCCCTTTAAAGTCTGGACAGAGTCACACCTTCCCAAGTAGTTCCGACCAATGAGAAGGCTGGCTTTCTCAGTGGGAGGTTTGAAACTGGGTCTTCGTTTTATGGCCCTTTGTTTCAGAAAAATGTCAGTTTGCATATTTAAATCAATAGGGGTTCAGGCCAGAAATACTAAAGATTATTAGAACGTTAATATGTTGCACCGGTATCAGGATCTAATACACAACATCTTTCAGAAAATCTACATACGAGTCAAAAGAGACCAAACTTGGCATATATTGTATGTGGTTACATTAGCATTCTATCAAGACACAAGCATAAAATGGTTATAAAGTAAGAAATTTAAAGTAAGGAATACAAAGGACATGGACAGTCGTAATATACACACACTGATATATGAGCTATGTGTCTTCGTCCACAGAAAGGTCTGTCTGTGAATGAAATAGGGAAGAGTCCATTTCTATGAGCATTGTGTCTTTCCTATGGGGGGAAGTGAGTGAAGAAAGACAGTCTGCCTGCATAGTTGCAGATTCTCCTGCATAGTTTTACATCGTAAACTGACATTATCAGTGGTTGCTAGAAGCGTCCTGGTTGAGACTTTGTCACCCACTGTTGGGTTGGGTGAGGGGAAGTCTGCTTCTTTGTTAATTGAATAAACCACTGATTTTGTTAAATCTAATGAACCATTGTCTGATTGGTCCTTACCCTACAAAGGTCTTATGAGTTGGTTCCTGAGGCCTATAGGCAAAAGTTTCGCCGTTATAAAAAGGGAGAAAGTCAAAGTTATGTTGAGTTTGGACGTGAGAAAATAGTGCTGTTTGATCGTTGGTGTTCTGCGCAAGAGGTGAAAAACTTTGAACAGCTTCGTGATTTAATTCTAATGGAGGAATTTAAAAATTGTCTACCAGATAAAATTGCAACATACTTAAATGAACAGAAAGTCACTAATGTGTCTGCTGCTGCAATATTAGCTGATAAATACGTTTTGATCCACAGAGAGAGCTTTGAGAAGCCACCTGTTTCTCTATCGCAGCGTGGTCTTGTCATGCATGTTCACTCCAACGACCACATAAGTCCTAAAGAAAGTACAGCTAAAGTGAGACCTGTATGTGTTTACTGTAAAAAGCGTGGTCATCTAATCAACAGCTGTTTTCTGCTGAATAAAAAGAAACCTAAGGCAGTTGCATTTGTTAAAGCATCTACAGCACTGCAGTCCTCTTTCTTCAAAGTGTGTTGCCTCTTTCAGATGAAACCTCCTTAGGCTGTGGTGAGCTGGTGCAAGGTTTTGGAATGAATTTTATTAATTTGCCCATGCACTCTATTCAGCTCGAATTGGACCTGGTATCGGGTCCAGTGGCGGTGGCTGTATGCACCGTTCTTCCTATTGAAGGAGTAGATTTCCTTTTAGGTAATGATTTAGCTGGGGGTAAAATTTTAGTGAATCCTGAGGTTACTGCTGTGCCTCTAGATTCTAAAGGGCCTGATGAACTGCAGACGAAATATCCCCCAGTGTTTCCTGTGTGTGCTGTCACACGGGCTATGGCCAAAGCTAATGTCTTGCAGCATGATAGTCCAGAGGATACCTATGCGACTGATTCTGACATGAAATCGGAGTTGTTCCGTGAAACTAATGCTGATTTGTGATTTCCATCTACAGTTCCTGATCCCACAGAGTCAAGTGAAGGTGGTATGTATAATTCCCTCTATACTGGGCTAGAGCCAAAAAATTTTTTGGAGAGTCTTGGTGGTATGCACATGTCTCGAGAACAGCTGATTTCTGAACAAAAGTGTGATCAGTCTCTCTCTTCCTTATTTGAACTGGTTGTCTCTGAAGATACGCTTGCTGACAGGTCTTCTGGCTACTTTCTTAAAAATGATGTCCTGTTACGTAAGTGGATGCCATCTTATGCTTCCACAAAGGATGATTGGAGTATTGTCATGCAGATTGTTGTTCCAAACAGGTTTCGAAATGAAATACTTAGTTTGGCACATGACAGTCCCTTAGCTGGGCACTCAGGTGTTACTAAAACTTATAATCGGATCTTGCGCCAGTTTTTTTGGCCAGGGTTGAAACGGGATGTGAAGTTACACTGTAGAACATGCCATACGTGTCAAATCTCTGGAAAGTCGAAGCCAAATATCCCGCCATACCCTTTATATCCAATTCCTGCTGTTGAGTCGCCATTTGATCATGTTGTGGTCGATTGTGTGGGCCCATTGCCTCGTACTAGATCTGGCAACCAGTTTTTATTGACAATCATGTGTGCTTCAACACGCTTTCCTGAAGCGATACCTATGCGTAAAATCACTGCACCTGCAGTTGTAAAAGCACTACTTAAGTTTTTCTCATTGTTTGGGCTCCCAAAGGTAATTCAAACTGACCAGGGGACAAACTTTATGTCTCGTGTTTTTGCACAGGTGACTGATCAGCTGAACATTACCCACTGTTTTTCAAGTGCTTACCATCCGGAAAGTCAGGGTTCACTGGAGAGGTTTCACCGAACCCTCAAATCCATGCTCCGTTCCTACTGTCTTGAATTTGAAAAGGAGTGGGATGATGGGGTACATCTTCTGCTGTTTGCAGCTCATGAAGTTGTACAGGAGTCTACTGGTTTTAGTCCAGCGGATTTGGTGTTTGCTCATAATGTGTGTGGTCCCTTAAGAATCCTTCGGGAGAAATGGTTGAGTGACTCTAAACCCCAAAATCTGCTTGATTATGTCAGCTCTTTTCGCTACAAGCTACATCGTGCTTGTGAACTGGCTACACAAAACTTGTCTGTTGCTCAATCCAAAATGAAGGGTTGGTTTGATAAAAAGGCTATAGTCAGACAGTTTAAGCCTGGCGATAAAGTTTTGGTGTTGTTACCCGTCCCTGGTTCCAGCCTTCAGGCACGCTATAGTGGTCCCTATGTCATAGAAAGGAAAGTTAGTGACAGGGATTACATTGTAGCAACTTCTGACCGTGCCCGTCGTAGCAGACTTTGTCACATCAATATGATTAAACCTTATTATGATCGCGAGCAGTTGAGTAAATCCACCTCCGCCGAGGTAAACACAGTCTTGGCTTTGTCTAATGTTGAACGTTCTTCGACTGTGTGCTTGCCTCTGTCCAGTGAGTTAGAAGTGTGTGATCCTTCGGTATTGTCCTCTGGAGCTCAAACTGTTCTTGAGGCCTGTGAGTCACTGTCTGTTCCTGACATCAGCTGTGACATTGAGAAGCCTTCTGTGTCTACAGTTCAAGGCCGTTTGAAAAACTCGGAGATACTTGCTAATCTTGATTCTTGTTTTTTGCATCTCCCTTGTTCACAACGTACAGATATACTGAAATTAATTAATTGTCATGTTTCGTTATTTTCAGATGTGCTGTCTCAAACACACGTGTTGCAACATGACATCGATGTTGGTGACAATACAGCAATCAAACAACACCCATACCGGGTTAACCCTGAAAAACGTCAGCGCCTCCAAAGCCAAGTTAACTATATGTTGTTACATGGCATTGCGGAACCCAGTATGAGCTCGTGGAGTTCGCCCTGTCTTCTTGTCATCAAGTCTGATGGTTCAGACCGTTTTTGCACAGACTTTAGGAAAGTCAACAATGTCACAAGACCTGATTGTCACCCTCTTCCTCGTATGGAGGACTGTGTCGACCGGGTGGGGACAGCTGCCTTTGTGACAAAGTTGGACCTCCTTAAAGGTTATTGGCAGGTGCCTTTAACTCCTCGGGCCAGGGAAATTAGTGCATTTGTTACTCCTGATGCATTTTTACAGTACACAGTAATGCCTTTTGGGGTACGCATAGCGCCAAGCAACTTTTCAGCGGTTGGTTAACCGCGTTTTGGGGGGGGTGCCATTACATCATTCCCAGTTACCTTGACTCGTCGCGAATTACAGCGGTTCTTGGGAATGGCGGGGTATTATCGTAGCTTCTGTAAGAACTTTTCTTCAGTGGCTGCCCCACTCACTGACTTGCTGAGTCCAAAAGCTACATTTAAGTGGTCACCAGAATGCCAGCATGCTTTTCAGTCTCTTAAAACCCTACTGATGCATGCACCTGTTCTTGCTGCTCCAGTGTACGACCGTGACTTTAAATTAGCGATTGATGCTAGTGATGCGGGAGCAGGTGCTGTTCTATTACAGGATGGTCTTGATGGTGTTGAGCACCCGGTGTGCTATTTCTCTAAGAAGTTCCAAAAACATCAAAAATCGTACTCCACAATCGAAAAAGAGGCCCTTGCTCTGGTTTTGGCTCTTAACCCTCTGGGGTCGAAGACCGCGCCGGCGCGTTTTGGTGTGTTTTTTTAAAAAGCCCTCTATATAAACTTAAATTACTCCGTCAGTTTTGATCGTACAGATAAGATAAATACATCAATCGAATCTGTAAAGGGTCTACTTTTATTTGCACAGACACTTAATAACAATGAAACGGTGAGTTTTTGACAAATAAAGAAAATATACAGGGAGTGCTGTGTGCCGCGTTGGTCTCTGTGCTCTTCATTTTGAAACGCGTCACTTAAAAAACAGCACACAGAGACATTATACACATACCCGGAGAAAACTTGATATTTCTACTCTTAAACGAAGTAAGTCTTATCGAAAACAAATATTATGTGATAAAGTAATCCTTATGAAAACAACGCGATGTCCAATCTCCCGCTTGGATCTAATTAAGTTTTAATTTGTCACCGCCCATAAGTTATTTTCGCTTTCATATTACAATTAGCCACGTGAGAAGCGCGGGAGTTAAACGCCCACATCACCGTCAACAAAACGGCAAGACTTCAAGTTTATCTGGATTACTGTTCATTTCTGGAAGAAGACGTGCTGAGAGGAATAAATCTTATATTTACCTCATCAGAAGAAGAACGCGATGTGACGCCAGCAGATTCAACAGAAAATAAATTCTACATTTACATGTAAGACTTTCTTTTATTAGCTTGCTTGCATTCGCTGTTATTGTGTTACTGTGACAGACTAAGTTGTATAGATTTTACTAGTTAGACTTTTTTCAAACTATAATTACTGACCTCATCAAGTGAAACGTTATGATATAGGTTTCATTTCATTGCATCTAAATGTCTTACGACGCAAGGATGTTTTTAACGTTCTAGAAAAAGATGCGATATAAAAGTAATAGTGTTTACACTGTAACACTGAATGATAGAGTCTAAGAATGTTTAGACAGCATGTATTGCATACAAAACATGCTTGTGTTTATGACTATAAGATCATATTTGTATATGTATTTTATTTATTTATAGAAAAATGAATTAAATAAAAAAAAAAGCCTATGAGTGTTATTACTGAGTGTATGTTTAGACCATGTTTATTAGTAATACTCTGATTGTGATCTGCTAAGCAATAAATTAGTTTCTCAGATATAAAACTCAGATGCAGCTTCAGATGTTCATCTACACTGATATTCTAATGCAAAACAAGTTTCTTGACTGCTCATGATGAGTTTTGCAAGCACTTAAATCAGGTATGATTTACTTGTTTCACTTGTTGAACAGAATTCAGAAAAAAAAAACGCAAATGACACAAAGTCTGTTCATATCTGTAGATCAGAGTGCTCAATAATGTGTCTTTACCTTCATGTATGTTTTGATCATACTGTGTTAAATAAAATACAACTATATATATATATAAAACTCCATTCTCTGAATCTTCTCACATTGTTTCTTACCTGAGAGTCACAGTCTCATTGATGGGCCATTAGGGGAGGGCTTTGTCTCTCTCAAGTGTGAATCACTAAATATTCATGACCATTGTCAATCTCTTGCATATTGTCTTTCCATCACAAAACATGTTTTGGTAAATTTACATCAATATATTGTTTTCTTTGAATGAGTGAATGAGATGATTTTCACATCATTGTGTAGAAAAAACTCTAGCCTACCACATCCAGATCTCAAAAGCCTTGTGAACAAATATTCTGTCCGTGTTTCATTTCCTTTTTTAAGTGACTTTATTTTTTTAGTTTTTCACTAACCACGCATAAACGTTGTTTTCTCAAAAACACAAACATGTACATTCATGTTGCTTGCATATTATTGTAGCTCAGTTGATTACAATGTAACCTGACTTTAGCCATGAATATGTTTTTAAGATACCGAAAAATGCACAAATGTCAGGGCATGTCAAAACTTTTTCAGGGCCCAAAAACACCCTCAGACCCCAGAGGGTTAATAACTTTGAAGTTTATATTGGCTCTTCTCCACGACCAATTATAGTTTATACAGACCATAACCCTCTCACATTCATTCATCAAATGCGGAATTCCAAACAACGCTTGATGAGATGGGCTTTGTTTGTTCAAACTTTTAATTTATAAATAAAACACGTGGCCGGCAAAAATAATGTTTTGGCAGATGCATTGTCGCGTGTTGTTACATGGTGATTGGTGATCCTTTTCATAGTTCACCACTCACCATTTGGGGGTGGGGGTGTTACACGCGCCTTGTGTACGCCCCAGCCTAAAAGTCCTTATGGTATTTATATTGTCTTGTCTTGTTTGTTTCCTCTAGTCTCTTATTGGTTGAGCTGGCAAAACGAGGCTATAAGATGGGAGGAGGCGGACTTTCTCGATGTCTCTCTGCCAGCCACAGTCTTTTTTTTTTTTACAATTATTAGTTGGGAGCGGGGAGTCCCAGCTTATTTTTTGTTGATTTAGTTAGTTCTTTTTTTTGTTGCTGGGCTCCCCGTCTCTTACCTTTTGGTTATCTTTTGTGATTAATTTATGTTAAAATAAATAATTTGTGCAGAAAACTGGCTGTTGTCCGTCTATTATGTTATGTGTCCCGTTCTAATTTAGACATTTATACCAGGGACCGTAACAAAGCCCATATGTCTTACTGAAACTATGATTCTAACCACAGGTTGAGGTATTTAAATTATGGTTTCGGGAAACACCGAATCACTGAACTATGACGATACAGTACTTTAGTTGGCTAACAATGTTTTTGGGAAACGCACCCCAGAGCTAAACATGGTGAATGTTGTTTCTTGAGCCTCCTGGTGGAAATTGAGTGAAGTACATCAACGTTTTTAAAAATCTGGAAACTGAAATCTGATCAAGCGTGCTGAATTGCAGGCTGCTACGTAAAAAAAGAAGCATTTTGAATGGCCACATCTGAACATTTGTCTCCTCAAAAGTTTTGAAAAGATCTCAAGAACATCACATACTGTGCTGACAATTTTCCCTAAGATAAAGACTTTTGGGGATTTCTATTTGTCTCCTTTAAAGCTTTATAAAATATCTCAACAACCTTACAAAATGTGCACCAAGTTAAGTACTTGAAAGACACTGAATAAAGTGGAAAAGCACATACATTCAGAGTTGAAGCATATATTAAGAGAGACATTCTGCAGAAATAAGGATACATTAAGTACTTTTTTTCAAAAGCTTTAAAGGAGACCATTGCGAGACTGTCAGAGTTTTTGTCTCAGTAGACAAGTGTGAGAAGCAGGAGACTCAAGCAAAAGTCTGCATTCAGTCTTAAAGTAACCTCCTTCCTGTTTGATTATTTTGATGGTTCCCTTTAGACAGCTTTTATTAACTAACTGCAACTACATGTCAATTCACAGTAATTTTTATTAGTAGTATGCTAATTATATGCTTACACTGTATTTTGATGGTTTCCCAAAAGACAAACTTATTAAAAGTAACTTTGCAAGTATGTGGATCTTCTACATAGCCCAACCTTTACCTAGTCTAATGTTAGTTGACATGTAGTTGCAAAGTTGCCAATGTAGAAAACTTTTTCTTCGTCAAAGCAGAGACCAGGAGACTTTGGGATATCTTTCAAGCAGAAGTTACTCTTTATTGAGGTCTGCACATCACTGTAGTCATCCAAGTCCAAATTAATTCAGTTTTACAAAGTTTTATATACATTTCAAAGGGGGAGGGATCCATTGTAGAAAACCTTTTCTTGTTGAAGCAAAGATCCAGGAGACTCTTGGGTATCTTTCACGGAGGTCTTTATTGAGACGTGCTGCGCGTTGCTGCAGTCATCAAGAAGCCTGAATTTGGCCATGATACATTGTAGTTTAAACAGGCATTCAGTGGGCAGTCCTTAAAAGTGTTGATCTTACAGAACTTCAGAAGTGACCACTTCCTAAGACAATACAGGAAATCAACCCCCGACTGTGAGGTTGAACAAACTTACTTAACAGTACCCAAATGGTTTAATCTTCACCTGGCCACGAGAACTACCAAGGTGTGAAATTCACATCCAGTTGCCTTTTAGTAATACCATAGAGGTGGAGACAATCTAAACAAAGCATGCAAATTAAGTATTCAGGCATAGCAACTTGGTCTATTTACACCAGTCCTAATCCAATCATCTTAAGTACTCAAAGACAGGGGCAGAGGCACCAAGTGCCATTACCAACAAAAGGTGTGAGTCTCAGTAGTCTGGCTCATTTGACTTACAATAAGAGAACAGGAATTGTCAGGAACCTCTTGCTACAAACTTTGTTTAAGAAAATAATTTGTCTGCATATTTACCTTAAATGCTAACTACAGTGTACTTCACCTTAGTTTTTCATGTGATGCAACAACAGGATGTAGGATCTTCAGATCTTAAACAGATTCTTAAATTTGTCATCCCAAACCTACAGTCAATAGCCTAAGGGGGCCATCCAAAAAATAAATAAATAAATAAATAATATATATATATATATATATATATATATATATATATATAACAACTAGTAGAGTGTCAACAGATGGACTATCAAAATAAAGTGTTACCCAGAACACAAAGGAACCACGGACCATATTTAACAATACACCAGCCACTGAAAATAAACTACTATGAAATCTCAAATATAAGAAAGTAAAATTAAAAGAGCAGTTGAGAATATAAAACCAAATAAATATAAAATAATTGATAATTCAAGGAATTAAATTTTGAGTGAAATTTAATAATATAGCACCTGTTACATCTACCACATCCAGTTCTCAAAAGCCTTGTGAACAAATGTTCTGTCCATGTTTCATTGCCTTTTTTAAGTGACTTTATTTTTTTAGTTTTTCACTAACCATGCATAAACATTGTTTTCTCAAAAACACAAACATGTACATTCATGTTGCTTGCATATTATTGTAGCCCTCAGACCCCAGAGGGTTAAATGAAGTTGATTTAAAATGTTGTCCATTGTGTTATAAATAATCATAATCTTAAAAGTTATAACATCAAATGCATTGCCACAAGAAACTGCTAGCAGTATGTCTGCTGTTTGGCAGTATTTCAGACTGGACCAACCAGCCAGTAAAACAGTGACATGTCTCATATGTAGGGCCTTATAATTTCCTGTGGTGCGAAAAATGCAACTGAAATCACAAAATTCACTCATAAAAATGAAATTTACAGTTTAACGCAGAATGTCAAAGAATACTTGTAAATATTAAGCCACAAAATAACTATGGCACAGACGAGCGATTTTGTTTACTACTCGTACTGAAGAACAGACCTTTTGAGGGGCATGTGCTAAAATTGAAAAAGGTATATTCAAGATGTATCCTCCTACCTAGCAAAAACTTGATACTGTTGAGGACCAGGGATGTTGTAAGCCAGCAGTGAAACAAATAAAATATTGTGAAAAGTACAGTTGCAGTGAAAAGTTTGAATTGTACTAAAGCTCTCCCTAAACACAGTGCTGCTTGAAAGTTTGTGAACCCTTTAGAATTGTCTATATTTCTGCATAAATATAATGCAAAACATTATCAGATTTTCACACAAGTCCTTAAAGCTGACAAAGAGAATCCAATCAAACAAACAAGACAAAAATATATACTTTGTCATTTAGTTATTGAGAAAAAGGATTCAGTGCTAAATATTTGCGAGGTGCAAAAGTACTTTCAGTGTCTGATGTGACCCTTTTTGAAGCAATAACGGCAGGTAACTTTTTTGTAACTGCTGATCAGTTCTGCACAAATGCTTGTGGGAATTTTAGCCCATTCTTTAGTACAGAATCACTTGAACCCTGTGATGTTGGTGAGTTTCCCCCTAAGAAGAAAGTCTGGACTTTGACTTAGCCATTCCAAAACATTACCTTTGTTCTTGTTCAACCATTTTTGGTATAATTCAGAATTCACTATTCCATTAATGATAGCAAGTTGTCCTGGCCCAGATGCAGCCAAACAGACCAAAGCCATGATACTACCACCACCATGTTTCACAGATGGGATAAGGTTCTTTTGCTGGAATGCAGTGCTTTTCTTTCTCCAAACATAACACTTCTCATTTAAACCAAATATGATATTTTATTATTATTATTATTATTATTTATATTTTTGGTCTCATCTGTCTACAAAACATTTTTCCAATAGCCTTCTGACTTGTCCACATGATCTTTATCAAACTGTAGACAGGTTTTTTTTGTTGTGACTTTCTTCTTGCAACTCTGTCATGCACACCATGGTTGTTCATTGTTCTCCAGAAGATGGACTCATCAATGTCAACATTAACCAGTGTGAGAAAGGACTTTATTTGCTTAGATGTTATCTTGGGGTTCTTTGCAACCTCAGAAAATGTTATTCATCTTGCTTTGGAGCGATCTTTGTTGGTTGACCACATCTGGGGAGGGTAACATGGTCTTGTCTGATTGTAGATTTGTGAAGTCCAAACTCTTTAGAGATGGTTTTATAAACTTTTCCAGTTCGATGAGCAGCAACAACTCTTTTTCTGAGGTCATCAGAGATCTCCTTTATTTGTGCCATGGTTCACTTTCACAAACATGTGAGAGTGTGGAGTGTTTAGTGGTCCTAAAGATGATGGCCACGCCAAAAACAAATCAAGTGACTGAAACCCATGAATAGCCTAGAATATTAAATTCTGTGTGATAAATTATAAAGATTTCACAGTGATCTGATACGGTAATGTACCAAGTTTTTAGGATACATGTGAAGATGAGCAGAGAGTATAGAATACTAGATTAAGAAAGCTAGCTATAGAATATGTGCATATTGACAGCGTAAACATGAACTATGTGGCCATATAATATGACTAAATGTAATAAGTTAAGTGTATCAGCAATCAAAAATCAAATAAGACATTTTTTAGAAATATATTTAGGTGATGAGGATCATTCAATCACTTTGTGTCAAACTCAAATACAGTTACAGGTTTTTTGTCCAGTGAAATGTACAATTTGTCCATCATTAAAATGGTGGCAATACATTACATTTTCATCAACAGTTTACAAAGTTTCTAGTAGATACATATGGTTGCTCAGTTATTCCTGTTCAAAAATGTTCCTGTTCCTGGCCAAAATCTCGTTTTATAAAATAGATTAATGCTACTTTATGCACAGGCTATTTAAGTGTATTGGCTATTGAGAAGATGGCAAATGCTAGCCCTCTCCGGTCCCTTACATTCATTTGATGCAGACGTTTATTTTATGGTCTGGATTGAGTCTCACCGCTAGAGTTTATTCTCTTATAAAGTGCAGGAATAAATGTTATTGCTGTTGAATCTCTGAGCTTTAGACCAGTTCAGTCTCTGTGAAACCAAGCAAGAGCAGTGAGAAAATTCTCAGCAGATTTACGGATTTATTTTGTGTTGTCTTATTTGCTGTGAGCTTTAGTTGGTCAGTGAGAGTCTGAAAGAGTGTAAGAGCAGGCAACCCTGATGCTAGTGCTATTCTAGCATCTTTAGCACTTTGCTAGCATATTTCAGAACATTGATAGCATGTTTAAAGCATAAGTTAATGTGTGGCTTTATCTTGATAATCATGTTTTCACAATCATCACAATATGATTTAATTAATGTGTGTGTGTTTACTGACTGAATGTGTGTCTGTGTGTGTTTTCTAGTTTGGATCATGGAGGAGAATCCAGGATTACAGCAGGACTAAAGAAATGTATGTCCACACACACACACACACACACACACACACACACCCCTATATAACACACACACACACACACACACACACACACACACACACACACAGCTGTAGTGATTGTTGTTGTAAATGTCTCTGTTCTTGTGTTCAGATGCCTGTTTTCTCACACTGGATCCAAACACAGCAAACACTGAACTCATTCTGTCTGAGGACAACAGAAAGGTGGCACATGTGGAAGAGAATCAGCCGTATCCTGATCATCCAGACAGATTTGACGATTATCCTCAGGTGTTGTGTAGAGAGAGTGTGTGTGGACGCTGTTACTGGGAGATTGAATGGAGAGGATATGGTGTGGATATAGTAGTGTCATATAAGAGCATCAGCAGGAAGGGACAGCGTGATGAGTGTGTGTTTGGATATAATGATCAGTCCTGGAATTTGATCTGCTGTCACAATGGCTTCAGATTTAGACACAAGAAAATAGAGACTGTTTTCCCTGTGAAGTCCATCATTCATAGAGTAGGAGTGTTTGTGGATCACAGTGCAGGAACTCTGTCCTTCTTCAGCGTCTCTGACACAATGAGCCTCATCCACACAGAACACACCACATTCACTCAGACGCTCTATCCTGGGTTTTGGGTGAATACTAGATCATTAATGAAACTGTGTTGATGAATCAGAATAGACTGACGAGAAATTCTACCCATAATGCTTTGAGCTGCTGATGAATCAGTAACAGTGAGATGTTAGAGAGTCTCTTCATGACATTAATACTGCAGCTCAACTTCTGTCACTCATTTATCTTAATAAATGTGTGTTTTTATTGTAGTGTCACATCAATCATATTTATTATTGCTTTAACAATCATGATTCATGAAGAAATAATAAAACACCTACTACTACTACTATATATTATTATTATTATTATTATTAATTTATTTACATAACAAACAAGACATTTTACAATTGTATATAATCCTATTTCACTCTAAAATAAATGTAAGTAATTAATTAATAATAATAATATTATTTGTTGATTATTTGACAGTATTATATATATATATATATATATATGATTTCAATAAATAATATAATCAATTTTCAATTAATCAATAAGTAAAATAATATAATATATATATTATTATATTATATTTAATTGCTAATAAATCAATGCAATCCAATCAAAAATCCAATTGTAATAATTGTATTGTGCCATATTTAATAATAATAATAATAATAATAATAATAATAATAATAAATACTCACTTTGTTTTGCAGTTTAATAGGGTTTCAGTAAATAACAACTGAATCAATTATCAATCCATAAATAAATAATGAAATTATAATAAATATAAATATTATTATATAACTTTTATTTAATTTCTAATAAATCAATAAATATGGTCCAATTTTAATAATAATAATAATTATTTTTTATTACTTTTATTATTGTTTTCATGTTATTTACATTATAACAAATAAAAAATGTTACAATGTTAAAACATCAGCAAAAGAATAATGTAATCCTAATGCACTGAAGAAGAAGAAGAAGAAGAAGAGGAATGTAGGGTATGGGCCAAGCAGACAATGATTCATTATATTTACCCAAATCAGTGGTTTATTGAATTAACAAGTAAGCACTTTGTCTTTCTTATTTCATAACAGTTTTATGCATGTGTTATGATAGATTGCCATATAGTGTAACAACATACAGTATATACAGTATATCACTGGGAAGAAACTCCCATTCACCACAGAGTCAGGACATCTTTGGAGAACATCACTCTTCAAATCCGGAAGAACGTGATCGCAAATCCAAAACCTTGAAACCATCAAGACCTTCATACAAGACTGCTTCCAGACCATCGTCCACAACGAAGGCAACGCAAGTATCATATGTTTAACTAAACAGAGGTTTAGTATAAGCTGTAGACCTGTTAAAAAACGCCACTGATGGTTTCACTAAAGGTTAACGGACTCCTTTCATAGTTTTCATTCTCCTTGTTTCTCTAATGGCTTCTCACTTGCCCCCTTTACCCTGTATGAATGACTGTATGTTTGTTTGTTTAGATTAGTTATGTGTTAGTTCTTAGTTAATAAAATTCTTGTGCACAGATTACATGAGTTTCTGATTCTGCCTTTCAAAATATGAATGTCCCTTTACGATTTACGATTCGAGTTACATGCTCTATATATTAGTATATAAGAAATGTATTTTCTGTGGCCAAGAAAATATCCTTTCTTTGAATACATGTGAAATTACCCTGAATGTTCGCTGGATGAACGGGTCAATTCATTGTAAAGTAAATTCAGCTTTATCAAGCTAATTCTATTGAACTATCCAAATATTATAATTCATTATAATGAGTTATGATTAATTATTAATATTTCCCCTTGAGCTATAAATACCCTACAGGAAGAAAAAGAAGAAGAAGAGGAAAGTGAATTGTATGCAGTGAAACAGTAAATATTAACATTTATAGCGTCTTGATTTTTATTTGAGCAGAAACATGCAGAAACATTAAACTTCTGTTTTGATTATCATAAATGTATAAATGTTTCTCATGACAGATGTGGGAAGATTGCTTTTGTGACCAGATAAGTGCATTTTTCAAGTATCTGTACTTTACTGGAGTAGTTTTATTTTGAGTAACTTTCACGTTTACTTCACTACATTCCAAAGCATAAGATTGTACTTTTTACTTCACTACATTTTGTTATTCCTTATCACATGCTCCGAGACATGAACAAACTGACTCTTTTCAATGAACCTGTTAAATCGGTTTGCAAATCACACCAAATTAATAATAATTGCATATGATTGCAATGATCCAATTGCAGCTGTTCTCAAGTCAACAGCTCACTGATTCAAATGAGTCGTCTAGAGAGAGTCTCCAGTCAAGCACATGTGTGCAGCTGATGCTTCGAAAAGTAAAGTTACTAATGTCAAATTTTAGGATTATTGTAAATGAAAATTATATTTAGGTCAAAACGGTCAGGCAGCTCAGGGGTCTGAGACATTAACATTTGTCTTTATGTATGTCCTGACCATTTGGGCAGGGTCCATGTTAAGTTCAAAGCACAGCTGTGCCTTTGTCTCTGAAGGTATGGGCGTTACTGTTTGGCTGACTATATCAGCACCTATGCATTTGAATGACACTGTTATGCTTATGAGATCAAGACTGGGAACATTCGGGTTACGGGGGTTGATTTCATGTATTGTCTTTAGAAGTGGTCACTTCTGTAAGGTCAACACTTTTAAGAACTGCCCACTGAATACCTATATAAACTACAGTGTATCACAACCTAATTTAGACATCTTGATGACTACAGCAATGCGTGGTGAACTCTGTTCCTTCTCAGTGTTCCCAACTCAGTTTCTACCTGATTTGATCTGGGCGTTGATGCTTCTCCTTGGACTGTTCCAGTGATCTTCGATGTCCTGATCCACACTTTCTGTCCAGGTACAATGACTGGTAGATCTTTTGCTCTGTGTCTAGATCTGAATGTTTCTTGTTGTTTATCTTTCAATAACCTGTCTTTTCTTCTGAACAATTCAGGCCATTTTGGTGCAAGAGACTTTGGTGTAGCTGGAACTGTAGATCTTATCCTCCTCCCCATCAAGATTTCTGCAGGTGAGATTCCTTGACTCAGTGGAGCTGATCTATATGCTAGAAGAGCTTTTTGAGGGTCTTGGTTCTTTTTCAACATTTTTCACAGTTCTCTTTGCATCAGTTTTGGAATCAGAATCATAATTCTCCTTTTAGTAGAATCCCATCAGCTACATGGATATCTGCTCTATGAGACCAGTATGGCATGAGATGTTCTGACACTGCTTTCCGATGTTCTGGCCAGCCTTTTTGTGTATTCTGTTTCAGTTGTTGGCAGGTTAAATCTTCAGTCTGCATTTCCTGAATCTGTTTCAGTTTTTCACTTGTGGCTGGGATTTGCTGAACAATGAGATCCACAAAAACTCTGCACTCATCCTCCATGTTCATCCTCCAAATTTCTCTTGATTTTTCAGGTCTGGATGGTGCTTGGGACAATGCATTTGCAGTGACCAGTTGTTTTCCCGGGACGTGGATGATATTGTAGTTAAATCTGAGCAGCCTTAGTCTGAACCGAAGAATTCTTGGAGGCAAGTCATCAATTGATCTATTGCCCAACAGTGATATTAAGGGTTTGTGGTCAGTATGGACTGTAAATTCCAGTCCTCTCATGTTACCGCCAGAGCTTCTTTTTCGATTTGGGCATAACATGTCTTTGAGTGGAGGCCAGTTGCACACATCTCAAGAAGTCTTACATCTACACTTTTTTCTACACATTTTTCTGTTTTTGCATGAGCACCCCTCCAAGGCCATTGCTCAGACTATACTGTGCCAGTGTAGCTGGTGAGCTGAGTTCTTCCTTTACTTTCGCAAATGCTTCTTTTTGTTGCGCATCCCACACTCAAGTACTATCATTCCTTAACAGATCTCTCAAGTGGCTTTGTGAGAGTCGGCAGATGGGGTGAAATCTTCCCGACATAGTTAACCTATAGTGCGCTATAGATCTCCTGAGGAACTATTCTACTCATTCTCTACTATAGGAGAGGAAGAATTTTATAAATTTGTTAAATCATCTAAACCAACAACATGTATGTTAGACCCATCTAAACTACTAAAAGAGGTGCTTCCAGATATCTTAGATCCTCTTCTGAATATTATAAATTCAACACTCTTATTATGAATACAGGCTGTTATTAAGCCTCATTAAAAAAACACAACTTGACCCCAACCAATTGATTAATTACAGACTCTTATCTCAAATCTCCCTTTTCTATCAAAAATACTACAAAAGGTAATATCCTCACAATTTTGTTCCTTTTTATAGAAAAATAATATCTATGATGATTTCCAGTCAGGATTTCGACCTTATCACAGTATTGAAACTGCTCTCATTAGAGTAACAAATGACCTGCTCTTATCATCCGACCATGGTTGTAACTCACTTTCAGTGCTATTGGATCTTAGTGCTGCGTTTGATACTATTGACCACAACATTCTTTTGAATAGACTTGAAAATTATATTGGCATTAGTGGTAGTACCATTAGAATGGTTTAAATCATACTTATCTGACTGCTATCATTTCATGGCAATAAATGAAGAGGTATCGTATCGATCGCAAGTGCAGTATGGAGTACCTCAAGTCTCAGTACTAGGGCCATTACTTTTTACGCTTTACATGTTACCCTTAGGAGATATCATCAGGAAACATGGTGTTAGCTTTCACTGTTATGCTGATGATACTCAGCTCTATATTTCTTCAAGGCCTGGCGAAACATACAAAGTTGAAAAACTAATGGAATGCAGTTGATATAAAAAACTGGATGACAAGTAATTTCTTACTAGGGATGGGTACCGAAACCCGGTATTAACAAACTGTACACAGCTTACAAAAGAAACATCACGTAATGCAAATATGTTGTCACAGAATAAGAATATGTGAATAACTCAATTTTGACAAAAATGTCAGATAGAACCTTATAATTCTAAGGCGACGATATATTATCTTGCAAATTATATCTCACCAATGTTGTCCGCCTATTATATGCAATAATATTAGGACGTTTGCTATCCTCAATTCATGCCGAGGAGCACGCAATAATGAAGATCTGTTTAACTGTGATGATAGAGGACAGAAATAAATAATCTAACGTCTGCTTACACATTATGAATGGCTGTGACATTAAGCAAATTTTATTGTTTAATTTCAATGTTGACTTCCAAGGAGCACAAAAAAGAAATTATGAGGTAAAACCCCAGCTAACCATAATACGTGATTGTTACGTAACTGCAACGTTATTTGACGACCAAAACTTCGTTGTTGCAACTTCAGTAATTACGCTGTGACAACTGGAAAAGTGAAATTCCCGGATACGTTGCTACAACGTAACTTTGTGACGTTGCCAGTAAGTAACTGCGACATCGTGGCAACGTCGTAGATCAATAGTTGTGTGATGGTAATCAGTTGGTAATTATCAGTTGGTCCATAATAACTTATTTTCTATGGGCGGACATGCAGTAGTTCAACCCTAATTTATGTCCTCATATGCGAAAACTAAATTAAAGGCTGTTCAAACAGATATGAATGACGAATGAATTTGGTTTATTTATTTTGAAAAAACACACAAATATGAACAGTATTTATAAAATACACTCGGATTATTAATAAAAACACAGGATATACAGTGAAATATTTCAATAGTATTTCAATAATTCAAGACGTTCCGTGCTTAGCATCATTTGCTAGCAGACATTTCAGATAATTAAGGAAAGACACCATAATTACAGAAGTATAAATATTATCAAAAGTACCTAAAATATATTGTGGGTAATGTTACTTAACCATTCTGATGCAGTTGTTGAACTTTTTTTGGTATAATTACGAGAAACCGAGAGAAATGTCGGACGCCGTCCTCTCTTCAGCAGCTGAAGGTCCCGCGGTTGCCTTGGTAACTCTCAACCGCCACCAGTACTAAACATAATAATAACAATAAAACAGGGTTTTAGTGTCTTTCTAGAGTTAGAAAACTATGTTTTATACGTTGATAAACCCATTTATTTGTTATAAATTGTAAGACTCACCTCAGAAAAATGAATTCTTCTGTCAGAAACAGTTGAAGCAATGTTAATGTTAGCTAAAAAGTGCCTCAGCGCTGTCCTTATTCAGTGTCTGCGGCAGATGAGATGGTGTAGCCTGGCCTGTGTCATTATTTCAGCGTTATCTTAATAACCCGTTAAGAAATTAAAAGTTTCACCGCTCAGAAAAATGTATTTTCCTTTCTTGTAGCTTGCAAACACTCTGTGCGTGAGTCAGTTGTGGAGGCGCGCGCGCTCCGTCACGTGACTCACGTCACTGCTTTTTTTTTTTTAACAATTATTAAACCTTCAAATAACAAACAGGCATCTTTCCATTGCTAAACACATTAACAATAAATCCAAGCAGCATATATAGTAAACAAAATAATACTAAAATAAAAAACATAAAAAATACAAAACACAAATTATAACAAGTTTTGAGGCACTCTTAGTTTTTAAATGGTTTATGGATTGAAACAAAATTATAAATTAAATTTTAAATGCCATAAAACAAGGAGAAACTTTGACAAATCTACATTTGTGTATTTATAAAACAATCAACATATTATTGCACAGAAATTCAATCTCATTGTTTTGCACTATATATTTAGCAATCGTCCATATTCTGACTTGGTGAAAAGAACATTTTATCTTAAGGGAACTTTCAGTCTTGTGTCTGACGTTTAATCAAACTTTTTAGACAGCAAATTCCACTAATCAGAGCACATACAGAACGTGTAAATGATGGTCATACAATTATGGGCAACGTTGCAGTTACGTTGGCAGTAAGTCATGAAATTACCAGTATATTACCAATAGAGTACGTATCTGGGACATCCTTACAACGTTAGGAGGACGTACTGCGGACCTTGTGAGTTGGTAATTTGATGGTAATAAAATTACGCGCATGCGACGTTGCAGTTGCGTTGCCGGCAAGTCACGAAGTTACCAATATATTACCAATAGAGTACGTATCTGGGACGTTCTTGGTAATATTACGACGTTAGGAGGACGTACTGAAGACGTTGTGAGTTAATAATTGGATGGTAATAAAATTACAGGCATGTGGCATCGTTATTACGTTGTCAATTGGTAAGTCATGAAATTACCAAAAAATTACCAATACATTACGTAACTGTTACGTCGTGTGTTAGCTGGGACCTTTTTTTCAACTTCTGTACCTTCACAGCAGTGCATATTCATTCCTTCCTTAAATCCAAACTTAACGTCAGAATCAGTACAATCGGAGATAGTTTCAAAATGGAGTCCCTACTGTTGCTAAATTGCGGGACATGTTTGAAAGAAACGTTGAAACAGAATAATCCATGCAAAAGATGCTGCGCGCTCCAAAACAGACTAGAAAATTACACTTTGCCTTTTGGATGCATGTCCAAATGATCAAATACACACACAAATATGTCAAAGTGGCCGGTTTGGAAAGTATTCATAACACATTTTGTGTCTTGTACGTGAACAGCTGTGAGAAAATCAGGTGATCGTGTTCAGTTGCTGATTTTCAGGAATGCGTGCAATGGCTTGCATGGTACTTTTCCGAACTTTCACTTTCAAACGCGTCCAACAAGGAGGGAAGAGGATGGAAAGGGGGCACGGCCATATTAAACCACGGGATGAAATACTGAAATACAGTGAGTGAGTCTGGTAAATTGTGAATTAGCTGTCATCATCAAAGCTCGTGCAGCCCATGCTCCTCCAAATAATTATCTATTAATGGTTTAAAACAGTTCTTTATCAGGCGGCTTTGCATATAACCACTTCTAATACCCTCTGTGATGTCAGTCAGTGATGATATATGTTTAATATATGTTTGATGATTGCGCCCGAGCCCGCACTGTCCCCCGCACCCCAAATGCTGCCTGTTCATAACAGCATGTCAGGGGACGCACGCGAGTGAAAAATGTAATAATTATTATTGATAACTGATTTTAATCAGTTCATAATAACGAACAGTTCATAATCTTTTATTTGTATCTTTGTTTTATTGTATTTGTCAGTTTGTTTTACTTTGTTTCTTTGTTCATGTTCTTATAGCTACTGCATTTTATAAAACAAAAAATGACTGCACACTGGTGATTTACAAATTGATGTTTTATATTCATTTCATTAAACTATTTATTTTACAGAATATGAAGCAATGTTAATTAAGCTCTTAATTTGTGAGTGTGCATGTGCATATATAAATATATATATATATAGCCTAAAACAAAAAGTACCATTAAGAGTACTGTTAAAGTACCGGATCGATAAGCAGTATCGATAAGAGTATCGATACCTTTAAAACCTTAACGATACCCATCCCTATTTCTTACTGCTAAATTCTGAAAAAACAGAGGTGTTAATTATTGGGCCAAAAACCTCAGCAAGTAATAACTTAAAACACAATCTAATACTTGATGGCTGCTCTGTAAATTCATCATCATTGGTCAGAAACCTAGGTGTGTTATTTAATAGCAGTCTTTCCTTTGAAAACCACATTTCTAGCATTTGCAAAACAGCATTTTTCCATCTTAAAAACATAGCGAAATTACGACCTATGCTCTCAAATTCAAATGCAGAAATGTTAATTCATGCGTTCATGACCTCCAGGATAGATTATTGTAATAAACACACCTGGAGTGTGGTCCAAAATGCAGCAGCTAGAGTTCTTACTAGAACCAAAAAGAATGAGCATATTACATTTACATTTACATTTAGACATTTAGCAGATGCTTTTATCCAAAGTGACTTACAAAAGAGTACAGTGGAAGCAATCAAAATCAACAAAAGAGCAACAAAAACATGCAAGTGCTATGACATGTCTCATATAGACTAACGCAGTATATGTAGCAAGGAAAGTACATAATAAATAAAAGAAAATAGATAGGGGCGGAGGAAGCAAGCTAGTGTTAACTTCGTTAATTGTAAAGAGAGAAAATAGTGTTAGTAGTGTTAGTGTTAGTGTTTTTGTTTTGTTTTGTTTTTATTAGAGAAAACAAGCAGTAAGTAAATGGATAGAGTACAAATCTAAAAGAGCATAATTTAAATAATAGAATTAGAAAAGACTGTGCTAGAGTTAGAGGGTTAAATAAAGATGGAAAAGATGAGTTTTTAGCCGATTCTTGAAGATGGCTAAGGGCTCAGCTGTTCAGAGTGAGTTGGGCAGGACATTCCACCAGGAGGGTACATTTAATGAGAAAGTCTGTGAAAGTGATTTTGTGCCTCTTTGGGATGGCACAATAATGCGCCGTTCACTTGCAGAACGCAAGCTTCTAGAGGGCACAGAACTAATGAATTCAAGTAAAGGGGTGCAGAGCCAGTGGTGGTTCTGTAGCCAAACATTAATGCCTTGAATTTAATGCGAGCAGCTACTGGTAGCCAATGCAGACTGATGAAGAGAGGAGGAACGTGTGTCCTTCTTGGCCCGTTAAAAACTAGTCTTGCCGCTGCATTCTGGATTAATTGTAAAGGTTTGATAGAGCTGTCTGGAAGACCTGCCAAAAGAGCATTGCAATAGTCCAGCCTGGACAGAATAAGAGCTTGCACAAGGAGTTGTGAAGTATGTTCCGAAAGAAACGGTCGGATCTTCTTGATGTTGAATAAAGCTAATCTGCAGGACCGGGCAGTTTTAGCTATGTGGTCTGAGAAAGTCAGCTGATCATCAATCACAACTCCAATGTTTCTGGCTGTTTTTGAAGGAGTTATGGTTGATGTGCCCAACTGAATGGTGAAATTGTGATGAAACAATGGGTTTGATGGAACCACAAGCAGTTCAGTCTTGGCAAGGTTTAGTTGAAGATGATGGTCCTTCATCCAGCAAGAAATGTCTGTTAGACAAGCTGAGCATGCTATCGTCAGATCTTCAGGATGGAATGAAAGGTAGAGTTGAGTGTCATCAGCATAGCAGTAATATGAAAAGCCATGTTTCTGAATGACAGAACTTAGTGATGCCATGTAGACAGAGAAAAGAAGTGGTCCAAGAACTGAACCCTGAGGCACCCCAGTAGCTAGACGTTGCGACTTGGATACCTCACCTCTCCAAGATAGCTTAAAAGACCTGTCAGAGAGGTAAGATTTGAACCACTGGAGTGCGGTTCCTGAGATTCCCTTTGCCAATAGGGTTGACAGGAGGATCTGGTGGTTAACTGCGTCAAAAGCAGTGGACAGATCTTGCTAGTCTTAGGGCTACAACAACTGAGAGCAAGGCAGTCTCAGTTGAATGCCCACTTCTGAAACCAGACTGGTTACTGTCCAGGAGATTGTTCTGTGTGAGAAAGGAAGAGATTTGACTGAACACTGCTCGTTCAAGTGTTTTTTTCAATGAATGGAAGAAGGGAAACCGGTCTGTAGTTCTCTAAAAGAGATGGGTTAAGGGTGGGTTTCTTAAGTAAATGGGTTATACGAGCTTGTTTAAATGCAGAGGGAAAAATACCTGTGTGATGGGAAGTGTTAATGATGTGAGTGAGTGCAGGTATAACTGCAGGAGAAATGGCTTGAAGGAGATGAGATGGAATAGGATCAAGTGGACAAGTTGTAGGATGATTAGAAAGGATGAGTTTGGAGATCTCTGACCCAGAGAGATAAGAGAAAGATGTGAATGAATGTATGTTTGCTGGTAAGAAGTGATTGGCAGATTGTGGTATGGAAAATTGTGCACTGATGGTTTTGATTTTATTAATGAAGAACATGGCAAAGTCATCAGCTGTTAGAGTTGATGAAAGAGGGGGAGGAGGAGGACAAAGGAGGGAGGAAAATGTTTTAAAAAGCATGCGAGAGTTAGAAGAATTGTTAATTTTGTTATGATAGTATGTCCATTTAGCAGTGGAGACATCAGCAGAGAAGGCAGAGAGAAGTGACTGATACACATTGAGGTCAGTAGGATTTTTAGATTTGCGCCATAACCTTTCAGCAGCCCTGAGCTTAGAACGATGATTGCAGAGAACATCAGACAGCCAACGGGCAGAAAGGGTAGAACGGGCTGATGTGGAAGATAGGGGGCAGACAGTGTCTAAACAAGATGTAAGTGTGGAGCAGAGATCAGAAGCACAGTTAGCATCAAGCAAAGAGAATCCCTCAGATGAAGGAAGCGAAGATGAAACCATAGTAGATAGCTGGGAGGGAGAAAGTGAGCGCAGGTTACGTCGAAAGACAACATGAGGGGTGTGTGTTGACTCAGGAACCATGTTGAGGTTAAGAGTGAGGAGGAAGTGATCCGAAGTGTGCAGTGGAGTAACCAGCACATGATCAGTGGAGCAGTGTTGTGTAATATAATTGTCGTGTTATATTAGCCCAGTTCTGTCAACATTGTACTGGCTCCCTATTAAACATTGTATTGATTTTAAAATCTTGCTAATTACTTATAAAGCCCTCAATGGTTTAGCTCCTCAGTACTGAGGGTGCTCTTATCACATTATAGTCCCTCACGCCCACTGCGTTCTCAAAACTCTGGCAATCTGATAATACCCAGAATATCAAAATCAACTGCGGGTGGTAGATCATTTTCTTACTTAGCGCCAAAACTATGGAACAATCTGCATAATTCTGTTCAGGAGGCAGACACACTCAGTTTAAATCTAGACTAAAGACCCATCTCTTTAACCTGGCTTACACATAACACATTTCTGTAATTCAAATCCATTAAAGGATTGTTAGGCTGCATTAATTAGGTCAACTGAAACCGGAAACACTTCCCATAACACCTGATGCACTTGCTGCATCATAAGAAGAATGGAATCTATGCTAATATTGTCTGTCTCCTGCTTATTCTGAGGTCATATCCAGTTTGAATCCTGAACAGTTGGCCACTGCAGTTCCCTGATCCAGTTTGTATCCAGATGGTGGGTCAGTACATATAGACCACCTCTACAGGTCTGTATGGGAGTATAAACTACTTGTTTATTGGTCAGAGGAGAACTGATCCCCTGACTGAGCCTGGTTTCTCCCAAGGTTTTTTTTTTCTCCCAAGGTTTTGGTTCCTTGCCACTGTCGCCTATGGCTTGCTCAGTTGGGGACAATTAATTTGGGACAATCAATTTATTAATTTGGAACTACTGATTAATTTCCTCTAACTAAAATTGTTTACGATTTCTTTTTGCATTATTGATAATTTATTTTTCTATTTGATACTGTAAAGTTGCTTTGATACAATTTGTATTGTAAAAAGCGCTATATAAATAAAGCTGACTTAACCAATATTTCACCGCTTCTATGTTCTATGGCTAAGGCATGTTGAGAATAGCCTGAATTTTTTTCTGGTCAGCTTCAATCCCTTGAGGGCTTATTGTGTGCCCTAGGAACTTCACTTTCTTGACAGCGAATACTCACTTGTCATTCAGCGTCAGTCCTGCTTTTTCAGACTTTTTCAGTACATCACACAATCTCTCATTGTGTTCTTCCATGTCTTTTCCAAAAACTAGGATATCATCTGCATGGCAAAGAACTCCAGTCGTTCCTGCAATGATATGTGATATTCTGAGCTGGAAATGCTCTGGGGCTGATGATATTCCAAATGGCAGACACTGGAAGCAGTATTTCCCAAAGGGTGTGATGAATGTTGTTAATGGTCTTTGTGCAGGGGTATTTGCCAAAACCCAGATGTGGCATCTAATTTCGTAAAAATAGCTGCACCCTCAAGCTGGGCCAAAGTATCATCCACAGCAGGCAGTATGTGTTTTTCTCTACACACACTCTCATTTAATCTTGTGAGAGCAACGCAAATCCTGATATCTTCCTGCGCACCAAGCAGTAGGCTCCTTGATTTGTTGAATAACTCCCATTTCTTCCATTCTGCAGAGTTTACTTCCTCCACAAGGGGCAGTGGTAGTCGCCGTGGAGCTGATAGTGCATACGGAACAGCTCCTTCTGCTAGTTTGATCTTGTCCACTAATTCTCTGAGTCCAGAGAAAACTTTGCGGAACAACACCTTATACAGCTCTCCAGGTTCATGTAAGATAACTGCAGTAACTGTATTTTTTGGATCACAGGCAGTCCCAACAGCGGCATTACTAAATCCATTACAACATATACATCTTGCCGGATACTCTTTTTGTTGTTTTCCAGGCAAGCTTGGAATGTACCCATGACATTCAAGGAGTACTGTTACGTCCCAAGATCATCTTCTTACATTTTGTGAGTTTCCCGTTTTTCAGCCGAATACATAGATGCTGGAATTGCCGTAACAGCTGCACCAGTATCAATTTTAAGTGTGATTGGGTCTTTATTCACCAGGATCTTCTGTTGCCACATTTTCTCTTGGATTTGGGTCTGGATCACTCCCAAGAAAGCTGACTCATACGAGCTGTCAACTATTGCTTCTAGTCATTGAACAGACTGGCATACTGCAGCAAAATGTCCTTTTTTCTGCATTCTGATTCTCTGGCTGGACATGTTTTCCATGGGTGTTGTAGACTTTTCCTGCATATTTTACAAATTTCCATCTGTTTTGATTTCTGAGCTGCATTAAAAGTACTGTGCATCCTCTGAGTTGTCCCCTCTGCTTTCTGTGATGTCATTTTTGCCTTAGTCATTCTCTTTGTCATGACTGCATCAACATTCACTTTTCTCGTCTTATTTATTGGTTGTTGACTATTTACGTCCTTATTTTGTCTGACCTGAGTTACTGTTTTGCGGGGTCTTTATCTGCAAGGCCGATGCTACTCTGAATCATTCAAAGTGCCGCATCCACTGTGGCCATGAACTGGGGTCGTTGAAATTAAAACCTCCCGGAGGTGTCAGCAAAAATATCTGATCCATATTTATACTGTGTTCACTCACTTTTAATTCTGGACGCACTCTCCGTTGTTTCTTTTTTGCAGGCTTGTTTACCTTTGTGTTGTTTTTCACTTCTTTTTTTCCATTGTTTCTAACTTAACGGTTCATATCCAGCATGGCTCATTTTCACTTCTTTACTTTTCTTTACAGGTCATCGTCCAGCTTCTGACACCATGTAACAGATGGGAGTGGGACATTTGGACATGCACACAGCTCAGTACCTGAACAATGCTTTTTATTAATTTTTATCTTCCTCCTTACATTGTTCTATATCTTTCATTCTGAACTAGGGTGCACTCTATTGTCTATTGAGTTCCAATACAAAATATTGTTATGCTAAGTTGAGGTAATTTTTAGATATAAAGTATATAAATATTTTTATTCAAACAACTAGATAGATTACATCAGAGGGGAAAAAAGGATGAGATGTTCAGAAAATGGTAACTATATATGTATGTGTGTGTGTGTGTGTGTGTGTGTGTAAGGCAGTGTATTGTGTCACTATGACACTGTTGTATTAGGACAGATTCAAGTACCTTTAGCATTATTTGAACCTCTTGAGTCATAGATATTGGGATTATAAGTATAAAAAAATGGAGTGCAGTGTTCTGGCAGGTCACGTTAGTCAAGCTCATGCCATCTGATGCTTAGCTGATCCACATCTACCTATAGGAACATGACGCCAATCATAATTCCCTTTATAAGGTCCTTTCAGTCAATATTCAGCAGCTATCGCTTTGCTCAGGAGCTAATCACCCACCTCCATCCCCAGCTCCTCCTGTCGTCCAGTAAGGACAGATGGGTCTAAGGAAACACACAACAGTTCAGGAGTTGCTGTCACAATATAACGTGGATCTTAAGTGTATATGCTGTAGAGTAGATTGTAGAAAGTGGTGCCAACTGTTTTTTAATATGTAGTGAGTTGGTATCTGCTCTTACGAGCCTGAAATCAGGCACAGCTAGCAATCATCAGGTCCTGCTCTATGACATCTTATGTAGATTAACAACAGCAGTTAGGCAGGGGATGAATATTGCATTCATGTGGGTCCGACTCATTCAGGCATTCAGACAAGCTAGCAAAAAAGGCAACCAAGAAAGAAAATGTTAAAATTAACATTGTTATCTAAATCAGAGGGAAAGAGCATTGTGTGGAATGAGATAATGGACAAATGACAGCAACAGTGGCATGAAGAAACAAAGGGGAGGTATGTATATTCTATACAAAACAGATTGGATGTATCAAGAGATAATAGTATTGAAGATGTTGAGGTATTAGAAACATCTTTACACAGGCTTTTGTATCACTGTTTCTGTGTTACAAACATTCAAATAATAAGTACTGGAATAAAAGTTTATAGTTCGGATATACACAATGTTAGCGATGGTACAATGGTGTTGTTGTGAATTAGCTCAAGGGGGAAATATTAATAATTAATCATAACTCGTTATAATTAATTATAATATTTGGATAATTCAAAAGAGTTACCTTGATAGAACAGAATTCACATTACAATCAATTGACTCGTTAGTCCAGTGAACATTCAGGGTAAATTCATATGTATTCACAGAAAAACTATTTTCTGGTCACAGAAAATAACTTAATATTTATACAGATACATACACACACATCAAGCATTCATGGTGAGGCTAAGGGATTGTAAGGTTAAGTGGATGGATAGGACCGGAAAGAGGAAGAGGGGGAGTCAGAATTAACCATCTCTAAGAAACCATCAGTTTCTAGTTCAAAGCACAGTATACGATAGCTTACATCAGACCTCTGTCTGGAAAAAGGCATTACAATACATGCATTTGACTTGGCTGTGGAGCGAGTGCATCGAGAAGCCTTTGAAGAAAGTCTGGATGGTTCCATTTGATGGCCGAAGTTGCAATTTCTTGTAACTCCAAGGTTGTCCTTGACTTTGTTGTGCTTGGCAGAGTCTCTCTCCTGTGTGAGCTGGCTTTGCGTAAAATGGAACTTGCAATTCTGGTAGGCCACAGTGGATTTGCAGGTCACAATCCAGAGATGAAGATGCAAAGAAATGTCTGGTCAAGGACATTTCCATGATAATGAATGCTCCAGGGATGAGTGAAAACTCCAGTGTTGTAGGTTTGACTCTTTGTAGTCAAAAGTTCTCTACAAACTGGATCAAGGGAAACTGCAGTGGCCAACTCTTCAGGATTCATACTGGATCTGACCTCGAAATAAGCAGGAGACAGACAATATTAGCATAGATTCCATTTTTCTTGCATCAGGTGTTATGGGAAGTGTTCCCGGTTCCGGTTGACCTAATTAATGCAGCCTAACAATCCTTTAACGGATTTGAATATTAGAAATATTTAAATGTGTTATGTGTAGGCCAGGTTAAAGAGATGGGTCTTTAGTCTAGATTTAAACTGAGTGTGTCTGCCTCCCGAACAGAATTAGGTAGATTGTTCCATAGTTTCGTTTCTAAGTAAGAAAATGATCTGCCACCCGCAGTTGATTTTGATATTCTGGGTATTATCAGATTGCCAGAGTGTTGAGAACGCAGCGGGCGTGAGGGACTATAATGTGATAAGAGCTCGCTCAAGTACTGAGGAGCTAAACCATTGAGGGCTTTATAAGTAATTAGCAAGATTTTAAAATCAATATGTTTAATAGGAAGCCAGTGCAATGTTGACAGAACCGGGCTAATATGCTCATACTTTTTGGTTCTAGTAAGAACTCTAGCTGCTGCATTTTGGACCAGCTGGAGTTTGTTTATTAAGCGTGCAGAACAACCACCCAATAAAGCGTTACAATAATCTATCCTAGAGGTCATGAATTCATGAATTAATATTTCTGCATGGGACTTTGAGAGCATAGGTTGTAATTTTGCTGTTTTTAAGATGGAAAAATGCTGTTTTGCAAATGCTAGAAATGTGGTTTTCGAAGGAAAGATTGCTATCAAATAACACACCTAGGTTCCTGACTGGTGATGATGAATTTAGAGAGCAGCCATCAAGTATTAGACTGTGTTTTAAGTTATTACTTGCTGAGGTTTTTGGCCCAATAATTAACACCTCTGTTTTTTCAGAATTTAGCAGTAAGACATTTCTTGTCATCCAGTTTTTAATATCAACTATGCATTCTGTTAGTTTTTCAACTTTGTATGTTTCGCCAGGCCTTGAAGAAATATAGAGCTGAGTATCATCAGCGTAACAGTGAAAGCTAACACCGTGTTTCCTGATGATATCTCCTAAGGGTAACATGTAAAGCGTAAAAAGTAATGGTCCTAGTACTGAGCCTTGAGGTACTCCATACTGAACTTGCGATCGATACGATACCTCTTCATTTATTGCTACAAAATGATGGCGGTCAGATAAGTACGATTTAAACCATTTTAAAGCACTACCACTAATGCCAATATAATTTTCGAGTCTATTCAAAAGAATGTTGTGGTCAATAGTATCAAACGCAGCACTAAGATCCAGTAGCACTAAAAGAGAATACAACCACGGTCAGATATAAGAGCAGGTCATTTGTTACTCTAATGAGAGCAGTTTCAGTACTGTGATAAGGTCGAAATCCTGACTGGAAATCCTCACAGATATTATTTTTCTCTAAAAAGGAACATAATTGTGAGGATACTACCTTCTCTAGTATTTTTGATAGAAAAGGGAGATTTGAGATCGGTCTGTAATTAATCAATTGATTAGGGTCAAGTTGTGTTTTTTTAATGAGAGGCTTAATAACAGCCTGTTTGAAGGTTTTGGGGACATATCCTAATGACAGTGATGAGTTTATAATATTCAGAAGAGGATCTAGGATATCTGGAAGCACCTCTTTTAGTAGTTTAGATGGGATAGGGTCTAACATACATGTTGTTGGTTTAGACGATTTAACAAGTTTATCAAATTCTTTCTCTCCTATAGTAGAGAATGAGTGGAATAGTTCCCTAGAAGATTTAGTTTTTATTTTATTATCCTTTATTTAACCAGGGGAAGTCATATTGAGACTATAGTCTCTTTTTCAAATGCTCCCTGGCCAAGAAAGGCAGCACTTAAAAACTGTAAATAAAATAAAATAAAAAAAATAGAATAGAATAGTAAAGGAGAAAAACATCACGAAAAACATACCACAACACCTAACAAGGACAAAAGTTAAATACAACAACAAACAAAATATAACACAATAACATAAGTACATTAGTGTGTTTATAGCACACTATTTTGATCTGCTATTGTTCCTGACGGCTGCATGGTTACAATTTTATTTCTAATAGTATCGATCTTTGTTGTAAAGTAATTCATAAAGTCATTACTACTGTGCTGTTTGGAAAAATCTGTTGGTGCTTTATTTTTAGTTATGTTTGTTTTCTTCTAAAAGAGATGAGAAGTAATTGGTTCTAGCAGATTTTAATGCTTTTCTATAGGATACGGTAGACTGACGCCAGCCGGAACGAAAGACCTCTAGTTTTGTTTTCCTCCAGCTGCGCTCCATTTTCCGTGCTGCTCTCTTAAGGGTGCGAGTGTGCTCATTATACCACGGTGTCGGACTGGTTTCCTTAATCTTCCTTATGCGTAAAGGAGCAACCGCATCTAAAGTGCTAGAATAGAGAGAGTCAATAGTTTCAGTTACATCATCAAGTTTATCTGAGCTATTGGATATACTAAGGAATTCAGATAAGTCAGGAAGATCACATATAAAGCTGTCTTTGGTGGATGAGGTGATGGTTCTACCATACTTGTAGCAAGGAGTGGGATTTACAGTTTTAGCTATCTGGAGTATACACGAGACTAGATAATGATACGAGATATCATCACTTTGCTGCAGAATTTCAATGCCATTAACATCAATTCCATGCAACAGTATTAAATCTAGAGTATGATTTCAACAATGAGTAGGTCCTGACACATGTTGTCTAACTCCAATAGAGTTCAGAATGTCTATAAAGGCTGATCCCAATGCGTCTTTTTCATTATCAACATGGATGTTAAAATCACCCACTATTAAGTCTTTATCTGCAGACATCACTAACTCTGATAGAAACTCAGAAAATTCTTTAATAAAGTCTGTATGGTGCCCTGGAGGCCTGTAGACTGTAGCAAGTACAAATGTCATGGGGGATTTATCCTTTGGACCCTTTTCTCTGGATAGTGTTGTATGAAGCACCATCATTTCAAATGAGTTATACTTGAAGCCAGTTCTCTGAGAAATGCTAAAGTTATTGCTATAAATAGTAGAGACACCTCCCCCTTTACCTTTTAGATGCGGCTCATGTTTATAACAGTAATTTATAAACGTGCCGGGCACCACTTAGACATCCAGCCATTGAGTGACGACAGTCTGCTATGTATCTCGTCACCACGGTAAGCAGGGAGGGGACCAGAGCATATTACAGTGTCTGACATCGAACTTGCAAGTGCACACACCTCTTTAACATTATTTTTGGTGATCTCCGACTGGCGAAGTCGAACATCATTAGTGCCGACGTGAATAACAATCTTACTGAATTTACGTTTAGCATTAGCCAGCACTTTTAAATTTGCAAAGATGTCAGGCGCTCCGGCTCCCGGTAAACATTGGACTATGGTGGCTGGTGTCTCTATTTTCACATTCCGTACAATAGAATCGCCAATAACTAGAGCACTTTCATCAGGTTTCTCAGTGTGTGCGTCACTAAGCGGGGAGAACCTGTTTGATGTTTGGATTGGAACGGAAGAGCGGTGTTTTGACCCGCGACTATGCCGCCTCACGGTCACCCAGTTGCCTTGCTGCACGGGCGAAGTTACCCGAACCGAACAATGTACAGGAAGATCTACGCTAGTCACATCCAAAACTGTATCTAAGGCCCTCACATTCTTACTATCCTCAGTTAAAGTTTGGATGCGTGTCTCTAGTTCTGAAATCTTCTCTGTCAGCCTAACTATTTCCCTGCATTTATCACATGTGAATCCCTCACTGCTGACAGAGACAGATAAACTATACATGTGACATGCAGTGCACACAGCAATAGTAGGAGAAGATGCCATTGTTACTCACCTGAATGTAAAACAATTCAAACTTAACTTACCACTGTTGATTGCTGAACTTGTGTAAGGAAAGCAGTGGAAAAATCCGAGAAACGGTTTAGGAAATGTTAACGCGCTGCACTCGCGGTTATATGATAAACGCAAACGATAAGCAAAAGCGAAAGCAAAAGGAAAAAGGACAGATTAACGCAAAACAGAGAGTGAGCCAAGCTAAGCGGCTAGTGGAATGATAACGCGCTGCTGTATGTATAACAGTGAAACGATCAGATCAGTCAAATTACTTTGCCGGACCGTTTGAGATTTGGTGAAATCAAGAATATATTTTATCACTTTAAACTACAGTTAGTAGTAGTAAGATAGATTGCTATAAAGTGTAAACGAAAACGCTCTACGCTGCTCAAACAGGAAGTGACCATAGGCCAAATAAAACATTAAATAAATGTTTTTAAATAAAACATCAAAGATCTGGTCAGTGAGGTTCAGCATCCAGAACATATGCATTTATTTTGTGCTAAGTATTCTACAAATACATTTACATATTTAAATGTTATTAATAATAAAAATACACTGTAATTTTGGTATACTAAACTGGTATTCCTAAAGTGTGCTAAATCGAAAAACTAATTTTGTGCTTGATGCATTTTAATTTAATTTAATTTAATGTAATTAATTTAATTGAAATAATTGTGTGGAAGTAGTGCTGAAATCCAACTAAAGATATAGCTACTGTATATTTCATTGTGTTAAAGTCAAACTATTGCAAGTATTCTTCAGGTACACTTTAAATATCTTGCATTTAAAGGCCTATATTATATAGAGACCATACAATCTTTATTAATAGTGATATTAAAACATATTAGGCATAATATTAAAATAATGTGCATTGTGCAATAACAAAATACTCCAAATTAAGCTAAATTATAAGTTTTATATCAGTAAGTGATATGTCAATAAATATGTTAATGGATTCAAATTTTACTTAGTCTGAAAAAATGTAAAATAAATTATGACATCTTTTAACTGAGTTTTTTTTTTTTTTTTTTTAAATGGGGCTAAACCCCTTATCTCCCGCAACCCTAGCAATGCCCCTGGTATGTGTGTAGTGCGGTAAGTGTGCCATCATTTCTACAGTTCAAGTTATAAACACTAGGTAAGGCATGTTTAGGGCAGTGGAACTTGAAATGTAAAACATCTTTGTTGTTATCGCACTAAAGTTCAGTTTATTGAGATGTTTTTGTTTTTTTGTTTTGTGTTAAAGACTTAAATGCAGAGTAATATAACGTTTTAAACTGATGAGTTATTAAAAAAAACGACATGCCTCCCAGTTGACATGAAGGGCAAAAGCTATAAAGACAAAAAACCACTTTTGGTACCACACTGTAAACTCTGTTTTTTTGCTGTAAATTTGGGCATTTTAACATGGGGTGTCAGTGGGACTGACTGGAGCCAGTGCCAGCGGCCAGTCGATGAACTGCAGTTTAAGTCACTTCTGTGTAGGTTTCAAAAGAGAGAGGGAGAGGTTACCGCCCACAAAAAGTTTGCAATAAATGTATTTTCATTACTGTATTTGTGCATCTTCAGGAGAGTAGGTTTAATGATCAACAGAGAACAAAACTATACATTTGATGTGAATATTTACCTTTAGTAAAGCTTTAATAGAAAAAGATGGCATTCAACCAATATCAAAAATATACATGCTTAATGTTGTTTCTACATTAATTAAAGCATGAATGTGAAAATATTGCAATATAAAATTAAAAACTTTAACTTCGGGTAGGATTAATTTCTGATAAAAATGTGTGATTAACAATAAAATTGTTTTTAAAATGTCTTTATTTACAAATTGTGAGATGGCCAGCTCTCACACCAACACAACAGTGATGCATCATGGTGCTCCTGTGAACGTGTTATTTTGTGATTTTCACATCACTTCATAAAATTGAGGTTAAACAGCTGGAGCCACATGGATTACTTTGATGTCTACCTTTACTACCTTTCCGAGGCTTGAAATTGCTAGTTGCATAAACTGTGAAATGGAGGGACAGAAATTTCTGATGAACAAAAGTCTTACAGGTTTGGAAAAATGTAAAGGTGAGCAATGAAAACTAACACATTCGGTAAATCAGTTCCCTCAGGGGCATCAGCAGATCTCTGCCTGGTCTCTGATTTTCTGGTTCTTCTGTTCCTTCCATCATCCCAATCCTGGTTTATTGAGCCACGACAGAGGTTTCCACTTTGAATGCTTTAGCTGAGCTCTTTTTTTCTCCAGCATCTAAAGTGAGAAAGAAAACAATAACCAAAATGTAAATGTAAACTAACATAAACAATATGGTTGTCCAAAATTTAAAGTATAGATTTGAGTATTGCCTACTTTTAGGGCATTTCGACCTCAGGGCACAAAAGAGTGGGAATTGACTTACAGCATGAGAACAATTTTCCAGAATTTTCAACAGTTTTATATCGCTTCCTATATATGCATTGCAAATGTATACAATGCATAAATAAATAAAGTTATAATGCAAGTACTAAAAAAAAGTCAGCTGCTGAAAATACAGTAGTTCATTGTTTATTCATGTTAGTTCACAGGGCATTAACTAATGTTAACTAACATCTCAGGTTACGTATGTAACCATGGTTCCCTGAGATAGGGAACGAGACACTGCGTCCTCTAGGGGGCGCTAGGGGAACGCCGTCAAGCGTGACTCGTGTCTGAAGCATACATCCAAAACTACAAGCGGTGGCCGGCGACAGCCTATGACGTCACTCTCGGCGCGACTCATTGCTGCCGGCGCGTCACTACCAGGCGCGACCATAGCATAAAAGGCCGCCGATAGAACACATCATTCGCTTCTTCGTCTGAAGCATGGCGACCAGCCTATCTCAGGGAACCATGGTTACATACGTAACCTGAGATGTTCCCTCTCAAGGGAACATCGAACTGCGTCCTCTAGTGGGTGCTAGGGGAACGGTTATACCCACGCTGCCATGCTGAGGGGAGTGCATGCTAATGAGGTGAGCACTAAGTACCAATTCACTTACCTTTAAGAGAATTGCCCCAGAGATGTTAGTGACGCCTGTCCGAGACATTACCCCCTTCGGCCAGAGACCTGAGTCACTACCTGACTACCTGAAAGGGGGCAGAAGGGTAGAGCTCAAGGCTTGGAATTGAGCAGACTCCTTTAAGGGGATACAGCAAGAGACCAGTGAAAGCTGGGCCTGCCTGTCAAGTAGGAGCTACGAGTAGTTCCGTAAAGGTCTGCTCCCTCAGGAACCGACTTACAGAACACAGGTAGCAACACCCTGTTCAGGGGGCGGTCTAAGCCTAGGAGTGCCGCAGCAAGTCCTAGAGCTAAGAGGTATCTGAAAGATATGAGGGTGGAGCGGAGCCCAAGGAGACCGGGGCGGAACCAACTCAAGAATGGGAATGAAGTCTAGTGCGTAACCCATACCATATAGGATTTTAGAAAAGTGCACAAAGACCTGTGTGCGCACTTACCATAAAGATGGATTTGAAGAACCGTTACTAGGGGAGGTTAACCAAGGAATGTTTCTGCAAATCCTAGGTAGCGGAAGCTCAAGAGGTATCTGCTAAGATACATAAATAGAGAGGGGCCCAAGGTGACCGGGGCATAACCTACTCAGAGAATGGGAACGAAGACTTTACTTTGGTTGAGATGCTAACAGACTTTTCCCGACAGCAATAAACCATTTCTGTAAAGTAAACATTCAACGGAACAGTCATTTACATGAAAGAAAGAGTCAAGAACACTCATATGTACTATTTGTGTAATTTTAGAGACTTACCTCAAATTAGTGAAAACAACAGTGAGAGATGCAGTTTTAAAATAAAAATATTCATGCCTTATAGATTTTAATTAAGTTTTTAAATGTTATAGCTACACCACGTTTACAATGTAAATTGTAATATATAATATAATATAATACAATATAAAATAATGTTTAGAGCATATTGTGAAAAGGGTTTTAATTTCACAAACAAACCACCTTATAGACCCCCTTCAGTTTGCTTATTAGTCCTCCAGAGGAGTGGAGGATGCTTTGCTGACCATGCTGCACTTACTTTATAATCACCTTGAGAAACCGAATGCTCATGCTAAGATTCTATTTGTGAACTTTTCATCTGCTTTTAATACTATTCAACCTAGTATCTTAACTAAGGTCCTATTAAATTAATTTTCAATTTCGCAGTCTGGTTGCATGGATTATGGATTTTTTTTTAAAGAGTGCAGCAGGTCAGAGTAGGTTTATCACTTTCAGATAAATCACAACAAATATTAGTTCTCCTCAAGGGTGTGTCCTATCATCGCTTTTATTTATCTTATATACAAACTCATGCACAATTACTTTTTCAGATAGATATTTTATCAAATACGCTGATGATACAGCTTTGGTGAGTCTCATATGTTGAGGAAGAGGAGCATGGGCCTGTTTTGGATTATTTCCTACAGTAAAAAATCAAGTCTCTTATTGAATACCAAAAAAAAAAAGAAAAAAAAAGAAAAGAAATGTCTATAGATTTTAAAAGAAAGTCATCAGTTTCATCAACTTTTATTAATGCAGAACAGATTCAGTCAGTGGTAACCCATAAGTATCTCGGTATAGTCTTAGATTGCAATCTGAGGTGGGACCCTTGGGTAGAATGTATTGTCACCAAAACTCATTTTTTTAAAGAAACTGGTGTCTTTCTTAACAATACTATATTAGTGATGTTTTATTCTGCTTTCATCGAGAGTATTCTAGGATTCTGTATTATATGTTGGTATGGTAACTAGGGGTTGAACCGACCAGTCGATTAGTCGACTGGTCGACTTCAATGCTCTGCCATGATGCTTTAAGCTTGACGTCGACTAGTCGCTGGTCCTAAATAGAGGAAGCAACATGACAATAAAACATTTACACTCTGAATCCAAACAGTTAAAATGACAAAAACGACATTTGATTATATAATTTGGATGCTGGAAACTGAAAGGGAGAATGCATGTTTTAAACAGCTTAGGGGACGTTCACGTGTCGCGTCTTTTGTACGCTCAAGTTATTTCAAATGTGTGTGTTTTGGAAAGGAGAAGGCTGCGCGCCTATAGCGTTTTCCACGCGTTTTTAGACGCGACATGTGAACAGCCCTTATTGTACAAGTAAATTAATCGACGTTCTAATCTAATGTGATGTGCGTTGTAACGCACACACATAAGCTACAGACAGTAGCTCGTATATAAGCAGATCAGGCTCGCACAGAATCATTTAATAGCCCCGAAATGTATTGTCAGCACTGTTCTATGATTTCTCAATAATACAGTTTATAAACCGAAAGGTTCTAGCATATATTTCTTAGTAATTAAAACCCACAGCTTTACTATTAAAAGAGAAATGCTGCCAGGTACAATTAGCCTACTTTACACTCACAATCACTCTCAGTAACGCTTTTTTATTTCTCACTAATCTTAATCTATTTATCTGATTAAAACGAGCGAAATATAACGACTCAAAGGCAAAGGAACTGATAAAAACGAGCTATTATAGGAACAGTAGCCATGGGCAGCGCTGTGTCATATGCCATATAGCGGTGCACAAGGTGTTCGAGATCAAGATTTAGGCGTATTTGTTTATCAATGACGTCATCAATGACTAGTCGACGTCGACTCGACTTTCATCACATAAATATCGACTTTAAAAATTCTGAAGTCGTTCAACCCCTAATGGTAACACTACTGAGGCTCAAAAAAGTGTGTAAGGGCAATAGTAACCACAGTTAGTAAAAACTGCTGGGCACTTCAATGTCGAGCCTTGAACAGACATATGTAGATAAAGTGGTTAAAAAGGCAGGAAGTATTGTGGCTGATTTAAGACATCCACTCATTTGCTTGTAATTTGATTATTTGCTATCTGGACAAAGATATTTTTCCTATCAAAAAATAGGACAAAGTTTACCTTTATTCCACAGGCAATAAGATTGCTGAATAGTAGCAAAGAATTATGAAGTCAGCAGGCCTGGCATCTCAATTTCATTTATTTATTTTATTTTTTTATGTATGTATTTGTATTTTTGTGAGGTTATTATGTGTTAGTTGTTTTATGTTGTCTAAAATGCCTGCTACAAATGCTGCAAACAAATTTCCCTAAGGGGACAAATAAAAGTCAAGTCAAATAATATAATATAATGTAATATAATAGAATTTGAATTTAATTAGACAGACCAAACAAAGCCCACTTTTCAATGTCTATTTTTGATTATATTTGGATCAAATCAGATGGACAAACAAACGTCTATATTTGGGTCAAATTTGGACCAAATCAGACGGACCAAGCAAAGACCAATTCTCAACGTCAATTTTTGGGCTAAATTTAGACTAAATCCAACAGCTCAAACAGCTACCGATTTTCAACGTCCAAATGACGTCTGATGCTGGGTGGGCTTTATATATATATATATATATATATATATATATTGTTTTGCGGTGTTCAATTCCCTACACCTTTACCTTTATTTTGTTTATTCTCAGGTTAGGTAAGATAGTCGAATCCTATCCTATCTCATAAGCATTCAAATTTTCATACTCAATTCAATTCAATTCAATTCAAAACTGCTTTATTGGCATGCCTGTAAAAATACAATATTGCCAAAGCCTTCAAAAAATATGAAATAATAATAATAATAATAATAACAATGAGAAATTCAAAATAGAATGGGGGAAAAAATAAATTAAACTTAGTGTATCAAAATAGAACGTGAGAACATTTGACAATAACATATAACATATAAACATCTTTAAAGATCTACATATAAACATCACTATAGTATACAGAAATAAAACATACTGGGGTCCGACATAATACACGCATAACATACATTTCACACATTTACCCACTGTCTCTCAGGCTGTGGCACGTCCATACATATCTTGTATATACTCACAAAATAGGATTCAGAAGACTTCTCTGTGGTGTGTTCTGCTCAATTCTATAAATCAGAGTCTTTTGGCAGGCAGGCTTCTTAGTTATAAAAAGTTATCATTTTATTATCTATAGGTTAAATAACTTACATACAAATACTAATACATACAAATACTAATACATAAAAATAAAATAAATAAAATACAAGCAAAATAGTTTGCTAGCTTTGTTGGTCTAAAGCAGCAGTGGCAGGTCGTCTGGCCCCGGAGAGGCTGTCTCAGCGATCCAGCATCTGATGTCCACATCGCACTTCAGTCTCTTATAGACAGCAGGTGCATTCCAATGTCCTGACATCTTGAGTTCTGGAAACCCCCAAAGAAGACCTCTATATAAGACCCCCAGTTCTGCATTCCTCATTCTGTGGACTCATCCTTGCCTGCTGCAGTGTTCCTCCGCTCATCTTCAACAGAAGACCTGATGGTAACGTCTGAAGTCCTTTTCTAACAATCTATCTAATACATGTTTGTTCTCTAGCTATGCTCTTGCTTAGGGTTATACATGCTATCAACATTTGCTTAATAAATGCTTTAAAACAACAAGTGTGGTCTTTTATTTAATAAACTACTTCCAATAAAGCAAATACAATACAAGTGTTGTGTCTTTCCTAATAAACTACTTTCAATAAAACAAATACAAGTGTGGTGTCTTTCTTAACAAATAAAATTCTTTTCTCTTTACAATACGAGTGTTATATAAAAGTAACAGACATACTTGCAATTAGCATATTTGCATATCTCACAACTATATATATAATATATATATATATATAAACTAACTAATATCTATTATATCTAAGTAATATCATTAGTGCATCATCCAATCTTCAAGAATCAGCTAAAAACACATCTCTTCTATCTTTATTTGTCCCTCTAACTCTAGCACTCTCTATTCTATATCTATTTTTATAAAGATAAAAATAGATTCTATTTTTTAAAAATAGATTTTATAAAGATCTATTTCTTTAACTAACTAGTTAGTTCTTTAACTTAATTAACAACAACAACAAAAAAACTCACACTAGCTTGCTCTATTCGTTTTTTGTTTTTTAAATGAAACCCAGCTAACACATGATGTAACAGTTACGTAATGTATTGGTAATTTTTGGTCATTTCATGACTTACCAATTGACAACGTAATTACGAGGTCACATGCCCATAATTTTATTACCATCAAATTATTAACTCACAACGTCTTCAGTACATCCTTCTAACGTCGTAATATTACCAATCACGTCCCAGATACGTACTCTATTGGTAATATACTGGTAATTTCATGACTTACTGCCAACGTAACTGCAACGTTGCATGCCCATAATTGTATGACCATCATTTACACGTTCTGTATGTGCTCTGATTAGTGGAATTTGCTATCTAAAAAGTTTGATTAAACGTCAGACACAAGACTGAAAGTTCCCTTAAGATAAAATGTTCTTTTCACCAAGTCAGAATATGGACGATTGCTAAATATATAGTGCAAAACAATGAGATTGAATTTCTGTGCAATAATATGTTGATTGTTTTATAAATACACAAATGTAGATTTGTCAAAGTTTGTTTTATGGCATTTAAAATGTAATTTATAATTTTGTTTCAATCCATAAACTATTTAAAAACTAAGAGTGTCTCAAAACTTGTTATAATTTGCGTTTTGTATTTTTTGTATGTTTTATATTTTTTATTTTAGTATTATTTTGTTTACTATATATGCTGCTTGGATTTACTGTTAATGTGTTTAGCAATGGAAAGATGCCTGTTTGTTATTTGAAGGTTTAATAAAATTGTTTTTAAAAAAAAGCAGTGGCGTGAGTCACGTGACGGAGCGCGCGCGAGTGTTTGCAAGCTAAAAGAAAGGAAAATAAATTTTTCTGAGCGGTGAAACTTTTAATTTCTTAACGGGTTATTAAGATAACGCTGAAATAATGACACAGGCCAGGCTACCCCTTACAAAAATGTCCTGTGGTAATACTGTGGTACTGTAGCAGTACTACATAAATTTACCACACAACAAATGAGCAGAGCTAAATATGACAGGATTACTACAGCACTTTCTGCTGTACAGTATCACAAGAATTTACCATTAAATGCCATATATGGTTTTTCTATTGTTTTTGTGTAGTAATTACAACACAAGCTAAATATGACAGGATTACCACAGCACTTGTTGTACAGTATCACAAGAATTTACCATTAGATTCCGTATGTTTTTTTTCTGTTGTTTTTGTGTAGTAATTACAACACAAGCTAAATATGACAGGATTACCACAGCACTTGTTGTACAGTATCACAAGAATTTACCATTAGATTCCGTATGAGGTTTTTCTGTTGTTTTTGTGTGGTTATTCCAACACAAACTAAATATGACATGATTAGAACTTTCTGCTGTACAGTATCACAAGAATTTACCATTAGATGTCAAATGTGGTTTTCCGTTTTTATATATAGTCTCTCTCTCTCTCTCTCTCTCTCTCTCTCTCTCTCTCTCTATATATATATATATATATATATTATATTTTTGCCAGCTATATATATATATATAGCTGGCAAAAATATAATAGCAAAAGTAAAATTCCATGAAAGTGTTTTCATGACTTTTAATAAAAGAAAAAAAAAAGAGACATTTTTTACAATTTTGATTGAAAGATCATAATACAAATTATGGTGTTCTAAATGTACATAACATTTTTAAAAATAAAAATATTTAAAAACTTTCGAGGGTTTAAGATGCTAATGACCATAACGCGTCATCACAGTCTTGTGAATTGGTCCACTGCTGTGAATTTCAAATCTACAGAAGCGGGATTTTCTTCAACGGTCGACATTCGGGAGCAGCAAGAAGAACGATTCACAACTGTGGTAAGTGACTTATTTCAGTTTTTATATTTCATGTTTCGTATATGTAGTAGTAGATAAGGTGTCTACATTCACGGTAACCGCAGATTAATGAATCATCCGCGGGGCGCGAGGGAGTTTCAGCTGCGTGGTCGCGCGTTCCCCGGCCTTATAACAGCTAACGTTATAGTAGGAAAAGCTCTGGGTTTCTACGTTACGAACTATATGGTTCACTGACAACAGTTGTGAATCACGGGAAAGTTGTGTTGATCAGCACGCTGTCTTGTGATTATTTTATTATGTAACGTTAAATCAAATTTGCACATGCAGTGATCTATGTTACTCGGGCGCCAAAATTAAATGCGTAACGTTACGTTACTAAAGGCTTGCGAATTGCGAGGATGTGTGTGTGTCACGTAAACTCTGAACGATCCTGTTAAAGCGGTTAATTTAAGCAGCGAGCTGTGCCAGGACCTTTGATAACTTGCTAATTTGGTAATTGTTTGATTGCAAGTTAATGCTTTTTGCTAACTTTGGTATAAATAATGAGTTAATCCAGCCCATCTGTCTGTCTGGTCTGTTCGCAGCATATTAATATTAAATCTGGACCAACGAGGAGAGGGACTGATCTTCGGAGTTCAGTAATAGTTGCATGTGAATTTGAGTACCTGCATTTTACATGTAAATATGTTAGAAGATTTCTCAAATCCAGAATGGAGAATTTTTTTTAAGGGAGAATGATTTTGATGTTTAAAAAGTGTGAATTACATATTGTCTGTTTCCTGACTGTTTTGTAGACATCTATCCTGAGAGAGGAACAAAGCTGAATGGAAAATTGACATCTAAAACAACACAGCAAATGGTACAGAAGAAACCAGTTGAAGTGAACCCAAGTTGCCACTCTTCACAAAGTGAAGGATTATCAGCAGAATTTCTGAAATTTAAGCACACACACACACACAAGATCTATTTTTCCTTTTATTATATTCTTTTATTATCTACACTACTGTTTAAATATTTGGGATCAGTCAGATTTTTTATGTTTTTGAAATAAGTCTCTTCTGTTCAAAGCTGCATTTAATTGATCAAAATAAAAAGTAATATTGTAAAGTATAATTACAATTTAAAATAATGTTTTTTCTATATTAAAGGGATACTCCACCCCAAAATGAAAATTTTCTCATTAATCACTTACTTCCATGTCGTTCCAAACCCGTAAAAGGTTTGATTGTATTCGGAACACAATCCCACAATCCCAGATAGGATATTTTGGATGAAAACCGGTAGCTTTTTTACTGTCTCTTTGACTGCCAAGTAAATAACACTGTCAAGGCCCAGAAACGTATGAAAAACGTTGTCAAAATAGTTCATCTGCCATCAGTGGTTCAACCATAATTTTACGAAGCTACCAGAATACTTTTTGTATGCCAAGAAAACAAAAATAACGACTTTAGTCAACAATTTGTCTCCTCTATGTCACCGTAGCACCATTTTGGAAAGTATCCACTGAACACAAACAGCGTACGCTGTTCTCTGTTTAACTAATTGTTCTTTTAAACTTATTCATCAAAGAATTCAGAAAAAAAAATCACAGGCTCCAAACCATACACTGACAAGATTAACAATAAATCCATATTTATGATAAATGAGAATGATCTCTGAAGAATCCTGTAATGATGGTGAAAATTCAGCTTCGCATCACAGATATAAATGATGTTTAAAAGTATAGTAAAATAGAATACTTATTTTCAATGGCAAATTACACAATATTATGTTTTTTTCCCCTCTATTTTTGTTTAAATAAATGCAGCCTTGATGAGCATATGAAACTTTTTTCAAAGAACATTAAAAATCATACTGATCTCCAAAACATTTTAACGGCAGTTTATCTGCATCTAGCTGTAACAAACTCAGCTCTATCTGCCTTTTACTGTATCTGTCATCCCTCTGTTTGTATCTGACTGTACCATTGTTTTGTAATATATCTAATGTATTGTCCTCTTTGTTCTTTTCAGATTTTTTTAGCCACTCTTTGCATCCTGGGATGGAATAGCATCTGGGGCCGGTTGCACCAGCTGGGCGTACACCCGGTTGTAAGACTAGGCTGGACGTAAAATGCGCTTTAAGTCATGCGTAGAATTTATACCAGTTGCACCATCTAGGCGTAGTGCTACGTCTGAGACAAAATCTTACGCCTAGTCAAAGGCAGGTGTAAAGTGAAAAGCCTTGACTTGTTTCCATAGAGATAATAAACATAAACATAATAATAATAATAATAATAATAATAATAATAATAATAAAAAGACAATGGCGCGTCTGATATACAGGCTACACGATCTGCGGGCTTTCAGGCGTGAAAGAGTAATGAGAGACCGCACCAATCCTCTAGATATATATGGAGACAGAGAACTTATCGAAAGGTTTCGTTTCAGCAGGGTTGAACTGTTAGAACTTATCAACGACTTATCACCCCAGTTACAGCACGCAACAGACAGGAACGGAGCGCTGTCCCCAACACTGCAGGTGCTAATATCTCTTCGATTTTATGCCAGCGGATCTTTCCAAAATACATTTGCTGATATGGTAAATGTAAGCAGAAGTACAGCCTGCCGGGCAATACGACGAGTGTCTCTGGCCCTTCAGAGTCGAGCTCGAATTTATGTTCGTCTACCCACCCAGGAGGAGGCCGCACGCACCAAGGACAAATTTCGAAGAGATTCTGGCATACCCGGCATTTTTGGCTGTATTGATGGTACTCACGTGCGCATTCAGGCACCATCTCAAAACGAGGACCTTTTTGTAAACAGGAAAGGTTTCCACTCAATCAACGTACAAGTTGTGTGTGATGCGAACATGAAATTAATAGATGTGGTTGCACGGTGGTATGGGTCTGCACATGACGCACGCATCTTGAGGGAGAGCGCACTGGCACGATTGTGTGAGGAGGGGCGTCTTTCTGGCATAATGCTTGGCGACAGTGGCTACCCTTTAAAGAAGTGGCTGATGACACCTGTCATGGTGCCCCGAACGGCGCAGGAAAGGCAGTACAACTATGTGCACTCACGGACGAGGTCGATCGTTGAGCGCTGCATAGGAGTGCTTAAGCGCAGGTGTGTGGCTCATGTTTAAATAGTTTAAATATGAAACATGCCATCCCTTATTTATTTTAGCTACCTTAAACTGGCATTGTTTATTAAAGAGTAATAATGAAGTTTTTACCCCAGTGTGATAGCTACTGCATTTTCCCCTGCAGATTCCACTGCCTGCACAGTGAAATCAGGATGGAGCCAGAGAGGGCATGCACCGTTATATGTGCAGCAGCTGTGTTGCACAATATTTGCACGGACAAGAGAGTGCCTCTTCCTGCTGAGGATTTAGGACCAGTGGAGGCAGAGGTGGAACACGCCAGGGAAGTCGCAGAAGAGGATGTGGCGGCTCGTTGCATCCGAGGGAATATAATTCGACTAATCAGCCTGTGAAAGTTTGCGGCCCTAATGTTAATTATATTGTATAAAAAGAAATCAAAATGTATCCGTTTTAGAAACATTAGCACTTTGTTTATTTTTTATTTTATTTCATTTAACATTTCACTTTTTCAATTTTAACATTTGACAATTTTGTATTGTAACAAATCATAAACAGTACTCAAACTGTACAAAAATGATTGCTGGCATACCAAAATACCAAAGTAAATTATTTATTGGTAAAACTGTGTGTAATGAAATAAAACTAAAATGCTGATGCAGATTTTTTTTATATACCTATGTGTGTGTGTTATTTAGGATTTCATAAAGTATTTAAAATATATACAGAACATCTTTTGGAAAATATTATTCAGATGTTCAAAAACACACTGTCATTCTCGATTGTGTAACTGGCCTTTTGCTCTAATAACTGGATTTCTAAGGCAAGTTTCCGTTTCTCTAGCTCAAGCTTCTCCTTTTCTACCCTTAACTTCTCTGTCTCCATCTCCACTCTGATAATTTCTTTCTCCAGTAACACAGCCTGAAGATCCGGTTCCCTTGTCCTTCGAGGCGGTAACGCTGTCGTGTTTTTTGGAGCTGTCCGCGGTGCTGATGACGGATTTGGATTATCTGCAAAAAATGAATGCATTATTAAATCAATAATGCAATAATAATCTATTTCCTCAGAAATGACTGTAGGTTACTCCATACACAGTGTAAAAAGGTCTATAACCTATAACTATTTATTAGCCCACAGTTTTAGAGGATAATATTACCTTCATAACTGGTGTCTGATGAAGCATTTGATGTGGAAGAAAAACTTGCATCCTCTTCAGCTTCAGTTTGTTTTTCTTCTGTTAGATCTACGTAGCTGGCACTAGTGTCACAGCCTTTTAAGCCGGTAAAAGCTGGCGAGTCATCTCCAAACACATCCATTATGATAGTACTGTAGGGTGAGATTTTAGGAGGGGGTCCTCCACCCGTTGGGGGGTTTTTGAGCAGACTAGAATCTCTCCTAGCTGCCTGAAGGAGATCTTTCCATTTTTTTTTTACTTCTTCGACTGTCCGATTTCCTAATCCGCCCTCAGCTTCATTTACTGCCGCTGTTATCTTCTGCCATATGTCTTGTTTTTTCTTATTTGTTACTGTATTGTTTTGTTTACATACCAAAACATGCATATATTTACTGAAGAGTTCGATAATTTGTCTTGTTTCACAATCTGAGTAATTTAATTTTCTTCTTTTCGGTTCAGCAGCCATGTTTCAGTTATTTATTGGAGCCAGTAAATTCAAGTTGTAACCATAGTAACGCAAATGGCGTCGTGTCAGCGCGGACGCGCATCGTCTACGCTAAAGCTTAGCTGCGCCTACTTGTAGTTTCAGATGGTGCAACAGGAGTAAATATTCATCGGAAAGTTGGACGTAACTAAGTCCAACGTAGAACTTACACCCAACATTTTCTACGTCCAGCTGGTGCAACCGGCCCCTGGACCTGAACTGTTTTCCTTTTCAGATGGACTCACTTGGTACCTTGTTGTTTGGCCATGTTGGACTGTTCATGAAATTCATCACTTTCTCTGTGGTATTTAGAACCATTTAATGTTGGATAACTTGATGTTGGTTAAACCTTCTGAATATTAGTTAAACTTGAAGTTATATAGGATAAATATGTTACAAGTAAATATTTTCATGCCCAATTTAATTGGGAATTCAAAATAATACTAAATACACTGTTCTGACATTTCTTTTATGCAAATTTCTTTTATGCAAAGTTATATGTTAAATAAAACTGGACCTGTTTTTCAAGAAAAGATGTGTCAAATTATTATTAGAATTTTTAAATAATAGGCTATTTAGCACCATTTTTTAGAGTGTACCACAAGAATATCACAGCAGTTTTACAATCTGTACAACACAAAATCCTGTGGTAAATACTACAGAAATGTGAATGTAATACCACACATTACCGCAAGAATATTACAGGAATATTACATACGGTACAACAGAATCCTGTGGTAAATACTACAGAAATGTGAATGTAATACCACACAATACCGCAAGAATATTACAGGAATATTACATACGGTACAGCAAAATCCTGTGGTAAATACTACAGAAATGTGAATGTAATACCACACATTACCACAAGAATATTACAGGAATATTACATACGGTACAACAAAATCCTGTGGTAAAATGTCCCAAAAAACAACACAATACTACACAATTACCACAATAATTTTATGATGTTGTTTTGATGTTTTATCACATGGAATACCACAGGACATTTTTGTAAGGGACACCATCTTATCTGCCGCAGACACTGAATAACGACAGCGCGTTTGTCTGAGGCACTTTTTAGCTAACATTAACATTGCTTCAACTGTGTCTGACAGAATAATTCATTTTTCTGAGGTGAGTCTTACAATTTATAACAAACAAATGGGTTTATAAACGTATAAAACATTGTTTTCTAACTCTAGAAAGACACTAAAAACCTGTTTTATTGTTATTATTATGTTTAGTACTGGTGGCGGTTGAGAGTTACCATGGCAACCGCGGGACCTTCAGCTGCTGAAGAGAGGACGCGTCCGACATTTCTCTCGGTTTCTCGTAATTATACCAAAAAAAGTTCAACAACTGCATCAGAATGGTTAAGTAACATTACTCACAGTATATTTTAGGTACTTTTGATAATATTTATACTTCTGTAATTATGGTGTCTTTCCTTAATTATCTGAAATGTCTGTTAGCAAATGTTAGGCTAGCTTAGCATATTTGTTTATAATGATGCTATTGAAATATTTCACTGTATATCCTGTGTTTTTATTAATAATCCGAGTGTATTTTACTGTTCATATTTGTGTGTTTTTTCAAAATAAATAAACCAAATTCATTTCGAGTCATTCATATCTGTTTGAACAGCCTTTAAGTTTGTCTGGGCATATGAGGACATAAATTAGGGTTGATCTACTGCATGTCCACCCATAGAAAATAAATTATTATGGAAAATTACCAACTGATTACCATCACACAACTATTGATCCATTACTGGCAACGTCACAAAGTTACGTTGTAGCAAGGTATCCGGGAATTTCACTTTTCCGGTTGTCACAACTAATTACTGACGTTGTCACAACGAAGGTTTGGTCGTCAAATAACGTTGCAGTTATGTAACAATCACGTATTATGGTTAGCTGGGAACCCTGCTACTTATACTGCTTATTAATCTAATCTGAGAATTGTTATAGCACTTTCATAACATCGCTCTTTTGTTGATTTTGGTTGCTTCCATTGTCCTCATTTGTAAGTGACTAAATGTAAATTGCATTGTCTATCTGTTATGCTAATATAGCGTTTATATTTACATTCATAAAAATGAATTTGATGATTTGACTGAAATCATCTTCCCCCTACTGGACACATCAGGAACAACAGAAGTGGAGACGTGCGCATAGTCACAGATGAAAGTGAAAGCAGATATAACGGGCTTTATGTCGCCATTTTAGATTTCCAACACAAAGTACTACAAAGTAGTGTATATTTCTATAGTCTTATGCAGGAGTGTGAATCGGTATGTATGATATTTTTCACTCCAAAACTAATGAACAAAGTTTGTTGTGTTTCTGACTGCGATGCTTCAAAACTTTAAACGCATTTGAGTTAACATCACAAACCTTATGTATTTGACTGAAGACAGCTCGTAATGTATTCATCCAACTCTTATTCAGCTCAAATATTAACCTTATTGTGTTTAATGTAACAACATGCGAGTTTTTGTATTTATCTTTACAAAAACAGCTCGTGTAACTGGTCTCGATTGAGCTCTGCGTTGTGTGTGTATGAATGGAATCTGGCAACGGGCCACATTTATTCTGCATGAATAAAATAAATCAAAAAATCTCCAATCTGTGGTCTTCTTTCTCAATTGTAACTTCAACCTATCAGTATAAGGGATTATATTAACCACAAAGCTAGCTTTCACACTCATGCACTCATGCTTATGAATACGTGAACGTTCTCCAAAAATACATACTTCATATTATTCACACAAACTTGCTACATGTTTAGATAAAAGTAGAGATTTTTAGAACAAATTGCATGTATCATTACAAACTCATATTAAACTTTTTAGACGGAGCTTCAGTGCAACTCACCTCTCCTCAATCACGTTGGCAGCAAACTGAGGAAGATCAGCCGGAAAACAATGCTTAAAGGAACCACGGACCATATTTAACAATACACCAGCCACTGAAAATAAACTACTATGAAATCTCAAATATAAGACATTAAAATTAAAAGAGCAATTGACAACATATATATATATATATATATATATATAATAATTGATAATTACAAGGAGTGAAATTTTGAGTGAAATTAATACCTGTTACACTCGCTATGATGCTTAATATCGCACTCTGTATTAAAATAAATTCACTATTAATAGGATAAACACACTGTGTAGCACACATAAGTTACTGATATTATTTTAGTTATTAACTGTAGTGGCTGATGCATTCTCGCTCATTGACAGAAAATAACTTCAAAATAACATGAATAAAGGCTGTTTGATTAGCTTAGTTTTTGTGATTGTTTGTTTTTTCCATCTAGAGTCAGTGGAGATCAAACTGATCAGATCCATCATGGATGAAACTCAATCATCTGGAGATAAAGAACTATTTTCAGGATCCAGGTACTTTGAGTAATTTATATTATTGATGAGATGGCTGTCTAATATTTATTGAAAACAGCAACACCATAAAGTCCCCATAAGAACTTTGCATGACAAAATACCACAACCCCCAACCCATCATTTTAGCCTTTTAGCATTTTAGCATGGACCTACCCAAACTAAAATGATGTCTGTTCATGAGTCTTTCTGACAAAAAATGAATATGTTTACAAAGCTGACACTTCAAAGTTTACTGTTCAAGAATCAGAATTACATTTTATTACATTACAAACATTTTCTAAGGCCATGTCGTGTGTTTTCAGAGAAGGCTGATAAAAGGCTAATAAAAATTATTGATGGCCCAATGTAAGCCCTCTGGCATGCTGTTGTCTTGTGTTTGGTGAGGCAAACTTCCCCATTCATGTACTGACATGTATTCTCATTATAAAGAATTAAATCTCTCTGTTTTATCCAGAGTCCAGCTGTGTGTCTATGAAGAGTGATGTGTCTATGAATCCACCAATAATGTTTAACAGTGGAGAATCAAGAACTGTTCTCAGGTATAACATTTGTATAAAATATGTTTATTTTTATTTTTACATATTTTATGTAAGGAATAATTGACGAAGGGCCATTGAACCACACCCGAGGTGGTGATGCGGCCACAAGACGAAGCGGAGTGCATTATTTTCTAGGAATTCAGCGGACCAAAGTCAATTATTCTGCTTATACTACTGTTACCACACCTCAAGACATCGATCAGATGATATATTTCAAGGCATTTGTCTGTTTTTTGTTCTTAAATGGCTATTGTGAGCAGGATTAATTTCTTACGCAGCTCATTCAAAGCCTTCGTTGCTAGTTCCAAAACGTCATTTTAGACCTAGTAACGACGCTTGAGCCGTTGATAGCAGAATAATGCAGTTAATAATGTGGTTTAGACAGACAGACTGGCAAGCTGACAGACGGAAAGAGATTAAGCTGATGAATTACCTCTGTGAGTCTGTGCTTCTCTCAAACGTGATCAGCAGCAGCGTCTCATAGTGAAACTTTAAGTTCATTTTCTTCAGGAACAGCGTCGCTTGTGAGAAATGTCGTGTAGTTTTTAAGTTGTTAATCGTCAGAGCAGCACTAACAACATTAGCGCATATGTTCACGTCTGTGCTGGCTGCTATGTGTGTGCGTCTGTTAGAGAGAGTGGAGAAATAGTGTGTGCTTTCCGTACATAAAACTTAATTTTGCGGCAAAAACATGGGAGAAATCTGTCATTTCTTTGTATTGTTTGTATCTGTATTTATTTGTTTGGACAGTGTCATTGTGGGCTTTTGTTTATTTTGCTGTTTTAGGCTGTAAGGACCTTTGAAATAACTGAAATAGTGTGGCAAAGTGATATAAATATGTAATGCGGTTAGAAGCTGCCTGGAACTATGTTCGCTGTGTGTTTCCCTGAAAATAATGCACACCTTCAGAATGTTCATCAGCCAATCAGATTCAAGCATTCAACGGCCCCGTAGTATAATGCATTTTAATTCACAATTCTTTTAGAAATGGTTCATGAAAAATAATAAAGTGTTATATAAAGTGAATTTAATAGGGATAAATGTGTAGTCAGGGTTCGTACAAGTTGCTTAAAGTGTTTGAAGTACTTGAATTTGGCTTTTTGAACAGTAAGTCCTGGGAAACCCTTGAAAATAGCCATTTTTCTGTAAAGGTACTTGAAAAGTGCTTGAATTTGGCTTTTTGAAAAGTAAGTCCTGGAAAACCCTTTAAAATAGCCATTTTTCTGTAAAGGTACTTGAAAAGTGCTTGAATTTTTTAAAGGCAGTACATCTGAAATTTGTGTTAAGTTTTGTTTTTTATAAAAACTACCTTTTCAATGGTGTTAATACCATTATTGTTTTATTAGTTTATTTATTCAATTTTGAAAGATAATAATGATATTGTTTGATAAGTGAGATCTCTGATTTTAGGTCCTTGATAACCAAAAAAAGTAGTACTTGAAAAGTCCTTGAATTTCATTTTGCCGTTTCTGTACGAACCCTGTGTAGTTGAGTTGTTACAGTAATTTAAAGGATGAACTTCATTCTTACAGATCGCTTCATCAGAAGAGAGCAGAAGCAGAGTCCAGCTGTGTGTCTATGAAGAGTGACCAGTCTATGAATCCACCAATAAGTTTTAACAGTGGAGATTCAAGGACTGTTCTCAGGTATAACATTTGTGTAAAATATGATTATAGCATAGCATTTATATTATTACATATTTTATTCCATTTTAATTCACAATTATTGTATTACTGCCTCATTAAAGATTGTAAAGTGCTATTTAAGGTAAATTTGATCATGACAAATGTGTCATTGAGTTGTTACAGTAATTCATAAGGATGAACTTTAATCTCATAGATCAGTTCATCAGAAGAGATCAATACCAGAGTCCAGCTGTGTGTCTATGAAGAGTGACTGGTCTATGGAACAACCAATAAAGTTTAACAGTGGAGATTCAAGGACTGTTCTCAGGTATAACATTTGTGTAAAATATGTTGGCATTTATGCATGGCATTTATACTATTACATATTTTATTCCATTTTAATTCAAAATTATTGTATTACTGCCTCATTAAAGATTGTAAAGTGCTATTTAAGGTAAATTTGATCATGACAAATGTGTCATTGAGTTGTTACAGTAATTCATAAGGATGAACTTTAATCTCATAGATCAGTTCATCAGAAGAGATCAATACCAGAGTCCAGCTGTGTGTCTATGAAGAGTGACTGGTCTATGGAACAACCAATAAAGTTTAACAGTGGAGATTCAAGGACTGTTCTCAGGTATAACATTTGTGTAAAATATGTTGGCATTTATGCATGGCATTTATATTATTACATATTTTATTCCATTTTAATTCACAATTATTGTATTACTGCCTCATTAAAGATTGTAAAGTGCTATTTAAGGTAAATTTGATCATGACAAATGTGTCGTTGAGTTGTTACAGTAATTTATAAGGATGAACTTTAATCTCATAGATCAGTTCATCAGAAGAGATCAATACCAGAGTCCAGCTGTGTGTCTATGAAGAGTGATGTGTCAATGAAGCGACCAATAATATTTAAATATTTAAATATAAAAATAAGGTTTAAGGACTGTTCTCAGGTATAACATTTGTATAAAAATATGTTTATAGCATGGCTGTCAGAGTATGTGGTTGCAGCAAGTGCACAACTTGAAAAGTAAGTCCTGGAAAACCCTTTAAAATAGCCATTTTTCTGTAAAGGTACTTGAAAAGTGCTTGAATTTTTTAAAGGCAGTACATCTGAAATTAGTGTTAAGTTTTGTTTTTTATAAAAACTACCTTTTCAATGGTGTTAATACCATTATTGTTTTATTAGTTTATTTATTCAATTTTGAAAGATAATAATGATATTGTTTGATAAGTGAGATCTCTGATTTTAGGTCCTTGATAACCAAAAAAAGTAGTACTTGAAAAGTCCTTGAATTTCATTTTGCCGTTTCTGTACGAACCCTGTGTAGTTGAGTTGTTACAGTAATTTAAAGGATGAACTTCATTCTTACAGATCGCTTCATCAGAAGAGAGCAGAAGCAGAGTCCAGCTGTGTGTCTATGAAGAGTGACCAGTCTATGAATCCACCAATAAGTTTTAACAGTGGAGATTCAAGGACTGTTCTCAGGTATAACATTTGTGTAAAATATGATTATAGCATAGCATTTATATTATTACATATTTTATTCCATTTTAATTCACAATTATTGTATTACTGCCTCATTAAAGATTGTAAAGTGCTATTTAAGGTAAATTTGATCATGACAAATGTGTCATTGAGTTGTTACAGTAATTCATAAGGATGAACTTTAATCTCATAGATCAGTTCATCAGAAGAGATCAATACCAGAGTCCAGCTGTGTGTCTATGAAGAGTGACTGGTCTATGGAACAACCAATAAAGTTTAACAGTGGAGATTCAAGGACTGTTCTCAGGTATAACATTTGTGTAAAATATGTTGGCATTTATGCATGGCATTTATATTATTACATATTTTATTCCATTTTAATTCACAATTATTGTATTACTGCCTCATTAAAGATTGTAAAGTGCTATTTAAGGTAAATTTGATCTTGACAAATGTGTCGTTGAGTTGTTACAGTAATTTATAAGGATGAACTTTAATCTCATAGATCAGTTCATCAGAAGAGATCAATACCAGAGTCCAGCTGTGTGTCTATGAAGAGTGATGTGTCAATGAAGCGACCAATAATATTTAAATATTTAAATATAAAAATAAGGTTTAAGGACTGTTCTCAGGTATAACATTTGTATAAAAATATGTTTATAGCATGGCTGTCAGAGTATGTGGTTGCAGCAAGTGCACAACACGGGACATTCGCACAAACAGTTTAATTACAACAAGACTCTAAACATTCAGGAGTAACTAAAGTAGCAACAACCACATTACTATCAATTAGGGCTGTGCAATATCTAAAAAATGTGATATCTCGATACTGTCAGCATTTTTACGATATTCAATATATATCTAAATATGTTTGAACTTGCTTTTAAATAATAATAATAATAAAAAAGATTTTCTTTTGCCCCATTAAAAAAACAACAAAAATAGAACAGCTGTTGTTACAAAGTAAATACAAAATGTTTAGTGCAAATTTAAGCAGTTAAAAAAATCCAGACCAAGTGATCACTTACGGATTTTTATTAAATGAACACATGTATATGTAACTGAAGTACTGCAAAACAAGTACAGAAAGTGCATTCTGTCAACTTTTTTAGTGCGTGCAGTTTACAATTTACACTGTCAACTGGGGGAAATATTAAACTAGGACAAGTGTTTTTTTTTAGAAGTTCTAGCTACTGTAGCGTATGGGCCAATCAGACAATGGTTCATTAAATTTACCCAAATCAGTGGTTTATTGAATTAACAAGTAAGCACAGACTTCCCCTCACCCAAACCAACACTGGGTGCCGCAAAGTCTTAGATGGGCCCGGTTACCATGGTAACCAGGATGCTTGTATAGAATGTATAGAGACTCTTCCCTCATCCCTTCCCTCCCTAAAGCAAACACATTATTCCACTGAAAGTGCCTTATTGGGTTAATTCTTAGACAAACCTTTCTGTGACAAACACACAAATAATCATGGATCACTGTGTATATTATGACCGTTCCTGCATGTAGTCTTGGGTATTGTATAACTGTTTTATGCATGTGCTATGATAGATCTGTCGTGAATTTAGCTCAAAGGGGAAATATTAATAGTTAATCATAACTTGTTATAATTAATTATAATACAGTATTTGGATAATTCAGAAGAATTATCTTGATGAAACAGAATTCACATTACAATCAATTGACCTGTTCGTCCGGCGAACATTCAGGGTAAATTCATTTGTATTTACAGAAAAACTATTTTCTTGGTCGCAGAAAAGAACTTTGTTAAATACTAATGCATTAGAGCATGTAGCTTTGATCGGAAATCGTAAAGTGACATTTTGCAATGCAGAATCAGAAACTCATGTAATTTGTACACAAGAGCTTTATTAACTACAGGCTAACACATAACTAATCTAAACAACACACACACACACACACACACACACACACACACACACACACACACACACACACACACACACACACACACACACACACACACACACACACACACACACACACACACACACACACACACACACAGAGCCGGGGCAGCCGTGGCCTAATGGTTAGGGAGTCTGACTTGTAACCAAGAGGTTGCGAGTTCGAGTCCCAGGTCCGGCAGGGATTGACGGTGGGGGGAGTGAATATCCAGCGCTCTCTCCATCGTCAATACCACGAGGTGAGACCCTTGAGCAAGGCACCGAACCCCCAACTGCTCCCCGGGCGCCGCAGCGATAGCAATGGCTGCCCACTGCTCCGGGTGTATGTTCACTGTGTGTGTGTGTGTGTGTGTGTGTGTGTGTGTGTGTTTACTACTGTGTGTGTGCACTTGGATGGGTTAAATGCAGAGCACAAATTCCTAGTATGGGTCACCATACCTCACGTCTCATCACTTTCACTTTCACTTTCACACACACATCAGGCATACATGGTAAGGCTGAAAAGGGATGGATAGGTACGGAAAGAGGGAGAGGGGAGAGTCTCTAGTTAGAGTTAACCATCTCTAAAAACATCAGTTTCTAGTTCAAAGCACAGTGTTATAGCCATTTCTTATTTTTTATGAAACAATTTGTTGTTGTTGTTGTTGTTGTTGTTGTGAAATATGGTTATGAAAAGGGTTTTGGCTGTGTTATTGTTTATTATGATTGACGTTGACCTGCCACCTTTGACGAGATGTGGGGAGGGGCAAAAGGCATAAAATGTTGGACTATGGTGGAAGCTCGGGCCGTCAGACAATGAGAGTTTGGGTGCTCACTGTTTTTTTTTGACCATTCTCTTCTTACCTTGTACTTTACAACTGTTTTTCATTAAGATCACATTTAAGGACTAATTTACATCAACTTTTCGTTTATGTTTTGTAAGTAAATTATTTTTGCAATGGAAAGGAAGAGGTGCGTGTGTTAATCCAACCAGGCTCTGCATGGTCTTGCGGCTAGTGGAAGCTGGAAAGTAAAATGGACATAACACACAGTATACGATAGCTTACATCAGATCTCTGTCTGGTACAAGATATTATACTTGCATTTGACCTGGCTGTGGGACGAGGGTCTCGAGAAGCCTTTGAAATGGGTCCGGATGGTTCCATTTGATGGCTGGAGTTGCAATTCCTTGAAACTCCGAGGTTGTCCTTGAGTTTGTTGTGCTCAGGAGAATCCTCCCTCCTGGGTGAGCACATGGCTTTGAGCGAAATGGGGTTGGCTGGCATTGTGGGATGCAGTGGATGCGTAGGCCACAATCCAGAGATGAAGATGTAGAGAAAGGAATGTCTGGTTAAGGAAATTTCCATGATGATGGGCTCCAGGGTTAAGCAAAAACAAATTCCAGTGTTGTAGGTTTGAGTCTTGTGATCAAAAGCCATTTCTATGGTTAGGAAGGCCACAGGCCCGTGGCCTTGTCGTGGAGGGTCTCCACGCAACAAACAATCGGAGGATTTTGCAGAAGAGAGGGCGGAACTGTGCGTGAGCCCTTTAAAGTCTGGAGAGAGTCACACCTTCCCAAATGGGTTCGACCACTGAGAAGGCTGACTTTCTCAGCGGGAGGTTTTATGACCCTTTGTATCCGAGGCATGGCATTTTGCATATGTAAATCAATAGGGGTTCAGGCCAAAAATGCTAAGGATTCTTAGAACACTAATATGTCGCGCAGGTATCAACATTTAATACACACCATCTTTTAGATAATCAAAATACAATTTTAACGAGACCAAACACGATTATGCTACATAATAATCTACCATAAAACATGCATAACAGTTAATAAAACAAAACACAAAGTATCTGAACAGTCATAATATACATAGTGATATATGGGCTATGTGTGTTCGTTCACAGAAAGGTTTGTCTGTGAATAAATAGGGAAGAGTCCATTTCTATGAGCATAATGTCTTTCCTATGAGGAGAAGTAAGTAAAAGTTGCAGAGTCTGCATACTTTGGCATCGTAAACTGAGGTTATCAGTGGTTGCTACGGCGACTAGTTGTTATTTGCTCTGGGGGGTTGAAGACCAGAACTCCACATTTTGCTGCCTCGCTGGTTTTAGAGATGATTTGTTAAATGTAACAAATAATTGTGTGTCTGATTGGTCCAGATGCTACAGATCACTAGTCTAGTATAACCACATACATGCCGTGTTTGGTATCTTTGAATTCGTATTTTGATTATCTAAAAGATGGTGGATATTATTTGTTGATACCTGTGCAACATATTAGTGTTCTAAGAATCCTTAGTGGTATTTGCACCAACACCCAATCAAATTACATATGCAAAATGCTGTGTTCCCAGACAAGAGTCGTAAAACTTCCCTCCAAAATTACAAGACACCATTGGCTCTCTGAACTTCTAGAGGTGTGACCACTCTAGAAGATAAAAGAATCACACCAGCTACATTTAGTCTTCAGTTCATCTCAGTGTTTTTGGTGCTTTCACCCTCTTCACACGTGTCTCATCTTCTGGTTGCCAAGTCCCGGAGCCGGCGCATCAGCGCCAGGCAGGACTTGAGCATGACCCGGCAGCAGTTCTTTTCAGAACCTAAGAAGATGATGAGCTAAGAACTCTTCTGGACCTTTTAAGTTTATGCCAAGCCATGCGGCCTTGTCTTTCCATTCCCCAAGGATCATCAGATTTCAGCTGGATCTCTCTACCCAGCCCTTTTGTTCTTCTTTACGTCACTGGGAAGAAACTCCCAATCACCACAGAGTCAGGACATCTTGGAGGACACTCTTCAAACCGGGAAGAACGTGATCGCAAATCCAAAACCTTGAAACCATCAAGAATTTCATACGAGACTGCATCCGAACACAACAAAGGCAACGCAAGTATCGTATGTTTAACTAAACAGAGGTTTAGTATAAGCTATAGACCTGTTGGAAAATGGCACTGATGGTTTCACTAAAGGTTATCTGACTCCTTTCATAGTTTTATTCTCCTTGTTTCTCTAATGGCTTCTCACTTGCCCCCTTTACCCTGTATGAATGACTGTATTGTTTGTTTAGATTAGTTATGTGTTTAGTCCTTAGTTAATAAAATTCTTGTCCACAAATTACATGAGTTTCTGATTCTGCCTTGCAAAATATTAATGTCCCTTTACGATTTCCGATTCGAGCTACATGCTCTATACCAGTGGTTTTCAAACCTGTCATGGAGGCATCCCTGCCCTGCACATTTTGCATGTCTCGCTTATCTAACACACCTGATTCAAGTCATCACGTCATTAGTGGAGACTCCAAGACTTGATTTTAGGGATGGGTACCGAACTCGGTACTTTTATAGGCACCGACCGAATTGCGTCGGTACTACCGAGTATCGATTCACATAAAATCAATTGGTGCTCAATTTCGGTACCTGAAAGAACACGTTGCGTGCCGCGTGAGTGTGGTACGTAGTGAAAGCGTGCCCGCTAGAGAGGCCGTGCTCAAACACACAGGGCAATGGCTAACAGAAAACACTCTAATGTGTGGGTTACATTTCACAAAGGTTCATGCGGACAAATGCCTGCAATATTTCTAACAGTAAGTGCAAGGCAGGCAGTGGTAATACTCAAAATGAGGAAGCACTCAGTTAAACACAATGTGTATTTAAAAGCGCAGGAGTGCAATTTATTAGATAGCAGAACTCAGGGCTGGAAATGCTGTGGGACGTAGTTTGGCGAGTGAATTTCAAGGGAGGATGGCTCAGTTCCAACTGGTTAGTTTTATTTAGAAATTAAAGTGATTCCTATATTTTCTCCATTCAAAACACTACGAAAGCTATCTCAGTTCTGCATGTAAACGTAGCGCAAATAGACTAAAAATGTAGCAGACTATGCATCTATGATTCACATGGCTCATGCCAGACTCCAGTGCATATTTGTGTTTGCTTTTATCAGTTATCCACTCACCGTTTAAAACGCTGAACATTATGTTCAGTTCTGCAAGCTAATTAATCCTCTTATTATAACAAAGCCTGTAGAATGCACGTTGAGAGCTGCCAAGAGTTTCACGCGATCGTTAAAACTAAACTGAAAGTTAAACGCGCACGCGCATTCAAAAGCAATTTTAATACCCCGCCTAATTTGCGCACATTGGGGAGTTGCTCTCTATACGCAGCCCCAATGCGCACAAATTAGGCTATATAACATATCTAGGCTTGTTGTTTATTATTTATTTTATACCGTTTTTATTTATATGTTCAGTGTATATATATATCCCCCCACTTTTAACTAAAGTTAGGGTCATGGCAATTTAAAAATTAAAAATAGGGTCACGCTTACACTATGCCCTGGATGTTGTAGGGATTTATTTATTAAAAGGATTGTGTGTATTATTGAACATTTTGAAATAAATAACAAAATGTTGAAAATGAGAGGTTTGGGCTTATTATATGTACTGAAAGTCACTTAAGTCAGAGTAAAGTATCAAAAAAGGTACCGTTGGGTACCGGTATTGAATTTCGGGTACCGGTACTGGAACCGGTACCGGTAAAAATGTGAACGGTACCCAATCCTACTTGATTTGGGTGTCTAATAAGGGAGACATACAAAATGTGCAGGGCAGGGGTGCCTCCAGGACAGGTTTGAAAACCACTGCTCTATACATTGGTATATAAGAAAGTTATTTTCTGTGGCCAAGGAAATATCCTTTCTTTGAATACATGTGAAATTACCCTGAATGTTTGCTGGATGAACGGGTCAATTCATTGTAAAGTAAATTCAGCTTTATCAAGCTAATTCTATTGAACTATCCAAATATTATAATTAATTACAATGAGTTATGATTAATTATTAATATTTCCCCTTGAGCTATAAATGCCCTACATTACACAAGTCTGTCAACTGTCTCTGGTTTAGGAGAAACTATGTTCTCACTGGCAGCTAGTTGCTGGAACACATACAGTATGTCACAAAAGTGAGTACACCACTCACTTTTCAGTAACCATTTTAGCGTGTCTTCTCAAGGGACAATACTATAGAAATGAAACTTGGATATATTTTAGAGTAGACAATGTGCAGCTTGTATAGCAGTACAGATTTACTGTCCCCTGAAAATTACTCAACATACAGCCATTATTGTCAAAACAGCTGGCAACAAAAGTGAGTACACCCTAAGGGAACTTGTCCAAAGTGTCAGTATTTTATGTTAGCAGGGGTGTAACGTTACGTGTATTCCTACCAAAGAGTTCACTGCAAATTCCAAATGGAAGTAATCATCCCTGTGCCCTACTTCCTTCGAAAGGCAGAGTCCTTGGAGTGGAGTCTGGAGTGAGGCTGTGAGCAGGGCACATGTGTGCCATTATGTAGACATTTGGAATGCACTTGTCAAAGGGAGTGACATAATTTCCTCATTATCTTCAGCTGGCATGTTCCCATGGTAACGCAGTCTGGTGTCCGTTAGCAGATGTTGCTGTTTTAATGACATAGGAAATGTCTTTTTATTGTTGTTAGCGTAACTGTTGCAAATAAACATACATTTTATATTTGCTATATAATATATACAAACCCTTCTGCCCCTTGGCTGTCTGATGTTCTCCGCAATCATTGTTCTAAGCTCAGGGCTGCTGAAAGGTTATGGCGCAAATCTGAAAATCCTACTGACCTCAATGTGTATCAGTCACTTTTCTCTGCCTTCTCTGCTGATGTCTCCACTGCTAAAAGGACATACTATCATAACAAAATTAACAATTCTTCTAACTCTCGCATGCTTTTTAAAACATTTTCCTCCCTCCTTTGTCCTCCTCCTCCCCCTCCTTCATCAACTCTAACAGCTGCCACATTCTTCATTAATAAAATCAAAACCATCAGTGCATAATTTTCCCTACCACAATCTGCCAATCACTTCTTACCAGCAAACATACATTCATTCACATCTTTCTCTTCTCTCTCCAACTCAGATGTCTCCAAACTCATCCTTTCTAATCATCCTACTACTTGTCCACTTGATCCTATTCCATCTCATCTCCCTCAAGCCATTTTTCCTGCAGTTATACCTGCACTCACTCACATCATTAACACATCCCTTCACACAGGTGTTTTTCCCTCTGCATTTAAACAAGCTCGTATAACCCCTCTACTTAAGAAACCCACCCTGAACCCATCTCTTTTAGAGAACTACAGACCGGTTTCCGTTCATTGCAAAAACACTTGAACGAGCTGTGTTCAGTCAAATCTCTTCCTTTCTCACACAGAACAATCTCCTGGACAGTAACCAGTCTGTTTTCAGAAGTGGGCATTCAGCTGAGACTGCCTTGCTCTCAGTTGTTGAAGCCTTAAGACTAGCAAGAGCTGATTCCAAATCATCAGTACTTATCTTGCTGGATCTGTCCGCTGCTTTTGACACAGTTAACCACCAGATCCTCCTGTCAACCCTATTGGCAAAGGGAATCTCAGGAACTGCACTCCAGTGGTTCAAATCTTACCTCTCTGACAGGTCTTTTAAGCTATCTTGGAGAGGTGAGGTATCCAAATCGCAACATCTAGCTACTGGGGTGCCTCAGGGCTCAGTTCTTGGACCACTTCTTTTCTCTCTCTACATGGCATCACTAAGTTCTGTCATTCAGAAACATGGCTTTTCTTATCACTGCTATGCTGAAGACACTCAACTCTACCTCTCATTCCATCCTGATGATCCGACGATAGCTGCTAGGATGTCAGCTTGTCTAACAGACATTTCTGGATGAATCGATTGCTGGATGAAGGACCATCATCTTCAACTAAACCTTGCCAAGACTGAACTGGTGGTTCCATCAAACCCATTGTTTCATCACAATTTCACCATTCAGTTGGGCACATCAACCATAACTCCTTCAAAAACAGCCAGAAACCTTGGAGTTTTGATTGATGATCAGTTGACTTTCTCAGACCACATAGCTAAAACTGCCCGGTCCTGCAGATTAGCTTTATTCAACATCAAGAAGATCCGACCCTTTCTTTCGGAACATACAACAACTCCTTGTGCAAGCTCTTATTCTGTCCAGGCTGGACTATTGCAATGCTCTTTTGGCAGGTCTTCCAGACAGCTCTATCAAACCTTTACAATTAATCCAGAATGCAGCGGCAAGACTAGTTTTTAATGAGCCAAGAAGGACACACGTTCCTCCCCTCTTCATCAGTCTGCATTGGCTACCAGTAGCTGCTCACATTAAATTCAAGGCATTAATGTTTGCCTACAGAACCACCACTGTGTCCAGACAGAGGACTTATGTGCCCTCTAGAAGCTTGCTTTCTGCAAGTGAATGGCACAGTATTGTGCTATCCCAAAGAGGCACAAAATCACTTTCACACACTTTCTCATTAAATGTACCCTCCTGGTGGAATGACCTGCCCAACTCACTCCGAACAGCTGAGTCCTTAGCCATCTTCAAGAATTGGCTAAAAACTCATATTTTCCATCTTTATTTAATCCTCTAACTCTAGCACAGTTTTTTCTAATTCTATTCTTTAAATTATGCTCTTTTAGATTTGTACTCTCTCCATTTACTTACTGCTTGTTTTCTCTAATTAAAAAAAAAAACAAAAACAAAAAAAACACACTACTAACACTATTTTCTCTCTTTACCATTAACAAAGCTAACACTAGCTTGCTTCCCCCCTATCTATTTTCTTTTATTTATTATATACTTTAAAAAATCCTTGCTACATGTACTGTGTTAGGCTATATGAGACATGTCATAGCACTTGCATGTTTTTGGTGCTCTTTTGTTGATTTCGATTGCTTCCACTGTTCTCCTTTGTAAATCGCTTTGGATGAAAGTGTCTGCTAAATGTCTAAAAGTAATGTAATGTAATGTAATGTAATGTATGTAATGTTTGTAACTGCATTCCAGACGTCTACATAATGGCATACACATGTCCTGCTCACTCCAATGGCTCAAGGGACTAGGGCATAGGAATGATCACTTCCATCTGGAATTTCCCCTTGGCCTATTAGGTCAGGTTGTTGCTGGATCCTCTTCTACTCCTTTGTAATGACATCACAGAGCTGCTGGGTGTTAGACACATGGTTCTTCTTCACCTTCTGCTTGACAGGTGCCCCACAGGTGATTAATAGGGTTCAGGTCTGGAGACATACTTGGCCACCCCATCACCTACAGCTTTCTTAGCAAGGCAGTTGTCATCTTGGCGGTGTGTCTGAGGGGTCGTTATAATTTTGGAAAACTGCTGTTCGGCCTTGTTTCTAGAGGGAAGGCATCATGTTCTGCTTCAGAATTTACAGTATATAAGAGAATCCATGTTTTCCTCAATGAACTGCAGCTCCACAGTACCAGCAGCACTAATGCAGACCCAGACCATCATGCTACCAGCACCATGCTTGGCTGTAGGCAAGACACAATTTTCTTGGTACTCCTCACCAGCGCATCGCCACACATGCTGGACACCATCTGAGCCAAACAAAGTTTATCTTAGTCTCATCAGACCACAGGACATGGTTCCAGTAATTCAGGTTGTCTTCAACAAACTGTTTGCAGGCTTTCTTGTGAGCCGGCTTCAGAAGATGCTTCCTTCTGGGACAATGCCCATGCAAACTGGCTTGTTGCAGTGTGCGGTGTATGGTCTGAGCACTGACAAGCTGACCATCTACTCTCTAAAGCAATGCTAGAAGCACTCATGCATCTGTTCTTTGATGCCAGATTCTGCACCTGGCCTGTTTTGAATGAAACCCATCACCAATCTGTCTGTATGACTCTGACCACTGTAGTGTAACTCGGGTTCAGAGTGTTACTGAAGCTCTTATAGCCTTGGCTATCTTTGTGGAAAGCAACAATGCTAACTCTCTAATCCTCAGAAAGTTCTTTGCCATGAGGTGCCTTGTTAAACATCCAGTGGTCAGTATGAGACAATTGTACTTAAAGCACCACAGTTTAACTGCTCTAATACACTATTTTGACAATAATGGCTGTATGTTGAGTTATTTCCAGAGGAAAGTAAATCTACTCTGTTATGCAAGCTGCACATTGACTACTCTAATATATATCCAAGTTTCATTTCTACAGTATTATCCTTTGAGAAGATATACTAAAATGGTTGCTGAAATGTGAGGAGTGTTCTCACATTTGTGACATACTGTAGGTATTTCTTAGCTAATTTAGCAAATTTGGGAAATGTGCCTCATGGATATTCCCCCACCATAAACACAAATCAGTGTGAACTCATACATGGTATATTTTACCTCATCTAGTGTACTTATTCAATATAGGCTTTTTTATATATTAGAGCTCTGCACGAGCCTTAAATACAGGTTCTATTCCGGCCCTGGCCTGACAGCTTATCAAAATTATAGTAGTTCAATTTTGCATGCAATGGCAAAGTGATTATTTTTTGTTTTGTGTTTTTAAGTTAATTTAAAAAAAAATGTTTGAAGCATTTTTTGTTCGATAATCAGAATCAAAATCAGAAAGACCTTTATTGCCAAGTATGCTTTTGCATACAAGGAATTTGTTTTTGTGACATTAGCTTCCAGTACACAGAGGCAACAACAACACAGACAAAACAGATAAAAAATACACAAGTGTAAATATACATAGACAAAAATATATAGAAAAATAAATTAAGAAATAACTGGTATGTACAGTTGTGTTATAGATGATAGAATAGAATAGAAAGAAATGCAGGGATGTATTAGGATGGAGATGGTAATAAATAAATACAGGTCCTTCTCAAAAAATTAGCATATTGTGATAAAGTTCATTATTTTCTGTAATGTACTGATAAACATTAGACTTTCATATATTTTAGATTCATTACACACAACTGAAGTAGTTCAAGCCTTTTTTTGTTTTAATATTGATGATTTTGGCATACAGCTCATGAAAACCCAAAATTCCTATCTCAAAAAATTAGCATATCATGAAAAGGTTCTCTAAACGAGCTATTAACCTAATCATCTGAATCAACTAATTAACTCTAAATACCTGCAAAAGATTCCTGAGGCTTTTAAAAACTCCCAGCCTGGTTCATTACTCAAAACCGCAATCATGGGTAAGACTGCCGACCTGACTGCTGTCCAGAAGGCCATCATTGACACCCTCAAGCAAGAGGGTAAGACACAGAAAGAAATTTCTGAACGAATAGGCTGTTCCCAGAGTGCTGTATCAAGGCACCTCAGTGGGAAGTCTGTGGGAAGAAAAAAATGTGGCAGAAAACGCTGCACAACAAGAGGGGGACCTGCGGAAGCAGTGGACTGAGTCTGGAGTAGAAACATCCAGAGCCACCGTGTACAGGCGTGTGCAGGAAATGGGCTACAGGTGCCGCATTCCCCAGGTCAAGCCACTTTTGAACCAGAAACAGCGGCAGAAGCGCCTGACCTGGGCTACAGAGAAGCAGCACTGGACTGTTGCTCAGTGGTCCAAAGTACTTTTTTCAGATGAAAGCAAATTTTGCATGTCATTCGGAAATCAAGGTGCCAGAGTCTGGAGGAAGACTGGGGAGAGGGAAATCAAGTACCCACAGTCAGTGATGGTCTGGGGTGCCATGTCAGCTGCTGGTGTTGGTCCACTGTGTTTTATCAAGGGCAGGGTCAATGCAGCTAGCTATCAGGAGATTTTGGAGCACTTCATGCTTCATCTGCTGAAAAGCTTTATGGAGATGAAGATTTCATTTTTCAGCACGACCTGGCACCTGCTCACAGTGCCAAAACCACTGGTAAATGGTTTACTGACCATGGTATTACTGTGCTCAATTGGCCTGCCAACTCTCCTGACCTGAACCCCATAGAGAATCTGTGGGATATTGTGAAGAGAAAGTTGAGAGACGCAAGACCCAACACTCTGGATGAACTTAAGGCCGCTATCGAAGCATCCTGGGCCTCCATAACACCTCAGCAGTGCCACAGGCTGATTGCCTCCATGCCACGCCGCATTGAAGCAGTCATTTCTGCAAAAGGATTCCCGACCAAGTATTGAGTGCATAACTGAACATAATTATTTGAAGGTTGACTTTTTTTGTATTAAAAACACTTTTCTTTTATTGGTCGGATGAAATATGCTAATTTTTTGAGATAGGAATTTTGGGTTTTCATGAGCTGTATGCCAAAATCATCAATATTAAAACAAAAAAAAGGCTTGAACTACTTCAGTTGTGTGTAATGAATCTAAAATATATGAAAGTCTAATGTTTATCAGTACATTACAGAAAATAATGAACTTTATCACAATATGCTAATTTTTTGAGAAGGACCTGTATAAGGTTATTGCACATATTTTTATGGCTCAATGGGGTGAACAATGAGCATGCTCATGAGGTGGATTGCCTGGTGGGGAAACTGTTCTTGTGCCTGGTTGTCCTGGCATTTGGGTCACTGTAGCGCTGGCCAGATGGCTAAAGTTCAAAGAGGGAATGGCTTGAAAAAGTGCAGGGGGGTTCATCTCTGCAGTTTTGAGCGTGTTGAGTCAGCCAGCTCTTGAACCTTCTGTCTGTAGGCAAACTCGTCACCTCCCTGGATGAGGCTGATGAGTGTGGTGTCATCTGCGAACTTCAGAAGCTTGACAGAGAAGTCTTTATAGTTGCAATTGTTGGTGTAGAGGGAGAAGAGCAGAGGTGAGAGAACACAACCCTGAAGGGCACCAGTGCTGGTGGTGCAGGTGTGGGTTTTAGTTTTTTTTTTTGTAATGTTTGATCAACTTGCCTTCTCAAATCGTCACGACTTGTCTAAAATAAAATTTATAGATATAAAACAGGTATTTGTTTAAACTTTAAACCTAAATAAATTTAAAACAATTTTTGCTCACCAAAGTCAGAGTCATATATCATTCAGAACAGTAAAGAGTGTACTTTTATTTGTTTGCACTCACATCATCAACAAAACGTTACAAACAGTGCTATAAAATAAAGAAAACATTATTACTTAACGAAACAACGGCAGCTTCGAACTCGGGAAGCAGCAGGAGCGCTGGAAGTGTGGCTACGGGACGCAGCTTCGTTCCCTAGGGGAACTGGGGTTACATACGTAACCTATTATAGTTCCCCAGCGTGAACTGAGCTGTGTCTGAAAACACTTTGGGAATGGAGTACCCATGCTGCCAGACTTGCAAGCCCCTGCCTAGTGTGTCTCCAGCACAGCTAAGGCAAAAGGACGGCAGAGTCTGGAGTGGCCCGCATGTCGAGGCCATAAAACTTTACGAAAGTAAGAAGCGTGGACCAACCCACAGCATTGCAGATGTCAGAGATAGGAACTCCTGACGAAAGGGCCTTGGAGGCTGCCATAATTTGAGTGGAGTGAGACTTGATCCTCAAGGAGTGGGGAGGTCAGAGGACTCATAAGCAAGAGAGATAGCCTCCACTATCCAATGAATAAGGGTCCGCTTAGAGGCAGGAAGCCCTTAGACCAAAGCTAACCAGCAGTCGGTCCATTTTTCTCCACAGGACAGCTCTCTGTGTACACACAGTTAAGCTTCTCCTGGTCTGGATCCCGAAAGGAAGGGGGGCAGAAAGCTTCAAGCACAATGGGTTGTGGAGCAAATGAGGGAATTTTGGGAATGTACCCTGCTCTGGGGTACAGAAAAGTTTTGGCCATACCTGGTGCAAAGTCAAGGTGAGAAGGGGCCACCGAGAGGGCCTGAAGGTCACCCACCATCTTGAGTGAGGTGACAGCTAAGAGGAAGACAGTCTTTAGTGTCAACACTCTAACATACATCTCTTCGAGAGGCTCAAAGGGAAGATTACACATTGCCTCAAGAACCACAGCCGGATCCCACGTGGGGATATAACAGTGTGCTGTCTGCCTTAGCCTCAGTGCACCACGAAGGAAACAAGCTACTAGAGGGTTTTTTCCCACTGGACGTTCCCCAACAGGGGCGTGGTAGGCAGAAAAGGCCTACACGTAAGCCTTCAGGGTGTAGTGGGCAAACCCAGCCATCTGTCGCTCTTGAAGGAACTCCAGCACTGTACCAACTGGGCAGTAGACTGGGTCAAATTGGTGCAACAAGAAGCGAAGACTTTCCACTTCAGGGTGTATTGTTTTTTCATAGAGGGAGCTCTGGATTGAAGGATGGTCTCTACAACCTCAGTTGAGAAACTGGAAGCTACAATCTGTGCCCTCTCAGGGGCCACACCCACAATTTCCACATTTCAGGACGAGGGTGAAAGATTGCACCCTTTGCCTGAGAGAGAAGGTCTTTCCTGATGGGAATTTCCCATGGAGAGCTGTCGAGAAGAGCGTCCAAGGTCCGAGGTCCGAGAACCATGCTCGGGCCGGCCAGAACGGAGCTACTAGTATCAGACGAACCCTGTCTCAGCGCACTCTTTCCAGAACTCCCAGGAACAGAGGGATCGGGAGAAAGGCGTACAGACGAAGCCTTGGCCACGTCTCTACCATAGCATCCAGCCCCAGGGGAGCTGGACGACTCAGAGAGAACTAAAGGGGACTTTGCGTCGTCTCCTGCATCGCAAAAAGATCCACTTGGGCTCGATCAAACTTGGTCCAGATGAGCTCCACCACCTCGGGGTGGAGTCTCCATTCCCTGGGCCTCAGCACCTGTCTCGACAGGATATCTGCTCCCACATTGAAGAGCACATGGCAATCTCTTAGGTCTGGGAGAAAGTGCTTCAGTGCTTGAAACACGGCCAGCATCTCCAGGCAGTTGATGTGCCATGTGAGATGGTGACCATTCCACAGACCGCGGGCTGAGCGGCCATTCGTGACCGCTCCCCAAATGGTGAGGAAAGAATCCCTTTCCACGGTGGAAAGAATCCCATTGAACCGGAGTGGAGAAGCCCCAAACTAAATTCTGTAACCTTTTTATACAGTACACAGGACCCACTTTGAAACATTTGGCAGAAGCTTCCATACTGCCAGAAAGTCAACTAAGGGAATCAGTCTCTCGAGACTGACCTCCAGTGTCAATGGAGTGGAGTACTGCAGTCCCACCAGAGGAAGAGGTGAGAGCTGCAGGGAACCACCGCTGGGAGCCGCCATGCTCTGAAGCACCGGCAGAGGTAATGGATCAGCTACCCGAGGGCACTGAGGAGAGATGGGCACCATGAGATGAGGTGATGACCGCTCTACCCCAGAGGGGGGCACCCTTGGAAACCCTGAATTATCAGGGCTTCTTAGCCGAGACCTTCTTCGCCTTAAGGACGGCCCTCAGGTCCATCTTGGGCTTAGAAGACCCCGACTTAGTGTGGTGACTCCCACATCCCCCTTGCTTGCAGGGAGCACAAGAGGCCACACTTTGTTTCTGTGTGTCCCTGTGTGAGGGGGTTGGAACGCCACTGCCTGCTTGCAAGCCTCCTGGAACCTGTCGATGACAGAGTTGACAGATTGGCCGAACAGGCCAGAAGGATCAAGCGGGGCGTCCAACAGGAAGACCCTGTTGCGGTCTCTCATATATGACAGGGTCAACCAAAGATGTCTCTCCATGGCCACCATAGCTGCCATGGACAGCCCAATAGACTTGGTGGTCTCTTTGGTGCCGCAGAGAGCCAGGTCAGTGACACAACGATTCTCATCAATATCGTCAGCCCTGACCTGATCTCCCTCGTCGCAACTCTTTCAGCAGGTCTGCTTGTTATGCCTGCAACACTGCCATGGTGTGCAGACAAGCACCAGCCTGACCTGCTGCCACATAACCTTCACTTGTTTAGTGCAGTAAAATTGCGATTTATTGCAGCAAGCAGAAATGATAGTGTCTTTCTCTAATGTTAAGAACGAGGTGAAGAGGTGCTTTCTCTAACACCACAAAAACAGTTAACCTATCAAAATAAACCACTTAACATATTTATATAAAGGTGTGCCAATGCAAATTTCCCACCAGTCGTGTGTAAACTAATAATGCAGTATAATGCTCGTTACATCTCCTTACATTTACGGTTAAACCCGTAAAGTGAAAGTGAAAGCCATCTCACTTCAAACTCGTTTTCTCAAAATTCCATTCCTGAAAATCATAGCTATCAGACAACTTCAGATAGCTATAACTTTTGTTACGATCAAGCTATGGACAAAATAAAAACGTTTTAGAAAAGGACCCAGCTTTCATATGGCATGAAAAACCAAAAAAGGTAACATTTCACCATGTGTTGGGTTTTCCCAGATCGCATCACATAGATATGAAGTGTTCCGATGCAAAACCCCTTAAAAGCCATCTCGGTCAAAAATGAGATAATGATACTGAGTGAATGTTCTAAACACCTATTATACATCCATCACATACTTTCACTTCAAACTCACCAAGCCCAGTCAAAAGCACCAGTACTTACATAGAAACCTATACAATGGAACCTGATAAAAACACATTTTAAAAACTCTTCATATATATAGTGTGACAAGTCTCCTGAGCTCTCGTCAGCGTCGCCCTGGAAACAAACACGGATCACCTGCGAGCACTCAGCGCGGACCGAGTGTCACAGCTGCAGCCCATCAACACTCCCTATAAAGCTCGGCATCTCGGGACGCCAGTTTGAGAATCGATCTCCAGGCAGACAGACGCTAACCACTCTTTCTCTCTCTCATCCAGACAGCAGCCTGTGATGGACTGGCCACGCCCCCTCACAGACGTCATCACCCACGACATCGCCTATGGGAAGAGGAAGCACAGAGCACCAGCGCACCTGGTGATTCTTTACCCCGCCACTCTGTTGGAGAATGCGGGCATAGCATGAAGAATCACCAACTCATCGTCATTGAGAACACAGACATTATTTCTCTTTATCCCCCACACAGTCAATGAGGATAGGAAAAGAGACGGCGTTCCTCCCCCACCATGGAGGACCTGCTCAAGTGCTTGACAGAAGTGAGTGTGCGACAGCAACAAATTGTCAAGCATATGGCTAGTCGTCAGGGAATAGTAGAAGAGGAGCTCGCCGCCCTCCGCCTCGCCGCCGCCCAACACGTTCCACTACCTGACCCCCGCGTCAGAGCAACCCAGATGCTACCCAAATTAACCAGTCATGACAACATCAAACTATATCTTCAGATGTTCGAGATGATGGCCGCTCTGGAGAGCTGGGATCGAAGCGAATGGGTGCGAGTGCTTGGACCCCTGCTGACCGGAGAAGCTCAACGGGCTTATTTTTCTTTACCCACTGAGTCTGCTGATAATTATGAACTAAAAAAAGAAATTCTCGGACGCCTCGGTCTGTCTTCCATCTGTGCGGCCCAGTTATTCCATGAGTGGGAATACAAGCCTCGTACCTAGTCAGGTAGCGGAGCGGGTCACGGTTGACTGGCTACTCCGAGCTCTCTCACCGTCCACCAGGCGGGCGGTGGGAATGACTAACCCGACCACCATCGCCGAGCTCGTCGAGTCCATCGAGCTGGCGGAAGCAGGGAGCGAGTGCCGTCTTTCCCTCGGAGGGTGGTCCAGGAGCGACGCACACCAGAGGGTACCCCGCGAGCAGCACACAGGCCTGCGGCTCCTGGCCCAGTTGATGAGCCGATGCCCACAGAAGACCCAGTACCGCCTGCACGCACATGGTTGGCTGGCTGCATCGTCCATCAAGAGCCTCCCCGCGGAGCCCGGCGAGCGGAGATCAAGGTCAATGGACGGGCAGCTCTGGCCCTTCTGGATTCTGGAAGTTCAGGGAGTCTCGTCCAAGCCGCCATATTGCCGCCTCAAAAGAACTCCAAATCCCAGGTGCCTATTACATGTGTGCATTACGATACTCGACATGTCCCAGCCCGCCGAGTGACGATCTCCGCTGCACCTGGGGCTTGGCCAGTTGAGGTCGGCATTGTGAGGGAGCTGCCCATCCCGGTGCTCCTCGGGAGAGACTGGCTGGGTTTTGAACAGCTGCTCCGCGCCACCACCCAGCCAGCCAGCCAGGCCAGGAGCTGCCGCGAGCGCTGGGCTGGAAGAAAATCACGCCGCTCCACTCAGCGGGAGAGATGGTGAGTCCCCCTCCCAAAACACTAACGTTTTCTTTGATGTCTTCCAACAGGTTGCGGGAAGGGGCTCGTTCGCTAAAGCACAGCTAGAGGATGATAGACTGAAGCATTGCTGGTCTCAGGTCCGAACGGTCGATGGCCAGGAGCAACAACCAGCACCCCATCCTTTCCCGCACTTCATCGTAAAGAACGACCTGTTGTACTGTGTCGCCCAACGGAGGGGGGAGGTAAAGGAACTTCTCGTGATGCCAAAAGGGAAAGTGGAGATGGTCATGGAGCTCGCTCACACCCATCTGATGGCTGGTCACCTGGGAGCTGCGAACACCATCCAGCGCGTCCGGGACCGTTTTCACTGGCCAGGATTGGACGGAGATGTGAAGCAGTTTTGTCAAGCCTGCCCAACCTGGCAAAGGACCGCACCACGAGCCCCTCCCCCCAGCCCACTCATCCCACTTCCCATTATCGGGGGAACCTTCGAGCGAATCGGAATGGATCTGGTGGGGCCGTTGCCTAACTCTGCCCGGGGACATGAGCACATCTTGGTGATCGTCGATTACAAACAGATCCGGACCACTGTCTACCATCCTCAGACTGACGGGCTCGTCGAACGCTTTAATCAAACCCTGAAGCAGATGCTCAAGCGTGTGGCGGCTGAAGACAGAAGAGACTGGGACCTAATGCTTCCATATGTGCTGTTTGGAGTTTGGGAAGTTCCCCAAGCCTCTACAGGCTTCACCCGGTTTGAGTTGCTCTTCGACCGCCAACCAAGGGGGCTACTGGACATGGCCCACAAAGCCTGGGAGCAGCAGCAGCCGCCGGCATCTCTCCGCTCCACCATCGAACGTGAGGAAAATGCGCGAGTGGATCTAGAGGGTCATGCCATTAGTCCGAGAACACCTGACAAAGGCACAGCAGTCCCAGCAGCGGGTCTACAATCGGGCGCCCAGCCACGGGAGTTCCAGCCAGGAGACATGGTGTTGGTCCCCACCTCGGCTTGCAAGTTTCTCGCTACCTGGTAAGGCCCTTTCACAGTCACTGAACGAGTGGGTCCCGTAACTTACCGGCTGCGCCAGCCTGGTCGGCGGTGTGAAGAACAGTTTCTATCACATCAACCTGTTGAAAAAGTGGGTGGGGACCCATGAACAGCTCACCGCTCTAGCCTCCATTGACCCCGTGGTTGTCGACACAGGAGACCATCTGTCAGCCGCCCAGAAGACGGAGCTGAACCATCTGGTCAGTCAGTTCTCTGATGTGTTCTCAGCGTGTCCCGGGCAGACCAACATCATCCAGCACGACATTCGAACACCACCCGGAGTCATCCTGAGGCAGCGGCCCTATCGGGTCCCAGAGGCTCGGAGACAAGCCATTGAGATGAGATCAGTGAAATGTTAGGAGTAGTGAAAAGTTAGGGGTAATCGAACCATCTCGCAGCGCTTGGTCCAGCCCAGTCGTCATGGTACCAAAGCCAGATGGCACCCTCCGTTTTTGTAATGACTTCCGCCGACTTAACGAGGTCTCAAAGTTCGATGGATACCCGATGCCCCGTGTCGACAAGCTGCTAGAACGTCTGGGGAGGGCCCGGTACATCACGACACTCGACCTTACAAAAGGATACTGGCAAGTCCCCCTTACTGAATCTGCCAAGGAAAAGAGAGCGTTCTCTACACCAAGTGGGCACTGGCAATACCGGACCCTCCCCTTCGGCCTCCACGGGGCACCGGCTACGTTCCAGCGGATGATGGATATCCTCCTGCGTCCCCATCAGACCTATGCCGCCAATTACCTCGACGACATAGTAATACACTTTGAGACCTGGCAGGACCATCTGGAGTGGCTACGGAGGGTGCTCCTAGAACTCCGGCGGGCTGGACTGACCTCCAACCCCTGAAAATGCCATCTCGCCCTCGCCAAAGCTCAGTACCTGGGGTTCCAGGTGGGTAGAGGTCTGATCCAACCACAGCAAAAGAAGGTCGATGCCATCCTGACAGCGCCCCGCCCAGAGACCAAGATCCAGGTACAAGCCTTTCTGGGGTTGGCGGGCTACTACCGCCGTTTTATCCCTAACTTCTCCACCTTAGCATCTCCCCTGGCAGACCTGACCAGGAAGGGGCAGCCGGAGAAGGTGAAGTTGAACGACGTGCTGGACAAGACCTTCCAGGACATTAAAACCGTTCTGACCTCCGAGCCGATCCTGAGTTTGTGGTCAGCTTACGCAAGTCTCCCAAGCTCTCATCAGCGTTGCCCTGGAAACAAACACGGATCACCTGCAAGTACTCAGCGCGAACCGGGTCATCACAGCTGCAGCCCATCAACACTCCCTATAAAGCTCGGCATCTCGGAACGCCAGTTTGAGAATCGATCTCCAGGCAGACAGGCGCTAACTGCTCTTTCTCTCTCTCATCCGGACAGCAGCCTGTGACGGACCCCTTACAGACGTCGTCACCCACGAGACTGCTCACGGGAAGAGGAAGCACAGAGCACCAGCGCACCTTTATCAGTATTTTTTCCCCTTTCTGTTCAATAAATCCACCCTCCGGGGGTTTTTCACCACAAACCCTGTTGTGTGATTCTTCACCCTGCCACAATATATAAACACATATACATATATATATATATATATGTGTGTGTGTGTGTGTGTGTGTGTGTGATGAGATCAGAGAAGACCCAACATGGTGAAATTCTACCGTTTTTATACCATATGAAAGCTTGGTTCAATCTTTTTCAAAACAGTTTTTGTTTATAGCTTGAACATAACAAAAGTAATGTCTATCTGAAGTTGTCTGATGGCTATGATTTTCAGGAATGAAATTTTGAGAAAAACAGGTTTAATTTGAGATGTGCTTTACTTTCACTTCACGGGTTTAAGGAGAGCTGTCAGGAGTGATATACTGCATTATTACACAAACAGACTAACATATGTTTTCAGTTGTTTATCATGAGTATAGTCTCAGAACTTTTGATCCCCCCTTGTATGTTTAAATAGCATGAAAAATGTAGAAACAGGAGCACAGCACAACTGTTCACGCACTGTTTATATAACAGACTGTAGTCCAGAGATGGTCCATTTTAACACAGTTTAGAGCAACAGCATAAGGATTGAGAAGATTAAGATGATAAAATTGTTTAAGTGAGCAGCTTCTTCTGACTGCGTTGATCTCTTGTGCTCCGCCATCTCACCGTATCACTAAATAAATAAATAAATACAACTTTGCATGCTGCAGTTTACACAGCACTGGTGGGAAATGTGCATTGATACACCTTTATTAAATATATTACGTGGTTTATTTTGATAGGTTAACTGTTTTTGTAGTGGTAAGAGACCGCGGCACATTCTTAACATAAGAGAAAGTCACACTGTCATTTTAAAATTACATTTCTGCTTGCTTTTTTTTATTTTTCTGCACTAAACAAGTGAATTTTGGCAAGATATTTTCAGAGATGATAGATAAGATGTTATAGAATAATAATTTCATGAAAACCTAATTTTGACCAAAAATTGACAGATTTCCTGAAATCCTGAAAATCATTGAGGATTCCATGACTAACCATGGGGCGGTAGCGCCCATGACAACGAGCATTTTTTGTCATAGTTTTCATTAGTGAAATTATCACTAGTCTCCATTTTGTAAAAAGACCCTCCCCCGCCTCACGTCTCTTGCAAGGGGACATAATATTGGACGTTTGGTGCATCCTTTTGGGAAAGTATGCTAACTTGAAATATTTTATATTCACAATATTTTTCAAATTTTACATCGTCATAAAAAATTATTGCGATATTATCACTAATATTCAATATATCACCCAGCCCTACTATCAATGACACGAAACAATAAACAGACAGAACTCAGGGTTTAAATACACAATGGCGAATGAGGAATCTGAATGAACAACAGGTGAACTTAATTAGGGACTATCAGTCACATACTAGGAATCTGATGTTGTGTTTTAAATTTCATACTATCATACTACTCTTAATATTTCTGCTGTATCCAGTATGTATTGTGTACTGTACATAAAATGCAAAGACACTAAATAATGCAAAAATCCTTAGGATATATTAAGATCATGTTCCATGAAGATATTTTGTAAATTTACTACTGAAAATATATTAAAACTTAATTTTTGATTAGTATTTTATACATTGCTAAAAACTTAATTTGGACATCTTTAACCCTTTAACTGCCATTAGCTGTTCAAGAAGGCTGTTAATGGCAGTTAAAGGGTTAAAGGTGATTTTTTTTGTTCCCTCACATTCCAGATAGTTGTATCTTAAATATCCAAATATTGGACCTGAAGCAATTGCTTTCAAAACAATCAACCCACATTTTTCCAAACTAAATACTTGAACTGTGAAAATCAAATGGCTCACTAATAATAAAGCACTATTGTATTGTTACCGGTGGGTGTAGGCAGTGCTGCATTATGCCTTTGTGGGGCACTGGGCAAACACAGCTCTAGAGCACCCCCTCAGCTCACGAAAATTTTACGTTTTCTGAAGATTCCAAAGCAAAATCACCAAGCAATGTTGCATTTTTTATAGTACTATATTATTTATCACAATATAGCTATTTTTATTTTATCTCTGTTATCAAAAAACACAGATGAAAATAAGCAGTAGCTTAATAAAGCGCTTTGAGCATTTCTGTCTTTACTTTTAATGTTTAATTAACACTGAGACAGATCTACATTAAGACCTACTGTAATGCATGGATATATAATGTTACACATCTGATTTTGCCCCAACCATTAACTAAATGTTCATGTAAGACATAACAGATTATGTTTGTGTGAATCTCACCAAGACATTGTAGTATCTGGACCAATCAGACACACATTTATTTGTTATATTTAACAATCTTCTCTTAAACCAGCAAGCCCGCGTTCTGGTTTGTAAACCCCCCACCGCAACTAACACACAGTCGCCATAGCAACCTCTGATAACGTCAGTTTACGACCCAGAACTATGCAGGAGACTCTGCAACTATGCAGGCAGACTGCAAGTTTTACTTACTTCTTCCCATAGGAAGAAGAACATTCTGCACACAGAAATGAACTCTTCCCTAATTATTCACAGACAAACCTTTCTGTGAATGAACACACATAGCCCATATATCACTATGTACATTATGACTGTTCAGGTATTTTGTCTTTTTGTTTTATAACTGTTTTATGCATGTTTAGGGTAGATGACTATGTAATATAATCGTGTCTGGTCTCGTTGAACTCTTATTTTAATTATCTGAAAGATGCTGTGTATTAGACATCGCTACCGGTGCAACATATTAGCGTTTTAAGAATCTTTAGTATTTTTGGCCTGAACCCCTATTGATTTACATATGCAAACTGCAAGCCAGACTTCTCATTGGTCAAACCCATTTGGGAAGGTGTGACTTTCTCCAGACTTTAAAGAGCTCACCACACAGTTCCACCCTCTCTTCTGCAAAACCTCCGAACGGCTACAACACAAAAGCCCCCTCCAGCCTTAGGCCTGGTGGGGGGAGAGCCAACACATGGAGGTGTCTGCATTTCCCAAGCCTGGGGAAAATGGTTCTTTGACCACAAAGAGACAAACCTGCAACACTGGAGCGTGGTTTCACTCAGCCCTGGAGCTCATCATCATGGAAATGTCCTTGACCAGACATTCCTTGCTCAACAGCTTCATCTCTGGATTGTGGCATCCACTGCATCCCACAATGCCAGCAAACCCCATTTCACACAAAGCCATGTGCTCACCCAGGAGGGAGGACTCTCCTGAGCACAACGAACTCAGGGACAACCTCGGAGTTTCAAGGAAGTTCAACTTAGGCCATCGAATGGAACCATACAGAATTTCTACAGAGGCTTCACGAGACATAGGTCCCACAGCCAGGTCAAATGCAAGTATAATAGTTAGTACTAGACATTTGGTCTGAGCTAAGCTATCGTATACTGTGCTTTGAACTAGAAACTGATGGTTTTTAGAGATGGTTAACTGACTCTTTCCTCTCCCTCTTTCCTTATCTCTCCATCCTTTTAGCCTTCCCATGTATGCCTGATGCGTGTGTGTGTGTGTGTGTGTGTGTGTGTATGTATATGTGTTGTTTAGATTAGTTATGTGTTAGTCTGTAGTTAATAAAGTTCTCGTGCACAAGTTACATGAGTTTCTGATTCTGCATTGCAAAATGTCACTTTACGATTTCTGATCAAAGCTACATGCTCTAAAGCATTAGTATTTAACAAAGTTATTTTCTGTGACCAAGAAAATATTTTTTCTGTGAATACATATGAATTTACCCTGAATGTTCGCTGGACGAACAGGTCAATTGATATGAAATGCGAATTCAGCTTTATCAAGATAATTCTTTCGAATTGTCCAAATATTATAATTAACTATAACGAGTTATGATTCATTATTAATATTTCCCTTTGAGCTAATTCACTACAACATACTTTGCAATAATGTACTTTATTGGGAGATTGCATGCACTCTGAGAGGTGCGTCTTATGCACACACTTTGCCAGTGTCAATCAATGAGATCATTTTGTTTCATCAGCATGAGTTTGAGAATCATGTTTCACTGGTTTGGACTCGTGTCATTGAGAATTCAATATGAATATTTACAAAGCTGGTATGCTGCACTTTGTGTAGTGTAGAGTGTCAGTCACGTTACAGGTACGGTATTGCATACTCTTTTATAATGCACTACAGTAATGATGTATAAATAAATGCAAGCTGGCTTCTATTTACACTTAGCCTATTGGTAAAAAATACTGCTATTCTAGTGTAAACTGAATTTGTCATTATATGCAAATAGTGTAATTAGAATATATCACTTTTTACACTTTCTACACCTATGTAAACAGAAAGGTTACATTTATTTGTAAAGTTGCAGCTTCAACAGCTGTGCTGAATTAACCCTTTAACTGCCATTAGCTGTTCAAGAAGGCCGTTAATGGCAGTTAAAGGGTTAATGTTCACTGTTTTTCATGTGACAATGCTGTAGCATACTACTGTACAATGTTATTTGTATACTGTTTCACATGCTTCTTAAAAAATAATAGGCAATATGTACTGTGTACTGGGCAGTAAATAGTAAGTTAGTGTGCCATTCTGAATACAGCATGTGTCAACATACAGTTCAGTTCACAATTTTTGTATAAACATGTATGAAATGATTATAAAGTGCTATTTAAAGTGATTTTGAGCATGATAAATGTATAGTTGACTTGTTACATTCAATCATTTATAAGGATGAACTTTAATCTCTCTCTGTTTTAGTCGGAAGAGATCAGAACCAGAGTCCAGCTGTGTGTCTATGAAGAGTCACACATCTGTGGTTAAGCCAAGACGTTTCAAGACTACAGATACACAACCTGGTCTCAGGTATTCAGATATGATCTGAACATATGATACAGAAAGACATTGTGTTTATTAACTTTTTTTTATTTTACAGCAATGAGGTCCTCAACACATTTAGATCAAATCTGATGAAGAAGTTTGAGTGTCTGTATGAGGGAACAGCGATGCAGGGAAACCCAACACTCCTGAATGAGATCTACACAGAGCTCTACATCACAGAGAGTGAGAGTGGAGAGATCAGTAATGAGCATGAGGTGAGACAGATTGAGAGACAATCCAGGAGAACAGCAGCAGAGGACACAGCCATCAAATGCAATGACATCTTTAGACCTTTACCTGGACAAGACAAAGCCATCAGAACTGTGCTGACAAAGGGAGTAGCTGGCATTGGAAAAACAGTCTCTGTGCAGAAGTTCATCCTGGACTGGGCTGATGGGAAAGAAAATCAGGATGTCCAGCTCATACTTCCACTTCCTTTCAGAGAAATCAACTTCATGAAGGACAAAGCACTCAGCCTTTCAGAGCTTCTTTATGTCTTTTTCCCTGAAACTAAAAAAATGGAAATATCCAACGATGAATATAAAGTGCTGTTCATCTTTGATGGTCTGGATGAGTGTCATCTTCCCTTATATTTTCAAAGAAATGAAATTATACAGGATGTAAACAAAGAGACATCAATAGACATGCTGCTGATGAACCTCATTGTGGGGAATCTGCTTCCCTCTGCTCTCATCTGGATCACCTCCAGACCAGCAGCAGCTGATCGCATCCCCTCTGAGTGTGTCCATCGAGTGACAGAGGTACGAGGATTCAATGAGCCACAGAAGGAGGAATACTTCAGGAAGAGAATCAGTGATCAGAGTCTGGCCAATAGGATCATCTCACACCTGAAGTCATCAAGGAGCCTCTTCATCATGTGCCACATCCCAGTGTTCTGCTGGATCTCAGCCACTGTTCTAGAGAAGATGTTTAGTCGAGCAGAGAGTGGAGATATTCCCAAGACTCTTACTCAAATGTACACACACTTCCTGATCCTTCAGACCAACATCAAACATGAGAAGGACTATGAGAAAAAAGTGACAGATGAAGACATGATCCTCAAACTGGGGAAACTGGCTTTTCAGCAGCTGGTGAAAGGAAACCTGATCTTCTATGAGGAAGACCTGAGAGAGTGTGGCATTGATGTGACAGAAGCATCAGTGTACTCAGGATTGTGCACTCAGATCTTCAGAGAGGAGTTTAGCTTGTGTCAGGGGAAAGTCTTCAGCTTTGTTCATCTGAGTATTCAGGAACATCTAGCAGCTCTATATGAGCATCTCTCCTTTATAATCCAGAACAAAGAAAGTTTTTTTTCTGTCCCAAACTGGACTTGGTTAATATCTAAGCTGCATCAGAGAGCTGTGGATGAGGCTTTACAGAGTAAGAATGGACGTCTGGACCTTTTCCTGCGTTTTCTTCTGGGTCTCTCACTGGAGTCCAATCAGACTCTCTTACAAAAACTACTGAAACAGACAGGAAGCTGCTCTTACAACAGAAAACAGAAAACAGTTGAGTACATCAAACAGAAGATCAGAGAGAATCGCTCTCCAGAGAAATCCATCAATCTGTTCCACTGTCTGAATGAACTGGGTGATGATTCACTGATGAAGGAGATCCAAGAATATCTGAAATCTGGAGAAATAAGAAAAAACAAACTCTCATCTTCACAGTGGTCAGCTCTGGTTTATGTGTTGCTTACATCAAAGCAGAAGATGGATGTGTTTGATCTGAAACAGTTTATTGGATCGCAACATTCAGCAGATGAAGTTCTTCAGAATCTGTTACCTGTGGTTAAAGAATCCAGATCAGTTCGGTAAGTAACCTACTTGTAGGGAGAAGCTTTCAGTGTAAGCATAACTAACAGCTGAACATTGTAAGGATCCACTCACTGGCCCAAAATGCGGTGTCCAGCGGCCTGGGTGAAGGCGTTCTGCGTGTATGTCTTTTCTGATGCTTCTGTAAAAAATCACTTGATTTATTAAAACTTTGATATTTAATTTAATTCTGACTCCTTTCTCGTTTGAATCTGACTCCAATTTCAAGTGTTTAAACGCGAATTGCGGTAATAGTGTTAAAAGCTGATTGTGTTATTAGTTGTGCTATAATTTAGATATTTGATTCTTTCCGACTTACCATACTTTCAATTATCCATTCATTGGGGACCTAATGTCTCATTTATGTCTAACGTTGGCCTGCGCAGAGCATATGGGCACAAAATCGCCAGCCTGATCCTAGTCAGAGGTTGTAGGTGACTACTAACTTTTGCCAACCGCCTACTGCTTGCTTTATTACGAAAGTGGTTTACATAGTCTCTCCCCCTTACAACGTGCTAACATCAGCGATGGGCAAATCAGGGGGTCTCAGAAGAAGTGCCTACTGCTCCTTTATTTTCGAGCCTCCTGCCTGCTCTCCAGACAGTGTTGTTCACCCAGCAGTTCACAGCAGTGCAAAAACAGATGGAGGCTATCGAACGTGTCTTGCCCCGGCACCAGGTCTCCGGGCCCCTGGATGCCCAGCCTCCATCTGCTTGCCGACGGCGCCCCCCTGGGGCTTCATCACCAGCTCCGCCCCTGCTGCTTCAACCGAGGCAGCCCCTCCACTGCAGCATCGAGCTGGCCACAGGAGAGCGGTGCCGCCCACTGCTCAGGTGTCTCGTGGTCGAGTTCATTTGTCTTGACATGCTTACTAGTCAGCATTTGTTCCACCATGAGCTGCAAAGCTTCCTGACTTGGGTAACCCAGGGTTGGCAGAGATTGCTCTTGGGGGCTGTCAAGATTGTCCCACCCCCGGGGAAGGGCAGAAGGTTTTAGCATCCTCACTGCCACTATCCTCCGAGTTAGTGGTACCCACTAAATATGCACATAGAGAGCAATTTCCCCATCCCTGGGCTCCTTGCCTAAGCCTATTCCTGAGCGACGTGCTGCCTCCTCGGACTCGGAGCCTGGGTTCGCCAACACGGGAACCTTGGTAAGAAGGCAAATGCTAAACTTCAGAATATTCTTCCTACTGACTTGAGTCCCCCCGCCTCAGGCTCCCCCACCGTGGCACTTCGATCCCACTTGCACGCTGGTGGGTGGCTGGTTAAGACAAGTGGAATTCTCACTTCATTGTGTTCCGAAGACGGTGGGTCACGATTGGTCCTGGTAATCCAGTTGACCCGTTGAGTTTGTACACTCATGTCTCAATTTTTCCTTGACTCGGACCACCTCTTTGGTTTGCCTCGAGGGTCAGGCATATCATCACTACACTCCCCTTTTGGTCTGTCCCTGTCTCCCCGTGTGTTTACTAAACTCGTGGGGGTGCCCTGACCCCTCTAGGGCAGAAGGACTTCAGCATTCTCAACTTCTCTGCAACTGGCTGACAATAGCTCACTCACGAGTCTTGTTGTGCATGTACTGGGACCCGGTGATTCAGCACCACCCTGCCTTCAGGGTCTCGGATCAACCGAGAGTAGACTAGCTCCCCCTTGTGCAGAGGTCTCCTCTCTTGGTATGGAGATTGATTCGCTTAACACGGCAGGTGCCTCCCTAAACAAGTGTGCATCTGGTGCTGAGTTGCCTGATACTATTCAGTGGTCCCTCTTAACCCTCTGGGGTCTGAGGTGATTTTGGGCCCTTTGAGGTGTGTTGACATGCCTGGACATTTGTGCTTATTTCAGCTGCTTATAACATACTAATTGCCCATATGTATTTTTTTTGTATTCACCACAAACTGTGCTACAATAATATGTGAGAAAGATGGATGTACATGTTTGCATTTTGTAGAAAAAAAATATTATGCGCGGTTAGCACATTTTAGGAAAAAACTTTTAGCAAAAGTATGGCCTTAAAACACATACTGAATAGTTCTGACGAAATCATTTGAGTAATCAGTCGTGTAGGCTAGAATATTTACTTCACAATGATGTGAGAATCATTCTGACCACTTCATCACAAACAATGATATAATGATTTGAATTTTGAAAGTAAGTTTTTGGCCAGCATTGCCATATTCATGGGAGTGATAATAGCTCTGAATATTCATGTAATTCACACAAGGAGAGACAAAAGACACTCCCACAATGGCTAATGTTTCCCCATCAAAGCTAATGTTCGCCTATCAAGTTGGAGTGCTGTGAAGCAGAGTCCTGCACGCGGGCGGGTGAACCGCAAAAATGGACGTAACGGGTGGAATAATATTGACGTGTCGGGTGCGGTGCGGGTGCGGGTCGGACTGGAGACAGGCACGGGCGGGTTGCGGGTACAATTATAACCAAGACTATTTCAACTTAATCCGGTACACGCTGATAGGCAGCTCCTTTCAAATGGTCCCGTGCTTGTGTTCGCGCTCTGTCTGAAGACCGGGCTTCTACAGCGGGATTTGCAAACACCGAGCACTGTAGCCAATCGACAGCTGTATTGACATTGATTGACAGCTGTAGGTCTAGTGATTATATTAAAGGGAGTGCTCTTTGCTCGCGTTCTGTATTTAATCTATAGATTAGGCTACTATGTTTTTATGCAGAATAAAGTTGACTGTTTTATATATATATATATATATATATATATATATATATATATAAAATTTATGACGGAAAAGTTCATATTTGGCTATATTTCTAATCTAATCCCTTTAGTTTAAAATAGATTGTTCACATGTAAGCACGTAGCCTATATTGTTGTTGGATGTTGCGCGCGCGCTCTCTCTCTCTCTCTCGACTCCGCTGCCAGTTCTACATATTTTTATGCAGCCTAGTAAAGTTGATTGTTTTTTTTGTGTTTTTTTGTTTTTTTTTATTTATGAAGGAAAAGCTCATATTTGGCTTCTTAAGCCATTTAGACCTGTTTACAATAGATCGTTCACATGTATGCAATAGTTTTATATTGTTTACACGTTGGATGTTGCTTTCTCTCTCTCTTGTTGGGTTGCGTGTGTTCATTTTAAACGCATAAACGCATCAACTCAGAATGACTTGTGCTTGTTACATTAAAAAATAAAGGTGTTTTGTCTGCCTCATGTCACTCGGAGATTTAATGCGGGTGCGGTTCGGGTCGCGGTTTTAAGGTCAAACGGGTCAGGTCGGGTTCGGATTTAAGTTAGTGTTGCTGACGGATAACGGGTCGGGTATTCTGTTAACTACTGCGGGTGCGGGGCGGGTGCGGGTTTATCAAACAGGACCCGTGCAGGACTCTGCTGTGAAGAAAGAATGTGAGAATGCTCAAAGATTTTCATCTATTTCATTGTAATTCCTCTATGTGGAAAAGGGTTGTGCCTTGCTTGCAGTGCTACAAATGTGAAGTTATATTAACACTTTTCACTAGCAAATCTGCTAAAAAAGGGTGATCATACAGATAACAATTAGAGAACCTATATTATTATCACTGTTTATGTAATGCCAAACAAGTACACATATTGTTTGAATTATGACCATGTAAACATAATTACATCAGTAAAATATTAGATTTTAGAAATATTAGATTACAGTGCACTTACAAATGCTGATAACAAAATAAAAGAAACTATATTATTATTACTACTATCAATCACTAATAGCCATGTATAACAAAAACAACAGATTTTGTAACGTCAAACAAGTATATATATACTTCAATTTTATGGCGATGTAAACACAATTACATCAGTGAATTATTATATCTGTGCATTTACTCGATCGCAAAAACTGAACTACCCCTGGTACTGCCGTACAAATAATGCTAATAAAACTACCTCAGACTCAAGTGAAACAGTCATATGTGATGCAGGTATGCGATCGCTAAAAACAGTACAGTCCTATTACTTTTATATCGTATTTTGTTTTATATTAGAGCCTGAAGACTTCATTGCGTCGTAAGAATTTAGATACAATGAATTGTATTGTATGAATTGTACCTATCCTTTTCACTCAATTTCAAACCTTTTAGCCAGGAGTTATAGTTTTGGAAAAACACAGTTTTGTGTTCAAGTTTATGTGAGAATATCACGTTAACTAATGCAAATAAGAAACATTACTTGCTCATCATAACGATCGCCTCACATGGATCAGCCGGGCGTCGCATTCTGTTCTTCATCTGAGGTGAATTCAGTGTTTAGTCCTCTCAGTGTGTCTTCTTCCATAAGCGAACAGTAGCTGAGATGAACTCGATGAATTCTCAAGGTTGGTTTGCAGTGATGTGGGCGTTAACATTCCCGCGTGGCGCACATGGCTAATTATCATATCAAAAGCGAAACTAAAGAGAGGGCGTGACGCATTAACTTATAATTAGATCTGAGTGCAAAACTCAACATGTTGTTGGTTTCATACGGATTACTTTGTAACAGAACATTTGTTTTTGACAAGACTTGCTTTATTTAAAAGTAGAGATATTAAGCTTTCCATCCATGTATATTAACTGTCTGTGTGCTGAGTTTCCACCGAGTTAAAGATAAATTTATTGAGGCGGTTCTAATCGCAGTGCGCGGAGACGCTGAAGACAGAAAAAACACCCCGTCTGTTTTCTTTATTTAAAAAAAGAACAAAGTTCAGTTGTTATTGTGAGTGTACACCAAAAAAAGTATACACTTAACCATTTCAAATGGTGTATAACTCTTATTTGTGTGACTAGTATGGACAGAGTATTTTTAGTGTCTTTCGCACTGATCTTAAAAAAAGTGAGCGACCCCAGAGGGTTAAACTTCAGAGGCTCCTGGGGCATATGTTAGCCACTCAGTTGCTTCATATGAGACCACTTCAGCACTAGCTACTCGTCCGAGTCCCGAGATGGCCATGGCACTGTGCTACATTCTGGATGCCACGTTTCCCGGAATGTCGCTACCCATCTTAAGTCCTTGGTCGACCCTGTCTCCTACGGGCTAAGTCCTTAAGTCAGTTGTCAAGACATGTTGAGGTCATCACAGATGCCTCCGTGTCAGGTTGGGTGCCATCTGCAATTTGTTAGCACTGCTTCCCACTCCGCTTTCTCGAGGCAGGGACAGTTTCATCACATGTGGCCCAATGCTGCGGCCCGGGCCTCCAGGGTGCCCCCCTCTTCCGGGTGTCAATCCCGTGGCAGTCGCATAGACCCACCATCGGAAACTCCCATTGCGGCAAAAGTCCTTTTCCTCTCACCAGCATGCTGTGCTCAAACATGTCCTGGTCCAGACGGACAACTCTGCGACCGTTGTGTACATCATGTCGCAACTCACCACCATCTCCTCCTTTGGAGTCAAATACAGCTTAGATGCTGCGTGCTGTTCTTATTCTGGGAGAGCTTGCTCATGTAGCTTAAGCCACGACAGTCCACTCTCCCTGGAGAATGGCTTCTCCATCCCCAGCCGACAGCTCAGTTGGAGTTGACTCGGGGAGGCTCAGACAATTCTGCCCCCCCAGAACCCTCCATTTCCAGCTCCCCTCCCTTCGGCGGGACGCGCTGGCACTCTGCTGCCCAGGGGGTCCTGTCAAGTATTCCTTCTACCCCAGTGAGCCTCCTTGCACAGGCCTGTGCAAGTTCAGGGTGGACGAGAAGCAGGTTCTGTTGGTTATTCATATTGGCCCACCTGGACCTAGACCTGCCAGCCTTTTGCTCTTCGTGGCAGCCCTTCCTGGGAAACCCCTTGGAGTATAAACTTCCTTCAGGGTCATGCACTGCTGGAACCTGTGCTCTGTTTTGCTGCATGCTAGGTGGCAGGACAGTACGTGATAGACCTCACTGGCTTTCACTGGCCATGACAGCCCTGGCACTCAGACTAAGCCCCCCCTACACTGGCTTTGCGCATGTTCCCATAAGTAATGTCTCCGTTCCCTCCTTCAGGGAATGTGGGTTACCTACATAACCTAGACATTTTTTGCCTAACATTTATGCCCTAAACAGAACAATGAAACAATGCTAAAATGTATCTATGTGTGAGGAGGGTAATAATGGTCAGAATATTATAGATAAAATAATGATTAGCAGCAGTTCAAAGTCAAAGTGTCATGTTTGCAATACAACAGAACCATTCCATTTCCATAATCAGTCCTTCATGGGAAGCAAAAATCTGAATGAGTGGATGCACGCTGTCACCTTATATATACCTGTATGTATGAGGAGTGGCTTGGCATGCAACATCCACTAGCCAATCCTTATGGGCATTTTCTCTTAAATGCAGAGGTGATTTGGGCTCCCGAGTTAGACCCCTAATGTCGTCACAACATAACTCATAGTGACCGACAGATAGGGAAAGGTTTTTACAAGTCATCTGTACTCCAGATTATAAACCCTACCAAATAAACATTAATATTGCTGTTTTTTGTTCTCCTCACAGACTACAGTCCTGTAATCTCACTGCTCAGTCTTATGAGATTCTGTCATCAGTTCTACAATCCTCAAACTCTGTCTTGAGAGAGTTGGATCTGACTAACAATGACCTGCAGGATTCTGGAGTAAAGCTACTTTCTGATGGACTGAAGAGTCTAAGCTGTCAGCTGAAGATACTGAGGTAAATGGTTTTTGATAAAATAAAAATGAATAGTGTGATCTTTGAATTGTATAGCTAGTGATGTCATTTTAAGAACACTATGTTCATTTACATGCTGCTCATGATGCAGTGTTTTCAGTGTTTTGGAGTGGCTTGGTTCACATTAAATTGTGCTCCACATGAACTCCAGTTGCAAGTGTTGTGAGTTTGGGTCACTTATAACATGGATGTAAAAATGCAACCTTACATGTCAGTGAACACCTTATTGATGATGTATATTTTGTACAGGCAAGCAGAACCTGGAATATGAATGTGCAAAGTTTCACATTAAACGGTTTCCCATAGAAAAAACATTAGGAAAACACTCAAACATCAAGCGGCTTGCGCTCATATTCTGACCTCATCTCTTTGTCCCACTGTTTAATGATTTAAATATTGCTGCAGGTGCTTAATATAGATTGTAAATGACCAAAACTTGCATTTTGGTCACACATCTTTGTTTTATTCTTTTGAGAGGTGATTTAAATATTTGAGGCTGTGAAACAGATGGAAAATTGCCCTCCAAATCGCCAAGCTGGTCACGTGACTGAAAGCTATCAATAGGAGAAAACAGTTAGCAAAGGATGCAGTATATTTGAAAATGGTAATTTTTTGCCTGAAACTGGATAATTATTATTTTAACGTTGTAATTATATTTTCATTACTTTATTAAAAAGGTATAAAATATTTGGTAAAAATCTGATTTCATAAACTAAAAGAGCACCATGGTTTTCGGTTTGGTTTGGTTCTGATAGCTTGCTACATCAGTTTTTTTTTTTTTTTTGCAACAAATGAACAACTAAATACTCATGTAAACTTCTGTACACTGAATTATTATGTCTGCTTAATAGTTCTTTTCAGAGAGGAATTATTTTTCAGATTTTTACGCAAAATAGGATGGTTTTCATTCATACTGGAGGACGCATATCAACATATGCATTAAAGAAGTAACACTGATGACATTCTGTTCCAGCCAGAAAATCTCTAATATGGATAAAGGCATCGTTATTGCTGTAACTGAATAAAAACACGACATAACGTTAAACATTTTGAAAGGTGAAAAGTAAGTACAATAAACACTTGTCTGCAATAATATATGGTTTATTTGTGTTCTTCAAGCCATCTTGTGTATTTTCGTAACAGTTAAGTATATTTGTAAGTAGGGCTGCACGATATATCATTTCAGCATCGATATCACAATGTGCGCATCTGCAGTTGTCACATTGCAGGATGTGCAGTGTTTAGTATACTGATTATTTACACTGATTGTTTATTTGCTCACACACAGACACCTTACAGGACACAACAGCTGTCGTGGCATGCTGCCTGCAGCACAACATCTAAAGTACAAGTCTGTCTAAACATTGGACTTGACAAAAGCGGCCGCTGCATATCATTTGAACTTTTGTCATAAACAGAACACAGCTGTTTACTGTCGGGGATTTGTCATGCCACGCCGCATCCAGTGCAGAGAGCATGACTTATTATAATGAGAGCTACAGTAGTTTGTCATGTTGCGCTGCTCGCATCCAGCGCAGACAACATCACTGATTATGAGTTCTAATGTATTTGGCGATGGCTCCGCTGGCATCTGGTGTTGACACGGTGAGAGCCATGCAGCTGCATGTGAACACTGAATTTCATTCACTTCTATGGCTATTTGTGCCTGAAATGTCACATACTCATGAAACTGTGTCAAAATGCAGTTTTTTGCAAGTATCCTTGTTAATACAGTTGTTAGTGGCTTAGGTGAAGGTAAACAATTGAGAAAGAAAGTGGACATGTAACAGTAAGTTCACAGCAGTTTAATGTTCCTGAGGCTTTCTGTGTCATGAAAAGTTAATCAAACAGCAAAACAGAGAAAAATAACTTTTGTAGCTTTAACACAGATTTATAAGATTTCATTTAGACAGCGAAGACTATGCAGTGTTATTTTACATTTGATTATTCAATTTCTGTACCTGAATATTGTTGGTCTTACATGAAAAATATAAAACACTGTTTATTTCATTTGTATCGTTGTTCTATTATATTTATCTATGTTTGTAATTAGCTTATTTTTAATGTTGTTTTATTCACCTAAAATCACCCCAATCATTTATTTTCTTTCCCAAAAAGCTATTCAAGTAATGTTTTTTTTTTCATATCACAATATTTAATCGCAGAAAAACAAAATATTGCAATGTGAGTTTTTTCCTATATCATGCAGGCTTTTTTCCTATAGCTATCATGCTATTTGTAAGACATTGCTAATCAACATACATAGAATATGAGTAAGTCTGCCTCATTCTGTGATGTGAAGCCATATCAGATCACATAAGGAAGTTATTTCAAACACTTGACTGAGGTTGTGAATTAAAAACAAGTTATAATGTTTTTAATAACTGTTGTTTTATTACACTGAGAATTGTGGCATCTCTAGTGAGAAGGGTAACAATGGTCAACAGCAGTTCAGTTCAGTTCAGCAGTTCAGAGTCGGAGTGTTATGTTTGCAATACAATAGAACCATTCCATTTTCATAATCAGTCCTTCATGGGAAGTGTGAATGGCATAGAGTCTGAAAACATCAGCATGATGTGGAAAAAAATGCAATTGGAGACATCTCAATAACATAAACCTGTTATTTTATTATTGTTCAGTTATTTTATTAAACTGGGTAGATTTTTTTTCTTTTTTATATTTTATGTGGTGTCATTTTTTTCTTAAAACAAAGGTTTATCATTGTATCTTTTTTGCCATTTCATTTATTGTATACCTTTTAAATTGGCTTACTGAAAAAGTAGCAGCAGTATGGTGTAGCAACATTTATTTGAAACAATGCATTTGCTACTTACCACCTTATTTCCACTCTTTCCATTCTTTTCATGGTTTTGGAAAACTTTAGTTTAAAATTACATCATATCAGTTCGTTCTTCAATTTCATTTGAAGTATATCAGGGCCTTAAGAATATTCCTGATAACTAAAAAAGGAACAGCATGTCTTGTCATGTGCCTTTCTTGGTGGATCTACAAGACATTGGATTGTCTGATTTTCTAACTAATATCATGTGGACCATAGGTTGTCTGGCTGTATGGTGACAGAGGAGGGCTGTGGTTACTTGTCTTCAGCTCTGAGTTCAAACCCCTCACACCTGAGAGAGCTGGATCTGAGCTACAATCATCCAGGAGATTCAGGAGTCAAGCTCTCTGAAAAACTGGAGGACCCAAACTACACACTAGACAAATTCAAGTATGTTGAGTATGTTATTTCAAGCATAACAGGGCTCTAGGCTCATTCTTCCTACTGGTCATGCTGGTGGTAACTATCTCAGTTACTTGATATGATTTGGTCTTTTTTTGCTACAGCACAGGATTAATCAACGCATGCTGACAAATAGTTTTTCTGCTATCATAGATTTTTGTTATATGGCATATCTCACACTCTTTAGTGTCTGCATGGGTGTGTTGAAAGCCAGTATAACCAATTAGGATTGTTTGCTTTTATCTCCTATAAAATGGGCATAAGTGGAATTAACATTCAGCCCATTTTTTTCATCAAGGCAAGGCAAGGCAAGTTTATTTATATAGCACATTTCATACACAATGGTAATTCAAAGTGCTTTACATAAAAGGAAATCATAAGAATATGAATTAAACTAATCATAAAAGTAATAATCACAACAATAAAACAATTAAAATGATTTAAAAAAATGAATTAAAACAGGAATAAAAATGATTATACATAAAATACAGTGCAATAAGTTCGGACGTAGCACAGTGCTCGTTCATTAAATGCACAACTGAACAAATGAGTTTTTAGTCTGGATTTAAATGTGGCTAGTGTTTCAGCACATCTGATCTCTTCTGGAAGCCGATTCCAACCGTGGGCAGCATAAAAGCTAAAGGTGGATTCCCCTTGTTTTGTGTGAACCCTTGGTAATTCTAACTGACTCGATCCTAGTGATCTGAGTGGCCTGTTAGGTTTGTATTCAGTGAGCATATCTGCAATGTATTTAGGTCCTAGGCCATTGAGTGATTTATAAACGAGTAGAAGTACTTTAAAATCAATCCTAAATGTAACTGGAAGCCAGTGTAAAGACCTGAGGACTGGTGTGATATGCTCTGATTTTCTGGTTCTAGTCAGAATCCTGGCAGCAGCATTCTGGATGAGCTGCAGCTGTCTAATGGTCTTCTTGGGAAGGCCAGTGAGGAGACCATTACAATAGTCCACCCTGCTGGTGATAAAGGCATGGACAAGTTTCTCTAAGTCTTGACTGGAAACAAAACATCTAATTCTTGCAATGTTTTTGAGATGATAGTATGCTGATTTAGTTACTGCTTTGACATGACTACTGAAACTAAGATCTGACTCCAGAATCACCCCAAGATTTTTCACTTGATTTTTAGTTATTTGACCCCTAGCGTCAAGGTATGCATTCACCTTAAGAACTTCATCTTTGTTTCCAAAGAAGGAAGTATTATTTATGATTTGATTTATGATGAAAGTATTATTTATGATTTGAATTTTGTGAACAGGACTTCCTCTTTTGCTGTGTTATAAGATGTGCTTTTTATGCTTTCACTTTCTTTTTTTATTTCTGATCTTGGTGTCACTTTTTACAAAAAGAAATGTTTCTCTTTTGTGCTTACATTTATTCACTTTTCACTTTTTTAAGACTAAAACAAATGCTTGAAAAATGGTTTCATTGGTATTGTTAATGAAAAGCACAACAATAAAACAGTAGGCAACAAAGACAAACTAGCTTGTGTAACTTTTAATAATATAAACGAATAAGATGAGACATGGCATACACGACATGCTGTATTATAAATTGACTAATAAATTAAATAATAAATTTAATGAACACTGTGGAATCAAACAACAAAATAATAATAGAAAGCATCCATAGTATAATGTGAGGTAAACATCAAAAATAATAGTGTTTTCAAAATAAAAAACAAAAAAGAAAGTACCTTTACCTTCATAAATCCTGCAGAAACTCTGAGAGTCAGTGGAGTTAAGATCCATGTGCATCTTGTGTGAGATTCTTTGGTCAAATTGTTTTGTCCATTGAGATTCATTCTTTAGTCATTGGTATGAACTGATTTGGTACACAAGTCATTTCATTGACTGTTTCACCACATCTCTTACCTATATTTCCTGCCGAATTAATATCCTTCAATCTTTCTTCACCCAATCTGTTTTTGTACAATTCTGATGTTAAATTAGATTATTTATTTCATATATTATAGGAAAATTGGCACATTATTTTTAGATACTCACCATATACATCTAGCAATCAGGTCCATAGCCAGCTATGAGGTCACTGAAGTCTGGACCTTTCATGATGGCAGATTTTTATTGTAATAGAACAGAAAGACAGTCACATTTCTCTTTATTCCTCCATGTCTTCCCTCTAGTATTATAAAAAGTTTCTTTACTCAAAGCTTTTCAACACATTGTACACTAATGACATCTTGTGGTCAAAGGTGGAAAAGGGTCCCAGATGTCCCGAAGAAGTTCTCGCTGCAGCCTGCGGCACGATGACGTAGCTGGATTTGATCCACTATGCAGTGGATGTTTTATGCGCATGTGCTGTAGTAGCTGGTCAATTTTATTTTTTTTATTTACATTTTATCGTTTTGCAGACGCAAATCCACAGTGACTTAGTCTAACGACTTGGTCTAAGTGAAGTCGCAGTACATGTAGCAAGTTTTTTTGACCTACATTACAATGTAAAAACTTTATTACATTCATCCACAATGTTTTCGTCTATACTGGCACCTTCAAAGCTTCATTTATTTATTTATTGAATAGCCTGCATTCCATATGTTATCGCCAGTTCTCTATCCAGTGGTGAAGTGGAGGGTAGTTTATCAGGTCTTTATCAGGCGGCTTTGCGTATACCCACTTTTTTGCACATCATTTATTAGTGTCCTGCATTAGCCAAAATCACGACTGTCCGCCACATCCAGTGATATGTGAATAAATGCAAATATCCTAGTGAACACAGCGATGATTCGGTCAGGACCGTGGCACCGGTTTCCTGTGAAATAATTTGATGATTGATCCTGACGCGCCCGCGCACACTCCGTGTCCCGCACCCGAGATGCGGGATGTTGTGGTGGAATGAAGCATTCTCCAGGCTCCACTTAGACCACTACACCACTGGCTCTATTCATTATTATAAGGATACAACAAGCACTAATATGCAGATGTTGCACTGTAAATAGGTAATAAAATATAGGGGGAGAGCATGGGCGAAATAACATTTAAACATAATTTACAAAGATAATGTTGTAGACAGAGATATATTTTTGCTGTGGTCTATAACTCAGAAGTGTGGTCTATCAATAGCAGGTGGTATTTTGTACAAATGTAGAAAGACTTCAGTATAATTTTACTTTGAACATAAGTTGCAAATTGTTACTTTCGACCCCGTCGGTTGGCACGAAAGTAACACAGCAGTACAAGCTAGATTTTTTTTAGGTTACTCTCGTTTTTATTAAATATACATGACTACAATCTTGTTAATATGTAACTGCAAGCATATTTTGTCCTTTATCTTTACAAAAAATATTAAATGACGTTTTAATTTTTAATTTAAGTTTCATCAAATGTTTCAAAACTCGACTGTACAAACTTGTTTAAAATGCATTATTCAATTTATTTTTATAAACCTTTTTTTAACAGAATGAACAATATAAATATTAAATTAAATGAACATAAAATAAATTCTCAACATAATTTAACAGTAGCCCTATTCATGTTTCCATCCAGTTGTTTGTATGCATAAATTCAAAATGTGCATAAAACACTGCAAATTCATAGGTGGAGGTGGAAAAGCTAAGGTATGGCTAAAACCGAAATATGATTAAGAAATGCAATGTAGCAGCTGTTTTGAGACTTATGTTCATGACAGATAGGTAATGAAACACTTGTTGTCACTGTAAGGAGACAAAAGTAACAAGTGTTACTTTCGTCCCTGCAGGAACTCCTGACATTTAAACCCGATTTACTTTTATACTGAAAAACTCTTAAAAGGCCAATTTTGGGATGTGTTAGAACACTAAATAACCTGTAGATTAATCATTACTGTGACACATTAAACAAGAAACACAACAAAAACAACTACAACAACAAAAGATTTATTATTTGCCTTTCATATGTAGCGTCTGGACCAATCAGATATACAGTTATTTGTTACATTTAACAAATAATCTCTAAAACCAGTGAGCCAGCGAAATGCTAAAAATGATCAACAAAATTCTATAAATAAATTAATACTTGAATCCAGCTGAGAAGAGTGGGGCTTTTTAATTATTAATTTTAATTGGTGATACTATATTAGTAGATTGGCCCTACCTGGATGGCTATCAGTCCCAATCCAAAGCCATACCCTCTAACCAGGGTGCCCATCTTTTTTTAAACGAGGCCAGCTGCAATCTTAGAGTATATGTTATTTTTTCTATAACATATATTTGTCTAATTAAAGATAACCATTTATTGCTGGTTGGTGGCTCTCTTTGAAGCCAGTTTATGGTGATAGCTTTTTTTGCAGCTACGAAGAGTATTCGAAGTAAATATTTTCCCTCCTTAGATTTCACATCTTTTATATTTTCCCCCAGAATAGCTACAATGGGGTCCCTATTTAATTTTATGAGCAATGTTTTCTCTACAGTATCAAACACCTCATTCCAAAAACCAGCAAGTTTAGGACAAGCCCAAAATATATGTGTGTGATTGGCCAGAGCCTCCCCACAATCTCTCCAGCAATAAGCCGTCTGGTTCAGATTCACCTTGGATACCACTACTGGTGTTCTGAAAAATCGAATTGAGCATTTCCAGCTGAATTCTCTCCAGTTAACCGAATTCGTAACCTTATGCACTTCAATAAAAGTATTTCTCCAGGTCTTTTCATGTATTTCCTTGTTAAACTCCTTTTCCCATTTGTTCCTAACATGATCAATATTATATTTTTTAACAGATAAGGCCTGGTATAAAGTAGATACTGGTTTACCCGCCAACTCATGAAGCTGAATTTTTTAAAATATTGTTCTATTGGTGATAATTTGTTTAGAATTTTTTTTTGAATTTGGATGTTTGAGGAGAATTTTTTTTATTTGAAGATACCGGTAAAAATCAGCTCTTGGTAAACCAAACTCTAATTCCAGCTGTTCAAATGTTTTCATAGTAGTACCGGCTATCAGTTGATGAATAAAACATAAATTGTACAGTCTCCACCTCTGAAACCCTGAATCCAGCTGCAGGGGCATAAATTTCTTTAAACACGTAATATCAGACAGGGAAGAGTCCCAAGCTGAAAGGCCAAAACTCCGCTGAACTTCTCTCCATGCAAAAAGAGTAGTCATTGTCCACCTCCTTAACTGGCTATTCCTGCTCTTCTCCTCACAAAAAGGAATAGCCGACAATGGCACGCATAAGCAATTTGTCTTCTCTATTTCTAGCCATCCTGTATTAGACCTATTTGATACCCAAACTGTCATGGCTCTTAACTGACAAGCTAACCAGTAGTGTCTAAAATTTGGAAGTGCCCAGCCTCCTTGAGATTTTTGCAACTGCAGAACCTTGTATTTAACTCTGGGGCGTCTTCCCTGCCAGATAAATCTGGAAGTTAATCTGTCCAACAGTGTAAACATGGACCTCGGAGGTGTGAGGGGTAATACCTGGAATAGAAACAACAATCTGGGGAGTATATTCATTCTAATCGACTCTATTCTTCCTGCCATAGAGAGGGGTAGCATAGACCACCTGTCAAGATCACTTGTTATCTTTTTCATGAGTTTAGTATAGTTGGCTTCATATAATTTATCTGGATTTAGAGGGATTTTTGCTCCCAAATATGTTATGCCTTTTCTTGGCCATCTAAAAGGAAAAGAAGCTTTAATGTGAGAGGAGATGTTTGCATTTAAAGCTAGGGCTTCAGTTTTATTCACGGTAATTTTGTATCCTGATAAATTTCCATATTGTTTAATTTCCTCCATTAATATTGGAACAGAACTTAGTGGATCCGAAACATATACCAAGACATCATCTGCGTAAAGGGACAACTTATGTACATCATTATCTATATCAATTCCTTTAATTATACTCATTGCAAACAAAAGTGGGGACAAAGGGCATCCCTGCCATCCCCCTACTTAATTGAAATGGCTGTGAAAGACATCCATTCACTCTGACCATACTCTGTGGGTCTGAGTACAACATTTTTATCCATTTAACAAATTTAGGGCCAAATTCAAATTTCTCTAACACTTTAATCAAAAAAGGCCAGGACACACGATCAAACGCTTTCTCAGCGTCTAACGCTAGTGCCATACAAGGGAGTTGTTGAGAAGAGCTATATGTCATGATATTAAGTAGCCTTCGAATGTTATCCTGCAAATGCCGCCCGATCACAAATCCAGTCTGATCTGGATTTATCAGATGCGCAACAGTTCTCTCTATACGTTTAGCCAGTATAGATGTTAACAACTTGCAATCAGTGTTAAGGAGGGCAACTGGCCTGTACGAGGCACAATCTGTAGGGTCCTTCCCCTCTTTATGAATGACTGAAATTATTGCCTCCTTCCATGAACAGGGCATTTCGCCTAATTCCATAATATGGGCATATGTTCTTTCTAATAAAGGACTTATAATGTCACTAAATGCTTTATAAAACTCATTTGTATACCCATATGTCCCAGGGCTTTTATTATTCTTTAGTTTTTTAATGACTTCCATTATTTCTTCCTTTGTTATGGGGTTATTGATTGCGTTTGAAGTGTAAAGAAAGTTATTAATTTAAGCACTATAAAATATGTATAATTAACAGTTATTAATTATAGATATTTTATACGCTTATCTGACATAGCAGAATCGATAATAACATCGAACTTAGATGTCCTCGTCCACCGAGTGCCCAGACGCTGTTATATTAATTCTAAGACATTTACTTTCCTGGCCTGGGAAGACAATATTCTCACCGTAGTTGGCTAAGTTACGATACTTTGTCAGATTTGTAACAAAATCAAAGCAGTTTAAATGACATGATATTTGTGAGCAATGAACACAGTACCCAATTCCAATGTGAATACAAATGCAGGTTTATTGATTACATAAAGGGGAAAAACCAACGCTACCAAACAAAACAGCACAATACATGAAACACGAAAAGTAAGAAAAAGTGAGAAAGATAGAGAAAGCAAAGAGTGCAGTATTAAATCAGCTATTCACATCTGCATGAACCATTGGACAGTCGCCTTATAAAAAGGGGCAAATCTTAAGTGCAGCTGTTAAATTAGATCAGATACTTGCATTGGTTTTGCAGTGGGCGCTATTTTAGGTCCTGAACCGCGAGGAGAGAAAGTTTCAGTCCGGGTGGTTCAATGTGATCGTGTGTGCGAGTGTCTGACGAAATCAGTCAAACTCAGCCGAAGCAGACTGCAGAAGAAAGCGGCCTAGGAGGTGACCGGTCTCGAGGGAGAGAGAGTGACGAGTGTGTGCGCGAAGACAAGCAGGTCACAGAATCCAGAACGAGCGCAATTCCCTGGGCACAAGAGCTTTTAAGTCGTGAGGTGTTCCGCCTTTCCCAAGCAGACCAACCAATGTACTAGTTCGAATTTTGGGTGCGAAACATGTTCCTCAGTTGCATTTACCACCCGCTCGTAGGAATGTGCGTGTCAGAAGTTAAAATAAACTTAGACTAGAATAAAATGATAGGGTTATGAGACATGGCACAAAGCTATGCACTATCATTTAGGAAATTAAAAGAGAAACATTTAGATATGAAACATGGAGGGATTATGCACACGAGTACATGTAGTCATACAGACATGTGAATACAAGCAAAATACAGTTTGATATGTTTCTTTAGAGATTTGCCAGATTGGGTTATGTCCATTTGCGAGATCTTTATGATTGGAGTGTTACCCTTTGCTGGGACCTCACTCTACAGAAGTTAAATATCCATCCTGGGGAGGTTAATTTTATCTAAATATGCTTTTATTTGCTCCTCCTCTGAACATATGTCTATGTCTGAGTCTAAGGACTCAGAAATTTCCATAGGTTTATACAAAAAAGGTTTATCATCAGAATTGGTCTTAATTTTTTGCACTATGTTTAAACCAGTCTTAACAAACGGTTAGCTCTACTCCCATGTTCATAAAATTTTTGCTTCAAAAATCTTAGGTTCCTTTCTACCTTCTCTGTAAGTAAATCATCCAGTTCCCTTCTCACCTCCTTGAGCTGTTTTAAATTCTCTATTTTTGTGTTTTTATTTTTTGTTCAAGTTTTAATGTGGAAGAACATGAAATAATTTTCCCTCTTAACACAGCTTTAGCTGCCTCCCATAACGTAGAAGGTGATGTATCTGGTTTATCATTAAATTCTAGGTACTGTTCAAATTCGTGTCTTATATATGTTTATATCTCTGGCCTTCCTAATAAAGACATATTGAACCTCCATCTACTATATCTAGGTCTTTGAGCCACTTCCCATACCAGTGACACAGGAGCATGATCAGATAACGAGATAGTATGAATTTCACACTCACTTGCTCTATAGGCCTCACTTTTTGGCATAAAGAAGTAATCAATCCTAGAATATGTCCTCTGAGGATGTGAGAAAAAGGTATAATCTCTTTGTTTCGGATGTAAGAATCTCCAGATATCTAAAAACTCTAGTTGCTCACAAACATTCTTAAGGGCTTTGGCCATGGATGTCTGAGATAAGGATGAGGGTGGATATTTATCTAATAACCAAGAGATTGAACAATTAAAATCTCCCCCAACCAATAAAAGGCCCTTTGCTCTTTCTGCTACTTCACTAAAGATATTTTTCTTATAAATTGTGGTTTATTGTCATTCGATGCATATACATTACACAAAGTTACCCATACCCCATCTATCGTTCCATTCACTATGATATATCTCCCTTCTTTGTCTTTAAATATTGAGTCCAAACAAAACTGAACTGACCGGTGTATCAAAATGGCTACTCCTCTCTTATGGCCTGAACTGTAAGAAGAATAGTAAACCTGTGAAGCCCAAGTCTTGCTTAATTTCTTATGCTCATCATCAGATAAATGTGTTTCTTGGAGGTATACAATATCAGAATGCATATATTTAAGCTGGTCCATAATTTTTCACCGTTTAATTGGGTTATATAGACCTTTCACATTATAAGATACTACCTTAAACCCCTTCATTTACCTCGTCATTTTGGATTGCACCATACTTGCCTGTTTTAACCAACTTAACACTCTGATAATACAGCATATATCCCTTAATACATAACTTCTTAGTAATACCTGTGGATGTTCTGTTATATGCCCCACTCTTTCAATACTCTTCCAATAAAGAAAAAGAATGTTAAACCAAAAAAAAAACTAAAACTATATTTACCAGAAACAACAGAAATTAACAAAACACTGTGGAATCTAAAAGAACATAACCACTTCCACAACAACCTTCACAACAAAACCATGGGATTCCTTTAGCCATTTCTAACTTAGATGACCAGTTTAAGGTTTATCCAAGCTACCTTACTGGTGCTTGGGCCTTCACTGCCTGATGTAAACGGCAGTACAGCAGGTAATCTATTAGACTATTAGACTACGGCTTACCTGCTTTGAATTTCCCTTCAAAGTCCGCCCCTTTTACATTTACCCTGCCCCATTAATCAGCATCTAACAGGGTTTTTTTTTTTTCCACATTATCATTTAAACATTTAACTCTCATTCTGTATTTAACCCAAAGCCGAACATTTTAACACAAATCCACATAGAAATGTATGCAGTAAAGAAAACACATCTTACTTGCTTGATTATGTTAAGTCACTTTGAGAGAGATTCAATATCTCGAACCAGAGTTGTTGATATTTGTGTCTCCTCGCGTGTTTGCTTAATTTTAAATGAATTGGATTCATTAAAAACAATAATGATAATAAAAATAATAATATAATATATGATAGCTGGTCTTAGAAAAAGTGATGTAGGCACGATTGTCTTTGGTAGCTGAAGCCACAGTAGGTACCCAAGGTTAAGCCACAATGGGCCATTCATGCAAATTTACGATATAGCCACGGTACACCACAGCAGGTTTCGAACCTTTTATGCCACAACTGGCCGTATAGCCACAATTGGCTTAATGGACGAGACCACGTTAGGTCTGAGAAAATAAGCATGCCACGATAGGCAACTAGTGAAAGCAGCGACAGGCTTTGAGCCTCGATAGCATTCGTTGGTCGTATAGCTAGTGTTAAAGATTACAATAACGATTAATGTTAATAATGATAAAGATAATGTCAAAAGCCATATTAATGGCTTATTAATGTTCTAAAATAATAACAGAAAAATAATAGCCTAATAACAGCAGAAACAGCGGTAATGCGACAACGCCACATATTTGACTTTGGTAGGGCACCGGTAACGTAGAGCATATTGCCATGACAGGCCGTTCGTGCTTAGGCGGGCTTGTAGAAAGGACCACGTTAGGTCGAATAAAGTTTATGAAGGCCGTGATAGGCTATTAACGTGAATTCAATACAGGCTTCGAGCCTCGATATTGTAGGTCTATCGTAGATTATAATCAGAAATCATACAATAGTAATATCATAATAGTGATGATAATAATAATAGGCTGATAATATTTAAGATGATGGTAAAAGCCATGATTGACTTTTGGTGATTAGAGCATGATAGGTTAACAATGGCACGACTGGCCGTTCAAGCCTCGGCAGGCTTGAAGAAATGGACCACGTTAGGTCAAATAAAATAATAAAGTGGAAAGCAAAGATTAAAGAATCAGAATCAGAATCAGAATTTGCTTTATTCGCCAAGTGTGTGTCGACACACAAGGAATTTGTTGTGGTTTGTAAGGTGCTTTTGGTACATACATACGTACATACTTGCATACATATCAAACATGAGAACAGAAAACATTTAAATAGTAAAACTTAACAATAAATAAAAAAATAAGTGTATGAATCTGAAACAGAAGATTTATGTACAAATTTGTGCATTGGTTACTCTATGTACAGCTGTATAAATAACTTGAGAAAGAGGCAAACTTTAAAGATGAAGAATTAAACACAGAAATGAATTACGGAACACAGGTGATGATTTATGTGTTAGCTGTTTAGGCTGGAGATGGCATTAGGGAAAAAACAGTTTTTATGCCTAGATGTTCTAGTGCACAGGGATCTGTAGCGTCTTCCTGAGGGGAGAAGTGCAAACAGGTTGTGTCCGGGGTGAGAGGGGTCTTTGATGATGTTTCCTGCCCGTTTCTTCACTCTGGAGCTGTACAAGTCCTGAAGGTTGGGCAGGTGTACACCAATGATCTTTTCTGCTGTCCTAACAGTCCGTTGCAGTCTTCTTATATCTGATTTGCTGGCTGACCCAAACCAGACAGTTATAGAAGAGCACAGAACCGACTCGATAACTGCTGAGTAGAACTGTGTCATCAGTGCTTGAGGCAGGTTGAACTTTTTCAGTTGACGAAGGAAGTACAACCTCTGCTGGGCCTTTTTCACAATGGAATCAATGTGAATGTCCCACTTCAGGTCCTGGGAGATGGTGGTTCCAAGGAACTTGAATGATTCCACTGCAGCCACAGTGCTGTCCATGATGGTGAGAAGGGGGAGTGCAGGGGGGTTTCTCCTGAAGTCCACGATCATCTCCACAGTCTTGAGCGTGTATTCAGCTCCAGGTTGTTGTGACTGCACCAGACAGCTAGCTGATCAACCTCTTGTCTGTAAGCAGACTTGTCGCCGTCCTGTATGAGACCGATGATTGTAGTGTCATTTGCAAACTTCAGGAGTTTGACAGAGGTGTCTTTAGAGGTGCAATCATTTGTGTAGAGGGAGAAGAGCAGTGGAGAGAGAACGCAGCCCTGAGGAGCTCCAGTGCTGATGGTGCGGGTGTTGGATGTGAGTTTTCCCAGCCTCACTAGCTGTTGTCTGTCTGTCAGGAAGCTGGTAATCCACTTACAGATGGGGGTGGGTACAGAGAGCTGTGTCAGTTTATTCTGAAGTGTATCTGGGATGATGGTGTTAAAAGCGGAGCTGAAGTCCACAAACAGGATCCTTGCATAAGTCCCTGGTTTGTCCAGATGTTGGAGGATGTAGTGCAATCCCATATTGACAGCATCACCACAGACCTGTTTGCACGGTAAGCAAACTGCAGGGGGTCCAGCAAGGGTCCAGTAATGTCCTTCAAGTAGGCCAACACCAGTCTCTCAAATGACTTCATGACCACAGACGTTAAAGCAACAGGTCTGTAGTCATTAAATCCTGTGATTTTTGGTTTCTTGGGTACAGGGATGATAGTGGAGCATTTGAAGCAGGATGGAACTACACACAGCTCCAGTGATTTGTTGAAGATCAGTGTGAATATGGATGATAACTGGACAGCACAGGCTTTAAGGCAGGCTGGAGAGACACCATCTGGGCCTTTGGCTTTCTTTACCTTCTGCTTTCTGAAGACTTTGCATACATCATATTCACAGATCTTAAGTGTCGGCTGAGAGACAGTAGGGGGGAGGGAGGGTATTGATGGCTGTGTTGTGAGATGGCCTGAGCGGGTGTGGGGTGTGAGACCAGACTTTTGCTTTTCAAACCTGCAGTAAAACTTGTTCAGGTCTTCAGCTAGTTGTTGATTGGCCTCAGTGCCGGGGGATGGGGTCTTGTAGCTAGTGATGGCTTTCAGGTCATTCCACACTGATGTAGAGTCGTTGCTTGAAAGCTGTTGTTTTAGCCTTTCAGAGTAGTTTAACTTTGTCACTCTTATCTCCCTCTTCAGTGTGTATTTGGCTTGTTTGTACAAGTCTTTGTCCCCACTCCTGTAGGCATCCTCTTTGGCCTGGCGAAGCTGTTTGAGTTTTGCACTGAACCAAGGTTTGTCATTGTTAAATGTTAAAACACATGGGAACACACATGTCCTCACAGAAACTGATGTAGGATGTCACAGTGTCAGTAAGCTCATCCAGATCAGTAGCTGCAGCCTCAAAAACACTCCAATCAGTCCATTCGAAGCAGGCTTGTAAGGCCCGCTCTGCTTCGACAGTCCATCTCTTTACAGTTCTTACTACAGGTTTAGCAGATTTAAGTTTCTGCCTGTAGGCTGGAAAAGATGAACCAAGCAGTGATCAGAGAGTCCTAGAGCTGCTCGTGGGACAGAGTGGTATGCATCCTTGAAAACAGTGTAGCAGTGGTCCAGTATATTGCTGTCTCTGGTGGGGCATGTGATGTGCTGTCTGTATTTAGGCAGTTTGCGGGTGAGATTAGCTTTATTAAAATCACCGAGAATGATAATGAAAGAGTCCGGATAACGCTGCTCTGTATGTGTAATCTGATCAGTTAACAGTTCAAGCGCAGTGCTCACACGCGCATCGGGAGGAATGTACGCACTCACCAGAATAGACGATGAAAACTCCCGCGGTGAATAATAAGGCTTACAGTTAATAAAGAGAGCTTCCAAATTTGGGCAGCGCATCCTCTTTAGAACTGTCACGTCTGTACACCAGCCTTCGTTTATATAAAAACATAATCCACCGCCTCTCGTTTTCACCGATGACTCAGTGACTCGGTCAGCTCTGAATAACTGGAAGCCATTAAGATGTATCGTGCTGTCCGGAATAGCTCCAGTCAGCCAGGTTTCCGTAAAGCAAAGCGCAGCAGAGTTTAAAAAGTCCTTGTTTGTGCGGGTGAGGAGTCGTAGTTCGTCTGATTTATTTGCTCGGCAGCGGAGTCCTAAAACCGCGCTGTCGGAATTTCACAAGCGCACCAGCACGCTTCCCACGTTTGCGTTGCCTGGAGCGCTTGTATAGGATCGCAGCTCCTCCAATTAAAATGTCCAGTAAAACATCTGAATGTTCAAATGTCGGCAGAAAGTTATTTGGTGTGCTATATCTGATGTCCAGGAGTTCGTTTCTAGTAAAAACGATCAGGAGAATGTTACATAAAACAGGACAAACAAACAAAAACAGTAAAAGTACCAAGGAGCAACAAACCGAGGCTGCCATTTGCGGCGCCAGCTTGCCATCTTAACTTTCGTAGCTAAAGCCACGATAAGCAACGCAAATGAATTGTAGATATTTTTAATAAATTAATAGCCTAATAATAAGAAGAATAAGAATAATATTAAAATAATAATGGTTAATAATAATCATAATAATAATGGAAGCCCCAACGTTGGGGCTTGGGCAAGCCATTTCGGGTATATGCACGTCTGATATTAGCAAAGGTGAGACCATATGGAAGGTAAACCACCAGCAGTAGCCGTTTTGTCATGGGGAACCCATTTAAGTGAATAAAAAGAGGTGAGTTACCAGAAGTGTGCGGCCGTATTTTGAGATAGTTTAACATAGAAGTGAATAGGCATAGCGAGTTATTGATTTTGGAAATTGAAATTGTGACACCAGAACCGCGTAAATCAGATTTTGTGTGTTTAAGCAACAGTGAAAAGTAATTAGGTTAAAAATGTAAATCTTGAAACAATAAACCTTTTGTTGGATCGACGTTTACTATCAGAAGTAAACTCGCCAATGCACAAGAAACCGTAGAATGCAGTTAAAAATGTAGCCTCAAGCAGAGCGTTGGAATAGTTGTTAAATAAGCCATTGAGAAGTGTTAAGACTAAGGTCTGTAGTATGCGGAGTGTGATAGGCTGATGTTTATCTCAAACTTTAAACATGGATTTTGACATGCCCTTGAGAAGTAACCGAATGGAAGGAGACAAAACTAAACTTGGGCAATTTGGGTTATTGTACCTTGCATGGAATTGAACTCCAGCTAGAATTTTACATATTGTAGCAATCTTAAGTCGGCGTGATTCAAAACAGTATGTGATGAAAGCACACACGGTCGAAATTAAAATGGGAAATAACGGAATTTGAAAGGTGAAGCAAAACATTGTGAACCAGGACCACGCCGAGTTGACCGTACCACACTTTTGGCGATGTAAGATTTGGCAGAATTTAAAAGGTTGTTAAAATCAATAGGCCTATTTAAATCAAGAGAATTTGTTGCAGGGTAAGGCACAGCATCTGATCCTTGTTGGCCGCAGGGCAAAGACGTCAGAATGCCTGCAAACGAGAGCAAGAGAGAGCGAATGTCATTAAAATAGCCTGGAATGTGTTCGGCTTTGATAATGAAATTATGCATCACGGATTGCCAAGTTAAACGTCTTAAAATAGACATGATAGCCGGGCAATGCGAACGACCTTTATTGATGATGTGGACAGTGGCTTCATTGTTGCAAAACAAAGTAATACGTTTCCGTGACCAAGCTGAGCCCCAGAGAACACTAGCAACCACTATAGGATAGATTTGGTAGAGAGTGGACGAGGCGAAATTTTGCATAAAATCGTGAGGCCACTTCTCTGCAAACCATTGCCCTTGGAAGAATCCCCCAAAACCAATAGAAGGGGCTGCGTTGGTAAATAGTTCTAGTGTGTTGGATGATTTGAAAACGTCATTATAGAAAAAATAAATGCCATTCCAGTTGTTCAGCAGATAAGACCAAAACCTAAGATCTGATAAACAACCGTCATCTAGGAAAATCGAGTTGCTTAAATTTGCAACGGAGTGAGCCAAATTCAGCAGGCGAGATATGAAGGAACGACCTTGCGGAATGATTCGCATGGCAAAATTGAGATGGCCGAGGAGAGAAAGCATAACGGACCTGATTCTAACAAGTTTTTTGTGGGGGAGAGAAGCTTGCATCTTAATAGTGTCCAAATTTATGCCGAGAAATTCATGACGTGTAGCGGGACCGGTTTAAGAGTATCGAGCACGAAGCATTGCGAAGAAGGAAAGTCGATTGACAGAAAATCGTCGAGCAAATGTAACAGAAAAGGCAGCTTGCAAACATTCAACATAAGTAGTGGAGTGGGGAGAGGACATGTCAAAAATTAGCCGTTTTTTCCCTGAGTGTAGCCAAGCTAATTGAGTTAACACAGAACAGAGAGAAATGAGGAGAACTGAAAGGGCCGATGAGATAGCCTTTATTTAATTCTTTAGCAATCAGACCTGAAATTACATCGGCTCAGCCAGAGCAGACTGCAAATCTTTTGCAACATACGAGGTGGAAAGAGGAGGGAGAATGCCGACCTAAAACCCTTGAGAGAGCCCTGTAATTAAGTTAGCGATGAAAGGTGAATCGGGGTGCAAGGAAAGGTAGTAAGAAAGGTTTGCAATGTTTATGGGGGTTGAGGGGTGACCGCTGAGAATATTTACGGACCAGTCCGGTCTTGAATTGTATAAAGAAATGAAAGAAGCTGCTTTTGCAGAAAAAGACTTGTGATACTCATGAAATAAAGTTCTGCCATATCTTTGATTAAAATCTGCCATCATGGCTAGGTAAAGGTCTAATTCCTTTCTGCGATTGGGTAAAACTTGACATAGAATATCCCTGAAAATTCCAAAAGCGATGACAAATTCGGTGAATGACAGGTTGCGTTGCAGCCTGGGATCTGAAGTTTTTTTTTAGAAGGACTGCCACGTCACCACAGTCAACCATCTGCCTGTCGATGGTAGCAATAGTGCGGCCAAGTTAATGTCTTTACCTGAGATGATGTTAGATCTCATTTTGGGAGACACTGAGGCAGCAGCAGGTGGAACGAATGGGCTACCAAAAACCTGGGCCGTTAGAGCCGTGGAGAGATTGAACGCTGCAGTAGGAAGTGACGTGGCAGCGTTTTGTAGCGGAGTTTAAGCTGGAGATGGAGCAATAGCCGACATGGCAGAAGATGTGGAGGGTGCAGCAGAGGAAAATGGATCAAGGACTGAAGGAGAGACTGAGAAGGAGGCAGAAGACGTCGAGGGAATAGATGGTCCGGGTGCGCGCGATGCAAAGGCTGACTCGAAGAATCCCAGACAGGTTTCAAAACCTTTGACAGTTTCGGTTAGCTGGAGTATAGCTTTTGAAAGTTGTGCTTTGCACAGGTTGAATCTGGGCTTGGCGAAGGAGGTGGAGTTGGCGCGGAGGTCCTGGGCTTTTTGTTTTGAAGAGGAGAGGAGGATTTAGCCGCGCGTTTCCGTCCAGTTTGTATGGGCTGGGCTGGAGGCGCCATGATCGCCTCAGATGCATCGGATGATGGAGCCGGGAGGCTACCCAGCATGTTGGAAGCAAGGAGGATGAGGTCATCGTGGGTCAAGTCACTGCTGACGGGGATGCCATAAGTAAGGTGGCGACGATTTTTTCAGAAGGCCACTGGACCCAGGGAGATTCCTGGGTTAAAATGCGCATACTTCGGCACAAGGAGATGGGCGAGGGGGGAACGGTGTCTTCGTCAGAGTCATCGGAGATAGAGAAATCTACGAGCGGCTTTTGAGACATCGTGAGCTGTTACAGGAATCTCCAAACATAACACTTCTCATTTAAACCAAAAATTATATTTTAATATATTTTCGTCTCATCTGTCCACAAAACATTTCTCCAATAGCCTTCTGACTTGATCCACATGATCTTTATCAAACTGCAGACAAGTTTTTTGGAGAGTTGTGACTTTATTCTTGCAGAATAATTCTTGTTAGACTCATCAACTTCAACATTAACCAATGAGAGAAAGGACTTCATTTGCTTAGAAGTTATCTTGGTGTTCTTTGCAACCTGCAATCTTGCTTTGGCGTGATCTTTGTTGGTTGACCACGTCTGGGGAGGGTAACAGTGGTCTTGAATTTCCATTTGTTCATCTGATCAGTCTGATTGTGGATTTGTGAAGTCCAAACTCTTTAGAGATGGTTTTGTAACCGTTTCCAGCTGAGCCACAACAACTCTTTTTCTGAAATCCTCCTAAAGATCTCCTTTATTTGTGCCATGGTTCACTTTTGCAAATATGTGAGAGTGTGGAGTGTTTAGTGGTCCTAAAGATGGTGGCCACGCCAAAAAAAATCATGTGACACAAACCCATGAATAGCCTAGAATATTAAATTCTGTGTGATAAATTATACAGATTTCACTGTGATCTGATACTGTAATGTTTCATTTAGTTATAAAATAATACTTAAAATTATGTTTTGCTAAGTTTATAGCCTACATGTGAAGATGAGCAGAGAGTATAGAATACTAGATTAAGAAAGCTAGCAAGAGAATATGTGTGTATTGACAGCGTAAACATGAACTATGTGGCCATATAATATGAATAAATGGCAATAAGTTAAGTGTATCAGCAATCAAAAATCAAAGAAGACATTTTTTAGAAATATATTTAGGTGATGAGGATCATTCAATCATTTTGTGTCAAACTCAAATACAGTTACAGTTTTTTTGTCCAGTGAAATGTACAATTTGTCCATTAAAATGGTGGCATTACATTACGTTTTCATCAACAGTTTACAAAGTTTATTGTAGATACATATGGGAGCTCAGTTTTTCCTGTTGTAAAATATGTTTGCCCAAAATCTTGTTTTAAAAAATAGATGAAATGCTACTGTATGCACAGGCTATTTAAGTGTATTGGCTAGAGAGAAGATGGTAAATGCTAACCCTCTCCGGTCCCTTACATTCATAATTTCCCTGCATTTGACACAGGCGTTTATTTTATGGTCTGGATTGAGTCTCACCACTGGAGTTTGTTCTCTTATGAATTGCAGGAATAAATGTTATTGCTGTTGAATCTCTGAGCTTTAGACCAGTTCAGTCTCTGAGAAACCAAACAAGAGCAGTGAGAAAATCCTCAGCAGATTTACAGGTTTCTTTAGTTTTTTTCTTATTTGCCGTGAGCTTTAGTTGGTCAGTGAGAGTCTGCAAGTGTGTGAGAGTTGGCAACCTTGATGCTAGTGCTATTCTAGCATCTTTAGCACTTTGCTAGCATATTTCAGAATATTGATAGCGTGTTCAAAGCATGTGTTAACCCTCTGGGGTCTGAGGTGATTTTGGGGCCCTTGAGGTGTGTTGGCATGCCCTGACATTTGTGCTTATTTCAGCTACTTATAATATACTATTTGCCCATATGTATTTTTTTGTATTCAGCACAAACTGTGCTACAATAATATGTGAGAAAGATGGATGTACATGTTTGCATTTTGTAGAAAAAAAATATTATGCGTGGTAAGCACATTTTAGGAAAAAACATTTAGCTGAAACAAGGCCTTTAAACACATACTGAATAGTTCTGATGAAATCATTTGAGTAATCAGTCTTGTAGGCTAGAATATTTACTTCACAATGATGTGAGAATCATTCTGACCACTTCATCACAAACAAAGATATAATGATTTGAATTTTGAAAGTAAGTTTTTGGCCAGCATTGCCATATTCATGGGAGTGTTAATAGCTCTGAATATTCATGTAATTCACACAAGGACAGACAAAAGACACTCCCACAATCGTTAATGTTCCCCTATCAAAGCTAATGTTCGCCCATCAAGTGAGAATGTTCAAAGATTTTCATCTATTTCATTATAATTCCTCTATGTGGAAAAGTGTTGTGCCTTGCTTGCAGTGCTAAAAATGTGAAGATATATTAACACTTTTCACTAGCAAATCTTATCTTGTTTTCAGAAAAAATAAGTCAAAATTAAGTGAGGTTTTGCTTAAAACAAGCAAAATAATCTGCCAATAGGGTAAGCAAAATAATCTTATTTCAAGCAGAAGGCTAGATTATTTTTCTTACCCCATTGGCAGATTATTTAGTTTGTTTCAAGCAAAAACTCACTTAATTTTAACTTCTTGTGTCTGAAAACAAGACATTAATGTTTACTTGTCTGGAAAATCCTTCTTGATTTAACAATTTTTAGATATTTTGACTGGAAACAAGACAAAAAATCTAAGCTAGAAAAGCATTTTTTGCAGTGTGAGCATACAGATAACGATTAGAGAATCTATATTATTATCACTGTTTCTGTAATGCCAAACAAGCACAAATACTGTTTGAATTATGACAATGTAAACATAATTACATCAGTAAAATATTAGATTTTTAGAAATATTTGATTACAGTGCACTTACAAATGCTGATAACAAAATGAAATAAACTACATTTTTATTACTAATATCAATCACTAATAACCACGCATAACAAAAACAACAGGTTTTGTAACGTCAAACAAGTACATATACTTAAATATTATGGCGATGCAAACACAATTACATCAGTGAATTATTATATCTGTGCATTTACTCGATCGCAAAAACTGAACTACCCCTGGTACTGCAGTAGAAATAATGTTAATAAAACTACCTCAGACTCAAGTGAAAGAGTCATATGTGATGCAGGTATGCGATCGCTAAAAACAGTACAGTCCTATTACTTTTATATCGTATTTTGTTTTATATTATAGCCTATATATAGAGCATGAAACCTTCAGTACGTCGTAAGAATTTAGATACAAATGGATTGGATTGTATTGTATGAATTGTACCTATCATTTTCACTCGAGTTCAAACCTTTTAGCCAGGAGTTATAGTTTTGGAAAAACCCAGCTATGTGTTCAAGTTTATGTGAGAATATCACGTTAACCAATGCAAATAAGAAACATTACTTGCTCATCAGAACGATCGCCTCACGTAGATCAGCCGCGCGTCGCATTCTGTTCTACATCTGAGGTGAATTCAGTGTTTATTCCTCTCAGTGTGTCTTCTTCCATAAGCGAACAGTAGCTGAGATGAACTCGATTAATTCTCAAGGTTGGTTTGCGGTGATGTAGGCGTTAACATCCCTGCGTGGCGCACATGGCTAATTATCATATCAAAAGCGAAAGTAAAGAGGGGGCGTTACAAATTAACTTATAATGAACTCTGATATGGAAGAAAATTAATGACACATGTATTTGAAAGAAAAAAGCATGTTGAACTGCACTAACTGAAAAAATAATGCATTGCATTAACAGTGCTTGCATTTTAATGCCTTGTATTTTCAGGACTTGCATTTTTAGGGGCTGAAATTTAATATAGTTGTTTATTTAAGCTGTGAATATTTCAATTCAAAATATTTCACAGATATTTTCAGAATTAAAAATTCAATAATTCATATTCACCTTCCAGAGTTCACTTCCGCAGTATTCAATCGGTTTAAAAATACGATGTATAATTTTCGACCGGCAATTTTTGGTCCATTTTATTTCACTTTATAAATTCGCTTCCACAAATTCACTGGTTCAAATTCGCCTGAATATTCAACATTGCACATCCGGGAGCTGCAGGAAAAGCAGTAGAGCACCGATGCGTAATCTCAAGCTAATGTTAGTCGCTCACCAGCAGGTGGCGCAATCGGGTGTTTGACGAGAGAGGTAGTACTCTCAGAATGTCATTTGCCGAGATGGCCCAATCACAAAAGTAGCGTTTACTTTTATAGGCTAATCAATGTCTTAGACATTTATATTTGCCCTCCTGTACACGTAAGCTGTCTTTCCAACTTGACAACGAGGGTCGAATCTTAGCATGGCAGCTGCCACAAAAACCTGCCACTCGACCGCTATGGCAAAACGTCACCAAAATAGGCTCAATCATTTGTGCTTCGTTTGTGCCAGTAATATTTTCGTTTGTGCTGCTTCGGCTTTTAAAATATTAGACATTACATTATAGGCGATGACGTCACCAGCCCCCCTACACGCTCCAAACTGACCCCAAATAGGCTCAATCGTTTGTGCTTTGTTTGTGCCGTTAAAAGAAATCCTGTAATTATAAAACGCTGCTTAAATATAAGGAAAACAAAACTTTGTACAAAAAGTGTCCTCACTCTACACTCCGTGCTATCGAAATCATTCCAAACCGGTGTCATTCGTTTGTGCTGGATTTGTGCCGGTTTGTGCAATTAAAGGAAACCATGTAACCACGATCTCATAACGAAAACTTCACTCTCCTCCGCCGGTTTAGCGTGGCCGCAGAGTTTTAAAAATAGGTCAGTTTTCGTGCTGCCTTAAATTAGATTAGTCAGCCCGTTCTTTTTCCCTTCTCCCAAAACAGCTTATAGACTACTTTTCAGCTATTAAAAGAGTTCGGTTTTTTTTTTTTTTTTTTTTTTTTTAAAAAACGTTTTTTGTTCGTGAAATGTAGCCTAAGTTTTTTTTTTTAAGTAAAGACCAAGCGGTCAGCGGCAGACAGTGAGTTGATCGTATCATATGATAAATTAATCATTGACCAATTTAGCCTTCTTAAATCATCACGACTTAAAATAAAATCTATAGATATAAAACAGCTCAAGCATATCACGTTAGTTTAAAGCTTAACCTGTGCGCTGTTAGATGCATATCCAATCCTTTGTGCGGAGAGAGGAAGCTGAAGCGCGCTTTGCTCGACATGGCACCAGCGCTATCACTTGCATTGGAAACATATTTATGCCATCATTTTTGCTAGGTAGGTAAAAGTAATACAGCATTCAGAACTGTAAAGGGTCTATTTTTATTTGTGTGTACTCACACTCGCGTGCCCGGATCAAAGGGAGTTTCATTGAACTTGAAATTGTGACAAACATATTACGATGCTTCTCGAAGTAGTAGTATATTATATAACAACAACAATAGTCTAATAATAATCCTATAATTATGAAAAAATAATTTTTAAAGGAATAACTTAAATGTTAAATTTTTACAGTAAACCTCTGCTGTACAGCACTTTGTTTATGAAAATTAAAAGGAATTGGTACATTTTCTTTTGATTACATTTTGAAATGTAATTACATTTTTGATATTTTATTTTTTTAATGATTGTGTAATTAACAACACAGAAAAATGAAAACAAACAACATATGGATATATTGTTGTAAAAATTTTAATAAAATATTAGGATGTTAAAGTTTCATAAATTCAATTTATCAGACGTGTTAAGATGACTAAAATTGAATTAACCCATTGAATTTGAATCCAGGAAATTTAAAAATGGAAATTCCAATACCAGTACAAATTACTATAGCTATGCTTAATCACTGTTATAATTATGAAGGAATTATGAATTATACAGATAATGGCATATTAAGTGTTTTTGGATTTTTCACCTTTTAAATAGGCTATTTAAGAAGAATTTTAGTTGCAACCAGAATTTCTTCGTTTCATGGAACAAATCCAGCACAAATAAACGCGGCATTTCGTGTGAACAGCGTCTCCAGGCTATAGCCTAACCTAATTAATATTAATATAAATATATATCAATATTATGTTTTTGTTATATTTAAGCAGCGTTTATAATTACAGGAGTTCTTTTAACGGCACAAATCGAGCACAAAAGAATGGCACCGGTTTGGAATGATTTCGATAGCACGGAGTGTAGAGTGAGGACACTTTTTGTACAAAGTTTTGTTTTCCTTATATTTAAGCAGTGTTTTATAATTACAGGATTACATTTAACGTCACAAACAAAGCACAAACGATTGAGCCTATTTGGGGTCAGTTTGGAGCGTGTAGGGGGGCTGGTGACGTCATCGCCTATAATGTAATGTCTAATATTTTAAAAGCCGAAGCAGCACAAACGAAAATATTACTGGCACAAACGAAGCACAAATGATTGAGCCTATTTTGGTGACGTTTTGCCATAGCGGTCGAGTGGCAGGTTTTTGTGGCAGCTGCCATGCTAAGATTCGACCCTCGTTGTCAAGTTGGAAAGACAGCTTACGTGTACAGGAGGGCAAATATAAATGTCTAAGACACTGATTAGCCTATAAAAGTAAACGCTACTTTTGTGATTGGGCCATCTCGGCAAATGACATTCTGAGAGTACTACCTCTCTCGTCAAACACCCGATTGCGCCACCTGCTGGTGAGCGACTAACATTAGCTTGAGATTGCGCATCGGTGCTCTACTGCTTTTCCTGCAGCTCCCGGATGTGCAATGTTGAATATTCAGGCGAATTTGAACCAGTGAATTTGTGGAAGCGAATTTATAAAGTGAAATAAAATGGACCAAAAATTGCCGGTCGAAAATTATACATCGTATTTTTAAACCGATTGAATACTGCGGAAGTGAACTCTGGAAGGTGAATATGAATTATTGAATTTTTAATTCTGAAAATATCTGTGAAATATTTTGAATTGAAATATTCACAGCTTAAATAAACAACTATATTAAATTTCAGCCCCTAAAAATGCAAGTCCTGAAAATACAAGGCATTAAAATGCAAGCACTGTTAATGCAATGCATTATTTTTTCAGTTAGTGCAGTTCAACATGCTTTTTTCTTTCAAATACATATGTCATTAATTTTCTTCCATACTCTGAGTGCAAAACTCAACATGCTGTTGGTTTCATACGGATTACTTTATAACAGAACATTTGTTTTCGACAAGACTTGCTTTATTTAAAAGTAGAGATATTAAGCTTTCCATCCATGTATATTAACTGTCTGTGTGCTGAGCCTCCACCGAGTTAAAGATAAATTTATTGAGGCGTTTCTAATCGCAGTGACCGGAGACGCTAAAGACAGAAAAAACACCCTGTCTGTTTTCTTTATTTAAAAAAAGAACAAAGTTCAGTTGTTATTGTGAGTGTACACAAAAAAAAGTATACACTTAACCATTTTGAATGGTGTATAACTCTTATTTGTGTGACTAATATCGACAGAGTATTTTTAGTGTCTTTCGCACTGATCTTAAAAAAAAAAGTGAGCTGGTCGCGCCGGCGTGACCATCGACCCCAGAGGGTTAAATGTTTGATGCTTTGAAACAGATGGAAAATTGCCCTCCAAATCGCTGAGCTGGTCACGTGACTGAAAGCTATCAATAGGAGAAAACAGTTGGCAAAGGATGCAGTATATTTGAAAATGGTAATTTTTTGCCTAAAACTGGATAATTATTATTTTAATTTTGTACTTATATTTTCATTACTTTATTAAAAAGATATAAAATGTTTGGCAAAAATCTGATTTCATAAACTAAAAGAACGCCATGGTTTTCGGTTTGGTTTGGTTCTGATAGCTTGCTACATCAGTGATTTTTTGCAACAAGTGAACAACTAAATACTCATGTAAACCTCTGTACACTAGATTATTATGTCTGCTTAATATTTATTTTAGAGAGGTATTATTTTTCCAATTTTTACACAAAATAGGATGGTTTTCATTCATACTAAAAATGGATGTACTTTTTTAGTTTTGACAAGTTAAAATAATGTAGGTAACTGTTAAAAATAGAAATATATATAACTTAATGCACAGACATTTACATTTTTGTTACAGATAACACAAATATGATCATATAGTAATTTAAAAGAAACGTGAGCTAACATTTTGCGCTTTCTTGTTGTGCTTGAATAATAAAATTGCCCTATTATGAGATGTCAGTCACAGCAATGACCCCCAGCCAATTTGAGTTTGAGACCCCTGCACTAGCCAATTCTCATTGGCGTTTTCTCTTAAATGAAGAGGTGATTTGGTCTCCCAAGTTAAACTCCTACATAACTAGTAGTGACCAACAGATAGGGAAAGGTTTTTACAAGTCATTTGTTCTCCAGATTAAAAAGCCTACCAGATAAACATTAATATTGCTGTTTTTTTCTTGTTCTCCACACAGACTACAGTCCTGTAATCTCACTGTTCAGTCTTATAAGAGCCTGTCATCAGTTCTACAATCCTCAAACTCTGTCCTGAGAGAGTTGGATCTGAGTAACAATGACCTGCAGGATTCTGGAGTGAAGCTGCTTTCTGATGGACTGAAGAGCCAAAACTGTCAGCTAGAGATACTGAGGTAAATGGTTTTTGATAAAATAAATGAAAATGTGTGGTGTGATCATCGAATTGTATAGCTATTAATGTCATTTTAAGAACTCACAGTGTGACACTGTTAATTTACATGCTGCTCATGGAGTGACTTGGTTCACAGTAAATACTGCTCCACATGAACTCTGTATCAAGTGCTGTGAGTTTGGGTCACTTATGACATGGATGTAAAAATGCAACATGCATTTAATATCTTTCCAACTTTGTTTTATTTGATTGGCTGTCTCAATCACTGTGACTTTCACAAGCACAGTTGAGGCAGACTAGCCTTTAAACATTAACTTTTTAAAAAATAATTAAAAATTACTTTTTAAACATTTTGTCATCGAAAAAACCAGTGGGTGCATTATGAAGTTCAGCAGGACAGCATGAAGAATATAATATATTGAGCTTTACATTTGCAAACTGATATGTCAGTTTTTCTCTTTAGTGCACCCCATCCCATCTGGTGCACCTGTGCCAAGAAACTGAAAACACTGGCTGTACATAAGTCCAGATCAGCAAAAGGAACTGATAGTTCCACATGATGTCACAAGGTTATAGGAACATCTCCTGGAGGGCAAAACAAAGCTTTGCTCCACTGACTGTCAGTTATTGTTATGCAGTTTGCATTAAGTAGTAATGTAGCAAAATCTAGATATTAAAAATTCAGTGAACTCCTTAATGGAGTGCAGCGTTAGTTCTGGCCAGTCACGTTAGTCAAGCTCGCATCAGCTGACGATCAGCTGATCCACGTCTACCTATAGAAATGTGACGCCAATCATAATTTCCTTTATTAAGGTCCATTCAGTCATTATTCAGCAGCTATTGCTTTGCTCAGGAGCTAATCACCCATCTCCATCCCCAACTCCTCCTCTCGCTCAATAAGGATTTGCATTGGATATTTGAGTTAGACCACTGAATTGTTGTTACATAAAATAATCACTTACAACATTAATGATATCTGCTACATTAATCATTAATGTTGGTTCTGTTTGGTTTACCCTCAGGGGTTATTCATGCTCTCCCTACTCCTATCCATGCTAGGCTGTATGGATGGTCAGGGAGTGTTTACCCTGAACAGAACCATACCCCCAACCTAAAATATATGCTAATTGTAAGTTATCTTTGACGATAGTGGTCCTGACAGAACTAAACTAAATACTCTTGTAAACCTCTGTACACTGGATTATTATGTCTGCTTAATATTTATTTTCAGAGAGGTATTATTTTTCAGATTTTTACACAAAATAGGATGGTTTTCATTCATACTGGACACCAGTCCAGTGTCCTAATGGGTAGGGCATTGGACTTGTAACCGAAAGGTTGCTAGTTCGAGTCCCAGGTTCCACAGGGATTGTCGGTGGGGGAGTGAATAATCAGCACTCTCTCCACCCTCAATACCACGACTGAGGTGAGACCCTTGAGCAAGGCACCGAACCCCCAACTGCTTCCCGGGCACCGCAACGATAGCAATATGGCTGCCCACTGCTCCGGGTGTGTGTCACATGTCATGTCCTTTCCTTTACCTTTTTATAATGAGATCTACAGTAGTTTGTCACGCTGCGCCGCTTGTGTCCAGTAGAGTTCTACTGTATTTGGCACTGGCGTCTGGTGTTGACACGGTGAGAGCCACGCAGATGCATGTGAACCTGCATCTGTTCACTTCTGCGACTATTTGTGCCTGAAATGTCACATGCGTGAAACTATGTCAAAATGCAGTTTTTTGCAAGTATCCTTGTAAATACAGTTGGCAATGGTAGGTAGGTTCACAGCAGTCTAATGTTCCTGAGGCTTTCTGTGTCGTGAAAAGTTAATCAGACAGCAAAACTTAATTTTTACAGCGAAGACTATGCAGTGTTATTTTACATTTGATTATTCAGTTTCCATACCTGAATATTGCTGGATTTACCTGAAAAATATAAAACACTGTTTATTTCATTTGTATCTTGTTCGATTATATTTATCTATGTTTGTAATTAGTTAATTTTCAATGTTGATTTACTCGACTATAAAATCACCCCAATCATTTATTTTTTTCACCAAAAAGCTATTCAAGTAATGTTTTTTTTCTTTTTCATATTGCAATATTTATTGCAGAAAAACAAAATATCGCAATGTGAGTTTTTTTCCAATATCATGCAGCCCTATTTGTAAGACATTGCTAATCAACATACATACAATTATGAGTAAGTTATAGGATATATTGTCTGCCTCATTCTGTGATATCAAGCCAAATCAGATCACATAAGGATCATAAGAACATAGGTTATTTCAAACACTTGACTGACATTATAACTAAAAACAAGTTATAATGCTTTTAATAACTGTTGTTTTGTTATATTGAGAATTGTGGCATTCCTAGTGAGAAGGGTAACAATGAACAGAATATTATAGACAAAATAATGATTAACAGCAGTTCAGAGTCAGTGTTATGTTTGCAATACAATACCATTCCATTTTCATAATGAGTCCTTCATATGAAGTGTGAATGGCTTAGAGTCTGTAAATATTAGCATGATGTGAAAAAAATACAATTGGAAGGCATCTCAATAACATAAACCTGTTACTTTATTATTGTTCATTTATTTTTATTAAACTGGGTAGATTGTTTCTTTTTTATATTTTATGTGGTGTCATGGTTTATTTTTTATTTAAAAAAGTTTATTGTTGTTTCTTCTTTTGCCCTTTCATTTATTGTATACCTTTAAATTGGCTTACTGAAAAAAACAGCAGCAGGATGATATAACAACATTTATTTGAAACAAATGCATTTGCAACTTGCCACCTTATTTACAGTATTTCCTTTCATTCTTTTGATGGTTTTGGAAATCTTGTCTTGGATGTTTCTCTCTGTCACTTTACATAACTCATGCTTCATTGCTATTTCATTCTATGATTTAAATGCCTTCTCTGAATCTTTAAAGTCTCTCCAGGAGCAATTGTACAGGTGTGGATAAATTTGTACCAGCTCAGCTATTTGACACTCCAGTGTATTCATGTTGCTATAGTGACTTTGTGATGTTGTTCTTCTTTCTGACCTCCTTTTCAAACTGCCGAAACGAACTGTGGCTTTATGTAGTTTAAAATGACATCATATCAGTTCATTCTACAATTTCATTTGAAGTATATCGGGGCCTTAAGAATGTTCCTGATAACTAAAAAAGAAACAGCTTGTCTCGCCATGTGCATTCTTGGTGGATCTACAAGACGCTGAATTGTCTGATTTTCAAACTAATGACATGTGGACTATTGTTGTGTTTGTAGGTTGTCTGGCTGTATGGTGACAGAAGAGGGCTGTGGTTATTTGTCCTCAGCTCTGAGTTCACACCTGAGAGAGCTGGATCTGAGCTACAATCACCCAGGAGATTCAGGAGTCAAGCTGCTCTCTGAAAAACTGAAGGATTCAAACTATGCACTAGAAAAATTAAAGTATGTTGCGTATGTTATTTCAAGCATAACAGGGCTCTAGGCTCATTCTTCCTACTGGTCATGCTGGTGGTAACTTTCTCAGTTACTTAATATGTATTGGTCTTTTTGTTGACAAATACTTTTTCTGTAATTATTGTTATATAATAATTACAGAAAAATCTGTATTGTTAGGATTGTCTGCTTTCACTCCTATAAAATGGGCATAAGTAGAATTAACATTCAGCCCATTCTTTTTCATCAGTATAATTTGTGATTTGAATTTTGTGAACAGGACTTCCTCTTTTGCTATGTTATAAGATGTGCTTTGGACGCTTTCACTTTTTTTTTTGAATTTGTGATCTTGGTGTCACTTTTTACAAGAAGAGATGATTGTCTTTTGTGCTTACTTCCATACACCATTCACTTTTTAAGACTAAAACAAGTACGTGAAAATGGATTCACTGTTATTGTTAAATATATATATATATATAAGTATTATATATAGACTAGTAAGTTATAGAAAATTCAGCGAACACTGTTGTATCAAACAAATATAAAAATTATATTGTGTGTTAAATGAGGGAGACAAGAAAGAGTCTCCTGCTTCTCACACTTGTGTCCTCAGACAAAAAAAACTTTAACAGTATCACTATGGTCTCCTTTAAAGCTTTAGAAGAGATCTAATCATCATCACACACTGTGCTCCATTTTCCCTTAAGCCAAAGACAGTAGGGGTTGTATATTCGTCTCCTTTAAAGCTTTAAAATATTTCATTATCATGGCTAAAGATTCTGGATCTCTTACATTTGTCTCCTCAAAAGTTTTGAAGAGATCTCAATAACATCACATACTGTGCTGAAAAATTTCCCTAAGCTAAAGACTTTTGATGGGTTATATTTGTCTCCTTTAAAGCTTTAAAAAATATCTCAACAACCTTACAAATTGTGCACCAAGTTAAGTACTTAAAAGACACTGAATAAAGTGGTAAAAACACATCAGTTCAGAGAGACATTCTGCAGAAATAAGGATAAAAAGTTATAACATCAAATACATTGCCACAAGAAACCACTAACAGTATGTCTGCTGTTTTTTGTCTGCTGGACCAACCAGCCAGTAAAACGGCGACATGTCTCATATGTCGGACCTTATGATTTCCGTGGTGTAAAAATTGCAGTTGAAATCACGAAATTCACTCATAAAAATTGAATTTACAGTTTAATGCAGAATGTCAAAGAATACTTGTAAATATTAAGCCACAAAGTGACAATGAATTCTGCTGTCTCTGTGTTAATGAATGGCACAGACGAGTGGGTTTTGTTTGGGTTTTGCTCGTACTGAAGCACCTGTGACGGTGACTGTCAGGACTGTGCACAGACCTCTGAGGGGCATGTGCTAAACTGAAAAAGGCATATTCAACATGTATCTGCCTACCTAGCAAAAACGTGATACTGTTGAGGACCAGAGATATTGTAAGCCAGCAATGAAACAAATGAAATACTGTGAAAATACAGTTGCAGTGAAAAGTTTGAATTGTACCAGAGTCACTCCCTAAATACAGTGCTGCTTGTAAGCTTGTGAACTCTTTAGAATTGTCTATATTTCTGCATAAATATAATGCAAAACATCATCAGATTTTCACACAAGTCCTTAAAGTTGACAAAGAGAATCCAATCAAACAAACAAGACAAAAATACTTTGTCATTTAGTTATTGAGAAAATTATTCAGTGTTAAATATTTGCGAGGTGAAAAAGAATGTGAATCTTTACTTTCAGTGTCTGATGTGACCCTTTTTGAAGCAATAACTGCAGGTAACATTTGTAACTGCTGATTAGTCCTGCACAATGGCTTGTGGGAATTTTAGTAAATTCTTTACTACAGAAACACTTGAACCCTGTGATGTTGGCGAGTTTCCTCCTAAGAAGAAAGTCTAGACTCAGCCGTTCCAAAACATTACCTTTGTTCTTGTTCAACCATTATTTGGTAGAATGACTTGTAGGCCTGGGGACTTTCTCTTTAGATTTTCCTTTAGAATTGTTTGGTATAATTCAGAATTCACTGTTCACTGTTCAAGTTGTCTTGGCCCAGATGCAGCCAAACAGGCCCAGGCCATGATACTACCACCACCATGTTTCACAGATGGGATAAGGCTCTTTTGCTGGAATGCAGTGCTTTTCTTTCTCCAAACATAACACTTCTCATTTAAACCAAAAATTATATTTTAATATATTTTGGTCTCATCTGTCCACAAAACATTTCTCCAATAGCCTTCTGTCCACATGATCCTTATCAAACTGCAGACAGGTTTTTTGGAGAGTTGTGACTTCCTTCCTGCCATGCACACTACAGTTGTTCATTGTTCTCCAGAAGATGGACTCATGAACTTCAACATTAACCAATCTGAGAAAGGACTTTATTTGCTTAGAAGTTGGCATTCTTTGCAACCTCAGAAACCTTTATATAACTTGTTTTGGAGTGATCTTTGTTGGTCAACCACTCTATTTGTTCACAATCAGTCTGATTATGGAGTTGTGGAGTCTAAACTCTTTAGAGATGGTTTTGTAACCTTTTAAAATGTGATTAAAATGTGTTTTCCAAAAGTGTCCTGGCCAAGATAGGCAGCCGTGTTTGCATATACAAATAAACAAAGTTTATAGCCTACATGTGAAGACAAGCAGAGAGTATAGAATACTAGATTAAGAAATTTTGCTAGAAAATATGTGCATATTGACAGCATAGACATGAAGCATGTGGCCATATAATATGAATAAATGGTAATAAATTAAATCATAAATCAAAGAATCATTTTCACTCGAGTTCAAACCTTTTAACCAGGAGTTATAGTTTTGGAAAAACCCAGCTATGTGTTCAAGTTTATGTGAGAATATCACGTTAACTAATGCAAATAAGAAACATTACTTGCTCATCAGAACGGTCGCCTCACGTAGATCAGCCGCGCGTCGCATTCTGTTCTACATCTGAGGTGAATTCAGTGTTTATTCCTCTCAGTGTGTCTTCTTCCATAAGCGAACAGTAGCTGAGATGAACTCGATTAATTCTCAAGGTTGGTTTGCGGTGATGTGGGCGTTAACATCCCTGCGTGGCGCACATGGCTAATTATCATATCAAAAGCGAAAGTAAAGAGGGGGCGTTACAAATTAACTTATAATGAACTCTGAGTGCAAAACTCAACATGCTGTTGGTTTCATACGGATTACTTTATAACAGAACATTTGTTTTCGACAAGACTTGCTTTATTTAAAAGTAGAGATATTAAGCTTTCCATCCATGTATATTAACTGTCTGTGTGCTGAGCCTCCACCGAGTTAAAGATAAATTTATTGAGGCGTTTCTAATCACAGTGACCGGAGACGCTAAAGACAGAAAAAACACCCTGTCTGTTTTCTTTATTTAAAAAAAGAACAAAGTTCAGTTGTTATTGTGAGTGTACACAAAAAAAGTATACACTTAACCATTTTGAATGGTGTATAACTCTTATTTGTGTGACTAATATCGACAGAGTATTTTTAGTGTCTTTCGCACTGATCTTAAAAAAAGTGAGCTGGTCGTGCCGGCGTGACCATCGACCCCAGAGGGTTAAATGTTTGATGCTTTGAAACAGATGGAAAATTGCCCTCCAAATCGCTGAGCTGGTCACGTGACTGAAAGCTATCAATAGGAGAAAACAGCTGGCAAAGGATGCAGTATATTTGAAAATGGTAATTTTTTGCCTAAAACTGGATAATTATTATTTTAATTTTGTACTTATATTTTCATTACTTTATTAAAAAGATATAAAATGTTTGGCAAAAATCTGATTTCATAAACTAAAAGAACGCCATGGTTTTCGGTTTGGTTTGGTTCTGATAGCTTGCTACATCAGTGATTTTTTGCAACAAGTGAACAACTAAATACTCATGTAAACCTCTGTACACTAGATTATTATGTCTGCTTAATATTTATTTTAGAGAGGTATTATTTTTCCAATTTTTACACAAAATAGGATGGTTTTCATTCATACTAAAAATGGATGTACTTTTTTAGTTTTGACAAGTTAAAATAATGTAGGTAACTGTTAAAAATAGAAATATATATAACTTAATGCACAGACATTTACATTTTTGTTACAGATAACACAAATATGATCATATAGTAATTTAAAAGAAACGTGAGCTAACATTTTGCGCTTTCTTGTTGTGCTTGAATAATAAAATTGCCCTATTATGAGATGTCAGTCACAGCAATGACCCCCAGCCAATTTGAGTTTGAGACCCCTGCACTAGCCAATTCTCATTGGCGTTTTCTCTTAAATGAAGAGGTGATTTGGTCTCCCAAGTTAAACTCCTACATAACTAGTAGTGACCAACAGATAGGGAAAGGTTTTTACAAGTCATTTGTTCTCCAGATTAAAAAGCCTACCAGATAAACATTAATATTGCTGTTTTTTTCTTGTTCTCCACACAGACTACAGTCCTGTAATCTCACTGTTCAGTCTTATAAGAGCCTGTCATCAGTTCTACAATCCTCAAACTCTGTCCTGAGAGAGTTGGATCTGAGTAACAATGACCTGCAGGATTCTGGAGTGAAGCTGCTTTCTGATGGACTGAAGAGCCAAAACTGTCAGCTAGAGATACTGAGGTAAATGGTTTTTGATAAAATAAATGAAAATGTGTGGTGTGATCATCGAATTGTATAGCTATTAATGTCATTTTAAGAACTCACAGTGTGACACTGTTAATTTACATGCTGCTCATGGAGTGACTTGGTTCACAGTAAATACTGCTCCACATGAACTCTGTATCAAGTGCTGTGAGTTTGGGTCACTTATGACATGGATGTAAAAATGCAACATGCATTTAATATCTTTCCAACTTTGTTTTATTTGATTGGCTGTCTCAATCACTGTGACTTTCACAAGCACTGTTAGACAGTTGAGGCAGACTAGCCTTTAAACATTAACTTTTTAAAAAATAATTAAAAATTACTTTTTAAACATTTTGTCATCGAAAAAACCAGTGGGTGCATTATGAAGTTCAGCAGGACAGCATGAAGAATATAATATATTGAGCTTTACATTTGCAAACTGATATGTCAGTTTTTCTCTTTAGTGCACCCCATCCCATCTGGTGCACCTGTGCCAAGAAACTGAAAACACTGGCTGTACATAAGTCCAGATCAGCAAAAGGAACTGATAGTTCCACATGATGTCACAAGGTTATAGGAACATCTCCTGGAGGGCAAAACAAAGCTTTGCTCCACTGACTGTCAGTTATTGTTATGCAGTTTGCATTAAGTAGTAATGTAGCAAAATCTAGATATTAAAAATTCAGTGAACTCCTTAATGGAGTGCAGCGTTAGTTCTGGCCAGTCACGTTAGTCAAGCTCGCATCAGCTGACGATCAGCTGATCCACGTCTACCTATAGAAATGTGACGCCAATCATAATTTCCTTTATTAAGGTCCATTCAGTCATTATTCAGCAGCTATTGCTTTGCTCAGGAGCTAATCACCCATCTCCATCCCCAACTCCTCCTCTCGCTCAATAAGGATTTGCATTGGATATTTGAGTTAGACCACTGAATTGTTGTTACATAAAATAATCACTTACAACATTAATGATATCTGCTACATTAATCATTAATGTTGGTTCTGTTTGGTTTACCCTCAGGGGTTATTCATGCTCTCCCTACTCCTATCCATGCTAGGCTGTATGGATGGTCAGGGAGTGTTTACCCTGAACAGAACCATACCCCCAACCTAAAATATATGCTAATTGTAAGTTATCTTTGACGATAGTGGTCCTGACAGAACTAAACTAAATACTCTTGTAAACCTCTGTACACTGGATTATTATGTCTGCTTAATATTTATTTTCAGAGAGGTATTATTTTTCAGATTTTTACACAAAATAGGATGGTTTTCATTCATACTGGACACCAGTCCAGTGTCCTAATGGGTAGGGCATTGGACTTGTAACCGAAAGGTTGCTAGTTCGAGTCCCAGGTTCCACAGGGATTGTCGGTGGGGGAGTGAATAATCAGCACTCTCTCCACCCTCAATACCACGACTGAGGTGAGACCCTTGAGCAAGGCACCGAACCCCCAACTGCTTCCCGGGCACCGCAACGATAGCAATATGGCTGCCCACTGCTCCGGGTGTGTGTCACATGTCACGTCCTTTCCTTTACCTTTTTATAATGAGATCTACAGTAGTTTGTCATGCTGCGCCGCTTGTGTCCAGTAGAGTTCTACTGTATTTGGCACTGGCGTCTGGTGTTGACACAGTGAGAGCCACGCAGATGCATGTGAACCTGCATCTGTTCACTTCTGCGACTATTTGTGCCTGAAATGTCACATGCGTGAAACTATGTCAAAATGCAGTTTTTTGCAAGTATCCTTGTAAATACAGTTGGCAATGGTAGGTAGGTTCACAGCAGTCTAATGTTCCTGAGGCTTTCTGTGTCGTGAAAAGTTAATCAGACAGCAAAACTTAATTTTTACAGCGAAGACTATGCAGTGTTATTTTACATTTGATTATTCAATTTCCATACCTGAATACTGCTGGATTTACCTGAAAAATATAAAACACTGTTTATTTCATTTGTATCTTGTTCGATTATATTTATCTATGTTTGTAATTAGTTAATTTTCAATGTTGATTTACTCGACTATAAAATCACCCCAATCATTTATTTTTTTCACCAAAAAGCTATTCAAATAAGTTTTTTTCTTTTTCATATTGCAATATTTATTGCAGAAAAACAAAATATCGCAATGTGAGTTTTTTTCCAATATCATGCAGCCCTATTTGTAAGACATTGCTAATCAACATACATACACTTATGAGTAAGTTATAGGATATATTGTCTGCCTCATTCTGTGATATGAAGCCAAATCAGATCACATAAGGATCATAAGAACATAGGTTATTTCAAACACTTGACTGACATTATAACTAAAAACAAGTTATAATGCTTTTAATAACTGTTGTTTTGTTATATTGAGAATTGTGGCATTCCTAGTGAGAAGGGTAACAATGAACAGAATATTATAGACAAAATAATGATTAACAGCAGTTCAGAGTCAGTGTTATGTTTGCAATACAATACCATTCCATTTTCATAATCAGTCCTTCATATGAAGTGTGAATGGCTTAGAGTCTGTAAATATTAGCATGATGTGAAAAAAATACAATTGGAAGGCATCTCAATAACATAAACCTGTTACTTTATTATTGTTCATTTATTTTTATTAAACTGGGTAGATTGTTTCTTTTTTATATTTTATGTGGTGTCATGGTTTATTTTTTATTTAAAAAAGTTTATTGTTGTTTCTTCTTTTGCCCTTTCATTTATTGTATACCTTTAAATTGGCTTACTGAAAAAAACAGCAGCAGGATGATATAACAACATTTATTTGAAACAAATGCATTTGCAACTTGCCACCTTATTTACAGTATTTCCTTTCATTCTTTTGATGGTTTTGGAAATCTTGTCTTGGATGTTTCTCTCTGTCACTTTACATAACTCATGCTTCATTGCTATTTCATTCTATGATTTAAATGCCTTCTCTGAATCTTTAAAGTCTCTCCAGGAGCAATTGTACAGGTGTGGATAAATTTGTACCAGCTCAGCTATTTGACACTCCAGTGTATTCATGTTGCTATAGTGACTTTGTGATGTTGTTCTTCTTTCTGACCTCCTTTTCAAACTGCCGAAACGAACTGTGGCTTTATGTAGTTTAAAATGACGTCATATCAGTTCATTCTACAATTTCATTTGAAGTATATCGGGGCCTTAAGAATGTTCCTGATAACTAAAAAAGAAACAGCTTGTCTTGCCATGTGCATTCTTGGTGGATCTACAAGACGCTGAAATGTCTGATTTTCAAACTAATGACATGTGGACTATTGTTGTGTTTGTAGGTTGTCTGGCTGTATGGTGACAGAGGAGGGCTGTGGTTATTTGTCCTCAGCTCTGAGTTCACACCTGAGAGAGCTGGATCTGAGCTACAATCACCCAGGAGATTCAGGAGTCAAGCTGCTCTCTGAAAAACTGAAGGATTCAAACTATGCACTAGAAAAATTGAAGTATGTTGCGTATGTTATTTCATAACAGGGCTCTAGGCTCATTCTTCCTACTGGTCATGCTGGTGGTAACTTTCTCAGTTACTTAATATGTATTGGTCTTTTTGTTGACACATACTTTTTCTGTAATTATTGTTATATAATAATTACAGAAAAATCTGTATTGTTATGATTGTCTGCTTTCACTCCTATAAAATGGGCATAAGTTAATTTTCTTTTTCATCAGTATAATTTGTGATTTGAATTTTGTGAACAGGACTTCCTCTTTTGCTATGTTATAAGATGTGCTTTGGACGCTTTCACTTTTTTTTTTGAATTTGTGATCTTGGTGTCACTTTTTACAAGAAGAGATGATTGTCTTTTGTGCTTACTTCCATACACCATTCACTTTTTAAGACTAAAACAAGTACGTGATTCACTGTTATTGTTAAATATATATATATATAAGTATTATATATAGACTAGTAAGTTAAAGAAAATTCAGCAAACACTGTTGTATCAAACAAACATAAAAATTATATTGTGTGTTAAATGAGGGAGACAAGAAAGAGTCTCCTGCTTCTCACACTTGTGTCCTCAGACAAAAAAAAACTTTAACAGTATCACAATGGTCTCCTTTAAAGCTTTAGAAGAGATCTAATCATCATCACACACTGTGCTCCATTTTCCCTTAAGCCAAAGACAGTAGGGGTTGTATATTTGTCTACTTTAAAGCTTTAAAATATTTCATTATCATGACTAAAGATTCTGGATCTCTTACATTTGTCTCCTCAAAAGTTTTGAAGAGATCTCAATAACATCACATACTGTGCTGAAAAATTTCCCTAAGCTAAAGACTTTTGATGGGTTATATTTGTCTCCTTTAAAGCTTTAGAAAATATCTCAACAACCTTACAAATTGTGCACCAAGTTAAGTACTTAAATGACACTGAATAAAGTGGTAAAAACACATCAGTTCAGAGAGACATTCTGCAGAAATAAGGATAAAAAGTTATAACATCAAATACATTGCCACAAGAAACCACTAACAGTATGTCTGCTGTTTTTTGTCTGCTGGACCAACCAGCCAGTAAAACGGTGACATGTCTCATATGTCGGACCTTATGATTTCTGTGGTGTAAAAATTGCAGTTGAAATCACGAAATTCACTCATAAAAATTTAATTTACAGTTTAATGCAGAATGTCAAAGAATACTTGTAAATATTAAGCCACAAAGTGACAATGAATTCTGCTGTCTCTGTGTTAATGAATGGCACAGACGAGTGGGTTTTGTTTGGGTTTTGCTCGTACTGAAGCACCTGTGACGGTGACTGTCAGGACTGTGCACAGACCTCTGAGGGGCATGTGCTAAACTGAAAAAGGCATATTCAACATGTATCTGCCTACCTAGCAAAAACGTGATACTGTTGAGGACCAGAGATATTGTAAGCCAGCAATGAAACAAATGAAATACTGTGAAAATACAGTTGCAGTGAAAAGTTTGAATTGTACCAGAGTCACTCCCTAAATACAGTGCTGCTTGTAAGCTTGTGAACTCTTTAGAATTGTCTATATTTCTGCATAAATATAATGCAAAACATCATCAGATTTTCACACAAGTCCTTAAAGTTGACAAAGAGAATCCAATCAAACAAACAAGACAAAAATACTTTGTCATTTAGTTATTGAGAAAATTATTCAGTGTTAAATATTTGCGAGGTGAAAAAGAATGTGAATCTTTACTTTCAGTGTCTGATGTGACCCTTTTTGAAGCAATAACTGCAGGTAACATTTGTAACTGCTGATTAGTCCTGCACAATGGCTTGTGGGAATTTTAGTAAATTCTTTACTACAGAAACACTTGAACCCTGTGATGTTGGCGAGTTTCCTCCTAAGAAGAAAGTCTAGACCCAGCCGTTCCAAAACATTACCTTTGTTCTTGTTCAACCATTATTTGGTAGAATGACTTGTAGGCCTGGGGACTTTCTCTTTAGATTTTCCTTTAGAATTGTTTGGTATAATTCAGAATTCACTGTTCACTGTTCAAGTTGTCTTGGCCCAGATGCAGCCAAACAGGCCCAGGCCATGATACTACCACCACGTTTCACAGATGGGATAAGGCTCTTTTGCTGGAATGCAGTGCTTTTCTTTCTCCAAACATAACACTTCTCATTTAAACCAAAAATTATATTTTAATATATTTTGGTCTCATCTGTGCACAAAACATTTCTCCAATAGCCTTCTGTCCACATGATCTTTATCAAACTGCAGACAGGTTTTTTGGAGAGTTGTGACTTCCTTCCTGCCATGCACACTACAGTTGTTCATTGTTCTCCAGAAGATGGACTCATGAACTTCAACATTAACCAATCTGAGAAAGGACTTTATTTGCTTAGAAGTTGGCATTCTTTGCAACCTCAGAAACCTTTATATAACTTGTTTTGGAGTGATCTTTGTTGGTCAACCACTCTATTTGTTCACAATCAGTCTGATTATGGAGTTGTGGAGTCTAAACTCTTTAGAGATGGTTTTGTAACCTTTTAAAATATGATTAAAATGTGTTTTCCAAAAGTGTCCTGGCCAAGATAGGCAGCCGTGTTTGCATATACAAATAAACAAAGTTTATAGCCTACATGTGAAGACAAGCAGAGAGTATAGAATACTAGATTAAGAAATTTTGCTAGAAAATATGTGCATATTGACAGCATAGACATGAAGCATGTGGCCATATAATATGAATAAATGGTAATAAATTAAATCATAAATCAAAGAAGATATTTTTTAGAAATATATTTAGGTGATCGTTCAATCGCTTTGTGTCAAACTCAAATGCAGTTACAGGGTTTTTGTCCAGTGAAAGGTGCAATTTGTCCATCATTAAAACGGTGGCATCACATTACGTTTTCATCAAAAGTTTACGAGGTTTGTTGTAGATATATAGGTGCTCATTTTTTCCTGTTGTAAAATACATTTGGCCCAAATCTCATTTTATAAAAAGAGATTAAATGCTAGTGTATGCACAGGCTATTTAAATATATTGACTATAGACAAGATGGCAAATGCTAGCTCTCTTCATTCCGTCACATTGATCTTTTCCCTGCATTTGATGCAGGCGTTTATTTCATGGTCTGGATTGAGTCTCACCACGGATTGAGTTTCTTTTTGCATTATTGATATATTACCTTCCTATCTGACACTGTAAAGTTGCTTTGACACAATTTGTATTGTAAAAAGCGCTATATAAAAAAAGCTGACTTGATTCGACTATGAGCTTTAGTCGGTGAGTGAGAGTCTGAATGTGTGTGATCTGACAACCATGATGCTAGTGCTATCCTAGCATCTTTAGCACTTTGCTCGCATATTTCAGAATATTGCTAGCCTGTTTAAAGCGATTAATTTACACGATTAATGTGTTGCTTTATGTTGATAGTCATGTTTTCACAATCATCACAATATCATTTGATTAATGAGTGTGTGTTTTCTGACTGAATGTGTCTCTGTGTGTGTTTTCTAGTGTGGATCATGGAGGAGAATCCAGGATTACAGCAGGAATAAAGAAATGTATGTCTATAAATAAATAAACGCACACACACACACACACACACACACACACACACACAGCTGTAGTGATTGTTGTTGTAAATGTCTCTGTTCTTGTGTTCAGATGCCTGTTTTCTCACACTGGATCCAAACACAGCAAACACTGGACTCATTCTGTCTGAGGACAACAGAGAGGCGACACGTGTGCAAGAGAATCAGCCGTATCCTGATCATCCAGACAGATTTGATTATTTCCCTCAGGTGTTGTGTAGAGAGAGTGTGTGTGGACGCTGTTACTGGGAGATTGAGTGGAGTAGAGGTGTAGATATATCAGTGTCATATAAGAGCATCCGCAGGAAGGGAGCGGGTCTTGAGTGTTTGCTTGGATCTAATGATCAGTCCTGGTGTTTGATTGGCACTCCCGACAAATACAGATTCAGACACAAGAACGTAATGATTCATCTCCCTGTGAAGCCCATCATCAGTAGAATAGGAGTGTCTGATGCTATCTATAGAGTAGGAGTGTATGTGGATTTCAGTGCAGGAACTCTGTCCTTCTTCAGCGTCTCTGACACAATGAGCCTCATCCACACACAACACACCACATTCACTCAGCCGCTCTATCCTGGGATTGGGTTTGGTTATTGTGGAACATTAGTGAAACTGCGTTGATGAATGAGAACAGACTGATTAGAGATTGTACCCATAATGCTTTGAGCTGCTGATGAATCAGTAACAGTGAGATGTTAGAGAGTCTCTTCATGACATTAATACTGCAGCTCAACTTCTGTCACTTAAATAACAGTCAGAATAAATGTGTTTTTATTGTAGAGTCACATCAATCATTTGTATTATTGCTTTAACAAACATGATTCATGAACAACATGTCATTCATTTTCTCTGTTGTTTGTGCAGAAATAATAAAACACAATGTCAAATCATCTTGAGATCAGATTGTAATTGATATATGAAATGTCTGAATCATGAATATAATCACAGCATTTAATAAAATATATTTACAGTAACTACAGTAAAGGTGTATTTAAATATTAAGCAGCGAAAGAAGCTGTCAGAATATTTTAAACCTATAAAAACCTATAAAATAATCTGGCACCTGCCTGTGTCTGTGCAACTTCATTTATGTCTTTTCTCTTGCCTTTTATGACCTGATCCATCTCCCATTCAATGTTACGTCCTTTGGCCCGTTTACCCTGGCGAACACCACACTTTGAGGACGACTGGTTTAGAAAATGATTTTTAGTATTTTAAGCTGAACATGTTGTAATGATAACATATTTATGAACAATTATATTTAATACAACATGTAAATGTGTTAAAATATGTACAGAATGCTGAACTGATTTGAACAAAAATTATACGTTAGATTAGGGTTGTCAATATTTAATGTCATTATTGTAACAAATTAACTTGTGATTAATCGCAACATAATTGCACATTTTATCTGTTCTAAATGTACCTTAAATTAATTATTTTAAAGTTTTTAATCAACATTGGCATGGACGAATATGGATGCTCTATGCAAATGTATGTTTATTTTTATTTTTAGTTTCTTTTTGTTTTTACAAAACATTCAACATACAGCATGAAGACTAGACATGTTTCAAAGGACATCAGATGTTTTTCAAAGAACCTGTTCTATTAAATGATTTTTGTCAAAATTAGGTTTTCTTTAAATTATTATTCTATAACATCTTGTCTATCTCTGAAAATATCTTGGCAAAATTCACTTGTTTAGTGCAGTAAAATTGCGATTTATTGCAGCAAGCTGAAATGATCGTGTCTTTCTCTAGTGTTAAGAATGAGCTGCAGAGGTGCTTTCTCTGACACCACAAAAACAGTTCACCTATCAAAATAAACCACGTGACATATTTAATAATGGTGTACCAATGCACATTTCCCACCAGTCCTGTGTAAACTATGGCCTGCAAAGTTGTAGTTTTTTTAGTTATGGTGAGATGCGGAGCGCAAGAGATCAACGCAGTTGGAAGAAGCTGCTCACTCAAAACGATCTACTGACCTCAGTCTGCTCAATCCTGCACAGTTTTAACAAGGGTATGTAAACTTTTGAACAGGATCATTTTTATAAATTCAGTTTCTGTATTGTCTTGTGAAGTATATATAAACATCTGTTATGAAATAGCTTATTCAGTACTAATTAAAAAACAACATACAGTTTTCATTATCCCTTTTATTTAGCTACAATTATTAACATTTTCGCATATTCTGCAAGGGGTATGTATATTTTTGAGCACAACTGTATATTTTTTTTTTATTTAAGTGAATAATTCATTTTCGTTTTGTCCAGTATTGTTTCTGTAGTTGATATTCTATTAAAATGTAATCTTCCTCGCTTAGCGTTGGTAAGTGAGCAATATTTTTACATGCTGGGGAGTAACACTTGGCAGGTAAGAATTACAAAACAAGCTAATGTTAGGTGGCTCGATGAATATTGCTAAAACGGCACTTTTCAAAATGCGATTTCTTGAGTGTTGTTAAGTGTTTTTCTTGAAATGTTTAATAAGTTCACTGCTGAACAATTATAAGGTGAAAAGTTTAGATCAGGGGTCATCACACTCGGTCCTGGAGGGCCAGCGTCCAACAGAGTTTAGGTCCAGCTCTAATCAAACATACCTGAAACAGCTAATCAAAGTCTTAATACAGGGCTCTATGCTTACTTTTGTTCTTATGAGCACTTGTGCTTCTATTTTTAAAAAAAAATAGGAGTTCAATCAAAATTTTAGGAGCACCTTCTAATCAATAATCAAATGATCTGAAAACTTGCCTTCTCATGACGAGGTGCTATTTGACTCCTTAAAGTGATTTACAGGGCAATTTTGTTTTTACCTTTGTACATTTTTGGCAATATTACAAGTATGTCATCTTTTATGTCAATTTTTAAAATATTTATGTATTTATTAAGCTTTTTATTTCAAATGAAATCAGTATTACCTAAATTCATTTGTACTACAGAGGTGACACAGAAGAACACAAAAGTGGTGTATTTTCATGTTTAATAAAGTCAGTCAAATTCATAAATTAATGTTGAGATTAATTATTTACATAAAATATTTTGAATACAGAAATATGAAATGATTTAAATGACTTAAAAGATACTTTAAAACTGAAACCTGCCAATAGGGGTCTGTAAATCACTGATTTAATTACTGAATCATATCATTCATTTGATTCATTCGAACGGCTGATTCATTAAGGAATAAAGTAAGTGATTGTCTTTATGAATGGAAAATTGAATCGTTGATTCGTGACACGTTTCTTCATAAACGAAACACGGCTGTTTGAATAGAGATGCGCAGACTTCTTTCAGACCATTTTTTGATGACGAAATAGACCAAAATCAGGCTATAAAGTTATAGTCAGACAATGTAAGTCACTTAATATTAACTACTTGTTTATTTTACTGTTGTATTAAATCAATATCTTTTTAACAACTTCCTTTAAAAATCATTCAAAGAGGTCACTCATCTTAGTTCATCGCAAGTTCCTTTATAATCAACGAATCTCTTATTTAGACTCTCTCTACATTTTGTTTCTGAAAGGATTTGTGAAGTATGTCCGTGATTAATTACTCAAAATTGCAAAAACACATAGAAACCTTTGAAGCTCCCCTCAGTGCAAACACAAATATGCTGATCGGGTCACTCGCACATGCTGCTCCTAAATATACAATATTTTCATAGTCGCACGCAGTAGTTTTTAGCCGCAAATCTGAGTGAAATGTTCGCACTGTAGAGCCTGTAATAGCTATACTTGAAACTTCCAGTGTGGTGTGTTGGGGCTAATCTCTGCAGGACACCTACCCTCCAGAATCAAGTTTGGTGTCCCCTGTTTCAGAACTTGAGAAGGGCCAGAGTTTGTCAGTCTGTGTGTCACCGAATGTCCTGCAGATGGCAGCAACACAACACAGTAGATGGCTCCTGGAGCGGTCACTTGCCATTATTAAAATGTTAAAAGTGTGTTGTGCATACATTTTTGCATGCTAAATTGTTTTCTGTACCAATTTACAACTGTAATGCTTTTAAGTGTTGATTCTACATTTGTACCAGACTGCTTTTTGCATTAAAAAAATCAGCATGTTTTACACACAAACCAACCTCTTCTTTTGTCATCAGGTGTGGTGAACTGAAAGCCTTTTCAGAGGAGCATAGAAGGACCTGCAGAACTCCATAAAGAATCCCATGTTGCATTCAGTGCAATTCCTTCTACAAATGAATGAATTTGCAGGATACTGCAGCATAGGGGTGTCATGTACAGTATATCACATATACTATATATTTACACATACATATATATATATATATAATATGATAATTGTTTTATCAAAATTTGACATTCTCAAATATAATGCGAAAATGAACAAAACACACCTACAGAGTGCCCACATAACATTACATTACGTGATGAAATAGTGCATTTAGAGTGCATTCTTTCACTGCATGATTCAGTCTATTAAAATGATCACAAAATTCAAGATATAGGTAATTCTTTTCATATAGTTAAACAATAGCACACAAATACTGCCGTTTTTTTCTTTAAAAATCAGCATGACTACAAATGTGATATTGACTTTATACAACAATTCATTAAACAAGAAGTTAACATTAAAAGAATTGTTTTAGACAGCATATTTTCTGTGTTTGCTTAATTTTGCCAACAAAAAATATTCCAAACAGCCAGCAACGTCACAAAGTTGTTTCATTTCTAAATGAATCAATCAGTCTTATCAATTTTTTTTAATCAAATTATCATGTGTAAATGCATCTAAATGTCACCTTATATGCAAATTTTGTTGATACTGATTTAATATGTTTAGTAAAACACCTAAATGTATTAATATTATAATTGACTTGTTAAATGTAAGAACTGGACTCAAAAGATGATGCACACTTTTAGAAAAAAATGGCTTTATAAAAGATACAAATCAATTTAAAAAAAAAAAGGAAAATAATCATTTTATCACTGCTGTGAACTAACCACACAGAATATGAAGAATATCAAAACTTTAGTTTAATCCCAAAAAATATAGAGAGACTGTTTATGAAACTGGAGGCACTTTGTAATAACTGATTTTCTATTGGACATGTTATATGCATTTTTAGAAAAGCTCAGACTGCATGCATTTCTACATATGTGACCCTGGAGCACAAAACCGGTCTTAAGTCGCTGGGGTGTATTTGTAGCAATAGACAAAAATACATTGTATGGGTCAAAATTATCCACAAAAATGTTATGCCAAAAATCATTAGGATATTAAGTAAAAATCATGTTTCATTAAGATATTTTGTAAATTTTGTACCATAAATGTATCAAAACTTAATTTTTGATTAGTAATATGCATTGCTAAGAACTAAATTTGAAAAACTTTAAAGGCAATTTCATCAATATTTTTATTTTTTTGCAGCCTCAGATTGGAGATTTCAAATAGTTGTATCTCAACCAAATATTGTCAGATCCTAAGAAACCATACATCAATGGAAAGCCTATTTAGTAATCTTTCAGAATATATATAAATCTCAATTTTAAAAAATTGACACTTATGACTGGTTTTGTGCTCCACGGTCACATATTTGTTTGATCTCAGTTCTGTAAAACAGATAGCACTGTATATGGCAGTTAATAAATTCAGTATACAGTTTTTCTGTTGTTTTATTTTTTCCACAGATATTGTGATGAATTGCAGGTATCAGTGCAGGTTTCAGTAAATCTAAATGCAAAATGCACTGTAAGGTGGCACCATTCTTATTATAGGTAATGTATGTTGACAGGCGTGTACTATGATTCACCATGGCAATAGGTAAATTAAAAGCAGAACATTAATAGACACAGTGATATTAATCCAGGTTTATGGAGACTGCAGACATTTATCTGGAAGAAAAGAGTCAGACTCAGAGCAGGGAAAAGTGTCAATGAGTTTTATTCAGTTTTGTTTATTAATTAATTAACCAGACTGATTATTTCCTTAGGGATTATGTAGAATATCACATATGTGACCCTAGAACAAGAAACCAGTCATAAGTGTCAATTTTTCCAAACTGAATGTATGTGTATATATAAATAATAAATAAGCTTTCCATTGATGCATGGTTTGTTAGGATCAGACAATATTTGGCTGAGATACAACTATTTGAAATCTGGAATCTGAGGGTGCAAAAAAATAAAAATATTGAGAAAATCGCCTTTAAAGTTGTGCAAATGAAGTTCTTATAGCAATGCATATTACTAATCAAAATTGAAGTTTTTACGGTACAAAATTTACAAAATATCTTAATGGAACATGATGTTTACTTAATATCCTGATTTTTGGCATATTTTTATTATTTATTTATTTTTTTTTTATTATTTATTTAATTATTTTGATAATTTTGACCCATACAATGTATTTTTGGCTATTGCTACAAATATACCCCAGCGACTTAAGACTGGTTTCGTAGTCCAAGGTCACATATTATTCTTAAAAGCAAACAATACATGAAATTGTAATGAAGATTTAATGGATTATCAACTACAGAAACTACTGTATGCAACGATATATACACTTAAATTAAAACTCATCTCAGGACATCTTGCCGACAACGTCTCGTTTTGACATCTCGCGTGGTTCTGTGTGCTTTGGACAACTTGAAGTTACGACCCCTGCTACAAGTTAGGCTTCCTTCATGTTGCATTCCACAGACAGAGATTATTGTGTCCGGAATCTGCCATAATCATAGTAATAGGCGCGCAGACATTTCAATCGCGGCCGGCTTGGCAGTGTTTTTCTGAACTGCGGTTGATTTGACGGCAGTGTAAAACCTGAGGAAGTGCGCATTTTAGATGAAAGTCAAAGCAAATATAACGGGCTTGATATCACCATTATAAACAGACGTAATCGAGGATCTACAACACAAAGTATTACAAAGTAGTGTATATTTCTCTATGCTTATGCAGGAGTCTGTGTGATGGGAATGTGAATCGGTATGATATTTTTCACTCGAAGTTTGTTGTGTGTTTCTGACTGCGATTCTTCTAAACTTTAAACGCATTTGCGTTAACATCACAAACCTTATGTATTTGACTGAAGACAGCTCGTAATGTATTTATCCAACTCTTATTCAGCTCAAATATTCACCTTATTATGTTTAATGTAAGAACACGCCAGACTTCAGGTTTTCATTTGTTTCCAGTTATGTTTACAAAAACAGCTCGTTATTATGATTAATATCGCACTCTGTCATTTATTAAAGTAAATTCATTATTAAAAGCATAAACACACTCTGTAGCACACATCGTTTACTGTTATCGTTTCAGTTATTAACTGTTTTTTGTGTTTGTTTCTTCCATCTAGAGTCAGTGGAGATCAAACTGATCAGCTCAATCATGGATGAAACTCAATCATCTGGAGATGAAGAGTTATTTTCAGAATGCAGGTAATTTGAGTAATTTCTGTTATAGATGAAATGGTTGCAGGGTGATCACCTGGCAATAGATCAGGCTTGAAATGTTTCCATTTGTATGTTTATTCTATTTATTTGTTTATTTGAACCATTTACACAGTGATTAAGTCTTTCAAAATTGTTGGTTGTCCAGATACAGAAACAGTATGATCAAAGGTAAAATTGCAATTCATAGTCTTCACTGTATAAATTAAATATAGATTAATTCTTGTTAAAACTACAAAGTAATTCAGTCAAGAGCAGTCATTCATTTTCTTGGTTCAACATTAAGGACATTGACTGCTAGTAAATTAAGCGTGGTCACTTTAAGAGACAATGCATCCAATGTAATAATACCCAGCTGTTTACTTTCACTTAAAACATAACCAACAATTTTTATGAGGGTACTCTCTATATATTTGTCAGTTCAAGAACAAGAAGAGGCAAATTCGATGCTCAAGCGCTTTGAGATGTGTCTCTCTGCATGCGTCCGTATCTTGTGCGAGTTTGAATGCTTTAAACTGTTTTGAATGTCGAAACTGGCTTAAATTCCATGCAAATGATAAGTTTTCATGGCGAATCGCACTGTCCTTTGCGTCTTTTTAAGCTGACCTCAGCTGAGATCGTCGGGGGCCCCCTCTCGCAAAGGGCCACTCCACTATATGACTCATGCGACTGTCATCGCGTACACAATAGGGTTGCCAGGTTTTAACGACAATACTCGCCCAACTGCTACTCAAAACTAGCCCAAAAGTAGCCCAATCGCAATTTGAAGGGCAACCCTGTTAAAATTCGCATTCCGGGGGTAAAATCCAAGTTTTTTTTGACTGGGTTCCCCTGGTAAAATTAGCATTAGAGGGACTAAATATTACATTATTGGGGGCGCTTCGACCCGCGGCAACACTGTTAAAGCCGCAGAGTTGGCAACACTGGTACACACCGATTTCCATGGCTTTCATGTTTACTTTTTACAGCAGTGTGATATGCGTGACGTCTCATGTTACTGTCGTTGTGTGCATATGTTTCAGTTAAAAATGTGGCCCACATTTTTAAAAACAATTTGAACAGGCAAACAAAAAATCAGATTTGAGCAGAAAATCTGAATTGAGCATTAAGACTCGCAGTCTGAACATAGTCTAAGTTTCTGAGTGGACATATGTGAGCGAGAGCAAGCAGTCCGATGAGAGAGTGAAGAAAATCCACCTGCTTGCGCATTTTGATGCCCCCTCACATTGCAATATGCACACTAGACATTTGTCATAATGAGCAATTACAGTAAGAAGAAAGTCACATCTGAAAGCTGCATTGATTAATTTTTTTTATTAGTTCAAATGAATGTAGAATATCATGTTTTTCCGTGTGAGCTCGTCCATTTCTGTCGATTGGTAAACTCTGGCCTACGAATTTGCATCACGTCCTGAAAAGTGAGGCTGCGGGCTCTTTGATCGCCCCCTGGTGGCTGGCTGCAGTATAGGTCATAAACCCCACCCCCTCCATGTAATCCATTGGAACATGAGGCAAACTAAATAATCAAATGTCACTTCGAATATTTTTTTCCAGAGTTGGTTTCCAGCATTTGAGGTAGTTCTTATAATCCTGGTTTATGTTAAGTGTTCGTTTCTTTAATAAGTTTGCTTTTAGGTCGTTATTAGATTGTATAAAAATGTGGTCTCATGATTGTGATCTTGTGATTGGGTCTGTGTGAATTTAGATGGTTGTCTAATATTTTTTGAAAACGCCATGAAGCCTCTTTTCATTAAAAAAACCCTTCATTTTGGCATGGACTGTTCATGAGCCTTTCAGGCTAGATACATAATCATCATATGTTTACAAAGCTGACACTTCAAATGTACTGTTCAAGAATCAGAATTACATTTTATTCATTACAAATATTTTATAAAACCATGGCATGTGTGTTTTTTTAGAGAAGGCTAATAATATTCATGTTTGGTCCTGTTTAAGCTCTCTGGAATGCTATTGTCTCATGTTGGTCGAGGCAAACTGCCCCATTCATGTTTTTATTGTTCTCGTGAACGTGAGTATGATGACACATATTACAATGATTCTCATCTTACAGAATTAAATCAGTTCTGTTTTAGCTCAGTTCATCAGAAGATCTGAATGGAAGATAATAAAGTGCTATATAAAGTGAATTTGATCATGATAAATGTGTCGTTGAGTTGTTACAGTAATTTAAAGGATGAATTTTAATCTCATAGATCAGTTCATCAGAAGAGATCAGAAGCAGAGCTCAGCTGTGTGTCTATGAAGAGTGATGGGTCTATGGATCCACCAATAGGGTTTAGCAGTGGAGATACACATCCTAATCTCAGGAATAAAGTTTGTATAACAATATATTTATAGCATGACATTCTGTATTATCATGAATTTTATTGCATTTCAGTTCACAGTTTTTATATAAATGCCTACAGTAAACTAGGGCTGCATGATTAATCGAAGGCGATTGTCATGTGCATTTTGTCACTAAAGCTGGTTGTGTAATTGTTGTGGTTCCCCTCTTTCTCGTTGGAACAAAACATTCTTGAGTTTGGGATTTGATGCCAAAAGCTAGACTTTATTGCTGAAGCAACAAGCCGAGAAAACACCATCAGAGTAATCTCCCGAATCTGTGTTTGCCCCATCTTTTATTCAGATATTGTTGTTTTTTCCGTTTTTGGGTGTGCCTCCAGACCGCAGCCCTGATTGCCTTCCTTATCTTCAGGAAGAGGCCCCATCATGTCTTCATGGTGTGCTGCTTCAGCATACAATGAATGTCTGCACATTCTCAGCGTTTATGCCCTGCTTGGGTAGGCCTCTTTACACACAGGCAATACATGATTATATTGGTTGACTTACTTGATACATGAAAAGCTATACAGTAGGGCTGCACGATTAATCGAAGGCGATTGTCATGCGCATGTTATCGGTGAAGCCGGTTGTGTAATCAGCAGTAAATCTCCAGCACCTGTGTTCAGGTGGAGCGGCATGTACTACACAGAGCCGTACTTCATAGAAAAGATACGCTTAATCGTGTTCATTATCGCAAACGATTTAATCGGGCGATTATGAAATCGAAAGAAATCGTTTGCGATAGGGGTCGACCGATTATCGGGTCGACCGATTATTGGCGCCGATATTAAGCATTTTTACGATTATCGGAATCGGTGATTTTCAAAACCGATTTGCCGATAAAAAGAATTTAATTTTGAAATGCTATTTGGCTCCGAGGCAGCCTGTCAGGGCTCACCACTCTGTGCCCTAGGGCAGTCTCCTCCCACCGCGCATCTGATTTGTTGGTAGTCACGAGTCTGACCAATCAACTCGAAGGCTGAAGGCACTCTAACACAGAAAGCGCTTGCTGGAGCTGCGGCGGTGTCGCTCAAAGGGAAGTCAGCAGCAGACGTTGCTTGTGTTTCAGTAAATCACAATCCTCTACGCTGAAGTTGCAAAAACACCTCAATATTATCTATGATTTTCCCGATGCGGAAAACGCGGACGGAATCGCGAAATCCATAATGGAATGTAACGTTAACACGAAATGTCACGGAATTTGTCAAAGTTTGGATGAATTAATCAAAAGTAGGTCCGTACACTTAAATTGACTCATGCTATAGACTAGTATCTATAAACATTAAGCCGCAAACAGACTATTTAAATATGAATCCAGCATGTTCTGCGTGTCTCTGTAGGCTATATGACACAGACGCGATTTTGTTTAATACACACTGAAGTGCGCGACGCTTGCGGTGTTTTCACTAAATGAGGACGTAAATACATTAACACCATTCTCAGAACTGCTCTCAGAATCACGTCATGAGCATTTGACCGTTTCATTTGAGTAAAACTATCGTTATCATTATCATATAGCCTAGGTACGTAGGCAGGGGCGTCGGACGGGGTAATAGTGAAACCGAGTAACAGGTGTTTTTGATGTCGTGTTTTTAAAAGAGAATTTGTGCTGTTCTGTTGCATTCAGAGACGGAACATAACACGGACACGTGAACGTTTAGATATTGTTTCAGCTATTAAAACAGTTCAGTTTTGTATGTATTGAAAAGTGATTAGAATTATATTTCATTTCTGTTTTTTAAGTTAATTAATAATAAACAGTTAAAGTATAAAACAATGTTGGTATAAACGTTAAACCTAGATAAATGTGTAAGCGCATATCCAGTCGTTTGTGCGGAGAGTGGAAGAATCTACTTTGCAGAACTGAGTCGCCAGCGCCGTCACTTGCATTTTTTTCCAGTGGAAACAATTTAAAGTTCTCCATCAAAACAATACATGCCTTACAGACATGATAAATACATATATGGAGAACTTTAAATTATTGCTTAACGAAATAAAACAAATCAAAAATAAAAACTCTTTCATTATGTGGCTAATCTGTAAAGATAAATTTTTCTTTTCAAAGAGGAGATTTCGAATGCGACACTGATTCAGAATACACTAGTTTATTCATAAATAATTCAGATATCTCCTTACCCTTGGACACATTCATTGTTATTTATTTTTGCCGGTGCGTTGAGGCAAGTTTCAGCCTATTGCTTGAAGGCGAAGCTTCACTGAAGGCACTGCTGGCTGAGACACTAAACACCGTCCGAGCCGCTCCCGAACATAAAAGCTAAAGTGAAGTCTCACTAGCGGCAATTTTTTATCACCATAATTGATGAAAACGTAGAACGTTTATTAGCAAAACTAATAAGAAAGCTTGGAGGCACGGCATACACCTTGATGTAGGCTAATATAAAATAAAAATAAACAGTTTTAATAAATAGGCCTACAAATCGGCAAACACTGTTGAACCAAATAAATATGAAAATTCCACTATCGTAGATAAATGGCAGGTGTCAACAGGCTTTTCAAAATCCCAAATATTTTTTAAACAGGAGCTTTTACATTTCGTTTTGAAAGTCCTTTTTCTCATCTCTCTCTTCTTGTCTGTCACCTAGACTCACTCTCTTCACGTGATAATTTAAATTTTACAAATGTTTTACAAATGTTTACAGAATGCTGCTGGGGGCTCCCTGCACTTTTTATGTTATTATTAATATTGATGTTTATTTAATATTGTTATTATTAACAGTTCTCAGAATTAAATATATGTTTGAAAGCATTCAAAGAAAGTTCTTGTCAGAGCTCTTGTTATTATTAATTATGACACATTTTCATTTTTACACCAGACACATATTGGTTCAAAATATAGTTTATCGGTGCATTTGATCTGTAATAATCGGTATCGGCATCGGCATCGGCATCGGTCCTGAAAAACACATATCGGTCGACCCCTAGTTTGCGATAATGACAGCTGTTTGCGTAGCTTCTCAGTGAACTACGGCTCTGTGTAGACATGCTGCTACACCTGAAAGCATGTGAAAATATCACATTTAATAACGTTTTTACTCCAAACTCACTTCATATTATAATATTTATATCAGTCGAGTGTTTGAAATAAATCTTTCTGTGAGATAGTATAGCTATTTACACAGAATAAAGCACGAATAGTATTCTAAGCAGTGATAAAGGCATTGCATTATTATATACTGCATTATAAGGACAATTATAATGAGAAGAAGTCAGATAAACCATATATTGTTGTAGTCGTGGGTTTATTAGTCACGTTGAATCAATGACAGCAGTTAAATCTTGTTTATTCAGCTGCAGCGATAGCAAAGATGCGTTTCTATTCCCCTTCTTCTGGCGTATTTTGAGTTTCCGTGTGAGAATAAGAGTGCCCTCTGGCCTTCGGATGAAGATTTACTAAACACAGAACAGTGCTTTTCTAAAAGATACGCATGACAATCACAGCTTTCGATTAATTCTGATTTCGATTTCACTTCGATTAATCGTGCAGCCCTACTATACAGTGACCGATAAAAATCTCCAACATAATCAGTAGGAAATCTCCAGCAGCTGCTTTCAGATGGAGCAGCATGTACTACATAGAGCCTTAGTTTATAGAAAAGTAATGTTTAATCGCGTTCATTATTGCAGATGATTTAATCGTGTGATTATGAAATTGAAAGAAGCTTCTCAGTGAACTACACCTCTGTGCAGAAATGCTGCTACATCTGAAAGCACATGAAAGTACCACATTTAATAACGTTTTTACTCCAAACTCAATTCATCATGTCAGGCGAGTGTTCGAAATAAATCCTTCTGAGATGATGTGGCTTTTTACACAGAATAAGACACACTTCAAGTTCAAGCTCAACTTTTTTAATATTTTTTATTTATTATAATTTATTTATATAGCACAATGCAACAGCCACCAGGCTGACCAAAGTGCTTTACGGAAGAGCAAGAAAATATAACATACACAGAACATAGACTAGAAAGAAATAAAAACAACCCATTAAAAAAGAGGAAACTCAATAGTCAATATGCTAAAGAAAACAAATATGTTTTTAGCGAGGACTTAAAAACAGACAGAGAAGGCGGCGTTCTAATATCTAAAGGCAGAGTATTCCAAAGTCATTGAACTGCCATTGCAAATGCACGCTCCCCTCTACGCTTAAGTCTAGTGTGAGGGACTATCAGCAGAGCCTGGTCACAGGATTTTCGGCTTCTAGATGGAATGTAAAGATGAACGAGTTCAGAAATGTAAACAGGAGCTAAGTTATGAAGAGATTTATAAACAAAGAAGAGAATTTTAAAGTCTATTAACTGACAAACCGGCAACCAATGTAAGGATTTAAGAATAGGAGTGATGTGTTCGTGTTTACGACACCTTAAAAGTAGTCTGGTGGCAGCATTTTGGACAAGCTGAAGATGAGCAATTTGAGACTTAGATACACCACAATTTAATCCAAGCGCAACGTGACAAACGCATGAACAGCCATTTCTAAAGTTTTAGGAGTAAGAAAATGTTTCATTTTAGACAAAAGACATAGTTGATAAAAACTGGAACTAGTAACGGATGAGATGTGTTTAACACATTTTAAATGCTGATCAACAAGAACACCTAGTTTCCGTACCTGTGTGAATCTAAAAACAGATAAACAGTCCAGATCAGAGCTTATACACTTAACGTTCTCATTCGGACCAAAAATAATTACCTCAGTCTTGTCCTCATTCTGAAAGAGGAAATTTTGGGTTAGCCATGATTTAACCTCATCTAAACATTGAAGAAGTGAAGTGATTGCGGTAGAATTGTTACATTTGATCAGTAGATAAATTTGAGTATCGTCTGCATAAAAATGAAAAGACACACCATGTTTCCTAAGAATAGAGCCCAGGGGTAGCATATACAGAGAGAATAGTGAGGGAGCTAAAATAGAGCCTTGTGGAAGACCACAGGTCAGAGGAGCGAGGGAAGAGGTAAAATGACCCAACTAAATATTCACAATTAGTATTCTAAGCAGTAATAAAGGCATTACATTATTACATACTGTATTATAAGTGAAATTATGATAACAAGAACTCAGATGAACCATATTTTGTCGTAGTCATGTGTTTATTAGCCACGCTAAAACAATGAAAGTAGTTAAATCTTGTTTATTCAGCTGCAGCGATAGCAAAGAGTATCCACAAGTTTCCTACACCCCATGAGGCCTTGTGCCAAATGTACAGTAAGAGTGTCTTCTGGTTCAAAGTAAACAAGTGGGACTTGACACTCATTCATTCAACAGTTGACAGTACTGATGGGCAAGCATGGAAAATTTCCTCTGTTTCGGCAAAAGATTTAAAGCTTTAAGTGTCGTTAAAAGTTTCTGGTAGTTAGTAAACAATAAAGCAGCCAAAAGTCTGTAAAATGATCACCCTATTTCAGGTTAGCTGACACTTAATAATGTCAGTTACTTGGCAAAAAACATATAATGTTACACATCAGATTTTTCCTGAACCAATATTGTCATATACTGTCAGAGTTCAGCTCACAATTTTTGTATAAACACAGTGTATGAAATAATTATAAAATGCTATTTAAAGTGATTTTAATCATGATAAATAAATGTATAGTTGACTTGTTACATTCAGTCATTTAAAGGATGAACTTTAATCTCTCTCTGTTTTAGTCATCGAGTTCATCGGAAGAGATCAGAATCAGAGTCCAACTGTGTCTCTATGACGAGTCACACATCTATGGTTAAACGAAGACATTTCAAGATTAGAGATACACAGTCTGATCTCAGGTATTCAGATATGATCTGAACATATGATACAGAATACATATTACATTGTGTTTATGAACTTTGTAGCATCTGGACCAATCAGAAAATGGTTCATTAGATTTACCCAAATCAGTGGTTTATTGAATTAACAATTAAGCACAGACTTCCCCTCACCCAAACCAACACTGGGTGCCGCAAAGTCTTAGATGGGCCCGGTTACCATGGCAACCAGGACGCTTCTGGCAGACCAGATAAACTTTATGATCCAAAAGTATGTATAGAGAGTCTTCACCCATCCTGACTGTCTCTTAAGCAAACATACTAATATTGGAAGTGACTTATTTTGTCAGTTCTTAGACAAACCTTTCTGTGATGAACACACAAATAATCACGGATCACTGTGTATATTATGACCATTCCTGCATGTTGTCTTGGGTATTGTATAACTGTTTTATGTATGTGCTAGTCTTGTATAACCACATACATGCCGTCTTTGGTATCTTTGAATTTGTATTTTGATTATCTAAAAGATGGTGGATATTATTTGTTGATACCTGTGCAATATATTAGTGTTCTAAGAATCCTTAGTATTTTTGGCCTGAACCCCTGTTGATTTACATATTAAGAGTTCCGATGCAAAACCCTCTAAAAGCGATCTTGGTCAAAAATGAGATAATGATACTGAGTGAATGCTCTTGACACATATTATACATCCGTCATATACTTTTACTATAAACTCGCCAAAATCCCACCCTCAGCTAAATCAGAAGTACCAGTACTTGCATAGAAACCTGTACATCTGAGCCTGATAAAAATGCATTTTTTGATGCCATGTCTCTGAAACAAAGGGTCGTAAAATGAGGACTCAGTCTCTAACCTCCCGCTGAGAAAGTCAGCCTTCTCATTGGTCGAACCCATTTGGGAAGGTATGACTCTCTCCAGACTTTAAAGGGCTCAGAACACAGTTCTGCCCTCTCTTCTGCAAAATCTAGAAATGGCTTTTGACCACAAGACTCAAACCTACAACACTGGAGTTTGTTTTTGCTCATCCCTGGAGCTCATCATCATGGAAATGTCCTCGACCAGACGTTTCTTCCTCTACATCTTCATCTCTGGATTGTGGCCTACGCATCTGCTGTGTCCCACAATGCCAGCAAACCCCATTTCACACAAAGCCATGTGCTCACCCAGGAGGGATGACTATCCTGAGCACAACAAACTCAAGGACAATCTCGGAGTTTCAAGAAATTGCAACTCCAGCCATCAAATCGAACCATCCGGACCTGTTTCAAAGGCTTCCCGAGACCCTCGTCCCACAGCCAGGTCAAATGCAAGTATAATACCTTGTACCAGACAGAGGTCTGATGTAAGCTATCGTATACTGTGCTTTGAACTAGAAACTGATGCTTTTTAGAGATGGTTAACTCTGACTCTCCCCTCTCCTTCTTTCCATACCTATCCATCCCCTTTAGCCTTACCATGTATGCCTGGTGTGTGTGTGTGTGTGTGTGTGTGTGTGTGTGTATGTATATGTGTTGTTTAGATTAGTTATGTGTTAGTCTGTAGTTGATAAAGTTCTTGTGCACAAATTACATGAGTTTCTGATTCTGCATTGCAAAATGTCACTTTACGATTTCCAACCAAGAAAATCGTTTTTCTGTGAATACATATGAATTTATCCTGAATGTTCGCCGGACGAACGGGTCAATTGATTGTAATGTGAATTCTGTTTCATCAAGATAATTCTTCTGAATTATCCAAATATTATAATTAATTATAACGAGTTATGATTAATTATTAATATTTCCCCCTTGAGCTAAATCATCATGTTTATGAACTTTTTTTTTAATTTTACAGCAATGAGGTCCTCAACACATTTAGAGCAAATCTGAAGAAGAGGTTTGAGCGTCTGTTTGAGGGAACAGTGATGCAGGGAAACCCAACACTCCTGAATGAGATCTACACAGAGCTCTACATCACAGAGAGTGAGAGTGGAGAGATCAGTAATGAGCATGAGGTGAGACAGATTGAAACACAATCCAGGAGAACAGCAACAGAGGACACAGCCATCAAATGCAATGACATCTTTAGACCTTTACCTGGACAAGACAAAGACATCAGAACTGTGCTGACAAAGGGAGTCGCTGGCATTGGAAAAACAGTCTCTGTGCAGAAGTTCATCCTGGACTGGGCTGAAGGGAAAGAGAATAAGGACGTCCAGCTCATATTTCCACTTCCTTTCAGAGAAATCAACTTGATGAAGGACAAAACACTCAGTCTTTCAGATCTTCTTCATGTCTTTTTCCCTGAAACTAAAGAAATGGAAATATCTAGTGACGAATATAAAGTGATGTTCATCTTTGATGGTCTGGATGAGTGTCGTCTGTCTCTGGATTTTCACAGTAGTGTGAAGTTGTATAATATTTCTCAATCAGCCTCAGTGGATGTGCTGCTGATGAACCTCATTGTGGGGAATCTGCTTCCCTCTGCTCTCATCTGGATCACCTCCAGACCAGCAGCAGCTGATCTCATCCTCTCTGAGTGTGTCCATCGAGTGACAGAGGTACGAGGATTCAATGAGCCACAGAAGGAGGAATACTTCAGGAAGAGGATCAGTGATCAGAGTCTGGCCGACAGGATCATCTCACACCTGAAGTCATCAAGGAGCCTCTACATCACGTGCCACATCCCAGTGTTCTGCTGGATCTCAGCCGCTGTTCTAGAGAAGATGTTTAGTCGAGCAGAGAGTGGAGAGATTCCCAAGACTCTCACTCAAATGTACTCACACTTCCTGATCCTTCAGACCAACATCAAACATGAAAAGGACTATGAGAAGAAGGTGACAGATGAAGACATGATCCTCAAACTGGGGAAACTGGCTCTTCAGCAGCTTATGAAAGGAAACCCGATCTTCTATGAGGAAGACCTGAGAGAGTGTGGCATTGATGAGACAGAAGCATCAGTGTACTCAGGATTATGCACTCAGATCTTCAGAGAGGAGTTGGGCTTGTATCAGTGGAAAGTCTTCAGCTTTATTCATCTGAGTATTCAGGAACATCTAGCAGCTCTATATGCACATCTTGCGATTATAAACCAGAGCAAAGAAAGTCTTTTTTCTGTCCCAAATTGGATGTGGTTAATACCTAAACTGCATCAGAAAGCTGTTGATGAGGCTTTACAGAGTAAGAATGGACATTTGGATCTTTTCCTGCATTTTCTTCTGGGTCTCTCACTGGAGTCCAATCAGACTATCTTACAAAAACTACTGATACAGACAGGAATCTGCTCCTACAACAAAGAGGAAACAATTCAGTACATCAAACAGAAGATCAGGGAGAATCACTCTCCAGAGAGATCCATCAATCTGTTTCACTGTCTGAATGAACTGGGTGATGATTCACTGATGCAGGATATCCAAGATTATTTGAAATCTGGAAAAATAAGTGAAACCAAACTGTCATCTTCTTGTCAGTGGTCAGCTCTGGTTTATGTGTTGCTAACATCAGAGCAGAAGATGGATGTATTTAATCTTCAACAGTTTATTGGAGCACAACATACAGCAGATGAAGTTCTTCAGTATCTGTTACCTGTGGTTAAAGAATCCAGATCAGTTCGGTAAGTAACAATAAACACTATGGCCATTCTGTGCTCATGAATCCTCTCAAAAGCATCTCACCTCAGCCAGATATTCTGGAGTTTGCCATTTACAATTCCTCACATTGCTTTGATGTTTCTGTAGTGGTTAAATATGAAATATAATTTGTTTTGGGTAAATTTAAAGGGCAGTCTTTGGTCTCATTAATCTATTATCATGTTCTATAAATAGTTTTGGCTGAAGGCAAAGTCTCATACATTTATATATTTATGTATATTTACTGGTGCATCAGAGCACACGTTCTGTGTTAGGGATGGGGATTGTGGTTACATTGTTGTGGTCAGTTTGATATTAGACATTCATTTGGCATTCGCTGAGAAAATTAAGGGGCCATTATAAAAAAGTGTCACAATGAAGAGTCTCAAAATCCAAATGCCAGAGGTGTAAAATACTTGAGTAATTTTACTTGATTACTGTACTTAAGTATTATTTTGGGGGTTTTGTACTTACAATTTAAACTGACTACTTGAAGTATATTATAGTAGGAAAGTTATGTTTTCCCTAAAAAACGTATTCATTATTTGTTCTGTTTTGATTGAGCCATTAACTGCATAATATATTAGCTGCAAATAAAATCAGTCATGTAAAAAAATTTACATGCAATTAATATTTTTGTGGGATTTTTTAAAATAATTGTTGTAAAAGTGTTTAAATAAACATTGTATGTTAAACTAATTGTAACTCTTGTTCATCTTAATAATTACATGATTTGCTCATTAATTAATCTAATCAGTCGCAAATAATTGTCAATATCTGCTAAAAAAAACTGTAAAAACTGTAAATGCCCCAAATGAAAACCTAAAACATTTGTTATTCTTTTAGTCAGTGACATTGAATAGACAACATAAAAAAGTGGCCTTTCAAAACATTAATGTTGTATGTTTTAATTCCATGACTGTCCTCATTAAACACATTCTTGTATTCTGTGGAATATATTTCTAGCTTCTGCATCACATCTTGCTCTTCAAAGGGATAGTTCACCTAAAAATGAAATCATTTACTGACCCACTGTCATCCCTGATGTTTATGACTTTCTTTCTTCAGATGAACACAAGCAAAGATTTTTAGTCCATATAATGCAAGGAGCAGCACCACTTCAAAAACCACACAAAGTGAACACAACAGTCAAGATTAAAATATTAGTATTTGTATTCTCCTTACATATTTCATAAATCATTTCACTTAAAGGGATACTTCACCCCAAAATGAACATTTGTTGAGTGAACACTTACCCCCATGTCGTTCCAAACCCCTAAAAGCGTTGTTGATCCACAGAACACAATTTAAGATATTTTAGATGAAAACCGGGACCCTTCTAACTGTCCTATTGACTGGCTGGTAAATTACACTGTCAAGGTCCATAAAAGTATGAAATGCTCCATCTTTCATGTAATTGGGATTATATAAAGCGACGAGAAAGGAAATATTCGCTCCAAAGGAAATATTCTGAATGAGTGGATGCACGTTGTCACCTTAAATATACCTGTGTGTATGGGGAGTAGCTTGGCATGCAGGATCCACTAGCCAATTGCCATTGGCATTTTCTCTTAAATGAAGAGACCCCTAGTGTTGTCACAACATAACTAATAGTGACCGACAGATAGGGAAAGGTTTTTGCAAGTCACCTGTTCTCCAGATTATAAACCCTACCAGATAAACAATAATATTGCTGTTTTTCTTGTTCTCCACACAGAATACAGTCCTGTAACCTGACTGCTCAGTCTTATGAGATTCTGTCATCAGTTCTACAATCCTCAAACTCTGTCCTGAGAGAGTTGGATCTGAGTAACAGTGACCTGCAGGATTCTGGAGTGAAGCTGCTTTCTGATGGACTGAAGAGTCTAAACTGTCAGCTGGAGATACTGAGGTAAATGGTTTTTGATAAAATAAATAAAAATGCGTAATGTGAATTAACTAGTGATGTCAGTCAGTTTTGTATAGCTAGTAGACAGTTAATAAATGTGCAGTGTATTTGAAAATGATAATTTTTTGCCTAAAATTGGATAATTATTATTTTAATGTTGTATTTATATTTTTATTACCTTATTGAAAAGGTATAAAATCTTTGGCAGAAATCTGATTTCATCAGCTAAAAGAACAGAAACAGATAAAGAGAATATTAGGTATGGAGAATTAATCATGATGTGTATTAACTTATTCACAAGGTCACCACTGGTGTTCACATGAGTAGAAACATCAGTAATGTTTTATATGAAAAATATTTAAAAATGAAAAATGTTTAAATACAAACCCAAAAGTTACAATCAAACCACATCTTGCAAATCATGCTATACCCTCTAAAGTATATAGTTTTTGTAAACGTATTGACCTCAACAGGAAGTCAAGTCACGTCAGCTTTATTTGTATAGCACTTATTACAATACAGATTGTGTCAAAGCAACTTTACAGTATCAAATACAGGGGTTGGACAATGAAACTGAAACACTTGGCTTTAGAACACAATTAGTATGGTGTTAGTATGGCTTCCTTTTGTGACCAAAACAGCATTGTTTCATCGTAGGAATGACAAATACAATACAGTAGTCACACTGCAATACAATGCACAGTAGTCAGAGAGATTTCGAGCCATTCCTTTTATAGAACAGTGGCCAGGTTACTCTGTGTGTGTGTGTGTGTGTGTGTGTGTGTGTGTGTGTGTGTGTGTGTGTTTAGGAAAACGTTTCCTGACACGCTCCTCCAAAACATTCCAAAGTGCCTCAATAATATTCACATCTGGTGACTGTGCAGGCCATGGGAGACATTCAAATTCATTTTCATGTTCATCAAACCTCTCTGTCACCAGTCTTGCTATGTGTATTGGTGCATTATCATCCTGATACACAGCATCACCTTCAGGGTACAATGTTTGAACCATTGGGTGCATATAGTCAACCTTCACACTCTGCTCTTACTGCTGAATGTGCAATAAGTGAAGATTGGCCACCAGGCTACGCAAATAAACCTCCAACACTATATTGGCCAGTGTTTCAATCTCAGTGACCAACCCCTGTATATATAGATATATCAATATATAGATATTGTATATATAGTGTATATCTACTTAAATTTATAGTGTAGGGGTGTGATGCTAAGGATTCTAGAGAGCATTTGATTGGACGGAAGGTTTGATGAGAAGCTGAATTGCAGTGTGATGTCATTAAAATCATTGAGATGATTAAGGCTAACATATTCATATTAAAAGCCAAAACACTTTGATTTTGATTATATCAATAGTGCAAAAAAGAAACCATAAACAATTTTAGTTAGAGGAAATTCCAAATTAATAAATGAATTGTGCCAAATTAATTGTCCCCAATTTAGTTGTCCCCAACAGAGCAAGCCATAGGCGACAGTGGCAAGGAAAAAACTCCATCAAACACCAAAACTCCATCTGTTGACACAGATGGAGAAAAAAAACCTTGGGAGTAACCAGGCTTAGTCGTGGAGTCAGGTCTCCTCTGACCAACAAACAGACAGTAGATTGTTCCATAATTTTGGTGCTAAGTAAGAAAATGATCTGCCGCCCGCAGTTGATTTTGATATTCTGCGTATAATCAGATTGCCAGAGTTTGAGAATGCAGCGGGTGTGAGGGACTATAATGTGATAAGAGCTCCCTCAAGTAGCTAAGAGCCAGTGCAGTGTTGACAGAACCGGACTAATATGCTCATACTTTTTGGTTCTAGTAAAAACTCTAGCTGCTGCATTTTGGACCAGCTGGAGTTTGTTTATTAAGCGTGCAGAACAGCCACCCAATAAAGCATTACAATAATCTAACCTGGAAGTCATGAACGCATTAATTAACATTTCTGCATTTAACTTTGAGAGCATTGGTTGTAATTTCGCTGTGTTTTTAAGATGGAAAATGCTATTTTGCAAATGCTAGAAATGTGGTTTTTGAAGGAAAGAAATAACACACCTAGGTTCCGAACTAATGGTGATGAATTGACAGAGAAGCCATCAAGTATTAGACTGTGTTTTAAGTTATTACTTGCTGAGGTTTTTGGCCCAATAATTAACACCTCTGTTTTTTTCAGAATTTAGCAGTAAGAAATTGCTTGTCATCCAGTTTTTTATATCAGCTATGCATTCCATTAGTTTTTCAAATTTGTATGTTTCGCCAGGCCGTGAAGAAATATATAGCTGAATATCGTCAGCATAACAGTGAAAGTTAACACCATGTTTCCTGGTGATATATCCTAATGGTAACATGTAAAGCGTAAAAAGTATTGGCCCTAGTACTGAGCGTTGAGGTACTCCATACTGCACTTGCTATTGATACGATACCTCTTCATTTATTGCCATGAAATGATAGCGGTCAGATAAGTACGATTTAAACCATTCTAATGCACTACCACTAATGCCAACATAATTTTCAAGTCTATTCAAAAGAATGTTGTGGTCAATAGTATCAAATGCAGCACTAAGATCCAGTAGCACTAATAGAGAAATACAACCACGGTCAGATATAAGAGCAGGTCATTTGTTACTCTAATGAGAGTGGTTTCAGTACTATGATAAGGTCTAAATCCTGACTGGAAATCCTCACAGATATTATTTTTCTCTAAAAGGGAACATAATTGTGAGGATACTACCTTTTCTAGTATTTTGACAGAAAAGGGAGATTTGAGATTGGTCTGTAATTAATCAATTGGTTGGGGTCAAGTTGTGTTTTTTTTTTTTAAATGGGAGGCTTAATAACGGCCTGTTTGAAGGTTTTGGGGACATATCCTAATGACAGTGATGAATTTATAATATGCAGAAGAGGATCTAAGGTATCTGGAAACACCTATTTTAGTAGTTTAGATGGAATATGGTCTAACATACATGTTGTTGGTTTAGATGATTTAACAATTTTATGACAAGTTATCTTCCTCTCCTATAGTAGAGAATAAGTGGAATAGTTCCTCAGGACATGTATAGTGTACTATTTCATCCGATATTGTTCCTGACGGCTGCATGGTTACAATTTTATCTCTAATAGTATCGATCTTTGTTGTAAAGTATTTCATGAAGTCATTACTGCTGTGCTGTTGGAAAAAATCTGTTGGTGCCTTATTTTTTGTTAATTTTGCCACTGTATTGAATAAATACCTAGGGTTATGTTTGTTTTCTTCTAAAATAGATGAGAAGTAATCAGTACTAGCAGTTTTTAATGCTTTTCTATAGGATACAGTCGACTCACGCCAGCAGAAACGAAAGACCTCTAGTTTTGTTTTCCTCCAGCTGCACTCCATTTTCCGTGCTGCTCTCTTGAGATTGCGAGTATGCTCGTTATGCCACGGTGTCGGGCTGTTTTCCTTAATCTTCCTTAAGCGTAAAGGAGCAACCGCATCTAAAGTGCTAGAAAAGAGAGAGTCAATAGTTTCAGTTACATCATCAAGTTTATCTGAGCTATTGGATATACTGAGGAATTCAGATAAGTCAGGAAGATCGCATATAAAGCTGTCTTTGGTGGATGAAGTGATGGTTCTACCATACTTGTAGCAAGGAGTGCGACTTACAGTTTTAGCTATCTGGAGTATACACAAGACTAGATAATGATCCGAGATATCATCACTTTGCTGCAGAATTTCAATGCCATTAACATCAATTCCGTGCGACAGTGTTAAATGATTATCGACAATGAGTAGGTCCTGACACATGTTGTCTAACTCCAATAGAGTTCAGAATGTCTATAAAGGCTGAACCCAATGTGTCTTTTTCATTATCAACATGGATGTTAAAATCACCCACTATTAAGACTTTATCTGCAGCATCACTAACTCTGATAGAAACTCAGCAAATTCTTTAATAAAGTCTGTATGGTGCCCTGGAGGCCTGTATACAGTAGCCAGTACAAATATCATGGGGGATTTATCCTTTGTCCCTTTTTCTCTGGATAGTGTTGTATGAAGCACCATCATTTCAAACGAGTTATACTTGAAGCCAGTTCTCTTAGAAACGCTAAAATTATTGCTATAAATTGTAGAGACACCTCTCCCTTTACCTTTTAGACACGGCTCATGTTTATAACAGTAAACTTGGGGGTTAGACTCATTTAAAATAATGTGATCATCTGGTTTTAGCCAGGTTTCTGTCAAACAGAGCACATCTAGGTTATGATCAATAATCAAGTCATGTACAAAAAGTGCTAAATAGCAATAATGTAAACATTTCTTATCCAAAACTGTCTTTGCCATAAATTGCTTTGTCGATTAACTAAATCAACTTGTAAAATGTAAGACTTCTTTATATACTGCTACGTAGAGATCATTGATCAAATGGCTGATCAAGCAAGCAATTAAAACAAGGCAATGCATACAGATGTCATAATCTTGGAAATATATTTGTAGAATCAATTAATGCAGTATAGCTTATGACAAAACTGGATAAGAAACACCAACTGGCATAATCTGCGGAATTACTACCTTTGTTCATGACAGTGCTGCCCTGTCCGTTTGATTGCTGTTCAGCAGCCACGCGTGGAGTGGGTGTGAGAAACGAAAAGTGTGGCTGCGATCATTGGCACTCACCTTATCACAGCTGCTATTAAATGGTATACAGTAATTAGGGATGCATCGATCAGATACTCAGTATCGGAATCGGCTCCGATCCTGGCATTTTCTGCCGGATCAGGGATCGGTCAGACAAGACCGATCTAAATGTGATATTGTGCGTATACTATTCTGTTATTGTTGAGCCCTACAAAAGGCACAAAAAAACATTTTAAAGCACCACAAAGTTCTTGTGCACTATATTTCAAGTGTTCTGCAGCTGTTCCATAGTTTAATGTGAGGTACAAATGAATATTGAGTCATTAAATTCAAGTTCACATAAACTGTTCTCTCCGCTGCGGCTGTCTGTCATCCTCCATTCAGCAATCAAACTACCTGTTGTGTTCGGTTACTACAGTCAAAACAATGAAACTCCCTTTAAGAGCACGCAGTAACTGAGGTTTAACACTGTTAAAAGAAAAGGCTCAATAGACTAACAGACATATTTAAAACACTACGCTTCAATATCGCTTCCCTTTGTATCTTTGAACGTTTCTAATGCGGATTCGGAGGACTGCCCAGCCTGAGCACCGTGTTGCTACAAGCGCATTATTCTGCGGATGAGATACGCAAGTGTTGTGCAGATAAATGTGTACCAGCTCAGCTATTCGTCACTCCAGTGTATTCATGCTGCTATAGTGACTTTGTTTTCTCCTTTCTGACCTCCCTTTCAAACTGCTGAAACCCACTTTGGCTTTATTTAGTTTAACCCTCTGGGGTCTGAGGTGATTTTGGGGCCCTTGAGGTATGCTGACATGCCCTGACATTTGTGCTTATTTCAGCTACTTATAACATACTATTTGCCCATATGTATTTTTCTTGTATTCAGCATAAACTGTGCTACAATAATATGTGAGAAAGATAGATGTACATGTTTGCATTTTGTAGAAAAAAAATATTATGCGTGGTTAGCACATTTTAGGAAAAAACATTAATCTAAAAGATGGCCTAAAAAACCTACTGAATAGTTCTGACGAAATCATTTGAGTAATCAGTCTTGTAGGCTAGAATATTTACTTCACAATTATGTGAGAATCATTCTGACCACTTCATCACAAACAAAGATATAATAATTTTAATTTTGAAAGTAAGTTTTTTGGCCAGCATTGCCATATTCATGGGAGTGTTAATAGCTCTGAATATTAATGTAATTCACACAAGGAGAGACAAAAGACACTCCCACAATGGCTAATGTTCCCCCATCAGAGTGAATGTTCCCCCATCAAGTTGGAGTGCTGTGAAGAAAGAATGTGAGAATGCTCAAAGATTTTCATCTATTTCATTGTAATTCCTCTATGTGGAAAAGTGTTGTGCCTTGCTTGCAGTGCTAAAAATGTGAAGATATATTAACACTTTTCACTAGCAAATCTGTCAAGAAAGGGTGCACTGCAAAAAAAAAATGCTTTTCTAGCTTAGATTTTTTTTGTCTTGTTTCCAGCCAGAATATCTAAAAATTCTTAAATCAAGAAGGATTTTCTAGACAAGTAAAAAATGTTGTCTTGTTTTCAGAAAAAATAAGTGAAAAATAAAGTGAGGTTTGGCTTAAACCAAGCAAAATAATCTGCCAATACGGTAAGCAAAATAATCTTATTTCAAACAGAAGGCTAGATTATTTTGCTTACCCCATTGGCAGATTATTTTGCTTGTTTCAAGCAAAAACTCACTTAATTTTCTAGTGTCTGAAAACAAGACATTAATGTTTACTTGTCTAGAAAATCCTTCTTGATTTAAGAATTTTTAAATATTTTGAATGGAAACAAGACAAAAAATCTAAGATAGAGATTTTTTTGCAGTGTGAGCAGCACACAGATAACAATTAGAGAATCTATATTATTATTTAGTAACGTCAAACAAGTACATATACTTCAATATTATGGCGATGCACATATAATTACATCAGTGAATTATTATATCTGTGCATTTACTCGACCGCAAAAACTGAACTACCCCTGGTATTCCGTACAAATAATGTTAATACAACTACCTCAGATTCAAGTGAAGAGTCATATGTAATGCAGGTATGTGATCACTAAAAACAGTACAGTCCTATTACTTTTATATCGTATTTTGTTTTATATTATAGCCTATAGAGCATGAAACCTTCATTGCGTCGTAAGAATTTAGATACAATGAATTGTATAGTATTATATGAATTGTAATTATCCTTTTCACTCGATTTCAAACCTTTTAGCCAGGAGTTATAGTTTTAGAAAAACACAGCTATGTGTTCAAGTATATGTGAGAATAGCACGTTAACTAATGCAAATAAGAAACATTACTTGCTCATCAGAACGATCGCCTCACGTGGATCAGCCGCGCATCGCATTCTGTTCTTCATCTGAGGTGAATTCAGTGTTTAGTCCTCTCAGTGTGTCTTCTTCCATAAGCGAACAGTAGCTGATATGAACGCGATGAATTCTCAAAGTTAGTTTGCGGTGATGTGGGCGTTAACATTCCCGCGCTGCGCACATGGCTAATTATCATATCAAAAGCGGAGGCGTCAACTTCATTATCCTTAATGAACACTGAGTGCAAAACTCAACATGTTGTTGATTTCATACGGATTACTTTATAACAGAACATTTGTTTTCGACAAGACTTGCTTTATTTAAAAGTAGAGATATGAAGCTTTCTATCCATGTATATTAACTGTCTGTGTGCTGAGCCTCCACCGAGTTAAAGATGCATTTATTGAGGCGTTTCTAATTGCAGTGCGCGGAGACGCTGAAGACAGAAAAAACACCCTGTCTTTTTTCTTTATTTAAAAAAAGAACAAAGTTCAGTTGTTATTCTGAGTGTACACAAAAAAAAGTATACACTTAACCATTTTGAATGATGTATAACTCGTATTTGTGTGACTAATATCGACAGAGCAATTTTAGTGTCTTTCGCACTGATCTTAAAAAAAGTGAGCTGGTCGCGCCAACGCGACCGTCGACCCCAGAGGGTTAAAATGGCATCATATCAGTTTGTTCTTCGATTTCATTTGAAGTATATCGGGGCCTTAAGAATATTCCTGATAACTAAAAAAGAAACAGCATGTCTTGCCATGTGCCGTTCTTGGTGGATCTACAAGGCATTGGATTGTCTGATTTTCAAACTAATGCCATGTGGACTATTGTTGTGTTTGTAGGTTATCTGGCTGTATGGTGACAGAGGAGGGCTGTGGTTATTTGTCTTCAGCTCTGAGTTCAAACCCCTCACACCTGAGAGAGCTGGATCTGAGCTACAATCACCCAGGAGATTCAGGAGTCAAGCTGCTCTCTGAAAAACAGGAGGATCCAAACTACACACTGTACAAACTCAAGTATGTTGAATATGTTATTTCAAGCATAAACAGGGCTCAAGGCTCATTCTTCCTACTGGTCATGCTGGTGTGACTAACTTTCTCAGTTACTTGATATAATTTGGTCTTTTTTTTTTGCTACAGCATGGGGTTAATCAATGCATGCTGACAAATAGTTTTTCTGTTATCATAGATTATTGTTATATGGTATATATCACAGTCTTTAGTTTCTACATAGGTGTGTTGAAAGCCAGTATAGCCAATTAGGATTGTCTGCTTCAATCCTATTAAATGGGCATAAGTGTCGGTGCCGGTAGCCTAGTGGGCAGTGCGCCAACATACAGTGCTGTTGCACTTCGGGCGTCGCGAGTTCGAATCCCGGCTCGCAGACCTTTCCCGGTCCCATCCCCTCTCTCTCTCCTGCATCACTTCCTGTCACTTTGATCTATCCTATCTAATTAAAGGCAAAAACTCCAAAAATCTTTAAAAAAAAAAAAGGGCATAAGTGGAATTAACATTCAGCCCATTCTTTTTCATCAGTATTATTTATGATTTGAATTTTGTGAACAGGACTTCCTCTTTTACTATGTTATAAGATGTGCTTTGGATGCTTTGACTTTCGTTTTTGAATTTGAGCTTTTTACAAGAAATGTTTGTCTTTTGTGCTTACATCCATACACCTTTCACTTTTTTAAGTCTAAAACAAATGCTTGAAAAATGGATTCTTTGTTATTGATAATGAAAAGCACAACAATAAAACAGTAGGCAACAAAGACAAACTACCTTATGTAACTTTTGACTATATAAATGAATAAGACGAGGCATGGCATATGCCACATGCTGTGTTATATATTGACTAATACATTATAGAAAGTTTAGTGAACACTGTGGAATCAAATAAATAACAAAATAATAATAGAAAGCATCCATAGCCTAATGTGAGGTAAACATCAAAGATAATAGTGTTTTCAAAATGAATACAAAAAGAAAAGTACCTTTACCTTCATAAATCCTGCAGAAACTCTGATTGTACTGAAGAGCCAGTGGAGTTGAGATCCATGTGCATCTTGTGTGAGATTCTCTGGTAAAATTTTTTGACCATTCCTCTGTCCATTGATGTTCATTCTTTTGACTTTGGTATGAACTGATTTGCTACGTAAGTCATTTCATTAGGGTTTTTCACCACATCTCACCTACATTTCCTGCCAATTTAATATCCTTGAATCTTTCTTCTTTTATACAATTCTGATGTTGAATTAGATTATTTATTTGACATATTATAGGAAAATGGTCACATTATTTTTAGACACTCTCCATATACATCTAGCAACCAGGTCTGTAGCCAGCTGTGAGGTCACCAAAGTCTGGACCTTTTTCATGTTGCTCTCTGAATAACTAATTTGCTGTTAAATGTCTGCATGTATAATTCAGTTTAGAAAGTTTGCACAAATGTTTTGCGTCCGTGGTATGAAAATGATCGCTGCAAGACACTGCCAGAGTGAATGAATCTTGAGAGAGTTGTGAGTGAGGACATGGGCACATCCTCCATGTTGCCAGATCCAGCTATTATAAACATTTTAGACTTATATTTTCCAAGTTACTTGACACTTTATAAACTTAATAAAGTAGGACAGTGGTTCTCAACTCAGTTCTCGGGGACCACTGCTCTGCTGATGTTGTATGTTTCTGAATCTGACAAATTCAGTTCAGTTCATGGATCTTTGTTCTAACGAGCTGATGACCTGAATCGTGTGTTAAATGAGGGAGACAGGCAAAATGTGCAGAGCAGTGGGCCTAGAGGACTGAAGTTGAGAACCACTGAAGTAGGACGTTGCAGTTTGGGGTCCTTGTTTTTATCTTATTGTAATTGCAAACTATTTGCATCAGTCAGCATACTAAGTCAGACTGAGACAATTTCAAGGCTGAGGATACCTTTGCAGGTGTTTTGTGTTAATTAGCTGACTAGATTGGGACACAGGGAGCCTACAATGTTGAAATTCGTCATGATATTCTAATTTTGTGAAATACTGTATTTTTTATCTTTAATCCATAATCATCAAAACTGAAGCAAATAAAGGCTTGAAATATTTCATTTTGTGTGTAGTAATATAACATACAAGTTTCACTTTTTGAAACAAATTATTGAAATAAATGGACTTTCCCTCGATATTCTCATTTTTTTGCACATACTAGTATATGATCAAAATAAATGAAGAATTCTGTAAAGAGATAGAGGGGTTATGAGATAGAGGGGGTGGAGTTAGGAGATAAAAGGGGGTGTGGTTATAAGATAGGGGTGGAAATATGAGATAGAAGGGGGTGGGTTTATGAGATGGAGGGCATGGGGTTATGAGAAAGAGGGGGTGGAGTTATGAGGTTGTTTGACTGACAGTTTGAGCAGATTCAACAAGATTTATTCACAAGCTCTTTTTAATCACTCTCACTGGCTAAATATTTTTAAAACAAACACTGCCACCAAAAAAAGGGCACTTCGAGTGTTGAACAGGTTGAACTCAGGTTGAATTTTTTGCATAAATGTATAATGTGTGAAAACATATGCTCTGAATGATTTAGCTTACTTCTCTGTTTGAGTTTCTGTGAAAACTGTGAAATTCAGCTGTCATGTTGATCATTTCCCTGCATTTGATGCAGATATTTATTTCATGGTCTGGATTGAGTCTGGATTGAGTTTGTTCTCTTGTGAAATCCAGGAATAAATGTTATTGCTGCAGAATCTTTAGCTTTAGACCAGTTTAGTCACTGTGAAACCAAACAAGACCAGTGAGAAAATCCTCAGCAGATTTACAGATTTATTTTGTGTTGTTTTATTTGCTGTGAGGTTTAAACTGGCTACACACTAGATGATTTTAAGGCCAATTTTAACACTCGGGGGGTGTGGCCTGATTCGAGGCTTGATGCAAATGATTTTTTTGTCCAACAAATCCTCTGCAGTGTGGTGTCATTACGATTGTGTATCTGCTCCTGATCAAGAGAGAGCGTTCCCAAACTGGAATATGTTTGATATTTAGGATTCTTGATCGGGCTGCCTCTGACGTGAAACCAGCGATAACCAATGAGAGCGTGCAAGCGTCACTTACCGGATGTCGTGTGCTTCTATAGCTAAAATTTGGCAGCCACAAAAGCAGAATACATCCTTCATATTCTTTTTTTATACGTCGTTTTCCCCCATGAAACAGGTGAAAAACAAGGGAGAGCAAGCTGTCAACATTGATTGTCTTCCTTTTTTTTTTCTTCTCTACTCACGTTTGATCTCACGAGTCTCTGTGAGATCTCCTGTGTGAAATCATTCCTACAGTCAACAAGTGTGTGGTCTTGTGGTCTGGTCGAATCACCTAGTTTGCACATTCAGAGGAAACAGTCTTCATGTCTGTGGTCTCCAGTGGTTTTGATATCGGTTAAGATTTAAAAAATCGTTTAGTGTGCAGCCAGCTTTAGTCGGTCAGTGAGAGTCTGAAAGTGTGTGATCTGGCAACCCTGATGCTAGTGCTATTCTAGCATCTTTAGCACTTTGTTGCATATATCAGAATGTAGCTAGCCCATTTAAGGCATGGATTAATGTGTGGCTTTTCTTGATAATCATGTTTTCACAATCATCACAATATAATTTGATTAATGAGTGTGTGTTAACTGACTGAATGTGTCTCTGTGTGTGTGTGTGTGTGTGTGTGTGTGTGTGTGTGTGTGTGTGTGTTTTCTAGTGTGGATCATGGAGGAGAATCCAGGATTACAGCAGGAATAAAGAAATGTACGTCTACACACACACACACACACACACACACACACACACACACACACACACACACAGCTATAGTGATTGTTGTTGTGTTGTAAATGTCTCTGTTCTTGTGTTCAGATGCCTGTTTTCTCACACTGGATCCAATCACAGCACACACTTATCTCTTTCTCTCTGAGGACAACAGAAAGGCGACACGTGCGAAAGAGAATCAGCCGTATCCTGATCATCCAGACAGATTTGATTATCATCGATCGCTGTTGTGTAGAGAGAGTGTGTGTGGACGCTGTTACTGGGAGATTGAGTGGAGAGAACATGTGGATATAGCAGTGTCATATAAGAGCATCAGCAGGAAGGGACGGGGTGATGAGTGTGTGTTTGGATCTAATAATCAGTCCTGGAGTTTGACCTGCACTCGCTCCAGTTACTCAGTCAGACACAATAACATAGAGACTGTTCTCCCTGTGAAGCCCATCATCAGTAGAACAGGAGTGAATGGTAATATCTATAGAGTAGGAGTGTATGTGGATTTCAGTGCAGGAACTCTGTCCTTCTTCAGCGTCTCTGAGACAATGAGCCTCATCCACACACAACACACCACATTCACTCAGCCGCTCTATCCTGGGTTTAGGTTTTGGCCTGAATCATCAGTGAAACTGTGTTGATGAATGAGAATAGACTGATGAGAGATTGTACCCATAATGCTTTGAGCTGCTGATGAATCAGTAACAGTGAGATGTTAGAGAGTCTCTTCATGACATTAATACTGCAGCTCAACTTCTGTCACTCAAATAACAGTCAGAATAAATGTGTGTTTATTGTAGAGTCACATCAATCATTTGTATTATTGCTTTAACAAACATGATTCATGAACAACATGGCATTCATTTTCTCTATTGTTTGTGCTGAAATAATAAAACAATGTCAAATACTACTACTACTACTATTTATTTACTTCGCGTCGGGCTGCCGATAAGACGGGCTTTATTCTGCGATAACAACCTGCTGGAGGTACATTATCCCTTACTTATTTCACGGCTTCGTGGAATACTCGCTTCTGATTGGTCAGTTGCCACATTCCAAGGGTTGTTATTCCCAGATAACAACCGCTAAAGCTAATAACACAGGGTCATCCGGGTTCTTCGAATCATATTGACCGTTAGTAATTATACGTGTCACTCCGCTGCTGTCTGCCGCATATCAATCACTGACAGTTTGGCTCCATCTTGTGGCTTATACGCTTAACTACGATTTGAAATGCGTGAAAATGAAATCTGTGCCCATTGTTTAGCCTACTCATGTAAGTTACGAAGTAGCCAGTAAAGACATTACTCAGATCAATGTTTCTTGTCTATTTGCTTTTGTAGCAAGAAGCCGTGTAATAAGTGGGATAATGTAGATCCAGCAGATTGTTATCTGGGAATAAAGCCCGCCAGGCTTACCAACTGCCCGACGTGAAGCGGAGGATAACAACCTGCTGGATCTACATTATCCCTTACTTATATTACTTTTATTTAATTTCTAATAAATCAATAAATATTGTCTAATAATAATAATTATTATTATTTTAAAATGTCAGCAAAGGAATACTGTAATCCTAATGCACTGAAGAAGAAGAAGAAGAAGAGGACAGTGAATTATATGCAGTGAAAAAACTGTAAATATTAACATTTATAGCGTCTTGATTTTTATTTGAGCCATTTCTACTGGCCCTATAAAATATAAAATTGACAATGTTTTTACTGATGATTTAGGTATCATTTTCATTTGTATAATGTCCACAAAATTGCCTAAGATTTTCATATTTTCATATTATCATATTTTGACTTTCAATGACAGCACACCCTCTGGGTCTAGAGATGTGCCCAGTGCTGTCCCCAGCATTAGACAGGAATTTCCAAGGTATGAAAGTGAAATTCAACCAGATCTTGTTGCTGATCTACTAAAAACATATTTTTCAAAGTGCTTTTTTGTGGACAAAAGGGAAATAACTGAGAAAGCAGACCTACACCTGGAGGTGTGCGATATATATCGTCTACAATAATATTGTAATTGTTGTTTCAACAATGTGCAATTTAACATTATTGAGTATAATGCGGAAAAACAAAAAAAACATAATCGCAGAGTACCCGCATAACGTTACATTACATGATGAAATCTAGTAAATACGTATTTAGAGTGCATTCTTTCACTGCATGATTCAGTCTTTCAAAACATATTTAGAATGATCACAGAATTCAAGATACAGGGGCAGAAAATGTTATACATATAGTTAAACAATATCACATGAAGAGTGCCGGTTTTTTCCTACAAATGTGATTGATTTTATACAACAGTTAAAAGTTCATATTAAAAGAGTTACATTTTAGACAGCATATTGCCTGTTTTTGCTTAATTTCACCAACAAAATCATTCCAAACACTGCCATAGAACTGTTTTGCGTCTCTGAGCAACATGAAGGTGTTTCGTTTCTGAATGAATCAGCCGTTTAAATGATTTGGTTCAATCCTAATGACTCACTTATTAACAGAGACTTACTGCCACCTACTGGCAGGGTGAAGACACATCCATACAGGTGAGGGGTGAGGTCCAGGGAACCACAGGTCAGGACAGGGCACAACATAGTTTATAAAGAAAACATTCTTCTCACACCAAGGGGAAAGTGGAGGAAAAGTGAGTGAGAAGGGAGAGCGCTATAATTATATATTCTCAGAGCAGAGAAGCACTGCATCTTTAAAGTTTTTCAAAGTCTACATTGTTAAGGTTAACGCCACTGCCCTCCATCATAACCTATGGTCATTGTAGGGCCCAATGTCATTCAAGGGATTTGAATAAGCGTTCTTAACTATTTGCTTATCTTTGTTGTATGTTTGTCTGTTCCAGGAGGTTGGGCTGTCATCATGTGTCCTTGTGGCATAGTTTACAGTGTAAAATGTACCACGGGATTTTGCAGATATGCTTCTGTCTGTCTGACGCTGATGAAGCGTCTCCCTAATGTTGTTATATACGACTTTGCCCGTGGACTGTCCACCCACACAAATTTGAGGCAACCCATAACTTTTACACCTTTCGAAGGAAGGTTACTCAAACCAACCACTGAAAATATTGCAAAAGCAAAATCAGGAAAATTACAGGTAACTCTGCCATGGCTCACTGCAAAAAAAGCAAAGTCCAGATCCGGATGGTCATCCAATAACTGGTTCTACAGAACACTATGTTCTGTATGACCGCTTTCACGAAGACAACACAAAAGACCCTCGTGATTCACTGAGGAAGCTTCGTCTTGTGCCTCAACTAGCTGGCAGGCTGCAGAACAGCTTTTTTCAAAACTAAAGACAAATAGCTACTTTATGAACATGGCATTGCCCTCCACACATGTTTTCCTCATGCAAAACATCATCCACCATTGCAATGTCAGAAAAAATGAGAAACGTCTTCATGACATAAAAAAGGGAATTCAACACAAACATTCACATGAATGTCCACAGCCAGGTTGTGTTAGGTAATGTTTCCCTTACTGTGTAACAAATACAGCACTATAACCTTAACTGTACTTATGTGTTTATTTGTATTTTATAGAAAATCCGTTCTCCACAGAGAAATGCATGGACATGTCTCTTGGTAATCTGACTGTTCTTTCCAGTTGCTCAATGTCAAGTTTCTGTTCTCTAATTATTATGTGTTATTTTCTAATTTTGATGCTTTAATGTACTTTAAGGACCACTGACAGGACTGCCAGAAAATATTGTGACTGCACAAACGACCGCTGCATCACCAGGCATAACATCAGTCACATCTCCTCAGTCATCAGTACCAATTACAGAAAAAACTGCTTGTGAACCTGCCACTCTTCTGCAATTTTGGGAACCTACTAAGCCTTGGGAGAGGGACTGGCATCCGTTACAAGAGAAACTGGTGAAAAATTACCATTACTCACACACACACGCATGCACATATTTATTGTTATTATTATTACAGCTTGATTATGTGCTGGACCGAAATCGCCCTGGCAGTGAAATAATTGTGAAGGAGGGGCAAGTGTGCCTTATTCATATAAATTGTGAGGAAATGGACTTCCATGTAAGCAGTCTGTTTTTTTATTATAACTTTTTTTTTATTAAAAACATTGACTTATCGGAGTATTTATTGCAGATTGGAAACGCCTGCATGGAGCTTATTTGTGAAATGGCTCAGCAAATTGTATGTACCATAAAATGTAACATTCAACTGGTTATAATATTTATATAGATTGTTTTAACTTGATCCAAATTTTGAAAAAAAAAAAAAACTTGTTCTAAACTGTGTGAAAATGTTCATGTCATTGTCAACAGTTTCTTTTCATTCATGTAGGGCAAGGACATAGACACTGAGGACTTTTATGTTGTCCCTGTATGGAAAAGAACTCCTAACAACATTGTTACTGTATTACCGGTGAGTGTATGTACTGTACTTACTGTGTGAGAAGTAAAAACTAAATTAAAGGACTTAACTGTCCTGATCAATTCTAGGAAGATGCAGACTTGAAAGACCTCTTAGCCTTTCCAGCATGGACAAATGCCAATGGACCAGACCACTTCGTTGTCTGTGTAAGAAAATATTGAAATGTCTAGTGCATACGTTGACTGGTATCGCAATGTGTGTGTTTCTTAATTAAACACTGAAAAATCTTGGAATATTTTTACACCTTTAACATTGTAGATAATGATGCCGCTTCGAAGAGAGATGGTGTTTTTAGACTCTCTGTACGCAGAGCATGAATCAGGATTTGGAGATGAGGAATACAGGGCAATTTTTAGGTCTATCAATAAACTAAGACAAGTTTCTGCCATTATGTGATATATGGCTACGTTCCTATAGCCATTGCTATCTATTTCCTAACCGTGTGTTATAGTTCTGTCACTTTTGGCTACGTTCCTATAGCTGTTTCTTGCACTTCTGGCTATGTTCATCTAGCCTTTTTTATGCATGGTGTTCTAGAGTTGAGGTGAGCTGTTATTGTCAATATTACTACTAACATGTTTTGTCTACAGGAAAATTGCTTACCAAGTTGATCATGGGACGTGGACTGAAAAGACTGGATATGATTTTCCAGTGAGAAATCAACTTAAAGAATTGTCATTATTTGGCTTTTACAACGTTACATTTTTTGTACATTATTCTAAAGTAAAAAATTGTTTGCTTTGCCGATTTTAGGCTTTGCCAAGTCAGACAAGTGGGAATGATTGTGGTGTTTTTGTACTCATGGTAAGATATATATTTCAATTCCAGGAGGTATTTTTTTTTTATTTACGTAACCTTTATTTTGTTGGTGCTTTTATTTATCATAGCTAAAACGTAACTATTTTAGTGTATTTCATCTTGCTTTATTCTAAGCAACATTTCTTTCAAAAAGGGGCATGGTTGTTGCAAGCACACCCACCATCATGTATTAACAAAAACATGTTGGTTAACTGTTAGATGGATATGCCTATCATCCTCCAATGGTGGTGCCTTCTACTCATGGAACGATTTCAAATTGATGGGTATGTCAGTATTTTTTTAATTTTCTTTTAAATCTGCCAAATTTCAATTTGGTATTGTGTCAATACAAAAACTTGTAACACGAGTAACAAAACATCCAGTGACCAGTTATTATGGATTTTGTCTTGTCTTGTCTTGCTTGAAAGCTATGGGCGCAGATTTGCTTTCTGGACTGAGGAGGCAAGAAGTGTATTGGATGGAAAGACTCTGCCCCTTTTTAGGGTGGAAAGAAGAACCACATCCAATCTTCCGGCACATGTCCAAGCAGTTCAAGATGGAGACAGGAATGACAAAAGATTAGTGGACTTAATTCTCACATCAAAATCAGCAGAGCAGCATTTGGTGGTATTGATGGTTCCACTTTAAATTACTCCTCCAGACTCTGATTATGATTATTAAATATAGTCAAGTGACAATTTAACTATTATTTGCCAAATGTAATTAATGACTTGTGCATTTACATATGAAATATAATTTCCTTCTGTGGCCCAAAGGATATACTCGGTGGGAAAAGGTCAAATTGGTTTCCACTAAAACCCTGTTCTCAAGTGCCTGTCTACATTGAGAATGAGCAGTCCCTGTCAATCCTTTATAACTACATGAGAGGAGTTCTTAATAAAACCCAAACGCAGCTGACCTACAGTGATGAGGTGGAGTTCATTTGTGGATGTCTCCTCCCAGAGGTAAGCACAAAGCATGTATGTACATGAGCATCCTTATGTTCTGCAGTGTGTATGTTTTATTTTATTAATTGGTTTATTTGTATATTTGTACAGGCCATCATTCATGGCCTTTGCGAGTTACAGGGCTTGTCTTGGCAGGAGGCTGAAGAGGTTTTCCTCCAGGGCCCCATTTATCACTCAAGGTATGTTTTCAATTTTTGTACAAAAACTGTTAGGTTTTTATGTTGAACAAAATTTCTGACAACAGCGTTTACCTTTTCTTTTAGTGAAGTTGAGGAATTTGACAGAAGAATGGCTCGAGAAATGAAAAATCTCCCCAACAAGAATGTAAAGCATTTATTTTATTTGATGTTATTTTCTATGTAATAAATACATCATTCATTTTTTTCACCATTTTTCTCTGCATTGTTTACAGCTCGATGACTTGTAGGACCTCATGAAAAAGAATGCAAAAATAAAGTTTGGTGTGAGAAAATTACTCAGAGCACTATAATTCATTGTATGTGAATAAAGAGATAATGTTCATTCCCTCATCTCGATACTAAAGAGTGTGATAAATCCTTAATGATTAGGAAAACAATAAATGAAAATTTTTAAGTAACTGAACAATATCTATTTACAGATACAATTAATAAAAATACAACAGACTTAATGCATTAAATCATAATCTAGTATGTTTAATATTTCAGTCATTCTTGAGAAGTGGGACAAAACAGGGTGCAAAATTGAAAAAAATAAAACCATGTACTCAGACAAATGAAACCACATTTATGTATCTTATATGGAGTAAGATACCGAACTATGCTTTGAAACAACCTCCCAACCTTTCTGTTTTTTAACAAAATGGGCTTTTTAACTTGGACTGTGTAATATAATTTTATCTTTATCTTTAACAGCATTCTAGATGTATTTAACATTTCAAAACACATTCTCAAGTTAGCAGACAGATGACACTAACACATGTGACCAACAATTCAACAACAACATATTACATATCATTATGAAATATTGTCAAAATATTCATCTGATGGAGGTGACACATCTGACGGTGGTGACCAAAACCTGAATTTGTAGTCATTTTAACTATCAAGTGCATTGAATCAATCAATTACTGTATTAAAACAAACACAACAAACTGAGTATGTTATTGTTTATAAAGCTTCTATTCAGGAGTCACATTTAAGTATTTTGATATATCATTGAAACACAAAATCTTATGGTGGTGACATCTGACGGTGTTGACAAATTTGCATTTCTTTCACAAAACAAATGGAGTTCATGTAGTAGCCATTTTGTTTTTTTCTGTTGATGCTAGAGGCTAATGGAACCTGCTTCTGGAAAATGAAATGATCTAAATATTTGAAATAATTTCCTCAGAAATTGGAAGATGTTGTTGACATATCATGGTTGTGACACAGGAAATATTAACATTAGAATTTAAAATATTCTAAAACTATAAAACTTGGCACAGTCTGTCTGACACTGATGTACTCTGCAGAGGAGCACTGTGGCAGTGGGGTCCTTCAGAGTGACAGCTGCCCATCATATTTCCTGATTTTATTACATTTTAAATCATATCTGACGGTGCTGACAAAAAGTAAGGACACAATTTCGAAACCTTATTAAACATACATGTGTCACTGAAAAACATCCATGCTTTGATATGATATATTATTAAGTGTTGTTTTTGATAAAACAAGCTCTCTTTCATCATTAAAAAAACATTTCTATCCATTTTATAGCATATGAATGAATGGACCCTTCTCTGTGGACACACTGTTTTAGATGCAGTGAGAAGACAAGAAGTGTCATAGATTTCACATAATAAAGATAAAATTAAACCGAAGGGGATAATTGTGTTAAATACATTCTGTTATTAATCCCCATAACATTTATAATTTGAAAATATTTTTATTTTTAAAACTAATAGCAGTTATAATTGGTGGACATGTTTTGTCCCACTTCTCAAGAATGACTGATTTTATATAATAATGTATTCAGTCATAGCGTAATATTTTATAGTAGAAAAAGAGTTTAAGTTACAATCTATACGCAATTGAATTCAGGTTAGGCAATCGTTCAAACAGCAGGTGGCACTGTCTGAAAAAACGATAGGTCTGGCAGCTTCATAATGTTGGTATATTTCTATAGTCTTTATGCAGGAGTGTGTGTGATGGGAATGTGAATCGGTATGTACGATATTTTTCACTCCAAAACGAATGAACAAAGTTTGTTGTATGTTTCTGACTGCGATTCTTCTAAACTTTAAACGCATTTGAGTTAACATCACAAACCTTATGTATTTGACTGAAGACAGCTCGTAATGTATTTATCCAACTCTTATTCAGCTCAAAGATTCATCTTATTGTGTTTAATGTAAGAACACGCGCGAGGCTTACTGTTCTTATTTGTTTCCGGTTATTTATCTTTACAAAAACAGTTTGTTATGATGCTTATACCCAGCTAACATAAGTCCAGCGGCGGACCGCCGGTAGCAAAGCTGGCGGCCCACCGGCGTTTTGTTCATCGTTATTCCAGCGGACCACCAGCGGCAGCCGGTGGTTTATATTTACTTTTTGCTGGCGGTGCACGGTCGGTCCGCGGTTCATAAACAGTTTAATTCGCTAAATGTCCTTGCACACAATAATGGATACGTACAATCACATTTCCGAATTTATTTTCAGTTAACAAATCACAAATGCATTTATATTTATCAGATGGTTTTATCCAATGTGACTTTCAGATGACTTTCCACAGTAACTAACAGCATATTAGTAAAACACCAGTCAAGAGTTTGGACAAAAACTCTCTTTTAATGTTTTTAAAGAAGTTTCTTATGCTTCTCGAAGGCCTTTGATCAAACTTGATCAAAAATACAGAAAAAAAAGTAATATTGTGAAATTTTACGATGTAAATCAACGTTTTTCTATATTAATATACATTAAAATTTAATTTAAATCTGTAATTAATGTTGAATTTCCAGAAGTGTTCAGTCTGCAGTGATCCTTCAAAAATCATTCTAATATGGAGATTTATTATCAGAGCTGGAAACAGTTGTGCTGCTTAATATTTTTCTTAGAACCTGTGATACTTTTTCACTTTTTTTTTAATCAATAAAAGGTTAAATAAAAGAACAGTATTCATTTAAAATAGAAAGGTTTTCTAACAATATAGACTAATGTTCAAACGTCTGGGGTCAGTACATTTTTATTCTTTTTTTGTTAAGAAATTACTTTTATTCACCAATGATGTGTTAAATTAATAAAAAGTGATAGCATAGATTTACATTGTTAGAAAAGATTTTGAATAATGCTGTTCTTTCATCAAAGAATCCAGAAAAAATAATCACAGAAAATAAAATAAAAAATAAATTGGCAGCACAAGTGTTTCCAACATTAATAATAATAATAATAATAATTCTAATAATAAATCAGCATATTAGAATGATTTCTGAAGGATCATGTGACACTTAAGACTGGAGTAACAGCTGATTAAAATTCATCTTTGTATCGCAGAAATAAATTATATTGTAAAGTATATTAAAATAAAAAAAAACATAACAATGTTGCAATAATATTTTGCAATATTACTTTTTTCTGTATTTCTGATCAAATAAATGCAGCCTTAATGAGCATAAGAGATTTCTTTAAAAAACATTAAATGAGAGGATGTTCAAACTTTTGACTGGTAGTGTAATAACTACAAACTTTGTCATTGTTACCATTCTTCCCAGGTTAATTGTAGTAAGTGCTTTTCACAATCAAAACAGCTTGAGAAAATGCATGTTTCACGTAACTGTGACTCAATGGGGAACACCTCCTGGCAACAAATTAATGTCCATATGTGACCCTGGCCCAAAAAAACAGTCATAAGGGTCAGTTCAATAATGATAATATAGTGGATTATTAATATATATCTGTTAGCCTCCCTCCCACTATTACTCCTGCATTTCTTGAATCATTTAAAGCTGAATTGTTGAGATGTATTCATCATCTGAAAACTAATAAGCTTTCTGTTGATGTATGTTGAGAATTTGAGTTTTTAGATATTTACTAAATATTTATATATTCATGGAACATTATCTTTTAACCTAATATCCTAATGATTTTTGGCATAAAAGAAAAAAGTATAACTTCCTATATGTTCATGTGTTTCTTCAGCCACAAAGAAATTATGTTTTTAAGGAAAAACGTTTATGTTTTTCTCCATATAGTTGACTTGGTGTCCCCAAGTTTCATCTTCCAAAATACAGTGTAAATGCAGCTTCTAACGGCTCTAAATGATCCCAGCTGAGGAAGAAGAATCTATCTAGTGAAATGTTTGGTTATTTTTTACAACAACTTACTTTTTAATCTCAAAAGCTTGTCTTGTCAAGGTCTGCCTGTTTTTTTTTTTTTCCAGTTCATGACAGTTAGGGTATGTCAAAAAACTCCCAACACATTTTCTCCTCCAACTTCATGCATCACGGCAGAAATACTGACCCAGTATTTACCAAGTAAACATGCAAAATACATCAAACAGCCTTTACAAAAAAATTGCGTTTGAGGTTAATAAGTATATAAATTGTATTTTTTTTTTTTTTTTAATAATCAATCTTTTCGCTAAACAAGATCCTTTTTCCTTGCCTGGGATCATTTAGAGTCCTTTAAATCTGCATTTAAATATAATTTCTTAACGACTGAAGTACATTATCTGTACGTTTTTGTTCTGAAAGTGAACTAATCTTTTAAGACTGGTTTTGTTGTCCAGGGTCACATAACTCTAAGACAATACAAGTTATTTGTTCAATGTCATGCTCAGTTAAACAGACAAATATTAAAGGGCAAGTCTGGTGAATTTAAATCCACTTTATATTGTCACAAAATCTGTAATATAAATGGAACTCAGAGAAAGATTAAACATTGTTTGTTCACATGTGACCCGGGACCATGAAACCAGTCTTAAGTGTCAGTTTTTCAAAATTGAGATTTATATATCTTCTGAAAGGCGAATAAATAAGCTTTCCATTGATGTATGGTTTGTTAGGATATTTATATATTTGGCTGAGATACAACTATTTGAAATCTGCAATCTGAGGATGCAAAAAAATAAAAATATTGAGAAAATTTTAAGGTTGTCCAAATTAAGTACTTATCAATGCATATTACTTATCAAAAATTAAGTTTTGATACATTTACGGTACAAAATGTACAAAATATCTTAATGGAACATGATCTTTGCTTAATATCCAATGATTTATGGCATTTTTTTTGTTTGTTTGTTTTTTTGATAATTTTGAAACCATACTATGTAATTTTGGCTATTGCTACAAATATATAGCCCAGCGACTTAAGACTGATTTTGTGCTCCAGAGTCACATATATTAGTAAAAATACAAAGCAGGTTGAAAATCACCAAACTTATGATTAAAGGCAATCATTATAATACATAATATTTGATGGGTTTGTATGTCCATCTATAGTTGCCATCATCTGAAGTCACCATGAGTGAGGCTGGATCCAAACTGTAATAACACTGGGATGGGAAACCTGAAAGATAGAAACAAGAAAACAGAAGGACAATGATTAGCATAGATGCTGTTCATATTCGTTCATGCAGAGGATGATCATGTTCATTTATAACTATTTCAGCACTAGAGTACATGAAACGTGCACTGATATGTTTTATGTGAACGCTAGACTAAAAAGATGCATTTTTAATCTAGATTTAAACAGAGAGAGTCTGTCTAAGCCCCAAACATTATCAGGAAGACTATTAAAGGGTTTAAGAGTAAAATTTGGGGGAAAAAAAACTCTTACTGGAGTTTGATATCTTGGGTATTCGCTGCTCAATAAACATTTCTGATTACTATAAGTGTAAAAAAAAACAGATATGCTGATAAATATGTTGGTGTAAACTGATTTTTTTTTATTCAGGATTCATTGTTAAATAGACTCCAGACCTTCAAATGGTTGTGTACAAAATTGTTCAGAAGTTTGCAGTCAGTGAGATTTTTTTAAGAAATTGATTATTCATAGCAAGGATGCATTCAATTGATGAGAAGTGAGAGTAAATATTTTTGTTTCAAATAAACACTTTAAACTTTATATTCATCAACAAATCTTGAGAAAAAACCCAAACATGACTCAGAAAATATCAGAAATGAATCAGAAATATTTCTTGAACAGCAGATTAGATGTTTCTGAATAATCATGTGACACCAAAGTCTGGGCTGATCAAAGGATGTCAAAACCGTCAAAACTTTAATAAAGAAATGCATAGCCGATAATATGATGGTATTCTAAACAATTATGTAACGTTAGTGGAAAAAATGCAGCTTACCCATGTTTTCTACATCTGTCAGCATCTCCCTTCTGAAATTCAGAGTTCTTAGAGCTTCTCATCTGTTGTAGAAGATGTAACGTTACCCCTAAAACCACAGAACAAATATATATCATGGTATTTACATATATGTGACCCTGGAACACAAAACCAGTCTTAAGTCGCTGGGGTGTAGCAATAGCCAAAATTACATTGTATGGGTCAAAATTATCAAAAGAAAAAGTATGCCAAAAATCATTAGGATATTAAGTAAAAATCATGTTCCATTCAGATATTTTGTAAATGTCATACCGTAAATGTATCAAAACTTATTTTTTGATAAGTAACATGCATTGCTAAGAACTTCATTTGGACAACTTTAAAGGCGATTTTCTCAATATTTTAATTTTTTTTTTTTTGCACCTCAGATTCCAGATTTCAAATAGTTGTATCTCAGCCAAATATAGTCTGATCCTAACAAAACATACATCAATGGAAAGCTGATTTATTCAACAAAATTGGAAAAATTGACACTTAAGACATATATATACACTGGAGATCAAAATTAGAGAACAATTTATAAACAATTGAACAATTCTGAAATAATGTCATCTTCACTGCTCAACAGTTGAAGGAGTTTTTGTCCTGTCTATACCATGCTACCAGAACACCTTTTCCACAAAATAACTAAGGCATTTCAACAAAAAACATTATTTTGCAGAAAACACACTGATCAAAATTAGAGAACAACAATGACTGTAGCATGGAAAAAGATTACAACAAAATTTTCTGAAGGTTACAACAGTCAGCAATTAGTAGGAAGTGTACAGGCCTCTGCTCTGAATGACTTCAGCACATCTGCGGATGTCCACAGGACAGCACTGGTCTCTCACACTGCTCTGCTGTGATTTTGGTCCACTCTTCTTCCAGTCTCCTCCACAGTTCGGTGACTGTAGTGGGTTTCTTGGCCATAACTTTGTCGCCAAGGATTTTCCAGAGGTTCTCTATTGGGTTGAGATCAGGACTCTGGGCAGGCCATGTCATTATTTCAATGTTTTCAGTTTCATGGAACTGCTTTATCCGTTTTGCTGTGTGACATGGAGCGTTGTCCTGCATGAACACTGCGGGCTGATTGGGTGATGAACGCAGGGAAGGAACCATATGTTGTTGAAGAAGGTTCTGATAAACATTTGCATTCACTCTGCCATGTAGCTGTATAAGAGGCCCAACTCCTGCTGCAGAAAACATGCCCCAAACCATGACACTTCCTCCTCCACTTTCACTGACTTCTTTACACACTTTGGGTTCAGTCTTTCTCCAGTTTGTCGCCGAACATAACGTTTCCCATCGGACCCAAATAAATTAAACTTGCTTTCATCACTGAAGTGAACTTTGGACCATTTCTCCTCTGTCCACACAACATGCTCCTCAGCAAAGCTTAGTCTAGCCTTTTGATTCTTTCTGCTAATGAGAGGTTTGCTCACCGCAGAGTGGGCTTTCAGTCCAAATGCTCTTAAACAACGAGACACTGTATGACGAGACAGATCCTTACCCTGTTCAGTGCTGAACTGGTGAGCAATTCCAGCTGCAGTGTGGAAACGATTGCCCATTGAGATCATCCGCAGTATCCTGTCCTCTCTTGTATTTGTCTTCCGTGGACGACCAGTCTTCTTGGGGGACTTGAATGAGTTTGTGATGTTGTAAAGATTCAGTATTCTTGAAATCACAGATTTGGAACGATCAATTTGTCTTGCTATGGCTGATAAGGTCATCCCTTTGGCCTTCATCTGGACAACCTGCTGCCGGAGGCTTTCAGTCACTTTAGAACGGCCACCATCTTGCAGAGTCAGTGAAACTAGAAGTTAGGCTGCCAGTTAAATAGGGGTTGACAGATAATCAAGGAAATTAGCACCAGGTGCCAGATTAACACCAATAACTGGGAGGTATCTGAAAGTGTTCTCTAATTTTGATCAGTGTGTTTTCTGCAAAATAATGTTTTTTGTTGAAATGCCTTAGTTATTTTGTGGAAAAGGTGTTCTGGTAGCATGGTATAGACAGGACAAAAACTCCAACTGTTGAGCAGTGAAGATGACATTATTTCAGAATTGTTCAATTGTTTATAAATTGTTCTCTATTTTTGATCTCCAGTGTGTGTGTGTGTGTATGTGTGTATATATATAATAGAGAGAGAGAGAGAGAGAGAGAGATAGGTTTTGATAGCTTTGTAAAGGTTTTGCCAACAATAATTTGTCAATTGATCAACTGAATCGAGTTCAAACTTGATGAACTAACTCTCTCTCTCTCTCTCTCTCTCTCTCTCTCTCTCTCTCTCTCTCTCTATATATATATATATATATATATATAAATATATAACCATGAAAGATAAAATCACGTTTGAACTCGATTCAGTTGATGAATTGACAAATTATTGTTGGCAAAACCTTTACAAAGCTATCAAAACCTCTTATCTACACATAAAGATGTGATTAAGGGTGCGTTCACACTTGTCATGTTTGGTTCGATTAAAACGAACCCTGGTGCGGTTGCCCTGTTAGTGCAGTTAATTTGAACATATGTGAACGCTGACATCCGAACCCTGGTGCGCACCAAACAAGCAGACCAAGACAGCTGAAAAGATGGGTCTTGGTCCGCTTCCAAACGAACCCTGGTGCGGTTTGAATGATATGTGAATGCTACACGGACCAAAGACACGTAAATGAACCAAAACCGTGATGTCACAAGATGCGACGCTACAAGTCAGTCAACCGTTTGAGTTTTCCTTTCACTTTTATATTAGCAGCAGTTAACTTTGTTCATTTAGGGGTGTGCAATTCATCGAAATTCAATTTCGATTTGGCTTCAAACGATTCTGAAAATACAATAATCGAGATAAAACGATGCACGCATTTAGAGACAGAACAGAACACGGACAAGTGAACGTTTAGCTATTGTTTCAGCTATTAAAACAGTTCAGTTTTGTATGTAATGTAATGTGATTAGGCTTATATTTCGTTTCAGTTTTTTATTAAGTTAATTTGGAAAGTTGTTGGGAGGATTTTTTTGTTCGTTAAATATAAATGTTTTGGGTTTTATTAAAGTAACGAACAATGGCCAGCGGTAGACTGTTCAGTGTGTTTGATCAGTTTGCCTTCTCAAATCAACACGACTTGACTAAAATAAAATCTATGTATATACAACAGTTGAAGTATAAAACAATATTGGTTTCAACGTTAAACCTATAAAATGTGCACTGGGTGCATATCCAGTCGTTTGTGCAGAGAGTGGAAGCTAAAGCTGCTTTGTACATGGAGGCGCCAGCGCAGTCACTTGCATTTTTTTCAAGTGGAAACAGCTTAAAATTATCTATCAAAACAATACATGCCTTACAGACATGATAAATCTATCTATCTATATATATTTATATATAGAAAGCTTTAAATTATTGCTTAACGAAATAAAACAAAACAAAAACTATTTTATTATGTAGCTAATCCGTAAATATGCATTTCTCTCTAGGCGCGTCAAAGATGAGATTTTGAGCTTTTAACACAGCATTGTTTTGAAGGAGTGGTTTTATGTACTATTTGTGTTATTTTAGGAACTAAACTCACCTGAAATCGGTGAAAACAGTAGCGAGAGACCGGTGTTGCTGCTAGTCATTTGGAGTATTGCCGCCCCGTTTCCATGGTTACTCTCTCCACTGCAGTGTTTGAATGGGACTCACTTCACAGTCACACAGAGCGTACATAAAAAAAAACTTCATATAAATGTACTTCGTACACATGTAACTGCAAACTGCACGTGATAGTGGAACAAATTGGCACTTTTATTTTAGTTTTAGAGATTTTTATTTTACTATTTATATTGTTTTTACAAACATCGTGCTTGCAGTGTTTTTATACCAAATTTTGTTAATCATAATTGTGCTTCAGATTCCTTTCAACTGTAAGACATAAATGTGAAAAATAAGTTAAGGAGATCCGCTTGCTTAGTTTACGTAGCTTAGTTTTTGTGATTGTTTGTCTCTTCCATCTAGAGTCAGTGAAGATCAAACTGAGCAGATCCGTCATGGATAAAATACAATCATCTGGAGATGAAGATGTTTTTCCAGGAAGCAGGTACTTCTGAATAATTTGTTATTGATGAAATGGTCGTATATTATTTATTGAAAACAACAACACCATAAAGCCCCCATTAGAGCTTTTCATTACAAAAGATACCCCCCTCCATTTTGGCATGGACTTACCCAAACTAAAATGGTTGCTGCTCACAAGTTTTTCTGACTTAGATACATAATCAACATATGTTTACAAATCTAACATTTCAAATATACTGTTGAAGAATCAGAATTACATTTTGTTACATTACAAACATTTTCTAAAACCATGGCATGTGTTTTTTAAAGAAGGCTAATAAAAGGCTAATACAATTCATTTATGGCCCCATGTAAGCTCTCCAGCATGTGTCTCATGTTTGGCACTGTGAACTGCCCTATCCATGTTTATTTTAGGCTGTTGTAGCCTAGACGTTTGTGTATGAATTTTATTTTTAATCAAATTAAGTATTTCTTTCAAAAGCTACTATTTGAAAAATCTGCTTAATACTGGCTTATTTAACAAAAGATTTGATTTGAACATTTTTTTGGGGTTATTTTCACAGTCAAATGTATTTGATTAATTAATTGACATATCATGTAATGAATTACATTGACATTTACATTACATTTAGTCATTTGGCAGACGCTTTTATCCAAAGCGACTTACAATAGAAGCAATCAGAGCAACAAGAGAGCGAACATTGAACATTTTAATCGACATACATCCCTAATAAAAATATGGTTATACAGTGGGGATCGAAAGTTTGGGCACCCCAGGTAAAAAGTTGTATTAATGTGCGTAAAGAAGTCAAGAAAAGATGGAAAAATGTCATTTACACTACAAATAACAGAAAACAAAAAAAAAGGCGTCTGCAAAAGCATCCTACAGAGTTAATATCTTGCACTGCTCCCTTTGGCAAGTATCACAGCTTGTAAACACTTTTTGTAGCCAGCCAAGAGTCTTTCAATTCTTGTTTGAGGTATCTTTGCCCATTCTTCCTTACAAAAGTCTTCCAGTTCTTTGAGATTTCTGGGCTGTCTGTCACGCACTGCTCTTTTAAGGTCTATCCATAGATTTTCAATTATGTTGAGGTCAGGAGATTGTGAAACCTTCAGTTTACGCCTCTTGATGTAATCCACTGTGGATTTTGAGGTGTGTTTGGGATCATTATCCATTTGTAGAAGCCATCCTCTCTTTAACTTCAGATTTTTCACAGATGGCATCAAGTTACTGTCCAAAATTTGCTGAAATTTTATTGAATCCATTTTTCCTTCTACTCGTGAAATGTTCCCTGTGCCACTGGCTGCAATACAACCCCAAAGCATGATTGATCCAGCCCCATGCTTAACGGTTGGACAGAGGTTCTTTTCATTAAATTCTGTGGCCTTTCTTCTCCAAACGTACCTTTGCTCATTCCGGCCAAAAAGTTCAATTTTAACCTCATTGGTCCACAGAACTTGTTTCCAAAATGCATCAGGCTTGTCTATATGTTCATTTGCAGATTTTTGTGGTGAGGACGTAGAAGAGGTTTTCTTCTGATGACTCTTCCATGAAGACCATATTTGTACAAGTATCTCTTTATAGTGGAATAGTGTACCACAACTCCAGTGTCTGCCAGATCTTTCTGGAGGGATCGTGCAGTCAAACGTGGGTTTTGACTTGCTTTTCTCACAATCCGGCGAGCTGTTCTGTCTGATTTTTTTCTTGGTCTTCCAGATCTTGCTTTAACTTGCACTGTACCTGATGACTGCCATTTCTTAATTACATTCCGAACAGAGGATATTGGCATCTGAAAACGCTTTGCTATCTTCTTATAACCTTCTCCTGCTTTGTGAGCGTCAACTATTTTCAGTTTCAGTTTTCTAGACAACGGCTTAGAAGAACCCATGGTGCTGATTGAATACAACTCGCTCAAGTGTCTTAGCAATGAATGGGAGAAGGGATACTGGTCTGTAGTTTTCTAAAAGTGATGGATCTAGAGTGGGTTTCTTGAGCAGTGGTATGACCCGAGCCTGCTTAAATGCTGTAGGAAATGTGCCAGTGTGGAGCGAGGTGTTTATGATGTGAGTAAGTGCTGGTATAACAGAGGTAGAAATGGCTTGGAGAATGTGAGTGGGGATAGGATCAAGGGGACAGGTAGTAGGATGATTGGAAAGAATAAGTTTGGAGACATCGGTCTCCATGAGTGGAGAGAAAGTATGTGGTGTGGAAAATTGGTTGCTAATTGTTCTTGTCTTATTAATGAAAAATGTTGCAAAGTCATCAGCTGTAAGAGTTGATGTAGGAGGGGGAGGAGGAGGACAAAGGAGAGAAGAGAATGTTTTAAAAAGTGTGCGAGAATCGGGACAATTACTAATTTTGTTGTGGTAGTATGTTGATTTAGCAGTGGAGACATTTGCACATAATGAGGAGAGGAGTGACTGATACGCACTAAGGTCAGTAGGGTTGTGTGATTTGCGCCACTTCCGCTCTGCAGCCCTGAGTCTAGAACGATGTTCACGGAGAACATCGGACAGCCAGGGAGCAGCGGGTGTGTAGCTGAGTTGTTACAGTAATTTAAAGGATGAATTTTAATCTCATAGATCAGTTCATCAGAAGAAATCAGAAGCAGAGTCCAGCTGTGTGTCTATGAAGAGTGACTGGTCTATGGAACAACCAATAGGATTTAAGAGTGGAGATTCAAGGACTGGTCTCAGGTAAAACATTCGTATAAAAATATGATTATAGTATGGCATTTATATTACTACATATTTTATTCCATTTTTATTCACAGTTATTGTATTACTGGCTCATGAAAGATTGTAAAGTGCTATTTAAAGTGTATTTGATCATGATAAATGTGTAGTTGAGTTGTTACAGTAATTTAAAGGATGAATTTTAATCTCATAGATCAGTTCATCAGAAATCAGAAGCAGAGTCCAGCTGTGTGTCTATGAAGAGTGACTGGTCTATGGAACAACCAATAGGATTTAAGAGTGGAGATTCAAGGACTGGTCTCAGGTAAAACATTTGTATAAAATATGATTATAGCATGACATTTTATATTATCATGAATTTTATTGAATTTCAGTTCACAATTTCTATATTAACATCTATGGAAGATTATAAAGTTCTATTTAAAGTGTATTTGATCGTGATAAATATGTAGCTGAGTTGTTACAGTAATTTAAAGGATGAATTTTAATCTCATAGATCATTTCATCAGAAGAGAGCAGAAGCAGAGCCCAGCTGTGTGTCTATGAAGAGTGACTGGTCTATGGAACAACCAATAGGATTTAACAGTGGAGATTCTAGGACTGGTCTCAGGTAAAACATTCGTATAAAAATATGATTATAGTATGGCATTTATACAGGTCCTTCTCGGAAAATTAGCATATTGTGATAAAGTTCATTATTTTCTGTAATGTACTGATAAACATTAGACTTTCATATATTTTAGATTCATTACACACAACTGAAGTAGTTCAAGCCTTTTATTGTTTTAATATTGATGATTTTGGCATACAGCTCATGAAAACCCAAAATTCCTATCTCAAAAAATTAACATATCATGAAAAGGTTCTCTAAACGAGCTATTAACCTAATCATCTGAATCAACTAATTAACTCTAAACACCTGCAAAAGATTCCTGAGGCTTTTAAAAACTCCCAGCCTGGTTCATTACTCAAAACCGCAATCATGGGTAAGACTGCCGACCTGACTGCTGTCCAGAAGGCCATCATTGACACCCTCAAGCAAGAGGGTAAGACACAGAAAGAAATTTCTGAACGAATAGGCTGTTCCCAGAGTGCTGTATCAAGGCACCTCAGTGGGAAGTCTGTGGGAAGGAAAAAGTGTGGCAGAAAAGCTGCACAACAAGAGGGGGACCTGCGGAAGCAGTGGACTGAGTCTGGAGTAGAAACATCCAGAGCCACCGTGTACAGGCGTGTGCAGGAAATGGGCTACAGGTGCCGCATTCCCCAGGTCAAGCCACTTTTGAACCAGAAACAGCGGCAGAAGCGCCTGACCTGGGCTACAGAGAAGCAGCACTGGACTGTTGCTCAGTGGTCCAAAGTACTTTTTTCGGATGAAAGCAAATTTTGCATGTCATTCGGAAATCAAGGTGCCAGAGTCTGGAGGAAGACTGGGGAGAGGGAAATGCCAAAATGCCTGAAGTCCAGTGTCAAGTACCCACAGTCAGTGATGGTCTGGGGTGCCATGTCAGCTGCCGGTGTTGGTCCACTGTGTTTTATCAAGGGCAGGGTCAATGCAGCTAGCTATCAGGAGATTTTGGAGCACTTCATGCTTCATCTGCTGAAAAGCTTTATGGAGATGAAGATTTCATTTTTCAGCACGACCTGGCACCTGCTCACAGTGCCAAAACCACTGGTAAATGGTTTACTGACCATGGTATTACTGTGCTCAATTGGCCTGCCAACTCTCCTGACCTGAACCCCATAGAGAATCTGTGGGATATTGTGAAGAGAAAGTTGAGAGACGCAAGACCCAACACTCTGGATGAGCTTAAGGCCGCTATCGAAGCATCCTGGGCCTCCATAACACCTCAGCAGTGCCACAGGCTGATTGCCTCCATGCCACGCCGCATTGAAGCAGTCATTTCTGCAAAAGGATTCCCGACCAAGTATTGAGTGCATAACTGAACATAATTATTTGAAGGTTGACTTTTTTTGTATTAAAAACACTTTTCTTTTATTGGTTGGATGAAATATGCTAATTTTTTTGAGATAGGAATTTTGGGGTTTCATGAGCTGTATGCCAAAATCATCAATATTAAAACAATAAAAGGCTTGAACTACTTCAGTTGTGTGTAATGAATCTAAAATATACGAAAGTCTAATGTTTATCAGTACATTACAGAAAATAATGAACTTTATCACAATATGCTAATTTTTTGAGAAGGACCTGTATTATTACATATTGTATTCCATTTTTATTCACAGTTATTGTATTACTGGCTCATGAAAGATTGTAAAGTGCTATTTAAAGTATATTCGATCATGATAAATGTGTAGTTGAGCTGTTACAGTAATTTAAAGGATGAATTTTAATCTTATAGATCAGTTCATCAGAAGAAATCAGAAGCAGAGCCCAGCTGTGTGTCTATGAAGAGTGACTGGTCTATGGAACAACCAATAGGATTTAAGAGTGGAGATTCAAGGACTGGTCTCAGGTAAAACATTTGTATAAAATATGATTATAGCATGACATTTTATATTATCATGAATTTTATTGAATTTCAGTTCACAATTTCTATATTAACACCTATGGAAGATTATAAAGTTCTATTTAAAGTGTATTTGATTGTGATAAATATGTAGTTGAGATGTTACAGTAATTTAAAGGATGAATTTTAATCTCATAGATCAGTTCATCAGAAGAAATCAGAAGTAGAGCCCAGCTGTGTGTCTATGAAGAGTGACTGGTCTATGGAACAACCAATAGGATTTAAGAGTGGAGATTCAAGTACTGGTCTCAGGTATTATCATGAATTTTATTGAATTTCAGTTCACAATTTTTGTATAAACACCTATTGAAGATTATGAAGTGCTATTTAAAGTGAATTTGATCATGATAACGGTGTCGTTGGGTTTGTAGAGGAAAAAATCTGCAAAGGACTCTCAGCGATCAGAGACAAAATCAATTAAATGTGTTTTAAAGAGGTCAACAGTCATACAGACACACAAGTTGCTGCGGAGTGCGACCAGGAGGGAGGGTTTTCCTCCGCTTTATATCTCTTGCCGCACTCAAGGTTACAAACTAAGAACAGCTGCAGTTCTCATACAAGGACAGAAAAAAAGAAAAACATCTCTACATCATCCTCCAAGACATGTTCTACCTATATTTTAGGCTTCTCCTGACCCCCAGCTCAAAAGGCGCCCAAGAGTCCCCAGTTGTTCTCACATCCTCCAGTTACTCCCTACTCGGGAAGGAAGACCCTCTATGGGAAACTCAGTCCCACATACTGCTTCGCACGGCAATCAGACATATATCACATAAGCATATAGAAATCATGCCCTATGAATTTTTCTACAACAGGTTTAACAGTGAAGATACACAGACTGATCTCAGGTGTTATGTGTTAGGTGCATTTTACATTGTGACTGTGCCCCAGGTGCAATCAACAGGAACTGTCTGTAAAGGTGTGAACCAAATGGTCCATACATTTAGAATAACAAAAGAATAGTAGTCCTTGGGAACTTCTTCTAGATTGCAGGATCTCTAGCAGGAGGTCCTGACAGTATCTATTGTTTCTAGCCATTTGTCTTTAGGTATAAAGCTCTGTCTTACAGATGCAGAAACCATAGGGAACTTAGGAGGAAGCTAAGACCCTTACATGGGTTAAGATGCTTGAAGACCGACAATCTAACATCGCTGTTGAAGACCTGCTACAATGCTACCATCAATAAATTCTTCTCCCCACAAGAACTCTGGTCAAGCTTACTTATTTTATGTATTAGAGAAATCTAATACATTGGCGAGCCACCCAAACCACTGCTCAGCCAAATACAGCAAAATCTAACAATTTGGCGAGAGCCAGCCAAGGGAGACAGATAAGAAGATAACTTACCAACTGCAACAAGAACTGAACAGAAAAGTCTTGGAGATTCTATGTTTAAGTTATTTGAATCAACTGGATCCTGTCTCAAAGATCCTAATTTGGTGAGTGAAACTTATCAGCTCTCTAAAAGAACACTTGAACACTTTTCATAAGTAAGTAGATCATTTTTTTTGTATGTAGTGTAGCCATAATAATCAGTGTAGCACTGTTTAAGAATTTTTGGCTTAGGCCTTTCTCTTGAGTCTGTAGGAACCCTTTAAATGATTTAGTTCATTCTCCCGAGATGGTAGGAGCTATAGAAATAGAGTTTATAGCTTGGTCCTGTTCTCTTGAGTCTGTAAGAATCATTTAAGGAAGAAATTTAGTCCGTTCTCATGAGTCTGTAGGAGCCATAGGTATGAAATTCTAGGCTTAGTCCTGTTCTCTGAGTCTGTAGGAATTGTTAAAGAAACAATTTGGTCCATTCATAAAGAGGTTGCAGAATTAGAGGCTTGGTCCTTTCTCTTTTTGTCTGTAGGAATTGTTTAAGATACAATTTGGTCCGTTCATAAAGAGATTGTAGAAGCAGTGGCTTGATGTCAGGATTTGAGACTCTTTTGTTGTGTTCTGATTTGGTTTAGTCCCTTTTTGTGTTTGGTTTGTTCCACTTCCTTTATGCCCTTATTTGGCTTTGTTCCTTTCCCCCCCCTAATTAAGTCGTTATTAGTTAGTCACCATCACCTGTCTGTGTCTTGTTAATGACCCTACTTAAGTTGGATTCTGTTCATTGTTTGGTTGTCCGTTCTCATCTTTGTGTATGTGTGTGTGTGTGTGTGTGTGTCTCCTTGCCTGCCTCTTTTGGATTTTCTGTTGTGGATTTGTTTATTAAAGACTTGTTTTGCACCCAAACTTGATCTTGCGCTCCTCGTTCATCATCCTCCACACGACACCTGACAGAAGAATTGACCTAAACAGTTTTTTTTATGCCGTGTTTTTGTCCTCATTTATTTTCCTTGTTTTCTCAGTGTTTTCTTTTTGTTTTTTTTTTGTCCTTTTTTTTCCCCCACGTTATGAACAACCCTGCTGTCCTCGTCCTCCTGTTGGCGCAAGGGGATCGGTCTCTCGAGGACCACACAAGAGACTTCATAGCCCTCGCTAACCTCACAAACTATCCGGACGACTGCCTCTGTGTGTTCTATCACCATGGACTTAACACCACCACCAGAGCGCAGTTGTCTGGAGAGGGTCCTCGAGAGAACCTCGCCACCTTTATCGAGTGGGTGCTGGTGTCCTGCAATTCGGCAGTGACTGTGAACATCATGGCCGACACCAGCCCCACTCCAGCCCCAGAGCCCAGACGACCACCACCCTGCTGTGCAGAGCTGCCCGAGCCCACCACGAACGGAAAGCCTGAGCCTGCTGCAGTCTACCACTGGAGCTACGACTGGACTCAAGGGAATTATGTGACTTTGATTGTGGATTATTTATCTCCCTTCCGTCATCCTCTGAACAATCAAACGAACAAGAAATCCCACCCAGAATCCCTCTCCCGCCACCTCTCATTGACTGTTTCCTTTTCTCAACGCCCACTCCACTGGGTCTCGTCAGTCCCACCGCTCACCATCTGTGGTGTGGGCTTGCCGCGGGTCTGCGGCTGCACCGTGCCACCCTCATCTCCACCGTCGCCCGTCGGCCCACTATCTCCGCCAGGCTTTCACGTTCCTCCGGCTCCACCTTGGTCGGGCGTCATCCCACCATCACCTCAGGACTCCACTCCTCCGGCTGCAACTCGTCGCTCCGTCCCACCGGCTCCGTTGGGCTCCTTCCTCCGCCTCTGCCTCGGTCGCCGGTGCCACCTGTTCTGCCTTGGCCCTCCAGATCCTCGGTGTCACCCCAGATCTTCAGCTCTCTGTCTCCGCCTCGGGCTCCACCACGGGCTCCACCACCACCTGCTCCTCCACCGTCGGTCGGCCCCCTGGAGACGTCAGCCCTTCCTCCACCATGGCTCCTCCCTCCGTCTGCTCCACCGTGGGCCGCCATCTCGGCTGTGGCCTGGGTCTCTCCTGGCACCTGACGCTTGGTCCTTTCTCTTTTTGTCTGTAGGAATTGTTTAAGATACAATTTGGTCTGTTCATAAAGAGATTGCAGAAGCAGAGGCTTGGTCCTTTCTCTTTTTGTCTGTAGGAATTGTTTAAAATACAATTTGGTCCATTCATAAAGAGATTGCAGAATCAGAGGCTTGGTCCTTTCTCTTTTTGTCTGTAGGAATTGTGTAAAAATGACAATTTGGTCCATTCGTCCAGAGACTGTAGGAGCCATAGAAAGATGGGCTGTCTGTAATTTTGGTCAAACTAATTCTACAACATCTGCAGAAGTGTGAGACTGACAGATTACAACGTGAGATCAAAGCAGAGAAAGCAAAGGTTCAAGCACCGGCTGAACAATTACAGATTGTAAAAGAAGACAAAGAAAAACTGTCACGAGAATGACAAGTTGCTGAATTTGCTGTCCAACTGACTGGAATCTTCAAGCAACCTGCAGAGGTTAATTGGTCTAAAATTGCCTCACATATGCAGAAGACAGGAGAAAGTGTTGTAGAGTTTGAAGAGCATTTCATATAAGCTTGGCTGGAACATTCTGGTATGAATGAAAAAGAAGATCTTGACAGAGACACCAGAATGCCCCTGAAAACATCATTTATAAATGGGCTACAACCAGAGATCTCTAAAGCCCTTCAAATCAAATATGTTGACTGGGACAGTGTTGGAACAACATTTATACATATTGTTGAATGGTCAGCAAAGATGGAAAGAACACAGGAAGTCAATCTCAGAGCTTTGCAATCCAAAACCTTGTCATACAACAACAGAACACCGGGGTATGAAAAAATATTCGTATGTATCATGAGCCCAACATTTAGCAAGACATTCAATCTAACTGTGGGAAGACATCTCTAGTTAATTATGTCATTTATACTGAAGTAGAAATCCAAGCAACAGAAGTAACCCACACTCTCTAAACATTCTCTGATTGAAAAATATACATTTTCATTCATTCATAGTCTGTATCAACGGTCTCAAACTCAATTCCTGGAGTGCTGCAGCTCTGCACAGTTTAGCTCCAACCAGCTCCAACTCACACCTGCTTGGAAGTTTCTAGTTACCCTGAAGAGCTTGATTAGCTGGATCAGGTGTGTTTGATTAGGGTTGGAGCTAAACTGTGCAGAGCTGTGGCCCTCCAGGAATTGAGTTTGAGACCAGTGGTCTATATGGTTGCATTTGAAGGATCTGATGATCCTCAAATGCAAATTGTGTGTGTTTTGCTTCATGAGAGCAACCATATATTTGTGTTGTTTTTTACTTTGTTTTTTATATTCTTCATTTATTCTTCATTCCTTTATTCATTTTACAGTCATTTATCATTTAATCATTTTACTATTCCATTTAATTATTTATATTAGTCATTATAGTCATTTATAGATCCATTACCTTGATTCATTAATTGATTAGTCATTTATATTATATTGTTGTTTTTAATATATTTTTTAGATTGTTGTTTAGTCTTATGACTGTGTGGTTTCAAGGGCTGTTTGTCTTCATTAATAAGAGATACGAGGGACTGTTTATGAACCTCAAGGTTTATGGGATGTTGTTGTGAAGACATTTGATATAACAGTACTTGTTGAATTTATGTTCTTCAGATGAAGTCTGAGTATTGAGACATACGCAACTAAGACTATTCAATAAACTCTGCTCCTTTTTACCATCATTACTTCGTCTCCTGCTTCTGCTCTTCACTTTCACAGTTTTTTCCTCAGTCAACTTCTTTGCTGACAGAAGACTGTTAATAGTGTTTTGGGTATTTTGGGTACCAGACAAGACCTCCTGTTAACGGGGTTTGGGTACTAGACGACTCTGCTGACGAGTTGTTCTGTTACCAAAAAAACCTGATATTTTCTGATGGAATCTAGCGTCCGGGGCTGGATCTTAATTGTCTAGGCATGAGGCGTGTGATCTAACACATTAATAGCCTATTTTAGTTAGGAAATGTGATTGTTTAAAAAAATATTATCAACTGATGTTTCACAGATGTACAGTTATGCTTTCAAATTTCTTGACAATTGTATGTATGTAATTTCACAGTACATTCCTAAATGACTACTCTACTTGTGCAGTCACAATTCTATAATGGTATAATTTACTCAGACTGATGACTTTTTTGTGTATGACATTGAAATTATTTTTAGAATATTTGTGCATAAATAGTTTAAACAAAAAATACAATTAATTACAAGACTGTAGAGAACAGTGCACTATTGCAGACTTATATACTGAGGTTTTAATGACATTATTGTAATATCTATAGTCAGTCATGAACTAAAGTGGGCTGGTCTAAGGCATAAAACTCCAGAGCTGAAAATGAGTTCCACTCCAGCCCTGATAGCACGGGTTGTATGGGTCAAAATTATGATTTTTCTTTTATGGCAAAAATCATTAGGATATTATATAAAGATCATGCTCCATGAAGATATTTTGAAAATTTCCTACTGTAAAGATAACAACACTTAATTTTTGATTAGTAATATACATTGCTAACAACTTCATTTGGAACTTAAACTTTAAGGGATTTTCTCAATATTTTGATTTTGTTGCTCCCTCACATTCCAGATAGTTGTATGTTAAATATCCAAATATTATCCTAAACCATTAAATGGAAAGTTTATTTATACAGCTTTCAGATAATGTATTAATCTCAATTTTGAAAAATTCACCATTATGACTGGTTTTGTGGTCCAGGGTAACATATATAAATAAATATAATATTTCAATTATTTAAACAAAGTTCAGTTTCTAAACCGTAATGGAGTCCCTATTTGCAAATAGACCGATCTGTTGGCAGAGGATATTTATATTAGGGAGTAAAACTTTTTAGGGAGCAATTGCTTTCGACACAATCGACTAAACTAAATACTAGAAAAGTGAAATAAAATGGCTCAATAATAGAGTGGTATTGTATGTGTAGCACGCCCGCTGTCCAGCTGACAGTACTGCAGTTTAATCTATATGACAGAAATAATGAGATGGTCAAAGTTGCATTGTTGTTCAAAGTTGAGCCGTTCTAGTAATGACAGTCTCTTCCTAGCGTCTCACTGTTACTATGGCAACGCTGGATCGCATACCGCCCATCCCTTACTGTCCACACAGGTATTTTACGTTGAAAGTCCATTAGTTGTAACAATTATATAGAAAATAATAATCAAAAGAGAAGCAGATATCCCTTATGACATTTGTAAGAAATTAATATATACAAAATGACAAAACATTCAGGGTGCCACATACGGTTATCGGTGAGTGTAGGGAGTGCTGCATTAAGCCTTTGTGGAGTCCTGGGCAAAGGCAGCTCTGGAGCGCCCCCTCAGCTCACGAAATTTTTACTTACGTTTTCAGAAGATTCCAAAGCAAAATCACCAAGCAATGTTGCATATTTTCCTCCATAGTTTTTTTCTTAATAAGTATTCTTAATAATTAGTATTTATCAAAATATAGCTACTTTTATTTTATCTTTGTTATTTAAAATACCAACACAGATGAAAATAACGGTAGGTTAATAAAGAGCTTTTAGTAATTCTATCTTTTCTTCTAATGTTTGATTAACACTGAGACAGATCTATATTAAGACCTACTGTAATGCATGGATCTAATATACTGTTACACAACAGATTTCCACTAAACCATTAACTAAATGTTCATGGAGGACATAACAGATTATGTTTGTGTATCTCGCCAAAGACGTGTTTCACAAAAAATGTACTTTATAGGGAGATCGCATGCATTTGGAAAGGTTGCGTCTTTTGCACACACTTTGCCAATGTCAGTCAGTGCGATCATGTTGTTTTCATCAGCATGAGATTAAAAAACTTGTTTCACTGGTTTGGACTTTCAAACCAATTCATTATGAATATTCACAAAGCTGGAATGCTGCACTTTGCCCTGAATGTAGAGAGGGCTTTGTTCCAGGTGGCATCCATTTAATAATTGTAATAAATTTGATCATTTTCACTGAATATGTCATTGCATACTCTTTTGTAATATACTACAGTATTGATGTATAAAAAATGCCACCTAGCTACCATTTACACTTAGCCTGTTTGTAAAAAAATACTGTTATTCTAGTGTAAGTGGAATTTTTCATTATACGCAAATAGTGTAACTAGAATATATCACTTTTTCCACTTTCTACACCTTTGTAAAAAGAAAGGTTACAATTATTTGTAAAGTTACAGCCTCAACAGCTGTTCTGAATTAATGTTCACAGTTTGTCATGTGACAGCACTGCAGCATACTATGGTTAAACATTGTCTGTTGCTTATTGTATACTGTTTTACACACTTCTTAAAAAGTTAGTTGGCATTAAGCACTGTGTACTGGGCAGTAAACAGTAAGTGTGCCATTCTGAACACATCATTCACTGAACTGTGAAAGTGACTTTAATATTGTCATATATTGTTAGAGTTCAGTTCACAAATTTTGTATAAACACAGACTATGAAATAATTATAAAGTGCTATTTAAAGTGATTTTGATGATGATAAATGTATAGTTCACTTGTTACATTCAGTCATTTAAAGGATGAACTTTAATCTCTATCTGTTTTAGTTGGAAGAGATCAGAACCAGAGTCTAAGAAGAGTCACACATCTATGGATAAGCAAAGATGTTTCAAGACTACAGATACACAGCCTGATCTTAGGTATTCAGAAATTATCTGAACATATGATACAGAATACATAAGACATTATGTTTATCTTTTTTTTTATTTTACAGCAATGAGGTCCTCAACACATTTAGATTAAATCTGATGAAGAAGTTTGAGCATCTGTATGAGGGAACAGTGACACAGGGAAACCCAACACTCACATCACTGAAAGAAGTCTACACTGAACTCTACATCACAGAGAGTGAGAGTGGAGAGATCAGTAATGAGCATGAGCTGAGACAGATTGAGACACAATCCAGGAGAACAGCAACAGAGGACACAGCCATCAAATGCAGTGACATCTTTAGACCTTTACCTGGACAAGACAAAGACATCAGAACTGTGCTGACAAAGGGAGTCGCTGGCATTGGAAAAACAGTCTCTGTGCAGAAGTTTATCCTGGACTGGGCTGAAGAGAAAGAGAATCAGGACGTCCAGCTCATATTTCCACTTCCTTTCAGAGAAATCAACTTGATGAAGAACAAAACACTCAGTCTTTCAGATCTTCTTCATATATTTTTCCCTGAAACAAAAGAAATGGAAATATCCAGTGATGAATATAAAGTGTTGTTCATCTTTGATGGTCTTGATGAGTGTCGTCTGTCTCTGGATTTTCAGAGTAATGAGAAACTGTGTAATGTATCTAAATCAGCCTCAGTGGATGTGCTGCTGATGAACCTCATTGTGGGGAAACTGCTTCCCTCTGCTCTCATCTGGATCACCTCCAGACCAGCAGCAGCTGATCTCATCCCCTCTGAGTGTGTCCATCGAGTGACAGAGGTACGAGGATTCAATGAGCCACAGAAGGAGGAATACTTCAAGAAGAGAATCAGTGATCAGAGTCTGGCCAACAGGATCATCTCACACCTGAAGTCATCAAGGAGCCTCTTCATCATGTGCCACATCCCAGTGTTCTGCTGGATCTCAGCCGCTGTTCTAGAGAAGATGTTGAGTCAAGCAGAGAGTGGAGAGATTCCCAAGACTCTCACTCAAATGTACACACACTTCCTGATCCTTCAGACCAACATCAAACATGAGAAGGACTATGAGAAGAAGGTGACAGATGAAGACATGATCCTCAAACTGGGGAAACTGGCTCTTCAGCAGCTTGTGAAAGGAAACCTGATCTTCTATGAGGAAGACCTGAGACAGTGTGGCATTGATGAGACAGAAGCATCAGTGTACTCAGGATTGTGCACTCAGATCTTCAGAGAGGAGTTGGGCTTGTATCAGGGGAAAGTCTTCTGCTTTGTTCATCTGAGCATTCAGGAACATCTAGCAGCTCTATATGCACATCTTTCCATTATAAACCAGAGCAAAGAAAGTCTTTTTTCTGTCCCAGACTGGATGTGGTTAATACCTAAACTGCATCAGAAAGCTGTGGAGGAGGCTTTACAGAGTAAGAATGGACATCTGGATCTTTTCCTGCGGTTTCTTCTGGGTCTCTCACTGAAGTCCAATCAGACTCTCTTAAAAAAACTACTGACACAGACAAGAATCTGCTCCTACAACAAAAAGGAAACAATTCAGTACATCAAACAGACGATGGACAATAACTCTCCAGAGAGATCCATCAATCTGTTCCACTGTCTGAATGAACTGGGTGATGATTCACTGATGCAGGAGATCCAACATTATCTGAAATCTGGAAAAATAAGTGAAACCAAACTCTCCTTTTCACAGTGGTCAGCTCTGGTTTATGTGTTGCTGACATCAGAGCAGAAGATGGATGTGTTTGATCTGAAACAGTTTATTGGAGCACAGCATACAGCAGATGAAGTTCTTCAGTATCTGTTACCTGTGGTTAAAGAATCTAGATCAATTCGGTAAGTAACACTGAACACTGTGGTCAAGGTTTCTGAACGTTGATTGGCTCAGGTGATGTGCTCCGAATATGCGCGTGGCTCAACATGCAGAAGGAGAGATTTAAGAGAGTAGCCTTTCTTACTCGTAGCCTTTTTTACGAGTAATATAGTTATGGGGTCACAGATTGTAGTTTTAAACGTTTTCAGAATGTAGTTGTTTACACTTCAAATATGTCGTTTGTTAGTAATGAGAAGGTTAACTTAGATGTTTTCGGAGAGGTAAGCTGTTGAGTTTGCCGTTTACAATTCTTCACATTGCTTTGCTGTCTCTGTAGTGGTTAAACATGAGATATAATTTGTTTTTGGTAAATTTAAAGGGCAGTCTTTGGTCTCATTAATCTAATATCATGTTTTATAAATAGTTTTGGCTGAAGGCAAAGTCTAATACATTTATATTTTTATGTATCTTTACTCGTGCGTGAGAGCACTCAATAAACAATATTTGATATAAATAATAGTAGTATTTAATTAATACTAGTATTTGGTATTGAGAAATGTTCTGTGTTAGTGATGAGGATTGTGGTTACATTCTTGTGGTCAGTTCGATATTGGACATTCATTTGCCATTCGCTGAGAAAATTAAGGGGCCATTATAAAAAAAGGTGTCACAATGAAGAGTTTCAAGGTCCAAATGCCAGAGATGTAAAATACTTGAGTAATTTTACTTGATTACTGTACTTAAGTATTATTTTGGGGGATTTGTACTTTACTCAAATACAATTTAAACTGACTACTTGTACTTTTACTTGATTACATTTCTTAAGAAAAAAAATTAAAATTTTTATTTGATCTTATGCACATTAAATATGGTAAACAGAAGCTCAAATGTGCGTGCCCTAATGTAAGAATCAATGATGATTGTTTTCATTTATCAAACACAATAATTTCTACTTCAGTTTTGACTTTCATCAGGTAAATGTCTGAATTCAAAATGTCGCATCATATCTGAGAAAGCATATTGTGGTAGCAAAGTTGCGTTTTCCCTAAAAAAAACTTTATTTATTATTTGTTCTGTTTTGATTGAACCATTAACTGCATAATATATTACCTGCAAATAAACTCAGTCATAAGAATTCAAATACAAATTAATATTTTTGTGGGATTGTTTTTGTTGATACTTTTTTTTTTCTTCTTAAATCCGTGCATCATTCATTCTTTCATTTCTTGAGTTAATATTGAGAAAACAGCCTTTTTGTTTTTTTCATTTTTTCCATAAAATGAAAGACAAGATTTCAGCTCGATTTCTATTTTTTTTCATTTAAGGGTGGAAAAATGAATAAGCAACTTGAATATTTGATTTCTATATGTGGGCGGTAACGAAATGCCCCTTTCTGCTGATTGGTCAGCCAAAGAAAAAAACGTGCCATCATCGGTTCTTCCTCAGTTTCATGCTCCGCTATAACTGCATTTAATCTTTTTCTCATCAAACAACCAGACCAATGAATTTCTCATCAGATTTTACAGTATACCCTCAGACCCATTTGATATACACGATTTGCATTATTTTACAACACATTAAAAAAACAATGAAAAACAATGAGTGTCACATTTCACTGCCTCTTAAGCTCGTCCGAAACTGTTCCTGGGGTTGCCTTCGCAGCCTTCGAAGTCATTGTCTGATAACAAGTCAGCTGCTTAGGCTTTCGGACGTAGCCAAAGTATCTTGATGCGGTGCGGACGTGCCTAGAACAAATGAGCACGTCGCTTCCATTATTAGTGCGCATTTCAAGCGTCTACATTTGAAATAACGAATTTGAGCATGCTAAAGATGCGACATGAGAACAGCCCTTAACGACAGCCGGATTTCATTATATTTTTGACGTCAGTTTTTCCTTCCCATTTGAAAAAATGTTTGAAGAAACACATTGAGTTATGGTCATTCAGGATGCTGACTAGGGGCCTCCATTTATGTTAAGGAAGAGCCCCCATCATATATTATTTGTCTGGTGTCAAAACAGGATGTGCAGGTTCAGCATAGAATGTATGTCTGCACATTCATGGCATCTATACCATGCATAGGTAGGCTTTTTTACACACAGGCAATAGACAATTATAAATGTAGATTGACTTGATGCATAAATGGTTATACAATGACCAATAAAAATCTTCAAAACTACCAGACAAACATTAATATTGCTGTTGTTTGTTTTGTTCTCCACATAGACTACAGTCCTGTAATCTCACTGCTCGGTCTTATGAGAGTCTGTCATCAGTTCTACAATCCTCAAACTCTGTCCTGAGAGAGTTGGATCTGAGTAACAATGACCTACAGGATTCTGGAGTGAAGCTGCTTTCTGATGGAATGAAGAGTCTAAACTGTCAGCTGGAGATACTGAGGTAGATGTTTTTGATCAAATAAATAAAAATGCATAGTGTGATCATCAAATTGTATAGCTAGTGAGGTCATTTTTAGAACACACAGCACAACACTCATGAACCAGCATTTTCAATGTTTAGGAGGGACTTGGTTCACAATAAATACTGCTCCACATAAACTCCAGTTGCAAGTGCTGTGAGTGTAATAACATTCTGTGTTATATTTGATTGGCTGTCTCAATCATTGTGATGTGTGCATTATGAAGTTCAGCAGAACAGCATGAAGAATATAATATATTGAGCCTTACACTCGCAAACCGATGTGTCAGCTTTTCTCTTTAGTCCATCCTGGTGCACCTTTGCCATGACTTGACAAGAAACTGAAAACATTGGCTGCACATTTGTAAGTCCAGATCAGCAAAAGGAATTGCTGTTTTTCACACGATGTCACAAGCTTTTGCAGTTTGCATGAAGTAGTAATGTAGTAAAACATAGATATTAAAAGGCAAAATTCAGTGAACACATTATTGATGATATATATTTTGTACAGGCAAACAGAACCTGGAATATAAATACAATGTGCAAAGTTTCACATTAAACATTTTCCCAAAGAAAAACATTATAAGGAAAATACTAAATATTAAGTGGATTGCGTTCATATTCTGACCTCATCTGCTTGCCTTTGTAAACTGTGAATCATTAATATAGTGATTAATGAATTTGATCTTTAATAGTACTGTTTAAGTGCTTTCAAAACTTTTTGTCTCACTGTTTAATGATTTAAATATTGTTGCAGGTGTTTAATATAGATTGCAAATGGCCAACATCTTTGTTTTATTCTTTTGAGAGGTGCTTTAAATATTTCAGAGTTTACCTGTACGTATGAGGAGTGGCTTGGCATGCAAGATCCACTAATCAAATCTCATTGTCATTTTCTCTTAAATCCAGAGGTGATTTGCCCTCCCAAGTTAGACCCCCTAATGCGTCACAACATAACTAATAGTGACCGACAGATAGGGAAAGGTTTTTACAAGTCATCTGTTCTCCAGATTATAAACCCTTCCAGATAAATACATTAATATTGTTGTTTGTTTTGTTCTCCACACAGACTACAGTCATGTAATCTCACTGCTCAGTCTTGTGAGAGTCTGTCATCAGTTCTACAATCCTCAAACTCTGTCCTGAGAGAGTTAGATCTGAGTAACAATGACCTGCAGGATTCTGGAGTGAAACTGCTCTCTGATGGACTGAAGGGTCTAAACTGTCATTTGGAGATACTGAGGTAAATCTTTTTTCATAAAATAAATAAAAATGCATAGTGATCATCAAATTGTATAGCTAGTGATGTCATTTTAAGAACACACAGTGTGACACTATGTTCATTTACATACTGCTCATGATGCATTGGTTCCAGTGTTTAGGAGTGACTTGGTTCACAGTAAATACTGCTCCACATGAGCTCCAGTTGCAAGTGCTGTGAGTTTGGGTCACTTATAACATGGATGTAAAAATATCTTTCTGTGTTATATTTGATTGGCTGTCTCAATCATTGTGATGTGTGCATTATGAAGTTCAGCAGAACAGCATGAAGAATATAATATATTGAGCCTTACACTTGCAAACCGATGTGTCAGCTTTTCTCTTTAGTGCATCTGGTGCACCCATGCCATGACTTGACAAGAAACTGAAAACATTGGCTGCACATTTGTAAGTCCAGATCAGCAAAAGGAATTGCTGTTTTTCACATGATGTCACAAGCTTTTGCAGTTTGCATGAAATAGTAATGTAGTAAAACATCAATATTAAAAGGCAAAATTCAGTGAACACATTATTGATAATGTATATTTTGTACAGGCAAGCATAACCTGGAATATAAACGCAATGTGCAAAGTTTCACATTAAACAGTTTCCCAAAGAAAAACACTATAAGGAAAATATTAAACCATTAAGCAGATTGCGTTCATATTCTGACCTCATCTGCTTGCCTGTGCAAACTGTAAATCATTAATATAGTGATTTGATGTTTTAATAGTACTGTTTAAGTGCTTTCAAAACTTTTTGTCTCACTGTTTAATGATTTAAATATTGTTGCAGGTGCTTAATATAGATTGCAAATGGCTAAAACCTGCATTTTGGTCAAATGTTTACACATTGTTTTGAGAGGTGATTTAAATATTTGAGGCTGTGAAACAGATGGAAAATTGCCCTTCAAATTGCCGAGCTGGTCACGTGACTGAAAGCTATCATTAGGAGAAAACAGTTAGCAAAGGTTGCAGTATATTTGAAAATGGTCACTTTTGCCTAAATTTGGATAGTTATTATTTTAATGTTGTATTTATATTTTCATTACTTTATTGAAAAGTATAAAATCTTTGGCAGAAATCTGATTTCATTAACTAAAAGAACAGAAACAGTGATAAAAAAAGAAGATTAGGTAAGAGAGTTAATCATGATATGTGTATTAACTTGTTCACAAGGTCATCACTGGTGTTCACATGAGCAGAAAAACCAGTAACATTTTTTCATTAAAAATATTTAAATACAAAACCAAAAGTTGCAATTGAAGCCCCTGATATACTTCAAACAAAGTTTATTTTTGTTCTTCATTTGGGTGCGAAAAAAAGAAGTTTAAAAAAAGGCTGAGTGACAGTATACTGTATTTGAACATTACAAAACCCCCATGCTGCTGGAGGCAGGGTGTAGATTAATATAAATATGGCTAGCACTTATGCCCTAAACCAGGGGTGATCAACTCTGTTCCTGGAGATCTACTATCCTACTAAGTTCAAGCTCTAACCCTGATCAAACACATCTGAACCAGCTAATTAATCCTTTAAGCTGCACATACACTGTGCGATTTTCATCCGATTTTGAGCCTAATTCTGACTCTTTGTGACTCTTTTTTTGTCACAAAAAATGGGCCGAATTTCAGCTTTGTCGTACAGTGTGCATGGGAAAACAAGAAGCAATTAACCTCTCCCGACTGGCAAACGGATGGTTGGATGAATTTCTGGCATGTCAGAAATTTTGTTCGCATCTCGTGGGGATATCGCACTGTTGAAGCAGAGTTACGAACTGATCATCGCATGTGATCTTCTCCTACAGTGTGAGATGGTAACTGGTTTAAATTGTACATACAGACAGCTGTGTTGGAGCAGGGCTGGAACTAAAGTCTGCAGGTAGGTATATTTCCAGGAACAGGGTTGGGCAGCCCTGCCCTAAACACAACAACGATGCAATGATAAAATATGTCTAGGTGAGAGAAGGGTAACAATGGTCAGAACATTATAGACAAAATAATAATTGGCAGCAGTTGACAGTCCACGTGTCATGTTTGCAATACAACAGAGTGGCTTGGCATGCAAGATCCACTAACCAAATGTCATTGGCATTTTCTCTTTAATGCAGAGGTGATTTGGCCTCCCAAGGTAGACCCCTAATGCCATCACAAATAACTAATAGTGACCGACAGTTCTCCAGATTATAAACCCCACCAGATAAATACATTAATATTGCTGTTTGTTTTGTTCTCCACACAGATCACAGTCCTGTAATCTCACTGCTCAGTCTTGTGAGAGTCTGTCATCAGTTCTACAATCTTCAAACTCTGCCCTGAGACAGTTGGATCTGAGTAACAATGACCTGCAGGATTCTGGAGTGAAGCTGCTTTCTGATGGACTGAAGAGTCCAAACTGTCATCTGGAGATACTGAAGTAAATGGTTTTTGATAAAATAAATAAAAATGCATAGTGATCATCAGATTGTATAGATAGTGATAGAATTCTAAAAACACACAGTGTGATGCTATGTTCATTTACATACTGTTCATGATGCAGTATTTCTAGTGTTTAGGAGTGACTTGGTTCACAGTAAATACTGCTCCACATGAACTCCAGTTGCAAGTGCTTATAACATGGATGTAAAAATGCAACATGCATCTAATATAGGAATGGTTGTACAGGTGTAAATAAATTTGTACCAGCCCAGCTATTCAACACTCCAGTGTATTCATGTTGCTATAGTGACTTTGTGATGTTGTTCTCCTTTCTAACCTCCTTTTCAAACTTTGGCTTTATTTTGTTTAAAATTACATCATATCTTTCAGATTTCATTTGAAATATATCTGGGCCTTAAGAATATTACTGATAATTAAAAAAGAAACAGGATGTCTTGTCATGTGTCTTTCTTGGTGTATCTATAAACTATTGGATTGTCTGATTTTCAAACTAATGCCAGTGGAATATTTATTGTGTTTGTAGGTTGTCTGGCTGTATGGTGACAGAGGAGGGCTGTGGTTATTTGTCTTCAGCTCTGAGTTCAAACCCCTCACACCTGAGAGAGCTGGATCTGAGGCACAGTCACCCCGGAGATTCAGGAGTCAAGCTGCTCTCTGAAAAACTGGAGGATCCAAACTATGCACTGGACAAACTGAAGTATGTTGAGTATGTTATTTCAAACATAACAGGGCCCTAGGCTCATTCTTCCCACTGGTCATGCTGGTGGTAACTTTCTTAGTTACTTGATAAGATATGGTCTTTTTTGCTACAGCATGGCATTAATCAATGCATGCTGACAAATAGTTTTTCTGTTATCCTAGATTATTGTTATTGTTATATATTACAGTCTTTAGTTTCTACTTAGGTGTGTTGAAAGCCAGTATAACCAATCAGGATTGTCTGCTTTCACTCCTATAAAATGGGCATAAGTGGAATTAATATTCAGCCCATTTTTTTTTTCATCAGTTTTTTATGATTTGAATTTTGTGAATTTTGCTATGTTATAAGATGTTGTTTGGATGCTTTCATTTTCGTTTTTGAATTTGCGATCCTGGTGTCACTTTTTTTTGTGCAAAGCAAACCTGGCAGGTTTGCTTTGCACAACATCAGAAAGATCAGGCCCTTTCTAACAGTGCAGGCTACACAACTTCTTGTCCAGGCCCTTGTCATCTCCAGACTGGACTACTGCAATGCTCTTTTGACTGGTCTTCCATCATGCACAATCAAACCTCTACAAATGATTCAGAATGCAGCAGCACGGCTGGTCTTCAACGAGCCCAAAAGAGCCCATGTTACACCTCTCTTTATCTCCTTGCACTGGCTCCCAATTGCGGCTCGTATCAAGTTCAAGACTCTGATGCTTGCATATAGGACAACCACAGCTACTGCACCTGCTTATCTGCACTCGCTATTGCAAATCTACACCCCCTCCAGAACTCTGAGATCTGCTAGTGAGCGACGCCTTGTGGTACCATCACAGAGAGGTGCTAAATCACTATCCAGAACATTCTCTTTTACTGTTCCTGGCTGGTGGAACGATCTTCCTACCCCTATCCGGAATGCTGATTCCCTGACAAGCTTCAAGCGACAGCTTAAAACTCATTTCAACTCTATTTGCTGTTACCATAAAAAAAAAAAAAAAAAAAAATTAATCTCTTTATTCCTTCCCTTTCTAGCTTGTACTTGTCTGAAGCACCACTTGAAATCTGGTATTATAGCACTGCCTGTGTCTGTTTGTCTCCTTAAGAAGAATCGCTCTATGTTCTCCCAACTGTATGTCGCTTTGGAAAAAAGCGTCTGCCAAATGCCTAAATGTACAAGGGATGTTTGTCTTTTGTGCTTACTTCCATACACCTTTCACTTTTTAAGACTAAAACAAATATTTGAAAAATGGATTCATTGTTATTGTTAATGAAAAGCTCAACAATAAAACAGTAGGCAACAAAGACAAACTAGCTTATGTAACTTTTAATAATATAATATAGACGAGACATGGCATAAACCACATGCTTATTATATATTGACTAATAAATTATAGAAAGTTTAACGAACACTGTGGAATCAAATAAATAACAAAATAATAAGAAAGCATCCATAGCATCTTATGTGAGATTCTTTGGTCAAATTTTTACTGTTCCTCTGCCCATTGAGGTTCATTCTTTTGACATTGGTATGAACTGATTTGCTACATAAGTCATTTCACTGACTATTTCATCACATCTCTCACATACATTTCCTGCCGATTTAATATCATTGAATCTTTCTTCAACCAGTCTGCTTTTATACAATTCTGATGTTAAGTAGATTATTTATTTCACATATTATAGGAAAATGGTCACATTATTTTTAGATACTCACCATATACAAATAGCAACCAGGTCCATAGCCGGCTATGAGTTCACTGTTTAATGTCTGCATGTATAATTGAGCTTAGAAAGTTTACAAAAATGTTTTGCATCCATGGTATGAAATGATCGCTGCAAGACAATGCCAGAGTGAATGAGACTTGAGAGTTGTGAGTGAGGATGTAGGCACAGCCTCCGTGTTGCCAGATCCAGCTATTGTAAGCATTTTTGACTTATCGTTTCCACTTAATTTGACACTTTAGAAAGTTAATAAAGTGAGACAGTGGTTCTCACCACCAGTCCTCAGAGACCACTGCTCTGCACGTTGTATGTTTCTGAATCTGACACACTCAGTGCAGTTCATGGATCTTTGTCCTAATGCTGATGATCTGAATCAGGTGCGTTAAAATGAGGGAGACATACAGTTGAATAGAAAATTATTAGCCCCCCTGTGAAATAAAAAACAAAATGGAATATTTCCCAAGTGATGTTTAACAGAGCAAGAGAATGTTTTCACATGATTTCCTATTATTTTTTTTTTCTTCTAGAGAAAGTCTGATTTCTTATAATTTGCTTGAATAAAATAATAAATAAATAAATAACTGCTAAGGTCAATATTATTAGCCCCCTTAAGAAATTATTAGTTTGATTAGCTATAGTACAAACCACTGTTGTCCAATGACTTGCCAAATTAACCTAAATTGCCTGATTAAACTAATTAACCTAGTTGAGCTTTAAATTGCTTTTTAAGCTGAGGATTAGTCTCTTGTGAAATAACTAGTCATGGCAAAGACAAAAGAAAATAGTTTGGACTTGAGAGAAATAATTGTTAATGTTCATAAAGATGGAGAAGGATACACACGTTTATCAAAGCATTTTCAAGTGTCAAGAACTGCAGTGAGATGAATTATCAAGAACTTTAAAGAGGCCAACACAGTGGCTGAGACAGGCAGAGGCAGGGAGCAAAAGATTTCAAAAACTCTGGAAAGAAGACTGGTGAGAGAGGTTTTTAAGACCCAAGAACAACTGCCAAGACATTAATGAATGACCTAGTCAAGTCTGGAATTGATGTCTCAACAAAGACAGTCACTAGAGCCCTGCACAGGAATGAATTGCGAAGTTGCATACCAAGAAAGACTCCATTCCTGAAGAAGAGACATCTCCCAGCTAGAATGAAGGGGGGTTTAGCCTGAGTGATAGTCTATCAGGACCAGCACCTTGTCGAGCACAACACACTGCTGAGGGGAAGAGGCCTGGGCCGCAGCATCATGTGATGAAATCATTCCTGCCTCGAGAAGCGGGGTGGGAAGCAGAGCTGGCAACCCAACCTGGATGGCACCCAACCTGGTGACCTCAACATGCCTGGACACCTGACTTAGGGTTTTAGGCCCGTGGGAGACGGGTCGCCAGACGTTGCAGATGGGTAGCAACACTCCTGGAGATGACAGAAGTGGTCTCATGTAAAGCAAGTTGAGGGTGCAGAGGCCCTTTCCTTTGAGAGGATTCAGGCCACCCCACGAGTTTGGTAACATGCTGGGGAAACAGGGACAGGCCAGAGGGGAGTGTTAGTACTTACATGCCAGACCCTTAAGGTGCACTGAAGTGTGATCTGAGTCAAGGAGGAATCGAGACATGAAAGTACAGCCTTCGGGTCTATGGCTGCTAACTGACCCTGAATCTTCCCCTTTTTTTGAGAAGAGTCAGAACCAGTTGTGACCCAACGCCTTACAGCAGTGGTTTTCAAACCAGTCCTACAAGCACCCCCAACACTGCATGTTTTTTGTGTCTCCGTCATCTATCACATCTGATTCAACTTATCAGCTCATTAGTAGAGACAGCAAGACCTGAAATGGGTGTGTCATATATGAGAAATCTACAAAATGTGCAGTGTTGGGGGTGCTCGTAGGACTGGTTTGAAAACCACTGCCTTACAGGAATGATGCCATGCACACCATGGTTGTTCATTGTTCTCCAGAAGATGGACTCATGAACTTCAACATTAACCAGTGTGAGAAAGGAATTTATTCGCTTACAAGATATCTTGGAGTTCTTTGCAACCTGGGAAACTATTATTCATCTTTCTTTGGAGTGATCTTTCTTGGTTGACCATGTCTGGGGAGGGTAACAGTGGTCTTGAATTTCCTCCATTTGTTCACAATAAATCTGATTGTAGATTTGTGGAGTCCAAATTCTATAGAGATGGTTTTGTAAACTTTTCCAGCTTGATGAGCAACAACAACTCTTTTTCTGAGGTCCTCAGAGATCTCCTTTATTTGTGCCATGATTCACTATCACAAACATGTGAGCGTGTGGAGTGTTTAGTTGTCCTAAAGATAGTGGCCAAAGCAAAAAAGTCATGTGACTAATTCAAATGCATTTATGGGGTTTTTGTCCAGTGAATGTGTGCAAATATGCAATATGTCCATCATTAAAATTGTGTCATCACATTACGGTTACAAAGTTTGTTGTAGATATATGAGTGCTCAGTTTTTCCTGTTGTAAAATACATTTGCCAAAATCTCATTTTATAAAAGAGATGAAATGCTACTGTACACACAGGCTATTTAAACACACACACACACACACACACACACACATATATATATATATATATATATATATATATATATACATACTGTTGGGTCATAAAGTTTATCTGGTCAGGCAGTGTGTCCTAGTTGCCTTAGTAACCAGGCGCCTGGCAGCCCAATAAACTTTGCGGCACCCAGTGAGTGAATTGGGTGAGTAGTCTGTACTTATTTGTTAATCCAGTGAACAATTAAATTGGGTAAATCTAGTGAATGTGTCTGATTGGTCCATTTGCTACACTGTTCTCTTATAAAGTGCAGGAATACATGTTATTGAATGTGTCTCTGTGTGTGTGTGTGTGTGTGTGTGTGTGTGTTTTCTAGTGTGGATCTTGGAGGAGAATCCTGGATTACAGCAGGACTGAAGAAATGTATGTCTACAAACACACACACACACACACACACACACACGCACACACACAGCTATAGTGATTTTCGTTGTTGTTGTAAATGTCTCTGTTCTTGTGTTCAGATGCCTGTTTTTTCACTCTGGATCCAAACACAGCAAGCACTCAACTCATTCTGTCTGAGGACAACAGAGAGGCGGCACGTGTGGGAGAGAATCAGCCGTATCCTGATCATCCAGACAGATTTGATTGGTATCAGGTGTTGTGTAGAGAGAGTGTGTGTGGACGCTGTTACTGGGAGATTGAGTGGAAAGGATATAGTGTGGATATAGCAGTGTCATATAAGAGCATCAGCAGGAAGGGACGGCGTGATGAGTGTTGGTTTGGATTTAATGATCAGTCCTGGGATTTGATCTGCTCTCCTGACAATTTCAGATTCAGACACAATAGCCTTGACACTGATCTCCCTGTGAAGCCTATCATCAGTAGAACAGGAGTGTCTGGTAATATCTATAGAGTAGGAGTGTATGTGGATTTCAGTGCAGGAACTCTGTCCTTCTTCAGCGTCTCTGACACAATGAGCCTCATCCACACAGAACAGACCACATTCACTCAGCCTCTCTATCCTGGGTTTTGGGTTAATACTGGATCATCAGTGAAACTGTGTGACGAATCTGAATAGTCTGATGAGAGATTCTACCCATAATGCTTTGAGCTGCTGATGAATCAGTAACAGTGAGATGTTAGAGAGTCTCTTCATGACATTCATACTGCTGCTCAACTTTTGTCACTCAGATAACAGTCAGAATAAATGTGTGTCATATTTTGATAGTAATAAGGTTAAAAAGGTCATATAAATGTTCTAAATGAGCTGTAACATAATATAGGTTTATGTTGTTTAATTACATTAAATTAAATGTCTAACACTAATACTTCAGAAGCAGACAGAGAGTGAGGGAGAGCCCGCTCTATCAAAACATCTACAATAATGTCTGACTTTATTATGGAGTGTGCTGTCGTTTTAATTGTACGCTAGCAGTCAAAAGATTGTTAATGTTTTTTATTAGTATTATTTTGAATACAGCGGAATTAAATTGTTTCCAGGTCTCTTTGATGAATATAAAGATGCAAAGAACAGTATTTATCTAAAATAAAAAGCTTTTGTAACATACGCTATACCATTCAAAAGCTTGGAGTCAGCATTTTATTTATTTTTATTTTTATTATTATTTTTTTTTAATGAATACTTTTTTTTTTAGCAAGGGTGCGTTGAATTGATCCAAAACTTTAATCACAGAAATAAATTACATTTTAACAGATATTTAAATAGAAACTAGTTATTTGAAAATATTTTTATAAAATATTTATATAAAATATTTTATACTTTGGATAAAATAAATGCAGAATTGGTGAGCATTGGTGGAGGCTTTTTAAAAACAAACAAAAAACTGTGCATTTGTAACAACTGCACTCTAAAAAGGATGTGTTAATTATTAACACATTTTTTGTGTTATGGCCATTTTAACACATTTTGTGTCATTTTAAGTTGATCATATGTAAAAAGAAAGAGAGAGAGAGAGAGAGAGAACACAATGTGTCCAACACAATATGAGTTAAATAATATCACATTTAAAAATCACATTGCTGTCTATGCACAAATTCACACCTCTTTTTTCATTGGTGGATGATGTGGATCACTCATGTCAGGTATATGGATTTCCCTGTTAGAAATGTAATGTTCCCAGAGCGTTCTCAGAACATCCCTCTGGTGTCAATGGCATTTCCAGAATGTTTCCTGAGATGCTCATGATGTGCAGTTCTTTAAAGGGATGGGGGACGTTATTTGGAGAACCTTCAGGATTAACACTAACTCTGTATTGTGGGACCAAATACACTTTGATCAAAGTAGATCACTCTTGCTGTTGTAGTTCTGTTTACAGATTGCATTATTTGTGATATTGGTTTAAAAATATTTTTCAGGTAGTGACTTGATTCACTCACTGTTATATTTCACACTGTTGAACATAGAAGATCTTTGTTTCTGCAATTTGAATCTGAACAGTGTTTGGACATTTTAAACAATAAAAAAATAATGTGCACTAAAAGTTTTTGTTTGTGGCACACTTAGGAAGAATTGTCATATGAATCTCAACAATGGTGACAATCAACAAAATATTCGGATAAACAGATCTTTGAACATCAAAATTTAAAACAATAGTAAGAATAAAAGAAAATACTAATGCAATACAGATGCATAATTTATTCATGTCGCAATGTATTCTGGGAGCCATGAATGAGTTTTGATTGGCGTACCCAGAATGCACTGCAGCATGAAGCTTTTAGTTTATTGTCACCATGGTTGAGATTCATATGCTGATTATTGATGAATGTTTGTGTGTAAGTCACACAGATGTTCAAAATGCCTAATGTGCAAGATGTGTGGTTTGACACATTAGTGTGTTAAATGTTAAGAATTGACACACTGCCTGTGTTAAAACTGAATTAACACAAAATGTGTTGTCCTGAAATAGACACACAGATGAAGCACTTAAACCTTTTAAACATTTATCAGCTATTTTTTCTCTATTGCTTTTGTAAACAAATAATACAATGAATGAACCCTAAAAATGTAACTTGAGATCATATTTTAATTCATGATGAATATTGCTGTATATGTAACCAAGAAATTACAAATAAATTGCTTGAATTTTGTTGTTTTAGTTCATGTCTTGTGTTTTTTTTTTGTTGTTCTTAGATGAACTACTTGCTAATGCTACGTGCTAATGTGAGCTAATATTTAGTTTGTTTTATCACTTAAGGTATGTATGTGTCTTATATGACAAATGAAATCAGTAAAATTACAGAACATATTTTGAGACAGTTGGTCAATGTAATTAAGTGTAATTTTCAGGAACTGAAGAATATGTAAAAGTGCTGAAAGACACAATAATTAATTGTCTGGCATTTGATGTCATGACATGATTAGATTCAGATGATCAATATCATTTATTAATTCATCATGTATTAAAATATTATACTAAGTTAATGAAAAGTCACATTAAATTATCATGGGATTTTTCTCTATTTGTAAAAACATATTTTAATAAAAGTATTGAACAAAAATCAGTTATTTCATTTATTAAAAGTTAGTACATTATTCACCCCCCGGCTCTTAAAAATGTTTTTTCCTTCTGCAGCATCAGTGAGCCTATTCTGTAATAGTTGCATATGAGTCCCTCAGTTGTCCTCAGTGTGAAAAGATGGATCTCAAAATCATAGTCATTGTTTTTTTATTGCACAAAAAGAGTACAGAGTTGACATGTAACAAATATTTGTAGATAATACATCAAATATAAAGAAGATACATTATGTCAACTGAAATCAAAGAAGAATAACAGATTACAAGAAAAAAAAAGTAGAAAAAACAACAGCTAAAAGACCATCAATAACAGTATATATTTTTACTACAGTAATTTGATTGCAACATATAAACACTACTGTTAACCTTGTACAAGTTGTACAAACTTTAATTATTGTACAAACTTTCATTTGAACAAACTTTTATTGTGCAAACTTTAATTATTGTACAACTTTAATTTATCAAACTTTATTTATTGTACAAACTTTAATTTAAAAAACTTTATTGTACAAACTTTAATTTAACAAACTTTAATTATTGTACAAACTTCAATTTAACAAACTTTAATTATTGTACAAACGTCTTGGTTACGTATGGTAACCCTCGTTCCCTGATGGAGGGAACGGAGACGTTGTGTCGAAGTGACGACTAGGGGTCGCTCTTGAGAGCCCGAATACCTCTGACAGCTTTGAGAAAAGGCCAATGAGAATTGGTATGCAGTATTTGCATAGCCCGCTCCGCCCCGGAGATCCGGGCATAAGAGGGGGGGGCTAGGCAATACTTATTGTTCTGATCTGAGGAGCCGAAGCACCCAGCTACACTCAGAGGCGGTCCGAGGTTGTGGCAAGGGGGACACAACGTCTCCGTTCCCTCCATCAGGTAATGAGGGTTACTATACGTAACCAAGACGTTACCCGTCTGTCGTTCACGTTCGACGTTGTGTCGAAGTGACGACTAGGGGTCCCAGTTGAAAACGCCACAACCAGCGGACCGCGTCACGAGTGTATGGAGTGCAAATATTAACATGTCTTGCGTGTTAGATAAATGTCACTCACCTCTACGTGACCTTCCAATGCCCAAGAGCTTCAGCCAGCCTTTCCTCACCTTTGGTTGAACATCTTGGAGAACATTGGGTCAGTGTCTGTCTCCCCGAAGGGGGATGGACACTACGGAGACCACACCCTGCCCGGAGGGAGGTATTCATGTGGCGAATACACTTGAGGGCTCGCACTAGGGAAGCACAACAAGGGGACGATCCTGAGGCAGGCTCCGCATGAGGAGAGACTGCTGAGCTCAGGGTCGGAGACAAGTTTTGTCTTAAGGGAAACACCGCATCTCTGGGAGTATAGGTGGAGATACACACATGGGGCCGCATTAGGAGCCACTACATGTGGGGCACCAACCTAATATGAGAGTTCACAAGAGGCAACCTAACCTCATATTAGATTCTGATAGCTAGTTCCTCCGCCGAACATAGCTACGTTGCGGGTGCAACATGATGGAAATTGTCGTTCAGGGTTCACGCCAGGAAACTTACTGAACTGGGGAAGCGTCATCACCCGTGGGGAACGACGCTTCAGCAAGCTTCTACACCGTGTCAGCTTCAGGAGTTACTGGGCTTGCGTTCAGGACTTCCGAAGAGACTGGTTCTACACGCAGATTGTAGAACCTGGCAAACGTGTTAGGTGTAGCCCAACCTGCAGCTCTGCAAATGTCTGTTAAAGAGATCCCGTTCGCCAGCGCAACCGACGCTGCGACGCCCCTGGTGGAGTGGGCGTGCACCCCCAGCGGGCAGGGCACCCCTGTGGCCTGGTAGGCCAAACGAATCGCATCCACAATCCAGTGGGAAATTCTATGTTTGGAGACAGCTTTCCCCTTCTGCTGTCCTCCAAAACAGACAAAGAGCTGACTCGACCGTCTGAAGCTTTCAGTACGTTCCAAGTAAATGCTCAGGGCACGGATTGGGCATAACAAGGAGAGGTTGGGGCCGCCTTCCTGAGAAGGGATAGCTTGCAGAGTGACCACCTGGTCCCTGAAGGGAGTGGTGGGCACTTTGGGCACATAACCGGGCCGGGGTCTCAGGATAACGTGAGAGTTAGCTGGCCCGAATTCGAGGCACGAGTCACTGACGGAGAGGGCTTGGAGGTCTCCCACTGATGTGAGCGCAGTCAGGAGAGCCGTCTTTTGGGAGAGAGCACTGAGTTCAACTGACTGGAGCGGCTCAAAGGGATCTGACTGTAGGCCCCGGAGGATCACAGACCACTCTGAAATTGTTTGAGGGGGACCGTCGGACTGCGTGAGAGCTTCTGGATGCAGCTCAGCACTGACTGTGCACGCTCCGGGGAGAGCTGTGCATTCATGGCAACCGAGTCTAGTTGTACACCGAGAAAAGAGATGCTCCGTACCGGGGCGAGCTTGCTCTTTTCCCAGTTGACCCGAAACCCCAGATGGGCCAGATGGTTGAGAACCACATCCCTGTGTTTGCATACCAAATCCTGAGAGTGTGCTATGACCAGCCAGTCGTCAAGGTAATTGGGAATGCGGATGCCCCCCTCCCGGAGAGGGGCAAGGGCTGCTTCTGCGACTTTCGTAAAGACGCGTGGAGACAGGGAGAGCCCTCAGGACTTTGTACTGAAATGCTCGACCTTCGAAGGCAAACCGCAGGAAGGGCCTGTGTCTTGGAAGAATCGAGACATGAAAGTATGCGTCTTTCAGGTCTATCGCCACAAACCAATCCTGGAATCTGATACACGTGAGAATGCGTTTGAGCGTTAGCATTCTGAAGGGGAGCTTGTGAAGGGCCCGATTCAGAATTCTCAGATACAAGATTGGTCTTAAACCGCCACCTTTCTTGAGTACAATGAAGTAGGGGCTGTAGAACCCTTTCTTCATGTCAGACGAGGGGACCGGCTCTATCGCGTCCTTCGCCAGAAGGGTCGCGATCTCCGCCCGAAGAACCGCAGCATTCTCGTCCCGAACCACAGTAGAGAAGATGCCGCTGAACTTGGGCGGGTTGCGTGCGAATTGGATAGCATAGCCGAGTCGGATGGTTCTGAGAAGCCAGCGAGAGAGGTTGGGTATCTCGAGCCAAGCTGTAAAACTCTCTGCTAACGGTCTCAGGGGGACCACCGACGTACCTCGGGTGGGTACAGTGTGACTGAGTTGTGGTGAAAGCCCTTTGTTCGGGGGCGTGCTGTCCCGGAGGACACAAGGTGCTTTGATTGCCATAACCGACATACAAGGATCCGTGAGAAGATCGCCTGAGCTCAGGGGATCGACTGACGGATGCGCTTGTTTCTCTGTCAAAGTATGCAGAAGCGCAGGTTTTGCGGTTGAGCATGCTTTGATGTGTTTTGGTGGCTGGGTACCCCGGAGGGACCCAACCATGGAAGGATCGACCATCGGAACCGACAGACAAGGATCCCTCAGAAGATCGCCTGAGCTCAGAGGATCGACTGATGGATGCGCTTGATTCGTCAAAGCATGCAGAAGCACAGGCCCTGCGGTTGAGCATGCTTTGATGTGTTCTGGTGGCTGGGTACCCCGGAGGGACCCAGCCATGGGAACGTTGACCATCGGAACCGACAGACAAGGATCCATGAGAAGATCGCCTGAGCTCAGGGGATTGACTGATGGATGCGCTTGATTCGTCAAAGCATGCAGAAGCACAGGGCTTGTGGTTGAGCATGCTTTGACATGTTTTAATGGCTGGGTACCCCGGAGGGACGCAGTCACATAGATTTTTTCCGTCCAGAGAAGAAAATTGCTCTTTTATTGACCATGTGGTGGCCGTCTGCCCCTCGCCGAGTGTGGATCCAGACAGGTCAGCAGATCTCTCTCCTCCGGGCTGCTCGTTTCAGGAACGCTTCGAAGCCTGACGAGGGTTCTTAGCGGCCTGAGACTGAGCTAACGGCGCCACCTTCTTGCGAGAGCTCGACCGCAAGGCTGGTTTAGGTGCAGGACCAGCCTGTGGCGGGCCCTGAGCCGGTCTGGAAGGCAGTCGTCCTCGGCGTGAAACAGGCGGAGGCTGCTGCTTCGGGGGTGCGGGCCTGGGGGCCGGCGCCCGACGAGGCAAGATGTGTTTGATAGCCTCCGTCTGTTTCTTCACTGCGGAGAACTGCTGTACAAATTCCTCGACAGTGTTGCCAAAGAGACCAGCCTGAGAAATGGGGGTGTCAAGAAAGCGAACCTTCTCAGCGTCCTTCATTTCCGCCAGATTCAGCCAAAGGTGGCGCTCCTGGACCACCATGGTGGACATTGCCCTCCCCAGAGCCTGCGCCGTGACCTTCGTAGCTCGTAGAGCATAGTCAGTTGCCGAGCGCAGATCCTGCAAAAGCTCTGGTTTGGGAACACCCTTGTGCAACTCGCTAAGAACCTTGGCCTGATAGACCTGAAGGACGGCCATAGCGTGAAAGGCGGATGCAGCTTGTCCAGAAGCAGCATAAGCCTTCCCCACGAGAGCGGAAGAAGCCTTACATGCCCTGGACGGGAGTTTTGGGCAGTCCCGCCAGGTGGCGGCGGTCTGTGGGCAAAGATGTACCGCGATCGCACGCTCCACGGCGGGAACCTCCGTATACCCCCTTGCTGGACCTCCATCGAGGGTGGTGAGAGAGGAAGAACCGCTAAGACGCGTTCTGGCTGAAAAAGGAGCCTTCCACGACTTAGTCAGTTCCTCATGCACTTCCGGGAAGAAAGGAACTGGGGTAGAACGCGGACGAGAACCACGGTCGTTACCCAGATACCAATCATCCAGCCGTGAGCGCTCAGGACGGGGCGGAGACTTCCACTCAATCCCGATTGCTTTGGCCGCCCGTTCGAGCATGGCTGCCATTTCTGCGTTTGCCACTGACTGAGAACCCGCCCCCGCAGCGGGTGCCTCAGACAGCGCGTCTGCTTCAGATGGCTGCCCACTCTCCGATGCTGCAGACACTTCTTCCTCCCCCGCAGGAGCCCCGAATAACCAATCCAACCCGTACTGAGACGAGTTTTCAAAGTCATCCGAAAGCTCGACCGGCAGACACACAGAGTGCGAGGGACGCAGGGATTTACCCGGCGAAACGCTCGCACTCTCTCGCTCTTCATCAACACGTGCCGCGGCAGCCTCGTACCCGGAAGTAGAAGGACAAGCCGCGGGAGCGGTTGATGCGAGCCGCGGTATTTTAGTAAAGAACGCGACTCGCGAACGAAGTGTGCTGAGGGGCATGTCCTCGCAAGCAGGACATCTGCCCTCGCCAAACGCTGCTTCAGCATGGTCACGACCCAAACACTGAAGACAGAGCTTGTGCCGATCGTTTTGGGAGAGAAAGAAGCCGCAACCAGAAGGACACGGAAGGAAAGGCATAGTAAACACACAAACCCACCGTACTTTAATTTAACAAACTTTAGTTATTGTACAAACTTTAATTTAACAAACTTTAGTTATTGTACAGATTTTAATTCAACAAACTGTAGTTATTGTATAAACTTTAATTTAACAAACTTTAATTACTGTACAAACTTTAATTATTGTAGAAATTTAATTTATCAAACTTTATTTATTGTACAAACTTTAATTTAAAAAACTTTATTGTACAAACTTTAATTTAGCAAACTTTAGTTATTGTACAAACTTTAATTTAACAAACTTTAATTATTGTACAAACTTCAATTTAACAAACTTTAATTATTGTACAAACTTTAATTTAACAAACATTAGTTATTGTACAAACTTTAACAAACTTTAATTATTGTACATACTTTAATAGAACAAACTTTAGTTATTGTACAAACTTTAATTTAACAAACTTTAGTTATTGTACAGATTTTAATTCAACAAACTGTAGTTATTGTATAAACTTTAATTTAACAAACTTTAATTACTGTACAAACTTTAATTATTGTAGAATTTTAATTTATCAAACTTCATTTATTGTACAAACTTTAATTTAAAAAACTTTATTGTACAAACTTTAATTTAGCAAACTTTAGTTATTGTACAAACTTTAATTTAACAAACTTTAATTATTGTACAAACTTTAATTATTCAAAATTTAGTTATTGTACAAACTTTAATCCAACAAACTGTAGTTATTGTACAAACTTTAATTTAATAAACTATAATTATTGTACAAACTTTAATTATTGTACAAACTTTAATTTAACAAACTTTAGTTATTGTAGAAACTTTAAAAAACTTTAGTTATTGTACGAACTTTAATTTAACAAACTTTAATTATTGTACACACTTTAATTACTGGACAAACTTTAATGTGCTGTAAAGCTGCTTTGAAATGAAAAGCGCTATACAAATACAAAAAACTTGACTTGAGTCAAGAAACTTTAATTATTGTACACACTTTAATTATTGTACAAACTTTAGTTATTGTACAAACTTTAACAAACTTTAATTATTGTACATACTTTAATTTAACAAACTTTAGTTATTGTACAAACTTTAATTTAACAAACTTTAGTTATTGTACAGATTTTAATTCAACAAACTGTAGTTATTGTATAAACTTTAATTTAACAAACTTTAATTACTGTACAAACTTTAATTATTGTAGAAATTTAATTTATCAAACTTTATTTATTGTACAAACTTTAATTTAAAAAACTTTATTGTACAAACTTTCATTTAGCAAACTTTAGTTATTGTACAAACTTTAATTTAACAAACTTTAATTATTGTACAAACTTCAATTTAACAAACTTTAATTATTGTACAAACTTTAATTTAACAAACTTTAGTTATTGTAGAAACTTTAAAAAACTTTAGTTATTGTACGAACTTTAATTTAACAAACTTTAATTATTGTACACACTTTAATTACTGGACAAACTTTAATGTGCTGTAAAGCTGCTTTGAAATGAAAAGCGCTATACAAATACAAAAAACTTGACTTGAGTCAAGAAACTTTAATTATTGTACACACTTTAATTATTGTACAAACTTTAGTTATTGTACAAACTTTAACAAACTTTAATTATTGTACATACTTTAATTTAACAAACTTTAGTTATTGTACAAACTTTAATTTAACAAACTTTAGTTATTGTACAGATTTTAATTCAACAAACTGTAGTTATTGTATAAACTTTAATTTAACAAACTTTAATTACTGTACAAACTTTAATTATTGTAGAAATTTAATTTATCAAACTTTATTTATTGTACAAACTTTAATTTAAAAAACTTTATTGTACAAACTTTAATTTAGCAAACTTTAGTTATTGTACAAACTTTAATTTAACAAACTTTAATTATTGTACAAACTTCAATTTAACAAACTTTAATTATTGTACAAACTTTAATTTAACAAACATTAGTTATTGTACAAACTTTAACAAACTTTAATTATTGTACATACTTTAATAGAACAAACTTTAGTTATTGTACAAACTTTAATTTAACAAACTTTAGTTATTGTACAGATTTTAATTCAACAAACTGTAGTTATTGTATAAACTTTAATTTAACAAACTTTAATTACTGTACAAACTTTAATTATTGTAGAATTTTAATTTATCAAACTTCATTTATTGTACAAACTTTAATTTAAAAAACTTTATTGTACAAACTTTAATTTAGCAAACTTTAGTTATTGTACAAACTTTAATTTAACAAACTTTAATTATTGTACAAACTTTAATTATTCAAAATTTAGTTATTGTACAAACTTTAATCCAACAAACTGTAGTTATTGTACAAACTTTAATTTAATAAACTATAATTATTGTACAAACTTTAATTATTGTACAAACTTTAATTTAACAAACTTTAGTTATTGTAGAAACTTTAAAAAACTTTAGTTATTGTACGAACTTTAATTTAACAAACTTTAATTATTGTACACACTTTAATTACTGGACAAACTTTAATGTGCTGTAAAGCTGCTTTGAAATGAAAAGCGCTATACAAATACAAAAAACTTGACTTGAGTCAAGAAACTTTAATTATTGTACACACTTTAATTATTGTACAAACTTTAGTTATTGTACAAACTTTAATTTAACAAACTTTAATTATTGTACATACTTTAATTTAACAAACTTTAATTATTGTACAAACTTTAATTTAACAAACTTTAGTTATTGTACGAACTTTAATTTAACAAACTTTAATTACTGTACCCACTTTAATTATTGGACAAACTTTAATTTGCTGTAAAGCTGCTTTGAAATTATGTTTTGTGAAAAGTGCTATACAAATACAAAAAACTTGACTTGTTCTTGTGACTTTGTGATTTTTTGTATAGTTCGTTAGTTCTTCTGTATACTGTGTGTTTGTACAGTTTTTGTTGTACTGTTCTGTCTGTGTTATTCCCCAGGGTGGGAAGGCGTGAGCAGGGAAGTAGGTCGCATGACATACATTGTGCAACACGTAGGGATTATTTTTCGATGTATTAGACACACTAGTTTAGGAGAGGTTGCCACCCGCTGTAAATTTTGTTTTGTGCCTTCGATAGGATAGTGTAGTTTAGTTAGGGCGTTATTACGCTGAAGAATTTTTCTTTTCTACATTTTCTTTTGGTAGTTAGCTTAGAGACCAAAAATAGCTAGCTGTGTTTTGTTTTGCTTATTTCTTTTATTTGGCTCCTCTAGTGCTCCACCCTCCCACCTTCGTTTTGTTCCATCAAACTGTTTTGTTCATATTTGTTATTGTAAATACTGTAAATATCTTATTCACTTCACTTAGCACAATAAACACACAGCTTGTTTTGGGAAAGTTCTGGTCTGTTTTTGCCTGCCAACACTGACGCACAAGCACACACACGTATATATTTTAAATGTTATTTTCCCTCTCACCCTTAGACAACATAAAACATCTTAAGGTAACACAATAAAAAGAGATCTAACTTTATCATTTCTATTTTTAACAGAAATATATTTTACCTATAGTTCATGCAGTCATTGTTGGAAAGGGTTCAAATCGGGTCCTGAAAAGTGGCTATTTGATTGCCCCCTGGTGACTGGCTGCAGACTTTAAATGCAGACCTTGAGCCAAAAACTCATCACCAAACACCAATGACTTGTGCATACACTATATGGACAAAAGTATTGGGACACCCCCTTCTGTAGAACAGAAAAGGGCACTTCCAAAACTGTGGCATCAAAGGAAACATAATTCATGTATTTAAAAATTGATTTCCATCTCTGTTGCAACAGTTTTTGGAAGTGTCTAAAATGACTGTAACCATATGCACAAGACATTGGTGTTTGGTGATGAGTTTTTGACTCAAGGTCTGCATTTAAAGTCACACCAGAGGTGCTGGGATTAGGAGTTGGCTTTATGTTCTTCCACACTGACTCAGTCAATCATTTAGTTTTTAACCTTGCCTTATACACAAAGATTTTGTCATGTTAGAATAGAAAAGGGTCCTGTCCAAACTGTTGCTATAAATTTTATTTTAGGAAGCACACAATTACATAGAATATCATTATATGCTTTAACATTAAGAGTTGTACTCACAGATATTACTCAAGTAGTTAAACCTGTACATTAGAATATAGTGGATATTGGAATATAGGATATAGGGAGACACTGCAGGTAAAAACACCTCTCAAATTGAGATTTTGGGCTTTTTGGTTTTTCATAAAGTGTTTTTTCAGACTAGTGGACCGAAAACATCTAAAAGACACTGTTAAGTGTTTCTTTTATAGCACTTTTATCTATTTGTGTCAGTAGATTTCAATTACAATAGATATTTTTTAAAGGTCGTTTTCTCAAAATGAGTTTTTTCTCCTACACTGAGCCATAAATCTCCACTTCAGTAGCATTTACACACAACAAACTTTTTAAAAGTTTTATTCCTGTCTATATCCTGAAGGTTTTTACAGAGGGATTTGTTCATATATCATTTGCTTGATTATATACAACATTTTATCCCCCCCCCCCCCCCCCACCCCAAAAAAAAAAAAAAGTTTTCTGTCTGTTCTAAGTACTTTTTCTACATTTTGGAATGTCAAAATGAGATACCCCAAATTCCCTCTGTAAAAACATTTGACTCTAGTATGCCAAAAAAATTAAACAAGAATTTTGAAATTGACTTCATTCAGTGTTTAGATTTTTGTTCTAGAAATGTACACAAATTACTGCATATTTCATTAAATAATGCCTCATTTGCATATTTAAACCTAACATTTTAGAAAACATGTAATACAAAAAAAATGCTCCACGCTTCACTAAATGTTCTCTAAACATTCAGATGCTCTTTCTCAAACAGAATCACACAGGTAACATATGAGAAAGTGAGGTGTGTGTTTAGTTGTGTGTGTGTGTGTGTGTGTGTGTGTGTGTGTGAGCACAGGTGCTGTCAGTGGATTGAAACATGAGCTCAGCTCTAATTCAGGACTGGAGTGAGAAACGCCTGAAATAGACCGTATGACACACATGTGTGGTTTCTGCAGCTGCGGTCAACGTTTATGAGAGCAGAAACACATGAGAACACACAGAAAGAGAAGATCATCTGCGGTTTAATCTATGCATAGTACATACACACACAAACACACTGCAGGAGACACCAGGGCAAGTTGTCACAGCGTCTTATTCTCAGTAAACATGAAGTTTGCTGTGTTCATTTTGTATGTAGTTTTGTATGTCCAAACTAACATTTAAGAAGTTGTTTCAGTGATATCTGTTGAGCAGCACATTAACAAAACCCAACCCCATATAGTGGGACAACATGCCCCTCTGTTGGACATGTGGTGTGTTACACTATTTATTAACTTGTTTTTTTTTTCTAAAGAATGATGGTGGAAATTGACTAGAAATACACTGTAAAATGAGGTGGGTAGTAACTTTTTGCACTTTAATTATTAAAAGTATTTTAAATGAGTATTTTATGAGTATTTTAAAATACTCATAATCAGACTATAGTTACTCTCTTATTGATTACATGATTACATATTATTTCAACCTAATTCCTCTTTTTCATCTTTTAAATGTTCTTTTCTAAAGAAGCCTACTGCTTATATATATTCAGAAAGCCTTCCAGTTTCATGGATATTCACACATAGACTAGTCATTAGTCAGGTTTGATCAATGGATTTACAAAAATCATTTTAGGTTTAACATGTGTTTCCACACCACATCGACTACTGATGATCACATTCATTTTTCTTTGAATGATCACTCTGTGTAACGCCACGCCAGCAGAGGGAGCCCTCTCCTGAGTACTGACTGTTCATGCTCCCTCTGCTGACCCTTGAACTCACTTCCTGTTTGGCGGCCATATTAGCTTGGCCGCCGCATGGCATGGTTGCGAAGTATTGCCAGCTAACTACTGAGCGTTTTCTGAATTTCCTGATTGCTTGCCTGTGTATGATCCATTGCTTGTTTCCTTGATTTTTGCCATTTTGTCTTGCCCGGATTGGACTGATATCTGGTTACTGACCATTTTTGCCTGGATTTACGACCACTGAATTTAGCCTAGCCCTTCTGTTGTGTTGCACGGTTTGACTGATCTTTTGTTTTCGACCTTCTGCCTGATATACGACTCTGATTATGGATCAAGATTTTGCTAACACCTTTAATAAACATCTGCATATGGATTCACCTTCGGCTTCAGCCTCAGCTCCCTCACACTCTGTATGTCATTCAGCCATGTATTTCTATGTCTTTGTAAAGCATTTGTCTTTCAATCACATTAAACTGCACAAATTCACAGACTTTTTGTCATCTGATCCTCTTATATCCTCTTATATTTACATAAAGACAACCATTAAATATTCCTGAGATATATTCTATTTCTAATTATTTTATATTCGTAATGTGTAAACTTATCAGTGTAATGTGTTGTTATTTTATTGTTATTGTGCTGTATTATAGTGCTGTAATGAGTGTTTGAGTGTGAGTGGCAGCAGGAGATGTGACGTCAGAGAGGTGAGCCTCTGCTGAGAAGTGTGTGCTTGCACAACCGGAGACACTGCAGTTTCAGGACCACATTTCTAGGACCTTGGTTTGTTGTTAAATGTTGTTAAAGATATAGATTCTCAGAAACTTTTTTTTTCATTGTATTTTTTTTTTTTTTACATTGAAAATGGAGCACATGGTAATTATAAAGTGTGTAATGGGCCTTTTTTATTTAAACAAGTAATTTACACTTAAAATATAAAGGAAAGTGTATTTTAATCTTTAAACAACTGAAGAAGTGGAGTATCTTAAGCAGTGTTGGGCAGTAACGCGTTACTGTAACTCAGTTACTTTTGACAGTAACTAATACTCTAACGCGTTACTTTTTAAATAAAGTAACTCAGTTACCATTACAATATGGTGCGTTTGTCAGTTACTTTTTGAATTCATTTATTTTGGCTGAAGTGCTGCCTACCAGTGATGCGCGGGTTGGGAGAAACCCAACCCGCGGTCCCGCTTTTATGAAATTATTTGGCCGGTCCCAGCCCGCCCCGCACCACTGTAACACACCAGCCTGAAAGTGCATGGAATCACTGCCCCGTAAACTGGCAACAACATGATTATGAACCATAAATAAGGTCATATTAATAACAAGATAACAATAAACATTTTCAACATTCACAAAGCAGCGTTTGTATTCATCTAATAGGCTAAAAAATATATTTCAGATTTGTATAGGTCTAGATCACGACTTGCATGAAATAAAATCTATAGATCTAAAACTGTTAAAGTAGCTATGAAACAATATTGGTTTAAACGTTAAACCTAGATAAATGTGCGCTAGGTGCATATGGTTTTTGGAGAGGGGAAGCTGAAACCGCTATGCAGTACATGGAGTTGCCAGCGCGATCTTTTGCATCTTTTTCAGCGAATGCCTCACAAACATGATAAATATTTAAATATTATAAGCTTTAAATTATTACTAAACGAAATAAAATAAATCGGGGGGAAAGCTCTTTCTAGTTGCATCCGAAAAGGAGATTGCGAGTCAGGGTTTTTGCAAAACTAATTCAGAATACACTAGTTTATTAATGGATCATTTAAACATCTCCTAACTCTTTTCCTCAAACACATTCATTGTTAATTATTTTTGCCGGCGCTTTGTGGCAAGATGTTGTGTTGCATCTTTCAGATGCGGTGTTGCCACCTTGCTCATGATTTTCTTATCGTTACATAATGCTTTGGATGACAAACGGATTTACGCTCTGATTAAACGGTGATGTGTATTCAATACTTTCAGTTTCTGCTGGCCTGACTTAAATAAAATAGTGTTTAAAAATTGCTTTGTATTTAAGTCAGTTTTGTGTTTGTATAGACCATAACGCACAAAAGGGCATTAACGGGAACATTAAAGAACGTTCTTTTAAAAAGTAACTAAAAAGTTACTTTTGACAGTAACGTGTTACTTTTTGGTGTAAGTAATCAACAAAGTAATTGAGTTACTTTTTGATTGAAGTAACTGTAACTACTATTACTATTTCTTAGTAACTAGCACAACACTGATCTTAAGTCTTAGTTTCTTGAAATATACTGTATATTGATTAACCCCCTTAAGTTTAACTAATTAGGAATCAAATGAAATCAGCATTTGCAGTCATTAAGAGACATTTACAGCCAGTTTAAAAGTTTGTAGAAAGGCAAGTCACAAGACTCAAGAATGTATATTCATATATATATACTTTATATATATTTTTGCAATAACATATAATACAACATCATAATAAAAAGACTCCCTTTTCCATCAGTTGCTGCATGGACAGAAAGGCTGTAGACTCCTGGGAAAGAGAGAGAGAGGTTGAATTAAATAAGAAACATTTGCCTTAGCATATTTAACTCTGTAATAGCCTACATATTTCTGATTTAACACTTACGCAATGTTAGGGTTTTGAAGAGAGAGAAAACCTAACCCTAACCCTAACAGAATAATCATGTTACTGTCATCTAACTCCAAACTATAAACTATCAATTTCCGTATATAGGAGCAATACCCACCAACTGATTATTATTCTTTCCTTGTTTGTCAATATTTATAAAAAGTAATAAGGGTATTCTTAAGGGATATTTAATTAATGCATAAAGCATTATAAAAACCTTACATGTTTTTATCATCTCATAAATAATCATAACAAAAATTCAAGCATAACAAGCAACTTTGCAACTACATCTTAAACAATGGCATGATATGAGACCTACAATACATTATAACTATGAGAAATATAATCCACTGAACTTAAGTGGATTCAACATGTTCACTGTGTTATAAATCATTTATATGATGATACAACATATTATAAGGTTTCTTATAATGCATTATTTATTGTTATCATTAATCCTTCTATTAAAATCTTCCACTTCACTGAAATAGGTATCAGAGAGCAACCTCTGTTGGGTTAACAGGAAATCAGTAACAATCATCTTTTTAAGTTTAATTCATGTGCTGGCTAGATTTACTTATTAGAGTCATTATAAGTCTATAAAATCAGTAAAACTAGCAAACAAATTCTTAATTCATGGTAATTAGTACCTTAATTATTTCTTAGCAGTTCATCTTTGGAAACATATATTTTGCGTCATTTAAACGTTACAAAATAAAACGTTTTTAAAAAGTTACTCACACTCTGATTGTAGTCCACGTCGTTCATCTTTGGTGATACAATCCAGTAGGTGGCGCTGTTACAAAAAAACTATAGTCCTAGAAATGCAGTCCTGAGATTGCGGCCTATGGTTGTGTAGGACTATTGGAGGAGCGGCAATTGGGAACATCTGGAAATCATGCGAAGACTGCACTCTTTGAAATGAGATGAAGAAGAACCCAAAAATAAGTTTAAGACTCTATGAACAAACTTTATAACAGGGATCAGTAATTAGATTTCTGGGGCTGTGGATGGATTCAAAACTCACATTTGGCAGTCATATAAAGATAATAGATACATTTTAAAAAAGAGTAAATGTCTTAAGATGTCTGGCAGGAGTAGATTGGGGTGCAAGTCAGCAGTCACTGAAAAAGAATATACTGCGCTTTGATCAGGCCAGTAATAGACTATGGATGCATAGTATACAGTTCAGCTTCAGCATCCACCTTAAAGAAAATAAATATTATTCAGCTTTAAGAATAAGTTGTGGGGCATTCAGAACATCCTCTATTCCAGCTGTTCAGGTAGAAATGGCAGAAATGCCTCTGGAATTTAGTAGGTTAAAATGAAAAATGACATACTGGAGTACACTTAAGGGACACACAGACAGTCACCCAGTTAAAAAGGACCTAGAAAAATGCTGGGAATGAGAAAAAAGAAATAAATAGCTTTGAATGGAATGTCGGAAAAGAGGCCCAGAGCATAGGAATTAATGAAATAAATATTAGTCCTACAGTGGTACTACCTTTAATACCTCCGTGGTTTTTCCCTAGACCTGTCATTGCAAAATAAACTGAAAACAAAGGAAGTCAGCATATCAAAGGATATAGTGGTAAAGCAGTATTTAAATCAGGAATATTATAATAGTATTCAAATATTCACTGATGGATCAAAGAATGCAGCAGCAGCAGTTTACATTCCCATTTTAAATATAGTGTTGGGAAAAGAATTACAGACCATGTTTCAGTTTATACAGCAGAAATGACTGGAATTTTAATTGCACTTCAGAAGTTCATCCAGTGCAGGTAGTGATTTGCTCAGACTCATATTCAGCGTTAATAAGTTTGAGCAGTGGAAAATCAGCATCCAGGCAGGACATCTTATATGAACTCTTACAACATCTCTGTAGAACTTGCAGAATAGGAGTGAGCATTTCATTTCTATGGGTTCCAGCCCATGTGGGGGTAGAAGGTAATGAGGAAGTGGATCATTTGGCAAAAAGATCTCTTAATCATCAGTGTATCATTGAGTAAAACGGAAGTGAAGGGAGTAATAAAATCTGCTCTAAACAGGATGTGGCAAGAGAACCGGGATCAGGAGAGAAAAGGTAGACATCTGTATAACATTCAGAATAAAGTTGAGGTTGAGAGAAACAGTTACGGAAGCAGAAAGGAGGACTCTATAATAACTAGACTCTGAATAGGACACACATCCCTTAATCACTGTTCATTATTGGGAAAAGAGAATCTGGAAATTGTGCATACTGTGGCTTGCCAGAAACAGCTGAACACGTGTTGTTTCACTGTGCAAAATATAACAGAGAAAAATTGCAGCTCATAGATTCATTAAGTAATGCAGGAGCGAATGATAAGTCACTGGTTAACATATTTAGAAAAGCACAGAAAGAGTCAAGGGTGTATAATATATTAATATTTTTTCTAAGAGAAACATATTTGTTTAGTAGAATTTTTTCTTTTTCTTTTATCATTTCTGTTCTGTAAACTCCCAGTCAACGCTTCACACTCCTGTCCAGTTGGTGGCCGTAAATGCACCATTTAAGCTGGTTTGCCAACCGCCATAAAACATCTAAAGAAGAAGAAGAAGAAGAAGGCATAGGAGTGTACATTCCAAGATTTAAGATGGAATTAAGTTTAAGGTTCTGTGTATTCTACAGAATTAACTGCTATAATAATAGGGCTGCAATGGGTAGAAGAGGTGAAGCCAAACAGGATAGTAATCTGTTCAGATTCCTCATCAGCCCTTAAAAGCATAATGTCTACAAAATCTAAAAGAGAAGACCTGCTTGTAGAAATCTATACTTTACTGTACAGACTAAAAGTGGAGGGTATAACTGTATATTTTTGTTGGGTACCGGCACATATTGGAATAACAGGGAATGAAATCGCTGACAAATCAGCGATAAAGAAAAATTTGGTGGATATTAAATTACCTCTGGGATGAAGTGAGATAAAATCAGTAATAAATAGGGAATTAATACAAATATGGCAACAAAGATGGGAAAATAGTAGCACAGGTAGGTGGCATTATAGTATTGTGAAATCAGTGGAGACAAAAGAACAATTTTATGGAAGGCATAGAAAGGAAGAAATAATGATTTCAAGATTAAGGATGGGGCACACAGGGTTGAACTCAACGCTTGCATTAATGGGAAAACATGGAAATGGATTATGTGATATGTGTGTGTGGTTTTAGAAACAGTAGAGCATGTGTTTTTTTAATTGTAGCATGTATGATAATCAGCGTAATAAACCTTTTAGCAGTATAAGGATTGGGCCAGTGAGTAATGTGGATCTGTTGGGAAAGGGTTTGAATGATAAACAGATATATAAGGAGGTTTTAACATTTTTAGAAAGTACAGGGCTAGACCAAAGGATATAAACCTATAGAAATCTGAAGATGAGGAGAATGCTGCTTCTGCTCATCTCGAAGCCTGAGGAGATCAGTGTGGAAGGTGAAGCCTGGTCTCTCCCACCCAGCAAAAACTCATCGAAAAGACGACAATTACAGACGTCTAAACAATGTTAAAATCCGGTAGAAAAGTGAAAGACGAAAAGACGTCTGTAAAAAGACGTCCAAATTATGTCTAAATGTGGTTGTAAAGTGAAAGTTAAAAAGATGTCTTTTCAGGCCTAATTTCAACCGTGAATTCACGATTATTTCATATTTATAATTACTGTCAAAATAAGACAATTCACAAAAGAGTACCAAAACATTTATTGACAAATTAAATACATATTTCACATAAAAAAACACTTTCCTGATCACATCTTAAGCATGCATTTGATTAAACATACCATAAAAACAGTAATATTATGAAGTATAACTACAAAAATATGTTTTTTTCTATATGAATACATTGTAATAGGTAATTTATTCCTGTGGAATACATTTTTGCATAATTATATTATAATAGTCAATACAATAGCCTTCAGTGTCACATGAACCTTCATAAATCATTCTAATATGCTGATTTGCTGCTCTGGAAACATTTCTGATTATTATCAATGTGAAAGACAGTTGTGCTGCACAATATTTCTGAGGAAATCATGACATTGTCAGTATTCTTCAAATAGAACTTCAAAAAAAAAAACAGTATTTATTTGAAACATCTATTTTTAAAAATCATCTTTGAAATATTTTAAATGTTTATAAAATATAACAATGACCAATTATATCCACATTAGAACCCCAAAAAATTTAGATTCTGTCATTAATTACTTACCTTCATGTCACTCCAAACCCATAAGACCCTTTTGTTCATTAGTTAACATTAGTCAGCTTCATTAGTTAAAATGGACTAAGAATGAACAACACTCAGCATTTATTGATCTAAGTTAATGTGAATTTCAGCATTTACTAAGGCATTATTAAAATCACAGGTTGTGTTTGTTAACGTTAGTTAATGCCCTGTGAACTAACATCAGGGTTCCCACTCTAAGCCAAACGTCAAATTCCCTGATTTTTCCCTGACTTTCACTGACTAAAAAGCTGAATTTCAATGACCTATAATGAACGGATCCATTCATTTGCAAGCTTCATTTACTTGATCACAGATGTTTTTTAGTACTTTTTTTGTTTGTTTGTTTGTTTGATTTACCTGTTAAATGCACTTAGATATTTTTCTGTACTATTTCTACAGAAATTAACTTATTCTAAATTAATTTTTATGCTTTCATAGCCATAACCTAACCATAACAATAGGCAAAATGAGTGAAACAACAACGGTACAGAAAAATTACATTCTGATAAATGGAAACAAAAACTGAAAGCAACAAACAAAAATCCCTGATATTCCATGACTTGGACAAAATAAATATAAAATTCCCTGACTTTCAATGTCTGGAATAGACCTTTTAAAATTCCATGATATTCCAGAAATTCCATGAGCCGTGAGAACCCTGTAACATGAACAAACAATGAATGACTGTATTTTAACTATCATTAACAAATATTATGAAAAGGTTATACATGTTTTGTTCATTGTTTGTTCACTGTAGTTAACACATAAACTAATGTTATCAAATGACACCAAAAATCAGCAACAATAAAAGTATGTCTTTATTCACAAATTGTGTATCTCCAGCACATTTTCACAACAGCACCATGAGATGGCCAGCTCTCACACATCAGTGATCATGGTGCTCTCATGAATGTGTTATTTTCACAAATTGAGGTTAAACAGCTGGAGTCACATGGATTACTTTAATGATGTCTACCTTTACTACCTTTCTGAGGCTTGAAATTGATAGTTGCATAAGCTGTGAAATGGAGGGTCTCACAGGTTTGGAATGACATAAAGGTGAGTGATGAAAATTTTAGTTTTAACTCACACATTCGGTAAATCAGTTCCCTCAGGGGCATCAGTAGATCTCTGCCTGGTCTCTGATCTTCTGGTTCTTCTGTTCCTTCCACCATCCCAATCCTAGTTTATTGAGCCACGACAGAGGTTTCCACTTTGAATGCTTTAGCCGAGCTTTTTTTTCCTCCAGCATCTAAAGTGAGAAAGAAAACAATATCCAAAATGTAAAACAACAACAACAAAAAACATGGTTGTCCAAAATGTAAAGTATACACTTGAGTATTGCCTACTGTTAGGGCATTTCCACCTCAGGGCACTAAAGAGTGGGAACTGAATTACAGCATGAGAACAATTTTCTAGAATTTTCAACACAGTTTTATGTCGTTCCTATATATGCATTGCAAATATGGTACAATTAAAATTACTATGCAAATACTAAAAAAAAGTCAGCTGCTGAACATGTTCACAGGATAGTAGATAAGACCCGTACCTGAATATTAATCCTAAAATGGTTATAAAAATTGAACTGAATATAAATACTAAGAATGTGTCTGACATTAAAAAAATGTAAAAAGATGCAGTGACCTGTGGCTGAATGGCTGCGACACAAAAGCAAAAGTAATAAAAGACAATAACATCACTGATAATGAGTCAAATATTGCATATCTGTGTTCAAATTAAAGTGCACTCATTCTTCATGAGTAATTATTAGCTAATCAGTGTTCTCAACTCTGACCCTCAAGGTCCATGAATGTTGTTACATGAATGTGCAAGACTTCAGTCATAATATAATCATAATATTCTAAAATATAATATTGCTTTGTGTTTTAAAATCTTTCACGTGTCATTTTGTAGCAAATTATTTCTTAAGTTTAGAGCTTTAGAATTATAAGGGAATATAGTGAGCATCGATGCTTTCCTGGGAGCAAACATTTCAGTGCACTGTAAAACTGTTGTGTTTGAGACAGCCCTTAACCACTAACTACTGAGCACAGCCCTGAGTGATACAAACCCAGAGTTTAGGTCCACACCTGATCACACTCACCAGTTTGTGACTATAGTTAGTAAAACTGAAAACCTTGATTAGTTTGTTCAGGTGCACTGGACTAGGTTGGAACAAATCTAAAAGAGACAATGGTTTGATATCCTGCAGTATGTTGTGAACATGACAATTCAGAGAGGCAGGATTACTTCTACATTGATGACTTACAAGTAACACTGGTGTCCAGTCCTGGGCACAGAGGACCAACTGCAGTGTTTCTGGTGATCCTTGATCAGCTGCTCAGGTCTGCTTAATTGGGGTTGGAGATAAACTCTGAAAAGAGAATTATTGTGATGTTAAAAATTTAAACAAAGTTGAAGTTTTGATTCATAAATATGCACAACTGAAAATGCACAAAGTTGAGAAGAAAATTTGAATCCCTTGTGTTATTAAAGTCAGTTTTCTTATGCTTCTGAAATAAGTCTCTTATGTTCACCAAGAAAACAGCATTTATTTGATCATAAATAAAAACAGTAATGTTGTGAAATTTTATTGCAATTTAGAATAATTGTTTTCTATGTGAATACATTGTGAAATTGTATTTTTCTTCTGTCTTCACAAAGTACGATTTCTGAAGGATATGACTGGGATGATGTGTTAATCAAATAAATGCAGCAGGGGTTGTCATAAAAGACTTCTTTCAAATACTTGACAAATCTGACCCTTAAACTTTTGAATGGTAGTAATACTTACTAGTCATATAGTTAATAATGTCTAAAAATGTTCTTCAACAGGAGATACACTCCAGCTCTAATGAACAGCCATCAGCATTGAAGAATCTAGGAAGGAACATAAACAATCTGTCACAGAGCCAACAATATTTATTATACAATGCCAGGTTTATTAGAAATAAACTACAGCACAGGTAAATGCAGAAAAGAAAAAAGAATAATATACAGAACATACAAAAAAATAATTTTACATAAATACCAGTTTTTAGATAACTAAAAAAACTAAAATAACTAACAAACATATGCATGATGATATAGGCTAAATGTATTGTGAAAGATGACTATAAAGTTATTTTATAAGCCTTCTCAGATCACCTGTGTTTTCTATATCTGTCTGCAGCTCCCTTCAGAAATTAAAATCAGTAACTTCTCCTGTGTCAGAGTTTTTTCTGACTCTTCTGAAATCACAGAACAAGTGGTATCAGTATTTGTATACCATGAAAGATTTGTTTACCGTGAAAAGTCAAAACGTGTTTGAAGTAAGGTTACTTTCAGCTCAGATTAATTAACTGTACCGTTACACTGCATACTTTTAGGTGAAATACATTTGCTTACTTCCATTCATCCATTGACAAATTGCCAGCAAAACCTTAAAAAAAAACCCATCATCGTCACATATAACATCAAAAGCCCAAACGTTCATAAACAAGAGCTCAAGTCTGTAATTACCTCATAGTTAGCTTTAAGGTTGAGATGCTAACGGACTTTTCCCGTCGACAATAAACCATTTCTGTAAAGTAAACATTCAATGGAAGAGTGTCATTTACATGAAAGACAGTGTCAGAAACACTCGTATGTACTATTTGTGTAATTTTAGAGACTAAACTTACCTGAAATTAGTGAAAACAGTAGTGAGAGACGCAGTTTTGCGGCTCGAAATTTGAGTAGCCGCCCCGTTTCCATGGTAACTCCCTCTGCTGCAGATTTGAATGTTCAGCGCGCGCACGTAGACGTCACGCAGAGTTTACGTAAATATATAAAATGAAATAAATGTATTCATGCCTTATAGATTTTAATTATTTTTAAAAATGTTATATCTACACCACGTTTACCATGTAAAGCTATAATATAATATAATATAATATAATATAATATAATATAATATAATATAATTTTAATTTAATTAGACGGACCAAACAAAGCCCAGCTTTCCACGTCGATTTTTGGATTATATTTAGATCAAATCAGATGGACAAACAAACGTCTGTATTTGGGTCAAATTTGGACCAAATCAAAAGAAGTCCATGACGGGCCGACGTGATTTAGCCCCCCCAAAAAAAGACGTCCAAATGACGTCTGATGCTGGGTGGGAACACTTAACTAACATGGTAAAACTATGAGTAAAAGTGTTCACACTAATACAGTAAGCTACAGGTAAATCTCACATCAACATGCTTTTATCATCTTTTTAAGTTTAATTCATGTGCTGGCTAGATTTACTTATTATAGTCATTATAAGTCTATAAGTCAATAAAATCAGTAAAACTAGCAAACTTAATTCACGGTAATTAGTACCTTAATTATTTCTTAGCAGTTCTCATCTTTGGCTACATAAACTTTGCGTCGTTTAAACGTTACAAAATAAAACGTTTTTAAAAAGTTACTCACACTCTGATTGCAGTCCACGTCGTTCACCTTTGGTGATACAATCCGGTAGGTGGCGCAGCAATCGGGAACATCGGGAAATCATGCGAAAGTGAAAGCAAATGTACGGATTTGATGTCTCCATTTTAAACAGACAGTCGATTTGCAACATTTTTATATACAACACAAAGTATCTTTAAATCAAGTCAAGTCAAGTCAAGTTTATTTGTATAGCGCTTTTCACGAAACAAATCGTTTCAAAGCAGCTTAACAGCAAATTAAAAGTTTGTACAATAATTAAAGTTTGTTAAATTAAAGTTTGTACAATAATTAAAGTTTGTTAAATTAAAGTTTGTACAATAATTAAAGTTTGTACAATAACGTTTGTTAAATTAGAATTTGTACAATAATTAAAGTTTGTACAATTTGTATAATGTTAACATTAATGATTATATGTTGCAATCAAATCACTGTAGTAAAATTCGGTAGTGATGTATGGTGTTTCAGGGCTGATATCATCTAAAGTCCTCCAAGGGGTTGGCATCATCATCTCTTCTTCGGTGCTCCTGATCCAGACTGTAGCTTGTGTTATTCCTAACACAAGCTACAGAGAAACAGAGAACAATAGGAACATAATTAGCGTAGCTGCTGTTCAAACCAAGCAAAAGGATTTGTTCAACCAAAGCTAAGGATTCATAATGTGCAACTGATCAGATATAACAGCAGTAAAAGATTATGAGATGCGTTATGTGAATGCTTGGCTAAAAAGATGTGTCTTTAATCTAGATTTAAACAGAGAGAGTGTGTCTGAACCCCGAACATTATCAGGAAGGCTATTCCAGAGTTTGGGAGCCAAATGTGAAAAAGCTCTACCTCCTTTAGTGGACTTTGCTATTCTAGGTACTACCAAGAGTCCTGAGTTTTGCGACCTTAGGGAGCGTGATGGATTGTAGCGAGGTAGAAGACTAGTTAGGTACGCAGGAGCTGAACCATTTAGGGCCTTATAGGTAAGAAGTAGTATTTTATAGTTGATACGGAACCTAATAGGAAGCCAGTGCAGAGACTTTAAAATTGGGGTAATATGGTCATATTTTCTTGACCTGGTAAGGACTCTAGCAGCTGCATTTTGGACTAACTGTAGCTTGTTTATTGAAGATGCAGGACAACCACCTAGCAATGCATTACAATAGTCCAGTCTAGAGGTCATAAATGCATGAACTAACTTTTCTGCATCAGAAACAGGTAACATGTTTCGCAGCTTGGCAATGTTTCTAAGATGGAAGAATGCTGTTTTTGTAACATGGGAAATATGATTTTCAAAAGACAAGTTGCTGTCTAATATAACACCCAGACTTTTGACTGTAGAGGAAGCAGAAGTACATCCATCTAGTTGCAAATTGTAATCCAAGAGATTTTGTGTATTAATTTTTGGTCCGATAAGTAATATCTCTGTCTTATCTGAATTTAATAGGAGAAAATTATTGGTCATCCAGTCTTTTACATTTTTAACACACTCTGTTAACTTTGATAATTTAGAAGTTTCATCTGGTCTTGTTGAGATATATAGTTGAGTATCATCAGCATAACAATGGAAACTAATTCCATAATTCCTAATAATATTGCCAAGGGGCAACATGTATATTGAGAAAAGCAGAGGACCTAGGACAGATCCTTGTGGCACTCCATACTTTACTGGTGATAATTGAGACGACTCCCCATTTAAGTAAACAAAGTGGTAGCGATCAGACAGGTAGGATCTAAACCATCTTAAAGCCTGCCCTTGAATACCTGCATAGTTTTGTAGTCGATCTATTAGTATGTCATGGTCTATAGTGTCAAACGCAGCACTAAGGTCAAGTAAAACTAGCAATGAGATGCAGCCTTGGTCTGATGCAAGAAGCAAGTCATTAGTGATTTTTACAAGTGCAGTTTAAATCTTTATTGAGATTTCTCTACGCTTATGCAGGAGTGTGTGTGATGGAAATGTGAATCGGTATGTATGATATTTTTCACTCCAAAACTAATGAACAAAGTTTGATGTGAGTTTCGTGTTGACCGCGATTCTTATAAACTTCAAACGCATGTGTGTTAACATCACAAACCTTATGTTTTTTTGTTTTTTTTTCACTGAAGACAGCTCGTAATGTAGTTATTTAACTCATATTCAGCTCAAATATTCACCTTATTATTTTTAATGTAAGAACACGCGAGGCTTCCTGTTTTCGTTTGTTTCCAGTTATTTGTCTGTACAAAAACAACACTTTATGATAATTAATGTCGCACTCTGTAATTTATTAAAGTATATTCATTATTAAAAGGATAAATACTGTGTAGCACACATAGTTTTTTCAGTGTACTGTTATTATTTTAGTTATTAACTGTAGCGGCTGATGCATCAGAATTCTCGAACATTGACAGAAAATAACTTCAAAATAAGGTGAATAAAGGCTTTGATTCGCTTAGTTTTTCTGATTGTCTCTTCCATCTAGAGTCTGTGGAGATTAAACTTCAGTTCCATAATGGATAAAACACAAATGTGGTGCAGGTACTGTTGAGTAATTTATGTTATAGATGAAATGGTTGTCTAATATTTATTGAAAACGACACCATAAAGCCGATTTTCATAAAAAAAAAAAAAAAAAAAAAAAATACCCCCTCCATTTTGGCGTGGACCTACCCAAACCAAAATGGTTGCTGCTCACGAGTGTTTCTGACTAGATACATAATCAACATATGTTTGGAGCTGGCACTTCAAATATACTGTTCAAGAATCAGAATTACATTTTATTACATTACAAACATTTTCTAAAACCATGTCATGTGTGTTTTTTAGAGAAGGCTAGTAAAATTCATTTATGGCCCTGTGTGAGCTCTCCGGCCTGCTATAGGCCCTTTTCACAATGACACAAGCTAACTTCTGCTTTCCCGCAAAGCAGTGTATCTGTACTTCCTTTATACATTTACACTGGAGACTTCTCTGGAAAATGAGGGAAAAACTTGAAAAATGACAGGCGTTTGTTAAGAGTTAAGACTAATAATGCTAATGTACTTACAGTCGGGTTCTTTTGCGAAGGTTTTTCTGCATCTGACTTTGATGGGATCCTTGTGTGCAGATTTGTACAATGATTAGGTGTCCACACAAAATATATACTTAAACATTTTCACTTGTTTTTTCAGTTTATGTATATATATATATATATAGAAAAATCTGTTCATTCTACATGTTCAAATTTCACATCATAAATGCAAGTGATCTCAAAAGAAACCCAATATTATCCAGTTCAAGAATAACAGCTTTATATTGAAACAATGCAAGAAGGACCGCTGTTAAGCCATAGTGCATTGTACTTTGAACTTACACAATTAATTTAATTCCTCCATTTAATTTCACTTTAAATGTACACCGTTTTTTCTTTGTGAATTATTATTATTATTATTATTATTATTATTATTATTATTATTATTATTATTATTGGTCGATATGACCGATCGTATTTTATTTTCGTTATAGGCTGTATGCACTTTTATCTTAAAAACAGCTATGATGTACGGTTTATACTTATTTACACAAATGCACACAAATCTGTTTTTAACAGTAAAAGCTTTTCATTGTAAGCCTAATATATTTAATATTTATTTATGGATTATATTGTGTCATATTTATAAAATTAAAACAGAAAATATATCCCAATTATATTGATATTTAAATAGTACAAACTTATGTTGAACTTCATTCTTGCAAAGTGCTGTATTAAGCAGTATATAAATTACAGAATTAAAAAGCTTTGTCACCACATGTAAATGTCTAAAACGTTTGTTTATTTGAGAAATATATCTAGCCAATGACATCTAACTGCAATAAAGGCAGCAAACACTACAAGTGCCAGTGACATCATTGCTGGATTTCAACTTCTCCCTCGACTTCAAGCAGCAAATCTCGTTGATCGGTATTCGGTAATTCGTTTGAGATGCCAGACGCCTCGCCTTCAATGAGGATGAGAGTAAACAGCGGCAGTCATCCTCTAACCATATTTGTGGCCGATTTAAAAGTGTCTTGGCGAATACCCTGCTTCACATCAGAACAGAAGCTGTGTGACGTCATGTGAAAAGGGCCTATTGTCTCATGTTTGTCAAGGCGAACTGCCCCATTCATGTTTCTATTGTTCACACTCAACGTGAGTATTATGACACATATTATGATGATTCTCATCTTACAGAATTAAATCTGTCCTGTTTTAGCTCAGTTCATCAGAAGAGATAAGTATAAGTATAAACACCTATGGAAGATAATAAAGTGCTATTTAAAGTGATTTTGATCATGATGAATATGTCGTTCAGTTGTTACTGTAATTTAAAGAATGAATTTTAATCTCATAGATCAGTTCATCAGAAGACATCAAAACTGTGTGTCTGTGAAGAGTAATGTGTCTATGGATCCACCAGAGGAGTTTAATGGTGGAAATTCATGGCCTGATCTCAGGTATAACATTGATATAAGAATATGTTTATAGCATGAATTTTGTATTATCATGAATTTTATTGCATTTTAGTTCACAATTTTTGTATAAACACCTACGGAAGATAATAAAATGCTATTTAAAGTAATTTTGATCATGATAAATGTGTAGTAGAATTGTTACAGTAATTTAAAAGATGAATTTTAATGTCATAGATCAGTTCATCGGAAGAGATCAAAACCAGAGCCCAGCTGTGTGTCTGTGAAGAGTAATGTGTCTATGGATCCACCAGAGGAGTTTAACGGTGGAAATTCATGGCCTGATCTCAGGTATAACATTGATATAAGAATAGAGGGTATGCATTGACGTAATTTTCCCGCCGGAACACGCCCCCTCAGCCGGACTGAGTGGCAAAAGAAGCGGCTGCATGAATGTATTTAAATAGGGAAGCTGCGAAAACGCGAGTAAAACAAAGCGATAATCCTTTTGTTGGACTTGATATAATGTTCCTTACTTACCAAATATCCAGTGGTCCATGGATATTGATATGCAGCCAGGAATTGCGTTTCCTGGCATTTATACAGGTCCTTCTCAAAAAATTAGCATATTGTGATAAAGTTCATTATTTTCTGTAATGTACTGATAAACATTAGACTTTCATATATTTTAGATTCATTACACACAACTGAAGTAGTTCAAGCCTTTTATTGTTTTAATATTGATGATTTTGGCATACAGCTCATGAAAACCCAAAATTCCTATCTCAAAAAATTAGCATATTTCATCCGACCAATAAAAGAAAAGTGTTTTTAATACAAAAAAAGTCAACCTTCAAATAATTATGTTCAGTTATGCACTCAATACTTGGTCGGGAATCCTTTTGCAGAAATGACTGCTTCAATGCGGCGTGGCATGGAGGCAATCAGCCTGTGGCACTGCTGAGGTGTTATGGAGGCCCAGGATGCTTCGATAGCGGCCTTAAGCTCATCCAGAGTGTTGGGTCTTGTGTCTCTCAACTTTCTCTTCACAATATCCCACAGATTCTCTATGGGGTTCAGGTCAGGAGAGTTGGCAGGCCAATTGAGCACAGTAATACCATGGTCAGTAAACCATTTACTAGTGGTTTTGGCACTATGAGCAGGTGCCAGGTCGTGCTGAAAAATGAAATCTTCATCTCCATAAAGCTTTTCAGCAGATGGAAGCATGAAGTGCTCCAAAATCTCCTGATAGCTAGCTGCATTGACCCTGCCCTTGATAAAACACAGTGGACCAACACCAGCAGCTGACATGGCACCCCAGACCATCACTGACTGTGGGTACTTGACACTGGACTTCAGGCATTTTGGCATTTCCCTCTCCCCAGTCTTCCTCCAGACTTTGGCACCTTGATTTCTGAATGACATGCAAAATTTGCTTTCATCCGAAAAAAGTACTTTGGACCACTGTTTCTGGTTCAAAAGTGGCTTGACCTGGGGAATGCGGCACCTGTAGCCCATTTCCTGCACACGCCTGTAACACGGTGGCTCTGGATGTTTCTACTCCAGACTCAGTCCACTGCTTCCGCAGGTCCCCCAAGGTCTGGAATCGATCCTTTCTCCACAATCTTCCTCAGGGTCCGGTCACCTCTTCTCGTTGTGCAGCGTTTTCTGCCACACTTTTTCCTTCCCACAGACCTCTTGCTTGAGGGTGTCAATGATGGCCTTCTGGACAGCAGTCAGGTCGGCAGTCTTACCCATGATTGCGGTTTTGAGTAATGAACCAGGCTGGGAGTTTTTAAAAGCCTCAGGAATCTTTTGCAGGTGTTTAGAGTTAATTAGTTGATTCAGATGATTAGGTTAATAGCTCGTTTAGAGAACCTTTTCATGATATGCTAATTTTTTGAGATAGGAATTTTGGGTTTTCATGAGCTGTATGCCAAAATCATCAATATTAAAACAATAAAAGGCTTGAACTACTTCAGTTGTGTGTAATGAATCTAAAATATATGAAAGTCTAATGTTTATCAGTACATTACAGAAAATAATGAACTTTATCACAATATGCTAATTTTTTGAGAAGGACCTGTATGTGCCTGATTTCAATGCCGGGGAAATAAACAAAGCAGATTTAACCGTGAACACATTTTGTAAATACGAAATAGGTTGGTCTAAACCCCGGTGATCACCTATATCAATGTTTTATATATATATATATATGGTTATATCGTCCAGCCCAAAAGTTTATATAGTTTTCTGTCAGTGTTTATTAAAAAACATCCAGGTGTGCAAAATTTAAGATGGTAAATACTTAATTGATGAGTTGTCAATATGATATGACAATACAATTTACAATGGCATGCTTTTACAGCAAAATGGAACATATTAACATGAAGTGATAACTGCAAGTCCGTGTGTCACCACCTGGAGTCCATTTGTTTCTTTCAATTGCAGCGATTCATTTGCTTTTCTTTTTTGTAGCTTTCGTCAGCCTGTAAAAATATACCTCAGGTTTCTTGTCAAATCTCTTTGTACAGTCAATCGCAAAGCTCCTTCTGGTTTTAGAGGTGTTCAGTGTGTTCTGTCGCAGCATTTACGCTGAAACCAGTGCTGCCACTCAGTGGGCGGAGCCGAACTCACTCCAGCTGACCGTGACATCACATGCATACCCTCTATATGTTTATAGCATGAATTTTGTATTATCATGAATTGTATTGCATTTCAGTTCACAATTTTTGTATAAACACCTATTGAAGATAATAAAATGCTATTTAAAGTGATTTTGATCATGATAAATGTGTAGTAGAATTGTTACAGTAATTTAAAAGATGAATTTTAATGTCATAGATCAGTTCATCGGAAGAGATCAAAACCAGAGCCCAGCTGTGTGTCTATGAAGAGTAATGTGTCTATGGATCCACCAGAGGAGTTTAACGGTGGAAATTCATGGCCTGATCTCAGGTATAACATTGATATAAGAATATGTTTATAGCATGAATTTTGTATTATCATGAATTTTATTGCATTTCAGTTCACAATTTTTGTATAAACACCTACGGAAGATAATAAAATGCTATTTAAAGTGATTTTGATCATGATAAATGTGTAGTAGAATTGTTACAGTAATTTAAAAGATGAATTTTAATGTCATAGATCAGTTCATCGGAAGAGATCAAAACCAGAGCCCAGCTGTGTGTCTGTGAAGAGTAATGTGTCTATGGATCCACCAGAGGAGTTTAACGGTGGAAATTCATGGCCTGATCTCAGGTATAACATTGATATAAGCATATGTTTATAGCATGACATTTTATATTATCATGAATTTTATTGCATTTCAGTTCACAATTTTTGTATAAATGCCTACAATAAACTAGGGCTGCACGATTAATCGAAGGCGATTGTCATGTGCATTTTGTCAGTAAAGCCGGTTGTGTAATCAGTAGTAAATCTCCAGCAGCTGCTTTCAGATGGAGCAGCATGTACTACACAGAGCTGTAGTTCACTGAAAAGCAACGTTTAATCACGTTCATTATCACAGACGATAGGGGTGTGCCATATCATACCGTCCATGATAATATCGGTATAATTTTTTACATGATAAGAAAGTGCCATCTCGCAATATGATCAATGATATAGCTGCGCAATGACGTATGGCGCATTTACGTCCCCTAGCGCGCACAACAACAGCACCACAAACGTGCCCAACCCAAAGTGCCGTTGCACAGACCGACCGGCACAGCACTGCGAGAGCATCATGTACCCCCCACTTTTAAAATTTATTTGTTAATTAATGGCTTGTATTGTAGAATGCATGCTCGGAATTGTCAGTTTTGATGAGTGTTCATGTAAACGCACTCGGTTACGTCTTATGTGAACGTAAACAATTGGGAGACTATCAGACCTGTATTAGGACATTGCATCCGTACGTGCGGTTTTAAAGGGGTATTGGCTCATTTTAGTTATTATTGTCTGTGGCATTGATGTTAATCAAACAACAAAAGAAAAAGAAAATCACTCACTGCTCTTAACTGAGTCACTTTAGTAGCCCTAATAAAGATATATACATTTATTTATATAAATAAATGTCTGCTTAAAAGAATGAAGAATGTGGTATACAAGTTGTTATAAAGAATGCATAATTAGCCTTTGATTGTGTGGAAAATTATTTCTTCATTGAAGCAAAGAAGCCAGGAGACTCTTGGGTATCTTTCACGGAGGTCTTTATTGAGACACACTGCGCGTTGCTGCAGTTCAAGAAGTCTGAATTAGGCAGTGGTACAAAGTAACTTATACCTTTCAAGGGGGAGGGATTACATAGAAGTGGAGGCAATCTAAACAAAGCATGCAAATGTAGTACAGGACCAGAATGTTCCCAGCTCTGATCAGTATAACAGTGTCCTTCAAATGGATACAATAAGGGAACAGGAGCTGACAGGAACTTCTTGAGGTGCTGATACTATCAACCAAGCAGAATTGCCCATACCTTCAAAGGCACAACGGTGCTTTGATCTTAACTTGGGACCCTGCCCAATGGTCAGGACGTACATAAAGAAGGTTAATGTCTCAGACCCCTGAGCTGCCTGACTTGATCTTCTTAGAAGCTAATTACAATGTACTTCACCTTCGTTTTTTATATGATGCTACATCAGGATGTAGGATGTTCAGATTTTAAACAGATTCTTAAATTTGTAATCCTACAATTGAAAAGATGTTTTTGTTCCTTAATGAGAAGTGGTTTCAATTAATTTTAAAATAAAGGCATGTTGTGTGTAACACTAGTTACATCTGTGTCTATCATGATAAAGCCTTAATATGAAACCCATATTGAGTTTGGTAATTTTAGAGAAATATTTACTTACACTGTAACTAAAACCATTCGATTTTTGATGACTAAATCTACTGTAGATTTAGTCAACTAAAATCTTATCATGTTTAGTCAACTAAAACTAGACTAAAACTAAAAACAATTCAGATGACTAAAATATGACTAAAACTAAATGGCATTTTAGTCAAAAGACTATGACTAAAACTAAATCAAAATTTGCTGTCAAAATGAACACTGCTTGGAGAGGAAACAAGACCATATAAAGACAAACCGGAACTAAGGCTGGAGCAAAAACACGGAGCAGACATACAGAAACCTGACATGAGCTAGCTAATGAGAAAATATTTGTATTAGTGGGGAACAATAATCCCCACTTATCCGTTTCTTATCCGTATGACAAAAGGAGATGTTGGGCATGATGTGTAAACAACAGTTTCTCTGTCTGTCATCTAATTTTGATTGCCAAGTACATCTATTTGTAACACTTTATAATAAGCTGTCATTTGTTAACATGAATGGACAGTACATTTATTACATTAATGTATTAATCTTTGTTAATGTTGAAAACACAATTATTTTTATAAATGCATTAGTAAATGATGAAATTAACATTAACTAAGATTAAGAATGAACAAAACTTTTACAGCATTTATTAGTCCCTATTAACTAATGTTAAGGAATGAACCTTATTGTAAAGTATCACCAATTAATTGTATAATAATTGTACTTGCATAATATGCTTTTCTAAAATGGAAGTGACCTTTATTTATGTTAGAATATGCATAACATAATATTTTTACTAATTGCAAAAGCTGAATAACCAAAGACTACTGATTAATCAGTAAAATAATCGACGATTAGTTGATTAATCATTCTAATAATTGTTAGACTAATCAACTATCAAAATAATCATTTGTTTCAGCCCTGATAATAATACTCCTACTATTTCTGCTGTATCCAGTATGTGCAGTGGTCTCAAACTCAATTCCTGGATGGCCACAGCTCTGCACAGTTTAGCTCCAACCAGCTCCAACTCATGCCTGCTTGGATCAGATGTGTTTGATTAGGGTTGGAGCTAAACTGTGCAGAGCTGTGGCCCTCCAGGAATTGAGTTTAAAGGGATAGTTCACTTTGAAATTAAATGTTGATATGTCTTAGCTTACCCCAAGGGCATCCAAGATGTAGGTGTCTTTGTTTCCGCAGTAGTTTCAATTTTGATATTTTTAGGTCCAACCGTTCTTGTCTGTCAGTCATATAATGCATACCAATGGTCACCTCACAAAAGAAAACGCACAGATTCAAATTAAACAGTCCAAATTAAACAATTCCCCATCGTAAGTACACATTGATGACCTAAGACACGAAACGAGCGGATTGTGTGAGGAAACGAACAGTATTTATGTTGTTTTTTACCTTTCGTAAATAACCACGGCCAAGTTGAAGTGCGTGCGCCTCCTGGTGTGTGAGCGCGCCGGTGCTACTCCCGGAAAGCTCCGGAAGTGATCTCTCGCGCGTGAACGTCACTCATTGTTTACACAGAACAGAGATTGTAGGTGAGACGGCTAACAGAAATGGTACTCGTTTGCGCTTATCCGGGATGTTTAAACAAGAAATGGTTAAAAGGTATGTTTAGGGATGTTTAAAAAAAGAAAAGAATTACTTGTGCTCGCGCAACGGATCACGTGCGGCGCTTTCAGGAAGTAGCGCCGGCGCATCAATAAGCCAGAACGCGCTCACACACCAGATAGCGTGATTGTTTACAAGAGGTAAAAACATTATAAATACTGTTCGTTTTCTCACACAAACCGCTCGTTTCGTGTCTTAGGTCATCAATGTGTACTTACGATGGGGAATTGTTTAATGTTTGGACTGTTTAATTTGAATCTGTGCGTTTTCTTTTGTGAGGTGACCATAGGCATGCATTATATGACTGACAGACAAGAACGCTTGTACCTAAAAATACTGCGGAAACAAAGACACCTACATCTTGGATGCCCTTGGGGTAAGCTAAAACATATCAACATTTAATTTCAAAGTGAACTATCCCTTTAAGACCAATGATGTATTGTATACCAGTGGTTTTCAAACCTGTCCTGGAGGCCGCTCTGCACTTTTTGCACATGATGCATTTCTTCCTCATCTAACACACCTGATTCAAATCATCAGCTCTTTAGTAGAGACGGCAAGACCAGATTTGGATGTGTCTAATCAGGGAGATAATGGTTGTATCCAAAATCATCAAACACTGAGTGCACCGGAAGGACTGCCGCTTTTGCATAGTTCACGTTCTGTTTAATGGTCATTTGAAATGGGTAGTTTCAGTAGTAAGATTAAAGGATTTATCTTGAACTGTGTCACGAAAATAATGTATATGAATATGGATGCCTGTATTTAAGGCATCAAAGAAGTGTCCTGTATGAAAGCTGTTGTAAAGTTTCTTCAGACCAGGAGACGTTTTGGGTTTTCAGCAGAGTTCTTTATCGAGAAACGTGCTGGTTCACGCTGCAGTCATCAAAACAAGTCTAAACTAAAGCATTGATACATTTAGTTTATATACATTTAGGCATTCATAGGCGGCCTTAGAGGTGTTAACACAGTACACAGAGGTGACTTCCTTTGATCAGATACAGAACAGAGAAGGCAGGAAGTTTCCCCAAATATAACACCTCAGCAGCCTGATATCACCAAATGGTTTTAGCACCATAGTTGCGGGAACTAAGACTCTGTCAACATCCCAAGGATAAGTCACGAGAACTAAAACTATGTCAACATCCCATAAACAATTTGAATACAAAGAGGAGGAAGCTTAGTTTAAAGAATAACACAAATGGAATAACACTAAAGGTTTTTCAGTTTATATTTCTACAATTCCCCTTTTGAGAGTTCTATAATAACTCTCACAAAAATATAAATTTAGACACTTGAAAGTTCCTTCTTGTAACTTGTGATCGTTACAGGCACCTAACACTTGCTCTGTGTTGATTGTTTGTAACAGCATGTTGACACAGAAACAACATGCAGCTAGGGTCCGTGAAGTTCTTACGGGTAATAGTCTTTTATGGTTGGAACTGTAATTTCCTTGTGATGGGCATGAGTCATTTGTTGAATGAAACATTTAATACTGTGGACACATAGATAGTACACTAGTAGGAGAAACGACAGCAGAACTGCTATTTCCTTGATCCACAGCCAGGGTTTACCTAACAGTTTTCCGAACCATGAAGAGTTATCTTCAGTCATCTGATGTAATTTTGTGGATAGGTCAATAATGTCTTGTTGGATTTTGTTCAAGTCCTCTGTTGGATCCACTAATCCGGTGCAGCACTCAGGGCCGATAATGGTGCAGGCTCCTCCTTGCGATGCAAGAATATAATCCAAGGCCACTCTGTTCTGTAAGATCATCATCTTGTGCGAAGAGAGAGTGTCTGTGATGTTACCCAGGGCAAAAGCCGTATCATTAGCCAGTTTCTGTACAGAATTCGATAAGCTTCTGACTTGATCGAGGGCCTGTATGACACCATAAAATGGGATTAATGCTCAAAGTTCTTGACCACCATGTTTGTGCACAAGTGAGTCCTGGAATGCAGCCATCTTCTTTGTTCATTGTAGTAGCTGAATTATATAGATGTGGAGATCTTGAGGTGGAGTGTGTATTTTCTCTGATAGCCGGCAGAACATAAACCAAGGTGCACCTGCCATTGAATTGGCTGGGTAGGATGTTGTAGACAGAAGTTCCACATAACCAAAAAGTACCAGTCGGTGGAGGAATCATACACCACTGATTTACTGCGAAGAGCTTCTTGAGAGATGATGTCCTGTGGAGACACTCTTCTACATTCTTTTCCTCTATCCCTGCTGATGGAGTAATGTCTACATGGGATTCTGATCTCATTTCGATCACAAAGCTGCAACGTTCATGAGGAATTTCACCCAATGGAGTCGAAGCTGGAGCGTAATTTTCCATGCACCAAGAAAAAGTCCTAGGCAAGAGTAGATCTGTCATGATGGGAGTAGCTGAAGTTAGGTTGCAGGATGGTAATCCAGGAGTGCAACATGGATAAGCTGGAGGGGTTATGATGTTGTGACATGTACTCTTGTTGTATATTCCACTGGTATGAACTTGGAATAAGGTACACGTGTCACAGTTGGAGATGGGGTGAGCCACCCATGGGATTCCTGCTCTTACTGAAGGCGGGTGTGGCATGCAAATGTTCTTTCCAGCAAACAAGGCATTTCTTGACATATTCATCAGCTCTAAGAATATGTTGTTTCTGGAGTCTGCACTTTGTGCAATGTCCATGATGATTACTAGTATGGCAATCTTGATCATGTTGCTAGATGACTGAAGTTCTCGTATGTGGTTATCTGCGTTGTGTATTTTTTCTTTGTTCTGTCTTCCGTGACAGCTAGCTCAGCAGCGGGTCTGATTATCTTTTAGAGGTTGTGGCTTCATACGCAGGTGAGAAAGTTGGTGCGTATGGGTCTCGGGACAGCCATCAAGTGGTATCTGCACAGAGTAAGAGAAAAGAAAAACAAAAAACAAAAAGACGACAGAGCAGCATTTGTTGTAAAAACTTTAAACACTAGAGTTGTATCCTCTGTTTGATCTGAGTCTACTATTGTTGTTCTGTCTGTCCCTATATCTTAATTTTTATGACACCTAAGGAACAAGTGAGGTAAGGATGGACTAATGGATAGGGAAAGACTATGAGGGAATCTTCACGCAGGGTTAACCCCCGAAGCCTGTTGCATTCGGTTCCTCCCTGGGCCCTCACTGGTCCGTGTGTCCTATCCTATCCCTGTAGGTGGAGGAACAACTTTACAGTGTGAAACATGAGTCCAAGTTTTCCTTCCCTGACACAACACTGCAGCTGCTGTAATCAACATCACTTGATGTGGTCCATGCCATTTAGGCTCTAATGGCTTGTTCCTAAATGATTTTATCATGACCCACTGACCTGGGATGATTGTGTGTCCCCTTTCTGGTGGAGTCTGCCAACACGACTCAACTCTCTCTCTGGCACTCTGTACTGCCTTTGTGAGGTTTTCACAGTAAGAGATCAAAGCATCTGAGGCAATGTGTACATCAGCATTTCTAAGATCAATCACACCTGGCATCTGCATTGGGCGTCCTGTAATAATCTCATGAAGGCTCAGTCCTACTGTTCTGTTAGGAGACGCTCTCATGCTACACAGTACCGCTGGCAACGCCTCGACCCATGGTATTCCTTCCTGATGCATTTTGCTTAGCCTGGTTTTGATTACTCTGTTTGCTCGTTCAACCTGTGCTGACGCTTGTGGCCTGTAGGGGCAGTGTAGGTTCCACTTAATCTTCAACATTTTAGTCACTTCCTTGACTACCTGTCCTGTGAAGTGTGTACCTTGATCTGAATCAATGCTATCTGGTAATCCCCACCTGGGAATGAAATCAGTGATAAGACATTTAGCAGTATGTGCAGCTGTAGCACGTACTTGTTGGATAAGCTTCTATCCATCTCGAGAACTTGTCTTTTACTACCAAAACATCAGTTTTCCCTTACAAGGAGGCAACGATATGTAATCAACTTGCAGGTGACGAAATGGTCCTGGTGGAGCTGGGGTATGTGTTGCTGCTGTAGTTGCTGCTGGCACATCATTATTATTCTGACAAGTAATGCATCTCTTGACTGTTTCAATGGCTATCGTTCTGAATTTTGGATTCCACCATTGATTTGAGAACCTGTGATTCATCGTTGCTGGACCACTGTGACCCAAATTGTGTATTTGTTGAGCCAAATATGGCAGCAGTGATTCGGGAGCAACATACTTTCCCCCTTTGGTCCAGCAACCAGATGAATCCACTGTGGCTCCTTTGTCTAACCATGTCCATGCTTCATATAGAGAAGCATCTTTGTACAGAGCAACAATTGATTCAGGGGGCAGAATTGTCTTCTGTGCTGTACTTCCTGAACACACCTGCACATTTGCATAAGAACAAGCCTGTTTAGCAGCTACATCAGCAAGACCATTACCTTTAGCTTCTGTAGTATTAGTTGTGAGATGTGCTTTCACTTTGATCACCGCTAATTTCTTTGGAAGTTTCATGGAAAACATCAAATCTTTCACTAATCCAGCATGCTTAATGGGGGATCCAGCAGAAGTTAAAAACTGTCTACTTTGCCAAATGACACTGAAATCATGAACCACTCCAAAAGCATACCTGGAATCAGTGTAGATATTTGCAACTGATCCTGAAGCTAGCGTGCATGCTCTAGTCAAGGCTACTAGTTCTGCAGCTTGAGCTGAAAAATGATCTGGAAGACGACCTGAGGCTACACCTTCATTCGTAGAAGTTACTGCATAACCTGCACGTCTGTTACCTTCAATTACTTGAGCTGAACCATCAACAAACAACTCAAATTCTGCATTTTCTATGGGTGTTTCTGTTATTTCACTCATAGGTGCGCAAGTAAGCATAACACAATCATGAGTCATTTCACCTTCATCCTCTAACACAACTTCAGTTATTGCAGACATCATACATGAGGATGGGTTTGTAACTGGTGCACGCTGTAAAACAATGTTCGGGGATGTGAGAGTTGTTAGCCAATTTCCCCAACGAGAAGAGGTGACAGAAGTGACTTTTGCTTGATTCATTAGTGCAGACACTGCATGTGGGCATCTTACATTTACAGTCTGTCCTAACACCATTCCTGATGAAGCCTGAAGAGCTAGATGAACTGCCTGCACTACTCTAAGACAAGGGCCCATCTCTTGAGCGACTATGTCAAGTTTACCAGAATAGTAGTGAATGGGACGTAAACTACCCCCATGATCTTGCATTAGACATGCAGTCATTAAGCCTAAGTGTTCATGTACATAAAGCACAAAGGGCCTGTCAGATTGTGCAATTCCTAATGCTGGTGCTTGACATAGTGCTCTTTTCAAATCATTGAAAGATTTGAGATGAATTTCTTCCATACAAACAGTATCGGAATCTTTAACCTGGCCTTTCAACAAGTCTTAGAGAGGCTGAGCAATTGAGGCATAATCTTTAATCCAAGGTCTACAGTAATCTGCTGTTCCTAAAAAAGATCGAAGGGTTTTAATGGTAGTAGGTGGAGGTATGGCTTTGACTGAAGCGGCTCGATCCTGTGTAATAGATCTATTTCCTGCACCAATTGTTTGACCCAGAAATGTGACTTGATTTTTAGCAATTTGAGCTTTGTGGAAGCTGCATTTGTGTCCTTTTTTCTGCAAATAGTCCAACAATGCTGTCAATTCATTTTTATGTACCTCGTGGTCTATAGAGCCAACCAAAATATCATTGACATATTGAATCATAGTGGACCGTTTGACTGGACATTCTGGGTCACACAAATCACGTCTGACAGCCTGATGGTACCAAGTGGGCGAGTTCTGCATCCCTTGGGGGAGGCGAGTCCACTGATATTGTTCATAATCAACTGTGAAAGCTAACCATGGTTGGCTGTCAGAGTGCAAGGGTATAGAATAGAATCCATTAGACATATCAATTACAGAAAAAACCTTACAATCTAATGGTAAACCATTACAAATTGTAGATGGATCTGCCACTAGGGGAGTGATTTTGTCAATATGTTTATTGGCTACTCTGTAGTCTATAGTGAGTCTCCATGTCCCATTAGATTTTTTTATGGGCCATATAGGTGAGTTACAGGGACTATTTGTTTTAACTAGCACTCCTTGCTTCAGCAATTTTTCTATAATAGGTTTTATTTCCTGTATAGCTTCCTTACTGATCGGATATTGTTTGGTAGCAGGAGGTGGAGTTCCTGTCAATTTGACTGGTTCTACACCTGTCAAAAACCCACAATCATCCTTGTCTTTAGCCCAAATTGGATGATTCTGTAAGAAAGCATACTCAGGAGAAACATTATTAGTAGAAATTTGTGCTGAGGAAATTTTTATGCTAGCAGATTCTGAGGACATGTGTAAAGTTAGATGTACTTGTCTGAGTAGATCCATGCCTAGAATTGCACCTGTATTTAATGGAGCACATAACAACTTTGTAGTCCGAGTCTTTGGGCCTAATTGTACCTCTATGGACGGAGTTTCATACAAAACAGAATCTTCACCTATCACACCAGTTAAACAAATTTAGTTCTCTTGTACAGGATGTTTAAACCTTCAGCCAATTTTATAGGAATTACTGTAATTTCTGCACCTGTATCAAGCAAAAAGTCAATCTCTTTCTCTTGTATGCTACCTTTCACAAAAATTATTTTATCATTGCGATGGATTACAGGGGAAAGGTAGCTACTCACAGCCCCAACAATTAGTTTTTTTCCTGTTTTGTGCTTTTAGAAGAGCCTGAGCAAGCCTTCCTAAAGTTTCAGTGGACATTGTCGGAATTACTTCAGGGTTGTAGGCGGGCTGAGAAGGAGCAGAATTATGCATAGCATTTCTTTTACTATCTTGCAACTTTTTCCTACACTCTTTCTCCCAGTGACCTGGTCTTTCACAGTAATTGCATTTGCCTTCTCTTTTAGGCCATCTATTGTCTTGTTTTCTTGTGGTAAATGTAGCTGCTGCTACTCTCACTTTTGCCTTAACATCAGAATCTTTTTCCCATGTAGATAATCTGTCTAGGTTACTTCTGAGCGTTCTGTTAGACCAAGTCAAATCTAGGAATGGCAAAGCTTTTCTGTACTCAGCTGCAAGGCCATCTGACCAGATGCGGACTAGGGGTCCCTTGTCATCTTAACACACTTTCAGGATCATCAACGATCCCACTGTAAGTTACTGCTGACTGACAAAATCTTTCAGTATATTCACTCACAGTTTCATCTTCTCTCTGCACACAGTTCGTGATTCTGGACCAGTCTATTTTGGGACCCAAAATATTCTTTAGAATTTTCAAAACTCCTTCTCTCAAATCTCCTTTACTAGCATGTTGTAGTTCAGAAGTAACTGCCGACTCAAAACTGTTGAATTCAGATTCAGTTAAAATTTGTGACATCAGCTGTGTTACTTCTGTTAACGACATGTCGTAGAGACGCATTTTACTGATCAATGCTCTTCTAAATTCAGAAAAATTTGAACGTGCTGAGGGTAAGCTCTGGGATAGTCTCTCTATATCTTTAGGTCCTAGCGCTTTGGCAACAGTTTGTACTTTTACAATAGAAGAGTTTGGAGGAACACTTTCAATTCCCTCAATTCCCTGCGATCTTCTCCTAGCTCCACATACCTTCACTGAATCTATAGGCACATCAGTTACTGATTGGATGGTTACATCCGTTTCAAAGAAAGCTTGTAAGTCGGGATAAATTTTACTTGACTGGCTCACTTCTTCCCCATCAGCTTTTGCTGCCTTTTTGTTGCTATTCAATTTCTTAGTTAAAGAGGATACTCTAGCACGAAGCTCTTTGATCTGTTCCTCTAGCTCTGAGTTACGCTGAGACTGCTGTGTTACTAAAGCTAAACCAAATTCTCTGTGGCAGCAAATAATGCCTTTTAGGTTTTTCTTGCGAATACACGCTCCTAGTACCTTTTTACACTCATCTACCGACCAAGTTTTGTCTGGATGGGTCTCATATTTCTTAGTTAGTTCTTGTCTAACTTTCTCAGTGACTATTAGGTTCATTTGCTCTCCTAACAGTGATTTGAATTCACTATCTGACCACAAAGGAGTGGCAAGACCACCTTTTTCAGTTGTGGGGACCAGTCTAGGGCTCTTCCTAAACATTTTGTGAGTTTCTCTGTTACTACACAATCAAAATATTAAAACTTCTCTGATCAACAGAGGGTACACTTGTTAACACAAAACAACTAACAAATTACTAGCACTGTATGCCAATTCTTCCCTGCCAATATACAGAGGATAACCCAATTCTTCTCTGTCTGAAACAGAGGATAACTTTTCTTCCCTGTCAAACACAGAGGAAAAACCAACTAGCAGTTTATGCTAATTCTTCCCTGCCTGAAAACAGAGGATATACCAATATTAACATGTAATGTTAAACTTCCCTGTCAAAACAGAGGATAACAATTATTAGCACGTAATGCTAACCTTCCCTGTCTGCACAGAGGATAATCTTCATCTCTAAAATAAATGTTTTAGAGGATAACTTAGTTAATTTGACCATACAGCTGTCTATTAACTCTTCTCTGTCAGCGCAGAGGATAGCAAATGTACTGGTCTTTAAAAGGTTCTTTTGGGTAGAGTTATACTCACCAACCCTTGGTTGGAAAGAAAGTTTCAGTCTGGAACAAAGTCAGATCTTTGTTGAGCTTGAAATTTCAATGTGGATTCGGTGAGGAGCTCTATCCGGGGCACGGCACCATCTGTTGTAAAGTTTCTTCAGACCAGGAGACGTTTTGGGTTTTCAGCAGAGTTCTTTATTGAGAAACATGCTGGTTCACGCTGCAGTCATCAAAACAAGTCTAAACTAAAGCATTGATACATTTAGTTTATATACATTTAGGCATTCATAGGCGGGCCTTAAAGGTGTTAACACAGTACACAGAGGTGACTTCCTTTGATCAGATACAGAACAGAGAAGGCAGGAAGCTTCCCCAAATATAACACCTCAGCAGCCTGATATCACCAAATGGTTTTAGCACCATAGTTGCGGGAACTAAGACTCTGTCAACATCCCAAGGATAAGTCACGAGAACTAAAACTATGTCAACATCCCATAAACAATTTGAATACAAAGAGGAGGAAGCTTAGTTTAAAGAATAACACAAATGGAATAACACTAAAGGTTTTTCAGTTTATATTTCTACAAAGCTATAACACAGTTTGTCCCGTATTTGCAGGCATACGCCAAATGACCACCAGACCATATGAATAACAAATTCTCAATTGATAATTAATCATTCATTTTGTGCAAATTATTGTTTTATTTGTGAAAATAGCCATTTGAGGAAGACTTTAAGACCAAGCTGAATCCTCTGCTGGCTGCTCCCTCTTCACAGTGATCAGCACATTTAGCAAGGCATGAAAACATTCAGTCTAACTGTGGGAAGACATCTTTAGTTAATTCTGTTAAATAATACATTCTTAATAAAACATTCTTAAACTTGGACCGGATTATACTGAAGTAGAAATCCAAGCAACAGAAGCAGCCCACACTCTCTAAGTATTCTTTAATTAAAAAATATACATATTCATTCATTCATTCATTCATAGTCTATATATTTGTATTAATAGGCTATTTTAGTTCAAAAAATTATTTTTTAGTTTAAAAAAATATTACTGACTTTTCATATTACTGTTTCATAGACGTACATTTATACTTTTAAATTTCTTGCCATTTGTCTAATTTCACAGTATTTTCACCTCCTAAATGACTAGTCTACTTGTGCAGTCACAATTATAATGGTATAATTTACTCAGGCCGATTACTTTTTTTTTGTATGACATTGAAATTCTTTTTAGAGTAGTTGTGCATAAATAGTTTAAGCAAAACAAATGACAAGACTGTAGAGAACAGTGCACTATTGCATACTCATATACTGAGGTTTTAATGACATTATTGTAATAGCTATAGTCAGTCATGAGCTAAAGTGGGCTGGTCTAAGGCATGAAACTCCAGGGCTGAAAAGGAGTCCCACTCCGGCCCTGATAGCACGGGTTGTATGGGTCAAAATTATGATTTTTCTTTTATGGCAAAAATCATTAGGATATTAAGTAAAGATCATGCTCCAGAATATATTGTAAATTTCCTACCATAAAGATATCAACACTTAATTTTTGATTAGTAATATACATTGCTAAACTTAATTTGGAACTTGAACTTTAAAGGATTTTCTCAATATTTAGATTTTGTTGCACCCTCACATTCCAGATAGTTGTATTTTAAATATCCAAATATTGTCCTATCCTAACAAACCATTAAATGGAAAGTTTATTTATCCAGCTTTCAGGTGATGTATAAATCTCAATTTTGAAAAAATTGACACTTATGACTGGTTTTGTGGTCCAGGGTCACATATCTAAAAATGATATTTCAATTATTTAAACAAAGTTCAGTTTCCCTATTTTAAGTGCAAATAGACAGATTTGTTGGCAGAGGATATTTACATTAACTAGGGAAAAAAAAATCTGAAGCAATTTGTTATTAAAAATAAAAACACAGATGAAAATAAACAGTAGTTTAATAAAGAGCTTTGAGTAATTCTGTCTTTTCTTTTAATGTTTGATTAACACTGATCTATTTTTAGACCTGCTGTAATGCATGGATCTAATATAATGTTACACATCAGATTTTCCCCAACCATTAACAAATGTTCATATAAGACATAACAGATTAGGTTTGTGTGAATCTCGCCAAGACATATTTCACAATAATGTACTTTATAGGGAGATTGCATGCACTTGGAGAGGCGTGTCTTATGCACATACTTTGCAAATGTCAGTCAACAAGGTAATTTTGTTTTCATCAGCATGAGTTCACTGGTTTGGACTCGTGTCAATGAGAATTCAATATGAATATTTACAAAACTGGAATGCTGCACTTTGCTCTGAGTGTAGAGAGAGCTTTGTTTCATCCATTTAATAATTTTAATACATGTGATCATTTAAGCTGAATGTTATTGCATACTCTTTTATAATGTACTACAGTAATGATGTATAAACAAATGGCAACTAGCTACTATTTACACTTTTTAAGCCTTTGTAAAAAGATCTGTTAGCTGCAGCACATTTATTTGTAAAGTAACAGCCTCAACAGCTGTGCTGAATTTATGTTCACTGTTTGTCATGTGACAACGCTGTAGCATGCTACTGTGAAACGGTGTTTGATGCTTATTGTATACTGTTTCACACGCTATTCTTTAAATACTGTACTGGGTAAACAGTAAACAGTAAGTTTACACAAGTTTACACAATTTTTGTATAAACAGTGTATGAAATGATTATAAAGTGCTATTTGAAGTGATTTTGATCATGATAAATGTATCGTAGTTGATTTGTTTCATACAGTCATTTAAAGGATGAACTTTAATCTCTCTCTGTTTTAGTCAAGTTCATCAGAAGAGATCAGAACCTGTGAAGTCTATGAAGAGTCACACATCTACAAGAGATACACATCCTGGTCTTAGGTATTCAGATATGATATGAACATATGATATAGAATACATAAGACATTGTGTTTATTAACTTTTTTTACTTTACAGCAATGAGGTCCTCAACACATTTAGAGCAAATCTGAAGAAGAAGTTTGAGCGTCTGTATGAGGGAACAGTGATGCAGGGAAACCCAACACTCCTGAATGAGATCTACACAGAGCTCTACATCACAGAGAGTGAGAGTGGAGAGATCAGTAATGAGCATGAGGTGAGACAGATTGAGACACAATCCAGGAGAACAGCAACAGAGGACACAGCCATCAAATGCAATCACATCTTTAGACCTTTACCTGGACAAGACAAAGCCATCAGAACTGTGCTGACAAAGGGAGTCGCTGGCATTGGAAAAACAGTCTCTGTACAGAAGTTCATCCTGGACTGGGCTGAAGGGAAAGAAAATCAGGACATTCAGCTCATATTTCCACTTCCTTTCAGAGAAATCAACTTGATGAAGGACAAAAAAAAAAAAAAACTCAGTCTTTCAGATCTTCTTCATTTCTTTTTCCCTGAAACTAAAGAAACTGAAATATTCAGTGATGAATATAAAGTGTTGTTCATCTTTGATGGTCTGGACGAGTGTCGTCTGTCTCTGGACTTTCAGAGTAATGAGAAACTGTGTAATGTATCTAAATCAGCCTCAGTGGATGTGCTGCTGATGAACCTCATTGAGGGGAATCTGCTTCCCTCTGCTCTCATCTGGATCACCTCCAGACCAGCAGCAGCTGATCTCATCCCCTTTGAGTGTGTCCATCGAGTGACAGAGGTACGAGGATTCAGTGAGCCACAGAAGGAGGAATACTTCAGGAAGAGGATCAGTGATCAGAGTCTGGCCAACAGGATCATCTCACACCTGAAGTCATCAAGGAGCCTCTTCATCATGTGCCACATCCCAGTGTTCTGCTGGATCTCAGCCGCTGTTCTAGAGAAGATGTTGAGTCAAGCAGAGAGTGGAGAGATTCCCAAGACTCTCTCTCAAATGTACACACACTTCCTGATCCTTCAGACCAACATCAAACATGAGAAGGCCTATAAGAAGAAGGTGACAGATGAAGACATGATCCTCAAACTGGGGAAACTGGCTCTTCAGCAGCTTGTGAAAGGCAACCTGATCTTCTATGAGGAAGACCTGAGAGAGTGTGGCACTGATGAAACAGAAGCATCAGTGTACTCAGGATTGTGCACTCAGATCTTCAGAGAGGAGTTGGGCTTGTTTCAGGGGAAAGTTTTCTGCTTTGTTCATCTGAGCATTCAGGAACATCTAGCAGCTCTGTATGCACATCTCTCCGTTATAATCAACAACAAAGAAAGTTTTTTCTGTGTCTCCAACTGTGTGTGGTTAATATCTAAGCTGCATCAGAAGACTGTGGATGAGGCTTTACAGAGTAAGAATGGACATCTGGATCTTTTCCTGCGTTTTCTTCTGGGTCTCTCAGTGGAGTCCAATCAGACTCTGTTACGAAAACTACTGACACAAACAAGAAGCTGCTTCTATAATATAGAGGAAACAGTTCAGTACATCAAAAAGAAGATCAGAAAGAATCCATCTCCAGAGAAATCCATCAATCTGTTCCACTGTCTGAATGAACTGGGTGATGATTCACTGATGAAGGACATCCAAGATTATCTGAAATCTGGAAAAATAAGAGAAACCAAACTCTCTTCTTCACAGTGGTCAGCTCTGGTTTATGTGTTGCTGACATCAGAGCAGAATATGGATGTGTTTGATCTGAAACAGTTTATTGGATCACAACATACAGGAGATGAAGTTCTTCAGTATCTGCTACCTGTGGTTAAAGAATCCAGATCAGTTCGGTAAGTAACACTGAAAACAATCACTCCACTTTAAAAACTTGATCATATTTATGATTTTGGCATGTGTTTTTTTACCAAAGCAAAACAAAGGGGAAAATCTTACAGAAATACAATTCTGGCAGTGAGCAGGAGAAGTGTGTAAGATGCACTTAATAAACCAGCTGAGGTTTTTATGTTTTTGTGTTAGCTGATGAATATAGAGCTCAGTGTGGAAGATGAGAAAGAAGGATTGAAACTGAGGAGGGTCAACACTGAGAGCTAAACGATTTGGACTGCTTGTGCTCTAATGGTGTTTGAATTAATATTTTATTTTCTGTATGAAAATGTACACATTTAGTTTCTACAATTGCAGCTGTTGTTGGTTCATCATTCATGTTGTTTAATCTGTTTGTGTTTGGTAACTGTGCTAGTGTCTGTGAGGAAAAATCGAAGATGGGAATTGAATTATTAGAAATTATACAACAGTTAGTTCTGATCATTAAATCCAATTGGTTCTTTCTACCCTTGTGAAAAATAAGTGTGCTTAACTGCAGTAAAATTGTATTTTTGTGTATTTCTAATATTAAAAGTATACCTTTTAAAAAAGTATGCTTGCAGATAATACAATATAATTTAAATTAAAGAATATTTGTGTACCAAAAAAGAGACTTTGTAATAATGTCTACAATTTAATCTGATACATTTTAAATGAATTACAAATAAAATGCATTTAAACAGTGAAAATAACATATTTAATTCATATTTATGTGTTTTCTTTTAAAGTATATTATTCTGCAATAAGTACACTTAATAAAAGTATACTTAAGTGCACTTCTTTTTCACAAGGATAGCCATGTGTTATTCACCCAGTATGGCCATGCAAACCATTACACAATTTCTGTCACTCCTCTTGCAGTATTTCTCACAACATGAAAGTCATGAAATTAAGATATTTTATAAGGTATTGAAAAAATATTGTGCCCCTAAGGAGTAGCGTGGCAGGAGCTGCTCACAGGACTAAATCAAAGCTAATTTTCATAATTTTAATGTATTTAATGCTACAAATAATTGTGCTGCAGCTCTCCCGAAACTCTACAAGTTGAAATGTATGCGGAAAACTTTGTTTTATGGATATGTGATTACCCTCCAATATGTTTTGGTTCAGTTATGTTGGACTACTCCCATATGCTGCAACGAGGTCCAATCGGCAGTTCATTTTAGTGAACTAGGTCAGTTTGCCTTGTATTCTGTTGTTTTAAACCACAGAAAGGTTTCAATACCAACTGTTCAAAAAAAATAAATAATAAAACAACGTGAGAGATCTATGCAACTTTTTATCCATGTTGTTGTGAATTAGCTCCAGGGGAAATCTGAATAATTAATCATAACCCTTTATAATTAATTATCATATTTGAATAATTCGATAAAATTATCTTGATAAAGCATAATTCACATTACAATAAATTCACCTGTTCATCCAGCGAACATTCAGGGTAATTTCATGTGTATTAAAAAAAATATACTATTTTTTGGTCACAGAAAATTACTTTCTTATATACCAATGCATAAGGGCAAGTAGCTTGAATCGGAAATCATAAAGGGACATTATTTTGCAATGCAGAAACAGAAACTTGTGTAATTTGTGCACAAGAACTTTATTAACCCTCTGGGGTCTGAGGGTGTTTTTGGGCCCTGAAAAAGTTTTGACATGCCCTGACATTTTTGCATTTTTCAGTATCTTAAAAACATATTTATGGCTATAGTCAGATGATATTGTAATCAGCACAAACTGGGCTACAATAATATGCTAGCAACATGAATGTACATGTTAGTGTTTTTGAGAAAACGTTTATGCGTGGTTAGTGAAAAACAAAAAAAATAAAAAATAAATAAAGGGACTGAAATACAGCCATGAAATACCTACAGAAAATTTGTTCACAAGACTTTTGAGATCTGGATGTGGTAGGCTAGAGTTTTTACTACAAAATGATGTGAAAATCATCTCATTCACTCGTTCAAAGAAAACAATATATTGATGTAAATTTACCAAAGCATGTTTTGTGATGGAAAGAGAATATGCAAGAGAGTGACAATGGTCATGAATATTTAGTGATTCACACCTGAGAGACACACATTATTGAGTGCCCTGATCTAATTTTTCCTGAATTCTGTTCAACAAGTGAAACAAGTAAATCATACCTGACATTTAAGTGCTTTCAAAACTCATCATTAGTAGTCAAGAAACTTGTTTTGCACTAGAATATCAGTGTAGTTGGACATCTGAAGTTGTATCTCAGTTTCATATCTGAGAAACTAATTATTGTTAAACGTCTATTTGCGATCAGAGTATTACCAATAAATATGGTCTAAATATACACTCAGTATAAACACTCATAGGCTATTTTTTATTTTATTTATTTCATTTTGCGATAAATAAATAAAATACATATACAAATATGATCTTATAGTCATAAACACAAGCATGTTTTGTATGCAATACATGCTGTCTAAACATTCTTAGACTCTATCATTCAGTGTTACTGTCACGATTCATCCTGCTGGGGCTCCCTCCTCTCTCCGCTAGAGGGGGAGCCTTCACTATTCACATGGTCTATAACTCACTACACTTCCCATCTACCCCGTGTCCTCACCTTTCACCCTTCACCCCTGTCAGCCATTTTGAGTTCACCATCCGGACTATAAATACAGCTTCATCTCCCCATTCTGATCTCAAAGTCTTAACTAGCCCTGTCTGTTAATTCCGAGCGTTTTCCTAGTCCTTGTTTTTCCCATTGTTTCATTGTTTCCTCGTCCTTGATCGTTCGCCGTCTGCCTTTTGACCCCCCTGCGTCGTCTCCCCGACTATTCTTTGGATTATCTGTTTTGCTCCCGATTGCTCCTGTTGACCCAGTGCCTGCCTGACTATGAGTGTGAATGTTAATAAAAGTCTGCATATGGATCTGCACGCTTCCTGTCTCTTCCTTGGGGCTATTGTTACAGAAGACTTCGCCGGAACAGGATTCAGCGACTTTAACTCACCTCCCAGCACAGCCATGGACCCCGTTGATCAGTTGCTTCAGCTTAGGCAAGGTAACCTTTCCATCAAGGAGTATGTCAATCGGTTCAGTGATTTATTTCAAATTCCGCTTTTTGATGAAATTCTGTTTATGGACATGTTCCTTTTTGGACTCAATGTACCCCTCAAGTCAAAATTAAGACTCGAGGGTCCACATGGTACACTCGCCCACCTAATGGACTTGGCTATTTTGAATGAGGACTCTTTGTTTACTGTGTATGTCGCGGAGGAAGATCGCGACTCTGCAGTAATGGTGGCCGTGCCGACGCTCGATCACAAAATGGCGGCCGCGCCAGCGCGCGATCACACAATGACAGTCGCGGCACCACACGATCACAAAATGACGGCCTTATCGAGGGGTGTTTTTGAGTTCAAAAATTCCCCAGCACTCACTCTCAGCCAAACAGGTTCCAATAGACTTATATCTGGTCAGCTAGACCCGTCAATGTTATCAGTTAAGTCAGCACTCACTGGTTTCCACCCTGCCCAGTCTCTCAAGCAAGTCAAGATGGCTGCCGTTCCAGAGTCAGCACCTGTCATGGCAGTTCTACCAGAGTCAAGTCAAGCGTTAAGCCCAGCCACAGTTGTCACTCCAGTGTCTAGTCCAGTCCCACTTACCTTTCCAGAGCTAAGCCACATCACAGTGGCTACTCTCAAGTCAAGTCACGTCACTACAACACTCGACCGGTTGGATAATGTCCTTGCAGCACTCCGAGAGTTACAAAGAGCCATTTCGCCTCCTGAGCCAAGCATCACCGCAGCAGCTCCTCCCTCTGAGTCAAGTCCCGTTGCCGCAGCTGCTGCTCTTGAGTCAAGCATCGTCGCGGCCGCAGCTCCACCTCCAGAGTCAAGTCAAGTCACTGCTCGTCTGCTCTAACAGCTCCGCCCAGGAAAATGTCAGCTCCGTCTTGGTGGCCTCCTGTGCGTCCTTGGCAGCCCTGTTGCTCCGCTGCCATTCCCGCAGTCCCTGTAATCTCTGTCACTCCGAGTTCGTTCATGTCCACCACCTGTCCTCATGGACCTGGTCCACCTGCAGAGTTTTGCACTCTGCCCCACCTCCCCGCCCTTTTCTGTTATTGGACTTTTTGGACTGTCTTGAGCGTCTGGAATCCGCTCCTAGGGAGGGGGCTATGTCACGATTCATCCCACTGGGGCTTCCTCCTCTCTCCGCTAGAGGGAGCCTTCACTATTCACATGGTCTCTAACTCACTACACTTCCTATCTACCCCGTGTCCTCACCTTTCACCCTTCACCCCTGTCAGCCATTTTAAGTTCACCATCCGGACTATAAATACAGCTTCATCTCCCCATTCTGATCGCAAAGTCTTAACTAGCCCTGTCTGTTAATTCCGAGCGAGTCCTTGATCGTTCGCCGTCTGCCTTTTGACCCCCCTGCTTCGTCTCCCCGACTATTCTTTGGATTATCTGTTTTGCTCCCGATTGCTCCTGTTGACCCAGTGCCTGCCTGACTATGAGTGTGAATGTTAATAAAAGTCTGCATATGGATCCGCACGCTTCCTGTCTCTTAATTGGGGCTATCTTTACAGTTACAGTGTAAACACTGTTACTTTTATATTGCATCCTTTTTTAGAACAATAAAAAAACATCCTTGTGTCGTGGGACATTTAGATGCAATGAAATGAAAAGTACTTAACGTTTCACTTGATGTAGTCAGGAATTATAGTTTGGAAAAAGTCTAACTAGTAAAATGTATACAAATTAGTCTGTCACAGTAATACAATAACAGCGAATGCAAGCAGGCTAATAAAAGAAAGACTTACATGTAAATGTTGAATTTATTCTCTGTTGAATCTGCTGTGCATCACATCGCGTTCTTCTTCTGATGAGGTAAATATAAGATTTATTCCTCTCAGCACATCTTCTTTCAAAGACAGCAATCCAGATTAACTCAACGTAAAGTCTTACTGCTTTGTTAACGGTGATGTGGGTGTTTACCTCCCACGCTTCTCACGTGGCCAATCGCAATATGAAAGCGAAACTAACTTATGGGCATTGACAAATTAAAGCTAATCAGCTCCAAGGGGATACACTTGACATCTCATTGGTTTTATATGGATTACTTAATCACAGAATATTTGTTTTCGACAACACTTCGTTTAAAAGTAGAAATATCACGCTTTCTCCAGGTATATGTATAATGTCTCTGTGCTGTTTTTGCAGAGTATTTGATCATTTAAGTGACGTGTTTCAAAATGAAGATCACAGAGACCAACGTGGCACACAGCACTCCCTCTTTATTTTCTTTAAGCTCACCATTTTATTGTTATGTGTTTGTACAAATAAAAATAGACCCTTTACAGATTCAATTGATGTATTGATCTTATCTGTACAATCAAAACTGATGGAGTAATTTAAGTTTATATAGGGGGCTTTTAAAAAAAAGCGCACCAAAATGCACCAGCGCATTCTTCAACCCCAGAGGGTGAACTAAGAGCTAACACATTGTCTAAACATACGCACACATACACATATATACACACAAACACACACACACACACACACACACACACACACACACAAAGTGTGAAGTGTTCCCAGTTGACCTAATTAATGCAGCCTAACAATCCTTTAATGGATTTGAATTATAGAGATGTTTAAATGTGTAATGTGTAAAGCAGGTTAAAGTAATGGGTCTTTAATCTAGATTTAAACTCACAGAGTGTATCTGCCTCCCGAACAAAGTTAGGTAGATTATTCCAGAGTTTGGGTGCTAAATATGAAAACGATTTTCATATGATGATGAATTTTGAGAATGCAGCGAACGTGAGGGACTATAATGTGTTAAAAGCTCGCTCAAGTACTGAGGAGCTAAACCATTACGGGCTTTATAAGTAATTAGCAACATTTTAAAAACAATATGATGTTTAATGAGAGCCAGTGCAGTGTTGACAGAACCGGGCTAATATGCTCATACTTTTTGGTTCTAGTAAGAACTCTAGCTGCTGCATTTTGGACCAGCTGGAGTTTGTTTATAAAGTGTGCAGAACAACCATCCAATAAACCATTGCAATAATCTATCCTGGAGGTCATGAACGCATGAATTAACATTTCTGCATTTGACTTTGAGAGCATAGGTCGTAATTTCGCTATGTTTTTAAGATGGAAAAATGCTGTTTTGCAAATGCTAGAAATGTGGTTTTCGAAGGAAAGATTGCTATCAAATAACACACCTAGGTTCCTAACTGAATGATGATGAATTTACAGAGCAGCCATCAAGTATTAGGCTTTGTTTTAAGCAGTGTTGGGAGTAATGCGTTACAAAAGTAATGTATTACAGTAACGTATTACTTTTTGCTGTAACGCTGTAGTGTAAGGCATTACTATTCAATTTTCAGTAATATATTACTCGGTACATGTTCAGTAACGCTTGCGTTACAACAAACGTTTCGCCTATTTTAACAAATTAAAAATCCCACAAGTAGGCTAAGTTCTGTTTCCTGTTCGTGAACAGACGCGTGTGGTGTCATTCATCTCTCCTTCGCTGGTGGAACGTTGTATTTTGTAACGCGGCATGATTTCAACCTCTGAGCTCAAGGTCCGCGGCTATTGGACCCGTCTGGTTTGCTGTAAGCCCTAGCGCTCACTGGCCAGTGGAACAGCGGCAAATGGATAAAAATGGCACGCGACAGTACAGTGGTCGGATGCTCACTTTGTGCATGACAGTTTTGTGTTGTGAGCCACTTGAATTCAAAATTAATAAAATGGCCCCGGAGTTTACATAGTCCTGTTGTGTCTAATATGAATATACCCAAGCTATTCACAGATATTGCCAAAAAATCACTTTACCTCTACCATACTTTTAACAGACTTAGATCATTTGTAATTTTGGCTGTCATTCTTTCTTGCATTGTCTTGAACTTTCACTTTGCCAATTATAAACTATATTGTTAGTAGCTTGGATAAACCACAGTAGAGACGGATTTTTCAGTCCTGCTCGCTCCCGCAGAAATATATGTAATCTGGTCCCTTCCGCCCGCAACATTCATTTTTGTCCTGCTGCCGTCCGCAAAAACCCGCATGAATGTAACCTACATAAACATACATAACGATAAGAACAGCGTATAAGCAAGGCGACCACACACAACACGACACCATCTTATCACAAAGCACCGGCTGAAGTAATTACAATGAATGTGTGGGGGGAAACAGTAAAGAGATACTTGAGTGATTCATTAATAAACTAGTGCATGTTAAGAGTTTCGCAAAGACCCTGACTCGCAATCTCCTCTTTGGATGCACCAGAGAGAAATGCATCTTTATGGATTAAAAAATGAAAGTATTTTTTCTCGTTTTGTTTTATTTCGTTAAGTAATAATTGAAAGCTTTCTATTTAAATATTTATCACATTTGTGAGGCATGTATGCGCTGAGTTTTGGTTATATTTTCTGAAGCGCTGCTATTTAAGTACAAGACGACAGAACGCGCATCATGTTTGTTTTCTTTATTGTATAAGCGTACATTTTGTCATTTTAGGATGTTACGTTTTTTAAGTTAAGTATTTTGGTGAAAGTAACTCAACAGTAATACAGGAGTAATGTAATGTATTACAATTCGGAGACAGTAATATTGTAAGGTAAGGGATTACTTTTAAATAACAGTAACAAGTAATCTGTAATATATTACAATTTGGAAGTAACTTGCACAACACTGGTTTTAAGTTATTACTTGCCGAGGTTTTTGACAATAATTAACACCTCTGTTTTCTCAGAATTTAGCAATAAGAAATTACTTGTCATCCAGTTTTTTATATCAACTATGCATTCTGTTTGTTTTTCAACTTTGTGTGTTACGCCAGGCCTTGAAGAAATATAGAGCTGAGTATCATCAGCGTAACAGTGAAAGCTAACACCATGTTTCCTGATGATATCTCCTAAGGGTAACATGTAAAGCATAAAAAGTAATGGCCCTACTATTAAGCCTTGAGGTACTACATAATGCACTTGTGATCGATATGATACCTCTACATTTATTGCCACGAATTGATGGCGGTCAGATAAGTACGATTTAAACCATTCTAATGCACTACCGCTAATGCCAACATAATTTCTATTCAAAAGAATGTCGTGGTCAATAGTATCAAATGCAGCACTAAGGTCCAGTAGCACTAATAGAGAGATACAACCACGGTCGGATGATAAGAGCAGGTCATTTGTTACTCTAATGAGAGCAGTTTCAGTACTGTGATACAGTCTAAATCCTGACTGGAAATCCTCACAATTATTTTCTGTAGGAAGGAACATAATTGTGAAGATACTATTTTTTGTAGTATCTTTGACAGAGAAGAGAGATTGGTCTGTAATTTGTTGGGGTCAAGTTGTGTTTTTTTTTTTTTTTTTTTTTTTTTTTAATGAAAGGCTTAGCAACAGCCAGTTTGAAAGTATTGGGCACATATTCTAATGAAAATGGCAAATTAATAATATTCAGAAGAGGATCTATGACATCTAGAAGCACCTCTTTTAGTAGTTTAGATGGGCTAGGGTCTAACATGCATGTTGTTGGTTTAGATGATTTAACAAGTTTATAAAATTCTTCCTCTCCTATAGTAGAGAATGAGTGCAATAGTTTCTCAGGAGATCTGTAGCACACTTGATGCGATGCTGTTGCTGATGGCTGCATGGTTACAATTTTATCTCTAATAGTATTGATCTTTGAAGTAAAATAGTTCATAAAGTCATTACTGCTGGGCTGTTGGGAAAGCTCAATGCCTGTTGGTGCTTCATTTTTCATTATTTAGCCACTCTTTTGAATAAATACCTAGGATTATGTTTGTTTTCTTCTAAAAGAGACGAAAAGTAGTCAGATATAGCAGTTTTTAATGGTTTTCTATAGGTTTGATTACATTCACGCCAAGCTGAACGATTTTCCACCAGCTGTGCTCCATTTTCCGAGACTGCTCTTTTTAAGGCATGAGTGTGCTCGTTATGCCACAATGTCTTAAATAAGCATAAAGGAGCAACCGTATCTAGAAGTACAAGAAAAAAGAGAGTCTATAGTTTCATCATCAAATTTCTCTGAGCTATTGGATATGCTGAGGAATTCAGATAAGTCAGGAATGTTACTTACAAATCAGTCTTTTGTGGTAGAAGTGATGGTTCTACCATATTTGTAACAAGGAGTTGAATTTACAGTTTTAGCTGTCTGAAGTATATACAAGAATAGATAATGATCCGAGATATCATCGCTTTGCTGCAGAATTTCAATGCCATTTCAGTGCCATTAACATCAGTTCCATGTGACAGTATTAAATTTATGTATCTAGATCTAAATCTAGTATGATTTCGATAATGTGTAGGTCCTGAGTCCTGACACATGTTGTCTAACCCCGATAGAGTGTAGAATGTCTATAAAGGCTGATCCCAATGCGTCTTTTTCATTATCAACATGGATATTAAAGTCACCAACTTTTAAGACTTTATCTGCAGATATCACTAACTCACTAACGAAAGAAACACAGCAAATTCTTTAATAAAGTCTGTATGTCCGTATGGTGTCCTGGAGGCTTGTATACAGTAGCCAGTAGAAATGTCACGGGAGATTTATCATTAATATTTTTTTCTCTGGATAGTGTTATATAAAGCACCATTACTTCAAACAAGTTATACTTGAAACCCTCTGAGAAACACTGAAAATATTGCTGTAAATTGTAGAAACAGATTCAAGTTCAAACTTTACCTTTTAGACATGGCTCATGTTTGTAACAGTAATCTTGGGGGGTAGACTCATTTAAAATAATGTAATCATCTGGTTTTAACCAGGTTTCTGTCAAACAGAGCGCACATCTAGATCAGTAATCATGTCATGTACAAAAAGTGTTTTCAAATAAAGGAACCTGATATTCAATAAGCCAAGCTTTATCATTACTTTCTCTGTATTATGTACATTTCTTATTTGTTGAACATCAATTAAATTGGTTTGGACGTTTTTTGTATTTTCTAGTTCAGGGAACAGACACAGAGCCTCATTTATGAAACAAACGTACGACAGAAAATTGGGCGTACAATCGTTTCTAAGCAAAACTTGTAATTTATCAATATGGACGTGGGCAGTGGCTACGATCAAATCTCGTCAGGTCTGAGCTCATGTACGCAAGTTTTTGAGTTAGCCTGTGTTTGCGTGCAGCCTAGAAAATTTCGGAGAATTGTATAATGACAGCATTTTGTTGATGTAGATTACCTGGCCGAAAAACAAAACATTTTTTTATTATTATTATTTTAGGGTGTTAGATTTGTATGCACAAATGACAGCATAAACAACAGACCATGAGGATTCACACGTCTTTACATCACCCAACTGGCCGCACTTTGGTGAACAGGGAAAAACAGAAATTATAAAAAGAATAAATTAAATAAAGAGGGCTAGTCTACACAAAATATACTTATATTAATTAACAGATTTTGAAAAGGAGATAACTTTTTTGTTTTTGTGACACTCTTCAATGCATTTTATTTGTTTTCTTTATTTCTTTAGTTTATTAAATGTAACTGATGGTGAAGGCGCCTCACGCACACATACAGGTCCTTCTCAAAAAATTAGCATATTGTGATAAAGTTCATTATTTTCTGTAATGTACTGATAAACATTAGACTTTCATATATTTTAGATTCATTACACACAACTGAAGTAGTTCAAGCCTTTTATTGTTTTAATATTGATGCTTTTGGCATACAGCTCATGAAAACCCAAAATTCCTATCTCAAAAAATTAGCATATCATGAAAAGGTTCTCTAAACGAACTATTAACCTAATCATCTGAATCAACTAATTAACTCTAAACACCTGCAAAAGATTCCTGAGGCTTTTAAAAACTCCCAGCCTGGTTCATTACTCAAAACCGCAATCATGGGTAAGACTGCCGACCTGACTGCTGTCCAGAAGGCCATCATTGACACCCTCAAGCAAGAGGGTAAGACACAGAAAGAAATTTCTGAACGAATAGGCTGTTCCCAGAGTGCTGTATCAAGGCACCTCAGTGGGAAGTCTGTGGGAAGGAAAAAGTGTGGCAGAAAACGCTGCACAACGAGAAGAGGTGACCGGACCCTGAGGAAGATTGTGGAGAAGGACCGATTCTCCACAGGCGTGTGCAGGAAATGGGCTACAGGTGCCGCATTCCCCAGGTCAAGCCACTTTTGAACCAGAAACAGCGGCAGAAGCGCCTGACCTGGGCTACAGAGAAGCAGCACTGGACTGTTGCTCAGTGGTCCAAAGTACTTTTTTCGGATGAAAGCAAATTTTGCATGTCATTCGGAAATCAAGGTGCCAGAGTCTGGAGGAAGACTGGGGAGAGGGAAATGCCAAAATGCCTGAAGTCCAGTGTTAAGTACCCACAGTCAGTGATGGTCTGGGGTGCCATGTCAGCTGCTGGTGTTGGTCCACTGTGTTTTATCAAGGGCAGGGTCAATGCAGCTAGCTATCAGGAGATTTTGGAGCACTTCATGCTTCCATCTGCTGAAAAGCTTTATGGAGATGAAGATTTCATTTTTCAGCACGACCTGGCACCTGCTCACAGTGCCAAAACCACTGGTAAATGGTTTACTGACCATGGTATTACTGTGCTCAATTGGCCTGCCAACTCTCCTGACCTGAACCCCATAGAGAATCTGTGGGATATTGTGAAGAGAAAGTTGAGAGACGCAAGACCCAACACTCTGGATGAGCTTAAGGCCGCTATCGAAGCATCCTGGGCCTCCATCAAAGTCAAAGTCAAAGTCTGCTTTATTGTCAATTCTGCTATATATACAGTACATACATACAGAGAATTGAAATTGCGTTACTCTCAAACCCTAGATACATACAGGTAACATTAACAATAACAAGAAGTAAAATACAATTACGTACAAAAAATAAATAATATATAAAAATACACATTTCCAGTAAGAGTCAAGTATCAAAATAAAGTGGCATTAATTATAAAGATGTATGAAAGATAAAGTGACTTATGAAGATAAAGATAAAGTGACAATGGCAGATAACAGTGCAATCCAGACAAATAGTGCAATTAATGTGTAGTGCAAGAGCTTAATAGTCTGTGTATGTAGAGACCAGTGCTCAGAGAGTCAGACGTGTTATGAGGTAGATGGATGAGGTAGTGAATCATGGGGGGGGTGTGGGGTGATGTCTCAGAGGTCAGGTACATGGGGCAGAAAGAGGAGAGAGGGGGGCGGGGGGCAGAGTCGGAGGGAGTTCAGCGTCCTGACAGCCTGATGGATGAAGCTGTCTTTCAATCTGCTGGTCCTGGCCTGAAGACTGCGCAGTCTCCTCCCTGATGGCAGCAGACTGAAGAGGCTGTGTGACGGGTGGGTGGGGTCACCAGCAATGCTGAGGGCTTTGCGGGTGAGACGGGTGTTGTAAATGTCCTGGAGGGAGGGGAGAGAGACACCAACGATCTTCTCAGCTGCTCTCACTATGCGCTGAAGTTTCATCCGGCAGGATGCACTGCAGGTGCCATACCACACAGTGATGCAGCTGGTCAGGATGCTCTCGATGGTGCCTCTGTAGAAGGTGCACATGATGGGGGCTGGGGCTCTGGCTCTTCTCAGTTTGCGAAGAAAGTAGAGTCGCTGCTGTGCTTTTTTGGTCAGTGCTGTGGTGTTGGCTGTCCAGGAGAGGTCTTCTGTGATGTGCACACCCAGGAACTTAGTGCTACTCACTCTTTCCACGGTCGCACCGTTGATGGTCAGAGCAGCATGCTGAGTGTGCACTCTCCTGAAGTCAACAACAATCTCCTTCGTCTTCTCTACATTCAGAGAGAGATTGTTGTCACCGCACCATCCGGCCAGGCGGCTCACTTCACTTCTGTAGTTTGTCTCATCACGGTTGCTAATGAGACCAACCACAGTCGTGTCATCCGCAAACTTGATGAAGAGGTTGCTGTTGTGTGTCGGTGTGCAGTCATGGGTCAGCAGAGTGAAGAGGAGGGGGCTAAGCACACATCCTTGAGGGGCCCCAGTGTTCAGAATGATGGTGCTGGATGTGTTGCTGCCGACCCGTACTGCCTGAGGTCTCCCGGTCAGGAAGTCCAACAGCCAGTTGCACAGCGATGTGTTGAGTCCCAGCTGAGACAGTTTATGAGTGAGCTGTTGAGGGATGATCGTGTTGAATGCTGAACTGAAGTCTATGAACAGCATTCTGACATAAGAGTCTTTTTTGTCCAGATGTGTGAGTGCTGAGTGGAGGGCAGTGGAGACGGCGTCATCGGTTGAGCGGTTTGACCGATATGCAAACTGGTAGGGGTCCAGGGAGGGGGGGAGGACAGACTTGATGTGCTGCATGACTAGTCGCTCGAAGCACTTCATGAGGATGGGAGTAAGTGCGACTGGGCGATAGTCGTTGAAGCAGGATGGAGATGATTTCTTCGGGACTGGGATGATTGTGGTAGCTTTGAAGCATGTGGGAACAACAGTCTGACTCAGGGAGATGTTGAAGATGTCTGTGAAGACATCAGTGAGTTCTGCTGCACAGTTTCTCAGAACACGTCCAGGGATGTTGTCAGGACCAGGAGCTTTGCGTGCGTTGATCCTGCTGAAGGATCTTCTCACGCTGTCTGTGGACAGAGTCAGCATCTGGTCGTCCGGAGGAGGTGGAGTCTTCTGTGCAGTGGTGCTGTTGTGTGCCTCAAAGCGAGCAAAGAAAGCGTTCAGCTCGTTCAGCATTGGGGTGGTGTTGTCACAGGTCCGCGGCGGGGGCTTGTAGTCCGTGATGGTCTGAATCCCCTGCCACAGGCTCCTGGTGTCACTGCTGTCACTGAAACGATGGGCTATCCTCCTGGAGTACTGTCTCTTAGCCTTTCTGATGCCGCGTGACAGGTTGGCTCTAGCTTTCCTCAGACCCGCCTCGTCTCCAGCTCTGAAGGCAGCGTTGCGAGTCTTTAGAAGTCTGTAGACTTCCCCTGTCAGCCACGGTTTTTGGTTGGGCCGGACGGTGATGGTCTTTGTGACTGTTACATCCTCAATGCACTTGGTGATGTAGGCAGTGACAGTCTCTGAGTACTCCTGGAGGTCTGTTGTGTTGTGGTATGTAGCAGCCTGTTTGAACATGTCCCAGTCAGTGGTGTCAAAGCAGTCTTGAAGTGCCTCTGACGACCCTTCTGGCCACACTTGAATTTGTTTTTGAACCGGTTTGGTGACTTTAACGAGCGGTCTGTATGCTGGCATTAGCATAACAGTGATGTGGTCCGAAGCACCAAGGTGGGGGAGGGGTAGGGCTTTGTAAGCTCCTCTCTGTGTGGTGTAAACAAAGTCCAGTGTGTTGTTTCCACGTGTTGGAAAGTCTATGTGTTGTTGTATTTTAGGAAACACACTTTTTAAATCTGCATGATTGAAATCCCCAGCCAAGATGAGAAAAGCATCTGGGTGGGCTGTCTGCTGCTCACTGATGTGCTGGTAAAGTTCATTCAGTGCCTCACTCCTGTTGTTGTTATTGGAGCTGGGAGGGATGTATACTGCAGCAAGTATTATGGCTGTATATTCCCGCGGTAGATAGAACGGCCGGCACTTAATAATCATAAACTCCACCAGGGGTGAGCAGTGTTTGCAGACCACAACAGTATCGCGGCACCACGCATCATTGGTGTAAACACAAAGTCCGCCGCCGCGGGTCTTACCTCCCTCGACGAGCACTCTGTCCGCTCGATAGCATGTTAGCTGGTCGAGCTGAATGGCGCAGTCCGGAACGCTGTTGTTGAGCCATGTTTCCGTAAACACAAAAACACAACAGTCTCTTACAGTCCTCTGAGTTGAGCGCAGAAGTCGGAGATCATCCAGTTTATTATCCAACGAGCGTACATTAGCCAGAACAATGGTTGGAATAGCTGGCTTGTGTGGGTTAGCCACTAGCCTAGCCCGGATACCTCCGCGCTTCCCCCTCTTTTGTTTCCTCTCACACCGCTTGTGGCGCATCCACTGTGGGTGAGGTGCAGTAGTGGGGGTCGGTGATGGAGTAGGCCTCCGGAGAAGACAATGGTCCCGCAGTTCTTGTACGAGCGTTGAGTTTGGATTTAAAACTGTGGTCTTTCCGACATCTAGCAGAAACTCACGACTGTAGGTGCGTTTGAAGACAGATGGACGCGACAAATACGTACAAAAACACTGTGACTTACAAGATAAAAAACACGAAAACACCGATCTGTCGGGAGAGAGAGAAGCCGCTGCGTGTGCACGCGCCGCCATCTTGGAATCTATTTCCATAACACCTCAGCAGTGCCACAGGCTGATTGCCTCCATGCCACGCCGCATTGAAGCAGTCATTTCTGCAAAAGGATTCCCGACCAAGTATTGAGTGCATAACTGAACATAATTATTTGAAGGTTGACTTTTTTTGTATTAAAAACACTTTTCTTTTATTGGTTGGATGAAATATGCTAATTTTTTGAGATAGGAATTTTGGGTTTTCATGAGCTGTATGCCAAAATCATCAATATTAAAACAATAAAAGGCTTGAACTACTTCAGTTGTGTGTAATGAATCTATAATATATGAAAGTCTAATGTTTATCAGTACATTACAGAAAATAATGAACTTTATCACAATATGCTAATTTTTTGAGAAGGACCTGTATAGCCTACATTCCAGCATTGATAACTTGACATTTTAGCCAATAATCAAACTAAAATGCAGTCAACCAAATGTAAAAGTTATTTAAATGGCAAAGTCAGCATTTACATTTACATTTAGGCATTTGGCAGACGCTTTTGTCCAAAGCGACATACAGTTGGGAGAACATAGAGTGATTCTTCTTAAGGAGACAAACAGACACAGGCAGTGCTATAATACCAGATTTCAAGTGGTGCTTCAAACAAGTACAAGCTAGAAAGGGAAGGAATAAAGAGACTTATTTTTTTTTGTCTTTATGGTAAGAGCAAATAGAGTTGAAAGAGATGGGTTTTAAGCTGTCGCTTGAAGCTTGTCAGGGGATCAGCATTCCGTTCCACCAGCCAGGAACAGTAAAAGAAAATGTTCTGGATAGTGATTTCGCACCTCTCTGTAATGGTACCACAAGGCGTCGTTGATTGTGCATGATGGAAGACCAGCCAAAAGAGCATTGCAGTAGTCCAGTCTGGAGATGACAAGGGCCTGGACAAGAAGTTGTGTAGCCTGCTCTGTTAGAAAGGGCCTGATCTTTCTGATGTTGTGCAAAGCAAACCTGCAAGATTGAGTAGTCTTTGCAATATGATCTTTGAAAGACAACTGGTCATCAAAGATGACACCCAGATTCCTGATTGAGTTTGAAGAAGTGATTGTGGAAGAGCCCAGCTGGATGGTGAACCCATGCTGTAAGTTTGGAGTGCAAGGAAAAACAAGAAGCTCAGTTTTTGCCAAGTTGAGCTGGAGGTGATGTTCTTTCATCCATGTTGAGATGCCAAGCAGCCTGAGATCTGTGCAGATACTGTTGGATCATCTGGTTAAAATGAAAGATAGAGTTGTGTGTCATCAGCATAGCAATGGTAGGAGAAGCCATGTGACTCTATGATGGGACCCAGTGATGTTGTGTATATGGAGAAGAGGAGAGGACCAAGAACTGATCCCTGAGGAACCCCAGTGATCAGTTGATGTGTTTTGGATACCTCTCCTCCCCAGGTTACCGTGAATGACCTACCGGTGAGATAGGATTCAAACCAGCGAAGTGGAGTTCCTGTGATGCCCAGCGATGAGAGGGTGGACAGGAGGATCTGATGGTTGACAGTGTCAAAAGCAGCAGATAAATCAAGCAGAATTAGAACTGATGATTTAGAATCAGCTTTTGCTGTCCGCAAGGCTTCAGTAACTGACAGTAGCGCAGTCTCAGTTGAATGGCCACTCCTGAAACCTGACTGATTAGGATCCAGTAAGTTGTTCTGTGAAAAGAACAATGATACCTGGTTGAAAACAACTCGTTCGAGGGTTTTTGCTATGAATTGAAGCAGAGAGACCGGTCTGTAGCTGTCAAGAAGTGAGGTGTTTAGTGTTGGTTTCTTAAGCCAGTGGGGTTACCTGAGCCTGCTTAAAAGAAATTGGAAAGTGCCTGTGAGGAGCGATGTATTTATGATGTGTGTAAGTGCTGGTAAGACAGTAGGAGAGATTGCTTGAAGAATGTGTGAGGGGATGGGATCAAGAGGCCATGTTGTAGGGTGGCTGGAGAGGAGAAGTTTTGATACTTCTGTCTCAGTGAGGGGACAGAAGGAGAAAGTGAGAGTGTTCGAAGTGGGTGTGGTGGGTTGTAGGTCATGTGTGTGAGGGGCTAAGAATTGTTTGCTGATTGTTCGAGTTTTGTCTGTGAAGAATTGTGCAAAATCATTAGCTGTTAGTGTAGTGGTGGGTGGTGGTGGAGGGGGACAGAGGAGAGAGTTAAATGTTTTGAAGAGATTGCATGTGTCAGAAGCGCTATTGATCTTGTTATGATAATATGAGGATTTGGCAGTGTGGAGTTGAGTAGAAAAAGCTGAAAGCAACGATTGGTACATACTCAGGTCAGACGGGTGTTTAGATTTGCGCCATTTTCTTTCTGCTGCCCTGAGTTTGGACCGATGTTCACAAAGAACATCAGTCAGCCAGGGGTTAGAGGGGGTAGCCCGTGCTGGCCTGGTTGAAAGAGGACATATATTGTCGAGACAAGACTTTAAGGTGTTGCATAAGGTGTCAGTGGCTGCATCCACATCCAGAGATGAGAAATGGATAGGTGAGGGAAGAGAGGAGGAAAGTACAGAGGAAAAGTGTGAGGGTGAGAGGGAGCGTAGGTTTCGTCTAAAAGTAACCGGTAGAGGGGTTGGTGATGCATAGGTTGAAAGATGAATATTAAATGTAATAAGGAAATGGTCAGAGACGTGTAGGGGTTTGACCAGGATGTTGTCAGCGGTACAATTGCGAGTGTAAATTAAGTCAAGTTGGTTGCCAGATTTGTGAGTGCTAGTAGTGGTAAGGTGTTTGAGATCAAATGAGGCAAGAAATGAATGGAAGTCTGTAGCATAAGGCTTGTTAAGATGAATGTTAAAATCACCAAAGACCAAAAGTGGACTGCCATCTTCTGGAAAAGAGGATAGCAGTCCATCCAATTCTTCTAGAAAGGTGTTTAGAATTTGACCAGGAGGGCGGTAAATGACCACAACCTGGAGTTTTACAGGAGCTGTGACTGTTATTGCATGACATTCAAATGAGCTATGATTGCATATGGGTGAATGTGTTGTGTATTTCCAATTGTCCAAATGAGCAGACCAGTGCCCCCACCCCGCCCAGCCTGACGCGGAGTGTGAGAAAAAGTAAAATTCTTAGAGAGAGCAGCGGGGAACCCAGATGAAGTAGCAACACCTTAGCAACCACCCTGGGTACCCTAGCAACTGCCCTAGCAACCAACGCAAGTACCATAGCAACCACCCTAGCAACCACCTGAGGTACCCTAGCAACTGCCCTAGCAACCACTCCAAGTACCCTAGCAACCGAGTGCAGCGATTTGCCACTACAAGCACCAATCACATTTTCTTCAGGAAATGTACATTCTAGTTTACTATACAATTTTATAGCTACTCATTAAGTTGGCTTATTACACGGATTCATGGAATACTCGTTTCTGATTGGTCAGCTGCCACATTCCAAGGTTTGTTATTCCCAGATAACAACCGCTAAAACTAGTAACACAGGCTCATCTGGGTTCTTCGAATCATATTGACTGTTAGTAATTAGACGTATCACTCCGCTGCTGTCTGCTGCATATCAATCACTGACAGTTTGGTGCCATCTTGTGGCTTTTTAATCAGCTGAACTACTACATAAACTCAAATGGTTACCAAGACAATTTCCAGTCTGGTTTCCGATCGCATCACAGCACAGAGACAGCGTTCATAAAGATAATAAATGATGTTTGCTTAAATTCTGATTCTGGAAAAATATCAGTGCAGGTACTACTAGATCTTAGTGCTGCGTTTGACACTGTCGATCATAACATTCTTTTAGAGAGACTGGAAAACTGGGTCGGGCTTTCTGGGATGGTCCTTAAATGGTTCAGGTCATACTTAGAAGGGAGAGGCTATTATGTGAGTATAGGAGAGCATAAGTCTAAGTGGACGTCCATGACATGCGGAGTCCCACAAGGCTCAATTCTTGCGCCGCTCTTGTTTAGCCTGTATATGCTCCCTCTAAGTCAAATAATGAGAAAGAACCAAATTGCATATCACAGCTATGCAGATGATACCCAGATTTACCTAGCCTTATCGCCAAATGACTACAGCCCCATTGACTCCCTCTGCCAATGCATTGATGAAATTAACAGTTGGATGTGCCAGAACTTTCTTCAGTTAAACAAGGAGAAAACTGAAGTCATTGCATTTGGAAACAAAGATGAAGTTCTTAAAGTGAATGCATACCTTGACACTAGGGGTCAAAACTAAAAAACTAAAAACAACTAAAAATCAAGTGAAAAATCTTGGGGTGATTCTGGAGTCAGATCTTAGTTTCAGTAGTCATGTCAAAGCAGTAACTAAATCAGCATACTATCTCAAAAACATTGCAAGAATTAGATGTTTTGTTTCCAGTCAAGACTTAGAGAAACTTGTCCATGCCTTTATCACCAGCAGGGTGGACTATTGCAATGGTCTCCTCACTGGCCTTCCCAAGAAGACCATTAGACAGCTGCAGCTCATCCAGAATGCTGCTGCCAGGATTCTGACTAGAACCAGAAAAACAGAGCATATCACACCAGTCCTCAGGTCCTTACACTGGCTTCCAGTTACATTTAGGATTGATTTTAAAGTACTTTTACTTGTTTATAAATCACTCAATGGCCTAGGACCTAAATACATTGCAGATATGCTCACTGAATACAAACCTAACAGGCCACTCAGATCACTAGGATCGAGTCAGTTAGAATTACCAAGGGTTCACACAAAACAAGGGGAATCCGCCTTTAGCTTTTATGCTGCCCACGGTTGGAATCGGCTTCCAGAAGAGATCAGATGTGCTAAAACACTAGCCACATTTAAATCCAGACTCAAAACTCATTTGTTCAGTTGTGCATTTAATGAATGAGCACTGTGCTACGTCCGAACTTATTGCACTGTATTTTATGTATAATCATTTTTACTCCTGTTTTAAATTCATTTTAAAACATTTTTTTTTAAATCATTTTAATTGTTTTATTGTTGTGATTATTACTTTTTATGATTATTTTAATTCATATTCTTATGATTTTATTATTTCCTTCTATGTAAAGCACTTTGAATTACCATTGTGTATGAAATGTGCTATATAAATAAACTTGCCTTGCCTTGCCTTGCCTTAAGGCTTAACTACGATTTGAAATGAAGGACTTCAACATTAATTTCAATATGTCCGACTACCGCAGACTGAGAGAAATGGAGCAAGATACTCTCGACAAATCCCGAAAGCAGCATCACAAACATTAAATGTGCAGGTTCTGACACTCAGCATAAGCATGAAATTCAACCCTAAACATAGTTTATAATAATTATGAAATTTGTTTTTAGGTGCAACCAAAGCAACATCTACAAAAGGAGATGCTGTAGCTGACACAACAAAAAATATCAACTTCATCTCCAGCGGCACAACATTTACAATGAGTCAGTTCACAATAAACAGGAATGTGCAGTTTAATACTTACAAATAAATATAAATATGCCTAATTAATAACACATATCTCATACAACACATAGCCTAACACACAAAGATTGTATCTCATATAGCCTACAATTATTGTTTTTTTTTTTAATTATTATTTTGTGTGTGTGTGTGTGTGTGTGTGTGTGTGTGTGTGTGTGTATTGCCTTAAGCTACTTTAAGAAACTGTTTTTCATTGCAAAAAGTTGTTACAAATGAGCTAATGAAATCTTTAAATCACATTTGTGCCCATTATTTAGCCTACTCATGTAAGTTACAAAGTAGCCAGTAAAGACGGCGTGCGCTGCGTGCAGCCAGGAACAATTTTTTTGGCGGAAGCTTTGCTTTCATTTAAAGACATTGTAAGTAAGTGAAACATTACTCAGATCAATGTTTCTTGTCTAATTTTTTCCGCTTCGCGTCGGGCAACCTGCTGGATCTATATTATCTCTTACTTGAGAAAGCCAACTTACTGATATTATTAAAACGTATTATTTTAATAATAATAAGTTTTATTAATATCAGTTTAACGAGTTGCGAGTTCGAGTCCCAGGTCCGGCAGGGATTGACGGTGGGGGGAGTGAATATCCAGCGCTCTCTCCATCGTCAATACCACGACTGAGGTGAGACCCTTGAGCAAGGCACCGAACCCCCAACTGCTCCCTGGGCGCCGCAGCAATGCAATGGCTGCCCACTGCTCCGGGTGTATGTTCACGGTGTGTGTGTGTGTGTGTGTTCACTACTGTGTGTGTGCACTTGGATGGGTTAAATGCAGAGCACAAATTCCTAGTATGGGTCACCATACTTGGCCCTCACGTCTCGTCACTAGTCACGTCACTAATTATAACTTATAACTAACTTATTATTATTATCATTACTTGCCTTATTACTATCTCACATGCTTATTAATGGTGCTTGTCTTTGGCGAAGCATCATTATTGTTCTCCTGCATACTTATTATTATTCTTCCACACAAAAATTTTGGTGCATAACTAGTTCCGCAGCTTTTCTCACACACCCATGAAACTAGCGTCACATCGTGCGGCCTATTTGGGAATGGTGTGCTATGACTTTTATAAGCGATCGGGTGTACGCTGTTCGTACCCGGGGCCAAAAATCGCCCAAAAAATCCCATTGACAATGCATAGCGGCCAAATTTGATGGGACGTAGCGTAGAGCGAGAATTTCGTAGAAACACATGATTAACCAAATTTGGAGAGACTGGCAAGCTGTGCGAGAACATACCTCGCAATGGGGTATAAGTTGTACCCCTGAGGCGCTAGACCCCCCAGAATTCCCCATTGACTTAACATGGTGAGGGACAGCCCATTAAAAAGCATGTTTTTTTTCCTACTATGGTAATTTACATAGGAATTTTGCATTGAACATAACTCTGCATCACAATGACATAGAGACATGGAGGTGGGTTCATTTTACTCAGACAACCAATCAGACTCTCATGATCACTGATAAGATGTTAAGCCACACCCTAGCAACCATTTAGACCATTTAGATCCCATAGACCCCCATTAAAACATCCCAGATGGATATCTTTGGATCACAGTGTCATACAGACATGGGGGTGGGCTTGTTTGAATCAGGGCAGCAAACAGCCAATCATGGATCACCATCAACATTCCTAGCCACACCCTAGCAACTATCATTGACCACCCTAGCAACTCCAACCCACACAGGCATATCTTCAGATCTGAATATCATAGAGACATTGGGGTTGGTTTATATCATTCATACTGACAAGCAGCCTTTGAGGTAGCATCATTGGCCACTGTCAAGCCACTCCCTAGCAACCATACAGAGTACCCTAGTAACCATTCAGCAAGACCTATATCTGCATCAGAATATCAAAGAGACATGGGAGTTGCTTCTGTTGACTCAAGCTAGCAAATTGGACTTCCATCATGCTACACATGCTAGCAGGGAATAGCTACATGCTAATGTTAAAAGTGACGATTAAATATCGGAAAAATCGACAGAATGTTCAAATGAGCCAAGACATTCAAATTTCAACTGTCCAAACTCCCAGAATCCTTTGAGACTGTCTGAACTCCCAGAATTCTTTGAGACTCAGTCTAGCTTCTCCTCTGTGTACTATTTATAATCCATTCAAAATCATTCACTACAAACATGCTAGCTACTTGCTAATCATGCTAGAATCATGCTAGCTACTTGCTAATCATTCTAGAATCATGCTAGCTACTTGCTAATCATACTAGAATCATGCTAGCTACTTGCTAATCATGTTAGAATCATGCTAGTAACTTTTTAATCATACTAGAAGCATGCTAGTAACTTGCTAATCATACTAGAATCATGCTAGTAACTTGCTAATCATATTAGAATCATGCTAGTACATAGTTAATCATGTTAGAATCATGTTAGTAACTTGCTAATCATGGTAATAGCATGCTAGTAACACCCTGGCAACCACCTAGCAACTACCCTGGGTATCCTAGCAACACCATAGCAACTGCCCCAGGTACCCTAGCAACTGCATAGCAACACCCTAGCAACCACCCAGAGTACCCTAGCAACCGCATAGAAACACCCTAGCAACCACTTTGGGTACCCTAGCAACCGCATAGCAACACCCTAGCAACCACCAGCAGTAACCTAGCAACTGCATAGCAACACCATAGGAACATGCTAATAACATGCTAATCATGCTAGAATCATGCTAGTGACATGCTAGTCATGCTAGAAATATGCTAATCATGCTAAAGTCATGCTATCAATGTGCTAATGATGTGCTAGTCATGTTAGCAACATGCTAGTGATAATCATAAATTAAGCTTTTAAAACTACAAACTTAAACAACTTAAAGTTTTTTAAACTTTCTAAACTTTTAAAGCTTTATAAACTTTTAAACTTAAACTTTTTTAATCTTTTAATCTGTTTAAACTTTAAAAATGTTCTGGTCCTTTAAATTTAAAGGGTTGTGGATTAAGGAGAACTAAATAGGCTATAATGTTTATAAATATTTTGTTATATTTATTGGTATTTAATATAGATATAAATGAATGTCACTGTTTGCAAATATAAGGTTAAAGGGTGTTTCAGAGTAAGGTAATTTTTTTCCTTCATGAGTTTACTTCCTCTTTTTGGCCGGGTTTCGATTCTCTGTGTCGTAATCTCTAGGGGCAAGGCTTCTAAAGCGGGGTGTTTGCCAAATTTATCAACGTGCAATCATTTGTACGACGGGATTGGCGGCATAAGAATGTTTCATGAATCACACGTGAACTCTGTCGTAAGTTGATTTGTACGCTCGAATCTACGCTCGTTTCTACATTAGATTGATAAATGAGGCCCACAGTCTCTATGGCAGGATATCTAGTTGAAAGGTTGTCTGTGTGCTGAGAATTAACTGATTTCTCTGATGTGAAGAGGCTAGCAGACAGTCTGTTAAAAATAAGTGAGCTGGTCACGCCGGCCCCAGTCTGTCTGCTTCCTGACCTGGGTCCCAGTTAGTCAAATGCAAACTCTAAGACTACGTGTCATATTTCTAGACAGAAGAGCAGCACCTCCCCCGGAGGGATGAAGGCCATTTCTTTTTAACAGGTCAGCTCCAAAAACTCATCACCACTTAGACATCCAGCCATTGAGTGACAATCTGCTATGTATCTCGTCACCACGGTAAGCAGGGAGGGGACCAGAGCATATTACAGTGTCTGAAATCGAACTTGCAAGTGCACACACCTCTTTAACATTATTTTTGGTGATCTCCGACTGGCAAAGTCGAACATCATTAGTGCCGACGTGAATAACTGAATTCACATTTAGACTAATTGGAATGTAAGATCAGTGTTTTGACCCGCGACTATGCCGCTGCACTGTTACCCAGCTGCCCTGCTGCATGGGCTTTACCGGAACCAAACAGTGTACAGGATTCCCTGAGCTAGACGCATCCAAAGCATATCTAAGGCCCTCACATTCTTACTATTTGCATCTAAAGTATGAATGTGTGTCTCTAGTTCTGAAATCGGCTTCTGAAATCTATGCTCTGTCAATCGAATTATTTCCCTGCATTTATCAAATGTGAATCCCTCACTGCTAACAGAGATGGATAAAATACCTAGTTCTGCCATGAAACTCTAGATGACACAGACTGACAGGTTGTTAATGTAACTAATGATATTCACAGAGTGTACAAGTTGGCACAAGCTGATTGGTGCACGTTGTATAAGAAACCAATGAGCTTGCAGCTTAACATTTAAATGGCTGGTAGAATTTACTTGGGCATTTGGCAGCGTGCATTCAGAGTTCCTCTGAAATGCTTCACCTTCCCCAGCTCCACATTTATAGATCTGCTACGGGTTATTTTATATGCTATTTGTGCAGCAGCAGTATGTCTTAAATATTCACTGCACCATATCATCATATGCTTTGGCAGTAGCAAGTTCCTGTACTTGATTGCAACAGCACATTTGACACATTTGAATAAGATAAATAAATGAATTCAGTGAATGTAGTAATACCTGCATTTCATCTGACAGTAATTACTAAATGTGTACAGTTCAGGATATTATAAAATATTTAAAAATTCCAATACTTAAGAAATAGATGGATTAGACTTTTTTTTTTTTTTTAATAGTAGTGATATTTTTCTAGCACCAATTACTTGTTTTGTGAATTTATCAATTAGACAATCTAGTTAGACAAAACAAGGTTAGTTACCCCAGTTTAAGACTCCTAATTTACAAAAGGCATTCAATATACTCAATTATAATATTTTGTTATCTAAACGATCATATTTAAAAATTTATATTTAAAACATATATAAAAATCTTGGAAGATACAATAAAATGTTCTTATCTTGCATCAAGGAAGCCGTGTACCCAGATTAAAATATGCATAATCTTTAAGAGATTGTTCTACTGAGTTCCTCAGCAGTCAACCCTAGGGCCCTAACTGTCAGGTTTTGGGACTCTTTGTTGTGTTTTGATTTGGTTTAGTCCTGTTTGTCTTTGGTTCCTTCCTCTTCCTGTTTGCCCTTATTTGGTTTTGTTCCTGTCTCCACCCCTAATTAAGTCATTATTAGTTAAGTGCCTTCACCTGTCTGTGTCTTGTTAACCACCCTATTTAAGTTGGATTCTGTTCATTGTTTGGTTGTCCGTTCTCGTTGTTGTGTGCGTGTCTCCTTGCCTGTCTCCCTGTGGATTATGCCTGTGGATTTTGTTTATTAAAGACTTGTTTTGTATCTGAGCTCGCCCTCAGAACCGTCTGACCAGGTGCGAGAGCCGGCAACTGTGGAAATTGTGGGGGCTATGGAAAGCCCCGCCCACGCGCCACTGCTGGGGGTGAGCTACAACTGGACTCAAGGGGATTACATAACTTGGACACTGAATTATCCATCTCCCTTCCGTCATCCTCTGAACATTTAAACGAACCAAAAATCCCACCCAGCCTCCCTCTCCCGCCTCCTCTCACTGACTGTTTTCCTGCCTCAACGCCCACTCCACTGGGTCTCGTCAGTCCCGCCGCTCACCCTCAGCTCACCATCTGTGGCGTGGGCTCGCCGCGGGTCTGCCCATCTCCAGCTCCGTTGGTGTTGAGTCCGGAGGATCCCTCATCTCCACCTCCAGCCTCCGATCCTCAGACTCCGCCTCGGCCCTCCGACCCTGCGGCTGCACCATGGCACCTAGCTCCCTCATCTCCACCGTCGCCCGTCGATCCACCAGCTCCACCGGGCTCCCTCGTCCCTACGGCTCCGCCCCGGTCAGTCGTCACCCTGCCATCGCCTCTGGACTCCACTCCTCCGGCTGCGCCTCGTCGCTTCGTCCCTCCGGCTCGGCTGGACTCCTCCTTCCCTCCAGCTCAGCCTCGGTCCTCGATCGCCCTCCTGTCTTCTCCCTGGCTCCTCCCTCCTGCTGATCCACCCTGGACACTCCTGTCGTCTCCCTGGCTCCTCCCTCCGGCTGATCCACCCTGGACACTCCTGTCGTCTCCCTGGCTCCTCCCTCCTGCTGATCCACCCTGGACACTCCTGTCGTCTCCCTGGCTCCTCCCTCCATCTCCTCCCTGGACTCCCTTTGTTCTCCTCCTCCCGGATGTCCGTCCCCCTCCTGAGCCCCCACCCAAGCCCCCCCATGTTTCTGTTTTCGGCGCGAGGTCGCGCCTTCCGGGAGGGGGGGAGTTATGTCAGGTTTTGGGACTCTTTTTGTTGTGTTTTGATTTGGTTTAGTCCTGTTTGTCTTTGGTTCCTTCCTCTTCCTGTTTGCCCTTATTTGGTTTTGTTCCTGTCTCCACCCCTAATTAAGTCATTATTAGTTAAGTGCCTTCACCTGTCTGTGTCTTGTTAACCACCCTATTTAAGTTGGATTCTGTTCATTGTTTGGTTGTCCATTCTCGTCGTTGTGTGCGTGTCTCCTTGCCTGTCTCCCTGTGGATTATGCCTGTGGATTTTGTTTATTAAAGACTTGTTTTGTTCCTGATCTCGACCTTGAACTCCTCGTTTGTCCTCCCTACACGACACGTGACACTAACTTTTTAGTTTGTATTTGAATGACTTTCCAGATGTTTGTCCTGATGTGCATATTCACATGTACGCAGATGACACTGTGATTTATGTACATGACAAAACAAAAGAACAGGTGGCACAAAACGTATCTATTGCAATGAAAATCATTTTAGATTGTTTTAATCAGTGCTGTGCAGGGTCAGTTGTGGCCTTATGTTTAGAGTGTCAGACTTGCAGGGTTCGAGTCTCAGTTCCGGCAGGGATTGTTGTTGGGGGGAGTGAATAACCAGCGCTGTCTTCCACCCTGAATAACACGACTGAGGTGAGACTCTTGAGCAAGCACCAAACCCCCAACTGCTTCCCGGGAGCCGCAGTAATATGGCTGCCCATTGCTCTGGGTGTGTGTTCACTATGGTGTGTGGACTTGGATGGATTAAATGCGTAGCAGTTTCTAATTTTTCTTATTGTATTACAAGCAGGAAAATCCACTCTTAGACCTTTATATACTTTGTATAAACATGCTTTAAAAGTATTTGACAAGAAGCCCAAAAGACATCATTTTTTAATTATCAATATCACTTTTTTTGTCATGTTCTATAATTGTTGTCTAATGTACAAAATTGTTAATAATCTTGCAGCTTCACCCTTGTAGGAGGTGACATTATTTCCTCATGAAATTAAAGTGCAGGAACTCTCACAAAAACAGATGCCATGCAACAAAACAATAAAACTAATCTGGAGAAGAGATTCAAAGAGAGCAAACAACAACACCTCCCCCTTCTGATTTACGTCCTCCTTCTCCGCCTCTCCCTTTTACACTCCCCCTCCCCCCATTTTTTTTTCCACTGAAAGTTCACCAGCAATAACTATGACTACGTTCAGACTGTGAGCCTTAATGCTCAATTCCAATTTTCGGCTCAGATCAGATTTTTTGTTTGCCTGTTCACATTGTTCTTAAAAATGTGGCCCATGAACTGAAATGCATGCGCACAAAGACAGTAACATAAGATGTCACGCGTATCATGCCGTCTTAAAAAGTAAACATGAAGGCCACATAAGTCAGTGTGTACCAGTGTTGCCAGGACCATCGTTTTCTCGCAGAATTGGGCTACTTTACCAGTGTTGCCACGTGTTGTTTTTCATGTCTGCGAGTTGAAGCGACCCCAATAGCGTAATATTCCGCCCCTGTAATGCTAATTACCTTGGGAACCCACCAAAACTCGTATTTTACCCCTGGAACACGATTTTTAACGGGGGACCCACTTAAAAATGCGATTGGGCTACTTTTGGGCTAGTTTTGAGTAGCAATTGGGCACCCCCTTTTGTAAACGCATGATGTGTATATATACATTACATAGGCACTTTAAAATTTTCCGATAAAAAATATTTGATTTTCACGCAAAACTTCAATTTTTCCATTTTTTTACTTTTTTGTTTTAAATGCTTTTTTTTTTACTTTTAAAAAGTAGCTTTACTTCAATGTTTAAATTATACTTACAGATTTCCAATGTGACCACACTGAACACCACTGTATGTGTGACAAGGCCAACTGTGCAGTAAAACATTACATTTAATGGCCGTTCTATAATACTGCACTGCTTTAATTGATACACACACACACACACACACACACACACACACACATAGCTGGAACAGAGATCATACACTGCACAAACAGGGATAGTGTTCAGAATCTCAAAAACTTTTTCTTAATGATGCCCTGTGACTTTTATTAATCAAGACTGAATCGTTATATTTTTCACAGCAACAAAGTGGATAAAATCAGAATGTTTCAGAATAACCAAACTTCATTGTTTGTAGAGAGAAAAGAAGAAGCAGTTAATTCACAATTTCTAGCTCTCTCTAAAAATGGCCATATTTAAGAAAAATATCAAGTAGTTTGCATCATTGGATATAGCTGTTGGTCGATAAACATTTCTGTAAAAGTCAAGTCAAGTCAGCTTTATTTATATAGCGCTTTTTACAATACAAATTGTGTCAAAGCAACTTTACAGTATCAAATGGGAAAGTAATATATCAATTCAAAAAGAAACTTTAAACAATTTAAGTTTGAGGAAATTAATCAACAGTTCCAAATTAATAAATTGTTTGACCCCAATTTAGTTCTCCCCAATTTAGTTGTTGTCCCCAACAGTAAAGTAAAACAGTTGACTAATATTACATGATTTGCAGCTTCCATCTTACCTCGCTCTCTGCACTGGAATTCACGCTCTACTTCTTTGAACAGTGAACCCCGCCTACTTCAATTTGATTGGCCATCTCAATTATTTTGACTTTGACAAGTGCAGTTGGAACACTGTTCTGAAGCTTGGTCCCGCAAAGCCATGCGCATGTGCACTTTAACAGAATTTATGACTCTAAACATGCTGTTTGACTATGAGGAATGATTAGCTCAAAATGTATGTCATTGTGCAGTTTTTCCTATATTGCTTGCGGGCCAGTGATTATCCCTCTGTGTAGAAGCCTCATCCCTGAACTAGAGCCTCATCAAAGTCAAAGTCAAAGTCTGCTTTATTGTCAATTCTGCTATATATACAGTACATACATACAGAGAATTGAAATTGCGTTACTCTCAAACCCTAGATACATACAGGTAACATTAACAATAACATAAGAAGTAAATTACAATTATGTACAGAATAAATAAATATATATATAAAATAAAAATTAAAAAATAAGTCAAGTAAAAAATAAAGTGGCATTAATTATAGAGATGTATGAGAGATAAAGTGACTTGTGAAGATAAAGTGACAATGGCAGATAACAGTGCAAACCAGACAAATAGTCAGTGCAATTATGGTGTAGTGCAAGAGCTTAATAGTCTGTGTATGTAGAGACCAGTGCTCAGAGAGTCAGACGTGTATGAGGTAGATGGATGAGGTAGTGAATCGTGGGGGGGTGTTGGGTGTCTCAGAGGTCAGGTAAATGGGGCAGAAAGAGGGGAGAGGGGGCAGAGTCGGAGGGAGTTCAGCGTCCTGACAGCCTGATGGATGAAGCTGTCTTTCAATCTGCTGGTCCTGGCCTGAAGACTGCGCAGTCTCCTCCCTGATGGCAGCAGACTGAAGAGGCTGTGTGACGGGTGGGTGGGGTCACCAGCAATGCTGAGGGCTTTACGGGTGAGACGGGTGTTGTAGATGTCCTGGAGGGAGGGGAGAGAGACACCGATGATCTTCTCAGCTGCTCTCACTATGCGCTAAAGTGACATACGGCAGGATGCGTTGCAGGTGCCATACCACACAGTGATGCAGCTGGTCAGGATGCTCTCGATGGTGCCTCTGTAGAAGGTGCACATGATGGGGGCTGGGGCTCTGGCTCTTCTCAGTTTGCAAAGAAAGTAGAGTCGCTGCTGTGCTTTTTTGGTCAGTGCTGTGGTGTTGGCAGTCCAGGAGAGGTCTTCTGTGATGTGCACACCCAGGAACTTAGTGCTACTCACTCTTTCCACGGTCGCACCGTTGATGGTCAGAGGAGCATGCTGAGAGTGCACTCTCCTTAAGTCAACAACAATCTCCTTTGTCTTCTCTACATTCAGAGAGAGATTGTCGTCACCACACCATCCAGGCCAGGCGGCTCACTTCACTCCTGTAGTTTGTCTCATCACGGTTGCTAATGAGACCAACCACAGTCGTGTCATCCGCAAACTTGATGAAGAGGTTGCTGTTGTGTGTCGGTGTGCAGTCATGGGTCAGCAGAGTGAAGAGGAGGGGGCTAAGCACACATCCTTGAGGGGCCCCAGTGTTCAGAATGATAGTGCTGGATGTGTTGCTGCCGACCCGTACTGCCTGAGGTCTCCTGGTCAGGAAGTCCAACAGCCAGTTGCACAGCGATGTGTTGAGTGCTTGAAGTGCCTCTGACGACCCTTCTGGCCACACTTGAATTTGTTTTTGAACCGGTTTGGTGACTTTAACGAGCGGTCTGTATGCTGGCATTAGCATAACAGTGATGTGGTCTGAAGCACCAAGGTGGGGGAGGGGGAGGGCTTTGTAAGCTCCTCTCTGTGTGGTGTAAACAAAGTCCAGTGTGTTGATTCCACGTGTTGGAAAGTCTATGTGTTGGTGTATTTTTGGAAACACGCTTTTTAAGTCTGCATGATTGAAGTCCCCAGCCAAGATGAGAAAAGCATCTGGGTGGGCTGTCTGCTGCTCACTGATGTGCTGGTAAAGTTCATTCAGTGCCTCACTCCTGTTGTTGTTATTGGAGCTGGGAGGGATGTATACTGCTGCAAGTATTATGGCTGTATATTCCCGCAGTAGATAGAACGGCCGGCACTTAATAATCATAAACTCCACCAGGGGTGAGCAGTGTTTGCAGACCACAACAGTATCGCGGCACCACGCATCATTGGTGTAAACACAAAGTCCGCCGCCGCGGGTCTTACCTCCCTCGACAAGCACTCTGTCCGCTCGATAGCATGTTAGCTGGTCGAGCTGAATGGCGCAGTCCGGAACACTGTTGTTGAGCCATGTTTCCATAAACACAAAAACACAACAGTCTCTTACAGTCCTCCGAGTTGAGCGGAGAAGTCGGAGATCATCCAGTTTATTATCCAACGAGCGTACATTAGCCAGAACGATGGTTGGAATAGCTGGCTTGTGTGGGTTAGCCACTAGCCTAGCCCGGATACCTCCGCGCTTCCCCCTCTTCTGTTTCCTCTCACACCGCTTGTGGCGCCTCCACTGTGGGTGAGGTGCAGTAGTGGGGGTCGGTGATGGAGTAGGCCTCCGGAGAAGACAATGGTCCCGCAGCTCTTGTACGAGCGTTGAGTTTGGATTTAAATCTGTGGTCCTTCCTTCAAGAGGTGACTGTGCAGCGAATTTTAGAGTTAGTGATTTTGGTCATTCAGCTTTTTTTTTGTGTAAGAGCCGTTAATCGCTGGAATAGTTTAACAATTAATATTAGGCAGTGTTCCACATCTAGGCATAAAAACATTTTTTTCCCATGGCATCTCCAGCTTAACACTTTCCCTGCCAGCATTTTTTTTATTAAAAGTTTCCAGCCACAACCTACAATATTTAGATAGATAAAACATAAATTTTCTTTCCAGGCCTATATGTGATGATGAAATTAGTACTGAAATTGATATTACATTTTTATTTAACAACTACAATCACAGTAGTACTGACTGATTTGTTGAACTTCCAGCCTTGTAAACATGTAATAGGCTAAATATGATGACAACATAAATAAATAACCATAAATAAGACTAGTGTAAACTTTAATATGAAAGTCAGTAACAAATCACGCAAACTAAAAATGCTAAAAATGCAAATATAAAAATGAAGCTGTGGCTTTACCACACTCAGTATTTAGATAATTCAGAGTCATTGTAATAAACGTGGATTGCACTTTTGAAACACAGTCTGTGAACTTCACTAGATTTTAAATAAAAATAGATATTACCTTACTGATCTCCAGTCAGTAACATACAGTGTTGGGCATCGTGATGCACCGCCCCTCCCCCTAATTATAGAATAAATGCGAAATGGGAGAAAAAATATATACTCAGTACTTTCTGTCGCAGTTATATCGTTGGGTAATTATACTGTATCAGGGAGCCGCTATTAATGTGGGGTGTTTAAACTGCTTCTAAAGGCACAATCGTTTTTTAGTTTCGGTTTTGAGATGCGCTATTCCACATGCTCTGTGTATACTAAAGCGGTAGTTCTTACACATTTAACAAGTTTAGATGCTTGTCAGTGGTGCTCAGTATCTGCAAATCATTTGCCTTCAGTCATCTTTACTCTGTTTATGTGGTAAGTGTAATGTAATGTGTTAATAAAACGCGTTATTTGTTTGCCATGCCTTTCTGAATACAGATTGACACTTCAGGCACCTAACAACTATCGTACAGTGCTTTCTGGTGTTTTATTTAAGTGCTGAATCAGGTTAGTAGTGTTGGCCCATGAGGTAGCAACCTTAGCAAGGCAGGTTTTGCACAATACCTGATGCTACGTAGCATCTTCTTTTTTTAAAGCCAAAAGTCTCCTCTTTGAGACTAAAGTTTCCGCAGTGTCAGGTTCTGTCAAAACTGAGTCCACTGTTCAACAGATTAAGGTCCAGTGTAGCGGGCCAACTTCATGTTTCCTCTTTAGACTGTCACATGATTATTTAATCACAGCCTCTGCGGTTGAAAATCACGTTTTTTCAAGTCAAAAGGGACTCCAAGCAGTTACCCTGTGCCGTGTGTGGTGATGGAGATCATGGAGGTAAATTGTTTCGTTGTAAAACTTTCAGAAAAGCCAATCTGTCAGAGAAGAAATCTCAAGTGAAAAAGTGCTTGGATGTTCACGTAGTCAAGAGTGACTGCACTCCAAAGTTTCTCTGTCGAAAAGAACAGTGTAAGAAAGACGACACTCCAGCAGACCATCACTATTTCCTTTGCCTTAAAGCATCAACAAAGGATGCTGCTAAGAGGGAGAACAAAGCAGAGGTCCGACAGAGGAGCAAGAAGCTGTGTTCGCCAAGTTGGGACTGACTCCCCACCAGTCGGAGGCTGTCCACAGAGTTTGCACTAACAAGGCAACATCGACAGTGTGTTCTGGCAAGAGTCTGATAGAACAGAGTGGCTTGAAAGAACATCCAGTCCTCATGATGCTCATACCTGTCACAACAAAAAGAGGAGACAACCTTGGAGCTTTGGTCAATCTCGCTTCTTCTTCAGTGTTTTCTTTGAGTTTTACATTTACAAACATATCAATACCACCCCCCCCCCTCCCCATTAGCATAGATTCCAATTTTTTTTGCATCAGCTGTTATGGGAAGTGTTCCCGGTTCTGGTTGACCTAATTAATGCAGCCTAACAATCCTTTAATGGATTTGAATATTAGAAATATTTAAATGTGTTCTGTGTAGGCCAGGTTAAAGAGATGGGTCTTTAGTCTAGATTTAAACTGATCAGTCTAGGTAACATAATAAAGAACAAGTATTGGTGGCAACAGGCACCATAATAATATATACACAAACAAATATTTGAAAAACAGTACATTTTAGGAAAGCAAAAAGGAAATAATAATAAACCAGAACATGAAAAAAGACATAATAAACAAGGGGAAGTTGAGGTTGACTACTCTATCTTAAAGGACAGGAAGTTCTTCAAAGTCAAATCAAGTCAAGCTTTATTGTCATTCCGCTACATGTGTGGACATACAGAAAAATACATTGTAAAAAGAATCTGAGACTCTGGAACTCTTAGAGTGCCCAAACTTTTGCACAGTGCCATAATAATGTTTTTATTTTTTATTTTTGTTCATTTTATGGCATAAGAAGAAACTATGCATCAATGTTTGCTGAAAATATTGTGCATTTTTTCCATTTCCAAGTGAGACTGTGTTAACATCTTTTTTTATTTAAAAAATCACCAAAATTTGTTATTTATCAAGTGGTGCCTAAACTTTTGCATAAGACTGTATGTATATGTATATATATATATATATATATATATATATACATACATACATACATACGTTTTCAGGAAAGTGTGCGGACAGTTGTGCTGTGCTTGTGTTTCTAAACTACAACTACAAGGTACATTATTCATGCTATTTTAACATATAAATGGGGATCAAAAGTTCGGAGACTACACCCATGATAAACAACGGAAAACAGATGTTAGTCTGTTTGTGTGACAATGCAGTATAGTGCTTCTTACATCTCTCATTAAACCCATGAAGTGAAAGTAAAAGTGAAAGTCGTCTCACTTCAAACTCGTTTTTCTCAAAATTCCATTCCCTAAAATCATAGCTATCAGCCAACTTCAGATAGACATAACTTTAGTTTCTATCAAGCTATGGACAAAATGAAAACAGATTTGGAAAGGGCTTGAACTCAGCTGTTGTCTGGCATCACAAAAGGTACATTTTTTACCATGTGTTGGGTTTTCCCAGATCGCATCACATACACACACACACACATATATATATATATGATGTGACGAGTCGGAGCCTCCCGTCCCATCGTGATCAGTGACACCGAAGTGGGTGAAGAGGAGAGGTGCTGAATCATCCTGCACTGGTGGTGTGTGATGAGGCGCAGCTGACGAGAGTCAAGGCCTCATCAGCGCCGCAAGCCTGAGCTCACCTCTCGAGCAACAGCACCCCCTGCGTCTCAATATTGTAATTGTCACAGACCTATATTTAAAGCAAGCGTTTGCCAGAATTTGTTGGCGGGCCTGATTAAAAGTTTTGGTGGGCCGCAGGCCTTGTAAATGTAACGCATGTGCACTAACCCAATCTCATTGACATTTTCTCTTAAATGCAGAGGTGATTGCGGCTCCCAAGGTAGATCCCTAATGTCATCACAACATAACTCATAGTGACAGACAGATAGGGAAATGTTTTTACATTTTAAGTCATCTGTGCTCCAGATTATAAACCCTACCAGATAAATACATTAATATTGCTGTTTGTATTCTTTTCACAGACTATGTGAATGCTATCTCACTACTCAGTCTTATGAGAGTTTGTCAACAGCTCTACAATCCTCAAACTCCCTCATGAGAGAGCTGAACCTACGTAACAATGACCTGAAGGATTCTGGAGTGAAGCTGCTTTCTGATGGACTGAAGAATCCAAACTGTCTTCTGGAGATACTGAGGTAAATGGTTTTTGATAAAATAAATGAAAATGCATACTGTGATCAACAAATTGTAAAACTAGTGATGAAATTTTAAGATTACATTGTTCAATGTTCATTTACATGCAGCCAGTCTTTGCAGTGTTTTGGTGCGGCTTGGTTCACAGTAAATACTACTCAAGTTGCAAGTGCTGTGAGTTTAGGTCATTATGACATGGATGTAAAAATGCAACATTTATTATCTTTCCAACCTTGTTTTATTTGATTAGCCATCTCAAACATTGTGACTTTCACAAGTGCTGTTAAACAGCTGAGGCAGACCAGCCTTAAACTACTTAACTTTTTTAAAATTTTGTCATCGACACAAACCGATGGGTGCATTATGAAGTTCAGCAGATCAGCATGACAAATAACATATATTGAGGGGGCAATACAAGTGTAGCTATTTGCATCAGGAATGTCCTTACCTTTGCAAACTGTAACGAAAGTTATTAATTTAAGCACAATAAAATATTTATGATTAATGGTTATTAATTACACATGCTTTACACACTTATCTGATACAGCCGAGTCGATAGTAAACCGAACTAATGCCCTCGTCCAGCGAGTGTTTATCCGCTTTTATTCTAACTCTAAGAAAAATCAACTTCCTAGCCTTGAAAATTAATCTTTCCCACCGTAATTGGCTAAGTTACAGGACTGGATCAGTTTTGTAACGAAATCAAAGCAGTTTAAGTGAAAGAAATGGAAGTGTCAGTTCAGAAATGGAAAGAGAATTACGTTGATACTGAACATGCCAGGTATTGTACAATTTCACAAGGGTTAGACACAAAAAGAAATAGCTCTACAAGTGGTATGAGCCATTGTGCTTGAACAACGGTGGCTGTGAGCCTACACACAAACTCAGGAATACACTATTTACAGTCTAAATATGGTTTTTCTAGCTTGAATGCAAATGTATGAATGAAAGTCAAAGAATGTAAATGTCCTTTTTCCTTTTAGGAGAGGAGTCCATTATGCATCTGTGTGTGTGTGTGTGTGTGTGTGTGTTCATGGGTGTAAGTGGGGGCTGCACCCCCCCTTTCCCTGGTGCACCCTTTGAAGCAGATAAGGACAAGGGGATGTTCAACATCTTTTGGGGTCTAAAACTGCCTGGATAGCAGACTCGTTGGAGCCATAAGCAATAAACTAGTGGGGGGAGGTTGACCAAGTCTCTCAACTGATCATCTTATACCAGCAATACTCTACAAAACTGTACCTTTGTATAAACAAAGAGTAAGTAAGAAGTCAGGTGTGTAATTAGAGGGAAGCACACATTTTTTGACCATGTCTGAAGGTCAATAGGTGGAGGCATCCAATGTTTTTAAGTGCATTTGTGAAGCGGAACTGTGAGTGGAAATGAACCTGTTCCAACTGTGTGATGTATAAAACCTGATAAGCAGTGTTTGGAGGATGACTTTTTTTCTTTGGATTTCACACATCAGAACCTACACTACAACACCTCAAGTGACAAAATAGTAATTTGTGTCACTATATTATTTTAATGCTTTATAATATTTTCATTACTTTATTGAAAAGGAATAAAATCTTTAACAATAATCTGATTCCATCAACCAAAAGAACAAAAACAGTGACATTGAATGTCAGGTAAGGAGAATTAATCATCATGTCTATTAACTTTTATTAAAAATACATTTTATAAATACAAAACCAAAAGTTATAATCAAACCACATGTTGCAAATCATGCAATAACCTCTAAAGTATGTAATTTTATAACCATATAAAATGGGGTTTATCAATTATCTTAACAGCAGCCTTAAATGCAGTTCTGAGACAATTAAGAATATTCATGAAAACTAAAACAGAAAGAGCATGTCTTGCCATGTGCATTTCTTAGTGGATCTACAAGACATTGGATTGTCTGATTGTCAAACTAATGCCATGTGGACTATTGTTATGTTTGTAGATTGTCTGGCTGTATGGTGACAGAGGAGGGCTGTGGTTATTTGTCTTCAGCTCTGAGTTCAAACCCCTCACACCTGAGAGAGCTGGATCTGAGCTACAATCACCCAGATTCAGGAGTCAAGCTGCTCTCTGAAAAACGGGAGGATCCAAACTACGCACTAGACAAACTCAAGTATGTTGAGTATGTTATTTCAAGCATAAACAGGGCTCTAGGTTCATTCTTTCTACTAGTCATGCTGGTGCAATTTAACTTTCTCTGTTGCTTGTCCCAGCATATGATTTTGGTCTCTCTGTTTTTGTTACAGCATAGGATTAATCAGTGCATGCTGAAATAGTTTTGCTGTTGTCAGGTTATATAGTAACACAATTCAGAAATCTCACACAACATTAGTTTCTGCATTGGCGTCTTGAAAGTCAGGATTGTCTGCTATTACTCTTGTAAATTGTGCAAAAGGGATAATTGGGATTCATATTCAACCCTTTCTTTTTCATCAGTATGTGAACAGGAATTCCTCTTTTGGTATAAGCTGTGCTTTGGACACTTTCACTTTCGTTTTCGAATTTGCAATCTTGATGTCACTTTTTACAAGTAAAGAGATTTGCCTGTTGTGCTTACATTCATACACCTTTTACTTTTTAAGACTAAAACAAATGCTTAAAAATGGATTAATTGATATTGTATGGAACTTAGGTCAATTTCAAATGATTTAGTTTGAAAATCGAATCATAAGCATTCGAAACCATATGATCAATTTAATTCAAACTTAACAGTTTATGTTCATGAACTATTTATCCACCCAAAAGGTTTAACTTAGCATATCTTAACAATTCTGTTGTTTATATGCTTCAACGCTTAGATAGCTGGATCTGGGCATACAATAACTTATGAACTCAAAGACACAAGACACAGTTCTTTAAAATGAAACAATTATTTATTTAACTACTAGTTTTAGAAACTAGAAACTAAAACGTCTTGGTTACGTATGGTAACCCTCGTTCCCTGATGGAGGGAACGGAGACGTTGTGTCGAAGTGATGACACTAGGGGTCGCTCTAGGGAGCCGGAAAACCTCTGACAGCTTTGAGAAAAGGCCAATGAAATTGGTGCACAGTATTTGCGTAGCCAGCTCCACCCCGGACATCTGGGCATAAGAGGAGGTGGCTAAGCACTGCTCATTGTTCAGATCCGAGGAGCCGAATAGCAACCCGGCTACACTCAGAGGCAGTCCGAGGGGGCAAGGCAAGGCCGGGGGACACAACGTCTCCGTTCCCTCCATCAGGGAACGAGGGTTACCATACGTAACCAAGACGTTCCCAGTCTGTCATTCACATTCGACGTTGTGTCGAAGTGACGACACTAGGGGTCCCACTTGAAAACGCCACAACCAGTGGACCGCGTCACGAGTGTATGGAGTGCAAATAATAACAGGTCTAAGTGTTAAATAAATGCAACTCACCTCTGCGTGACCTTCCAATGCCCAAGAGCTTCAGCCAGCCTTTCCTCACCTTTGGTTGAACATCTTGGAGAACATCGGGCCTGGGGACGAACAAGCAAGCTTCTACACCATCCCGGAGTCATACAGGACTCCGGGGGCCCCGTTTCCATCCAGGGACTGCAAAAGGTAATAGGTGTAGCCCAACCTGCAGCTCTTATGGATGTCTGTTAAGAGGTCCCGATCGCTAGGGCCATCCATGGCCATGATGCCCCCGGTCAGGTGGAGCTCACCTCCGACGGGGCAGGGTATACCTCCGGTGTTGTTGGCCGTAGGTCTCATCCACATCCGGTGGGAGACCTATTTGGGGGCAGCCTTCCCTGTCAGCTGCTCTCAAAAACAGACAAGAGCTGAGTAGAACGTCCTGGGTGCGTTCTTAGTTAGAGTGGGTACGTACTGGTCAAACGGGCAGGTTGGGATCCCCTTTCTGGGAAGGGGTGCTTGCGAGGTGACCACCTGGACCACGGTGGAAACCTTGGGCACTTATCTGGACCAGGGTCTCAAGATTACGTGAGAATTGCCGGCCCAGATTCTAGGCATGAGTCACGGACGAAGAGGGTTTGAGGGGTTCCCCACTCTGTGAGCGTAGTCAGGGAGGCCATCTTTTGAGGGCACTGGAGTCGACTGACTGAGGGCTCAGAGGATCTTGTCATAGGCACCGAAGGACCATAGGAAGATCCAAGTGGGGATGAAATGCGGGCTAAATGGAATAGCCATGAGCATCAGATAACCAAAACAAGCTTTCCCAAAGAACTGTCTGCTACCATGTTGTAGTGAGCAGATATAGCAGCCTCCTGAACGCAGAAGGTGCTTGCCAAGGCCTTCCTGGCCGAAGGGTAGGCTTGAATTGATGCCCGGGGGGGGGCTTGCTGGACCAGAGAGTAGGATGTACCATTGGTAGAAGGTCTGTGAAAAGGAACTCTCCTGGTCGCATTCAGGGACCATGGATGGAGGTTCCTGAGAAGTGAGCGCAGATGCCGGAATGTGCCCTTCCTCAGAGGAAGGAGGTACTTCCTAAGAGGAACCTGTCAGTGAGGCTTCACTGAGGAAGGCTTCATATGGGAAGCCTATGGGTCGTAGTGCAACCAACGCAACCAAACCGAGGGGACCTTGAACAGGTATATTTTTCTCTTTGAGCCAATGTATCTGTACCAAGGAGGGGCTTGGACAGGCCGTACCACATAATTTGGCAGTGAGTGGATTTTGGCCAGGTAACCTGGAACCAGCACCTGGCAAAATCGACTCTGAAAACAGCTAGACTGTTTTTAGATAGGGTGCAATCTCTACCTATCTCAGAGCGAAATCTGTCATGAAAAAGCGCACCGGCCGCACGACTGAGTTCGCTTTGAACATAAGCAGCGGTTTTTGAGTCTATGTTGACTCAGACAGGAGATGGTGGGCTGGTTGTGATATGGGAGGGGAGCGGACTCAGCCCTGGTGGTAGGCGAGGGCTATAGCCACTGTGTTTTTGTCTTGGCCGGAGCCATGCCCATGCTTGCCCTGAAGCAGAGGTCAGAACCTCCTTCGGGGCCAAGAGTGGGGTCACAACTTTGAGGCAGTTTTTCTTGACGTGCCACTGCAACCGAGGGTTTGTCCAGACCCATGGTTGCTTGCCCCTTGCATATTGCGCCACTGATTGTCTTGGGGGCGTCTGACGAGGTCAAGATGCGTCTGGGCATTTGGCCTAGAGGAGCCCGTGCCCGTAGAACACAATGTCTACTCATAACAACCTGGTCTTGTGACCTACTGGCGTGATGTTCACGTGGTGTGAATTCTGCGCTATGCCCATCTCGGGACCCGGGTATGCGGTCAGTGTCTTGGCGGTTACAAGTGCTTCCAAGCTCAACAGTGTAACTGCGGTTGAGACAAAGGAGCAGGGGAATCGATGCTATATCATGTTCAGAGAATTCTGAGTAGCAAGGTACTGACTGAGCACAGCTAAGAGAAGGCATGTGTTAACAAAGCCCGAGTCCATCGTAAACTTGAGAAAAGGGCACTCTGCTCTAGGGAGAGATGCGCTTTTCCCAATGATCTGAAGCCGCCCAAGGGCTAGGTGGCTGGAAGCCATGTCCCGTGAATGCGAACCAACATATGGATGCGAACCAGACAATGAGGCGCTGAGCCAGTTGGGATGCAATGCCCATTCCCCAAGGGGCAGGGGCAGCCTCTGCGGCTTTCGCTGACAGGTGCGAGGCAACAGGGACCGCCCGAGGGAGGGAGCCAAAAAAGGGGCCTTTTGTGCTGGAGGAGACTTTTTGAGCAGACGCTAAGAAGGACCTGCTTTAAAAAGCTCCCAGATCCAGGATTGATAATAGTCCTCCATTCTGAGAAAAGTGAGATGAGGACCGGAGTCCGTGTCTCATTCGGCTGAGGAGGACTTGGTTCACCGCATCCTTACCCAAAGGAGCACGGTTCTTGTAAGAAGGCTGCAACATTCTACTCCGATAGTAGAATGCTGCTGAGCCTAAGCAGGCACCCAGTGTGTGGATTGTGGAGCCGAGTCTGGTAGCTGAAAGGCCGCAGCATTCTACCCTGAGCCGCGAGTAGAACGCTGCTGAACCTAAGCGGGCGCCCAGCGCGTGGATACGTAGCCGTAGTTCGTGGAAGCCGCTGAGAGGGATACCCATCCTTTAGACTCTCCGACAGACTTTGCAAAGCCATCTTTCTCTGAGAGTGGGGATATATGTGGCTGATTGGGTAAAAAGCACTGTGGTTGGAGGGGAGAAGCCCCAAGGCCACGAGTGTTTTTGCCCGCTGGATTCGTCAGATAATATATGACCAGAGGATCGCCTGAGCTCAGGAGATCGTCCGGATGACGAATGCCGTGCTGCCGACCCACAGGGAAATATGAGTTTCGTAAACCGACAGTGGCCAGAAATAATCCAGGTAGAAGGGATGGTTCTAAGACCAAACATAGCGATGCGTCGGAGCGCTAGTTAGGCTGGATCCCCTTCCCATCCCCCAACGGGAGAGGACCCAGATAAACAGTGAACCCTCTAACCCTGGGAGGTACATCACCGAAACGTGGCACCCCCGCCTTAGGCCCCTGTCGCCCAGAGGACGGGATGGTGCTACCACCTTCCTGCGAACAGCCAAGCAGGCCAGACTGTGGGACCGGCTAACTGCGGGACCACGACAGTCTATGCAGGGGGCCGTCTTTTGGTTTTTGATAACAGACGAAAGTGTTGTCCCGGGGAAGCAGGGCTAACCTGACCGCAGGAGGAACACTGGAGGTCTGTATCTTCGCCATGAGGAGTTACATAACACACACAGGATGAGACGGAAGGTTTTTTCTCACTCAAACCTGATGTGTTTCGGTTAACTTGTTTAAGCATGGCCACCACTTCAGCGTCTGCTCAAACTGAGACTCGCCCCCCAGCTTTGCTCAGTCAAAGCATCAGCTTTCCATGGTTTAAGCTCTCCCTCCGATGCTGCAGCCAACCTCTCAACCAGCTTTAAGGTTTTGAACAGAGTAAAGTTGTAAAAAGAACTAATAATCTGTCCAAAAACCTAATCCGGGATTGCGAGGGAAACCCGGTGGAAGTAAACTCATTTCCTATTGCTCGCCATCGACGCACATCACAGTGGCCCTCGTACCCGGAAGTAGAAGGGCCGAACGGAAAGCGGTTGCGGTGAGCCGTGGCTTCGCGGCTCGTGAGCAGCAAACCCATAGTTATGTTCCCTTCCGCAAGCAGAACACAAACTATCAACGAAGCGATGTATCAGCATGAGATTAGCTCAACCCTGAGCACAACGATCATGCTGATTGTTATTGTTTACGAGGAAACCGCAACCAGGAAGACACGGACAGAAAGGCATTATGTAAACACACAATCCATCCGTGTCGGCTCTTTCAGAGAAATTACTCCTTTTCAGGAGTAAAAATCTCTTTAGAGATCATCGTCGAAGCACCCAGGGGTATTCTCGCTTACCAATAGGAGGGTTAAAAGGGAGAGACCGCTGCTCGTGCCATAGATCCAACGACGAAGAGGTGAGTAATGCTGTTTTCTTACTAAGAGAATACTGCATTCGGCTCCGAAGAAACAGAACAATGAGCAGTGCTTAGCCACCTCCTCTTATGCCCGGATGTCCGGGGCGGAGCTGGCTACACAAATACCGCGCACCAATTTCATTGGCCTTTTCTCAAAGCTGTCAGAGGTGTTCGGGCTCCCTAGAGCGACCCCTAGTATCGTCACTTCGACACAACGCTGAACGTGAATGACAGACGGGGAACTACTGAGATCTACACACATTCACACACGCACACACACACACACACACACACACACACACACACACACACACACACACACACACACACACAAACACACAGGTTCAGGAGGAAAATTACTGAGATTGAAAAGAATCCCAAATTTCAGTCTTTGCTACCAATGCTTTAATTGCAACCTGATAATAATCATTAAGGCTGAGATCTGGCTATTATTTGCTATGGAGACTTATGCACCAATTCAAGCTAAGCAGAGGGAGATTTTGTTACTTGCTTTGCGTTGTCAGGTGTTCTAGTTATGGGCTCGTCTCAGTGGAGGAATTGTGCGGCTCCTGATTGGTTGTCTTTTAGCTTGAAAACCATCTGTTTACCATCTTTTTCTCAGTACTCTCATCCTTTTTGCTGCACACACTTTTGTACTCATGCTAATGCAGCGAGTATAAGCCAGGCTATACAGCTAAAGGGCTTACACTGAAAGTGCCTCTCTCAGTATCTTCAAATATTCAGTAAAATCTGATGCTGTGGTTCTGCAGCAAGCACTGTTTGGAGCAGAGCAGACATGTACTCACAAAGGGCATCGTACATGTATATGACTTTCTTCTTTTAGACAAATCCAGTAATAGTTATATTAAAACATTTCCTTGCTCTTCCAAGCTTTACAATAGCCGTGGGCAGGTGTTTCTGTTCACAGTTCAGTAAAACACAAATGAAGATTTTTAACTCAAACTGTTGCAGTCTGTCAGTCATATAAAGGCAGTCAATGGCCACCAAATCTTAAGACACGAAACAATCAGTTTGTGCGAGAAACAGATTTCATTTTCAATTAAAATAATTGTAAAAATCCATGTAATAGCCCCTTTAAGTACTGCATTAATTTGTTTTCTAGTATTTTTATTACTTTAATAAAAAATGATGAATAATTTTGAGGTAAATATTGTATAGTACCAAGAAATATTGAAGTCAAAGTTTCATGAAAAACCACTGAATTATAAAGACATTCAAAAGCTTAGCACAAAATTTGGGGAGAAACACACATTCAGTCTGAACACGGTATCATCTTACATCAGTATTTTTCCTGCAAACTGTTTATCAAATCATTTTTGAGCAGATTCCGCCTGCCCCGCCCTCACTTACTGCAAAGTTAATTGATAACAAATTGTGATTGGGTAGCAATTTTGTTTTAAGATGAGCTTAGTTACCTTTGACTAGGCTGTTATCGAGTGACAGAACACTACTAATACTTGCTCTGACCACCAAGTTATAAAGAAATGTTGAAATATGGGACAAAACATGAGATTTTAAAATAAGTCAGGACACTAAAAATAGAGCTGAAATATTTCTAGACATATTTGTAATATTAACTCATTTTGTAAATACAAATTGAAAAATTTTAATAAAAATAAAATAATAATAATATAATTAAAAAAAATCTAAAATGATTACTGACTGAATGTGTCTCTGTGTGTTTTCTAGTGTGGATCATGGAGGAAAATCCAGGATTACAGCAGGACTAAAGAAATGTATGTCTACAAACTCACAATGCAGTCTCTAGCTCCTTACCTTAAACCTACCCATCAGAACTAAGTTCCTCACCCAAACCCTTGAGCAAGGCACCGAACCCCCAAACTGCTCCCCGGGCGCCGCAGCGATAGCAATATGGCTGCCCACTGCTCCGGGTGTATGTTCACGGTGTGTGTGTGTGTGTGTGTGTGTGTTCACTACTGTGTGTGTGCACTTGGATGGGTTAAATGCAGAGCACAAATTCCGAGTATGGGTCACCATACTTGGCCTCACGTCACTTTCACTTTCACTTTCACTCACACACACACACACACACACACACACACACACACACACATATATAACACACATACACATATAACACATATAACACACACACACACACACACACACACACACAGCTGTAGTAATTGTTGTTGTGTTGTAAATGTTTCTGTTCTTGTGTTCAGATGCCTGTTTTCTCACACTGGATCCAAACACAGCACATAATCATCTCATTCTGTCTGAGGACAACAGAAAGGCGACACGTGTGACAGAGTATAAGCGGAATTATTCAGATCATCCTAATCATCGAGACAGATTTGATGTGTATCACGAGGTGTTGTGTAGAGAGAGTGTGTATGGACGCTGTTACTGGGAGATTGAGTGCAGTGGAGATGTGTCTATATCAATGTCATATAAGAGCATCAGCAGGAAGGGGTTGGGTGTTGAGTGCTTGTTTGGATATAATGATCAGTCCTGGAGTTTGATCTGCTCTCCTGACAGATGCTCATTCAGACACAATAACATAAAGACTGATCTCACTGTGAAGCCCATCATCAGTAGAATAGGAGTGTATGTGGATTTCAGTGCAGGAACTCTGTCCTTCTACAGCGTCTCTGACACAATGAGCCTTATCCACACAGAACACACCACATTCACTCAGCCGCTCTATCCTGGGTTTGGATTTGGTATTGGATCATCAGTGAAACTGTTGATGAATCAGAATAGACTGATGAGAGATTCTACCCATAATGCTTTGAGCTGCTGATGAATCAGTAACTGTGAGATGTTAGAGAGTCTCTTCATGACATTAATACTGCAGCTCAACTTAAATGTGGGTCATATTCTGATAATAATAAGGTTAAAAAGGTACATAATATAGATTTATGTTGTATAATTACATTCAATTAAATGTCTAATACTAATACTTCTATTGAAGACGAGTCAGAAGCAGACTCAGAAAGTTAGGGGTGGAGCACTACAATAAAATCTAACTTTATTACGGAGTGTGCTGTTTTCTCATTTAATTGTACACTAGCAGTCAAAATATTGTTAATGTTTAAAAAAAACAGTAACATTCTGAAATATTTATTTTACTAATATTTAATATTATATCTGAATATCCACCTTTTTCCTGGGGGCGCTGCTGTAAAAGCGATTATGGGTAGTTCCACCGGAAGTAGCGGTGCGTTGACTGTCTTTCGCCAACAGCGATATGTTTTGTTTATATGCGGTTTGTTTTTCAGGTGGGGATATGTTAAAATGGTATTAAAAAGCTCAGGAACAACATGTGCTGTTTGTGGTTGCACTTATAACCAGACAAAGCTTAACTTGTGGCTTAAAGAACAGTGTTATATACACAAACCTAAAGTTAGAGCGGACTGCACTTGCGAGAGAAGGTACAGTTTTCATCGTATTCCCAAAGAAGACGAAGCTAAGCGAAATTGGCTCAAAAACCTGAATTTAAAGAACCCCCCCAAAACTCTTTATGTATGCTCTTTTCACTTTGTGGAAAGAAAACCAACAAATGACAACCCATAGCCTACTCTTTTCCTCGGCTATGAGAAGCCTCCAGAGAAGAGACGCCGACTCCTCAGAAGGGATGACAGTTCATTCTCAACAGGTAACTTTACTCACCAAACGTTACACAAAATTCAGCGTTTTACTGGAAAACATGATTAGTAGAAAAGGGCTGTTTATACTTGCTGGCTAACTAGCTTATCACAAATGAGATGAATGTACACAATTTTCTTGATCATTTCGCAGTACTTATTCTTTTCATACTGTATTATTGTAAGGTGACTACCCAATTAGTTTTATCTATCAGTTACAGTTATTTGTTTAAATTACATGCATTATTATTATTATTTTATTCCGTGTTTTATCATTATTATTATGTAAATGTAACATAGTATGCCAGCCTAACACCACACACAATGCATAACTCAAATTCATCAAATATATATACACATATATATACAAATATATTACACATAAATGACTAATTTCTGTGATTATTTGCATAGCTATAATACATTTATGTTTAGTATATATTACAAAGACAAAGCCAGAAATTTAAGGTAATAAATAATTTTTCCTAAAATAAATGTCTGGCTTTGTCTTTTATTATTAAACAACCACAGCAATAAGTCTTATTGAACTCTCAGTGTACAATTTTTGTGTTACCTGTAGGTGAGCTTGATACCATGGACGTCTGTTCTTTTAACTTAGCAATGCACTGATTTTGCTCTTGCGCTATCACTAAACTGAACTCTCTATGGCAGCAGATAATACCTTTTAGGTTTTTCTTTCTGATACATGCCCCAAGTACTTTTTTGCATTATTCAATTGTCCATACTTTATCTGGATCAATGCCACATTTCTTTGTCAAATCCAATCTTACTGACTCAGTCACTATTAAGTCCATTTGTTCTCCTAACAATGATTTGAACTCATTGTCTGCCCAAAACGGGGTAGCTAACCCACCTTTCTCAGTTGTTGGAATTAGTTTAGCATTTCTTCTCAACATTTTGTAATGTCTTTCTGACACAAACAGGAAATGTTAAGTCTTCTCTGTCTGAACAAATATTAGCATGTGATGCTAAACTGCCTGACACATCTCTAAAACTATTTTTAGAGGATAATGTTAACCTTTTAGAAGTTAACCAAACCCTACAGCTGTTTGTTAACTCTTCTCTTCTCAGAGGATAGCACTTTTTACTGGTCTTTAGTGGCTCTTTGGATAGAGTAACACTCACCAAATTGTTGAGCTGAAGAAAGTTCTGGAATTCAGTCTGGAATGAAGTCAGATCTTTTGTTGAGCTTGAGTTTCAAACAGGTTTCAAGTGAAGAACTCCATCCGGGTCACGGCACCATCTGTTGAAAAATTAATTTCTTCTTTAAGTAAAGATCCAGGAGGCTTGGGATATCTTTCAAGCAGAAGTTACTCTTTATTGAAGAACCTCGCTTGTGTGTCCATCCAAGTCTGAATTAGGCAGTGGTACAAAGTAACTTATACCTTTCAAGGGGGTGGGTTTACACATAGGAGGAGACCCTCTAAACAAAGCATGCAAATGTAGTAGCCGACTCAGCCGATACCAACATGTTCCCAGCCCTGATCTCATCAGCATAACATTGTCTTTCAAATGCATAGGTGCTGATCCAATCATCATCAACAGAAGGTGAGAGACTGGCTCATGTGACTAACAATAGAGAACAGAGAACAGGAACTGGCAGGAACATCTTGCTACAAACATTGCTTAAGAGAATCATTTGTCTGCATATTTACCTTAAATGCTAAATACAATGTACTTCAGCTTAGTTTTCCATATGATGTTACATCAGAACATAGGATCAGCATATCTTAAACAGATTCTTAAATTTGTAATCCTACACACTAAAAACCAACTCTTTCAGTAGCAGTATGAAAAAAATAAAGGCCTATTCACACCAAGAACGTGAACAATAACTATAACTATAAAGATAACGTTCTAAAAATCATTTAAAATTTAAGAGTATAGAAGAGTACACACCACAACTATAACGATAATGATACAGGGCAACAATATCGTTGGGATCACTTTCAGAATGTTTTTTTTACAGCTGATAAACAATAACACTGACAGCTAATCAGACTTAATTGAAATGCAAAGGGCTTGCGCATTTGAAACAGCATGCGATATTGTAGAAAAGCAAACATTAGACAATAGTAGACATCGCACACAAACAGAGTAACATAAAACATAAAATTACTTTAGGAATTCAGTGCAGGGTTGGACAACATTATCTTGACTGGTGAAGGTGCAGCAGAAAAGAGACTGTATTATTTTTATTTCACTACATTGACTACGTTATAGATCAGATAGTTGAGCTGGATTCACTGTTTAGATGTACTTGAAATGTACATTCTGAGGACATCTACTGGGAAAAGTTTTGTATATGCAACAAAAACATACAGTTATCGTTCACTGGTGTGGACACAAATACCTAGTTCTGCCATGAAACTCTAGATGACGCAGGCTGATGGGTGTTAACGTAACTAATGATATTCACAGAGTATACAACTTGGCACAAGCTGATTGGTTCATGTTGCGTAAGTTCCTCTGAAACTCAGCAGCTAGTAAGATAAGTAAACGTTCTCACTTCTATTTCAGTGCTTATTGCATTCGTTTATTTTCATATTTCTAAATTGGACAGCATACATGTGCAGGTATTCATGAGAGGAGTAATTACTAGCATGTGCTGTTTATATCAACAGCAGCCGCTTGTTCATGTTGCGAGAATACAATGTATAAGCATCGCAAATTTTAGAACAGCAAGTTGTTTGGGGATTACCTTTTGCCCAAAAACTCCAAATGCTTTTAATATTTTGCGTGGCATTCACTTCTATTAAGTGCGAACGTGTCAATTTGAGTAAATGCGCGCCCTAGTGGGATCGGTTGCATCAACATTTTACAGTTTTAGTCAAAGCGAACTATCTTCCACAAACGTCCTACTGCCAACAGGCTCACTCAGTGTGTAGTGGTACTTTGAGAAGTGAGCATACGCTTTGTTCCCCCATTAATTAATTCAATAATAATTATTACCTTTTCCACTCGATGTGCTCTTGTTTACGAACAGGCAGCATCTGGGGCTGGAGACAGAGCGGGCGCCGGCATATCAGGCACAATCATTAAACATTTCAAAGCGCCACGGTCATGACCACATTATCACTGTCTTTACCGGGTGTCTTTAGGGAATATTTGCATTTATTAACCTATTGCTGGATGTAGTGGATGGTCATGATCGTGGCTAATGCAGGATGATGCACATCAGGGGGTATTGGGAGTGGATATATGCAGAGCCGGTTCATATGGTGAGTGTATGGAAAGAATATACCTGTTTATACCCTCCAGTACATCACTGGGCTACTCCTTAAACAAAACAGCATCAGTAAAATTAATTCATGTGTACTCCTGGCACATGTACTATGCACTCAGAGAGAGCTAACTCTTAAAGGGGCCACATCTTTTTTTTGTGTCGTTTACATTTGGGTGTCAGCGATAGTGAAGTTTATGACAGTCTGTCTAATGATAGTTTAAAGATAATGATTCTGTCTAATGATAGTTTAAAGATAATGATTGAGCAAGGTGGTTGCTGGGGGGTTTATCTTTCTATCTCTCTTTTGCCTTATAGGGATGATTTCAAGCATTTTATCATAAAACGGCAGTATGCTTCGTGCTACAGCAGCATATATATTTCGGCTGTTTTGCTTGTCCCTCTTCCAGCCTTGTTGGGGGGTTATTTTATATGCTATTTGTGCAGCAGCATATCTTAAATATTCATAGCACCATATCGCCATATGCTTTGGCAGTAGCAAGTTCCTGTACTTGCTTGCAACAGCAGCAGCAGCAATAATCTTCAACTACAGCAATAACCAACAGCAGCAGCAATTCAGCAGCAGTGTAGCAGATCTATTCCTCCAAGACCAAATACATTAACATTGTCATAACCATGCTAAACCTTTCAGAGAGTTGTCATGACAGAAATATAGTTATCGTTGTATTAATAGTTATTGTTATTGTTCTTAGCGTGAATGGGCCTTTAGGCATTTAGATGTATTGCCACATGTTAATGCAGCTTCAAGTGACATAGAATGCTTTAACCTGCAGTTAAAAATGCATAAACAATGTTTCGATATTTTAAACATAAAACGTTGAATACTGATAATTGAAATTATTTAAAAAATGAAAAGATACTTTAAATGTGATATTAAAACCACCAGTATGTGGCAGCAAGTCACTCTTAAGTGAGTCAATTCAGTTGAACCGAATCATTTAAATGGTTGATTCATTCAGGAATGAAACACAGTCATATTTTGCCAAGAGACTCAAAACAACGCTGTGGCTGTGTTTGGAGATATTTTCTATTGGCGAAATAAAGCAAAAACAGCCAATATCCCAGAAAGCACACGTACGTCTGCAAGATGTCTGTTAAATACTATATAAATGGGTAATACTGGAGGTAGATGTTAAAATTTTATTTAAAATTTAAAATGTATTTGAAAGCTTATGACAGCCACGGTCTAATAGATTACACCCTAGATTCAATATGAAACTCTCATTAAAACAAAATAGTGATCATAATCATGCAGAGGCTGTGTAGTTTAATCCATGCCGATCTGCTCCGTATATCGCGTCTCTAGACTGGAGCCAAAGTCCAGAGTAGACTGCACCCTGCCACGGTTCATGTGACACAATGTCAAACCAGACCTCATTTCCCCCAGTGGAAAGCATATTTACACTAAATCATTCCCTTTTGCCTACATTTTGCACTACATGGCATGCCATTCAACATACAGAAAACACTAACACTGTGAACAACTGACCGATCTCAGCCGCAGATTCAAGGTCTGTTTATTGTGTCGGGGTGGGAGGCTATGGGTTCTAGAGAGCATTTGATTGGACAGAAGGTTTGATGAGAAGCTGAAGTGCAGGGTGATGTCATCAAAATCATTGGTTCATATTGGCGTAAGTGAGAGATTGTAAGATTTGAATGCTCATATCTTGTAAATGCAAATTTTGCCGTTGTTTTGGAGAACAGTAGCTTATAGATGATCTTATGGCTAACATATTCATACTAAAAGCCAAAAAGACTTTAATTTTGATTTCATGGGGACTTTAAGAGTAAGGGTGGGGTTGATCTTGTTGCTGCGGATGATGTCAGCATGCTTATTAACTATGCACACAGTGATTGGCTGATAGGGGAGGAGTCTCTGTCAGAGATTTATTCATAGAAATATTGTAGAGCACCATATTTTGCCATATTCAAATTAGGGTTGGGCCAATAAAAATATAAGATGAGAGGAAAATATTTAAATATGTTTAAATACTTTCTCTCACAGTTTTATTGTTGGGTAATTATACTCTATCTAAACTTAAAGTCCCCATGAAATCAAAATGAAAGTTTTTTAGCTTTTGGTATGAATATGTTAGCCTTAAGGTTATCTATAAGCTAGTGTGCTCCAAAACAATGACACAATTCACATTTACAAGATATGAGCATTCAAAACTTACAGTCTCGTTGCTTCTGCCAATATGAATCAATGATTTTTATGACATCACGCTGCACTTCTGATTCTCACCAAACCTTCTGTCCAATCAAATGCTCTCTAGAATCCATTGAGTCCCGCCCCCTACACTATAAATAGATGCTGAAGCTGTGGCTGCGATCAGTCACTTGTTCACAGAATTAGTACTTTCTATATGGAGAATGGCAGGTAGTGTGCAATGTAGGTGATAGCGAATGATTCAGCTTTCCGTTGGAGCAAATTAGGTCGGGTTTCACGTTGTGTTACGCGAACCGCAGCAGATCGCAGTCTACTCCGGACTTTGGACTCCAGTCCAGAGACACGATCACACAGGGCAGATCATATGCGCAAGTCCGCATGTACTAAACTAGTCAAGTCAAGTCAGCTTTATTTATATAGCGCTTTTTACAATACAAATTGTGTCAAAGCAACTTTACAGTATCAAATGGGAAAGTAATTCAAAAAGAAACTTTAAACAATTTTAGTTTGAGGAAATTAATCAGTAGTTACAAATTAATAAATTGTTTGTCTCCAATTTAGTTTTCCCCAATTTAGTTGTTGTCCCCAACTGAGCAAGCCATAGGTGACAGTGGCAAGGAAGCAAAACTCCATCTGTGACACTGATGGAGAAAAAAAAACCTTTGGAGAAACCAGGCTCAGTCGGGGGGTCAGTTCTCCTCTGACCAATAAACAAGTAGTTTATACTCTCATACAGACCTGTAGAGGGGGTCTATGTGTACTGACCCACCATCTGGATATGAACTGGATCAAGGAAAACTGCAGTGGCCAACTGTTCAGGATTCATACTGGCTCTGACCTCGGAATAAGCAGGAGACAGACAATATTAGCATAAATTCCATTTTTCTTGCATCAGGTGTTATGGGAAGTGTTCCCGGTTCCGGTTGACCTAATTAATGCAGCCTAACAATCCTTTAACGGATTTGAATATTATAAATATTACAAATATTTCTAATATCTCTAATATTTCTAATATTAAACTACACAGCCTCAGCATGATTATGATCACTATTTTAAGTAGGAATTTCATATTGAATTTATGGGGTAATCTATTAGACTGTGGCTGTCATAAGCTTTCAAATGCGGCTTTACGAGCTCAACGGCTCAGACCCGAGCAGATTTAAATGGAATGCTATTGACTATTCTAAAAAGTGGGCGTGGCTGCTCAATATGGCACACCCTGTTTCAGTTTAAATTACGTCACCACATAGAAGAATGCTGCATGTTTCAAGGCACTTCAGTGGACCTTTAATATGCGGGGGACTGAAACTGAAATCGTATGTACTGTAATGTACCAGGCTACTGCTAGCAAGCAGATAACCATGTTTAGTTGATTCATGTTATTTTATTAGAAATGTCTTCCTGAATACAGACACCAAACCCCCCACTCCCCATCATCATTTATCGTGATGTTTCACTATAGACATGGTCTGATGCCAGTTTGGTAGTAGTTTGGAATTATCGCCCAACCCTTAATTCAAATAATACAAATTTTGTATGTTTAAAATAAAATTTTTCAAAATATGTCACTAATTAAACAAGTATATGTTCAGCTAATTGTCAGCCTCTTATATGTGTGCTTCTCATAAACATTTCTCTGATATGCATATAAACAGCGTTTTAATTAATAGAGTAGAATAATCATAGCTGATAGTAAGATATGCAAACGTAAAAGAAAACCAAACTGGATGCAAGAACAGCTGTTACTTCTTACCCAACTTGTTCATGAAAACAAGGATATAATCAAAGGACAAAATGGAGTTGGGATAACCTTCAAAAAAATATGTGTGAGAAAACATAGTCAAAGTGTGCAAATAAATGTTACGTTCTGAGGCAGACTGCCGGCAACAGCAATTTTAGGATAGTTGTGATTTGGTCTTAGTGACTTGGGAGTCCTCTTCCTAACATTTCACAGATTTAGGAGCTTGTTAGCACTAAAACGCAAAAAATGTAGGAGTCCTATATTTAGGATTGACATGCTAATTATTTGTATTATTTTCTCCTAAATCAGCAAGTTATAAGCAACCTTTAGCCTTAATATGTTTTGTGAATACGGGCCCTAATTCAGATCAGCACCTCATTAGTAGAGAGCCATGTGTATGAACTGTGAGCATGATCCCTACACGACTTACTAGAGAAGTGTGACATCATATACCTCTGTAAATAAAATCATTTACATTTAATCATTTAGCAGACGCTTTTATCCAAAGTGACTTACAAATGCTAACAATGGAAGCAATCAACAAAAGAGCAATTCAATGTAAGTGCTATGACAAGTCTAAGAGTAGCTTAATGCAGTATGAGTATCAAGGTTTTAAGGTTTTAAATAAAAAGAAAAGATAGAATAGAAAAATAATAGAGCAAGCTAGTGTTTTTTTTCTCAGTGTATAATAAATAAAAAGAAAAAAAGATAGAAGATATAAAAAGAATAGAGAAGGTTTTATTTATTTATTTTATCTGATTTAAATGTATGTCTTGCACACTTTAATACCTTTAATACCCTCGTTTTGAACTGGAATCAGGGTGGAGTATCCGGTGATGTCCACATCACAGGGCACTTACAGTCAAATACTGTAAAGTGTCTGAAGTGATAAGAGAAACATACAAAATGCACAGAGGAACTGGAACCACTGTTCTGAATCAAATCAACCAGTTTACATTTTAGTGATTGTTGTTGTGTTATAAATGTCTCTGTTCTTGTGTTCAGGGGCCTGTTTTCTCACACTGGATCCCGACACAGCTCACACTTATCTCTTTCTGTCTGAGGACTACAGAAAGGTGACATATCTGAATAAGGATCAGTCATATCCTCATCATCCAGACAGATACAAAGTTCATCCTCAGGTGTTGTGTAGAGAGAGTCTGTCTGGACGCTGTTACTGGGAGATTGAGTGGGGTGGAATTGTTACTTTTGCAGTTTCATATAAAGGAATCAGCAGGAAAGGAGGGAGAGACTGTCAGTTTGGAGTCACTGAAAACACCTGGTGTCTAAAGTGCTATAAAGACCGTTTCATTATCCGTTGTAATGATAAGGAAACTAGCTTACCTGTCCCACCAGGCTCCTCTAAAAGAATAGGAGTGTATGTGGATGTGTCAGCTGGCATTCTGTCCTTCTACAGAGTCTCTGACACACACACACTCACACACTTACACACATTCAACACCACATTCACTGAGCCTATATGTGCTGGAATTGGGTTTATAAAGCCTAATTTTAACTCCTCAGCACATCTGTGTTTGCCTGATAAACCTGTGAGCAACAACTGAGAGGCCAAATGGACAACAGCTAATCAGGATATACCAACAGCTACATTTCTGGGATCTGTCATACAATTGCACCAATATTAGGTTGACTAATCGCAGATGTTCTTTTGGGTACCTGGCAATCCCACTGTAGCTGCCTTTGATCTCGGACTGCTGGCAGACATCTCCCTATGGACCATATCACCTGCAACTCAGTCTAATGAAGATGGAGCCTATCGTCTACCATCCGCTCCAGCTGTACAGCACACGTTCTGTCAAAAATCTTGACCTTTGATGACTCTGAGCTCTAAAGACCAGATCACAAAGACAGCTTTTCAATGCAGATTTTATTGTATTAAGGTGGCCGAGACAAATTCAAAACAAAACTAAATAACAAATTACAAAAACTGGCAGAGCTGTGTTAAATTAGGATTTTATTATGTGGGGTGGAGAGAATTCAAAGGGGAGAATATCAATGTAACATATTGTTTTTTGCATTTGCTAAAACACTAAATACCATTCTCTGAACCGAATTCTCAACAGCCTAAACCAATTTGTCAAATAAATCACTCTTTCTGCAAAATCTTAAGCAAGTTCAGGCAGTTTAGACACTGTTTGTGCTCTTTTTGCAAAACACATTCTCAGTCACTAAGACACAATTTGCTCTGTGATGAACTTAACCCTAAACACAAGAAAGCAAAAGTTAAGCACAACTACAACATATTCTTGAAATTCTTCACACTTGTTTCTAAATATTTCAATATACAAAATAAAAGCCAGTTCACAATTTGACACAATTTTTTTTTCACAATTTTTTTCCACTGCATTTTTTATTGACTGCATTTTGGTCAATTCAATACATTCTTGTCTAGAACTGCGAGATTACTATACCATATAAGTTTTTTTAGTATTATTATTATTTTATTTTTTGGTAATGTAGTTACAGTTTTTTACAATCGCTATGACAGTTTTTTCAATACATTTAACAAGTTTTCTAAACTCTTAACGCACCAACACACCTAAAACACACAACTGGCAAAACGGTTAATTTCATGCTCAAAATCACACATTGTAAACTAAACCCCAAAACTAATTTTCAAAATACAATAATAAACTAACACAATACACTATGTCTAACAAAACACTGCAAACATTAAACATTAAACATTTTAAAATCAAATAATTATTCCAAACACTAACATATGTTCTCTTCCAACAGGAACATTTAGTCAATCATAACACATTGACAAAAAAACACTATCATCAGCTGAAATTACTGAAACTGCATTACTTAATGTGTCAGGTTTGCCCTTATAATTGAAGCCTCTCTACATTTTTGTTTTGTTGGGTTTAGTAAATGCATGCATTTTCTTTCTTTCTTTCTTTCTTTCTTTCTTTCTTTCTTTCTTTGTGTTGCTCTATATTGTTCCTTTTCCACACAAGATCAGCCCAAAGAGTCCTCTTTTAGAACATATGATCATGTGATTGGAAAAACCTCAACACCTGAGTGTGGTTCCTAGATGGGAATCAGCTGTGATTTATATATTTCCATAACTGCAATAAGCTGTTTCTCATTGGCAATGGAATAAAATATAGAGAATATATTTGTGTTTCAATTCACATTATAAACAGCTGTTCACTTTGACTTTAGCCTACATAAGGTATGTTTAGAACATGATGTTATCCGTTCTGACATACAGTGTGAAAGCATTTGTAAATTTGACTGTAAAATTACATTGTTTTGGTCTTGGTTGAGCTTGTGTGTAAAAGAAGTTCAAGCATTTTAAATTGGTGTTAACTGTATGCATTTTGTATCAAAGCAACAAGAAATGTGTTAATTGTATAGCCTACAAAGACGGATATTGTGCTAACCGTGTTAAGAGTTTAGGAAACTTGTTAAATGTATTGAAAAAACTGTCATAGCGATTGTAAAAAACTGTAAAGTCTTCTGGCTCTGACCTAGCTCTAAGATGTGATCCTTTTTTACAAGAGGATATGGTATAAATACAGTGTGGACAGTATAAAAAACATTGCGCCTACATTTTTTTTTTTTTTCTTTTTGGGGATATTAACCAAACTTAGGTGTGATTTCTTTTGAGTGTGTGTGTGTGTGTGGGGGGGGGGGGGGGGGTTTATGTATCTTTTTATTGCAAAATAATTACTATATATCTGGTAAACAATTCTTTTTTGATGTAGGTTTTGAGAAAATGGGTGATGGTTTCAAAAAATGTTTTAGCAATTCAGAAGAACAAGAAAAATCGTTTTTCTGAATTGCTAAAACACATTTTTTTAAATCATTCATTTTTTCTCTTAAACACAAATCCAAATGTTCAAAATCCAATCGCTTCAAAACCATTTCACCTGTACTCAAAATCAAAGAAAGTTTTCAAATCATACACACACACGAGTCAATACTATACACACTACAGATCATTCATTAGACACTACATCAAAAATGATGAACACAGTGTCCAGTGTTGTACTTACAAAAAAAGTTTTACTGTTATCATTTTTATGTTTACTGTATATAGCAATTATTTAGCAATTAAAAAGATACTTATGTTCGTCACAGAGCAAACTGTGTCTTAGTGAGTGAGATTGTGTTTACAGTTTTACAAAAAGAGTGCATGAGATTTGCAAACAGTGTCTAAACTGCCTGAACTTGTTTAAGGTTTTGCAGAAAGAGTGATTTATTTGACAAACTGGTTTTTGGGGCTATTGGGAATTTGGTTCAGAGAATAGCATTTAGTGTCTTAGCAAATGTGAAAAACTGTAAACTGGAATTGAGTTATTTACATTTACATTTAACAGACGCTTTTATCCAAAGCAACTTACAAAGGAGGACAATGGAACCAATCAAAATCAACAAAAGAGCAATGAAATGCAAGTGCTATGACATCTCTCATTTAGCCTAACGCAGAACACGTAGCAAGGAATTTTTTAAAGTATATAATAAATAAAAAGAAAATAGAATAAAAAAACAAAAAGCAAGCTAGTATAGTTATATTCAACAGCAGTAAGACATATAGTTCAAAAGCAGAAAACGGCCTTATTGAACATGCAAACTGATTGTCTGCCAGTACACAAATGTACACAAAGATGTGTGGCTCTACTTCATCAGAAGTTATAATTAAAATGAAATGAAAACGTTTGAGAAATGCCCCCTTTTTGGTCCACAGAGACCTACAGGTCCTTCTCAAAAAATTAGCATATTGTGATAAAGTTCATTATTTTCTGTAATGTACTGATAAACATTAGACTTTCATATATTTTAGATTCATTACACACAACTCGAAGTAGTTCAAGCCTTTTATTGTTTTAATATTGATGATTTTGGCATACAGCTCATGAAAACCCAAAATTCCTATCTCAAAAAATTAGCATATCATGAAAAGGTTCTCTAAACGAGCTATTAACCTAATCATCTGAATCAACTAATTAACTCTAAACACCTGCAAAAGATTCCTGAGGCTTTTAAAAACTCCCAGCCTGGTTCATTACTCAAAACCGCAATCATGGGTAAGACTGCCGACCTGACTGCTGTCCAGAAGGCCATCATTGACACCCTCAAGCAAGAGGTCTGTGGGAAGGAAAAAGTGTGGCAGAAAACGCTGCACAACGAGAAGAGGTGACCGGACCCTGAGGAAGATTGTGGAGAAGGACCGATTCCAGACCTTGGGGGACCTGCGGAAGCAGTGGACTGAGTCTGGAGTAGAAACATCCAGAGCCACCGTGTACAGGCGTGTGCAGGAAATGGGCTACAGGTGCCGCATTCCCCAGGTCAAGCCACTTTTGAACCAGAAACAGCGGCAGAAGCGCCTGACCTGGGCTACAGAGAAGCAGCACTGGACTGTTGCTCAGTGGTCCAAAGTACTTTTTTCGGATGAAAGCAAATTTTGCATGTCATTCGGAAATCAAGGTGCCAGAGTCTGGAGGAAGACTGGGGAGAGGGAAATGCCAAAATGCCTGAAGTCCAGTGTCAAGTACCCACAGTCAGTGATGGTCTGGGGTGCCATGTCAGCTGCTGGTGTTGGTCCACTGTGTTTTATCAAGGGCAGGGTCAATGCAGCTAGCTATCAGGAGATTTTGGAGCACTTCATGCTTCATCTGCTGAAAAGCTTTATGGAGATGAAGATTTCATTTTTCAGCACGACCTGGCACCTGCTCACAGTGCCAAAACCACTGGTAAATGGTTCACTGACCATGGTATTACTGTGCTCAATTGGCCTGCCAACTCTCCTGACCTGAACCCCATAGAGAATCTGTGGGATATTGTGAAGAGAAAGTTGAGAGACGCAAGACCCAACACTCTGGATGAGCTTAAGGCCGCTATCGCAGCATCCTGGGCCTCCATAACACCTCAGCAGTGCCACAGGCTGATTGCCTCCATGCCACGCCGCATTGAAGCAGTCATTTCTGCAAAAGGATTCCCGACCAAGTATTGAGTGCATAACTGAACATAATTATTTGAAGGTTGACTTTTTTTGTATTAAAAACACTTTTCTTTTATTGGTCGGATGAAATATGCTAATTTTTTGAGATAGGAATTTTGGGTTTTCATGAGCTGTATGCCAAAATCATCAATATTAAAACAATAAAAGGCTTGAACTACTTCGAGTTGTGTGTAATGAATCTAAAATATATGAAAGTCTAATGTTTATCAGTACATTACAGAAAATAATGAACTTTATCACAATATGCTAATTTTTTGAGAAGGACCTGTATAATTGGATTTGTCACTGTGTTTTTTCACTTATAATGTTTTTAGAATTGTTGAGTTTTCTGAATTTTTTATTTTTCAGATTTGCGTTTGTAATTTGTTTTGATTCATCATGATGGTTTTCCATTGATATTCCCACATAGCAAATGTTTCTGGCTCAGCTCCGCGCCACACAATCACTTTTCTCTCTGCCCAAGTACCACAAAGAATGACGACCCTGAAGTGGCCCAGAACTGGATTAAAGACAAGGGCCACACATGGGCCATAATCAGACTGAATCTCAGCCAGTTAATCACACTGAACTGGCCAAAACAGGTTTTATTATTTGTTGAGTAAACCAGAATCTCCAAATCTGAACCACACCTGAGCCTTATATAGCCCCGACCCAATACAGAATCTCAATATTTAATATTATTGCATTGCGTTTTACTATTATCACCATTATTCATTTTGTGAAATGTTTTGGTAATGTACACACAAGCTATGCCTATAAAGTACATTAAACTGAAAAGAAAATCAGCCATAAATTCAAAATTCAAAGATTAACTGTACTGGGAATAATAATATAAAATAATTAAAAATGATATAAAATAAAATTATAATTAAGTGCAGTTGACTGATTTGCTTACTTTTAAAATTATTATGTTTCATTCTGTTTTGACTTGCCATTTCAAAAAGATTCCTACACGTCACTGAAATTTCTGTGATCAATTAAACATTATCATGCAATATTTTGTTTATCTTGTTTATCATGGGTCACATATATGCTGTCATGTCACATGCCTGATTTGGGCCACTTGATGGCTGGTCTGATCTGGGCCACACTCCTCCCACCAACAATCGGCCCTCATATTGTTTGCCGTGATCCACACTGTACTGTTGCTGTCCTTTGAGAAAAAAAACTGTAGTACTTCTCTTTAGTATGAGAATACTTCCTCACAGTCCACCACTGATTATTTTGAAAATGAAAGTAACAACATTTATTGTCAGAATATTAAGAAATTGTTGCTACATATATCAAAGGCTGCATCTGAAGGACTCAGACTGGCCATACGAGCATTGTTCAGCTGCAACAGCTGCCACTGAACACGGAAATGAACAATGCTCTTTTTTAATTCACATGTCTTTTAATTATTTTTAATGTCTTTTTAATGTCTTTCATTATTTTTTACAAACATATCTACATATTAGTGCTGGGTATCGATTCAGATGTCTCGATTCGATTCAAGTTTCGATTTTTTTAATTACATTCAGTGAATATAGTTTTAATACAAATGCTTTTGATATTTCCAAAAAAAATGAACAGTTAACAGTTTACAAATGGAGATTTAATAAAAATAAATTATTATTATTTGGTCATTTTTTTGTGTATAAAACGTACATCTTAATTGCATTCTGGTAATCAGCTGAAGGCATAAAACATTTATTTAATTTATCCTTATCAAATGAAAATAAACTCATTTTTGGACATTTTGCTGCACAACAAGGTTTAACATTACTGTAAAAATCAAAAAGAAGACAAATGTGATTACTCATTTAAAAATAAAGATTTATTAATATTTATTCATCGTCGTAGTAGTAGTAGTGGCATTTTGTTACATTAAGTCTTAAGACTGCTAAATAGTATGTTTCTGATGCTTTGTTTTTTAGCATTAAACTTTCGTTTTGAGCGGTTGCTGTGAGGAACTTGCAGCTGCTGTGTAGGCCTATGTGAAATGACGGTGGTTTTCTCCAATGAAACGGTGAAATGCTAACGAAGTGATTCTCAGCTGGAGATGTTATTGTGTGTTTATATCGTCGTATAGAAAGACGGCAGAAGCTAAAACCACAGCAAACGTCGTCCGTGGTTTAGTATGTGTAATAAACAAAACGCCATCCAACATTCATTCATTCATTGCAGATATATAGCGCCTTTATGCGTGATGCCAAAAGCTTCAGCAGATTTATAGTATTACTATAGCATTTCACCTGACCATTGCATATATAAATAAAAACATAAATGTGAAAAGAAATAAATAAATGTATAAATAAATAAATATGTGGAAAAACACATAAATAAGGAAATATGGCTTATTTACAGTATTTTACTGTTGACTAAAGAGCACTGTACCTATTAAATAAAGAAATAAATGAGTGAATCAATATAGTTGTGTCATGAACCTATTTTGCTAAGATGAAATAACTAATACTGTACAGTCATGTCAACTTACAGAGAGCAATCCAACACTACATCCTATTTCAAATAACTTGTAAAGACACTTCAATTTGACTTTATTTATTTATGAATTTATAAATTTAAAGCATACTTTGAATTTAGTTAAAGTGAAATGTATGGGATTTTTTTTCACAGTGTATGCAGCATATTCCAGATGACAAAACGTGTTAAAATATCTCCGTCTTCATCTATATAACAGGAACTTCATCTGGGACATCTTCATGCAGAACATTTTTCCGGGATCTGGCAACCCTTAACGCAACGCTATCGCCATCAGTAAAAGTGAAAGTAAATGTACAGACTTGATGTCGCCATTTTAAACAGACACAGTTGATGACTTACAATACGGAATATCTTTAAATCTTTATAAAACTGTTCATAAATGATTAGGCAGGAAGTTGTGTGTAGCTTCCTGATGGAAATGTGAATCGGTATGTACAACAATTTTCATCCGAATGCAAATGAACAAAGTTTGTTGTGTGTTTCATGCTGACCGCAATTCTTAGAAACTTTAAACAATAATTGTGTGACTAACACTTGACTAACCTTATGCATTTGAGCGAATGCAGCTCGTAATCTATTTCTTTAACTCTAATTCTTTGAAATATGCAACTTTTTCATGTAAGAACGCGGGAGGCTTCCGGTGTTTTTACTTCTAGTTATTTCGCTGTTATTTCGTACTCTGTTATTTATCAGAATTATATTTCAATTCGTTATAATAAGCATATACACATTGGTTTGTAGCGCACATAGTGTTTGTTTATTGTTATTCTTCTAGTTATTTAACTATATCTGCAGCCGCCTGAAAAAGACAAATAAAAGCTGTTTAATTACTGTCGTTTCTGTGAATGTTTGTCTCTTCCATCTAGAGTCAGTGGAGATCAAACTGTTCAGATCCATCACAGATGAAACATCTGGAGATGAAGACTTTGAGTAAAAACATTAACAAATAAACATGTTATTAAAGAGATGACTGTCTACAGGAAAAAGGTGTTTTTCATTAAAAATGCTTTTTGAAGATCTTATATTAAGATGATTATCACAATAAAGTATTAAATCTGTTCTGTTTTAACTCTGTTTCAACTCAGTTCATCAGTAGAGATAATATCCAGAGCCCAGCTGTGTGTCTATAAAGGGTGACAAATCTATTGATCAGCCAATAATGTTTAGCAATGGAGATAAACTGACTGTTCTCAGGTAAAACGTTAGTATAAAAATGATTTTAGCATAATATTTTTATATTATTGTATGTGATCACAGTTTATTAGAGCTATTTTGAATGCTTTGATTATAAAGTGCTCTTTAAAGTGAATTTGATATTGATAAATGTATAATTGATTTAATTTAAATAATTACTTATTATTCTATTTTCTTTGTTTTAGTCCAGTTCAGCAGAAGAGATCAGAACCAGAGTCAAGTTGTATGTCTATGAAGAGCGACAAGTCTATGGATCAGCCATTAATGTTTTACAGTGGAGATACACAGTCTGATCTCAGGTATATTTTTGTGTAGATATTAAATTAGCATATCATACAGAATACATAAGATTTTGTGGTTTTTAACTTGCATAATTTTTAACTCATGTAATCATTTTTATTTTACAGCAATGAGGTCCTCAGTACATTTAGATTTAATCTGATGAAGAAGTTTGAGCGTCTGTTTGAGGGAACAGTGACGCAGGGAAACCCAACACTCCTGAATGAGATCTACACAGAGCTCTACATCACAGAGAGTGAGATCAGTAATGAGCATGAGGTGAGACAGATTGAGATACAATCCAGAAGAGCAGCAACAGAGGACACAGCCATCAAATGCAATGACATCTTTAGACCTTTACCTGGACAAGACAAAGCCATCAGAACTGTGCTGACAAAGGGAGTCGCTGGCATTGGAAAAACAGTCTCTGTGCAGAAGTTCATCCTGGACTGGGCTGAAGGGAAAGAGAATCCAGACATTCAGCTCATATTTCCACTTCCTTTCAGAGAAATCAACTCTATGAAGAACAAAACACTCAGTCTTTCAGACATTCTTAATTTCTTTTTCCCTGAAACTAAAGAAATGGAAATATCCAGTGAAGAGTATAAAGTGTTGTTCATCTTTGATGGTCTGGACGAGTGTCTTCTGTCTCTGGATTTTCAGAGTAATGTGAAACTGTGTAATATATCTGAATCAGCCTCAGTGGATGTGCTGCTGATGAACCTCATTGTGGGGAATCTGCTTCCCTCTGCTCTCATCTGGATCACCTCCAGACCAGCAGCAGCTGATCTCATCCCCTCTGAGTGTGTCCATCGAGTGACAGAGGTACGAGGATTCAATGATCCACAGAAGGAGGAATACTTCAGGAAGAGAATCAGTGATCAGAGTCTGGCCAACAGGATCATCTCACACCTGAAGTCCTCAAAGAGCCTCTTCATCATGTGCCACATCCCAGTGTTCTGCTGGATCTCAGCCACTGTTCTAGAGAAGATGGTGAGTCAAGCAGAGAGTGGAGAGATTCCCAAGACTCTCACTCAAATATACACACACTTCCTGATCCTTCAGACCAACATCAAACATGAGAAGGACTATGAGAAGAAGCTGACAGATGAAGACATGATCCTCAAACTGGGGAAACTGGCTTTTCAGCAGCTTGTGAAAGGAAACCTGATCTTCTATGAGGAAGACCTGAGAGAGTGTGGCATTGATGAGACAGAAGCATCAGTGTACTCAGGATTGTGCACTCAGATCTTCAGAGAGGAGTTGTGCTTGTATCAGCGGAAAGTCTTCTGCTTTGTTCATCTGAGCATTCAGGAACATCTAGCAGCTCTATATGCACATCTCTCCTGTACAAACAACAAAATATATGTGTTTGACCGAACCAAACAAAGTCTGTTTTTTGCAATTATGTATTGGTTCCTAGATAAGTTATCACAAGTTTCGTTATCTGAGCTACATCAAAGAGCTGTGGATGAGGCTTTACAGAGTAAGAATGGACATCTGGATCTTTTCCTGCGTTTTCTTCTGGGTCTCTCAGTGGAGTCCAATCATACTCTCATACAAAAACTACTGACACAGACAGGAAGCTGCTCCTACAATACAGAGAAAACAGCTGAGTACATCAAACAGAAGATCATGAACAATAACTCTCCAGAGAGATCCATCAATCTGTTCCACTGTCTGGATGAACTGGGTGATTCACTGATGCAGGAGATCCAAGATGATCTGAAATCTGGAGAAATAAAACAATCCAAACTCTCATCTTTACAGTGGTCAGCTCTGGTTTATGTGTTGCTGACATCAGAGCAGAAGATAGATGTTTTGGATCTAAAACAGTTTATTGGAGCACAACATACAGCAGATGAAGTTATTCAGAATCTGTTTCCCGTGCTTAAAGAATCCAGATCAGTTCAGTAAGTAACACAGAAAACAATCACTATTTTTTCACATTTATTATTTTAGTAGCTTATGCTTTCTTACCAAATCAGCAAAATGGGTAAAATCGAACAGAATCACATTTCTGGCAGTAAGCAGGAGAGTGAGATGCATGTACTAAACTAGCTGAGCAGTGGTGGACAGTAACAAAGTAGTCTTACTATATGTACTTTACTGGAGTAGTTTTATTTTGAGTAACTTTTACTTCACTACTTTCCAAAGCATAAGATATTTGTATTATTCTCCATACAGGCTACAGTCCTGTAATCTAACTGCTCAGTGTTGTGAGAGTTTGTCTTCAGCTCTACAATCCTCTAACTGTATCCTGAGAGAGCTGGATCTGAGTTACAATGACCTGCAAGACTCTGGTGTACAGATTCTCTCTGATGGACTGAAAAATCAAAACTGTGCGCTGGAGATACTGAGGTATTTAAAATGCAAATTCTTTTCTCATTTCCTTACCCTAATGTCATTCCAAATCTGTAGTATTGTTTCCACCCCGAAGTTAATTTTGTGTGCAAAATTAGAACATTGCATAAAACATTTTCAAATATTCTGGGTGGTGTGATTTTTAAGAGCAATGTTTAATAAAGACTTGAATTATTTAAAATATAATCTTAAAGAACACTTCTAAATTTATTTTGTAGCTTTAAATTCTGTCTTAAATTCAGAAAAGCACAGAATGCATGTGATGGCCTTAGCTTTGCTTCTACTACATCAGTACAGTAAAAAGTCTGCCCAAGTAAACCTCAGATTATAAACCCTGCTCGTTACATGTTTGTTTGTATTTGATCTGGTTTTGTGTCTGTAGATGATCGGACTGTGTGTGTCTCTAGGTTGTCTGGCTGTATGCTGACAGAAGAAGGTTGTGGTTATTTGTCTTCAGCTCTGAGTTCAAACCCCTCACACCTGAGAGAGCTGGATCTGAGCTACAATCACCCAGGAGATTTAGGAGAACAACTGCTGAAAGACAGACTGAAGGATCCAAACTATAAACTGGAGAAACTCAAGTATGTGGGACAGTAAGAGACCCCATTTAGACCTGGTATTAATAAATATTTAAATTAATGCCATTGTTATCTGCATGTGTAAGGTTAAAGGGTATTTTTAGAATAAGATCAATTTCTCTTTCATGAGATTACTTCCTTTTTTGGCCGGGTAACATTTCTCCTGGTTATAAACTCTAGGGACAATCTTCGAAAGCAGAGTTTTTAAGGTGCCGTGATATTCAAATCACAATTGTTTTCTGCCACCACATTTATCAACGTACAATCCAGGCCCGGATTGGCTAATCGGGAGCACCGGGAGAATTCCCGGTGGGCCGGTCTGCTTTTTTGGCCATGAGGGCCGTTACTGTCATATGCCACTTCAGGTTTTAAGACCCGTATTTAAGGCTTTAAAGAAGCATCCTGTATGAAAGCTAAAACACAGTTTGTCCTGTATTCGCAGCAGGCGCGTAGCTACGTGTGGGCCTGGGTGGGCCAGTTGCTTAGCCTTATCAGAATCAGCTTATCAAAATTCTCGGCCGAGTCCAACCTGTGACCGTCTTTTTCCCCCTTCTCCCAAAACAGCTTATAGCTGCTGTTTCAGCTATTAAAATAGTTACATTTTGTGTGTAATGGCAAAGTGATTATATTTAGTGTTGTTTAGTTAATTTAGAAAGACGTTTGGAGCATTTTTTTGTTCGTTAAATATGTTTTTGTTTTTAAAGGATTGAACAGCGGCCAGCAGAAGACTGTATATAGTCTGTTTGATCAATTTACTTTCTCAGATCATCAAGACTTATCTAAAATAAAATCTATAGATATAAAACAGTTAAAGTAGCTATGAAACGATGTTAGTTTAAACGTTAAACCTAGATAAATGTGTGCTATTAGGCTTTGCAGGACATGGAGGCGCCAGCGCGATTATTTGCGTATTTTCAGTGGAACAATTTAAAATTATCCGTCATTTTTGCGCACAAAGGAAATATAAAGGGTCTACTTTTATTTGTGTGCACTCAGAATATTAACAAAACGTTACAAACAGTGGTTTTATAAAATAAGAAAACAAACATGATGAGCTTTCTGCCGCCTTGTACTTCAATAGGAGCGCAAAACAAAAATGAAACCAAAACTCAGCGCATACATGCCTCACAAACATGATAAATATATACATAGAAAGCTTTAAATTATTACTTAATGAAATAAAAGAAATAAAAATCTGTAAAGATTCATTTATCTTTAAAGGTGCGTCCAAAGAGTAGATTGCAAATCAGGGTCTTTGCGACACTATCTCAGAATACACTAGTTTATTAATGAATCAGTCAAATATTTTCTTACAGTTTCCCCCAACACATTCATTGTATTCATTTTTGCTGGTGCTTTGTGGCAAAATGTTGTTTTGTTGCATCTTTCAGAATGCGGTGTGGTCGCTTTGCTCATATGCTGTTCTTACCGTTATGATCTGCTTATAATGACATACAGGCTTATGCTCTGATTATTCAAGCAGGTGTAGTTGCGTTGGTCAATTTTGATAACTGATGCATTTTTGACTAGGCATGAAACTCCAGGGCTGAAAAAGAGTCCCACTCCGGCCCTGGTACAATCTTTTGTGTGATGGAATTGGCGGCACACAAATGTTTCATGAATCACACATGAACTCTGTCATAGGTTGATTTGTGTACTTTGATCCATGTTTGTTTCTACATTAGATTGATAAATGAGGCCCATTGTCTATAATTTAACATGAAATACTACCATAATTAAAAAGTAATTGAAAAATAATGTTAGAAAAGAAAATATATGATTTTCAATGGGGAAATTTTTTTTATCATAATTTTTATCATAATCACGTTTCCCTATGCTAGGGACGTGAGAGGACGCTGGCGTTGTTTGTTCGCCGCTTCTCCGCCCTTGATCTTTGATCTAGTTTTATTTGTTTTTATTTTGTTTTATTTGTTTTAAAGTTTGAAACTTGCGGTTTATTATCTGAAGACTGTGTGTGTGTGTGTGTCATCTCGCCTGCGGAGTAAACTGAGACGACGAACTGTATAGCCATTGTTAGTGCTGTGCAAATTTCAAATGGCATCCAGCACTATTTTTAAATACTCCATTCCTCAGCTGCTGAGTTACAACCGGCGCCTACCTTCACTCTGCATTCCTGCTATAAAACAGCTTGGACTTCTTTGTCGACCTCGTTATGTCCATAGAAGTTCCCGCAAAAAGTTTGTCTATTGCCAGCATGATGCTGCTTCCATTCCTTCCATCTGGTCATCGACTGAACGTATCGCACCTGTGGGACGTCATCAGAGCACTGGCGCTCTTGGATTATGTAGCAGTCACCCGCCCCTTTTTCCACTGAGAGCCTCTAGTGCTGGGCGAAAATGAAAATCGTGGAGTGGATTACAGTGTATTGCTGAGTCTACAGAGACTTGCATCAAGAGATCTGTCTTCTGCTACTATGGAATTATTTAATACGCAATCCCTTACTAATAAATCTCTTCTTATTCATGATCATATTTTGGACAAAAAGTTGGATTTTATGTGCCTGGTCGAAACTTGGCACAAACCAGGGGACTACTCAGTGCTAAATGAAGCCTGCCCCCAGGGTTATTGCTATCTGGAGAAAGCCCGCAATTCTGGACGTGGGGGTGGTCTGGCCGTCATCCATCGGGCTGAACTGAAACTTTCTCCCCTGCCACTGCCTGATTTTATCTCCATGGAGTGCTTAGCCTTTAAATGTAAACCTCCTCATTCAATGACAGTGCTGCTTATCTACCATCCTCCTAAATTACACTCCTTATTCCTCCCTGAAATACATGACTTACTTACATCACTTTGTTCACTGTCATCCAACATTGTTATTGTAGGTGATGTAAATATTCATGTGGATAATCCCTCCTGTCAGCTCTCAACAGAGTTTTTGGGTCTGCTTGACTTTCTCGGTCTCCAGCAGCATGTGAAGGTCCCAACACATACTAAGGGACATACCTTAGATCTTGTTATTACTGATTCAGCCCCCATTAAAAGCGTAGAAGTCTATGATTTGGGAGTGTCTGATCACAAAGTAGTCTCTATGGCTTTTACATTCTTATTGCCTACAATAAGACCCAAGCGTCAAATGTCCTTCCGAAATTGGAAACACATTGATTTAACCTCTATGGCTGTAGACCTTCAACAAATTTCCTGTCCAGCCATTACAACGGTAGACGAACTGGTAGACCACTATAATGCATCTTTGAGCAGTGTTCTCGACCTCCATGCCCCTATCAGGACACGTGAAGTTACCTTTGTATGCTCTGCTCCCTGGTATACACAAGAACTAAGCCGAATGAAGATGGCAGGTCGTGCTTTGGAGCGTCATTACTCACTGTCCATAAGCTTGCATTTCGCGACCATCAAAGGGCCTATTGTAAGACCCTGAAAGATGCCCGATGCCAGTTTTATTCAAATCAAATTAATAAAAATATAGGTAACTCAAGGCAACTGTTTGCTACAATTAGCCATCTCTTGGAACCGCAACAGCCGTTTTCTATCGAAGCTACTACGGAGCAATGTAACAGCTTTATTGATTTTTTTAGATCAAAAGTCAACAACATTCGCTCCTTAATGCCTGGATCACATTATTCATCTTTGCCTGCCCTTAGTCCTTTAATTGGGAGTTTGCCATCTCTCCTATATTTTACTGACGTTTCAAGTGGCCACATTGATGAAATTTTGCAAGGAATGAAAGCATCATCCTGCTCACTGGATCCTATTCCGACGGCTCTGCTAAAGTCATTTATCCCTATTGTTAGTCCAATCATTACAAAGTTAGTAAATCTTTCATTACAAACTGGTTATGTTCCACCTTCTCTCAAAGCAGCTGTCATCCGTCCGATTCTGAAGAAGCCTTCATTAGATCCAAAAGAGCTTGCAAGCTACAGGCCTATCTCAAATCTGACTTTTCTGTCAAAGGTTCTGGAAAAAACAGTTGCCCTCCAACTTCAGCACCATCTCAGCTGTAACAATCTGTTTGAGAAGTTCCAGTCTGGTTTTCGTTCAGCCCATAGCACGGAAACAGCTTTGCTCAGGGTGACAAATGACCTACTGATGACAGCTGATGCAGGATCACCATCCTTGCTTGTTCTTCTTGATTTGTCAGCAGACTTTGATACAGTGGACCATACCATTCTCCTGGATCGTCTCCAACATATGGTTGGACTATCTGGAACTGCATTGCAGTGGTTCCAGTCCTACCTGTCTGACAGGACTGAACAGGTTATGCTGGGAGGATGTAAGTCCAGGATGTCCCCTGTTACATGTGGTGTTCCGCAGGGGTCGGTTCTTGGCCCCATCCTTTTTCTCATTTATATGTTACCTCTCGGGCATGTCATCAGCAGACATGGGCTGTCCTTCCATTGTTATGCTGATGACACGCAGCTGTATATTAAGACTGCTCCAAACCCCTCGGAAGCCATCTTGCACCTTACTGCTTGCCTTGAGGAGATAAAGGCGTGGATGAACAGCAATTTTCTTCAGTTAAACAGTAGTAAAACCGAGGGACTCCTTGTTGGCACACCTAGTCAGATCCGTTCTTCTCCTATATCTCATCTTATTTTTGATGGCCAGATTATTACCTTTTCTTCCTCTGTTACTAACCTGGGGGTTCGGTTTGATCCACAGTTGACCCTCAGTGATCACATAAAACATCTGTGTAAGATATCGTTTTATCATTTACGAAAAATTTCCAAACTCCGTCCTCTGCTAACTCTCCCTGATGCAGAGAAATTGGTCCATGCCTTTATTTCCTCAAGGCTGGACTACTGTAATGGACTTTTTGTTGGGATTCCTGCTAAGGACATACAAAAGTTACAATATATCCAAAACAGCGCTGCTAGAATCTTGATGAAAGTAAGGAAATTTGAACATATTACTCCCATCCTTAAATCCCTTCATTGGCTGCCTGTCTCTTCTCGGATCGAATACAAACTCCTCCTCTTAACCCATAAATGTATTTATGGCTAGGCACCTTCGTATCTTCAAGATCTGATTAGTTTGCGATCTGTCAGTCGTACCCTGAGATCATCTGGCAGTATGCTTCTCCAAGTTCCCTCTACCAAGCTTCGTACCATGGGGGGGCGAGCTTTTTGCTCTGCTGCCCCGCAGCTCTGGAACCATCTTCCTGTCCAGCTACGAGTCACACAAACATTGGACTCTTTTAAAGCAAATTTGAAGACTTTTTTATTTAAAAAGGCATACAATTGCTGAGATATTATGTTTAGTGATTGTGATATTTTAGATTTCTTGTTTACTCTGTTGTAGCACTTTGAGATTTTTGTTAATGAAAAGTGTGTTACAAATAAAATCTATTATTATTATTATTATTATTATTATTATATAAATAAGTTAGAAATTTTGTCTGACTTGAGACGGCGCAGACGGCACATAACTGTCACGACTGACATCAAAGCCAGGTCGATTCAATACAAGTTTATTTGTATAGCTCTTTTCATAATACAAATCACTGCAAAGCAGCTTTACATAAAATTAACGATTCAACAATATGTTTAGTAATAACGTGCTAGTGGTGCTATGTCAAAAAATCTGTTAATATTGACATAGTCAAACAGACGATGAACACTATTAACAGTAATCATTGTATTGATGACCTGTGGCATTAATATTATGCATCTCTGTCAGTGAGTGATGTAATACAAATACAGTCCGTTAATAAACAACTTTTTATCTGTTTTATACAATCCGCCTTCATTTAGCAAATGCAATTGCATAAATAACATTTTCAATTTCAACATTTTTTTTGCATTCAGCTGTGGATGCTGCTGATTCACAGAGACCGCATTGGCCCATCAAAGAGATGTGCATTTGCGAGCATGTGTGCGTGTGTTTTATTTAGAAATAGTTTCCACAGAAATGCTTTCTTATTTAATGTATTTTCCCCTTACAAATTGTATTATCACAATAACAGTTTGAGTAAATGTTTAAAAGGTAGGGGATAATGCCGTGAACAATGTGCATATGTTAAAACCGTAAAATAAATGATCATGTTTAATGATTTTAATTTCTTTATCGCGAAAAGCTAAAACTGGCACCATTTTGGAGAGAAATTGGCTCTTTTTAAACTAATATAAAATCATAGCATAGTGTGTGATGCTGAACTCTGTTTTGAGTTTCTAATGGTGTTTGTATTCTTGTGTTTTAACATTAATATGTTATGTACATATATTGAACAGCATGCTGTCTCAAATCTATATAATTTAAATGGTGGTGATTGTACTGAGAATAACTTTCATCTTTTCATCACTTAATAGTTTTTTCGTGTTGTTTTTATGTATTTTAAAACTGCTGGAAGGTAGATATTCTTAATTCTTTCTGACAAACAAGATAATGTGAATTACAGTATGTACGATGTTTTCTAAATGTTTAAATTGCACTGTACCGCATTTATTATAAGGGGTAGAATTCACAGCTTAGTACTCACTACTCAATATTCATGAGTACTTTTAAATACGTTACTCTTTCACTTTTACTCAAGTCGTTTTTACTCTACTCACACTACATTTTTGGAATGTAATGGTACTTTTTCTTGAGTATATTTTCTTGTACTCGTTCCACCTCTGGTAGTAACGAGTTTACTTTGTTACATTTACTTTTTTTGGGTAACTAATACTTAGAGTACATTTAAAAATGGATACCTTTACTCAAGTATATTTTAAGTGAAATAACGGAAATAACATTTGGACAAAAATGTCCCACTCCATTAAAAGAACACACTTCAAAGGGCTCTGCCCTTCAAAGGGAGTAGGGCATAGGGATGCTCACTTCCGTTTGTAATTCGTCCATATATTTATTTTAGTAGGGGTGTAACGCTACATGTATTTGACATAATTTCCTCATTATCGTTACTAAACTACATCTACAAGGCACATTATTCGTGCTATTTAAACATACAAGGGGTGATTAAAAGTTCAGAGACTATACTCATGATAAACAAAGGAAAACAGACATTAGTCTGTGTAATAATGCAGTATAGCGCTCCTTACATCCCTCATTTAAACCTGTGAAGTGAAAGTAAAAGCCATCTCACTTCAAACTCGTTTTTCTCAAAATTCCATTCCTGAAAATCATAGCTATCAGCCAACTTCAGATAGCCATAACTTTTGTTACAATCAAGCTATGGACAAAATAAAAACAGTGTGGCACCAAAAGGTAAAAAAAAAGGTAAAAAAGTTGGGTTTTCCCAAATTGCATCACATATGCACTTGCATCTAAGAAGAGATGCCAGGTATCTGGCTTAAACCAATGTGCATCAGAGTAAATTAGAGTGTAGCAAGCTGAGCTTAAATGAATGTTGTCTTTATGCACTTTTTCTATTCTAAGTTTCTACTCTACTGTTTGCAAGATTACATTTTCATTGAAGGAAATTATTATTATTTTTGGTTGTTTTGGCTTTGGCCTGTAAAAAAGATTTACATTAAAAAGGAACTCAAAATGCTACAGAGAGAGACATAATAAGAAAAGAACACCACTGATGTGTGTTTTATTTCAAATTTAATTTCTCATGTGTTTTTAATATTAAGCTTTGCTTGTTCCAGATTCAATATTTACGCAAAACTAAAGTTTGTTTCCAACATTACATACTTGAGAGAAGGGAAAACATGCACAATTGCAGTCAGATTTTCAATAAAAATTAAATTTGGCCCACAACTTCACGCCAGTTTTTAATTTTGGCCCACTGTGAATTTGAGTTTGACACCCCTGCTCTAAGGGCTCTGCCCTTCGAAAAAGATCAGGGCATAGGAATGATCACTTCCATTTGGTATTTGCCCCATGAACCGTTCGGTATAAATACAAGTACCCTTACAGCCCTACCTTTCACAATTAATTTGTTTGTGTATACACACACACACCAAACTTGTTTCGTTTTTTTTGCATTATGAGTTTCTACATTCTTGCATCATATGAAATTGATGCAATTAAAGTTTATCATATTCAAAATGTTTCACTTGATTTCAAACAGGATTAGTATAAACAGACTAATAGTATTTCATTAGTCTGTTTGGTCACACATCTACATAGCTCAGAGGGACCATTAGTCAATATAGTGTTAAAGACAGCACTAAGATCCATTTAGTACTAATAAAGGGATGCAGCCACAATCAGATGGCGAGAGCAAGTCATCTGTAACACTGATAAGTGCAATTTCAGTACTATGATTGCCAGATTATGAGTGTTTGTCTTTGGAATATGCATATGACTTGATGTTTATTTGTATTTGTAGTGTGGATCATAGAGGAGAGATCAGAGTTAAAGAGGCACCTCAAAGATGTAAGTTTCAACACACCCACACACACACACACACACACACACTAGGGGTGTAACGATATGAACAAGTCACGATACGACACGCATCTCAATACTGGGTTCACGGTATGACACGTATCACAAAATTTAAAACATGGAACTGAAATTCAAACAGATTTATTTAAAAAAACTAATTTCAATAACTTTCTTTGCTGTACACACAAGATCACATTTTAAGGTTTAATAAAAACCTTCTGTATTCAACTGAACAGTCTGTCAGTCACTGAAAAAAAATATTTTAAATTATTATTCTCATCATACAGGACAGTGGTGGTTTTTTTTTTACAGAGGTTTAAGGTTTATGTCATTGCTATCCATAGTATCAATTTGACGGGCATTTTTGTGCACCTCTGTGCTCAAAAGAGCTGCCGTTATAGCCGCTTATTGCTCGAGATGGCGTTCCAGCTGTAAGGTCATCATAGTACTGCTGCTACTGACAACGCACGCAACATAGAGATCTCCAGCTCCGCTGGCGTTGAGTCCGAGGGATCCCTCATCTCTACCTCCAGCCTCTGATCCTTGGACTTCGCCTCGGCCCTCCGACCCTGCGGCTGCACCCTGCCACCTAGCTCCCTCATCTCCACCGTCGCCCGTTGGCCCACTATCTCTGCCGGGCTCCCTCGTCCCTCCGGCTCCGCCTTGGTCGGGCGTCGTCCCACCATCGCCTCAGGATTCCACTCCTCCGGCTGCGCCTCGTCACTCCATCCCACCGGCTCCGTTGGGCTCCTTCCTCCCTCCGGCTCCACCTTTGTCCTCAGTCGCTCCGGCTCCGCTGTGGTCCTCCGGAGCTCTGCCTCTGCCTCGGTTGCCGGTGCCACCTGTTCCGCCTTGGCCCTCCGGATCCTCGGTGTCGCCCCGGATCTTCGGCTCTCCGTCTCCACCTTGGGCTCCACCTCCACCTGCTCCGCCGTCGTCGGTCGGCCCCCTGGAGTCGTCAGCCCTTCCTCCACCATGGCTCCTCCTTCCATCGGCTCCACCGTGGGCCGCCATCTCAGCTGTGGTCTGGGTCTTTCCTGGCTCCTCCTGCGCCAGATCCCTCCTGTCTTCTCCCTGGCTCCTCCCTCTGGCTGATCCACCCTGGACTCCCTTTCTTCTCCTCCTCCCAGATGTCCGTCCCCCTCCTGAGCCCCCACCCAAGCCCCCTTATGTTTCTGTTTTCGGCGCGAGGTCGCGCCTTCCGGGAGGTGGGGGGGGGTAATGTCAGGATTTGAGACTCTTTTGTTGTGTTTTGATTTGGTTTGGCCCCTTTTGTGTTTGGTTTGTTCCACTTCCTTTATGCCCTTATTTGGTTTTGTTCCTGTCCCTCCCCTCATTTTGTCATTATTAGTTAATCACCATCACCTGTCTGTGTCTCGTTTACCACCCTACTTAAGTTCGATTTTGTTCAGTGTTTGGTTGTCCGTTCTCGTCTTTGTGTACGTGTCTTCTTGCCTGTCTTATGTGGATTTATATGTGGATTTAAGACTTGTTTTGCACCTGAACTTAATCTTGCGCTCCTCGTTCATCCTCCTCCACACGACACTGTGACACTAAGTGACAGTAATGAGCGCAGCATTTTACTCAAAGTTGGAAAAAGACGCTCAGCGCTCGGCATGCTCTTGGCATTCTAAAAAACGTGGCGCTCCCATTGAGAACTACTGAGTACTATGATGATCCCTTTCTCCCACTCTGATATTATCATATGTCGCCATCTCAACCAAGTAAAATAAAAGTATCGCAATCACTCTACGATACATATCGTAACATTTTTGTATCGCGAAATATCGTAGTGCGAAATATTGTTACACCCCTAACACACACACAGGTGGGGTAGTCCTCATTTATTGATGTTTTCTCTTCTTATGTTTAGATGCCTGTGCTCTCACACTGGATTCAAACACCGCAGACACTCAACTCATTCTGTCTGAGGACAACAGGAAGGCTACATATGTGACAGATCATCAGCAGTATCCTGATCATCCACACAGATTTGATGAGTGGGAACAGGTTGTGTCTCGAGAGAGTCTGCCTGGACGCTGTTACTGGGAGGCTGAATGGAGTGGCTGTGTTAATATAGCAGTGACATATAAAGCAATCGGCAGGAAAGGAGGATGTGATGACTGTGTGTTTGGATACAATGACAAATCCTGGAGTCTGTGGTGCTCTGATAACAAATTCACTGTCTGGCACAATAACAACCCAGTGGCTATACCTGCACCTTCATCTTCTAAAAGAGTAGCAGTGTATGTGGACTGGTGGGCCGGCATTCTGACTTTCTACAGCGTCTCTGATACACACTCCCTCACAAAAATATACACATTCAACACCAAATTCACTGAACCCCTCTATGCTGGATTTAGGGTTTATACATGTAACTCATCAGTGTCTCTGTGGAACATTAAACAGCATCCTGTGAGAAACAACAGTGATACACACACAATCGGGTGAGTGAAGTACACTATAATGTGTCCTTGTGAAGGACTTTTCTGACTAATGTGGCTAAAACCTCTATTCTTTGTGCATCACTAAGTGAAGTGTTCAGATGCAAAACCAGCTAAAAGCCATCTCGGTCAAAAATGAGATAATGATACTGAATGAATGCTCTGGACACACATTATGCATCCATCAAATACTTTTACTTCAAACTCACTAAAATCCCAGCCTCGTCCCAGTCAGAAGAACCAGTACTTACATAGAAACCTATACATCAGAGCCTGATAAAAATGCATTTTTTAAAGAAAGATGTCAGATGGATTTAGAGGCTTTTGTGTCTGAACTCTTCAAATATACCCAAGATGATATGACTTGAGATCTTCTAATCATGATGATTCCTCTCTGGCTAAATCACTTTAAGGTCACTTATGAGGAAAAGTGAAATAGTGACTGTAACAAACTTCCAGTTTAATCTTACAGAGCTATTGTTAAGATAACAACGCTGTGTGATTTTGGCCACGATTTTTTATTTAAAAAGGTTTCAGTTGCAGCATATAGGCTTAGCTAACTTCAGTCTTAATTTTGTACCCTGTTCGTGCATAAAACAAACAGCTTTTATTCTGTCTCCCTCTCTGTGCTACAGGTCCTCTAACCTCAAACCTCCTGGACTCAGCATTGACCCTCTGCTGAAGTGTCAGGCTTTTAGACACATAGCTGGTCCGTACCTGTCGGCCTGTACAGATGAAGGAGTGTCAAAGTTCAGGGTCGGCACTGACCTAGATGAGTGTATCAGCACTGCAGTCACATGCAGAGGCGAAACTGTCACAGTCCTTTTCAAGACCAAGGAACATCCGGAGAAATATCTTCAAATGACTCCTACCAGAAAGGAGGATCAAAAGATGGCCTGGATTGCAACAACAGAGAAAGATGAACCTAGTCTAATAAATCTGCATACAAATAGTGAGGCAGATCTAGCAGAAATCTTTAATACCTGTTGGATACATTTAATTCAGACATTTAAAAATGTTAACGTCATTGCAGATAAACTGCTTCAGGAGAAAATAATTCACGAGGAACAATATTCCAAAATCACTCATGACAGTTTAACCTCTGAGAAAAAGATGAGAATGATCTGTCAAATTATACGCAACCACAGTGATGCTGTGAAAGCCAAATTCATCTTAATTCTTCAGGCAGAGGACCCTTACCTCATAGAAAATCTGAATCAGCACCTTAAGAAGGCAGCTTGCATTTAAAACTGTTTCAAAAGAGCAACTGCAGATATGCTGAAGACTTCAGGCTGAAAATACTGAATTTTAAGAAACACTTAAAGTTTGGTGAACTTGATCTGCAAGTTTCACATAATCAGCCGTTCGAACAAATTAAATCATTTAATATTTCTATATTCAAAATGTTACATTTAAAACATCAATGTCAACATGAATTTATGAATTTAATTGCACGCATGCCACCTCTGAGCCTCGTTAAACATATGAAAATACACACAATACATTTTGGGTTTTTTCTGTGCCACCTCTTTTTTTAAATGCTGATTTTATTTGATTGGTAACTTATTCTTATTCTATTGTTTTAATTAGAAATGTTAAAATGCTTAGAAAATATATTTATTAAAAAATGTGACATAAAAGATGACATACTTTTAATAAAGTAAAAAAAATGCATTACAAAGGCATTACAACACTAAATTAAAGAAGTCAGATATCACCTGGTAATGGGAAGGCTAATTTTTGATCAGATTTTTTGATTATTTATTAGAAGGTGCTTCTAAAATTTTGACTGTATAATTTTCTATGCTTACAAAAAGTAAGCATAGAGCCCTGCTGGATTTATTGCATTTTGAAGGGAAAATATCCTGTTTTTATAATAACTCTTTGAAAATCAAAATCTGCATTTGAATTTTTTATGTTATTATAACCTAAAGATGCTATATGAAAGTTTGAAAAGGAAATAGTGGTTTTCATCTTGCCACTTTCTTGCTCAAGAAAACACATTTCATTTATACTGTTTGGAAATTTAAACGTGTTAAGATGTATGTGCATAGATGCACTTAAAGTGTAATTTATTCTTGTGAAAAAGGTGAATTGTCAGCATCATTACTCCAGTCTTCAGTGTCTCATGACTCACATGACATTTCTGATTGTTGTTATTTTCAGCATTTAACAGAGTTGGGTCATTTTTTTCAGGATTCTGTGATGAATAGAAAGATCCAGGAATCAGCATTTATCTGAAATAAAAAGCGTTTCTAACATTATACACTATACCTGTCACGCCCCTGGACTGTGTTTGTTTTGTTTTCTTCCCCATGTGCTCAGTGTGACCTAGTTTCTGTTGATTGTGTCATTAAGTTCAGGTGTGTGTCGTTATCCTCCCTATATTAGTTCCTTCCTGTTCTGTGTTTGTTGTCCGGTCTTCGACATCACGACAACAGCGACCTCACGTCTATGCAACCTAAGTGTGTTAATGAAATCTCCTCCCGTGTTTGTACCCTTCTTTGTGGATTATTAAAAGACTTATTATTATCATCTTCGTGAGCCTGCGTGTTCCTAAACACACCCGAAGTGTGACAGAAGGCCGGACCTACAAAACAGTAAGCGTCGTGTTCCCCAGTCTTTTCCGTTTTTGAACAGTTTTTATTTTCAGTTTTTGTCGTGTTATGGACCCCATATACAGCCCCGAGTTTCTCCTCCTCATGCTGGAGCAGGGGGAGAAAACGCTCGAGGACCATACACGACAGTTCATTTTCATTGCGGACTATTCCAGCTATCCGGACGGCACGCTCTGCACATTTTATAACGCCAGCCTGAACCCCACGTGCAGAGCGTTGTCGTCCGAAGATGGTCCTCGAGCGGACTTCGCTGCCTATGTGGAGTGGACACTGGCGAGAAACGGGTCCTCCCTCACCATCCGCCCTGAGGAAAATCGCGCCAGTGCCACTCCGGACCCAGAGCCCAGCCCACCATCTCCCCGCTGCGCGGAGCCACAGCCCGAGTCCACCGCTGACGGAGAGCCAGAGCCCAAAGCGACCGACGAGCCATCGCCAAGGAGCGCAACAGAGCTGAGGATCGCCTCGGAGCCCGAGCCCAAAGAGTCAGACCAGGTGCGTGAGCCGGCTACAGAGCACGCCACGGTGGAGAACGCCAGTGACAGCGAGAGCGCGGAGTGGAGCTCCGCCCACTGCACCATGGCTGAGGGTGAGCTGATTATACATCTGGGGCTGCTGGAAATGGAAAAAGACCTAATAGACTGGGAAACTGAACTGGAGTTGTATCCTGCCCCTTTATTCCCTCCTTCGTCTCCGCTGGTCCCGTCCAGCCCTCCTTCGTCTCCGCTGGTCCCGTCCAGCCCTCCTTCGTCTCCGCTGGTCCCGTCCAGCCCTCCTTCGTCTCCGCTGGTCTCGTCCAGCCCAGAAGTGGTTCCCAAAACTCCAGTACACGCTTCACAAGAGCGCCCTCCAGTGCCAGCACCTCGTCGGCGCCCTCCAGTGCCCGCTCCTCAAGAGCGCCCTCCAGTGCCAACGCCTCGTCGGCGCCCTCCAGTGCCCGCTCCTCAAGAGCGCCCTCCAGTGCCAACGCCTCGTCGGCGCCCTCCAGTGCCCGCTCCTCAAGAGCGCCCTCCTGAATTCAGCCCTGAGGACATTCACAAGGTCCCGCCCACCCACCCTTTCCTGTCTACTCCGCTGCTGGTTCCTGTCAGCCCCATGGCTCACCCTCAGCCCAACATCTGTGTGCTGGATGCGCCACGGGTCTGCCAGTCTCCATCGGCGTCATGGCTGGAGGATCCCTCACCTCTGCCTCCAGCCTCTGAGTCCCGGACTCCGCCTCGGCCCTTCGACCCGTCGGCTCCACCATGGCTCCTAGCTCCCTCCTCTCCACCGTGGCCCATCAGTCCACCAGCTCCGCCGGGCTCCCTCGTCCCTCCGGCTCCGCCTTGGTCTGTCGTCGACCATCCGCCGCTTTGGGACTCTGCTCCTCCGGCTGCGCCTCGTCCCTCCATCCCTTCAGCTCTGTCAGGCTCCTCCTTCCCTCCGGCTCCTCCTCAGTCCTCGGTCGCTCCGGCTCCACCGTGGCCTTCTGGATCCCCGTCTCCGCATCGGTCGCCGGTGCCATCTGTTCCGCCTTGGCCCTCCGGATCCTCCCCGTCGCCCTGGCCCATCGGCTCTCTGTCTCCGCCTCGGGCTCCTCCTCCACCTGCTCCGCCGCCGTTGGTCGGCCCCCTGGAGTCGGTGGCCATTCCTCCACCATGGCTCCTCCCTCCGTCGGCTCCACCGTGGGCCGCCATTTTGGCTGTGGCCTGGGTCTCTCCTGGCTCCTCCTGCTTCAGATCCCTCCTGTCTTCTCCCTGGCTCCTCCCTCCATCATCTCCTCCCTGGACTCCCTTGGTTCTCCTCCTCCCGGTTGTCTGTCCTCTTCCTGAGCCTCCTCCCAAGTTTCCATCTGTTTCTGTTTGTGGCGCGAGGACGCGCCATCCGGGAGGGGGGGAGTACTGTCACGCCCCTGGACTGTGTTTGTTTTGTTTTCTTCCCCATGTGCTCAGTGTGACCTAGTTTCTGTTGATTGTGTCATTAAGTTCAGGTGTGTGTCGTTATCCTCCCTATATTAGTTCCTTCCTGTTCTGTGTTTGTTGTCCGGTCTTCGACATCACGACAACAGCGACCTCACGTCTATGCAACCTAAGTGTGTTAATGAAATCTCCTCCCGTGTTTGTACCCTTCTTTGTGGATTATTAAAAGACTTATTATTATTATTATTATTATTATTATCATCTTCGTGAGCCTGCGTGTTCCTAAACACACCCGAAGTGTGACAATACCATTGAAAAGCTTGGAGGGGGGTATTATAGAAAATCAATACTTTTATTTAGCAAGGATGCTTTATAATTCTACTCTAGCTGTTTTCAACATTGTAATAATAATAATAAATGTTTTTTGGAGCAGCAAATCAGGATATTAGAATGATTTTTGAAGGATTATGTGAGCAGTAATGCTAAAAATCATCTTTGAAATCACTGGAATAAATGACATTTTAATAGAAATATAGACAACCGTTTCAAATACAAAACAGTAATTTTAAATAACAAGCATAATTTTAAATTGTACTCTTTTGGCTGTAAATGCAGGCTTGGTCAGCAGAAGAGAAAAAAAACTGACATTTAATGCTTTAATGCTCAAAAACTTTAATAAAAGATATGTTCCACATGTCATAAAGTCTGAGCAGTTTTTTTTTTCAATATGTAGTGACCCAGTATCTGCTCTTATGTGCCTGAAATCATCAGGACCTGCTCTATAATATCTGATGTAGGTTCACAACAGCGATTCATTAAATTCCAATGACATATTTCGCATTCTACCTATGACAAAACTGTGCTGGATGTTAGGTTTTGTGAAGGTCACTGGTAGTAATCCTTTGAGCTGTGTTTATGTGTATAACAGTGACTGTAAAATGTGTATTTCAGATATGGAAATGACATATATGATTTTCGATGCATGGATCAACATGTATATGCGAGTATGTATAAGTATGTCTGCATGCAGTGAGTTTATATGTATGTGCGTGTGTTGTTGTAGATGTATATGCATGGATCGAGTTTATATGTAAATGCATGTCATTCACAAGTGTGTATGCATTCATGGATTTCATATTAGTGTGCACGTGTATTTCATATATATATATATATATATTGAACATCCAATAGTATACATGTATATGTGAGTAATTTATAGGTGTATATGCACGTGTTTTATGTATGTACTGATACATAGCATAGCTTTTCATCCACTTCCTCTCACCCATCTCCTCTCACTCAGCTTACTCAGAATGGTCCATAGCATAATATAATGTTGTATATAAATACAAATGATATTCATAGTCATGTTTGCTGACAAGGAGTAAACTAAAAGGTAAACAGATCCTAAGAGTTTAGAGATATCCTGCTCACTGTAGAGGGTGGAACATTTTCCAGGGTCTTTCATGCAAAGACCTTACAAAATTATATTTTTGAAGGAAAACATTTTAGGATTTTTTTATTATACAAGTCTTTGTATTTTTATGTCAATATGGTACAACATTGTCCTGTTTTAATCAATGTGATAAACGAGTTAGATCAAAAGTAATCTAAAAGTAGTGAATGAAAAGAGTTTTGTTTGTACATGAAGACAAACCTTAAATGTCCCTAAAATGACCTAAAATCTGTATTTTCTATTCATACCGTGTAAATGTATTAGTGTAATGTTTTGTTGTTTATATTGTTATTGTGGTGCTGTAATGAGTGTCTCATGAGTGCGAGCGGCAGCAGGGGATGTGACGTCAGAGTGGTGCGCCTCTGCTTTTTTACTTCCATCTTTATCTTTTTTTTTTATTCAGTTCCATCATTAAAAAACAAACGCGCAAGGCAAATATAGTCAACATTGTACATCTCGAATTATACAAAAATAACAGAAACAGGTAAAACAGATGTGTATACAAGTAATTTTCTAAAGTTATGTTGTACTTAATTCAGCATACTTTAAAAAATATCAGCATTTATGAAACACACAAGATACTTATTTTTGATGCAATTTATTTTATTTATTCATAACTAAGAAGAACAGTATAATATTATATACAGTTGTGCTCATAAGTTTACATTCCCTTTGCAGAGCATGCAAAACAAATTAAACAAAATAAGAGGAAATTAACAAATTAATTGATAATATGTTGGTTTTTGGAAACAACACAATATTGCAACTACTGGGGCCAACATAGAATTAGTTGCAATGCAAAGTAAAAAGAAAAATATCAAAATTACTAACTGATATCTGACAGATTAAACCAAATCCCTTACGAAAATTAACGGTTTTACTACAAATAAAACCAATAAACATGATTTCTATAGTTAAACTATTGTAAGCACAAATTAACCATGGTTTGGCTAAACTTATACGTATTACACTTATAGTTTAACCATGGTATTTGTAGTAAAACTGTGGTTATACACATGGTATAAAAAACAGTTACTACACTTTTACTACAATAAAACAATGATTAATTTTTTTAAGGGATTATAGTCACTTGTATATTAATATCAAGACACAGAAGAGTATAAGAGTGTGATTATGTATAGCACACAATAAATACCATAATAAATCCACTTCATTCAATAATGGATTCTCTTATATCTTGACATTGTTTATTTAGTATCTGGACAGTATCTTGTGTGTGGTTAGGAGTTTTCCTGTGCCGTTAATGTTAATTACACTGTGAGCTAGTTTAAGGTCAATTTTAATACTTTCAAATGAAAACAAAATTATATTAGATTACATTTTATTTTGATGGTCCTCTTTAATCTATAAGCAACTTTGCAACTACATATCCACAAACTCTCATTAAAGTATTAGTAGACTTAGGTTGATGTTAGGGTTGGTAGAATAAGTTGATGTACTTGCAAAGTCAGTAGTCCATCAAAATAAAGTGTTTGCAGATATTTAGCAGTCCACTAATACTCTAATGACTGCTAGATGAAATGTAGTTGCAGAGTTACTTATCAACTGTTGACTAAAGCGTGCCATCAAATTAATCAAACTGATATTACAATAAAAACAGTTCAAAGCAAAAAATAAATAAATCTGATCTTATGACTGTTTGAGAAAAAAAAATATTATTTCTTACAAGTGGTCTTTGTCTGCTTTGAGTACAGTGAAGTTATGTCACTTGAAGCAGACAAAGACCAGTCATAAATAATAAGACCACATTACAAAGCCTTCTGGACTGTTTTCATACAGATATTGAATTTGTTATTTTACAATAAATAACACTAATAAGATTAGTTGTGTAGACCTTAAACATTGGACGGATACCTAATACTGCATTCATAGAAAGTGTTACCATTAATCCTTCTATTAAAATCTTCCACTTCACTGAAACAGGTATCAGAGAACAGCTGCTGTTGGGTTAACAGGAATATCAGGAACAAAAGGGTGTGTTGGGCGTTGTGTAAAAATAATCCATATACAACTCTGACCTGTAATCAGAGTCCAGACAACAAAGGAAGACCTCCGGCAAGGACAAACTCCATAGGACAGCCAGGGCATATATGATGGCCTATGGGGGAAAAAGGTTGATGTAAGCATACTATTGTCCCACTACTGTACAGCAAGCCATTATACAGGGATCCATACAAGATTGTTAAAGTACCCCCAAATGACTAACATGGTGAAACAATGAGTAAAAGTGTTCCCACTAATACAGTAAGCTACAGGTAAATCTCACATCAACACGCTTTTATCATCTTTTTAAATTTAATAAGTGTGCTGGCTAGATTTAATTATTATAGTCATTATAAGTCAATAAAACTAGCAAAATTCTTAATTCATGGGAATTTGCACCTTAATTTCAAAAATTATAATGCGGTCCTGAATCGAGAGGGGTCTGTCCGCGGACTGCTAGAGAGGGGCATAACTTGTAGCAGGGGGCGTAACTTGAAGTTGTCCAAATCTTCAAATTTCGTGTTGTCCAGTACTATTTCTGTAGCTGATAATCTATTAAAACGTAACCTTCCTCGGTTAGCGTTGTTAAGTGAGCAATATTTTTATGTGCTGGTGGGTAACAATTGGCAGGTAACAATTACAAAATAAGCTAGGTGGCTCAATGAATATTGCTAAAAACGGCGCTTTTCAAAACGTGATTTCTTGAGTGTTGTTACGTGTTTTTCTTGAAATGTTTAATAAGTTCACTGCTGAACAATTATAAGGTGAAAAGTTTAGAACAGGGGTCATCACACTCGGTCCTCAGTCATTCTTGAGAAGTGGGACAAAACTTGAAAAAATAAAACCATTTACTCAGACAAATGAAACCACATTTATGTATCTTATATGGAGTAAGATACTGAACTATCCTTTGATACAACCTCCCAACCTTTGTTTTTTTAACAAAATGTGCTTTTTAACTTGTACTGTGTAATATAATTTTATCTTTAACAGAATTTTAGATGTATTTAACATTTCAAAACACATTCTCAAGTTAGCAGACAGATGACACTAACACATGTGACCAACAATTCAACAACAATTATTACATATCATTATGAAATATTGTCAAAATATTCATCTGACGGAGGTGACAAATCTGACGGAGTTGACACATCTGACGGTGGTGACCAAAACCTGAATTTGTAGTCATTTTAACTATCAAATGCATTGAATCAATCAATTACTGTATTAAAACAAACAGCGAGTATGTTATTGTTTTTGAAGCTTCTATTCAGGAGTCACATTTAAGTATTTTGATATATCATTGAAACACAAAATCTTATGGTGGTGACATCTGACGGTGTTGACAAATTTGCATTTCTTTCACAAAACAAATGGAGTTCATGTAGTAGACTTTTTTTTTCTGTTGATGCTAGAGGCATATGGAACCTGCTTCTGGAAAATGAAATGATCTAAATATTTCAAATAATTTCCTCAGAAATTGGAAGAAGGTGTTGACATATTACTGTAACGAGGGCGTCAGAGGCGTTTGGATCCATAAGCAGCTTTATTAGGGGATAGTCAAACAGACAAGGGTCAAAAGCCAGCATCAACAATATCAGAGGAAAAAACAGTACCGTAAACAGAGTCAGACAGAGTTCGGGGCAGGCTGATAACAATCACAATCCGGTAAACAATCCAAGTGGGGGGGGCACAGAGAGGAATCACAGGTCAGAATATAGTCCAGGTCACAACGGGAAATCAATAACAAAAGAAACGCTCAGAATTGTCAGCCGGGGCAAGATCAAGACTTCGCGAACGGCAGTGTGTGAGAATGGCTTTTATACAGTGTGCAATGAGGTGTAATGAGTGTCAGGTGTGTGCGGGTGAAGGCAAGATGGCCGACCGGGGTGAGAGGTCACAGGAAGTTCATGGAAATGGGGTTATGGGAAGTGGAGTTTGTGAACCAGTTCTGTGTGTGAGTGAATTCTCCCTCTGATGGTGAGAGGAGGGAGCAGCAGCGGCACAATTCGTGACAGAGCCCCCCCCCCTTAGGAGCGGCTTCCAGACGCTCAGCACAGTCCAATAACTCCAAGGGGATGGGGGGGTGGGAGAGAGTACAGAGGGGAGGACCAGGTCCATGTGGGCAGATAGAGTTCAGAAGGGCGTGTAGTCCAGGAAGTGCCGAAACTGCAGCAGAGCAACTGAGCTGCCCAAGATGCTCAGGAGACCACCGGAATGGGACAGACATTCTTTTGAGGTGAGCCAGCAGAGCGGACAGCTCCCAGGGCGGGACAGACGGACTCCAGGGCGGAGCAGACACCCTCCAGGGCGGGGCAGGCGGAGCAGACGCCCTCCAGGGCGGGGCAGGCGGGTCAGACGCCCTCCAGGGCGGATCAGGCGAGTCAGACGCCCTCCAGGGCGGATCAGGCAAGTCAGACGCCCTCCAGGGCGGATCGGGCAGGACTAGAATCCTCCAGGGTGGCACGAAAGCCCCCCAGGGCGGAGCAGACAGGACCGGAGCCCTCCAGGGCAGAGCTGGAACTCTCCAGGGCGGAACAGACAGGTCTGTAATTTGGAGCATAGACCGACAGACACACACAGAGAGAGAAAGCTCGGAGCCCAAGCTCCTGGCCAGGTTGGGCGGGATTCCCAGTGTATAGAGGGCCTCAGTGGCCGAATTGATACTAAGCGAGAGCTCAGAGAGGTGAGAGTTGCTGGGCGCTACCACCGTGCAGGGAGCAGGTGCGACCTCCCCCTCGGCTTGAGGATCCGTGGCCTCGGCCACCTCCTCGGAGGAGGTCACCCTCAGAGGTTCTGCGGGGTGAGCCGCCACCTCTGAGGACTCAGTGGTGGTATACGCGGCCCAGACAACCCAAAGAGCAGTTCTCAGTAGGAGTATAGCCTCAGTGAAGGCCAGCACAGGAGTGGTGCCAATGATGGGGCTGGGCTTAGGAACAATTGCTGTGATTTGGCTTGGTACTGGAACAGTGGCTGTGGCTTGGCTTGATGTATGTGCAGCTGCGTTGAGACAGGGTTCTGAAGCAGCAGCGATGATGCTTGACTCTGGAGGAGGAGTTTCTGCGATGACTGTTAATTCAGTGGGAGGAGCAGCTGTGACAATGAAGTGTGACTCAGGGGGGTGTAGCAGCTGAGACGTTGCTTAACTCTGGGGAAACAGCTGCGACGACTTGGCTTGACGCTGAAGGCAGAGTAGCTGCGACAACATGACTTGGTTCAGAGGGAGGAGCAGCTGCGGAGATGACGCTTGGCTCAGAGGGAGGAGCAGCTGCGAAGACGCTTGACTCAGGAGGCGGAGCAGCTGCGAAAACGCTTGACTCAGGAGGCGGAGCAGCTGCGAAAACGCTTGACTCAGGAGGCGGAGCAGCTGCGAAAACGCTTGACTCAGGAGGCGGAGCAGCTGCGAAAACGCTTGACTCAGGAGGCGGAGCAGCTGCGAAAACGCTTGACTCAGGAGGCGGAGCAGCTGCGAAAACGCTTGACTCAGGAGGCGGAGCAGCTGCGAAAACGCTTGACTCAGGAGGCGGAGCAGCTGCGAAAACGCTTGACTCAGGAGGCGGAGCAGCTGCGAAAACGCTTGACTCAGGAGGCGGAGCAGCTGCGAAAACGCTTGACTCAGGAGGCGGAGCAGCTGCGAAAACGCTTGACTCAGAGGTGACTGCTGTGACTTCACTAGGCTTTTGGGGAACAGCTGTAACTCGACTTGACTCTGGAGGAAAAGCTGTGTCTTGACATAGTGCCAGAAGAACAACTGTGATGACACTTGACTGCAGGGGTGGAGCAGCTGCGATGGAGTTTGGTTCTGAAGTGACATCACTTGACTCTGAAGCGGCAGCTGTGACATCATTTGACTCTGGAGTGACGGTTGTGACATCACTTGGCTCTGGAGCAACAGCCGTGACATCACTTAACTCTGGAGCGACATCACTTGACTCTGGAGAAGCGACTGTGACGATTTGGCTTGACTTTGAAGGAACCGCAGTGACTTGACTTGGCTCTGGAGGAACAGCTGTGACTACACTTGACTTGTGAACAACCATGATGCGGCTTGGCTTGGGAGCAGCAGCTGCGACAGGACTTGGTTCTGGAGCAGAAGCTGTGACATCACTCGACTCTGGGGCAGAAGCAACTTGACCTGGTTTGAGAGCAACTGCTGTAAGGTGATCTGGTTCAGGAACAGTAGCAGAGACTTGACTGGACGTGGGAACTGCTGCTGTGATGTGACTAAGTTCAGGTGGAGCAGCTGCGAAGTGGCTCGACTGGGGAGCAACTGCAGAGATGTGATTTGGTTCAGAAACTGCAGCTGTGGTTTGACGGGGCTTGAGTGCTGCTGTGTCATGATCTGTCTCAGAAGGAGTTGCAGCAGTGACGTGACAGAGTTCAGGAGCAGTAGCTGCAATGTGGCAGGGTTCAGGGGCAGCATCAGCGATGTGACGGGGTTCAGGAACAGCAGCTGTGGCGTCACCTGACTCAGGAGCAGGAGCAGCATTGTCAGTTGACTCAGAGGCGAGGCTTGACCTGGGAGAAGCAGCTGAATCTAGGTTTAACTTCCCTGCAGTAACTAGGCTCGACTCTGGAACGATTGCCGGGCCCTGACTTGATCCGGGAATGACAGCCGTTGACTTGAAGTGTAGTGACTCAGGGGTGAGGCAGAGATGTGGCTTGATCTTGGGAAGACAGCTGCGATCTGACCTGACTCTGGAAGGGCGGCCATGACAGGTGCTGCCTCTGGAAGGGCGGCCATGACAGGTGCTGCCTCTGGAAGGGCGGCCATGACAGGTGCTGCCTCTGGAAGGGCGGCCATGACAGGTGCTGCCTCTGGAAGGGCGGCCATGACAGGTGCTGCCTCTGGAAGGGCGGCCATGACAGGTGCTGCCTCTGGAAGGGCGGCCATGACAGGTGCTGCCTCTGGAAGGGCGGCCATGACAGGTGCTGCCTCTGGAAGGGCGGCCATGACAGGTGCTGCCTCTGGAAGGGCGGCCATGACAGGTGCTGCCTCTGGAAGGGCGGCCATCTTGTCATGTGCAGGCTCTGGCACGGCGGCCATCTTGTCCTTGGATGGCTGGGATGATTTGGCAGGCTTGACTTTAGCGGAAATGGAGTTGGTGTTAGTGGGTCTTGAGCTGGTAGACGTGACACTGGTGAGCGCAGGCCTGGTGAAACCTGCCGCATACACAGATAGCAGTGGTGGGTCATGCAGCTTGGATACAAGTCTGTGGTAGGTGTCAGAGGTGAGGGAAAGGGAAGCCGCCATTTTGTGACCATGCGCCGGCGCGACCGCCATTACTGTGGTGTCACGATTTTCATCAGCTGCGCCCACAGTAAAAGGCGAGCCCTCGCACAACAAAGCAAAGTCCATTAAATCACACAGACTGACCTTAACCTCCCCTCTGGGCAACAATGATTTAGTTGGCTCATTTAGTCCTAAGCGAAATAAGTCCTTGAAGAAAGTTTCATCGTAGAATGGTACCTTATGGGAAAGTTCACAGAACAGATGAGTATATTCCTCAATCGATAGCCCTCCCTGACGTAGACCAAGTAGTTGGTTGACTGGGTCCATTATCAAGCCGAGTTGTTGACGGAAGCCGCTGGATCGATTTGTGGCGAAGTCTTCTGTAACGAGGGCGTCAGAGGCGTTTGGATCCATAAGCAGCTTTATTAGGGGATAGTCAAACAGACAAGGGTCAAAAGCCAGCATCAACAATATCAGAGGAAAAACAGTACCGTAAACAGAGTCAGACAGAGTTCGGGGCAGGCTGATAACAATCACAATCCGGTAAACAATCCAAGTGGGGGGGCACAGAGAGGAATCACAGGTCAGAATATAGTCCAGGTCACAACGGGAAATCAATAACAAAAGAAACGCTCAGAATTGTCAGCCGGGGCAAGATCAAGACTTCGCGAACGGCAGTGTGTGAGAATGGCTTTTATACAGTGTGCAATGAGGTGTAATGAGTGTCAGGTGTGTGCGGGTGAAGGCAAGATGGCCGACCGGGGTGAGAGGTGAGAGGACACAGGAAGTTCATGGAAATGGGGTTATGGGAAGTGGAGTTTGTGAACCAGTTCTGTGTGTGAGTGAATGCTCCCTCTGATGGTGAGAGGAGGGAGCAGCAGCGGCACAATTCGTGACAATTACGGTTGTGACACAGGAAATATTAACATTAGAATTTAAAATATTCTAAACTTCCACTCAAACTTCCACTAACACTCTTACTTCTGGCTTTGCTACTGTTCGGACGCTCTTGCTTACTGCTCTGCGCTTTGCTTCTGTTTATGTACTTTACTCAGATTTTTAAAAATATTTTAACTTCAGCAGATCAGCACAGTGCTCAATCAGCACATTTTTGAGCACAAACACTGAAACTTTTCAGGATTGGACTAATATTACAGAAAAGAAGACTCTGCCTACCACTGCCAGCGGTTTACATTGAGGAGACGGGAAAACACAGCTGTCTACATTCAAATAGATAATACAGAAAATGCCTCTTGTGCCTGTTGTGGAATCTATTTGCTGCACAAACTGCCACAGACTTCTACAAATGATTGCGGTTCTTGAAACAAAGCTACTTGCTGGACTTCCAAAACAGGTGGAACACTCAGCAGATCGTCATCACGGACCCCCTCAACAAACAGTCGGTGAGTCCCATGAATCTACTGTATCTCATCAGTCATTACCAAGTGTAGAGGAATGAGCCAAAACTGATCAACACACTAATCGATGGCACAAACAGGGAGCGAGACCCAAAGGCACTCGAGACATCAGATTGTCATGAGTATCTCATATTGCTGCCATAGCATCCTCTACCCCAGATACGGCTATGACAAGGCTTGCAAACACTGGTATTTTTCTAATGAAGCACAAGACTGCAAATCGAATCATCATCCATGTGGGAAAGAACGATATTCGGAAAGAGCAGTCAGAACTCCTAAAGAAGGATTTCAGTGAAATTCTTGAAACACTTCGAAGACTTGAAGTTAAGACTTTCATCAGTGGACCACTCCCAGCAAGGGGAACTAACATGTTTTCACGGTTGCTTGGGCTGAATACATGGCTACAAAGAACCTGCAGTTTAAAAGGAGTCAACTTCATTGACAACTTCAATCTTTTCTGGGGCCATAGACAACTGTTTAAACTGGATAGCCTCCACCCAAACAAACTTGGTGCAAGAGTGCTAAAGGACAACTTCTATTTCTCCCTCAATCATCCTTCAGTACTTTGTGACCTGAATGGCACACACACACCTGGACAAAATATGACTGATCAGAGGACTTCAATTAGTCATCATGTGGCTGACTCATCCCAAAAGGACACTGATAACACCACGCAGCCACAACAACCACTGCTCATGGACACCATGCCAGCAGAGCCCTGCCCACAGAGCTCCTCACAGACAGACTGTGACGTATCAGGACAGCTCCAAGACTCAGCACCCAAGGACAACTTTCTTGAAAACAGCCAGAGAAGCCAGGACAACATATCTCAGCCACCGGAAACATCAGAGCCACAGCCCCTTTCACCTGACACATTATCCCTCTCTCCAGGATCTCCACTTCTAAGCTTCTCACAGCAAATGGAGGAACTTGTTTATGCTGGGACCAGACTCTCCCACTCTTTTGCTGCAAGCCCCCAGATATCAACAAAAAAACGGCGGGCCCCACAACCACCAAAGCCTGCAGGCCCAGCTCGCCCTCCTGCTCCTGTGAGAGCTCTTCGGCCGCTGCCACAACGCCAGGGCCCATCTGCTGTAGGTGAACCAAAAACAACTGATAACAGCTCTCAGTGATATGTGTCGGGTCCCTGCTACAACAGCAGCAACATTCACAAATGTTTACAGAACAAGCGGGAACCCAGTGTGCCTGTAGCTTTTCCTATCTCTGTTTTATCACGTGATAGAAAGTCTAAGGCCTTCTCTAGTCGTACGGCTGATTCATCTGCGGCCTATTTTGCATCGAACTAATATTACTGTGGGGACAAAAATAAATGCCATCAAGTTAGCATTTTTAAACATTCGCTCAATAAAAAATAAATCATTTCTGACTAATGACTTAATAACCACAAACAGCCTAGATTTTATGTTTTTAAATGAAACATGGCTAGAAGACAGCTGCAGTGCAACAGTCCTCAATGAAACAGCCCCTCCTAACTTTACTTTCATGAGTGTCTGCAGAGCTGTTAGGAGAGGTGGAGGTGTAGCTGCTCTGTTTAAAGATGTCTATCAATGCAAGCAAGTGTCATTTGGTCAGTACTTGTCCTTTGAATATCTCGGGATTGTGCTGAAAGGTGCTCCACACATTCTGTTTATCATTATTTACAGGCCTCCAAAATACTCTCCAGCCTTTGTTGAAGAGTTCACAGAACTGTTATCAATGATTTCCTCAGAGTATGACAGTTTTGCTTTTGCAGGGGATTTTAATATTCACATAGACAATGCAGAAATCAATGCTACAAAAGAAATTATAACTGTTTTGAACACATTTGACCTGATTCAACATGTTCATGGACCCACACACAATCGTGGTCACACTCTTGATTTACTCATCAGTAAGGGTCTAAAGATTTCATCCATTGTTATTAAAGACGTAGCACTATCTGATCACTTCTGTATTTTCTTTGATATATTGATCTCTGCTACCACTGAATCTAGATCTGTCTCTGTCAGAAAGAGATGCATTAATGAGAACACTAGTTTGCTATTTATGAAGGCTATATCATCAATGCCAAGCATTTCTGCAGACTCAGTTGATCTTCTCCTGGATTCCTTTAACTCAAAAGTTAAGAATGTCATTGATGACATTGCACTCGAAAAAAGAAAGATGGCTGGCAGACAGAAAGTGCCATGGAGAAAATCAACCGCAGTACAGAGTATGAAAAGACAATGCAGAAAAGCTGAGCGGATGTGGCGGAAGACAAAACTTGAAATTCACTATAGCATCTATAAAGACATCCTTCGTGCTTTCAATGTTGAACTAGGCAAAGCTAGACAAACATTCTTCTCAAACCTTATAAACAGCAACTTAAACAAACTCGCACTCTTTTTGCTACCGTTGAGAGACTGACAAACCCCCCAAGTCAGATTCCCAGTGAAATGCTCTCCGACAGCAAATGCAATGAGTTTGCTTCCTTCTTTTCTGAGAAGATCAATACTATCAGAAAGACGATTAGCACATCCTCAAGTTATGCTGAGGTCAGACAAATTCACCCGCAATTTCAAAAAGTAGTTACCATGTCTGTTTTTGAAGCAATTGATAGCAAAATTTTGGAAGAAATAGTACAGCACCTTAAACCTTCAACCTGCTACCTTGACACACTTCCTACATCTTTTTTCAAAAGATTAGAAGTGAAAACTTCTAAGTCTTCTAAAGACTTAGAAGTGGTGAACACCTCACTTCTCTCTGGGACTTTTCCAAACTACCTGAAAACTGCAGTTGTTAAGCCCCTTCTGAAAAAGAGCAATCTTGACAAAACAATATTGAGCAACTATAGACCAATATCAAATCTTCCTTTTATAGGCAAGATTATTGAAAAGGTAGTTTTTAATCAGCTGAACTACTACATAAACTCAAATGGTTACCTAGACAATTTCCAGTCTGGTTTCCGACCGCATCACAGCACAGAGACAGCGCTCATAAAGATAATAAATGATGTTCTGGCAAATTCTGATTAAATTCTGATTCTGGCAAAACATCAGTGCTGGTACTACTAGATCTGACACTGTCCATCATAACATTCTTCTAGAGAGACTGGAAAACTGGGTCGGGCTTTCTGGGATGGTCCTTAAATGGTTCAGGCCATACTTAGAAGGGAGAGGCTATTATGTGAGTATAGGAGAGCATAAGTCTAAGTGGACGTCCATGACATGCGGAGTCCCACAAGGCTCAATTCTTGCGCCGCTCTTGTTTAGCCTGTGTATGCTCCCTCTAAGTCAAATAATGAGAAAGAACCAAATTGCATATCACAGCTATGCAGATGATACCCAGATTTACCTAGCCTTATCACCAAATGACTACAGCCCCATTGACTCCCTCTGCCAATGCATTGATGAAATTAACAGCTGGATGTGCCAGAACTTTCTTCAGCTAAACAAGGAGAAAACTGAAGTCATTGCATTTGGAAACAAAGATGAAGTTCTTAAGGTGAATGCGTACCTAGAGGCTAGGGGTCAAATAACTAAAAATCAAGTGAAAAATCTTGGGGTGATTCTGGAGTCAGATCTTAGTTTCAGTAGTCATGTCAAAGCAGTAACTAAATCAGCATACTATCATCTCAAAAACATTGCAAGAATTAGATGCTTTGTTTCCAGTCAAGACGTAGAGAAACTTGTTCATGCCTTTATCACCAGCAGGGTGGACTATTGTAATGGTCTCCTCACTGGCCTTCCCAAGAAGACCATTAGACAGCTGCAGCTCATCCAGAATGATTCTGACTAGAACCAGAAAATCAGAGCATATCACACCAGTCCTCAGGTCCTTACACTGGCTTCCAGTTACATTTAGGATTGATTTTAAAGTACTTTTACTCGTTTATAAATCACTCAATGGCCTAGGACCTAAATACAGTACATTGCAGATATGCTCACTGAATACAAACCTAACAGGCCACTCAGATCACTAGGATCGAGTCAGTTAGAATTACCAAGGGTTCACACAAAACAAGGCGAATCCGCCTTTAGCTTTTATGACGCCCACGGTTGGAATCGGCTTCCAGAAGAGATCAGATGTGCTAAACACTAGCCACATTTAAATCAAGACTCAAAACTCATTTGTTCAGTTGTGCATTTAATGAATGAGCACTGTGCTACGTCTGAACTTACTGCACTGTATTTTATGTATAATCATTTTTATTCCTGTTTTAATTCATTTTAAATCTTTTTTTTTAATTGTTTTATTGTTGTGATTATTACGTTTTATGATTATTTTAATTCATATTCTTATGATTTTATTATTTCCTTTTATGTAAAGCACTTTGAATTACCATTGTGTATGAAATGTGCTATATAAATAAACTTGCCTTGCCTTGCCTTGCCTAAAACTATAAAACTTAATACAGTCTGTCTGACACTGATGTACTCTGCAGAGGAGCTCTGTGGCAGTGGGGTCCTTTAGAGTGACAGCTGCCCATCATATTTCCTGATTTTATTACATTTTAATTAATATCTGACGGTGTTGACAAAAAGTGAGGACACAATTTCGAAACCTTATTAAACATACATGTGTCATTGAAAAACAACCTTGCTTTGATATGATATAATTTTAAGTTTTGTTTTTGATAAAACAAGCTCTTTTTCATCATTATCATCTATTTGTACTACAGAGGTGACACAGAAGAACACAAAAGTGGTGTATTTTCATGTTTAATGAAGTCAATCAAATTCATAAATTACTGTTGAGATTAATTATTTACGTATATCATTTTGAATGCAGAAATATTAAATGATTTAAATGACTTAAAAGATACTTTAAAACTGAAACCTGCCAATAGGGGTCTGTAAATCACTGATTTAATTACTGAATCATATCATTCATTTGATTCGTTCGAACGGCTGATTCATTAAGGAACAAAGCTTGTGAGTGTGTCTTTATGAATGGAAAATTGAATTGTTGATTCGTTACGTTTCATAAATGAAACAGCTGTTGGTCAGTTGTGACTTCTTTCAGACCATTTTTGACAATGAAAAGAGCAAAATCAAGCAATAGGGTTATAGTCAGACAATGTAAGTCACTTAATATTAACTCCCTTAAAAATCATCAAAAGCTGTGACTCATCTTAGCTCATCGCAAGTTCCTTTATAATCAACAAATCGCTTATTTAGACTCTCTCTACACTTTGTTTCTGAAAGGATTTGTGAAGTATGTCCGTGATTAATTACTCAAAGTTGCAAAAACACAGAAACCTTTGAAGCTCCCCTCAGTGCAAACACAAATATGCTGATCGGGTCACTCACACATAGTGCTCCTAAATATATTTTCATAGTCGCACGCAGTAGTTTTTAGTCGCAAATGTGAGTGAAATGTTCGCACTGTAGAGCCCTGTAATAGCTATACTTGAAACTTCCAGTGTGGTGTGTTGGAGCTAATTTCTGCAGGACACCTACCCTCCAGAATCAAGTTTGGTGTCCCCTGTTTTAGAACTTGAGAAGGGCCAGAGTTTGTCAATCTGTGTGTCACTGAATGTCCTGCAGATGGCAGCAACACAACACAGTAGATGGCTCCTGGAGCGGTCACTTGCCATTATTAAGATGTAAAAAGTGTGTTGTGCATACATTTTGCATGCTAAATTGTTTTCTGTACCAATTTACAACTGTAATGCTTTTAAGTGTTGATTCTACATTTGTACCAGACTGCTTTTTGCATTAAAAAAATCTGCATGTTTTACACACAAACCAACCTCTTCTTTTGTCATCAGGTGTGGTGAACTGAAAGCCTTTTCAGAGGAGCATAAAAGGACCTGCAGAACTCCATAACGAATCCCATGTTGCATTCAGTGCAATTCCTTCTACAAATGAATGAATTTGCAGGATACTGCAGCATAGGGGTGTCATGTACAGTATATCACATATACTATATATTTACACACACACACACACATATATATATATATATATATATGATAATTGTTTTATCAAAATTTGACATTCTCAAATATAATGCAAAAATGACCAAAACACACCTACAGAGTGCCCGCATAACGTTACATTACGTGATGAAATAGTGCATTTAGAGTGCATTCTTTCCCTGCATGATTCAGTCTATTAAAATGATCACAAAATTCAAGATATAGGTAATGCTGATTCCCTGACAAGCTTCAAGCGACAGCTTAAAACCCATCTCTTTCAACTCTATTTGCTTTTACCATAAAGACAAAAAATAAAAATAAAATAAAAATCTCTTTATTCCTTCCCTTTCTAGCTTGTACTTGAAGCACCACTTGAAATCTGGTATTATAGCACTGCCTTTGTCTGTTTGTCTCCTTAAGAAGATTCGTTCTATGTTCTCCCAACTGCCTTTGGACAAAAGCGTCTGCCAAATGCCTAAATGTAAATGTAAATGTAATTCTTTTCATATAGTTAAACAATAGCACACAAATACTGCCGTTTTTTTTCCTTTAAAAATCAGCATGACTACAAATGTGATATTGACTTTATACAACAACTCATTAAACAAGAAGTTACTATTAAAAGAATTGTTTTAGACAGCATATTTTCTGTGTTTGCTTAATTTTGCCAACAAAAATATGAAAAAAATGGCTTTATAAAAGATACAAATCAATAAAAAAAAAAAAAAAATAGGAAAATAATCATTTTATCACTGATGTGAACTAACCACACAGAATATGAAGAATATCAAAACTTTAGTTTAATCCCCAAAAATATAGAGAGATTATTTTGTCTCAATATCGCACACCCCTACTGCAGCGTTGACTGTTTATGAAACTGGAGGCACTTTGTAATAACTGATTTTCTATTGGACATGTTATATGCATGTTAGAAAAGCTCAGACTACATGCATTTCTACATATGTGACCCTGGAGCACAAAACCAGTCTTAAGTCGCTGGGGTGTATGGTTTGTTAGGATCAGACAATATTTGGCTGAGATACAACTATTTGAAAATCTGCAATCTGAGGGTGCAAAAAAAAATTTAAAATATTGAGAAAATTGCCTTTAAAGTTGTCCAAATGAAGTTCTTAGCAATGAATATTACTTATCACAAATTAAGTTTTGATACATTTATGGTACTAAATTTACAAAATATCTTAATGGAACATGATTTTTACTTAATATCCTAATGATTTTTGGCATTTTTTTTTTTTTTTTTTTTTGATAATTTTGACCCATACAATGTATTTTTGGCTATTGCTACAAATATACCCCAGCGACTTATGACTGGTTTCGTAGTCCAAGGTCACATATTATTCTTAAAAGCAAACAATACATGAAAGCCAGAATGCCGAGATTTAATGGATTATCAACTACAGAAACTACTGTATGCAACGATAATTACACTTAAATTAAAATTCATCTCAGGACATCTTGCCGACAACGTCTCGTTTTGACATCTCGCGTGGTTCTGTGTGCTTTGGACAACTTGAAGTTACGACCCCTGCTACAAGTTACGCCTCCTTCATGTTGCATTCCGCAGACAGATATTATTGTGTCCGGAATCTGCCATAATCATAGTAATAGGCGCGCACACATTTCAATCGCGGCCGGCTTGGCCGTGTTTTTCTGAACTGCGGTGGATTCGACCGCAATTTAGTGAGCATTTTAGATGAAAGTGAAAGCAAATGTAACGGGCTTGATATCACCATTATAAACAGACATAATCGAGGATCTACAACACAAAGTACATATATTTCTCTATGCTTATGCAGGAGTGTGTGTGATGGGAATGTGAATCGGTATGTATGATATTTTTCACTAGAAAGCAAATGAACAAAGTTTGTAATGTGTTTCTTACTACGATTTTTCTAAACGTTAAACACATTTGTGTTAACATCACAGACCTTATGTATATGACAGAAGACAGCTCGTAATGTATTTATCCAATTCTTAATATTCATCTTATTATGTTTAATGTAAGAACACGCGAGGTTTTCATTTGTTTACAGTTATGTTTACAAAAACAGTTCGTTATGATGCTTAATATAGCTCTCTGTCATTTATTAAATAAATTAATTATTAAAAGCATAAATACACTGTGTAGCACACTTTACTGTTATTATTTAAGTTATTAACTGTTTTTGTGTTTGTTTCTTCCATCTAGAGTCAGTGGAGGTCAAACTGATCAGCTCAATCATGGATGAAACTCAATCATCTGGAGATGAAGAGTTATTTTCAGAATGCAGGTAATTTGTGACCCAGGACCATGAAACCAGTCTTAAGTGTCAATTCTAAAAATTTTAGATTTATATATCATCTGGAAGTTGAATAAATAAGCTTTCCATTGATGTATGGTTTGTTAGGATTGGACATTTGGCTGAGATACAACCAAGGTTATTATAGTTTTGCATTTTTAAATTAGTTTTTATTATAATTTCGTTTTCAAATATGCAATAAATTTTAGTTTAGTTTTAGTTAGTTTTATTAATGGTTTTGTTAGTTTTAGTTTAGTTTTTATTTTGTGAAAACATTTCTATTTCGTTTTTATATATTTAGTTTCAGTTTTAGTAATTATAGTTTAGTATAGTTAACAGAACACTTCCAGAGCGCACACACAAAAAATATAGTTCAGCAACATTTATTGTTTGCACAGTTGGCATTTAACTCTGTGCTTAACTCTGAATAATAAAAATAACATAAGGGTTTGAGATACAAATAAGGCTGTGACGGTCGCAATGACAATGATAATGACAAATGTAGTCGGCTGCCACCGGCGGCAATGTACGTGACGTCACACAATCTATAACAAGCATAAAGTATAGTGATTCTGCAACATTCATTCTGCCGTGGTGGCGTTTAGTGCCTGCTGGAAGAGATCTGCGTTCAAACACGCAATAGACTAAAACTGGCAAAGTTTCAGGAAAAGTATGTGTCGGAGGGAAATAAGGAGATACTTAAACGAATTGTTAATAAACTAGTGTTTTCTGAGCCAGTGTGGCAAAGATGAAGTTAACGATCCTGACTCACCACTTGCTCACTGGACGAGCCTTTGGAGAGAAATGTATCTCTACGGCTTTTATAAAATATCTCAAATCAAAACTTTTTGTTTTATAATATAATATTTTCATTTTAAAAGTGGTAAAGTAATATTTTCAAGCTTTTTTATCCTGACTGTAAGTTAAGTATTTTGTTTGTTTTCTTTATTTTTACAAAAGCACCAGATTTGTTTTTATATTGTGAGTGCACGGAAATAAAATTAGACCCTTTACAGTTCCGGATGATATGCTATGCTAACCTTTTATGAGCAAAGATTACGGCGTTTTTATTTTATTAATTTTAATTTGTTTGCAAGTGATCGCGCTGGCGACTCCATGTCCTGCAAAGTGCATTTAGCTTCCACTCTCTAACAAACGACTGTATGCGCATAATAGCACGCATTTAATATAATCACATGTAAGTTTAACGTTTAAAATAACATTTTGATGTGCTTGAAGATTTTATTTTAGGCAAAGTCGTTATGATTTGAATGGGCAAAACTGATCAAACAGGCTGTAATCAACTCACTGCCTGCCGCTGACCGCTTGGTTGTTACTTTAAATAACAAAAGCTTTAATTTAACAAACAAAAAATGTTCCAAACACATTTCTAAATTAACTTTCTGAAGAACCGAAACGAAAAATAACCATGTTCCTATTAAAAACAAAACTGAGCAATTGTAATGGATGCAACAGTGTAATGAGGAAGAGAGAGAAAAGACACGGACTCCAGTCAGACTCGGTCGGTAATTTTGATGAGCAGTCGGACAGGGGCTGGGCGAAGTTGTTACGAATGTTTGTTTAATATTTACCATTCTTATTTTGGCTACTTTCTTATAGGCTATAATTTCTTTGACCATTATTTTAGTGTTTTGTAGGCTGCTTGTTCACTGACTGAAATAAAACAAACACGCACCTTTGTTAATTTTATCATTAAATAATTAAATATTAATATTCGCGATGGCTGGTTTGGAGACGTACTTTAAGGTTTGTGGGGTTTTTCCCCTTAATTTCAACACCACAATGTGTGTTATTGAGCATAACAATACATTTACTTTTCCCGCTTCTGTTTCAGAATTAAATTCGAAATAGTCCCAAACAGGGCTCTGTCATTTCCTGCCAGCAGTCATCATTTATGTCCGTCTTCTTGATCACTTAACTGATGTTTGTTTTGCGCTGTCAGCCTCAGCTGCATCATCATTTGCCAAATACAGGTGATGCACGATTAAACACCCACGTCAAATTTTCCGCAGTTGGTTGAATGCTTGTTAATTACTACGAAAACGATCATTTATTTATGCCAGTTATTATTTTATTTTAGTTCGTTTTTCAATAGTTGTTGATAGTTTCGTTTAGTTTTAGTTTTTCATTTATTATGAATTTCTTATTTTATTTCAGTTTACGAAAATGTTTTTTAACCAATCGTTTTCGTCTTAGTTTCAGTTTTCGTTTACGATAATAACCTTGGATACAACTATTTGAAATCTGGAATCTGAGGGTGCAAAAAAAATATATTGAGAAAATCACCTTTAAAGTTGTCCAAATGAAGTTCTTAGCCATGCATATTAATTATCAAAAATACATTTATTGTATGAAATTTACAAAATATCTTAGTGGGAAATGATTTCTACTTAATATCATAATGATTTTTGGCATATATATATATATATATATATAAAATAATTTTGACCCATGAAATGTATTTTTGGCTATTGCTACAAATATACCCCAGCGACTTAAGACTGGTTTTGTGCTCCAGGGTCACATTTGAGTAATTTATGTTATAGATGAAGTGGGTGATCACCTGGCAATAGATCAGGTTTGAAATGTTTCCATTTGTATGTTTAATCTATTTATTAATTTATTCGAACTATTTACACAGTGATGAAGTCTTTCAGAATTGTTGGTTGTCCAGATACAGAAACAGTATGATCAAATGTAAAATTGCAATTCATAGTCTTAACTGTATAAATTAAATTTAGATTAATTATTGTTAAAACTACAAAGTAATTCAGTCAAGAGCAGTCATTCATTTTCTGCTAGTAAATTAAGCGTGGTCACTTTAAGAGACAATGCATCCAATGTAATAATACCCCAGCTGTTTACTTTCACTTAAAACATAACCAACAATTTTTCAGAGGGTACTCTCTCTATGTATTTGTCAGTTCAAGAACAAGAAGAGGCTAATTCGATGCTCAAGCGCTTTGAGATGCATCTCTCTGCATGCGTCCGTATCTTGTGCGAGTTTTTCCGCATCTTGTGTTTGAATGCTTTAACAGGGTTTCCACAGGTTCTTAAAAAGTCTTAATAAGTCTTAAATTTACTTGTGTCAAATTTAAGGCCTTAAAAAGTCTTAAATTGTACAAGAAAGTCTTAATTATGATTTCAAGAGGTCTTAAATTTGGATACATAAAGGATACTTTGGATATGTCAATATCTCATAAAAAGTGCAGATTTCCATTCTCCCAAAGTCAGCAGGATTACAAGTGTGATAGTGATTTTATACAACAGTTCAAAAAATAAGAAGTTAATATTAAGAGACTTAAGTTTTAGACGCCATATCTATTTTGCCAACAAAAATCATTCCAAACACAGCCACAGCACTGTTTTGCGTCTCTGAGCAACATGACAGTGTTTAATTCCTGAATTAATCAGCCTTTTAAATGATTCGGTTCAGCTGCAATGACTCACTTAACAGTGACTTACTGACACCTACTAGTGGTTTTAATTTCATGTGTAAAGTATCTTCTCAGTTTTTTAAAATCATTTCAAGCATCAGTTGTCAGTGTTTTATGTTTAAAATATCAAAACACTAGTTGTGCATTTGTAACCGCAGGTTAAAGCTTTCCATGTCCCTCTGAGCTTCATTAAACGGTGTGTAAATGCCAAGGTTTTTTGAGTTTCCTTTGCACTGCAAAGATAAATTTAGTTTTAACTAGTTTTATTTGCTTTGTCACAGCCCAAATGCAAGTATCTGACTCAAAAGATGCACACATTTTGAAAAAAAAGGAAAAAAGCTTAAAGGTAAAAATACCCAAACAACTTATTGGAAAAGATTCATTTCTGTCACTGCTGAACTGACCACACAGATTTAAAAAAAATCAGTAGTCCTTAAGATATCAGCACAATAACACACTCAAATAAAATATCATCTAGTTATCGTTATCAACAAAATCCCAGAAAGTCATCATTTTTTGCCAATATCGCACACCCGCAATTTGTGATTTAATTTAGATAGTTGTTTATTGATATTAAGTTAATGTAAAAACGAATGTAAAGTTTATCATTTTATAAAACTTCTTGTTTTTGTCATAACTTCTGTCTAAACTGTAAATTATGCTTTTTACAGTAATTTTACAGTTTAATATGGTACTGTAGACATTTCCCTAGCCCGCTCATATGGTATTAGTTTTATTTGGGCAGGTCTTAAAAAGTCTTAAATTTGAGCTTAAAAATTCTGCAGAAACCCTCTTTAAACTGTTTTGAATGTCGAAACTGGCAAGGCTTAAATTCCATGCAAATGAGAAGTTTTCATGACGAATCGCACTGTCCTGTGCGTCTTTTTAAGCTGACCTCAGCTGAGATCGTCGGGGGCCCCCTCTCGCAAAGGGCCCCTGTTACTCTGTTTCCACTATTACCCCTGTCCGATGCCCCTGAACGTGCAAAACAGATACTTTTTCGACCAGTTTCGACATTCAAAACCATTTAAAGCATTCAAACACAAGATAAACTCGCACAAGATACAGATGCATGCAGAGAGACACATCTCAAAGTGCTTGACCTGGCTGCAGTATTTGTCATAAACCCACCCCCTCCATGTAATCCAATGGAACGTGAGGCAAACGAAATAATCAAATGTCACTTCGAATATTTTTTTCCAGAGATGGTTTCCAGCATTTGAGGTAGTTCTTATGATGCTCATTTATATTCAAGTGTTCTTTTTTCTTTAATAAGTTTGCTTTTAGGTCATTATTAGATTGTATAAAAATGAAGTGTGGTGTCATGATTGTGATCTTGTGATTGGGTCTGTGTGAATTTAGATGGTTTTCTAATATTTATTGAAAACACCATAAAGATGCTTTTCATAAAAAAAAAACCCTTCATTTTGGCATGGACTTTTCATGAGCATTTCAGTTTAGTTACATAATGAAGATATATTTACAAAGCTGACATGTAATATATGCTGTTCAAGAATCAGAATTACATTTTATTCATTACAAACATTTTATAAAACCATGGCATGTGTGTTTTTTTTAGAGAAGGCTAATAATATTCATGTTTGGCCCTATTTAAGCTCTCTGGTATGCTATTGTCTCATGTTGGTCGAGCGAACTGCCCCATTCATGTTTCAATTGTTCTCACTCGACATGAGTATGATGACACACATTACGATGATTCTCATCTTACAGAATTAAATCAGTTCTGTTTTAGTTCAGTTCATCAGAAGAGATCAGAAGCAGAGCTCAGCTGTGTGTCTATGAAGAGTGATGGGTCTATGGATCCACCAATAGGGTTTAGCAGTGGAGATACACATCCTAATCTCAGGAATAGCGTTTGTATAACAATATATTTATAGCATGACATTCTGTATTATCATGAATTTTATTGCATTTCAGTTCACAGTTTTTATATAAACGCCTACAATAAACTAGGGCTGCATGATTAATCGAAGGCGATTGTCATGTGCATTTTGTCACTAAAGCTGGTTGTGTAATTGTTGTGGTTCCCCTCTTTCTCGTTGGAACAAAACATTCTTGAGTTTGGGATTTGATGCCAAAAGCTAGACTTTATTGCTGATGCAACAAGCCGGGAAAACTCCATTAGAGTAATCTCCCTAATCTGTGTTTGCACCATCTTTTATACAGTTTTCTTTGAGGCGTGTCCTATACCGATACTGTTGTTTTTTCCGTTTTTGGGTGTGCCTCCAGACCGCAGCCCTGATTGCCTTCCTTATCTTCAGGAAGAGGCCCCATCATGTCTTCATGGTGTGCTGCTTCAGCATACAATGAATGTCTGCACATTCTCAGCGTTTATGCCCTGCTTGGGTAGGCCTCTTTACACACAGGCAATACATGATTATATTGGTAGACTTACTTGATACATAAATGGCTATACAGTGACCAATAAAAATATAATCAGTAGCAAATCTCCAGCAGCTGCTTTCAGATGGAGCAGCATGTACTACATAGAGCCTTAGTTCATAGAAAAGTAATGTTTAATCGTGTTCATTATCGCAGATGATTTAAACGTGTGATTATGAAATTGAAAGAAGCTTCTCAGTGAACTACATCTCTGTGCATCTCTCTGCTACATCTGAAAGCACATGAAAATACCACTTTTAATAACATGTTTTTACTCCAAACTCAGTTCATAATGTCAGTCGTGTGTTTGTAATAAATCCTTCTGAGATGATGTGGCTTTTTATACAGAATAAGACACACTTCAAGTTCAAGTTCAATTTATTTCTATAGCACAATACAACAGCTACCAGAATGACCAAATTGCTTTACTGAAGAGCAAGAAAATATAACATACACAGAACTTAGACTAGAAAGAAATAAAAACAACCCATTAAAAAAGAGGAAAATCAATAGTCAATATGCTAAAGAAAACAAATATGTTTTTAGCAAGGACTTAAAAACAGACAGAGAATGCGCCGTTCTAATATCTAAAAGCAGACTATTCCAAAGTCGTTGAACTGCCATTGCAAATTCACGCTCCCCTCTACGCTTAAGTCTAGTCCGAGGGACTACCAACAGAGCCTGGTCACAGGATGTTCGGCTTCTAGACGGAGTGTAAGGATGAACCAGTTCAGAAATGTATGTTATGAAGAGATTTCAAAGAAAGAAGAGAATTTTAAAGTCTATTCTCTGACAAACTGGCAACCAATGTAAGGATTTAAGAACAGGAGTGATGTGTTCATGTTTACGACACCTTAAAAGTAGTCTGGCTGCAGCATTTTGGACAAGCTGAAGATGAGCAATTTGAGACTTAGGTAAGTGCAATTTATAGAATTACGGTAATCCAAGCGCGACGTGACAAGCGCATGAACAGCCATTTCTTGAGTTTTAGGAGTGAGAAAATGTTATCTTTATAAGATATAGTTAAGTTGGCTAATACCACACACAAGAGTAATGCTGTTTCTTTCCTGAATGAATCTGTTTTTTAATGGGTCGAATGAGCCAATTATTCAAAAATCCATTCATGAAAACAGTCAGCTTGCTTCGATCTAAATTGAATCAGCCATTTTAAAAGAATTGGTAGCCTGAAGGATTCAGTGAATCTTTAAAACAGACACTTGCTGCCACCTAATGGCAGTTTTATTTATCATATCACATTAACTATCTATGATGAGCCTTAACCAGCACAAAAACACACTCAGCAAAATGTTATCCTTACTGACAGAATTCCCCTATAAATGTAGTTGTAGTTTACATGTAGAAACACGAGCGCAGCACAACTGTTCATACACTGTTTATATAACACTGTCATTTCTGCTTGGTGTAATAAATCGCTATTTTACTGCACTAAACAACTGAATTTTGCCAAGATATTTTCAGAGATGATAGACAAGATGTTATAGAATAATAATTTAATGAAAACCTAATTTTGACCAAAAATCGACATTCAACATGTTTCGAATTTCCTGAAAACATCCCAGCGCCACATCCGACGGGTTTTCCCAGATCGCATCACAAATAAAAATAATATTTTCAATTATTTAAACAGAGTTCAGTATCTAAAAAGAAATGGAGTCCCTATTTTCTCTAAGTGCAAATGGAACTATTTGTTGGTTGAGGATATTTTACTTTAACTAGGGAGAAAAACCTGAAGCAACTACTTCTGACACAATCAACCCAAGTTTTTGATAACTTATTTTTTCTTCTGTTCCCATCAGATCAATAAGGCATTCATTTTAATGAAAATAAATACTTGAAAAGTGAAAATAATGGCTCATTAATAATAAAGTGCTATTGTATGGTTAGCGGTGAGTGTAGGCAGTGCTGCAGTAAGCCTTTGTGGGGTCCTGGACTAACACAGCTCTGGAGCGCCCCCTCAGCTCACAGAAATTTGAGTTAAAGTTTTCTGAAGATTCCAAAGCAAAATCACCAAGCAATGTTGCACGTTTTCCTCCATTTCTTTTCTTAATAATAAGTACTACATTATTTATCACAACATAACTATTTTTATTTTTTATTTTGTTGTTAAAAATAAAAAAGATGAAAATAAACACTAGCTTAATAAAGAGCTTTGAGTAATTTCATCTATTCTTTTAACGTTTAACATTGAGACAGATCTAAATTTAGACCTACTGTAATGCATGGATTTAATATAATGTTACACATCAGATTTTTCCCGAACCATTAACTAAATGTAAGACATAACAGATTATCATTATATGGAAATAGTGTAACTAGAATATATCATTTTTCCACTTTCTACACCTTTGTAAAAAGAATAGTTACATTTATTTGTAAAGTTACAGCCTCAACAGCTGTGGTGAATTAATTTTCACTGTTTGTCATGTGACAGCACTGCAGCTACTAAAAAATAGTTTGTTGCTTTTGGTATACTATTTCACGTGCTTCTTAAAAAGGTAGTAGGCAGTATGTACTGTGTACTGGGCAGTAAACACTAAGTTAGGTTGCCATTCTGAAGAGCATGTGTCAACATACAATGACCGGGAACAGCAAATGAACTGTGAAAGTGACTTTAATATTGTCATATACTGTCAGAGTTCAGTTCACAATTTTTGTAAAAACAGTCTATGAAATAATTATAAAGTGCAATTTAAAGTGATTTTAATCATGATAAATGTATAGTTGACTTGTTACATTCAGTCATTTAAAGATAAACTTTAATCTCTCTCTGTTTTAGTCATCAAGTTCATCAGAAGAGATCGGAACCAGAGTCCAGCTGTGCGTCTATGACGAGTCACACATCTATGGTTAAACAAGGATGTTTCAAGATTAGAGATACACAGCGTGATCTCAGGTATTCAGATATGATCTGAACATATGATACAGAATGCATATTACATTGTGTTTATTAACTTTTTTTAATTTTACAGCAATGAGGTCCTCAACACATTTAGATCAAATCTGATGAAGAAGTTTGAGTGTCTGTATGAGGGAACAGTGATGCAGGGAAACCCAACACTCCTGAATGAGATCTACACAGAGCTCTACATCACAGAGAGTGAGAGTGGAGAGATCAGTAATGAGCATGAGGTGAGACAGATTGAGACACAATCCAGGAGAGCAGCAACAGAGAACACAGCCATCAAATGCAGTGACATCTTTAGACCTTTACCTGGACAAGACAAAGCCATCAGAACTGTGCTGACAAAGGGAGTCGCTGGCATTGGAAAAACAGTCTCTGTACAGAAGTTCATCCTGGACTGGGCTGAAGAGAAAGAGAATCAGGACATTCAGCTCATATTTCCACTTCCTTTCAGAGAAATCAACTTGATGAAGGACAAAACACTCAGTCTTTCAGATCTTCTTCATGTCTTCTTCCCTGAAACTAAAGAAACTGAAATATCCAGTGATGAATATAAAGTGTTGTTCATCTTTGATGGTCTGGATGAGTGTCGTCTGTCTCTGGATTTTCAGAGTAATGTGAAACTGTGTAATATATCTGAATCAGCCTCAGTGAATGTGCTGCTGATGAACCTCATTGTGGGGAATCTGCTTCCCTCTGCTCTCATCTGGATCACCTCCAGACCAGCAGCAGCTGATCTCATCCCCTCTGAGTGTGTCCATCGAGTGACAGAGGTACGGGGATTCAATGAGCCACAGAAGGAGGAATACTTCAGGAAGAGGATCAGTGATCAGAGTCTGGCCAACAGGATCATCTCACACCTGAAGTCATCAAGGAGCCTCTTCATCATGTGCCACATCCCAGTGTTCTGCTGGATCTCAGCCGCTGTTCTAGAGAAGATGTTGAGTCAAGCAGAGAGTGGAGAGATTCCCAAGACTCTCACTCAAATGTACACACACTTCCTGATCCTTCAGACCAACATCAAACATGAGAAGGACTATGAGACGAAGCTAACAGATGAAGACATGATCCTCAAACTGGGGAAACTGGCTCTTCAGCAGCTTATGAAAGAAAACCTGATCTTCTATGAGGAAGACCTGAGAGAGTGTGGCATTGATGTGACAGAAGCATCAGTGTACTCAGGATTGTGCACTCAGATCTTCAGAGAGGAGTTGGGCTTGTATCAGCAGAAAGTCTTCTGCTTTGTTCATCTGAGCATTCAGGAACATCTAGCAGCTCTATATGCACATCTTTCGTTTATAAATGAGAGCAAAGAAAGCCTTTTTTCTGTCCCAAATTGGATGTGGTTAATACCTAAACTGCATCAGAAAGCTGTGGATGAGGCTTTACAGAGTAAAAATGGACATCTGGATCTTTTCTTACGTTTTCTTCTGGGTCTCTCACTGGAGTCCAATCAGACTATCTTACAAAAACTACTGACACAGACAGGAATCTGCTCCTACAACAAAGAGGAAACAATTCAGTACATCAAACAGAAGATGGACAATAACTCTCCAGAGAGATCCATCATTCTGTTCCACTGTCTGAATGAACTGGGTGATGATTCACTGATGCAGGAGATCCAACATTATCTGAAATCTGGAAAAATAAGAGAAACCAAACTCTCATCTTCACAGTGGTCAGCTCTGGCTGATGTGTTGCTGACAACAGAGCAGAAGATGGATGTGTTTGATCTGAAACAGTTTATTGGAGCACAGCATACAGCAGATGAAGTTCTTCAGTATCTGTTACCTGTGGTTAAAGAATCCAGATCAGTTCGGTAAGTAACACTGAACACAATCACTCCACTTTCAAAAATGATCACATTTATGATTTATGCATGTGATTTCTTACCAAAGCAACACAATAGGGAAAAACTTACGGAATCACAATTCTGGCAGGTGTGTGAGACACACTTAATAAACCAGCTGAGGAGGTGTTTGTGGGTCGTGTGTGAGCTGATGTTTGTAGAGCTTAGTGTGAAAGATGAGGATGAAGGATTGAGTGTCAAGAGGGTCAAACTCAAATCTGACAGCTAATATATTTGGACTGATTGTCCTCAAATGGTGTTGGAATTAATATTTTACTGTCTGTGTGAATTGTATAAAAATGTCCACATTTAAAGTCTATAATTGCAGCTGGTGTTGGTTCATCATTCATATTCTTTAATCTGTATGGGTTTGGTTATTGTGGTGTCACAGATGAAGGTTGTGCTGCTGTACGTAACTAATGTCATTGAATTATTAGAAATTTTACAGCAGTTCTGATCCATTAATCTGATTGGCTCTTTCCAGCCATGTGTTATTCACCCAGTATTGCCATGGGAACCATTTTACCATTTCTTTCACTCTGCAGTATTTCTCACAAGTGTCATGGTGGACAACCAAACCAATCATTTTATCAATAATACTGTTTATTTGGTCATAGATTGTAGTTTTAAAAGTTTTCAGTTGAGAATGTAGTTGTTTACACTTCAAATATGTTGTTTAAATAATATAAATAATAGTAGTATTTAATTAATACTAGTATTTGGTATTGAGAAACGTTCTGTGTTAGTGATGGGGATTGTGGTTACATTGTTGTGGTCAATATTCGATATTGGACATTCATTTGGCATTTGCTGAGAAAATTAAGGGGCCATTATAAAAAAGTGTCACAATGAAGAGTTATTTTGAATTATTTGGGGGGATTTGTACTTTACTAAGTACAATTTAAACTGACTACTTGTACTTTTACTTGATTACATTTCTGAAGAAAAAAACATTTACATTTTTTTTATCTTATGCACATTAAATATCTAGACCAGCACGCACCACATCCGCTGCTCCCTGGCTGTCCGATGTTCTCCGTGAACATCGTTCTAGACTCAGGGCTGCAGAGCGGAAGTGGCGCAAATCACACAATCCTATTGACCTTAGTGCGTATCAGTCACTCCTCATTCTCTGCAAATGTCTCCACTGCTAAATCAACATACTACCACAACAAAATTAGTAATTGTCCAGATTCTCGCACACTTTTTAAAACATTCTCTTCTCTCCTTTGTCCTCCTCCTCCCCCTCCTACATCAACTCTTACAGCTGATGACTTTGCAACATTTTTCATTAATAAGACGAGAACAATTAGCAACCAATTTTCCACACCACATACTGATACAAATTTCACAACAACAAATACTCACTCTCTCTCCTCTTTCTCTCCACTCATGGAGACCGACGTCTCCAAACTTATTCTTTCCAATCATCCTACTACCTGTCCGCTTGATCCTATCCCCACTCACATTCTCCAAGCCATTTCTACCTCTGTTATACCATTTTGCTGGATCTGTCTGCTGCATTTGACACAGTCAACCACCAGATCCTCCTGTCCACCCTCATGAAGATGGGCGTCTCAGGAACCACACTCCAATGGTTCAAGTCTTACCTCTCAGGTAGGTCCTTCAAGGTGGCTTGGAGGAGTGAAGTCTCTGAGTCGCAACTTCTTGCTACGGGAGTTCCTCAGGGCTCAGTGCTTGGACCACTGCTCTTCTCCATCTACATGTCATCGTTAGGATCTGTCATACGGAAGCATGCTTTTTCCTATCACTGCTATGCTGATGACATGCAACTCTACTTCTCCTTCCATCCAGATGACCCCACGGTTCCTGCTCGCATCGCAGCTTGTTTGACCGACATCTCAGGCTGGATGAAAGAACACTATCTCCAGCTCAACCTTGCTAAGACTGAACTGATTGTGATCTCAGCCAACCCCACACTTAATCACAACTTCTCTATACAGCTAACTTCATCAACCATAACTTCCTCTAGGACCGCTAGGAATCTTGGAGTTGTGATGAATGACCAGTTAACCTTCACAGACCATATTGCTGCTACAGCTCAATCCTGCAGATTTGCCTTGTACAACATTAGGAAGATCAGATCCTTCCTATCAGAACAGGCAACACAACTTCTTGTCCAGGCTCTTGTCCTGTCCAGACTGGACTATTGTAATGCACTCTTGGCGGGCCTTCCTGCATGCACTTCCAAGCCTTTGCAGATGATTCAGAATGCAGCAGCAAGAGTGGTCTTTAATGAGCCGAAGAAAGCCCATGTCACACCTCTCTTCATCAGACTGCACTGGCTGCCAGTAGCTGCTCGCATCAAATTCAAGGTACTGGTGCTTGCCAACAAGACAACCACTGGCACTGCACCAGAATACCTAAACTGTCTAATCCAACCTTATGTTCCCTCCAGAAGCTTGCGTTCTGCAAATGAACGACGCCTGGTGGTGCCATCCCAAAGAGGCTCAAAATCACTTTCACGGACCTTTTTGTGGATGGTTCCCAGCTGGTGGAATGACCTACCCATCTCAATTCGATCAGCTGAGTCATTGGCCATCTTCAAAAAACGTCTAAAAAAATCCATCTTTTTCGCCAGAACTTGACCAATTGACACTAGCACTTTCCTACTATTTTCAGATTTTCTATATATTTACAAAAAAAAACCTTGCAAGACTTATCATGTTTATCTAACTGAAATTTGCCACAGCACTTATACACTGTCGCTCTCTTGTTGCTCTGATTGCTTCTATTGTAAGTCGCTTTGGATAAAAGCGTCTGCTAAATGACTAAATGTAAATGTAAATGTCAAACGTGTGTGCCCTAATGTAATAATCAATGATCATTGTTTTCATTCATCAAACACAAACATTTCTACTTTAGTTATGACTTTCATCAGGTAAATGTCTGAATTAAAAAGGTCACCATCATATCTGAGAAAGCATATTGTGGTAGCAAAGTTGCATTTTCACTAAAAAAAAACTTTATTATTTGTTCTGTTTTGATTGATCAATTAACTGCAAAATATCTTAGCTGCAAATAAAATCATTCATAAGAATTCAAATACAAATTAATATTTTTGTGAGATTGTTTTTGTTGATACTTTTTTATTCTTCTTAAATCCGTGCATCATTCATTCTTGCATTTCTTGATTTAATATTGAGAAAACAGCCTTTTTCGTTTTTTAATTTTTTCCATAAATTGAAAGACAAGAATTCAGCTCAGTTTCTCGTTTATTAATTTAAGGGTGGAAAAAGTGAATAATCAACTTGAATATTTGATTTCTACATGTGGGCGGTAACAAAATGCCCCTTTCTGCTGATTGGTCAGCCAAAGAAAAAAACGTGCCATCATCGGTTCTTCCTCAGTTTTCATGCTTCGCTATTACTACATTTAATCTTTTTCTCATCAAACAACCAGACCAATGAATTTCTCACCAGATTTTACAGTATACCCTCAGACCCATTTGATATACACAATTTGCATTATTTTACGACACATTAAAAAAACAATGAAAAACAATGAGCTCGTCCTCTTAAGCTCGTCCGAAACTGTTCCTGGAGTTGCCTTTGCAGCCTTCGAAGTCATTGTCTGATAGGGCAGTGAGGCAATAAGTCAGCTGCCTAGGCTTTCGGACGCAGCCGAAGTATCTTGATGAGGTGTGGACGTGCCTAGAAAAAATTAGTGTGTCGCTTCCATTATTAGCGCACATTTCAAGCATCTACATTTGAAATAACGAATTTGAGCGTGCTAAAGATGCGACATGAGAACAGCCCTTAATGACATCCAGATTTCATTATATTTTTGACGTCAGTTGCAGGCTGGAGAGAGGGGGAGGGAGGGAGGGCTGTAAATGGCCTACGGGCCAGCAGTTTGAGACTCCTGGTCTACAGCTTATACTAAATACTGTGTTTCTTTTAGTTTAGTTTTCATTTAGTTTTGTTTAGTTAATTTACATTACATTTACATGAAGTCATTTAGCAGACGATTTTATCCAAAGTGACTTACAAAGTGTATCGTCACAAGCTGCAGGGTCTAATTTGGATTTGTCTGTGCTTTTTTTGTTTTACTCTAAACTTTTGGTGCCCACTGACCGGAATTATAAGACTGAGAGGCTGCAGTGGTTTGAGTAAAAAAGTCTAGAAGTCTAAAACTTTTCTTTAAAAAGAGCCATTCACAATTTAGAAACTGCTATCTTGTGAACAAACTGAAGCATGCTGGGGAATCACTGCACAAATGAGGGACACTGCTGTTGACCATGACACCAGTCGCACTTCTTTTTAGCAGAAGTGAAAAGGCTTTGCACTGTAATGACAGCACTTGGCTCGAAAGGAAAAATTCAGAATGATTGAATGCACGTTGTCACCTTAAATATATGTATGTATGTATGTATGGGGAGTAGTTTGGCATGTAAGATCCACTAGCCAATTCTCATTGGCATTTTCTCTTAAATGCAGAGGTGATTTGGACTCCCAAGTTAGACCCCTTTACACACAGGCAATAGACAATTATAAATGTAGATTAACTTGGCTATACAATGACCAATACAAATCTTCAACACTACCAGACAAACATTAATATTGCTGTTTTTTTGTTTTTCACACAGACTACAGTCCTGTAATCTCACTGCTCAGTCCTGTGAGATTCTGTCATCAGTTCTACAATCCTCAAACTCTGTCCTGAGAGAGTTGGATCTGAGTAACAATGACCTGCAGGATTCTGGACTGAATCTGCTTTCTGATGGAATGAAGAGTCTAAACTGTCAGCTGGAGATACTGAGGTAAATGTTTTTGATCAAATAAATAAAAATGCATAGTGTGATCATCAAATTGTATAGCTAGTGAGGTCATTTTTAGAACACACAGCACAATATTCATGAACCAGCATTTTCAATGTTTAGGAGTGATTTGGTTCACAGTAAATACTCCTCCACATAAACTCCAGTTGCAAGTGCTGTAAGTTTGGGTCACTTGGATGTAAAAATGCAACATCGTCTAATATCTTTCTGATCAACCCTGTTCCTGGAGATCTACCATCCTACAAAGTTCAAGCTCTAACCCTGATCAAACACACATGAATCAGCTAATTAATGTTAGGTGAGCTCGTGCTTAGTTTTCAGTGTAGGAAGTTTTACGTGTCGGCGCCAACGGCCGCTTGGGCAGTGTGCTTACACTGTGCCCTGGGTGACCCGAGTTCAAATCCTGGTTCCTGTGTAGTTATCTTTGTGCTCTTTTAATTGTTAGTAGATTATGTTAGTAAACATAAATGTATTTTTGGCCATAAAGTTTTATCTGTGTAGCCTACATTCACAATGAAAACAGGACAATGTTTAGGAGTGATTTGGTTCACAGTAAATACTCCTCCACATAAACTCCAGTTGCAAGTGCTGTAAGTTTGGGTCACTTGGATGTAAAAATGCAACATCGTCTAATATCTTTCTGATCAACCCTGTTCCTGGAGATCTACCATCCTACAAAGTTCAAGCTCTAACCCTGATCAAACACACATGAATCAGCTAATTAATCCCTTAGGTAGCACTTGATAATTACAGACAGCTGTGTTGGAGCAGGGCTGGAACTAAAGTCTGCAGGTAGGTAGATCTCCAGGAACAGGGTTGGGCAGCCCTTCCCTAAACACAACAACGATGCAATGATAAAATATGTCTAGGTGTGAGAAGAGTAACAATGGTCAGAATATTATAGACAAAATAATGATCAGCAGCAGTTCAGAGTCAAAGTGTCATGTTTCAATACAACAGAACCATTCCATTTTCATAATCAGTCCTTCATGGGAAGCAAAATTCTGAATGAGTGGATGCACGCTGTGACCTTATATTTACAGATGGTACTCAACCAAAATAAGAATTCTACCGCCACGTCTCCCGCGGCGACAACATTAGTGGCATGCATTGCTGCCTTTTACCACCTAGTGGCGCTGCGTTCACGTGTCAGTTCATTCTCTCAAGAATTCTTCAGCCACGCTCTGCCGTTAGTCTCGTTGAAATCTATGGTAGCAGATAAAAGCGAAACGTTGTAGAGATAAGAATTAATTATCAAAAGGGAAATTTTGTTCTGGTTGTCAAAGTAGGTGTTAAAGACCGAATTCGGACACACTAAATGTTAGGTGAGCTCGTGCTTAGTTTTCAGTGTAGGAAGTTTTACGTGTCGGCGCCAACGGCCGCTTGGGCAGTGTGCTTACACTGTGCCCTGGGTGACCCGAGTTCAAATCCTGGTTCCTGTGTAGTTATCTTTGTGCTCTTTTAATTGTTAGTAGATTATGTTAGTAAACATAAATGTATTTTTGGCCATAAAGTTTTATCTGTGTAGCCTACATTCACAATGAAAACAGGACATTGTGCTTTTGATACGCCCAACATCAGACTGTCTGACACCAGCCAGGGGTACTGCTAGTGAGAATGCTGGGAGCCGTGAAATTGTGTCTTCTGCCTAGGCCTCAACACCCATAACATGATGTGCGGGGCTTCGCTGGCGGCGCTTTCACTTAATTGAGCTAGTGCAAAGAGCGATTGCGATGAACGGTTCCCCGTTGCTGTATACGAGGTGAGCGGGTGGATTTTGGTTCATAAGGAACGAGTGCGCATAGTTTTTAGACTGATAAGAGTTTTTTTTAAATAGGGGCTATCTTTATAAATGAACCATAGATTTGACTTTTAAACAACTACATTCTCGCCTGAAAATCTCTTAAAATTACGTTTTGTCACACAATAACAGTAATAAAATGATGCAGGTTTTCTTTCTCCCCCATCCAAGGGATGTCTCCCCCCCCCCCATGCGCCTTGAGAAATGCATCTTTACGGATTAGCTACATAATGAAAGAGTTTTTGTGTTTTATTTGTTTTATTTTGTTATAAATTTAAAGCTTTCTATATATGTATTTATCATGTCTGTAAGCCATGTATTGTTTTGATGGATAATTTTAAATCGTTTCCACTGGAAATAAAAGCAAGTGACGGCACTGGCGCCTTCATGTCCTGCGAAGTGGCTTTAGCTTCCACTTTCTGCACAAACGAAGCACACATTGTTTAACGTTTAAATCAATATTGTTTTATACTTTAACCCTTTTATATCTATAGATTTTATTTTAGTCAAGTCGTGATGATTTGAGAAGGCAAATTGATCAAACAGACTATGAACAGTCTTCCACTGGCGGCTGTTCGCTACTTTAAAAAAACAAAAACTTATATTTAACGAACAAAAAAATAAATCCTCCCAACAATTTCCCAAATTAACTTAATAAAAAAATGAAACGAAATATATGCCTAATCACTTTGCCATTACACACAAAAACTGAACTATTATGAATTGGCACACATCAAATAAATTACATATTTTGGCTTCAAAACCTGTTACAATGGAGCAATGTACGAAAAACCTTGAAATGTTTTATAAATCACCTGCTGATAGTTGAAACATGAGTAGGCTACATATCATTAGGCAAATTATTTGTTAAGCTACTACGTTTTAAATTCCTTTTTAATTACTTTGTGAATAGTAAAATTTATCCTAATAATTCATTGCTTAGTTGTTCAAATAGAACAAATTTATGAAATGAATAGGAACAAATTAATAAATATTTTTTACTTATAAGCTATGAATAATTGAATTAAAAAGTTAGGTTTTAAATTCATGGACACTATATTTTTCTGTAGGCATACTGTATGTTATGTGTAACTCTGAGTATGTAGGGAATAGAACAGATAATGAATATGTGTGACCTGTTGAAATAGCCACCTTTTGTGCGTGTGTGCGTGAACATTTACTAAAAAATTATTAGAGATTAACTGTTAATGCTATATTATTATTGTATCATTATTTTATCTTCATCTTTAAATATACCGGTGATCGTCCAAAACGAATGGTTAAAATCGATGAGTTTTGGGGGCTTGGAGTGGGTCAAATTGAATCTGAGGTGGCACACATCAGATCGGATACGCAGGTATACCCTCTGATGCGCATCATTCAGTCCTGCATTAGCCAAACTAATGACAGTCCACCACATCATGAATAGCTAATCCAGTTGCATGTGAATAAATGCAAATATTTCCTAAAAACAGCCAGTAGGCTAAACAGTGATGCGGTCAGGATGCGTTCCAATAGTAAGATCAAAACAGCTCAAATACGGAGAAACCCCGAACGATTTCATTGCAGAGAGTCACATCCAGATGTCAGTGTTCATTTAAAATATGATAACTGGGACATGCTTTTGTTCGATTTCAGCAGCAAAAATAATTCCAAAGAAAGACGCAGCAGAACCACAAGCGCATCTCACAGCAACCAGCTGATTCATTGCTGAATGGTTCAGTGTTTTGAACAAATCGTTTAAGTCAAGGGCCGTTATAAAAAAGTGTCACGATAAAGAGTTTTAAGATCCAAATGCCAGAGGTGTAAAATACTTGAGTAATTTTACTTGATTACTGTACTTAAGTATTATTTTAGGGGAATTACAATTTATGCTGACTAATTGTACTTTTACTTGATTACATTTCTGAAGAAAAAACTGTACTTTTTACTCCTTACCATTTTATTTCATCTTGAAAAGTACATTACATTTTTATTTTATCATATGCATTAAATATGGTAAACAGAAGCTCAAACGTGCATGCCCTAATGTGGGAATCAATTATCTTTTTTTCATGCATCAAACACACATTTCTACTTCAGTTATGACTTTCATCAGGTAAATGTCTGGCTTCAAAAGTTCACTCAAAGATCAAATCTGAGGAAGCATATTGAGGTAGCAAAGTTGTTTTCCCTAAAAAAAAACTTTTATTTATTATTTGTTCTGTTTTGATTGAGCCATTAACTGCATAATATATTAGCTGCAAATAAAATCAGTCATAAGAATTTAAATACAATGAATATTTTTAATATTATATTATAATAAATATAATATTTTAAATAAATATTGTATGTTAAATTGCTCATTAATTAATCTAATTAATCTCTAGCTGAAAAAAAATCTAAATGCCCCCAAAGACACTATTATTCTTTTAGACAGTGGCGTTGAATAGACAACGTAAAAAAGTGGCTTTTCAAAACATTAATGTTGTATGTTTTAATTCTATGACTCTCCTCATTAATTCAACACATTCTTGTATTCTGTGGAATATATTTCTAGCTTCTGGATCACATCTTGCTCTTCAAAGGCATAGTTCACCCACCTCTCATCATTTACTGCCCCGATGTTTATGACTTTCTTTCTTCAGATGAACACAAGCAAAGATTTTTAGTCCATATAATGCAAGGGGACAGGACCACTTCAGAAACCACACAAAATGAATAAACAGATTGTGAAAGAATGGAATGAAAGTGTTTTTAATTTGATGTAATTCATTGAATGGAAAATTTGATGGGGGCGTTTCTCATTGGTGTTTTCTCTTAAATGAAGAGGTGATTTGGGCTCCCAAGTTAGACCCTGATTATAAACTCTACCAGATAAACATTAATATTGCTGTTTTCTTTGTTCTCCACACAGACTACAGTCCTGTAATCTCACTGCTCAATCTTGTGAGAGACTGTCATCAGTTCTACAATCCGCAAACTCTGTCCTGAGAGAGTTGGATCTGTGTAACAATGACGTGCAGGATTCTGGAGTGAAGCTGCTTTCTGATGGACTGAAGAGTCCAAACTGTCAGCTGGAGATACTGAGGTAAATGTTTTTTGATAATTTTGGTCACACATCTTTGTTTTATTCTTTTGAGAGGTGATTTAAATATTTGAGGCTGTGAAACAGATGCAAAATTGCCCTCCAAATTGCCGAGCTGGTCACATGACTGAAAGCTATCAATAGGAGAAAACAGTTAGCAAAGGATGTAGTATATTTGAAAATAGTATTTTTTTGCCTGAAACTGGATAATTATTATTTTAATGTTGCATTTATATTTTCATGACTTTATTGAAAAGGTATAAAATCTTTGGCAAAAATCTGATTCCATCAACTGAAAGAACAGAAACAGTGATAAAGAGAATATTAGGTAAAGAGAGTTAATCATGATATGTGTATTAGCTTATTCACAAGGCCATCACTGGTGTTCACATGAGTAGAAACACCAGTAACATTGACACGGTGAGAGCCACGCAGATGCATGTGAACACTGAATTGCTTTCATTTCCGTGGCTATTTGTGCCTGAAATGTCACATACACGCAAAACTGTCAAAATGCTGTTTTTGCAAGTATACTTGTAAATACAGTTGGTAATGGCTTAGGTGAAGGCAAACAATTGAAAAAGAAAATGGACATGTAACAGTAGGTTCACAGCAGTTAAATGTTCCTGAGGCTTTCTGTGTCATGAATGTTAGTCAAACAGCAAAACACAGACAAAAATCACTTTTGTAGCATTAACACAGATGTATGAGAATTAATTCAAACAGTGAAGACTATGCAGTGTTATTTTACATTAGATTATTCAGTTTCTGTATCTGAACACTTGTAACAAAGGGACAGAACCAGAAGATGAGCAGATCCACATGCAAGCTTTTATTAACAAATTCAGAGTCATACAGGCAGGGTCGATCAACGACATGTAACACAATAGAGATAGTCCAAAGATGTGGGCGGCAAGCATGCAGAGTTCAGAATCAGAATCAGAATCAGAAAGAGCTTTTATTGCCAAGTATGCTTGCGCATACAAGGAATTTGTTTTTGTGACAGTAGCTTCCAGTAGACAACAACAACACGGACAATAAGAAAAATACAATGAGGTGAGAATAAAAAATATACATATTTAAATATAAATAGACAAAAATATATAGAAAACTAAATTAAGAAATAAGTGGTATGTACAGTTGTGCTGTTGATGATAAAGGGAAAAAAAAAAAAAAAATTGAGATGGAGGTGGTAACAAATAAATATAAGGTTATTGCACATGTTTTTATTGTACGATGGTGTGAACATTTAGCTGTTCATAAGGTGGATTGCCTGTGGGAAAAAACTGTTCTTATGCCTGGTTGTCCTGGCAATTGGGGCTCTGTAGCGCCGGCCAGATGGCAAAAGTTCAAAGAGGGAATGGCTTGGATGTGAGGGATCCAGGGTGATTTTCTGAGCTCTTTTCCTCACCCTGGATGTATAAAGTTCTTGAAGGGTGGGCAGGGGAGCACCAATAATCCTCTCTGCAGTCCGAACTGTTCTCTGTAATCTTCTGATGTCTGATTTTGTAGCTGAGACAAACCAGACAGTTATTGATGTGCACAGAACAGACTCGTGTAGAACTGTTTCAGCAACTCCTGTGGTAGGTTGAACTTCTTCAACTGGCGAAGGAAGTGCAACCTTTGTTGGGCCTTTTTTACAATGGAGTTGATGTGAGTGTCCCACTTCAGGTCCTGGGAGATGAAAGATCCCAGGAACTTGAATGACTCCACTGTAGCCACAGTGCTGTCCATGATGGTGAGTGGGGAAAGTGCAGGGGGATTCCTCCTGAAGTCCACTATCACCTCTACAGTTTTGAGCGTGTTGAGCTCCAGGTTGTTATGACTGCACCAGACAGCCAGCTCTTTAACCTCCTGTCTGTAGGCAGACTCATCACCGTCCTGAATGAGGCCGATAAGTGTGGTGTCATCTGCAAACTTCAGGAGCTTGACAGAGGAGTCTTTAGAGGTGCAGTCATTGGTGTAGAGGGAGAAGAGCAGAGGGGAGAGAACACAACCCTGAGGGGCGCCGGTGTTGGTGGTGCGGCTGCTGGACATGAATTTCCCCATTCTCACCTGCTGTTGCCTATCTGTCAGAAAGCTGTTGATCCATTGACAGATAGGGCTGGGAACAGAGAGCTGGTTCAGTTTGGTTTGGAGGAGTGGAGGAATGATGGTGTTGAAGGCCGAACTGAAGTCCACAAACAGGATCCTCACGTAAGACCGTGGCCTGTCCAGATGTTGCAGAATGAAGTGCAATGCCATGTTTATAGCATCATCCACGGATCTGTTTGCTCGGTAAGCAAACTGCAGGGGGTCCAGTAAGGGTCCGGTGATGTGCTTCAGATAAGCTAAAACCAGTTTTTCAAATGATTTCATGACGACAGACGTTAGTGCCACAGGTCTGTAGTCGTTAAGTCCTGTTATCTTGGGTTTCTTTGGAATGGGGATGATGGTGGAGCGTTTGAAGCAGACAGGTACTTCACACATCTCCAGAGACCTGTTGAAGATATATGAGAAGATGGGGGCCAGCTCGTCAGCGCAGGTTTTCAGACAGACTGGACTCACACCGTCTGGACCTGGTGCCTTTTTTCTTTTGTTCTTCCTGAAGACCTGGCACACATCATTCTCGCTGATTTGTAAGGTGGGAGGGGGGGAGAGGGGGGTTGCTGGAGGTGTTAATAGTTCTGAAAAGAGATCGTCTGGACAGGTGTGGGGGCATTCAAATCTACAATAAAACTCATTCAGGTCTTCAGCAAGTCGTTGATTCGCCTCAGTGCTTGGGGATGGTGTCTTGTAGTTTGTGATGGCTTTCAGACCTGTCCACACTGAAGATGGGTCGTTAGATATGAACTGATCTTCTAACCTTTTTGCATAGGTCCTTTTAGCCACTCTAATCTCCTTATTCAGTGTGTTCCTGGTCTGATTGTACAAGACCCTATCCCCTTGTCTGTAGGCATCCTCTTTTGCCTGACGAAGATGTCTGAGTCTTGCTGTAAACCATGGCTTATCATTGTTGAATGTCAAATAAGTTCTGGTAGGGATGCATATATCCTCACAGAAACTGATATATGATGTTACAGTCTCTGTGAGCTCGTCCAGATCAGTTGCAGCAGCTTCAAAAACACTCCAATCAGTCAATCCGAAACAGGCTTGCAAAGCCTGCTCTGTTTCGGTGGTCCATCTTTTTACAGTCTTTACTGCTTTACTTTACTACTGTTCAATAAACAACCCCCCCCCCCCAGGTCCCAGGTGGAGGACCTGGGAGCTGGGGCAGAACCGGTGGAGCAGTGACTCAGGGCAGAGCCGGCAAGGCAGTAGGCAGTGCGGACAGAGCAGGAGCCCACCAGGGCAGAGCAGGCGGAGCATACCCCCTCCAGGGTGGAGCAGAAGCCCACCACAGCAGAGCAGACACCCACCAGAGCAGAGCAGATGGAAAAAGAGCCCTCCAGGGCGGAGCAGAAGCCCACCAGAGCAGACGGAACAGGAGCTCTCCAGGGCAGAGCAAATGCCCAGCAGGAGCGGAGCAGACAGAAGCAGAAGCCCTGTACACAGCCTCCGAGGTAGAAACAGGACAGGGTGAGAGTTCTTTGTAGGAAAGTGAGTTGCTTGGCGCTACCACCATGCAGGGAGCAGATGCAGTTGACCCTATTCTGCGAGGTTCCATGGCCTCAGCCACCACCTCTGGGGAGACAGCTGCACCCCTGACAGCGTGAGCTGCCACCTCTGAAGACTCGGTGGTGGTGGACGCGGCCCAGACAACCCACAACACAACTCTCAATATGAATGCGGCATTAGGAGAAGCCAGTTCAGGAACAGCGGCTGTGACGTGACTTGGCTCAGGATGAGTGGCTGTGGTGAGGTGAGTTGGTTCTGGGGCAGCTGCTGTGACATTACTTGGCTCCGGAGCAACTGGCGTGACTTGAGTTGTGAGGTGACATGTCTCTGTTAGATCAGGTGTGATGTGACATGTCTCTAGAAGATCAGAGGTGAAGTGACGAGTCTCTGGAAGATCAGATGTGCAGTGATGTGTCTCTGGAAGGTCAAATATGACTTGACATGGAATTGGAGGAGCAGCCCTGCTTTGACTTGGCTCTGGAAGTGTAGTGGTGACTTTAGTCAACTGTGGAAGTGTAGCAGTGACTTGATTCGACTCAGGAAGTGTTGTTGCATCTTGACTTGTCTTAGGAAGTGCTGTCATGTCTTGACTCTGGGAGTGACGTGGTTATGTGGTTCATTTGTATCGTTGTTCTATTATATTTATCTATGTTTGTAATTCGTTTATTTTCAATGTTGATTTACTCACCTATAAAATCGCCCCAATCATTTATGTTTTTCCCCCAAAAGCTATTCAAGTAATGTTTTTTTTCTTTTTCATATTGCAGTATTTATTGCAGAAAAACAAAATATCGCAATGTGAGTTTTTTGCAATATCGTGCAGCCCTGTTTGTAAGACGTTGCTAATCAACATGCATAGAAAATGAGTAAGTTATAGAATATATGCTCCTCGCATGACCCACGCCTGCCTGACTGCCCGTTTGCCTGCCAATTTAGGATTTAGTTGCTTCTCTCTTGCGTCCAGCAGAGACCTCCCCCCCCTCCGCTTCTGTTAGACGCCGGCGTTTTGCGGATCCGCCACTGCCGGGTCAGATCAATGAACTTCGTTCCGTGTATGACTGGGCAGTTATAGTGGTTATTTGACGGAGCTTTTGTGGGACCGGGCGCCTTTTGATATGTAGACTCTTTTTGCACGGACAGTGTTTCTCTCTCCACACGGAGTTATTGTTTTTCTGAACAAGAGTTTTGGGTTTTGTTTTTGTCAACTTTTTGCACTGGATTGTATTTTTCCACTCCTCTTGGAGTTTGAGTGTTCGCTAAGAGACTCTTTCTGTTTTACGAGAATCCCCAAGACTTTGTTAAGGATTTTTGAGAGCTGGACTTTCTGTTGCCTGTTCAATAAAATTTTGCCAACTTGCACCTCTCCTTGTGTGTGCATCCTGACAGAAGGGTAACAATGGTCTGTTCAGAGTCAGAGTGTTATGTTTGCAATATAATAGAACCATTCCATTTTCATAATCAGTCCTTCATGGGAAGTGTGAATGGCTTAGTGTCTGAAAACATTAGCATGATGTGAAAAAAAATATTTTGGAGACATTTCAATAACATAAACCTGTTACTTTATTGTTGTTCATTTATTTTATTAAACTGGATAGATTTTTTCTTTTTTATATTTTATGTGTTGTCCTGATTTATTTTTGATTAAAAAAATAGTTAATCATTTTATCTTCTTTTGCCATTTAATTTATTGTATACCTTTTAAATTGGCTTACTGAAAAAGCAACAGCAGTATGGTGTAACAACATTTATTTGAAATGCATTTGCTTCTTGCCACCTTATTTCCACTCTTTCATTCTTTTCAAGGTTTGGAAAACTTGTCTTGGATGTTTCTCTCCATGTCACTTTGCATAACTCGTGCTTCGTTGCAATTTCTTTCTAGGATTTAAATGCCTTCTCTGAATCTTTAAAGTCGCTCCAGGAATGATTGTACAGGTACAGCTCTGCTATTCGACACTCGACACAGTATATTCATGTTGCTATAGTGACTGTGATGCTGTTCTCCTTTCTGACCTCCTTTTCAAACTTGCCAAAAGCAACTTTGGATTTATTAAGTTTAAAATTACATCATATCAGTTTGTTCTTTGATTTTGTTTGGAGTATTTGGAGCCTTTCTTGGTGGATCTACAAAACACTGGATTGTCTGATTGTCAAACTAATGTCATGTGGACTATTGTTATGTTTGTAGGTTGTCTGGCTGTATGGTGACAGAGGAGGGCTGTGGTTATTTGTCTTCAGCTCTGAGTTCAAACCCCTCACACCTGAGAGAGCTGGATCTGAGCTACAATCACCCAGGAGATTCAGGAGTCAAGCTGCTCTCTGAGAAACAGGAGGATCCAAAATGCGCACTAGACAAACTCAAGTATGCTGAGTATGTTTTTTTCAAGCATAACACGACACAAGGCTCATTCTTCCTACTGGTCATGCTGGTGGTAACTTTCTCAGTTACTTGATATGATTTGGTCTTTTTTTGCTACAGCACAGGATTAATCAGTGCATACTGACAAATAGTTTTTCTGTTATCAGATTTTTGTTATATGGCATATCTCACACTCTTTAGGTTCTGCATGGGTGTGTTGAAAGCCAGTATAACCACTTAGGATTGTCTGCTTTCACTATGATTTGAATTTTGTGAACAGGACTTCCTCTTTTGCTATGTTATTAGAAGTGCTTTGGACGCTTTGACTTTGTTTTTGAATTTGCAATCTTGGTGTCACTTTTTACAAGAAGAGATGTTTGTCTTTTGTGCTTACATCCGTACACCTTTCACTCTTTTAAGACTAAAACAAATGCTTGAAAAATTGATTCATTGTTATTGTTAATGAAATGCACAACAATAAAACAGTAGGCAACAAAGACAAACTAGCTTTTGTAACGATTAATAATATAAATGAATAAAAAGAGGCATGGCATACACCACATGCTTAGTATATATTGACTAATAAATTATAGAAAGTTTAACGAACACTGTGGAATCAAACAAATAACAAAATAATAATAGAAAGCATCCATAGCGTAATGTGAGGTAAACATCAAAGAGAATAGTTTTTTTTAAATAAAAACAAAAAGAAAAGTACCTTTACCTTCATAAATTCTGCAGAAACTCTGATTGCACTGAAGAGCCAGTGGAGTTGAGATCCATGTGCATCTTGTGTGAGATTCTTTGGTCAAATTTTTTTTACCATTTCTCTTTCTATTGAGGTTCATTCTTTTGACATTGGTATGAACTGATTTGCTTCATTGACTATTTCACAACATCTCTCACCTACATTTCCTGCCGATTTAATATCCTCGATTGCTGTTAAATGTCTGACTGTATAATTCAGTTTAGAAAGTTTGCAAAAAAGTTTTGTGTCCGTGGTATAAAAATGATTGCTGTGAGACAGTGCCAGAGTGAACGAGTCTTGAGAGAGTTGTGAGTGACGGCGTGGGCACAGTCTCCGTGTTGCCAGATCCAGCTAATATAAGCATTTTTTGACTTATTTTTTCCACTTAATTTGACACTTTAGAAAGTTAATAAAGTAAGTAGGACAGTGGTTCTCAACTCCAGTCCTCAGGGACCACTGCTCTGCATATGTTGTATGTTTCTGAATCTGACACACTCAGTTCAGTTCATGGATTTTTGTCTGAATGTGCTGATGATATGAATCAGGTGCGTTAAATGAGGTAGACATACAAAATGTGCAGAACATTAGGCCTCGAGGATTGGAGTTAAGAACCACTAAAGTAGAACATTGCAGTTTGGGTCCTTGTCTTATCTTCTCTTAATTGCAACAGATTTGAAACAAATGCACATTGAGATATTGCACTGTCTGTTTCTTCACTTGCATCAGTCAGATTGTAAACAGTGAGAGATGTTGAGACAGGTGAAAAGCATTTGGTTAATAGTGAATATTGACCTATTGCGCATACCGTTGTGGCTCCCACTGTTAGCAGGGGATAATCACTGGATTTGGGGTAAAAAGACAGAATTATTTGTTGTGCAAGGCAGTGTTGGGGAAAGTTACTTTTAAAAGTAATGCATTACAATATTGCACCACTCCCTTTTTATGGATAGTAATGCATAATGCTACTTTTGCATTACTTTCATGTTACTTTTTAAAGATGAGCAGGGCTTGTTTGTTTTTTTGTTTTTAACATAAAAATTTCTATTTTTAGCAAATGAAAAACCCCTTTCACACTAAAAGTGTAATAAATAAGCCTCAGGCTGAAGGAAAAATACATCTGTACAGTAGAACATTATAACATACCTCATTATCATCACACACCACACTCAGATTTTTCTCCTAAACTAAAGACTCTGGATCTCTTACATTTGTCTCCTCAAAAGTTTTGAAGAAATCTCAAGAATATCACATACTGTGCTGAAATTTCCCCTAAGCTAAAGACTTTTGGGGGGTTTATATTTGTCTCCTTTAAAGCTTTATAAAATATATCAACAACCTTACAAAATGTGCACCAAGTTAAGTACTTGAAAGACACCAAATAAAGGGGGGAAAATACATCAATTCAGCATATATTAAGAGAGAAATTTTGCAGAAATAAGAATAATGTTACTTTTTATAGGATAAAGTTTATGTGCTTAGACATAATTTGTTGTTGGAAATAGTAATGCACCTGATGCCTTTATCCAAACCGATTTACAGGAACAGTAACCCTGGAGCTTTCTTTGCTGAAAGGTATATAAATTCTTTATGACTTAACCTTGATTATTAACCCTCTGGGGTCGACGGTCGCGCCGGCGCGACCAGCTCACTTTTTTTAAGATCAGTGCGAAAGATACTAAAATTGCTCTGTCGATATTAGTCACACAAATACGAGTTATACATCATTCAAAATGGTTAAGTGTATACTTTTTTTTTGTGTACACTCAGAATAACAACTGAACTTTGTTCTTTTTTAAAATAAAGAAAAAAGACGGGGTGTTTTTTCTGTCTTCAGCGTCTCCGCGCACTGCGATTAGAAACGCCTCAATAAATGTATCTTTAACTCGGTGGAGGCTCAGCACACAGACAGTTAATATACATGGATAGAAAGCTTAATATCTCTACTTTTAAATAAAACAAGTCTTGTCGAAAACAAATGTTCTGTTATAAAGTAATCCGTATGAAACCAACAACATGTTGAGTTTTGCACTCAGTGTTCATTAGCGATAATGAAGTTGACGCCTCCGCTTTTGATATGATAATTAGCCATGTGCGCCGCGCGGGAATGTTAACGCCCACATCACCGCAAACTAACTTTGAGAATTCATCGCGTTCATATCAGCTACTGTTCGCTTATGGAAGAAGACACACTGAGCGGACTAAACACTGAATTCACCAGATGAAGAACAGAATGCGACGCGCGGCTGATCCACGTGACGCGATCGTTCTGATGAGCAAGTAATGTTTCTTATTTGCATTAGTTAACGTGCTATTCTTACATATACTTGAACACATAGCTGTGTTTTTCTAAAACTATAACTCCTGGCTAAAAGGTTTGAAATCGAGTGAAAAGGATAGGTACAATTCATATAATAGGCTACTACACAATTCATTGTATCTAAATTCTTACGACGCAATGAAGGTTTCATGCTCTATAGGCTATAATATAAAACAAAATATATAAGTAATAGGACTGTACTGTTTTTAGTGATCGCATACCTGCATCACATATGACTCTTCACTTGAATCTGTGGTAGTTGTATTAACATTATTTGTACGGAATACCAGGGGTAGTTCAGTTTTTGCGGTCGAGTAAATGCACAGATATAATAATTCACTGATGTAATTATATGTGCATCGCCATAATATTGAAGTATATGTACTTGTTTGACGTTACTAAATAATAAAATAGATTCTCTAATTGTTATCTGAGTGCTGCTCACACTGCAAAAAAATCTCTATCTTAGATTTTTGTCTTGTTTCCATTCAAAATATTTAAAAATTCTTAAATCAATAAGGATTTTCTAGACAAGTAAACAATGTCTTGTTTTCAGACACTAGAAAATTAAGTGAGTTTTTGCTTGAAACAAGCAAAATAATCTGCCAATGGGGTAAGCAAAATAATCTAGCCTTCTGTTTGAAATAAGATTATTTTGCTTACCCTATTGGCAGGTTATTTTGCTTGGTTTAAGCCAAACCTCACTTAATTTTGACTTATTTTTTCTGAAAACAAGACAATAATTTTTACTTGTCTAGAAAATCCTTCTTGATTTAAGAATTTTTAGATATTCTGGCTGGAAACAAGACAAAAAAATCTAAGCTAGAAAAGCAGTTTTTTTGCAGCGCACACTTTTTTTTTTTAACAGATTTGCTAGTGAAAAGTGTTAATATATCTTCACATTTTTAGCACAGCAAGCAAGGCACAACACTTTTCCACATAGAGGAATTACAATAAAATAGATGAAAATCTTTGAGCATTCTCACATTCTTTCTTCACAGTGCTCCAACTTGATGGGTGAACATTACCTTTGATGGGGGGAACATTAGCCATTGTGGGAGTGTCTTTTGTCTCTCCTTGTGTGAATTACATGAATATTCAGAGCTATTAACACTCCCATGAATATGGCAATGCTGGCCAAAAAACTTACTTTCAAAATTCAAATTATTATATCTTTGTTTGTGATGAAGTGGTTGGAATGATTCTCACATCATTGTGAAGTAAATATTCTAGCTTACAAGACTGATTACTCAAATGATTTCGTCAGAACTATTCAGTAGGTTTTTTTAGGCCATCTTTTAGATGAATGTTTTTTCCTAAAATGTGCTAACCACGCATAATATTTTTTTTCTACAAAATGCAAACATGTACATCTATCTTTCTCACATATTATTGTAGCACAGTGTGTGCTGAATACAAGAAAAATACATATGGGCAAATAGTATGTTATAAGTAGCTGAAATAAGCACAAATGTCAGGGCATGTCAGCACACCTCAAGGGCCCCAAAATCACCTCAGACCCCAGAGGGTTAATTGACTAATTAGAGACATTTGATTTGGGGCACACTTTGAAATGTTGAGAATCATGGCACAAATGTAAATGTACGTCCAAGCTTAGCTGCAGGAATCTGTGAGGGCAACGGACAAGAAAATTGGTGCACCCAAAGCAGGCCTAGTAACAGTTACCCATGTATGGTTGTCTATATACAATAAACATTAGTGCTGTCACAAATTAATGATTAATCCAAGTGAAATAACTCCTGATTGATACTTTCCTGGTATGTACTATGCTCAATTCTATAGCTAATGTCAACAATGTCACATTTAACTAAAGATGTAACAAACACTTTTGCTTGGTTTGGACATGTCGCTCGAGTTCTATTCTTGAGCCTCTGCCATGGACATCTTCGTACTTGGCTACATACGTCTGCTATGTCCAGTGTTGGGGGTAACATGTTACAAAGTTAGCATAGCCTTTTTATCACAACATTGTAAATCGCATTGTCAATCACAAAGTAAAAGTAATGTAAGGAAAAAATACCGTTAAGGACAAAAGCTTTTGTGCACAACCCCACCTCCTCAAAAAAAAAAAAAAAAAATTTCTAAAGGCCATAATGACTATAATATTATATTAACATGTTAATTTTTAAAAATTTGGGATGCACTAAGTTTCTAGTGCATCTAGTGCAAAACGTCTCTCTACCGAACTACCTACTGTAGCTTAATTTGAGGAGGCTGAAGAGAAAGCACTGGTTTGATAAATGATCCAGTAGTGGGGAAATAATAACTTTTAAGAAATAATCTTTTTCAAGTAACAGCCCCAACACTAGGCGTTTCCATTACAAATGTGCGCAAAACTTTTGCGATATTTTCTAAATGTCGATAAAAACGCTTTTTTTTTTTAGCTGTGCAGTGCAATGGGGCCTCTTGTAACACCTGCAGCATCATGCACAAGCCAGTTTCTTTTTTACAGTCTATGGCCAGTTTCCACAAATAAACGAATAAATAATAATCATATGACTGTTGACGTATATCAGGTGACCTGGAAATGCGAAAAAAGCGTTTCCATTGCCGTTTTGCGAATTATTCCTTTTTCGCATTGTCTGAAAAACCACCTCATGCGAGCGTAAAAACTTTTTTGCGAATTTGACGCATTTCCATTAGGCGTATTTTCTTTTTTTTTTTTTTATATTTTATTTTCAATTTTTTACATAACCAAACTGTACAACCAAAACTACCCCATTAAAACAATACAGGATATAAAACAAACACCAGCAACAAAAAAAAAAAAAAAAAAAAAAAAAAAAGGGGAGGGATGTTTAGCAATCAAAACAGAATCATAAGATACAATTCGGTTATTAGAGTAAATTCAGTTGTTACAATGAGAACAATGGTAATACACTATTCAGTTTTGAGGAAATCCACAAAGGGCTGCCATACAGTTTGAAATTGGTGATAGGATTTAGGCTCCAAGGAACGTATCCTCTCCAGCTGTATAACACGAAACAATTCACCCAACCAGGCATTGAAGCATGGAGGTTCTGAAGATTTCCAGTTCAAAAGTATTGCTTTTTTTGCAAGAATCATGCCCATCAGTAGAGGTCGTTGCTGGTAGTTTGGTAGAGTGTTTAAAGTCTCAGAATATCCAAAAATTGCAAGACAGTGGTCTGGCTTAATCTCCTTTTGCAAGACCGTTGAAAAAAAATCAAATATGGCAGTCCAAAAATAAAACAGTTTCGGGCAAAACCAAAACATGTGTGACAAGGAACCCTCATTTATTTTGCATCTGTCGCAAATTGGGGAGATAGAATTAAATATTTTACTTAATTTTGTTTTGGAATAATACAATCTGTGGATTACTTTAAACTGAATCAACCTGTGCCTTGCATTTATTGAGCAATCGTGAATCCTTTTGAGACTTTCATTCCAGGTTCCATCGGGTACTTCTTCATCAAATTCTTTAGCCCAGGCTTCTTTTATATAGTTTGTGCTCACAGGCAGTTGGAAAGCACTAACATAGCGTGAAACCAGATGTCTGGAGCTTGGATTTACTGAAAAACATTGCTCAAACGTATTCGATTTTGGTTTGTCAATAAAACATGAAATGACCGTTTGAGCATAATGTCTCACTTGTAAGTACCAAAAAAAATCTGAGCCTGGGAGATTAAATGTAGATTGCAACTGACTAAAAGATGCAAATTTGCCATCAATGTATAGATCCCCAATAGATCTCAAACCTTTACTTTTCCATAAAATAAAACCTTGGTCTAACTGAGAGGGTTTAAACATGTGATTGTTTGCTATGGGTGTGAGCACAGAGACGTCAGGTGATTTAAGATGTTTCCTTATTTGATTTAATATCCGTATTGAATTTTTAATTATTAAATTAGTCCCAATTAGTTTTAATGAGGGAGAAACTTTGGAAAAAAGTAAAACTGGAAGACAAGATGTAGTTACAGACAATGTCTCAAACCTAAGCCATAAGGGGTCAGCTGCAGAGAAAGTTTCACCAGGAGTACCCCTCTGCCAGTAAGATAATGCCCTAGTATTTGCTGCCCAATAATAAAATTTAAACACCGGGAGCCCAAGGCCTCCCATTTGTGTGGGTTTCTGTAAGTGCGTTTTTGCTATTCGGGGGGTCTTGTAAGCCCAAATAAATGGTATGATAATTGAATCTAAGAGCTTGAAAAAAGATACAGGTATATAGATAGGCAAGTTTTGAAAAAGATATAGAAGTTGTGGTAAAGTGACCATTTTAACTGCATTAATTTTGCCAATCATGGATAGCGGAAGGAGCCTCCACCGCTCTATATTTTCTTTTAATTTGTCAATCCTGGCTAGAAAGTTTAATTTAAATATTAACTTGGGGTTTTTTGGGACCACAATTCCAAGGTATGTAAAGTGGTCTTTGACTATTTTAAAAGGCAAGGGGCCAATCTGGCTGGGGTTTGTATGCCTAGCAAGTGACATAAACTCACTTTTGGACCAGTTAATAGTATACCCAGAGATTTTTCCAAAAGCATTAATATAATCAAGTAGATGGGGAACTGAATTGGCTGGATCAGAAAGATATATTAATAGATCGTCAGCATATAGACTAACTAAAGCTTCATCATTTCCAATCTTTATTCCATGTATTTGTGGGTGATTTCTAATTCCTACAGCTAGTGGTTCCAACGCAATATCAAAAAGGAGAGGGGATAGAGGATCTCCTTGTCTAACTCCTCTACACAATTCAAATGGACTAGATTTGTTGGAGTTTGTCAGAATAGATGAACGAGGACACAAATATAATATTTTAACCAATTTGATGAAACGATTACCAAACCCAAAATGTTCAAGAGCTTTTAGCATGAACGGCCACTCTATTTGATCAAACGCCTTTTGGGCATCTAGTGAGATGACTGCACCTGAGGTTTCTTTACCACAATCCCTATATAGGATGTTAAGTAGGAGACGAACATTGCAAAAGGAAAAGCGACCTGGTATAAACCCAGTTTGGTCTGGGTGTACTATTGTTGAGATATGTTGTCCAAGTCTGTTTGCCAATACTTTTGTTATCACTTTCTGATCAAAATTGAGAAGCGATATAGGTCTATAATTGGCCGGATCAGTGTTGTCTTTTCCTTTCTTTAATAGAACACAAATATTGGCCTCATATAATGAATTGGGGAGTCTGCCGTTTTCATACGAGTCATTAATCATTCTCAATAGGTAAGGGGCTAGTTTTAAAGAGAAGGCTTTATAAAATTCACATCCAAAGCCATCAGGACCTGGTGTTTTGGCAGACGGAAAAGACTTGATGGCCTCTAAGATGTCTGCTTCAGAGAATGAGCTTTCTAGGTCCTCTTTTGCAATTTCATTTAATTGGGGAAGCATATGATTATCAAAAAAAGAATCATAATCTTCTTGACTAACTTTGCATTTTGAAGAATAAAGATCCAAATAAAAATCTCTAAAGGATTCATTAATTTCTTCTGGACTGGTTACAATTTCAGCTTTTTTTGATTTAATTTGATGAATGGTTTGTTTTGCTTGCTCACCCCTCAGTTGTCTTGCTAATAAAGTTTCTGGCTTATCACCCAGTTCAAAGTGCTTTTGTTTCAATTTGAGTAAGAGATTCTCAACTCTTTTACCTAGAATTGAATTATATTCATATTTTAAATCCAATATCTTATTGTAATCTTGTTGTAATCCAGATTTTCTATATTCTTTTTCTAGTGTTGATAATACATTTTCAATGATTAAAAGCCTGCTGTTGCTATTTTTTCTAATAGCAGTTTCATAAGCAATAATATGCCCCCTCATAACTGCCTTAAGGGTATCCCATAAGATTGAGTCAGAAACTTGTCCATTGTCATTATACATAAAGAAATCATCCAATTTAGCATTAATGTATTTTTCAAAAGCTGGGTCTCTGAGTAAATAAGGATTGAATCGCCAATAATAGTTTTGTCTTGGTAAAACATTGTTAAGCTCAAGCGAAACTGGACTATGGTCTGATATCAACAAGTTATGATACTGTGTATCAGTTATTCTATGTGTCAGTTCGGAAGTAACCAAAAAACGGTCAATTCTAGTATAGGATTTATGAACATGTGAATAAAATGAGTATTCCCTATCCTTTGGGTGTTGCAACCTCCAGATATCTACCATGTTCCTATCATCAATCAGTCTATTGAGGATCTGTACTGAGGCTATATTAGGAGGTGGCTTTGGAGATGATCGGTCTAAAATCGGATCTAAATAACAATTGAAATCCCCACCTATAACAACATTTACGCACCCAGCTGGGATTAAATCAAAAACTTTTTTAAAAAATTGAGGGTCGTCAGTATTTGGACCATATATATTTAACATTGTAATGTACAAAGAACTAAGCCGTCCTGTAATCATTATATATCTGCCATTGGGATCTGTAGACATTGAATCGAGTTGAAAGGAAACACCCTTCCGAAATAAAATTGCTACACCCCTGGCCTTGCTACTGAAAGGAGCCTGATAGACCTGGGAAATCCAATTTGCTCTAAGTTTACGTTCTTGTCCCACAGCTATATGTGTTTCTTGAAGAAATAAAATGTCTGCTTTCAAAGACTTCAAATAGGTAAATACTTTGCCTCTTTTAACAGGATGGCCAAGCCCCTTAACATTCCAAGATGCCAAAGTTAAAGTAGGATTTCCTCTATTGCTTTGATTATTCCCTTTCATTTACATCTTGTAGCAAACATGCTCCCCAAAAAGAAAATAACAATGACAAAAAACAAATACACACAAGAACTTTTAACCCCCTAACCCACCCAAATGCCTTAAATGACTTCCCCAAACGAAGCATTATGGCTCCCCCTTAATAACTAGAGCACCAAATTCTTGAAGCAGATTATTAAATTAAACTAACACTTTTAACTAAACTAAATGAAGCGAGATAGAAGAAGAAAAAACAACACAATATTACAACTCCACCACAAAGTCTTATTCAAAAAAGAAAAGACAACAAAAAAATGTCATATTCACTTACAGTCACCATACATACTCCATAGCCCCACACATCCGAATTTATTCTTGCTCAGACCCAGCGACTTGCCTCACATCTTTGTCTATATATTGCTTTGCATCCGTGGGAGATGTGAACATTCTGGTATTTCCATTACAGGTGATGCAAAGCTTGGCGGGGAAGCGCAGAACATGACGCACCTTAAGTTCTCTTAACATTTGCAACACCTCGCTGAAGCTCCGCCGTTGTTCCATTACCTCAGCCGTGTAGTCCGGAAAAAAAAGCACTCTATGTCCGTGGTATTCGAGCTGTCGTCCCTGTCTAAGGCGTAGAATGCGCTCTTTGTCCTGGAAATAATGGATCCGCGCAATTATTGCGCGCGATCTACCTCCTTCCAGGGGTTTTGGCTGCAGAACTCGGTGTGCACGGTCGATGACTGGGGGTTCGGAGAAGTCTTCGAAAAGTTGCGTTATCAGCTCCGCCACGAACTCGGTTGGCCTTCCTTTTTCAGCTCCTTCTGGGATACCGACAATTCTGATGTTATTGCGGCGCGATCGGCCCTCAAGGTCGTTGAGCTTGGACTTAATCATCTTGTTCTCTTTGTTTAACGTATCCAGGGAAGTTTCCAGAGAGATAATACGAGTTTCATGATCGCCGGTCTGCCCCTCTACCGTCTCGACTCTCTCAATTAGCTCTCGCTGCGTCGTTTGTATGGCTCGAAGAGTAGCTTCAAGTTTGTCGAATCTCTCGTCAAAGGCGCTGATAATCTTATCCGAGATCTTCTCCATTATCAGCGACATGTCTTTTCCTTCGAGTCCGAGGCCCGCCGTTGGGTCAGTCGTCGCCATGTTGTCAGTAGCCTCGAGCTGTGACTGAGAGAGTTTAACGCCCTGGGGCTGTTTTTTTGGTGGCAATGATAAAGTATAAAGTTCAATTGTAGCGCTATGAATTTCTAGTTAAACTTTTAGCCCATTTAAAGTTAGTCTAATGACACTAAGATTACAATTTTATAGACTTCGGTGTGGAGAAGATGTCAAACACGTCTACCCCCTACATTGCTCCATAGCGCCCCCCATTAGGAGTATTTTCAATTCGCAATTTCAATTTGCGCATTTTGAAGGGTAATGGAAACGCGCCTACTGGCTATGTCCTTGCTAGAGCGTGACGTGATTTGTGTCATGTGCAGGTGTGATGGATCACATACAAACCAATAGGGTGTCGGAATGGTATATGTTTATACTTCTCATACTCATACTTCTCAACTACAATCAAATTCACTCTATCCGGATGGCGCTATTCGTTACTTGACACCTCTGTTCCTCAAGCTCTTGTGAAATCCAGGAATAAATGTTATTGCTGCAGAATCTCTGAGCTTTAGTCCTGGGGGGTGTTCCATAAAACAAGTTTACCAAATAAGCCAGGCTTATTTCAGTTAGCCTGACTTATTGTCACTTGATTTGGCTCAAAATAAGTCAGACTAACAGAAATAAGCCTGGCTTATTTAGTAAACTTGTTTTATGGAACACCCCCCAGTTCAGTCTCTGAAACCAAACAAGAGCAGTAAGAAAATCCTTAGCAGATTTACAGATTTCTTATTTTCTGTGAGATTTAGTCAGTCAAATAGAGTCTGAAAGTGTGTGAGCGCTGGTAACCCTGATGCTAGTGCTATTCTAGCATCTTTAGCACTTTACTAGCATATTTCAGAATATTGCTAGCCTGTTTAATGCATGGATTCATGTGCTGCTTTATCTTGATAATCATGTTTTCACAATCATCACAATATGATTTAATTAATGAGCGTTTACTGACTGAATATATCTTGTCTCTGTGTGTGTTTTCTAGTGTGGATCATGGAGGAGAATCCAGGATTACAGCAGGACTAAAGAAATGTATGTCTACAAACACACACACACACACACACACACACACACACACACACACACAACACTATATCACACACATATAACACACACACAACACTATATCACACACATATAACACACAAACACACACACACACACACAACACTATATCACACACACATATAACACACACACACACACACACACACACACACACACACACACACACACAAAGCTGTAGTGATTGTTGTAGTAAATGTCTCTGTTCTTGTGTTCAGGGGTCTGTTTTCTCACACTGGATCCAAACACAGCAGACACTCAACTCATTCTGTCTGAGGACAACAGAATAGCGATACGTGGGGATGATATTCAGTCGTATCCTGATCATCCAGACAGATTTGATGTGTATCATCAGGTGTTGTGTAGAGAGAGTGTGTATGGACGCTGTTACTGGGAGATTGAGTGCAGTGGATATGTGTCTATATCAGTGTCATATAAGAGCATCAGCAGGAAGGGAGCAGGTCATGAGTGTTTGTTTGGTTTTAATGATCAGTCCTGGGCTTTGGACTGCTCTCCCTTCAGATCCTTACTCAGACACAAGAACATAGTGACTAATTTCCCTGTGAAGCCCATCAGCAATGAGCTTATCAGTAGAGTAGGAGTGTATGTGGATTTCAGTGCAGGAACTCTGTCCTTCTTCAGCGTCTCTGACACAATGAGCCTCATCCACACACAACACACTACATTCACTCAGCCGCTCTATCCTGGGTTTGGATTCGTTTATTCTGCATCATCAATGAAACTGTGTTGATGAATGAGAATAGACTGATGAGAGATTGTACCCATAATGCTTTGAGCTGCTGATGAATCAGTAACAGTGAGATGTTAGAGAGTCTCTTCATGACATTAATACTGCAGCTCAACTTCTGTCACTCAAATAACAGTCAGAATAAATGTGTGTTTATTGTAGAGTCACATCAACCATTTGTATTATTGCTTTAACAAACATGATTCATGAACAACATGTCATTCATTTTCTCTATTGTTTGTGCAGAAATAATAAAACACAATGTCAAATCATCTTGAGATCAGATTGTAATTGATGATGATGAATGCTGTATGAATCATGAATATAATCACAGCATTTAATAAAATATAATTATTGTATCTACAGTAAAGCTGTATTAAATTATTAAGCAGTGAAAGAAGAATATATATATATATATATATATATTCTGCAGACTCTGTTGATCTTCTCCTGGATTCCTTTAACTCAAAAGTTAAGAATGCAATTGATGACATTGCACCAATAAAAGTCAAAAAGATGACTGGCAGACAAAAAGCACCATGGAGAAAATCAACAGCAGTACAGAGTATGAAAAGACAATGCAGAAAAGCTGAGCAGATGTGGCGGAAGGCGAAACTTGAAAATCACTATAGCATCTATAAAGACAGCCTTCATGCTTTTAATGTTGAATTAAGTAAAGCTAGACAAACGTCCTTCTCAAACCTTATAAACAGCAACTTAAACAACACTCGCACTCTTTTTGCTACCGTTGAGAGACTAACAAACCCCCCCCCCCCCCAAGTCAGATTTCCAGTAAAATGCTCTCCGACAGCAGAGATCAATTTCTGAGATCAATACTATCAGAAAGATAATTAGCACTTCCTTAAGTTATGCTGAAGTCAGACAAAATCGCCAGCAATTTCAAAAAGTAGTTACTATGTCTGTTTTTGAAGCAATTGATTGCAAAACTTTGGAAGAAATAGTACAGCACCTTAAACCTTCAACCTGCTACCTTGACGCTCTTCCTACATCTTTTTTCAAAAGTGTGTTTAACTCTTTAGAAGCAGATCTCTTAGAAGTGGTGAACACCTCACTTCTCTCTGGGACTTTTCCAAACTCCCTGAAAACTGCAGTTGTTAAGCCCCTTCTGAAAAAGAGCAGTCTTGATAACATAATATTGAGCAAATATAGACCAATATCAAATCTTCCTTTTATAGGCAAGATTATTGAAAAGGTAGTTTTTAATCAGTTGAACTACTACATAAACTCAAATGGTTACCTAGAAATTTTCAATCCGACAGCATCACAGCACAAAGACAGCGCTCATAAAGATAATAAATGATATTTGCTTAAATTCTGATTCTGGCAAAACATCAGTGCTGGTACTACTAGATCTTAGTGCTGACACTGTCGATCATAACATTCTTCTAGAGAGACTGGAAAACTGGGTCGGGCTTTCTGGGATGGTTCTTAAATGGTTCAGGTCATACTTAGAAAGGAGAGGCTATTATGTGAGTATAGGAGAGCGTAAGTCTAAGTGGACGTCCATGACATGCGGAGTCCCACAAGGCTCAATTCTTCCGCCGCTCTTGTTTAGCCTGTATATGCTCCCTCCAAGTCAAATACTGAGAAAGAACCAAATTGCATATTACAGCTACGCAGATGATACCCAGATTTACCTAGCCTTATTGCCAAATGACTACAGCCCCATTGACTCCCTCTGCCAATGCATTGATGAAATTAACAGTTGGATGTGCCAGAACTTTCTTCAGTTAAACAAGGAGAAAACAAAGTCATTGCATTTGGAAACAAAGATGAAGTTCTTAAGGTGAATGCATACCTTGACGCTAGGGGTCAAATAACTAAAAATCTAAAAAGTCAAAAATCTTGGTGTGATTCTGGAGTTAGATCTTAGTATGCTGATTTAGCTACTGCTTTGGCATGACTACTGAAACTATCATCTTAAAAACATTGCAAGAATTAGATGTTTTGTTTCCAGTCAAGATTTAGAGAAACTTGTTCATGCCTTTATCACCAGCAGGGTGGACTATTGTAATGGTCTCCTCACTGGCCTTCCCAAGAAGACCATTAGACAGCTGCAGCTCATCCAGAATGATTCTGACTAGAACCAGAAAATCAGAGCATATCACACCAGTCCTCAGGTCCTTACACTGGTTTCCAGTTACATTTAGGATTGATTTTAAAGTACTTTTACTCGTTTATAAATCACTCAATGGCCTAGGACCTAAACACATTGCAGATATGCTCACTGAATACAAACCTAACAGACCACTCAGATCACTAGGATCGAGTCAGTTAGAATTACCAAGGGTTCACACAAAACAAGGGGAATCCGCCTTTAGCTTTTATGATGCCCACGGTTGGAATCGGCTTCCAGAAGAGATCAGATGTGCTAAAACACTAGCCACATTTAAATCCAGACTCAAAACTCATTTGTTCAGTTGTGCATTTATTGAATGAGCACTGTGCTACGTCTGAACTGATTGCACTGTATTTTATGTATAATCATTTTTATTCCTGTTTTAATTTATTTTAAATAATTTTTTTAAAATGTTTTTATTGTTGTGATTATTACTTTTTTGTGATTATTTTAACTCACCTTATGTTTTTATTATTTTATTTCCTTTTATGTAAAGCACTTTAAATTACCATTGTGTATGAAATGTGCTATATAAATAAACTTGCCTTGCCTTGATGCCAATTTGGTAGTAATTTGGAATTATCGCCCAACCCTTAATTCAAATAATAAAAATTTTGTATGTTTAAAATAAAATTTTTCAAAATATGTCACTAATTAAACAAGTATATGTTCAGCTAATTGTCAGCCTCTTACATGTGTGCTTCTCATAAACAATTCTCTGATATGCATATAAACAGTGTTTTAATGAATAGAGTAGAATAATCATAGCTGATAGTAAGATATGCAAACGTAAAAGAAAACCAAACTGGATGCAAGAACAGCTGTTACTTCTTACCCAACTTGTTCATGAAAACAAGGATATAATCAAAGGACAAAATGGAGTTGGGATAACCTTCCAAAAAAAAAAACAAAAAAAAAAAAGATGTGTGGAAAAACATAGCCTATGTGTGCAAATAAATGCAGCATGTTTCTAAAATGTTTATGTTCTAAGGCAGGTTGCTGACAACAGCTATTTTAGGATTGTTGTGATTTGGTCTCAGTGACTGGGGAGTCCCCTTCATTACTCCTAATGTTTCACAGGTTTAGGAGCTTGTTAGCACTAAAACGCTAAAAATTTAGGATTGACATGCCCATTATTTTTAAGATTTTCTCCTAAAACAGCAAGTTATAAGCATCCTTTAGCCTTAAGATGTTTTGTGAATATGTTGTTTTAAAGATGTTGTTTCTTTAATACCTTTAATACCCTCGTTCTGAACTGGAATCAGGGTGGAGTATCCGGTGATGTCCACTTCACAGGGCACTTACAGTCAATTACTGTAAAGTGTCTGAAGTGATAAGAGAAACATACAAAATGCGAATTGGAATTGAGAACCACTGTTCTGAATCATCAGCAGTTTACCTTTTAGTGATTGTTGTTGTGTTATAAATGTCTCTGTTCTTGTATTCAGATGCCTGTGATCTCACACTGGATCCAAACACAGTTCACGCTTATCTCATTCTGTCTGAGGAGAACAGAAAGGCGATGGTCTTAAAGTAGCTCAGTTCCCTCTCAAGGGAACATCGAACTGCGTCCTCTAGGGGGTGCTAGGGGAACGCCGTCAGCGTGACTCGTGTCTGAAGCATACATCCAAAATTACAAGCGATGGCCGGCGACAGCCTATGACGTCACTCTCGCCACGACTCTTCGCCGCCGGCGCGTCACTACCAGGCACGACCATAGCATAAAAGGCCACCGGTAGAACACGTCATTCTCTTCTTCGTCTTCAGTGATTACTTTGTTTGAAGGCATGCATCTTTGGTAAGCTTTATCTATTCTTACCTCTTTTTTGGCAAGCACAAGCCAGGCGTTTTTAGAAGTGTGTTTTAATCCGTGTCTTCTCATTTTTGACACTTGATGATACACACTCTCTTTAACGCCACATCGCACATGCATGCAATATTCCCGTGTGGGGCTGTTGTGTGCATTTTGAGGAAGGAAGGGCAACTATCTGCTCCCTGCAAGTCGCATCTTGCCATTGCTGAGGCACGAAAGAGGGTAAATTCTTGCCTCTGGAGTCTGCAGCTAAAGCACTTGAAGATAGCCTCCCTAGTTACTGGGCCCCTGGTACATGACTGCAACCCCTGAACCACTGTGGTCCCTCTACGCAGGTAAATGCATCATTTGATGTTGCTCCGAGGAGCTGCCTGTTTTGGACAGGTGAGTATGATCCTTTTTGTGTGTCCTGCCTCCTTTGCTATGTTTTGGGGACCTTTTTCTGTTGTGCTTTATTTACTTCTCGGTAGGTCCTCAACGAGTATCCCCCTCTAGTCTGCTGACTACGGTTATGGCTTTGCTCGTCTACTCTGGATCTGCTGTTACCTGCCTCAGATCCCTGTGGAACCTCCTGGCTTCCAGATCCCCTATTAAAGCATGGTATCTTAGGACTCGTAGTCCTTCCTCTAGGTAAGCTCTCTGTAAGTCTTTCTTCACAGAATGCACCTGGACATCACTGGCAGGACACCCTGCCTTAGAGGCTCGTCTTCTGAAAACTCGCCCTAAGGGGCTTCCTGTTCTAGCCACCCAGCCTTCTCTAGTGGATTTATAATCATCCCTCTGAGGAGTGGGTCTGATTTTGAGGTGTTTTTGCGAAACCCCTCCTGAAGTATTGGCTCCGAGGAGCGACATTAGGCTTCTGGCTCTTATAGACTCTGCGGGGTCTGGTCGAGTCAGAGTCCATTCAAGCATGTCGAGTGGAATATCTTGGTCCCTTTCTCAGGCCTCTTTGGTAGGGTGTGGCATGCTCCCCCCTCCACAGAAGGGTTTCTTAAGAGCTCACCACCCTTGGTGGATCAGGTGTTCCTCCCTGTCTTTCAGGAGTTAGGAACCTGTTCCTATCCATCCCTGGTGGGACACCATGCCTCGGAGGCCTGTCTCTGAGAACCCGCCCCGATGGGCTTCCTTTTAGCTGTCCACTAGTGGTTTTTCTATCACCCCTCTGCGGAGTGAGTCTGATTTTGAGGTGTTCATGCAAGAGCGTCTCTGGAAATGCTGGCTCTGAGGAACCAGGTAATTTCTTCAGGCTTCTGTCGAGGCAGAAAGCCTAATCCACTGGGTTGGTTATAGCTATGTCTCTCATTCTCAGGCCTCTCTGGCTGCGTACGGCTATGCTCCCCTCTCTGCGGAAGGGTTTCTTAAGAGCTAGCCTCCCTGTGAAGCTCAAGATATCTCGCTCCATGGCAGTATTATCAGTCGACTAGCAGCTTGAGAGCTACCTGCCCTGGTTGGGTGTAGCAATGCTCCCCTCGCCTGAGGCTTGACCTATAGATAGCCCCTCACTGCCCGTCACTCGGAGCCCTGTTGAGTGTGACCTCCCTGGCACACTATATCTAAAATCCATTAGTGGTAGGTGTGCACGCAATTCTTTGCGTACCTTTCTAAAATCCACATTAATGGTAAGTGCACACGCAAGTCTCTGGGCACTTTCTAAAATCCTTTATGGTATGGGTTACGCGCTAGTCTTCGTTCCCATTCTCTGAGTAGGTTATGCCTCAGTCACCCTGGGCCCCTCTCTATTTATGTATCTTAGCAGATACCTCTTGAGCTTCCGCTACCTAGGATTTGCAGAGGCATTCCTTGGTTAACCTCTCCTAGTAACGGTTCTTCAAATCCATGTTTATGGTAAGTGCGCACACAAGTCTCTGGGCACTTCTCTAAAATCCACATGAGTGGTAAGTGCGCACACAGGTCTTTGTGCACTTTTCTAAAATCCTATATGGTATGGGTTACGTGCTAGACTTCATTCCCATTCTTGAGTTGGTTCCGCCCTGGTCTCCTTGGGCCCCGCTCCACCCTCGTATCTTTCAGATACCTCTTAGCTCTAGGACTTGCTGAGGCACTCCTAGGCTTAGACCGCCCCCTGAACAGGGTGTTGCTACCTGTGTTCTGTAAGTCGGTTCCTGAGGGAGCAGACCTTTACGGAACTACTCGTAGCTCCTACTTGACAGGCAGGCCCAGCTTTCACTGGGCTCTTGCTGTATCCCCTTAAAGGAGTCTGATCAATTCCAAGCCTTGAGCTATACCCTTCTGCCCCCTTTCAGGTAGTCGGTTAGTGACTCAGGCCTCTGGCCGAAGGGGGTATTGTCTTGGGCAGCCGTCACTAACGTCTCTGGGGCAATTCTCTTAAAGATAAGTGAATTGGCACTTAGTGCTCGCCTCATTAGCATGCACTCCCCTCAGCATGGCAGCATGGGTATAACCGTTCCCCTAGCGCCCCCTAGAGGACGCAGTTCGATGTTCCCTTGAGAGGGAACGCCTCAGGTTACGTATGTATCCATGGTTCCCTGAGACAGGGAACGAGACACTGCGTCCTCTAGGCTAGGGATGGGGAAATGAAACCTCATGAAGCACCGAGGCTTTCCCTTGACTGTTCCGGGAAAAGGCTCTCGAGTGTCAAGAACAGCGCCATCTGGTGCTTATTTAAAACATAGCAGCCAGAAACCTGTGGAAGAAGCTCTGTCATATGAAGCAACCACCACAATGCTATGTGTATAAATGTTTTAATGTTCAAAAGTTTCAATGTTATGTGTATAAATAAAAGCCTTAGCCATGTGTTTAATTTGTCCATTAAATAAATTCATTTACCCATTAAAGTGTGACGAGAAAAATATAATATGATCTTATTTGATTCAGTATGATCTAATGTGCTCTCTCTCTACACACATATAGTGAATAAGGAAATTGTGTGATAGGATCATCTGTTATTAAATGTGCTTATGACACTTGGCAGTGATGGTGCTTGTGTAACTGTAGGAATGACAGAAAGGTGATAAAGATTTTAATTATTTTTATTGAGAAATAAAAGCTGTTTCACAGTGTTAGGGCTGAGTCTATTTCTCCTCTTAGACAGTACTTCCCTGGCCTTAGCGAACACACTTTCACATGGTACAGAGGAGGCCAGGGTACAAAGAAACTGTAATGCCAATGTATATAGATGGAGGTAGACATGTTTCTGCATTCTCCAGTATTCAAGTGGATCTTCTACTCTTTGTACGTTTGTCTCTGTAAGGTATCTATCCACTTCTACAATTGCATCAGAAGTGGCATTTGAGCTTTGTTTGCTCTAGTCAACTGCACTGTCCAACAGAAGCCAAAGATTTCCACCTAAAAAGTGTGAGGACAAAATTATTTGATTTGGAATGACTGTACATGTACATTGACTGAAGATAAGTAACATTAATGGTCAACAATTCTAAAATAAAATAATAATATAAATGAATAAATACTTGAGCTTGGTGTGGGCTGTTGGGTTGATGATGGTGCTTCTGTTGACTGAGTGCTTGAAGATGTGGATGGTCTTTCATCTTCAGTCCTAATGACAGTAGCACATTCTGCTTTTAGTCATTTGACAGCCTCTGTCATTTTAGTTTGGTTAAACCCAAGGTTTTAAATCTTGGGTCCAGCAGAGTTGCCATGGACTCCATATTACAGATATGTTCTCTCAGATGCCTGATGAGGATTAATCATATACAAAAATAAAACATACAACTGATGAAAAAAAGGTTATCAAAATATTAATTCAATTTATTAATGAGTAGTCTACATAAATAAGAATAAATACTTGATCTGTTCAACCTGTAATGAATGGTGAATCATTTTTTAGCAAAGGAATTACTTTAGAGCCAGACACTCATTTTTCCTCGGACAGCTCTACTGTGGCCAGGTGGAATGGGGCAAGAACACATAGAATTTACTGTGTGGCTTCATAGTCCTGTGCATGAAGTGGAGCCACATCAGTTTTAAGTTTGCCTTTCCTCATGCAGCCATTGAAGCATGTGTAAAGTGCTATTCCAGCATGTTTCTACTTCATTTACTAATTTAAGAACTGGTCTGTTCATCTCTTGCTGCTCCTGGGTCAACATTTCTTTAGCAGAGGTGCTGCTTCACTTTTTTGGTCTTGTTCCAAAAGTCACACAGAGCCTGGTCAAAAGACTTTTTAACAATGGTGTTAAGTGCATGTGCAAACTGAGTGGCTCACTTGCAGAATTCTTGCACAAGCAACTTTGTCCTTGATTGCCCAGCCCACATTACATTCTTTTTCACCAGGGCCATATTTTCAGCTGTGTGCCTGTTTGTGAACTTTTCTACATCCAACAACACTATATTCAGCTTATCACTGTCATCAATGTAAGGCAAGGCAAGTTTATTTATATAGCACATTTCATACACAATGGTAATTCAAAGTGCTTTACATAAAAGGAAATAATAAAATCATAAAAATATGAATTAAAATAATCATAAAAAGTAATAATCACAACAATAAAACAATTAAAATTATTTAAAAAATATATATTTAAAATGAATTAAAACAGGAATAAAAATGATTATACATAAAATACAGTGCAATAAGTTCGGACGTAGCACAGTGCTCATTCATTAAATGCACAACTGAACAAATGAGTTTTTAGTTTGGATTTAAATGTGGCTAGTGTTTTAGCACATCTGATCTCTTCTGGAAGCCGATTCCAACCGTGGGCGTCATAAAAGCTAAAAGCAGATTCGCCTTGTTTTGTGTGAACCCTTGGTAATTCTAACTGACTTGATCCTAGTGATCTGAGTGGTCTGTTAGGTTTGTATTCAGTGAGCATATCTGCAATGTACTGTATTTAGGTCCTAGGCCATTGAGTGATTTATAAACGAGTAAAAGTACTTTAAAATCAATCCTAAATGTAACTGGAAGCCAGTGTAAGGATCCTGAGGACTGGTGTGATATGCTTCTGGATGAGCTGCAGCTGTCTAATGGTCTTCTTGGGAAGGCCAGTGAGGAGACCATTACAATAGTCCACCCTGCTGGTGATAAAGGCATGGACAAGTTTCTCTAAGTCTTGACTGGAAACAAAATATCTAATTCTTGCAGTGTTTTTGAGATGATAGTATGCTGATTTAGTTACTGCTTTGACATGACTACTGAAACTAAGATCTGACTCCAGAATCACCCCAAAATTTTTGACTTGATTTTTAGTTATTTGACCCCTAGCGTCAAGGTATGCATTCACCTTAAGAACTTCATCTTTGTTTCCAAATGCAATGACTTTGTTTTCTCCTTGTTTAACTGAAGAAAGTTCTGGCACATCCAACTGTTAATTTCATCAATGCATTGGCAGAGGGAGTCAATGGGGCTGTAGTCATTTGGCGATAAGGCTAGGTAAATCTGGGTATCATCTGCATAGCTGTGATATGCAATTTGGTTCTTTCTCATTATTTGACTTAGAGGGAGCATATACAGGCTAAACAAGAGCGGAGCAAGAATTGAGCCTTGTGGGACTCCGCATGTCATTGACGTCCACTTAGACTTATGCTCTCCTATACTCACATAATAGCCTCTCCCTTCTAAGTATGACCTGAACCATTTAAGGACCATCCCAGAAAGCCCGACCCAGTTTTCCAGTCTCTCTAGAAGAATGTTATGATCAACAGTGTCAAACGCAGCACTAAGATCTAGTAGTACCAGCACTGATATCAGAATTTAAGCGAACATCATTTATTATCTTGATGAGCACTGTCTCTGTGCTGTGATGCGGTCGGAAACCAGACTGGAAATTGTCTAGGTAACCATTTGAGTTTATGTAGTAGTTCAGCTGATTAAAAACTACCTTTTCAATAATCTTGCTTATGAAAGGAAGATTTGATATTGGTCTATAGTTGCTCAATATTGTGTTGTCAAAATTGCTCTTTTTCAGAAGGGGCTTAACAACTGCAGTTTTCAGGGAGTCCCAGAAAGAAGTGAGGTGTTCACCACTTCTAAGAGATCTGCTTCTAAACATTTAAACACACTTTTGAAAAAAGATGTGGGAAGTGTGTCAAGGTAGCAGGTTGAAGGTTTAAGGTGCTGTATTATTTCTTCCAAAATTTTGCAATCAATTGCTTCAAAAATAGACATGGTAACTACTTTTTGAAATTGCGGGTGAATTTGTCTGACCTCAGCATAACTTGAGGAAGTGCTAATCGTCTTTCTGATAGTATTGATCTTCTCAGAAAAGAAGGAAGCAAACTCACTGCATTTGCTGTCGAAGAGCATTTCACTGGGAATCTGATTTGGGGGGTTTGTCAGTCTCTCAACGGTAGCAAAAAGAGTGCAAGTGTTGTTTAAGTTGTTGTTTATAAGGTTTGAGAAGAATGTTTGTCTAGCTTTGCCTAGTTCAACATTGAAAGCACGAAGGCTGTCTTTATAGATGCTATAGTGAATTTCAAGTTTCGCCTTCCGCCACATCCGCTCAGCTTTTCTGCATTGTCTTTTCATACTCTGTACTGCGGTTGATTTTCTCCATGGTGCTTTTTGTCTGTCAGCCGTCTTTCTTTTTTCAGGCGCAATGTCATCAATGACATTCTTAACTTTTGAGTTAAAGGAATCCAGGAGAAGATCAACGGAGTCTGCAGAAATGCTTGGCATTGATGATATAGCCTTCAAAAATAGCAAACTAGTGTTCTCATTAATGCATCTCTTTCTGACAGAGACAGATCTAGATTCAGTGGTAGCAGAGATCAATATATCAAAAAAAATACAGAAGTGATCAGATAGTGCTACGTCCTTAATAACAATGGATGAAATCTTTAGACCCTTACTGATGAGTAAATCAAGAGTGTGACCACGATTGTGTGTGGGTCCATGAACATGTTGAACCAGGTCAAATGTGTTCAAAACAGTTATATTTCTTTTGTAGCATTGATTTCTGCATTATCTATGTGAATATTAAAATCCCCTGCAATAGCAAAACTGTCATACTCTGAGGAAATCATTGATAACAGTTCTGTGAACTCTTCAACAAAGGCTGGAGAGTATTTTGGAGGCCTGTAAATAATGATAAACAGAATGCGTGGAGCACCTTTCAGCACAATCCCTAGTTATTCAAAGGACAAGTACTGACCAAATGACACCTGCTTGCATTGATAGACATCTTTAAACAGAGCAGCTACACCTCCACCTCTCCTAACAGCTCTGCAGACACTCATGAAAGTAAAGTTAGGAGGGGCTGTTTCATTGAGGACTGTTGCACTGCAGCTGTCTTCTAGCCATGTTTCATTTAAAAACATAAAATCTAGGCTGTTTGTGGTTATGTCATTAGTCAGAAATGATTTGTTTTTTAGTGAGCGAATGTTTAAAAATGCTAACTTGATGACATTTCTTTTTGTCCCCACAGTAATATTAGTTTGATGCAAAATAGGCCTCGGATTAGATGAATCAGCCGTACGACTAGAGAAGGCCTTAGACTTTCTATTACGTGATAAAACACAGATAGGAGAAGCTACAGGCACACTGGGTTCCCGCTTGTTCTGTAAACATTTGTGAATGTTGCTGCTATTGTAGCGGGGACCCGACACATATCACTGAGAGCTGTTATCAGTTGTTTTTGGTTCACCTACAGCAGATGGGCCCTGGTATTGTGGCAGCGGCCGAAGAGCTCTCACAGGAGGAGGGCGAGCTGGGCTTGCAGGCTTCGGTGGTTGTGGGGCCCGCCATTTTTTTTTTTGTTGATATCTGGGGGCTTGCAGCGAAAGAGTGGGAGATCTAGTCCCAGCATAAACTAGTTCCTCCATTTGCTGTGAGAAACTTAGAAGTGGAGATCCTGGAGAGAAGGGATAATGTGTCAGGTGAATGGGGCTGTGGCTCTGATGTTTCCGGTGGCTGAGATATGTTGTCCTGGCTTCTCTGGCTGTTTTCAAGAAAGTCGTCCTTGGGTGCTGAGTCTTGGAGCTGTCCTGATACATCACAGTCTGCAATAACCTGCCAATGTAGTGGTAGGTTATTGCAAGATATGTATCTGTGTTGATAGAATTCCACATATCCGATGTTAAAAGACACAGCAGATGCTTTTTCCATCTCAGCCTTGGCCTTCCTCTTTGCTTCTTAATATTTTAAAGCCACCATTTTCTTTAAAGCCTTTTTGAGTTAAATAACAAATAAATATAGTACAATGATATTATTATGGATATAGATCTATTATTTAGATCTGCTATACTCACCTGTCTGGTTGGGATTAAATAGAAAGGATCAAGGGCATGGATGAGGCCCCTAAAACCCTCATCCTCAACCACTGTAAATGGCTGAGAGTCTTTTACGACCATGTTGACCAATGCCTCATCAACCATATGGCTGTAAGATGCTATAATAACATAATTTATATATAGTACACATATATTAATTGAAATCATGACAATGCATTCACAATTATGAATAAAAATCATGAAGTGGTGAGAAATAAATACTTTCATCAGGGTGCAGTTGTCACGTGTGTTGTGTTTGGTCAGTATATTCATGTGCTTTAAAATCTTAAAAAATAAAAATAAATCAAACTGTATCGTCAGAAAGGTGAAATTGTTTAGTGTTTAAGATTGAGCACAGCAGTGTGTAAGTGGTTCAAACAGAATCTGACTGTATGAACCATGTGTGTGCCATATGCTACCTGTCACGTGTCGTGTATGGGAGGACAAACGAGGAGTACGAGGTCGAGCTCAGATACAAAACAAGTCTTTTAATAAATAAATCCACAAATAAATCCAACAGGAGACGGACAAGGAGACACGCACACAACGACGAGAACGGACAACCAAACAATGAACAGAATCTAACTTAAATAGGGTGGTTAACAAGGCACAGACAGGTGAAGGCACTTAACTGATAATGACTTAATTAGGGGTGGAGACAGGAACAAAACCAAATAAGGGCAAACAGGAAGTGGAAGGAACCAAAGACAAACAGGACTAAACCAAATCAAAACACAACAAAAAGAGTCCCAAAACCTGACATAACTCCCCCCCCTCCCGGAAGGCGCGACCTCGCGCCGAAAACAGAAACATGGGGGGGGGCGGACATCAGTCAAGATGGCCATCCCTCCAGAGCCAAGTGTCGTCGCCGCAGCTGCTCAGCCCACAGGGTCAAGCCTTGTCGCTGCTGCTTCTGAACCCTGTCTCAACACAGCTGCTACGCCCCCAGTGTCAAACGTCAGCGTAGCCGCTCCATCTACTGAGTCAAGCGACGTCGCCACAGCCACCCCTTCCTCTAAGCCAAGCCTCCTTGCAAGGAGTCAAGTAAAGTCACAGCAGTTCCCTCAAAGCCAAGTCAAGTCACTGCTGTTCCTCCACAGTCAAGCCAAGTCATCGCCGTCGCTTCTCCAGGGTCAAGTGATGTCACAGCTGTCACTCCTGAGTCAAGCACCGTCATCGCAGCTGCTCCTTCCTCTGAGCCAAGTCATGTTGTCGTAGATGCTCCGCCTCCTGAGGCAAGCCCTGTCGCAGCTGCTCCACCTCCTGAGGCAAGCCCCGTTGCAGCTGCTCCGCCTCCTGAGTCAAACACCGTCTTCGCAGCTGCTCTGTCTCCACAGTCAAGTGTATTCGCATCTGCTCTGTCTCCAGTGTCAAGCGTCTTCGCATCTGCCCCGCCTCCTGAGTCAAGCGTCTTCGCATCTGCTCCGCCTCCTGAGTCAAGCCTCGATGCAGCTGTTCCTCCAGAGTCAGGTGACAGTGCAGTTTCTGCTCCTGAGTCTAGCCGCATCGCAGCAGCTCCTCTCGCTGAACCAAGCATCATCGTCGCAGCTGTTCCACCCATTAAGCCAAGTCAAGTCGCACCTGAGTCAAACCTCGTCACAGCTGCTCTTCCTCAGTCAAGTCAAGACACTATGACACCCCTTGAAACAGGCCAAGAAAAAGCTGTACTTCTCAAAACAGGTCAACTCACAACAACATTCCCTGAGTCAAGTCAAGTTATAGTGGTTACTTCCAGTCAGGTTGCATTTGCAAGCCAAGCGTCAAGTCAAAGTACAGCTGTCACTCCCGATTCAAGCCTTGTCGCAGCTGCCATTCCTGAACCAACTCACTTCTTAGCTGCAGTCTTCAAGCCGAGAGTCTTCGCAGCTGCTGCTCTCCCGTCAAGTCATGTCGCAGCCTCTGTTCCTGAAACAAGTTTAGTCAGTGCCGCTGTTCCTGAACAAGGTCTGGTCACAACTGCTCTCCCTGAGTCAAGTCACGGCACAGCTGCCACTCCCAAGCCAAGTCAAGTCCTTGTCATTGCTCCTGAACAAAGTCACCTTGCCACACCAGAACCAAGACTCACCACCGCCACAGACCCTGAGTCAAGACACTCCATAACTGCAGTTCCAGAACTGGCTTTCACTGAAGCCACACTCCTCCTGAGAGTTGCTCTATGGGTAGTTTGGGCCGCGTATACCACCACAGAGTCTTCGGAGGTGCCAGCTCATGCTGTAGAACCTCCGAGGGTGGCTTCCCCAGAGGTGGTGGCTGAGGCCACGGATCCTCGAACTGAGGGGATAGCCACACCTGCTCCCTGCACGGTGGTAGCGCCCAGCAGCCCATATCCCTCTAATGAGCTCTCACCCTGTCCCAATTCAGTCCCTGAAGCTTGCTGCAAGCGGTTGGTCCCGCCAAGGGAAGACTGGAACAGGGGCTCCGAGCGCTCTCTCTCTCTCTCTCTCTGCTCTGTGTTCCAGATCTGTCTGCTCTGCTCTGGTTGGTGTTTGCTCTGCTCTGGCTGGCTTCTGGTCCGCCCTGGGGGGCTTCCGTGCTGCCCTGGAGGGCTCCCGTCCTGTCTGCTCCGCCCTGGGGGGCTTCTGTGCTGCCCTGGAGGGCTCATGTCCTGTCTGATCCGCCCTGGAGGGCGTCTGATTCTCTCTCTCTCTGTGTGTGTGTATATGCTCTACGTTACAGACCCGTCTGCTCTGCCCTGGGGGGATCCCGTTCCACCCTGGAGGGTCCCTGTCCTGTCTGCTCCGCCCTGGAGGGTTCCTGCTCTATCTGCTCCACCCTGGGGGGCTTCTGTGACGCCCTGGCGGGCGTCTGACTTGCCTGATCCGCCCCAGAGGGCGTCTGACTCGCCTGATTCGCCCTGGTGGGCATCTGATTCGTCTGCTCTGCCCTGGAGGGTGCCTGCTCTGCCCGATCCGCCCTGGTGGGCATCTGATTCGTCTGCTCTGCCCTGGAGGGTGCCTGCTCTGCCCGATCCGCCCTGGTGGGCATCTGACTCATCTGCTCCGCTGGCCCTGCCTTGGAGACTTTCCGCTCTGCCGGCTCCACTCAGTGTGTCTGCCCCATCGTGGTGGCCCCCTGAACATTCTTGGCAGCTCTTTAGCTCTGCTGCCATTCCAGCTACTCCTGAAGTTTTGCCCCTCCGAACTCTGTCTGCCTGCATGGACCTCGTCCACCCTCCCGCACTCAGGATGATAGATGTACTGTTAAGAGCGTCTGGAAGCCGCTCCTGGGGGGGGCTCTGTCACAAATTGTGCCGCTGCTGCTCCCTCCTCTCACCATCAGAGGGAGCATCCACTCATATACAGAACTGGTTCACGAACTCCATTTCCCATAACCCCATTTCCATGAACTTCCTGTGTCCTTTCACCTCTCACCCCTGTCGGCCATCTTGCTTCCACACACCTGCTAATCATTACACCTCATTACACACAGTACAAAAGCCATTCACACACACAGCCATTCGCAAAGTCTTGTATTGCCCTGACCCTTGCATGGACATTGACCTCGCTTTCTGGATTACCTACATTACTACTGTTTGTTGTCGATTGACCCTGCCTGTCTCACTAAGATTCATGTCTTCAATAAAGTTGCATTTGGATCCCCACTCCGCTGACTCGTATGTTACAATAATAACAAATATTAATATCATTATATAGCTTTTATTTAATTTCTAATAAATCAATAAATATGGTCCAATTGCAATAATAATAGTAATAATAATAATAATAATATTAATTATTATTATTATTATTATTATTATTATTATATTATCTATTATTTACATTATAACACAAAAAATACAATTGTAATAATCCTATTGCATTCTAAAATAAAAGGTAATGAATTAATTAATTAATCAATCATTTTAATAACCATAAATAACATTTTAATAATAATTTTAATAACAATAACCAATTTATAATATTTATATTTATGTAAGTTACAACAAATCAGTAAAGGAATAGTGTAATCCTAATGCACTCAAGAAGAAGAAGACGAAGAGGAAGAAGAATTGTATACAGTAGAACAACAGTAAATATTAACATTTATAGCGTCTTAAAGCCATAGAAGTGTTAATGTTTCTGCTCAAATAAAACTCAGTTTTGTTTTTCACAGATGTATAAAAGTTTCTCATGACAGATGTGGGAAGATGGCTTTTGTGAGCAGATAAATACATTTTTCAAGTATCTGTACTTTACTGGAGTAGTTTTATTTTGAGTAACTTTTATTTTCTTTTACTTCACTAAGTGTTTTCAAAAAACATATCCTAATTCCTTATTATATATATATATATATCACATGCTCCAAGACGCAGAAGCGGTGTCTGATTCATGAACAAACTGATTATTTTCAATGAACCTGTTAAATCAGTTTGCAAATCACACCAAATGATTCATTCATGAACTGGACTAATCCAATTGCAGTTGTTCTCAAATCAACAGCTGAATTTACAAGTAAGAACCGGGAGAGAAAAGTAAAGTAACTAATGTCGAATTTAAGGATTAGTTATTGTAACTGTCAATTGTTTGTGAAGTAAATCTGCTGTAAAAGGTTAACTACTTAAGCCCACTGAAATGCTTGAATGCAGACACATCAACATCAGTGTCTCTCTATGTTTTAGGTAAAAAAAAACAAAACATTAAAATTAGATTAAAAATATCAGATTAGGTAAAAAAAAAATGCAGATTAAATAAAATAACTCATGCACGTTCATATTCCCCTCTGCTGTAACGTTAGCAGTTTTATTAAAATGTATTAAAATGTCACATTTAGCCCTATGTGACGTCTGTTTTTATATTGTTTATTAACAGTATACATTTTTATATTGTTTGAAAAAAAAAAACTAGCTGTGTAAACAGATATGAATATTAATTCATAACCATACTGAAAATAAGTCAGTATTGTCAGCGGATGCTAACTGTCTAGATAACAAGCTTGCTGGTGCTAAGTTGAGGTCATTTTTAAATATAAATTCCAAATATTTTTATTTAAACAACTAGAAAGATTCAGGAAGACAATGTCAAGGTTTGGGGAAAAAAAATCATCAAGAAAATACAATTAACTTTTCCTTAAAACATTCTTCCTAACTTCAGGCCTTATTCTCATATCATATATAACTGTGACATTCTGCAAAACAACCTTTGAAACATGTTTTCTTACTGGTGAAAATGAGATCTGTTTTCTCTCAGGTACATCGCAGTACCACAAAATATATCTTGACTCCATTTAGTGGTTATTTTGGGAAAATCCCAGGTATTTTGAGCAGTAGGATTATAAAAAAAAAATATGTGCTAATATAAAATTCAATTAAGTAGCCTATATAAAATTGCTAAATAAATCATTAGTACTTTTTTTACTTAAGTACATAAAATCAAGTATGTTTATACTTTCACTCGAGTAAAGTTGAAAAAGGACTTTTACTTGTACTGCAGTAATATTTTATTATACGTATCTGTACATTTACTCAAGTACTTGATCTGTGTACTTCGTCCACCACTGTTAGTAGCCAAACATTTTGATCAGAGCAAGTCTTCAGGTGTGAAGCACAAAGGTAGTTCCTCATTAATGTAAGCACAGAATACTAACCTAATCATGAAGTACTCAAGAAACTTGATTCAATAAATACCATGAAGAAATAACGTTTTTACCAAAGGTTTTTATTATACTATACTAGTCTGCCCAAAGAGTAGTCTGGGACACTACCAAGCAGTGGTGGGCTGTCTCTGCTGGCCCTATAAAACATAAAATTGAAAATGTTTTTATTGATTATTTAGGCATCATTTTCATTTGTCCACAATTGCCTATGATTAGTTTTCTTGAGGCTGAACCTCTACACCAGATCTTGCTGCCGATCTGCTTAAAACTAAAGGCGCTCTTGTGCAAACAAAAGGGAAATAACTGAGAAAGGTAGACCTATACCCAAACCGAAAGCACTAACAAAAGCCAGCAAAGGCTTTGTGTGTCATTTCAAAGATTGCAGCTATGAGTGGCTAACAGCTAGCACCGAACACAAGCAGTTATTTTGTTGGCCGTGTTTACTTTTTAATACGAGTAAAGGGACACCGAGTGACAGATGCATGGACTTTATTTACAAGTGACAGGTGAGTGCTTTATATTTTGTGCACATTGTTATGGAGGTGTATGTGGTGCATTGCTAATACTGATCCAGGATTTACTTTTACTGATCCATGTAGGGAAATTTACTTTGCATGTAACCCAATGTTGTTTTATCTGATCTGCTCCTAATCTGTCTGTCTCAAAGTTACGATGAAGAGCAGGCTCTGAGCGAGAACACTGAACGGGAACTCCAGGGTAAAGGATTAGATGGAATAACAATAGACCCACAAGGTAAATATAATTGTGTAATATGCATTTGAACACAATCATAATCATGATTAGTTGTATTTCACAATAATGTACATAGTGTGAAGTATTAGGAGTGTTGTCAATATTTCCTAAAATATCAAACATTTGCAGGTAGTTTAATACTGAAGCAATGTGCAGTTTAGCTTCACAGATTTTTGTAATAGGCCACATCCAGAGAAAATGAAGTAGAAATGGTGTGATAGTGGCATTCCACAGGTTTATGCTTTTATCTTAATCAGATGAAATGGATGTGTCTAGCAACAGTTCCAGTGATTAGGAGGAACCCCAAACTTCAAGCTGCAGAAGTCAAGAGTTTGAGGATCTTGTGAATGGTACATGCATTTATTCCATTTCTATAAATGATTATTCCTCCAGTTCTCCCTTTACTCCATTACTCTGCATAATGACACTGGATAGAAGTGTACATTTCAACGACTGCATCAGTCACTGTTGTACTTTAGATTGTTGCTTGTTTTTTCCATTATCAGCAGGCAACCTGCAAGACTATCTTCAAAGAAAAAGGCCAACCAGGGTATAAGAAAACGTATACTCACTTGACTGAAGTCTTGGCCTCTGCTAATCTTTGTCTGCTTTTTTAAGTTAAAGTCATAAGAATACCACATTTGTGACACTGGACCACAAAACCAGTCATAAGTCGCTGGGATTTATTTATAGCAATAGCAAACAATATGTTCTATATGGGTCAAAGTTATTGATTTTTCTTTAATGCCAAATATCATCAAGTAAAAATCATGTTCCATGAAGATATTTTGTAAATTTCCTACTGTAAATGTATCAAAACGTATATTTTTTTTATAAGTAATATGCATTACTAGAACTTCATCTGGACAACTTTAAAGGCGATTTTCTCAATATTTTAATTTTTTTGCACCCTCAGATTCCAAATTTTCAAATAGTTGCATCTCGCCCAAATATTATCCTATTCTAACAAACCATACATCAATGGAAAGCTTATTTATTTAAAAAAAATGGACTCTTATGACTGGTTTTGTGGTCCAGGGTCACATTTATTGTAAAGATACTGGAGTGCAATATTAAGGGAATTAACATAGCCTAGCAAAGTAGTACAATAAAGCATTGGCATGTTTTTATTATTCAGATAAAGACTTGAATAACTGATCATTGAAATGCTTCATTATAGGCTCCCAGAAAAGAAAGAACATGTGTGTAGACCTAAATCCCCCTCTATGGTAGACCTGGACGATGCCCATCTCAAACAAGGTAACCATGTTTTATTAGGAGATTAGTCCTAAACCACCCTTCAGCTTTGTATGTATGATTCAGACATTAGTGTATGTGTGTGTAGCTCAGGACTTACCATGGGGCCAATATGTAAGATTTAGATTTCATTAATTTGGTGGAAAGCGAGTTGTTGCTGAACTTGCTTGCTGTAGATGCATTATATTTATAGATATATACAGTGTTTTGAGCCCTTTTAAAACGTTCAGCACTTTCAGAAACAGAGTATTACTATATAGCATCAATATTTTATGGGCCTTTGTTCTCTCTGGCTTTTACTGATTTGCCTTGAATATTAGGAGTTACATTAAATTAATTTAGTTTTATTATTATTAGGCAAAAAAGACAGCGTCAAAAGGAAGTGGTCAGAAGAAGAGGTTGGAGCGGTTGAAAAGCATTTGACTGTGTCTCATGTCTGTTGGCCGAACTTCAGGCACTGAAAAACAGAGACTGGTCTGCTATTAAGTTTTATGTTAACAACAGAATTACTGCTTTGAAAAGACAACAGAGTTGGTAGGATAGATTTTTCTATTCTATGCTGTTAAGTCAATTTGTGTTTAAGTCTTTACAAAGGCCTTTTTGACTTTAGCTAGAATTGTTAAAAATTGTTAGGGCATTAGTTCTCTAAACACGCTCGAAAACTCATGAAACTTTGCACACGCATCAGGACTGGCGAAAATTTACATCTGATATGGGTTTCAAAAGTGGGTGTGGCAAAATGGCTCTGTAGCGCCACCTAGAAAACTTTAACGGAGTGCGCCTCGAGCTACGTTTCACTTGTGTACAAAAAAGTCTCCTGGCACAACATCCCAAACACAACAAGAAGTCCATTATTTGTAATTTCCCGTATGATTTTTGTGCAGTTTTTGCCGTTTTCAGACCTCGTATTTTAACAAACTCCTCCTACAGTTTTTATCGGATCATCTTCAAATTTGGTGAGTGTGTTCATAAGGCCTTTACGACGCTAATTTGCGAAGCTTTTGAGTTTTTGTCAAAGGGCGTGTCCCTGGCGGCCTGACAAACTTTGATGTTTCGCCATGAAACAGGAAGTTGCTGTAACTCAGGCAAACAATGTCCAATCTGCCCCAAACTTCACGTTTATTAACAGTCATGTCCTGAACACAAGTCCATGCCAATATTTAGTCATAGTCATAGCGCCACCTGCTGGCAACAGGAAGTAACATGTTTAACACTGTTATGGTCTCCTAGCAGCATATTAAAAAGCACCAGCAAGTGTAAAATAGGCTAGCAACATGGTATACACATGCTTAAACATGCTAGCAACACTTAGCTAAGTGCTAAAGGATGTTATTAATGCAATGAAACAGGAAGTTACTGTAACTCAGGCAGGCAGTATCTGATCTGCCCCAAACTTCACTTGTTTGATAAGAGTCCTGACTTGAACACATCTAAAGGCCAATACTTTGTTACAATCATAGCACCACCTGCTGGAAACAGGAGATTGCTTTCTTTACACATGCAGTGTCTGATCTCCCCAAACTTCACATGTATGATAACACTCCTGACCTGAAGACATTTTTATGCCCATATTCAGTTATAGTCATAGTGCCACCTGCTGGCAACAGGAAATTACTTCTGTTACACTAACCTTAACCTACAATATCCGATCTGCACCAAACTTCACGTTTGCTTAGAGTCCTGGCCTGAACACATCTACATGACAATATGCAGTTTTAGTTATAGCACCACCTGCTGGGAACATAACTTTTTATGTTTTACACTCACAGATCAAACATGCAATGTCTGATCTGCCCCAAACTTCACAGCTTTGATAAGGGTCGTGGCCTGAAGGCATATACGTGCCAATGTTCAGTTACAATCATAGCGCCACCTGTTGGCAACATTAAAATCACTCAATAACTCAAACATACCATGTTCAATCTGCACCAAACTTCATATGACTGATGACAGTACTGGCCTGCAGACATCTACATGACAACATCCATTTATAGTGATAGCACCACCATCTGACAGCAGGAAGTTGGGTACATATAGAAGGAATATGTCAGTCATTTATATTTACCACTTTAAATGCATAAATTGGTCAACGTCTGCCACCGGTCAGCGGTGAGCCTGGGTGCGAGGGCCCGTTCATCGCTGCTTGCAGCTTTAATTGTGTTTTTGTAGTGCTGTCATCTACAAATGTTTAACCAAACATTACCACTATATTGGACGTCCTGCTATTTTCAGATGTTAAGATTCCAAACCTTTCTTTTTAAGTGTTTCCATTTTCTCTTGTTTTAGGACAATTGTGAGAAAATTAAAAAGAGGAAAAATGATAAAGTAAGCAAGTTAATAGACATATTTGTGCTGAAATGCATTGTGCTGTTGTTTTTAACAGGCATGGTTTATTTGATCTGCCTTCGGATTGCAAGTGTCCTGGGACAGCTGAGGGAGTGAGTGGTGAGCTGCCGGACATCAAACTCCAGAGAGACACAGGAGAGAAGAGCACACTCCTACAGTTTTTATCGGATCATCTTCAAAATTGGTGAGTGTGTTCATAAGGCCTTTACAACGCTAAATTGCGAAGCTTTTGAGGTTTCGTCGAAGGGCGTGTCCCTGGCGACCTGACAAACTTTGATGTTTCGCCATAAAACAGGAAGTTGCTGTAACTCAGGCAAACAATGTCCAATCTGTCCAATCACAGACAAGAGAACAGGGAGAGACAGTTTTCTCTTGACAGAATGGTTAGCAAATAAATTATTAGGCAATATATACATTACAATTTATTATTATTTTTTAATTTTAACATTGTCAAGGAATCAACCTAATTTCTGTTGTTTACGTATTTGTGATGTAAGTTAAAAATGAAATAAATAAATTCTGTACATGTTGCATTGTATATTCACCTGTGTCAATAAAAAAGTAATTATGTGCACTGTCATTTTTTAATGCAGCACCCCATCAATGTTGCAGTTCACTTCTCAGAAGATCCAGCAGCACTGTCAGGGCCTCCCTCAGATGAAAATCAGGCCTTATATCAGAGTCACCGAAAAACCTGTCCAGCACTGGCACATTCAGCTTTATCCTGCAGTACAGGGGTCTGGTCTGATTTAGGAAAGAAAAGAGAAATTGTTCAGAGCTATGACGGCAGTAATTAGTAGATTTAATATTGAGATACTCTAGTGAACTACTTTAGTAGGTATTATTTAAGAAAAACAAGAACTTGTGTGTATGTTGCATGTTCAAGGTTATTAAATTTAAAGTTGCCTACATTTACTGTTCGGTAGTTTAATCAACAGCAATTCAGCGTGTGAGAAAAAGAAAACAAACTTCGTACTTCACATTTGTACAAGAATACTTGTATTGCTGAACACTGATCTGTACAATGCTCTTTTTTATTTTTATTTTTAAGTTTAACTGCCTAAAATATCTGGGTTGTAAACCTGTCTACATATGATCACCATGGTCAAGACAATAAACCAGGGTTCCTCAAATCTTACCCTGGAGGTCCAATGACCTGCAGAGGTTATCACAAACCCTGCTAAAACACAACTGCCTGTGATTTTCTAATGATTGTGAAGGCAATGATTAGCATGCCCAGGTGTGTTTGATTAGGGTTAGAGCTAAACTCTGCAGGAAAGTGGATCCAAAGGTCCAGATTTGAGGATCCCTGCAATAAACTATATAAAATCACACCATAGAAGATATCAATCAGCATTTGAACTGCTGCGTGTGTAGTTTTTCATATGTAGGCTATTATTACATTATTCAAGTAAGCTCCAAGTAAACAAGTGTAACTTACCTGGCCTTGGCTAATGACCGTCGCCTCCATTATGAGTAAAACATGAAAACAAACCTGTCCTGGCAACTCTCCTGTCGCACCGTTGCTATGCGACAGAGTGCCGCTAATCGGGAACTCCTGGTGGCGGAATTTGGAAAAACCGCGAAGGCGGAGCGTCTCATGCGGAGGGTCCTTCGTGCACTTTGGAGGCTCATGCACTCCGAAGTGCGTGCACTCCAGATTGGGACACAGTTTACGAAACCAAAAATAACGGACTTGATGTCGCCATTTTAAACAGACATAATCGATGATTTACAACACAAAGTAGTGTATATTTCTCTATGCTTATGCAGGAGTGTGTGTGATGGGAATGTGAATCGGTATGTATGATATTTTTCACTCGAAATCTAATGAACAAAGTTTGATGTGTGTTGCGTGCTGACTACGATTCTTCAACACTTTAAACATTTGTGTTAACATCACAGACTGAAGACAGCTCTATCCATCTCTTATTCAGCTCAGATATTCACTTTATTATGTTTAATGTAAGCACGCGCGAGGCTTAATGTTTTCATTTGTTTCCGGTGTTCTGACGATTTATGCTGCCTTGTCAAAAAATGCTACCGTAGCGCAAACCGGGGTTACTCGAGCTAAAGAACACTTACGGTCCGATCAAGGTGCCCTCGGTCCGCGATTCCTCCACCCCACCACCGCCCCCGCCAGCGCCCGCAAAGGTAACCTAAAATTCGCAATATTGTGACATCGTAATTTGTTTCTGGTTCTATTAAAAAACAGGGATAAGTGTATTGAGATGTTCAGTAATGTATTGAAGATGTCAGGAGCAGTGTATTCTGTCATTAGATCTTTAATGTCAGGAGTAGCGTGTTTTAATACACAAATATCACCTATCAAATAATGCTCTCAATGCAAACTCACCTTATTTTACACCATTAATCTTTGCATATGCACTGTATGAATATGAGGAGCATGCTGAGATGTTCTGTAATGTCTTGAAGATGTCAGGAGCAGTGTATTCTGTCATAGGATCTTTAAAATGTCAGGAGTAGCGTGTTTTGATATCACCTATCAAATAATGCTCCCAATGCAAACTCACCTTGCAGAGAAAGTAGACTGGCGTTTGTCGAGGTTTGGGTGGGGGCGGGGTTGGGGAGGAATAAAACATGACAGAATAACACTGCAACACAATTTTGTGTAAAATTAATAATGGACGTTTCAATACCGACCAGATTTAATACTGATGTTGGCAATAAGTCTTTTTTTTTAAATGGCATTCATCGCGTTTTGGAAAAGAGCTCTCCATATATATATATATATATATATATATATATGTATATATACAGGGTGCGATTTGCCGGGGGGATGGGGGGGATTTCCTGGGGACAAAATTTATCCCCCCGCCCCCATAGTCATTCATTCTTGTTCAAAAAAATAATAAAATTCCTAAAAATCAAATATTTAAGTATTTTAAATATATATCTATGCAAAACGCTGTTGGCGCAAACAATAATAAAACCAGAAACGGACTTTCGCTATCAGCGCTCCGGCTCCAAGTCCCGCTCGTGTGACAATAGAGATGACACCGCGTCTGTTTTAAACAAAGATGGGAGCTCCTATACTGAAGGGAACCCTCATGATGACGCTAAAGCCGAGTTCTCACTGCATGATTTTCAAAGTCATCGGATCGCCGTCACACTGCACGACTATCTGGGGTAGCTGCTGTGTTCACATTATTGCACGACGGTTTACACACTGCATGACCTTAAAAGAACCGCCGACAACGCTGTCTGGTCCGCAGACTAAACGCACACAAAAGTGATAAGGAAATAATGCAAGATCACGCTGAAATTATGATCTATGGTCCTCCCCAGACACAAAATCATTAACAAAAATGACTTCAATGTTAACAACATATTCTGCTGGGAAAATTTTAAGTAACTCTTGAAAATGAAACCAACGTTTTGTGCATTTTATATTGATTTTAGCCTATTTCTTACAGCCTACAAAAGATGCAATAACATACTTCTTTTGTAATTTGTAGAAGATTATTGACAGGAAAAACCCTCTTATGTTTACTTTTTATTATAGCCTTCAGAAGTGTTTTCTTTTTTTCTTATGCAGTACAAACAGGATTCTTTGGACTAATCATATAAGCTACATTTGGAAAATAAAAAAAGCTTAAAGTGTGTGAAATATAATGTACAACATGTGACGGTGAGTTCGTTAGAGTTTTGCCATCTGTTCCTCACTTTTATTCGCTTTTAAACCGCTTAAAAGCATTAAATCGCATTTTACTTTCACTTTGATTTAGTGGCATTTCGGCCTCTACTGATTGGCAACAGCAAAACAGTACGACGAATTCAATTAAACTTTTGAATGTTTAAATAAACACAAGATGCTTAATATATTAACAAAACACCATGCTATAGGCCTAATTTAAAATAAAATAACTTACACAAAGTTTTAATAAAATCAGCACAGTGGAACGAAATAAATAAGAAACTTAAAAAAAAAGCGTCTAAAATCATCTTCAATAAACATCAACAAAAAAATTCTCTAAGAACTTCCTGCTGCCCTGTATAATGCTCTTCTCAAGACACACAAGACTCTTGCTGTTGAGGCTGCATCAAGTCCCATACTCCTCAAAGAATTCCACGAATTTAAATGTCATGGCATCATCGGAGAGAATGTGCGCAAAGTGCTCACAATCGTCTCTACGCTTCCAATTTAAACGGCCGAGTGTGAACGAGGATTCAGTGCAATGTTCTTACTGACGGTATATCAGAATGAACGTCTACACGCTGAACAGCCTACTGTTCGTTTCAGTAAACGGGCCAGGGGTTCATTCCCTGCGCAAAGATTTGCGGAAATGTGGGTGAAAGAGGGCCGACACGCCGCAAATGATACTTGCACCCGAAAGCAGAAAAAAATACATAGTGCGTCATCAAAGCAGACTGTTTTCTTATTTTGACAAATAGGCATATCGTAGCCTAAAAATCGTTTTGAGTAATTAAAAAAAGTTATTTTGAGTAATTATTTTGAGAACGCAGTGTTCAAAAATATTTAAAAGTTTAAAAGATATTCTTATAAAAGTTCAAATGACTGCATAATTTGTGTTTTTTTTTTTTTGCGAACGCAGTGTTCAAAAATATTTAAAAGTTTTAAAAGATATTCTTATAAAAGTTAAAATGACTGCAAAATAGCTACAATATACTGTATATCTACATAAGATATAAAGATATATAGATCCATGTGCTTTGTAATCTGATCATGAATACAAACGTTTCAAAACATCCCCCCCTCTGGTTTTTCCACAAATCGCACCCTGTATATATATATATATATATATATATATATAGGCTTTAAAGAGATATAGGTTGACAGTGATTCTCTTGTACCACCCTTTCAATAGGAAAAAACTAAATTTATTTGCTAAAGTAAAGAATACAATAAATGATCTCCCTAAGAACCTGACAGATGTGTAATGGCCAGGAATGAGGCAAGAGAGACAAAATATTTAAATATGTTTTTCTTAAACTTTATTGTCTCATACAGTAGTATATGACATATTGAGAGTGGTGGTATACTCACTGAATAGTGATGAATTACATATTGCAAGACATAAAAATCATTCCGATCATGTACTACCTCCCTTGCTTGTAATTCTTGAGCAGTTGTGGTCATATTACTTAAACCTTATTCAATCAAATCTACATTAGCATAATTATCAGTAAAGTATATGTAACATGACTTTCCTACTATAGTACGCTTTTTGCCCTTTTTATGTAGTCACTCCCACATGCTCATATCAGATGTGTGATGTCATTATTAAGTAGCCAGATTTCCTGACCCATATTACAAATACCTCTTTTTCCCACAGATAGATGTATATAATCAAAATAATGAGACCTTCACCAGGATGGCCAGATTTAGGCCACTAACTGATCTAGCCTTAAATCACATGGACTTCTGCTGGTTCAAGGCATATAGCAGCTCTCAGGCTTTTAAAGTCAGGAAGACTTTTAGAAGTGGTGAAATTTGTCACACTCTTCTAATTTGTGCTACCCTTCTAATTTTAGCCTCTGATAGTGTAACAATTTAAATGAATCTATATTTTTATCAATACTAGACCTACACGGGTTGGACAATGAAACTAAAACACTTGGTTTTAGAACACGATTATTATGGTGCTGGGCCTCCTTTTGTGACCAAAACAGCATTGTTTCATCATAGGAATGACAAATACAAGTCATGCACAGTAATCAGAGAGATTTTGAGCTTCTTTTATAGAACAGTGGTCAGGTTACTATGTGTTTTTTTAGGAAAAATGTTTCCTGACTCGCTCCTCCAAAACATCCCAAAGTGCCTCAATAATATTCAGATCTGGTGACTGTGCAGGCCATGGGAGATGTTCAACTTTACTTTTATGTTCATCAAACCTCTCTGTCACCAGTCTTGCTGTGTGTATTGGTGTATTATCATCCTGATACACAGCATCACCTTCTGGGTACAATGTCTGAACCATTGGGTGCATATAGTCAACCTTCACACTCTGCTCTTACTGCTGGAATGTGCAATAAGGGAAGATTAGCCACCAGACTGCACAAATATAGCCATCAAACCTCCAACACTATACTGGCCAGCGTTTCAGTTTCATTGTCCAACCCCTGTACTTGCATCCACTTAAATCAGCTAAAACAACATTATCAGTAGTGTCCTACAAATAGACAAAATACAATTTTTGATAAATCTAAACCATGTCACAATCTCTTCATTCTATGTTTTGTCAGGATGATATCAGGATCAGGATTTAAATCAGTCTCTCTTGCATTCCCACTGAGTTGCTCCTCAATCTTTCCTTGAGTCCGGAATGCTCTTTATCAGTTGGAGCAAACAGCAGGCTTTTAAGCCACCAGTTGAGTTTGCTTATTCTTCTTGTTGGCCCCTTAAAGGACACTTCTGCCTGTGAGATTTATAAAAAGCCTGGAACTGTATCATTCCAAATTCTGTCAATATTAAACAATTTGTTTTATTCTGTTTTATGTATTTTACTTTTTTTGTTGTTTGCTTTCTTTCTTTTCTCCTCTGTATGTCATATCTGGATGGTATACAGTGAATTTCAGTTCAGCTCAGTTATCATTTAATCACTTGTCATTGTTGTGTACAGCATCAAACAGACATTACACTTAGCCTATTGCTGGAGTGGTATTGTTTAACTATATATTGTAAAAAAAAAAAACTCAAACAGTGGCATTTTTGGCACATATCTTGAATTGTATGGACATTCTAACTACTTTCTCTAGGGTCCATCAGGCAGTGAGTTGTTGCCCTGCCTCATATTTACATTCAAACAACTGTATGAAATGTCAGATGACCCACCTAAGTCTGGGATGGGGCAAGTGCGTTAAATGCGTTAATAATTTTAACATGTTATTTTCCACCATAATTAATTAATCTAATTAATGTGATTAAATTACCAACCCTAATATGAAGGATCATGAAAATGACATTATTTTTATTTAGTACTGTCCTGAATAAGCCATTTCATATAACAAATGTTTATATATACTCCACAAGACAAAATAATAACGGAATTTATCAAAATTACTCCATTCAAAAGTTTACATACACTTGAATACAGTGTGTTGTTTCCACGTTGGATGATCCTCAAATGTCCTTATCTTTTGTGATAGTTGTTCATGAGTCCCTTGTCGGTCTTGATCAGTTCATCTGCCTGCTGTTCTTCAGAAAAATCCTTCAGCTCCTGCACATTATTTGGTTTGCCATCAGCATCTGCATATTTGCACCCTTTCCAGAATGAATGTATTATTTTGAGATGCATCTTTTCACACTGAGGACAAACAAGGGACTCGTACATAACTATTACAAAAGATGTAAACATTCACTGATGCTCAAGAAAGCAACACAATGCATTAAGAGTCAGGGGATGTAAACTTTGAATTGGATGATAAGGGTAAATTGTACTTCTATTGTCTTCTGGTTGGCATGTAAATATTTATATTACTTCTGAAATGCAATACTAAATGGGAAAAAAAATCTGTAAAGAAAATATGAAAAATTTACACATCCTGTTCAAACATTTACACCCCCTTAATGCATTGTGTTACAAAAGGTGAAATGTTTTCACCTTTTGTAATAGGCATGTATGAGTTCCTCAATTATTCTCAGTGTGAAAAGATGGATCTCAAAATCATACAATCACTTCCAAAGTGTTCCAGAAGAAAATATGCGCTAGATGCTGGAAAAAAAAAACTGAACAGGACCAACAAGTGACTCATAAAAAATATGTCCCATTCTTTAAAGCATAAACACACTTTGCAGCACACATAGCTTACTGTTATTACTTTAGTTATTAACTTTAAAGTAACTTCAAAATAAGGTGAATAAAGCTTTGATTAGCTTAGTTTTTGTGATTGTTTGTCTCTTTCATCTAGAGTCAGTGGAGATCAGACTGATCAGATCCATCATGGATGAAACTCAGTCATCTGGAGATGCTGTTTTTCCAGGATGCAGGTACTGTTGAGTAATTTCTGTAATTTATGTTGCATGACGCTTCAAATATACTGTTAAAGAATCAGAATTACATTTTACTACAATGTAATTTTTATTACATTACCTATCCTATTGGCATTGGCTACCCATTAAATATAGAATTGATTTTAAAATTCTTTTATTTGTGTATAAAGCACTCCATAATTTGGCCCCTCAGTATCTGACAGACCTGCTCCATCTGTATAACCCTCCTAGAACATTGAAATCCAGTGATCTCTGTCTTCTCATTGTGCCTAAATCTAGACTTAAAAAATGAGGTGATCGTGCTTTTGTGATTGCAGGTCCGAAACTCTGGAACAGTCTACCTCTTAATATTCGACGAGTCCCTCTGTTTCTGCTTTTAAGTCTTCGTTAAAGACATATTTATTCTCTGTAGCATTTAATACCACTTGATCATTGATTCAACTGTTGTTTTGATAACTTTGTTTTATTGTCTGAAGTTCTTATGCTATTCTGTACAGCACTTTGGTCAACTTCTGTTGTTTTTAAATGTGCTTTATAAATAAGTATTGTATTGTATAATATTGTATTGCAAACATTTTTTGAGTGTAGGCTAATCAAATTTATTTATGACTTTGTGTAAGCTCTTCAGCATGCTATTGTCTCATGTTTGGCACCTTGAACTGCCACATTCATGTTTCTATTGTTCTCATTAAGAATTAAATCTGTTCTGTTTTAGTTCAGTTCATCAGAAGAGATCAGAAGCAGAGCTCAGCTGTGTGTCTATGAAGAGTGATGCATCTATGGAGCCGCCAATAGTGTTTAAAAGTGGAGATTCATGCACTGGTCTCAGGTATAACATTTGTGTAAAATATGTTTATAGCATGACATTTTGCATTAACATGAATTTAATTGCATTTCAATTTATAATTTTTGTAGAAATGCCTATGGAAGATTATAAAGTGCTAACATGAATTTGATCATGATAAATGTGTACTTAAGGCTGTGCAATTAATCGAAATTCAAGCTTCGATTTCAGCTTCAATCGATTATGAAAATACAATATTTTACAATTTGTGACTGAAGTCTGACTTAAGTCAAGTCATGTGACTTAAGTCCCCCACCTCTGAAAATGATGTAACATGACCAGTGTTGGGGAAAGTTATGTTTAAAAGTAATGCATTTCAATATTGCGTTACTCCCTAAAAAAGTAACTGATTACACTATTTACTTACTTTTTATGGAAAGTAGTTTGTTACATTACTTTTGAGTTACTTTTGCATTCATTTTTAAATCTTGCCAGGGCTTGCTTGTTTGTTTTTAATATAAAAAAGGTTGATTCCTAGCAAATGTAAAAGCCCTTTCACACAAAAATGAAATGAAGTGAATAAGGCTAAAGCTAAAGCAAAATTAAATTCACGTCTGTACAGTAGAACTGTAGGAAAAGAAAATTCAACACTCTTCAGCAATGCGAAAAAAACACAAATGTGACCCTGGACCACAAAACCAGTCTTAAGTCTCTGGGGTATATTTGTAGTAATAGCCAAAAATACATGGTATGGGTCAAAATTATCAAAAAAAATTTTTTTTGCCAAAAATCATTAGGATATTTATTAAATATCATGTTCCATTAAGATATTTTTTAAATTTTGTACTGTAAATGTATCAAAACTTAGTTTTTGATAAAGAATATTCATTGCTAAGAACTTAATTTGGACAACTTTAAAGGCAGTTTTCTCAGTATTTAGATTTTTTTTGCACCCTCAAATTCCAGATTTCAAATAGTTGTATCTCAGCCAAATATTGTCCGATCCTAACAAACCATACATCAATGGAAAGCTTATTTATTTATCTTTTAGAAGATATATAAATCCCAATTTTGAAAAATTAACACTTAAGACTGGTTTCGTGGTCCAGGGTCACAAATGTTAGTTAAAGTAAGTTTTTGTTTATTAGTACACTGCAAAAATGCTTTTCTTACTTAGATTTTTTGTCTTGTTTGTAGCCAAAATATCTAAAAATACTTGCATCAAGAAGGATTTTCTAGAGAAGTATATAAATATTGTCATCAAAATTAAGTGTGTTTTTGCTTAAAACAAACAAAATAATCTTGTTTTCTGTTTGAAATAAGATTTTTTGCTTAAACCACTGGCAGATAATTTTGCTTGTTCTAAGCAAAAACTTATTTTTTTCTGAAAACAAGAAAATGGTTATTTACTCATCTCAAATCCTTCTTGATTTAACATTTTTTAAAGATTTTGGCTGGAAACAAGACAAAAAAAACTAAGGAAGTTAAGTTAATTCTAAGTTAAATACATAAAAGAAAAAAAATGTAACTGGCATTACTTTTAAAAAAAGTAACTCAAATATTTTCTTGGCAGTTAAAAAGTAATGCGTTACATTACTGGTTACTTGGACATAAGGGCAGAGCAAGATTACATATCTTTCTGGTCTATATTTTCGTCTTGTATTTTCGCTGTTTTGAGTAATTATTTGTAATTATTAATTAAAGTAGTGTAGACACTGATTTGTTCATGTATGTATGTCCTCATTTAGTGAGACGGCAGATTCGGGAAACACTGCAAGCATCATTGAGAGCTTCATTATGTGTGTAGTAAATGAAACTGCGCGTCTGTGACATTCATAAAAACTGGAAATTGCTGGATTTATATTTAAATAGCAATTTTGCAGCATGATATTGTCAGATACTAGCCCATAACACAGTCTGATTTAAGTGTAATGACTTATTAATCCAAACTATGTCAAATTTTGTGATATTCTGTATTGTGTGATTTTCTGATATTCTGTTCTTGTAACTGGATGTTACAATTCCATCCATATTTCTGCATTGCAGAAATCATAATTATAAAGTGTAGACATGGTATGAGTTTTTTAATGTGTTCTGTTATAATCCTGCCATGCTTGTTTTAAATATTTTATGAAATCTCTGTATTGATCATATCATCGTATTATTTACCGCAATGCGAGCCACAAATTAAAGCTTGGCGAGCCGCATGAGGTGCAATCAGTTACACTGGTGTAATCCTTCATTAGTTATGTCTCAAATTAACATAAACAGTTGAGAATGAATATACATGTGTAACAGAAGATTGGATCCATGCAGCTCTTAAAAGGGACAGAATTTTACATTCAATTAAGTACATTCAGTTAAAAGAACACAACAATCTGCTATCTTTAAATGAATCAATCATATAAAGTTCTGGACCCACACATAATCGTGATTACAATATTGACCAGAGTAATTGTGAGTATGATTTTTGCCATTATCGAGCAGCCCTATGTGTCATTAAGTTATTAAAGTCATTTAAAGGATGAATTTTAATCTCATAGATCAGTTCATCAGAAGAGATCAGAAGCAGAGCTCAGCTGTGTGTCTATGAAGAGTGATGCATCTATGGAGCCGCCAATAGTGTTTAAAAGTGGAGATTCATGCACTGGTCTCAGGTATAACATTTGCATAAAATATGTTTATAGCATGACATTTTATATTATCATGTATTTTACTGCATTTCTGTTCATCATTTTTGTACAAACACCTATGGAAGATTATAAAGTGATTTTAAAGTGAATTTGATCATGATAAATGGCTGTGAGGTGGCTGTACTATTTCTGCTGTATACTGTACCAGTGGCCCTGCCCTGTATGTGGTCCTTTTGAAGCACACCTGATTCAAATCATCAGCTCATTACTAGAGACTACGAGACCTGATTTGGTTGTCTCTATTCAGGGATACAGTAGCTATATCCAAAATCGCCCCCTATACTCTCATGCATTATTCCCTACATACAGTTCACTTGAAGGAGTGAATAAAAATGAGCGAGTGAGTACACCAGAAGGACTGCCGCTTTTGCATAGTTTCCTTGCTGTTTATTGCCGATCATTTGAAATGGGCAGTTCCAGTAGTATGATTAAGGATCTCAATTCACTGATCAATTAAAATGTATTTGTACCTGGGTTGTATTATACTTGGACACCGTGATGCAGGTATGAAACATATTGTTTCTTTTAAAAACATAAAATCTAGGTTGTTTGTGGTTATTAAGTCATTGGTCAGGAATGATTTAGTTTTTAGTGAACGAATGTTAAAAACTGCTAACTTGATGGCATTTCTTTTTGTCCTCACAGTAATCTTAGTTTGATGCATAATAGGCTGCAGATTAGATGGGTCAGCCGTATGACTAGAGAAGGCCTTAGACTTTCTATCACGTGATAAAACAGAGATAGGGAAAGCTACAGGCACACTGGGTTCCAGCTTGTTCTTAAACATTTGTGAATGTTGCTGCTATCGTAGCGGGGACCCGACACATATCACTGAGAGCTGCTATCAGTTGTTTTTGTTGTGGCAGCGGCCGAAGAGCTCTCACAGGAGGAGGGCGAGCTGGGCCCATAGGCTTCGGTGGCTGTGTGGCCTGCCGTTTTTTAGTTGATATCTGGGGGCTTGCAGTGAAAGAGTGGGAGAGTCTAGTTCCAGCATAAACAAGTTCCTCCATTTGCTGTGAGAAGCTTAGAAGTGGAGATGCTGGAGAGAGGGATAATGTGTCAGGTGAGTGGGGCTGTGGCTCTGATGTTTCCAGTGGCTGAAATATGTTGTCCTGGCTTCCCTGGCTGTTTTCAAGAAAGTTGTCCTTGGGTGCTGAGTCTTGGAGCTGTCCTGATATGTCACAGTCTGTCTGTGATGAGCTCTGTGGGCAGGGCTCATCTGGAATGGTGTCCATGAGCAGTGGATGTTGTGGCTGCGTGGTGTTATCAATGTCCTTTTGGAAAGCGTCAGCCACATGATGACTGAAAGTCCTCTGATCAGTCATACTTTGTCCAGGTGTGTGTGTGCCATTCAGGTTGAGTAGATTGGCACAAAGTACTGAAGGATGATTGAGGGAGAAATAGAACGTTTCCTTTAGCACTCTTGCACCTAGTTTGTTTGGGTGGAGGCAGTCCAATTTAAACAGTTGTCTATGGCCCCAGAAAAGATTGAAGTTGTCAATGAAACTTCAATTAGGTAGATTTTTCTATTTTTTCATGCCAAGTAAGAAAATGATCTGCCACCCGCAGTTGATTTTGATGTTCTGGGTATTATCAGATTGCCAGAGTTTTGAGAACGCAGCGGGTGTGAGGATCTATAATGTGATAAGAGCTTCCTCGAATACTGAGGAGATAAACCACTGAGGGCTTTATAAGTAATTAGCAAGATTTTAAAATCAATACGATGCTTAATAGGAAGCCAGTGCAGTGTTGACAGAACCGGGCTAATATGCTCATACTTTCTGGTTCTACTAAGAACTCTAGCTGCTGCATTTTGGACAAGTTGGAGTTTGTTTATCAAGCGTGCAGAACAACCACCCTATAAAGCATTATAATAAATTATAATGGAGGTCATGAACGCATGAATGAACACTTCTGCATTTGACTTTGAGAGCATAAGTCGTAATTTCACTATGATTTTAAGATGGAAATGTTCTTTTTTTGTAAATGCTAGAAATGTGGTTTTCAAAGGAAAGATTGCTGTCAAATAACACACCTAGGTTCCTGACTGATGATTCTCTGAACACCTCTTTTTTCAGAATTTAACAGTAAGAAATTACGGTAACACTTTCTATGAAGCCCATGTTTATAATACATTATAAGGGTAATCTTAAGGCATTATAATGAATGCATAATGTCTTATAAAGAACTTTATAATTTGTTATATCATTTTATGAATATTTATAAGGACAGTTTTAATGTATTATACTATTTACTAATTTGTAGTTATAGCTTTAAATTGTATGATGATTTATAACACACAATGAGCATGTTGCATCCATTACAATGGATTATTTTTTTCAGCTATAATGTATTATAAGTCTCGTATCCTGCCATTTTTTGATGCTACTTTACTTAAAGCCATCAATGACCACTTATAAGTATAGTAATAATATTTTTTTCTCAAAAAGCCCATAAGATCAGATATCAAATCAGATATGAATGTGTGATATGACATATTTGCTTTGAACTATTTTTATTGCAATATCAGTTTGATTATTTTAATCAGTTTGATTATTTTTATTTAGATAGCCATTGATAAGTAACTCTGCAACTAAATGTCAACTAGCAGTCATTAGAATATTAGTATAGAATGTCTGTTCCCCAACACACAGACTGACTATAAGTAACTTTGCAAGTACATCAACATTCTACCTACCCTAACCTTAACCTTAAGCTTTGCTGACTCTAGTGACAGTTAGTTGACATGTAGTTGCAAATTTTCTCATAGTCAATAAACTTAAAGTGAGCGTCAAAATAAAATGTAACCAAACATATAAACAATGCATTTTCTTCAGTTGAAATTATTAAGTAGCTCACATCAGAATTAATATTAGCCTCACAGGAAACACTCAAATAACACTCCACACCTAAACACTTTTAAAAAAAATGTAGTAAGATACTGTGCAGTTGTTAAATAAACAATATCAGGATATATAGTCCACTTCAAATGTAAAGTAGATTTATTATGGTGTTCATTGTGTGTTGTAAATAATCAGAATTTTAAAAGTTATAACCACAAATGCATAAGCATTATAATGTATTAAAATTGTTGTTATAGTTATTTATAAGATGATATAACATATTATAAGGATTTTTATAATGCATTATTGCATTCATTATAATACCCTTATAGTGTATTCTAAACATGGGCTTCATAGAAAGTGTTACCGAAATTACTTCATACATACTTCATTACGTCATACATTTTTTTATATCAACAATGAATTCCACTCAAGTTTGTATGTTTCACCAGGTCTTGAAAAAATATAGAGCTGAGTGAAAGTGAACACCATGTTTCCTGGTGATATCTCCTAAGGGTAACATGTAAAGCGTAAAAAGTACCGAGCCTTGAGGTACTCATACTGCACTCGCAATCAATATGATACCTCTTCATTTATTGCAACGGATTGATGGAGGTCAGATAAGTATGAGATCAAGAAGACGGTCCACAGAGTCCATGGTTGAGCTGGGGAGTGAATAAAGTGAAATAAAGTTGCTGGATCCAGAGGTGGCAATTTTTTTTGTTTGTTTTAATGAACAGGTCTGATACAAGAGGATCCATACGCAAACTTTATTAATAACTGTAATTGTGGTCAGACAGGCAAGGTCAGGCAGGGGCGAAAAGGGACAGCAAGGAAAAAACAAAGGGGTAGTCAAAGTCCAACTGGGAATTCATGGCGGGCAGCTAGCAATAAGCGTAATCCAATAAACAAAGCAAGGTGGATGATAGGCTGGTGGAGAACAATCGGGAACCAGGGAACATACAGAGACGGCAATGGAAAAACAAACATGGGAATAATTGATTGGGGTTAGCTAATCAAGACTTCGCAATCTGAGCTGGGAAATGAGGCTGTATTTATAGACCAGGTGGTGAACTAAGATGGCTGACTATGGTGAAAAGTGGGGGTTATGGGTGATGGGTGAAGCCTTACACACCCTGTAGTGGAGAGAAGAGGGAGCCACAGCCAGATGATTTGTGACACACACTTGCAAATGTCAGTCAATGAGATAATTTTGTTTTCAGTTTTGAGTTTGAAAATCATGTTTCAATGATGGCTTTGTTCCAGGTGGCATCCATTTAATAATTTTAATAAATGTAATCATTTACACTGAATAAGTAATAACTGCAGCATACTACTCAAAAAAAAGTTGTTTGTTGGTGTACTATTTCAAATGATTCTTAAAAAGATAGTAGGCAGTATGTACTGTGTACTGGACAGTAAACTCTAAGTTAGTGTGCCATTCTGAACACAGCATGTGTCAACATACAATGACAGGGAACAGCAACTGTACTGTGAATGTGACTTTTAATATTGTCATATACTGTCAGAGTTCAGTTTAACAATTTTTGTATAAACACAGTGTATGAAGTTATTATAAAGTGCTATTTAAAGTGATTTTGATAATGATCAATGTATAGTTGACTTGTTACATACAGTCATTTAAAGGATTATCTTTAATCTCTCTCTGTTTTAGTCAGAAGAGATCAGAACCAGAGTCCAGCTGTGGGTCTATGACGAGTCACACATCTACAAGAGATACACATCCTGGTCTCAGGTATTCAGATATGATCTGAACATATGACGCAGAATACAGAAGACATTGTGTTTATTAACTTTTTTTATTTTACAGCAATGAGTTCTTCAACACATTTAGATCAAATCTAAAAAAGAAGTTTGAGCATATGTGTGAGGGAACAGTGATGCAGGGAACCCCAACACTCCTAAATGAGGTCTACACCAAGCTCTACATCACAGAGAGTGAGAGTGGAGAGACCAGTAATGAGCATGAGGTGAGACAGATCGAGATAAAATCCAGGAGAGCAGCAACAGAGGACACAGCCATCAAATGCAGTGACATCTTTAGACCTTTACCTGGACAAGACAAAGCCATCAGAACTGTGCTGACAAAGGGAGTCGCTGGCATTGGAAAAACAGTCTCAGTGCAGAAGTTCGTCCTGGACTGGGCTGAAGGGAAAGACAATCAGGAAGTTCAGCTCATATTTCCACTTCCTTTCAGAGAAATCAACTTGATGAAGGACAAAAAACTCAGTCTTTCAGATCTCCTTCATGTCTTTTTCCCTGAAACTAAAGAAACTGAAATATCCAGTGATGAGTATGAAGTGTTGTTCATCTTTGATGGTCTGGATGAGTGTCGCCTGTCTCTGGATTTTCAGAGTAATGTGAGGTTGTGTAATGTAAGTGAATCAGCCTCAGTGGATGTGCTGCTGATGAACCTCATTGTGGGGAATCTGCTTCCCTCTGCTCTCATCTGGATCACCTCCAGACCAGCAGCAGCTGATCTCATCCCCTCTGAGTGTGTCCATCGAGTGACAGAGATACGAGGATTCAGTGAGACACAGAAGGAGGAATACTTCAGGAAGAGAATCAGGGATCAAAGTCTGGCTGACAGGATCATCTCACACCTGAAGTCATTAAGGAGCCTCTACATCATGTGCCACATCCCAGTGTTCTGCTGGATCTCAGCCTCTGTTCTGGAGATGATGATGAGTCAAGCAGAGAGTGGAGAGATTCCCAAGACTCTCACTCAAATGTACACACACTTCCTGATCCTTCAGACCAACATCAAACATGAGAAGGACTATGAGAAGAAGGGGACAGATGAAGACATGATCGTCAAACTGGGGAAGCTGGCTTTTCAGCAGCTTGTGAAAGGAAACCTGATCTTCTATGAGGAAGACCTGAGAGAGTGTGGCATTGATGAGACAGAAGCATCAGTGTACTCAGGATTGTGCACTCAGATCTTCAGAGAGGAATTTGGCCTGAATCAGGGAAAAGTCTTCAGCTTTGTTCATCTGAGTATTCAGGAACATCTAGCAGCTCTATATGCACATCTTTCCATCATAAACCAGAACAAAGAAAGTCTTTTTTCTGTCCCAAATTGGATGTGGTTAATACCTAAACTTCATCAGAAAGCTGTGGATGAGGCTTTACAGAGTATGAATGGACATCTGGATCTTTTCTTGCGTTTTCTTCTGGGTCTCTCACTGGAGTCCAATCAGACTCTCTTACAAAAACTTCTGACACAGACAGGAATCCACTCCTACAACAAAGAGGAAACAATTCAGTACATCAAACAGAAGACCAGTGAGAATCACTCTCCAGAGAGATCCATCAATCTGTTCCACTGTCTGAATGAACTGGGTGATGATTCACTGATGAAGGAGATCCAAGATTATCTGAAATCTGGAAAAATAAATGAAACCAAAGTCTCTTCTTCACAGTGGTCAGCTCTGGTTTATGTGTTGCTGACATCAGAGCAGAAGATGGATGTGTTTGATCTGAAACAATTTTTTGGAGCACAGCATACAGGAGATGAAGTTCTTCAATATCTGTTACCTGTGGTTAAAGAATCCAGATCAGTTCGGTGAGTAACACAACATGATCACATTTATGATCACAACATGATCACGTTTATGATTTTAGCTTGTGCTTTCTTACCAAAGCAGCACAATAGGGAAAAACAGAATCACAATTCTGCTCAGTGTGACAGATGAGGATGAAGGATTGAATGTGAGGAGGGTCAAGCTTAAATCTGACAGCTAATATATTTCTATTTCTATTTTATTTATTTAGTCAGGGACAAAGCACATTAATAGTACATACAATATGTTAAATTCACCGGATTTAGCCAACAATGGCTCATTTTCATCCGAAGCCCCTTGTTGTTGGAATTAATATTTTACTGTCTGTGTGAATTGTATGAAAATTTCCACATTTAATTTCTATAATTGCAGCTGGTGTTGGTTCATCATTCATATTCTTTAATCTGTATGAGTTTGGTTATTGTGGTGTCACAGATGAATGTTGTGCTGCTGTACGTAAGGAATAACTGATGATGGGTCATTGAATTATTAGAAATTTTACAACAGTTCTGATTCATGAATCTGATTAGCTCTTTCCAGCCATATGTTGTTTACCCAGCACTGCCATGGAAACCATTTCACCATTTCTATCACTCCACCTGCAGTATTTCTCACAACGATTGTCATGGTGGACAGATAAACCTACTATCATTTTATCAATAATACTGTTGTTGTGTCACAGATTGTAGTTTTAAAAGTTTTCAGGTAAGAATGTAGTTGTTTACACTTAAAATATGTGGTTTGTTAGTAATGAGAAGGTTAATTTGAAAATTTGCATTTTCAGAGATGTGAACTTAAGATTGTCAGTGTCATTCTGCACTCATGAATCCTCTCAAAAGCACCTCACCTCAGCCAGAACTTCTGGAGTTTACCATTTACAATTCCTAACATTGTTTTGATGTCTCTTTAGTAGTGTTGTCAACAATATCGATATTTCGATATGTATCAATTCTGAAAAATCTGAAACGATTCCAATACTCATGTCCAACAGTATCGATATATCGATACCAGCTGCGCTTTTGCATTATCTCTCTCCTCTCCGAAGCTGACACACTGACTGAATGCAAATGAAGTGCCAACAGAGCCGTCTCACCTAAGCTCATGCGTATGGAAAATACTGAAAAATGGTGTGTGCGAGTCTACGCAACTGGCTTTGGTAGGAGTTTTATTTTGTTAAAGAATAATTTAAAGCTTTATAATTATGTATTTATCATACTCAAAGTTAAGAGGTATGGTTTCGCTGAAAAATGCAAATGATCAAGCTTGCGGCTCTGGATGTAAAATGGTTTCAGCTTCCCCTCTCCAGAAATGATAATAAAAGACGAAAATAACTTTCGTCTAAAATAAATTAATAAAAAGATGAAACGAAATCACTTTGCCATTACACTAGAAAATGTGTATTTGTGTTTATGTGTGCAATGTTTAAGATTCGAGGAGGAAGGAAGCGGGAACTGGCAAAATGAACTTTAATTAAATAAACAACAGAATGAAAGTAAGCGGCAGCTGCCTTACGCAGAATCCAACGTGTAGCATTTTACGCTCAGATTTGCAGTGTTGTAGACGCGCTTTACCGTCTACTATAGGCTAGTAGTCCATTTGGAATTTGAATACAAGATAATTTTGATGCTGCTCAGAGGACCAAAGTGGCATACTTCCTGAAAGTTTCAGGAGTGACGCATATATTTGCATATAAATGGAGGATTCGCTCAAAATCTCTTTTTCTTTCTTTTTTCCCTTTGTATAGGTCTATGGATCTATAATCATTATAGTATAATAGCTTCTAATAAAAAACACAAATTAAGGCCTTAATGTTGGGCCAGTTATTCCCCATGGTATCAAAAATGGTATTGAGTATCAACACTTTTTTAGGTATTATATCGAAATTGCCAATAATAATATCATGACAACACTACTCTGGTTAAACATGAGATATAATTCGTTTTGGGTAAATTTAAAGGGCAGACTTTGGCCTCATTAATCTATTATGATGTTCTATAAATAGTTTTGGCTGCACGGGCCAGCAGTTTGAGACGCCTGGTCTACAGCTTATACTAAACCTCTGTTTCATTTAGTTAAATGTACATTTACATGAAGTCATTTAGCAGACAATTTTATCCAAAATGACTTACAAACTGTATTGTCATAAGCTGCAGGGTCTAATTTGGATTTGTCTGTGCTTTTTTTGTTTTACTCTAAAGTTTTGGTGCCCACTGACTGAATTAGACTGAGAGGCTGCAATGGTTTCAGTTAAAAATCTTTGTGTTCTAATGTAGAAGCAAGGTCTAAATCTAGAGCTATACATAATTTAGAAACTGCTGTCTTGTGAACAACTGAAGCGCCCTGGGGAATCACTGCACAAATGAGGGACACTGCTGTTGCACTGTGTCACCAGTTTCATAGGAGAACTCTTCTTTTTAGCAGAAGTGAAAAGGCTTTGCACAATAATGACAGCACTCGGCTCCAAAGGAAAAGTTCAGAATGAGTGGATGCACATTGTCACCTTAAATATATGTATGTATGTGTGTATGGGGAGTAGCTTGGCATGTAAGATCCACTATACAATTCTCAATGGCATTTTCTCTTAAATGCAGAGGTGAATTGACAAACAGATAGGGAAAGGTTTTTACAAATCTTCTGTTTTTTGAAGAAACATTCTTGAGTTTTGGGTTTTGAAGCTAGACTTTATTGCTGATACACTAAGGCAGAAAGAACAATCAGAGCAATCTCTGTCAGAGCAATCTGTTGAGTCTGTGTTTGCACCATCTTTTATACCATTTTCCTCAAGGCATGTTCCATAAATTTCCTATATAGATACTATTGTTTTCCTTATCTGGCTGTGCCTCCAGAGGCCTCCATTTACATTAAGGAAGAGCCCCCATCATATATTATTTGTCTGGTGTTAAAAAATGATGTGCAGCTTCAGCATAGCATCTATACCATGCATAGGTAGGCCATTTTGCACACAGGCAGTAGACAATTATAAATGTAGATTGACTTGATACATAAATGGTTATACAATGACCAATTAACCCTTTAGGCGCCAGGGATTTTTTTGGAAAATGCTGAATTTTGGCATCAAGATTTCAAAAGCTTCTGGTTTGAAATGGCTTAAAGATAGAGATCCACTGTAAATTGTAAATAAATGTTGTGCATGACTGAAAGTGTATGTGGGGTGTAAACATACTCATGTAATTTGCATAGTATGACGTCATCGGTGCAGCAATCTTGAATTTCATAATATTCTGGAAATGTTAGTGTTTTTTTAAAGGTCTTTTTTAAACTAATTCCAAAAATGATCAGAAAACCAACAATAAAACAATAAATTATTAAATTGTCCCTGTATAACTATACTGTATAGTAGTAAAACAGATGTAAAGAGTAGACACATTTTTGATCGGTCCATCAGTAATATTCAGAAAATAACAGAAATTGAATGGATGTTTGAATTTATTTGCTTACTGTTTTATTTTGTCTTTTTATCCTCATTCAAAATGATCAGAAAATGGGAAACAAACAATAAAACAGGAAAAAGACCTAAATTATTACTATACTACTATAAACGCATGTGAACAGGTTTTGATCAGTTCATCAATAATATTCATGAAATAATAGATATTGAATGAATGTTTGAACTTATTTGCATGTTTGTTTGTCTTTTTTACCCTCATTTCAAATTATTAGAAAAGAGGAAACCAAACATAAAACAGGAAAAAGTACTAAATCATTACTATACTATACAGCAGTAAAACAATGAGCTATTGCTACTTCCAGCCCCATTTCTGCAACCTGTGCCTCTAGAAACAGCTCTTCTATGGATACTACGAACACTTTCACCCCTGCCAACCCCATTCCTGTTGGGCAAAGGTGTGAAATAGATGTCTGTTTGTGCTTCGGGAACACTTTCGTTTTGCGCAACCGGGAGACGCGCGGTAATTAGATGGCCGATCGTCATTTGCAAAAGGCAAATATTCCCCTTCAGAGTCAGGATCGGCAAATAGCATGTGCAACACATTCTCATGGTATAAATTTGATCATCCATTTGACAATTTTTCTCTCACAAATCTCTTAACTGACTCGCACGCAATGAACTGATCACTTCCGCATCAGTGCCACATCACCTGACTTCTTCTATTGTTTTCACCAACACTTTTGAATAGGAACATGACGTAATTTTGGTCTAGAATCAAAGTACTACATGTCTGCCAACTAGTGGTAGGGAATACAAATGGGATAATACACTCTAATAGGAACTACAGCCTATTTTATTAAGTATGACGTCTTGTCGCAATTTTGCGACTGTGGCGCGTAGAGGGTTCAAATCTTCAACACTACCAGATAAACATGAATATTGCTGTTTTTTGTTTGTTTGTTTTATACAGAGTACAGTCTTGCAATCTCACTGACCAGTCTTATGAGAGTCTGTCATCAGTTCTACAATCCTCACATTCTGTCCTGAGAGAGTTGGATATGAGTAACAATAACCTGCAGGATTCTGGAGTGAAGCTGCTTTCTGATGGGCTGAAGAGTCTAAACTGTAAGCTGGAGATTCTGAGGTAAATGTTATTGAGCAAATAAATAAAAATGCATAATCTGATGATCAAATTGTATAGCTAGTGAGGTCATTTTAAGAACACATAACGTGACACTCATGATCCAGCATTTTCAATGTCTAGGAGTGACTTAGTTCACAGTAAATACTGCTCCACATAAACTCCAGTTGGAAGTGCTGTGAGTTTGGATCACTTGGATTTAAAAATGCAGCATCTATCTAATATCTTTCTGTGTTATATTTGATTGGCTGTCAATCATTGTGATGTGCAGCCCTTTTCTAAACACAACAATGATGTTGTGATAAAATATGTCTATGTGTGAGAGGGGTAACAATGGTCAGAATTGTATTGACAAAATAATTATTAGCAGCAGTTCACAGTCAAAGTGTCATGTTTGCAATACAACAGAACCATTCCATTTCCATAATCAATCATTCATGTGAAGCACAATTCTGAATGAGTGGATGTACTCTGTGAATGAGGAGTGCCACTATGTCACTATGTATGAGGAGTGGCATGGCATGCAAGAATCCACTAACCAAATCTCATTGACATTTTCTCTCAAATGCAGAGGTGATTTCCCAAGTTAGACCCCTAATGTCATCACAACATAACTAAAAGTGATTGACAGATAGGGAAAGGATTTTTTATTTTTAAGTCATCTATTCTCCAGATTATAAACCCCACCAGATAAATAATATTGCTGTTTTGTTCTCCACACAGACTACAGTCCTGTAATCTCACTGCTCAGTCTTGTGAGAGTCTGTTATCAGTTCTACAATCCTCAAACTCCGTACTGACGGAGTTGGATATGAGTAACAATGACCTGCAAGATTCTGGAGTGAAGCTGCTTTCTGATGGACTGAAGAGTCGAAACTGTCAGCTGGAGATATTGAGGTAAATGGTTTTTGATAAAATAAACAAAAATGCATAGTGATCATTGAATTGTATAGCTAGTGATGTCATTTTAAGAACACACAGTGTGACACTATGTTCATTTACATGCTGCTCATGATGCATTGTTTCTAGTGTTTAGCAGTGACTTGGTTCACATTAAATACTGTTCCACATGAACTCCAGTTGCAAGTGCTGTGAGTTTGGTTCACTTATATAATGGATGTAAACATGCAACATGCATTATTTCCAACCTTGTTTTATTTGACTGTTTGTCTCAAACATTGTGACTTTCACAACCACTGTTATACAACTCAGGCAGACTAGTCTTTAAAAATGAACTTAAAAAATAATATAAACATTTTGTCATCCAAACTAACCTCTGGATGCATTATGAAGTTCAGCAGAAAAGCATGAAGAATACAATATATTGAGGGGGAATACAAATGTAGCTCTTTGCTTCAGGACTGTCCTTGCACTTGCAAACCGATGTGTCAGCTTTTCTCTTTAGTGCACCCCATCCCATCTGGTGCACCCTTGCCATGACTTGACAAGAATTGACAACACATTTGTAAGTCCGGATCAGCAAGAGGAATTGTAGAACTAGTGATGTCATTTTAAGAACACACAGCACAACACTCATGACCCAGTGTTTTCAGTGTTTATGAGTGACTTGGTTCACAATAAATACTGCTCCACATAAACTCCAGTTGCAAGTGCTGTGAGTTTGGATCACTTACAACATGTATGTAAAAATAACTCTGTTTTATATTTGATTGGCTGTCTCATTGTGACGTGTGCATTATGACGTTCAGCAGAACAGCATGAAGAATATAATATATTCAGCCTTGCAAACACACACTTGCAAACTGATGAGTCAGCTTTTCTCTTTAGTGCACCCCATCCCATCTGGTGCACCCTTGCCATGACTTGACAAGAAACTGAAAACATTGGCTGCACATTTTTAAGTTCAGCTCAGCAAAATTGCTATTTGGAATTGCTATTTTTCACATGATGTCACAAGCTTTTACAGTTTGCATGAAGTAGTAATGTAGTAAAACATAGATATTAAAAAGCAAAATTCAGTGAACTCCTTATTGATAATATATATTTTGTACAGGCAAGCAGAACCTGGAATTTAAATGCACTGTTCAAAGTTCTACATTAAACAGTTTCTCAAAGACAAACATTATAAGGAAAATACTAAACCATTAAGCAGATTGCATTCATATTCTGACCTCAGCTGCTTGCCTGTGTAAACTGTGGATTATTATTATAGTGATTAATGAATTTGATCTTTTGATAGTACTGTTTAAGTGCTTTCAAAACTTTTTTTTTGTTTAATGATTTAAGTATTGCTGCAGGTGCTTAATATAGATTGCAAATGGCCAAAACCTGCATTTTGGTCACACATGTTCACACATTCTTTTGAGAGGTAATTTAAATATTTGATGCTGTGAAACAGATGGAAAATTGCCCTTCAAATTGCAGAGCTGGTCACGTGACTGAAAGCTATCATTAGGAGACAACAGTTAGCAAAGGTTGCAGTATATTTGAAAAAAGTCACTTTTGCCTAAATTTGGATAGTTATTATTTTAATGTTGTATTTATATTTTCATCATGTTATTGAAAAGGTATAAAATCTTTGGCAAAAATCTGATTACTTCAACTAAAAGAACAGAAACTGTGATAAATAGAACATTAGGTAAGAGAGTTAATCATGATTTGTGTATTAACTTCACAAGGTCATCACTGGTGTTCACATGAGCAGAAACACAGTAAAGTTTTCATGTCTCCCTTACTTAACACACCTGATTTTGATCTTCAGCTCATTAGTTCAGTTCATGGATGTCTTTCCTAATGAGCTGATGATTTAGATCAGGTGTGTTAAGTAAGGGAGACATGCAAAATGTGCAGAGCAGGGGGCCTTCAGGACTGGAATTAAGAACCACTGCTCTAAACATGGATCCTCAATTCTGACTCACAAGATCCACTTTCCTGCAGAATTTAGCACCAACCCTGATTAAACTCACTTACCAGTGATTTTCTAATGATCCTGAAGACACTGATTAGCATGCTCAGGTGTGTTTGATTAGTGTTAGTGCATTGGTCTCAAACTTAATTCCTGGAGGGCCACAGCTCTGCACAGTTTAGCTCCAACCCTAAGCAAACACACCTGATCCAGCTGCGGCCCTCCAGGAATTGAGTTTGAGACCAATGCATTAGAGCTAAACACTGTAGGAAAGTGGATCTTGAGAGCCAGATTTGAGGATCCCTACTATAAAGTATGTATTTTTTTAACCTTATAAAAATGGGTTATATCAGTGACCTCAACAGAAACCTTACATGAAGTTATTAGAAAATTGAAGGCCCTGATATACTTCAAACAAAGTTTGTTTTTGTTCTTTGTTAGGGTGCAAAAAGAAGTTTAAAAAAGGCTGAGTGACAGTATAATGTATTTGAACATTACAAAACCCCAAAGCTGCTGGAGGTGGGTTGTAGATTAATATAAATATGGCTAGCACTTATGACCTAAACCAGGGGTGATCAACCCTGTTCCTGGCGATCTACTATCTACAAATTTCAAGCTCTAACCCTGATCAAACACATCTGTACCAGCTAATTAATCCCTTAAGTTGGACACACACTGTGCGATTTTCTTCTGATTTTGAGCCTTATTCTGACACGTGCGACTCTTTTTTTGAATCGGGCCGAATTTTAGCTTTGTCGTGCAGTGTGCAGGGGGAAACAAGAAGCTATTAACCTCTACCAACCGGCAATCGGATGGTTGGATGAATTTCTGACTTGTCAGAAATCTTGTGGGGATATTGCACATTTAAAGCAGAGCTACAAATGATCATCGTATGTGATCTTCTCCTACAGTGTGAGGTGGTACCTGGTTGAAATCATACATAAAGACAGCTGTGTTGGAGCACGGCTGGAACTGAAGTCTGCAGGTAGGTAGATCTCCAGGAACAGGGTTGAGCAGCCCTTCCCTAAACACAACGATGGTGCGAGAAGGGTAACAATGGTCAGAATATTCTAGACAAAATAAATATTGGCAGCAGTTCACGGTCAAGGTGTCAAGTTTGCAATACAACAGAACCATTTAATTTCCATAATCCTTCATGGGAAGCAAAATTCTGAATGAGTGGATGCACACTGTGAACTTACATGTATTTATGAGGAGTGACTTGGCATGCAAGATCCACTAACCAAATCTCATTGGCATTTTCTCTTAAATGCAGAGGTGATTTGGCCTCCCAAGTTAGACCCCTAATGCCGTCACAACATAACTAATACTGAACGACAGATAGGGAAAGGTTTTTACAAGTCATCTGTTCTCCAGATTATAAACCTCACCAGTAAATACATTAATATTGCTGTTTTGTTCTTCACACAGACTACAGTCATGTAATCTCACTGCTCAGTCTTGTGGCAGTCTGTCATCAGTTCTACAATCTTCAGACTCTGCCCTGAGAGAGTTGGATCTGAGTAACAATGACCTGCAGGATTCTGGAGTGAAGCTGCTTTCTGATGGACTGAAGAGTCAAAACTGTCATCTGAAGATACTGAGGTAAATGGTTTTGATAAAATAAACAAAAATGCATAGTGATCATTGAAATGTATAGCTAGTGATGTAATTTTAAGAACACAGTGTGACGCTATGTTCATTTACATACTGCTCATGATGCAGTCTTTCTAGTGTTTAGGAGTGACTTGGTTCACAGTAAATACTTCTCCACATGAACTCCAGTTGCAAGTGCTGTGAGTTTGGTTCACTTATATCATGGATGTAAAAATGCAACATGCATCTAATATAGGAGCAGTTGTACAGGTGTAAATATATTTGTACCAGCCCAGGTATTCAACACTCAAGTGTATTCATGTTGCTATAGTGATTTTGTGATGTTGTTCTCCTTTCTTATCTCCTTTTCAAACTTTTGCTTTATTTTGTTTAAAATTACATCATTTCAGTTAGTTATTTGATTTCATTTGAAGTATATCTGGATCTTAAGAATATTCCTGATAACTGAAAAAGAAACAGTGTGTCTTGCCATGTGCATTTCTTGGTGGATCTATAAACTATTGGATTGTCTGATTTTCAAACTAATGCCATGTGGACTATTATTGTGTTTGTAGGTTGTCTGGCTGTATGGTGACAGAGGAGGGCTGTGGTTATTTGTCCTTAGCTCTGAGTTCAAACCCCTCACACCTGAGAGAGCTGGATCTGAGGCACAGTCACCTAGGAGATTCAGGAGTCAAGCTGCTCTCTGAAAAACTGGAGGATTCAAACTATGCACTAGAAAAACTCAAGTATGTTGAGTATGTTATTTCAAGTAAAACAGGGCTCTAGGCTCATTCTTCTGCTTCTAATGGTCGTGCTGGTGGTAACTTTCTTAGTTACTTGATAAGATATGGTCTTTTTTGCTACAGCATTAATCAGTGCATGCTGACAAATAGTTTTTTCTGTTATCATAGGTTATTGTTATATGGTATATGTCTTTAGTTTCTACATAGGTGTGTTGAAAGCCAGTATAACCAATCAGGATTGTCTGCGTTCACTCCTATAAAATGGGCATAAGTGGAATTAACTTCCTCGACTTCCTCTTTTGCTATGTAATAAGATGTTGTTTGGATGCTTTCACTTTCGTTTTTGAATTTGCGATCCTGGTGTCCCTTTTTATAAGAAGAGTTGATTGTCTTTGTGCTTACTTCCATACACCTTTGACTTTTTAAGACTAAAACAAATATATGAAAAATGGCATACAGTTGAAGACAAAATTATTAGCCCCCCCAACGTGAAGTAATTTTTTTTTAGATTATTTCCCAAGTGATGTTTAACAGAGCAAGAGAATTTTTTTCACATTATTTCCAATTTTTTTCTTCGAGAAAAAGTCAGATTTCTTATAGTTGCTTTAATAAAAGAATTTAAAAAATAAATAAGAAACTGCTATGGTCAATGTTATTACCCCCTTAAGAAATGATTAGTTTGATTAGCTATAGAACAAACCACTGTTGTCCAATGACTTGCCAAATTAACCTAATTTGCCTGATTAATCCAATTAACATAGTGAACCCCCTGGGGTCGACGGTCGCGCTGGTATGACCAGCTCACCTTTTTTAAGATCAGTGCAAATGACACTAAAAATACTCTGTCGATATTAGTCACACAAATAAGAGGCTATACATCATTCGAAATGTTTAAGTGTACACTTTTTTTGCGTACACTCACAATAGCAACTGAACTTTGTTTTTTTTTAAATAAAGAAAATAGACGGGGTGTGTTTTCTGTTAATATTAACACTCCCATGAATATGACAATGCTGGCCAAAAACGTACTTTCAAAATTCCAATCATTATATCATTGTTTGTGATCAAGTGGTCAGAATAATTCTCACATCATTTTGAAGAAAATATTCTAGCCTACAAGACTGATTATTCAAATGATTTCATCAGAACTATTCATTATGTGTTTCATTATGCTATATTTTAGATGAATGTTTTTCCTAAAACCAGGCATAATATTTTTTAATACCAAATGCAAACATGTACATCAATCTTTCTCACATATTATTGTAACAAGGTTTGTGCTGAATACAAAAAAATTACACATGGGTAGATAGTATGGTATAAGTAACTGAAACCAGAGAGTTTAAACCTTTAAATTGCTCTTTAAGCTGAGGAGTAAACTCTTAAGAAATAACTAGTCATGTCAAATACAAAAGAAATTAGTTTGAACTTGAGAGAAATAATTGTTAATGTTCATAAAGATGGAGAAGGATACACACATTTATCAAAGCATTTTCAAGTGTCAAGAACTGCAGTGAAATGCATTATCAAGGACTTTAAAGAGGCCAACACAGTGGCTGAGACGGCAGGAAGTGAAATATTTCAAAAACTTTGGAAAGAAGACTAGTGAGAGAGATTCAAAAACAACTAAAAAGACACTAATGAATGACTTAGTCAAGTCTGGAATTGATGTCTCAATGAAGACAGTCACTAGCCCTGCACAGGAACTGCGAGATTGCCGACCAAAAAAGACTTCATTTCTGAAGAAGAGACACCTCCAAGCTAGAATGAAGGGAGGCTAAGCCTGAGTGATAGTCTATCAGGACCAGCACCTGCAGAGGTGAAGACTCTGTCTCGGTCAAATAGCTAGTGCTGAAGTGGTCTCATGTGAAGCAGCCAAGCGAGCAGTTGACACATTCCCCAAGAGCCCCTAAAATTTTAAGAGCTTGTGGCTGAAGTAGTGTCAGGCAACCCAGCACTGGCTGCACACTCGCTAGTGAGGTGCTGCCGAGTTGACCAAATCCAGCTCCAGGTCATAAGAAAAGAGCCATCGCAAGGGGGAGCTAGTCCTCTGTCAGTTGACCTGAAGTCCCAAAAGGCTGGGGTACTGAAGCATGAGGTCCCTGCAACCGCACAACATGATTTGCGAGTGAGCGGTTGTCAGCCAGTCGCCGAGAAGTTGAGGATGCAGAGGCCCTTTCCTCTGAGAGGATTCAGGCCACCCTACGAATTTGGTAAACATGCTAGGGAAACAGGGACAGGCCAGAGGGAAGTGTTAGTACTGAAATGCCCCACCCTCAAGGTGCACCAAAGTGTGGTCCAAGTCAAGGCCGAAACGAGACATGAAAGTACAGCCTTCAGATTTATGGCTGTCAACTGACCCTGAATCTTTCCCTTTTTTTTTTTGAGAAGAGCCAGAACCACTTGTGACCCACCGCCTTAGAGGAACAATGCCATGCACACCATGGTTGTTCATTGTTCTCCAGAAGGACTCGTGAACTTCAACATTAACCAGTGTGAGAAAGGACTTTATTTGCTTACAAGCTATCTCAGAGTTCTTTGCAACCTGGGAAACTATTATTCATCTTGCTTTGGAGTGACCTTTGTTGGTTGACCACGTCTGGGGAGGGAAACGGTGGTCTTGAATTCCCTTCATTTGTACACAGTCAGTGGATTTATGGAGTCCAAACACAATAGATATGGTTTTGTATACTTTTCTAGCTTGATGAGCCACAGCAACTCTTTTTCTGAGGTCCTCAGAGATTGTCTTTATTTGTGCCATGATTCACTTTCACAAACATGTGAGAGTGTGGAGTATTTAGTGATCCTAAAGATAGTGGCCGCAGCAAATATGTCATGTGACTGAAACCCGTGAATAGCCTAGAATATTGAATTCTGTGTAATTTATAAAGATTTCACAGTGATCTGATACTGTAATGTTTCTTTTAGTTATAAAAAAACTTAAAACCATTAGGTTTACTAAGTTTATAACCTACATGTGAAGACGAGCAGAAAATATAGGATACTAGATTAAGAAAGCTAGAAAGAGAATATGTGCATATTGCCAGCGTAGACATGAACCATGTGGCCATATAATATGAATAAATGGTAATAAATTAAGTGTATCAGCAATCATAAATCTAGAAATTTTAGAAATATATTTAGGTGATGAGGATCATTCAGTCACTTTGTGTCAAATTCAAATTCAGTTACAGAGTTTTTGTCCAGCGAATGTGTGCAAATGTGCAATTTGTACATTATTAAAATGGTGGCATCACAGTACATTTTTATGAACAAGTTACAAAGTTTGTTGTAGATATATGGGTGCTCAGTTTTTCCTGTTGTAAAATACATTTGGCCAAAATTTCATTTTATAAAAGAGATGAAATGCTAATGTATGCACAGGCTATTTAAACACACACACACACACACACACACACACACACACATACATGTATATAAACTGAGCACCCATATATCTACAACAAACTTTGTAACTTGTTATATATGTATGTGTGTGTGTGTGTATATGTATATATATATATATAGTACCAAAAGTTTGGACACACCTTCTCTTTCAAAGACTTTTCTTTATTTTCATGACTATGAAAATTGTAGATTGACACTGAAGGCATCAAAACTATGAATGAACACATGTGGAATTATATACATAACAAAAAAGTGTGAAACAACTGAAAATATGTCATATTCTAGGTTCTTCAAAGTAGCCACCTTTTGCTTTGATTACTGCTTTGCACACTCTTGGCATTCTCTTGATGAGCTTCACGAGGTAGTCACCTGAAATGGTTTTCACTTCAAAGGTGTGCCCTGTCAGGTTTAATAAGTGGGATGTCTTGCCTTATAAATGGGATTGGGACACAGTTGATAGTCCTACTGAATAGACTGTTAGAATTTGTATTATGGCAAGAAAAAAGCAGCTAAGTAAAGAAAAACGAGTGGCCATCATTACTTTAAGAAATGAAGGTCAGTCAGTCCGAAAAATTGGGAAAACTTTGAAAGTGTCCCCAAGTGCAGTCACAAAAACCATCAAGCGCTACAAAGAAACTGGCTCACATGCGGAAAGGAAGACCAAAATTCACCTCTGCTGCGGAGGTTAAGTTCATCCGAGTCACCAGCCTCAGAAATTGCAGGTTAACAGCAGCTCAGATTAGAGACCAGGTCAATGCCACACAGAGTTCTAGCAGCAGACACATCTCTAGACCAACTGTTAAGAGGAGACTGTGTGAATCAGGCCTTCATGGTAGAATATCTGCTAGGAAACCACTGCTAAGGACAGGCAACAAGCAGAAGAGACTTGTTTGGGCTAAAGAGCACAAAGAATGGACATCAGAATGGAAATCTGTGCTTTGGTCTGATGAGTCCAAATTTGAGATCTTTGGTTCTTTGTGCGATGCAGAAAAGGTGAACGAATGGACTCTACATGCCTGTTTCCCACCGTGAAGCATGGAGGAGGAGGTGTGATGGTGTGGGGGTGCTTTGCTGGTGACACTGTTGGGGATTTATTCAAAATTGAAGGCATACTGAACCAGCATGGCTACCACAGCATCTTGCAGTGGCATGCTATTCCATCCGGTTTGCGTTTAGTTGGACCATCATTTATTTTTCAACAGGACAATGACCCCAAACACACCTCCAGGCTGTGTAAGGGCTATCTGACCAAGAAGGAGAGTGATGGGTTGCTGCACCAGATGACCTGGCCTCAAGGGCGAACAAGTGCTAAGCATCTCTGGGAACTCCTTCAAGACTGTTGGAAGACCATTTCAGGTGACTACCTCTTGAAGCTCATCAAGAGAATGCCAAGAGTGTGCAAAGCAGTAATCAAAGCAAAAGGTGGCTACTTTGAAGAACCTAGAATATGACATATTTTCAGTTGTTTCACACTTTTTTTGTTATATATATAATTTCACATGTGTATAAAGAAAACTCTTTGAAAGAGAAGGTGTGTCCAAACTTTTGGTCTGTACTGTGTATATTAGGGCTGTCAAATTTAATGCGTTAATAATGCGTTAACGCAAATTCCTATTAACGGTGTAAATTTTTTTAGCGCACGATTAACGCAGCACGCATTTTCTGTTTGACCCGTGGCCTAACCCGTAGTTGGAGATGCGGCCAGAGCCAGTAAAGGATGCAGCAGGAAACAGAAATGGAGAAAGAGAAGTGTCTTTTGAATGTAAAATTCATGTCAAAAAAATGTCTGATGATTCTGCCGACAAGACAAAAGTTGTCTGCATTTATTGTCGATGAGAATTAATTTATCACCACAGCACTTCGAGTTTAAAGTATCACTTGATGGCGAAACATTGTAGCTGATGCAAAGAGCTCTCCTCCTCTCGGATGGACAGCTCCACAAGCAATAGACTCAATAGCTATGATTCAATGTTTCAGGAATGGAATTTTTGAGAAAAGCGGGTTTAAAGTAATACGTGTTTTACTTTCACTTTAATGGAGAGCTGTCAGGAGTGCGATACGGCATTACACAAACAGACTAACTTCTTTTTCCCGTTGTTTATCATGGGTATAGTAGTCTCTGAACTTGTGATTACCCCCCTTGTATGTTTAAATAGAAGAATAATGTACCTTGTAGTTGTCATTTAAAAACGCGAGCGCAGCACAACTGTTTGCGCACTGATTATATAACAGACAGTCATCGATAGGACTCCTCATTAGTACTAACTTCATCATCCGATCCTTCCTCTCTGGATGTGAAATAGTCCATTATAACATGGTTTAGGGCACTGACATCACCAGAATTAATCAGATTGAGACAGGTTAGATTGTTTGAGTGAGCAGTTTCCTACGAATGCACCTCATGCGCTCCGCCATCTCACATATTAATAAATAAGTAAATACAACTTTGCGTGCCGTAGTTTACGGACTGGTGGGAAATGTGCATTGATACACCTTTATTAAATATGTTACGTGGTTTATTTAGACAGATGAACTGTTTTTGCGGTGTTCAGAGATAACAACACGTTTTGATCATAAGAGAAATACACTGTCATTGCTGCTTACTACAGTAAATTGTAATTTTACTGCATTAAACAAGTGAATTTTGCCAAGATATTTTAGATTCTAAAATATGTTATAGAAAAATGATGTAATGAAAACCTAATTTTGACAAAAAAATCATTTGTCTAATAGAAATGAACATCTGATGATCTTTGAAAGATGTCTAGTCTTCATGCTGTATGTTGAATATGTTTTGTTTTCACTAAAAATAAACATACATTTGCATAAAAGCATAAAGCATCCATTTGTCCATGGAAATGTTGATTAGAGTAATAAAAACTTGAAAAACATTAATTTAAGGTACATTTAGAACAGATAAAAATGGGCGATTAAATTGCGATTAATCGCGAGTTAACTCATGACAGTCATGCGATTAATCGCAATTAAATATTTTAATCGATTGACAGCCCTAGTATATATATATATATATATATATATATATATATATATATATATATATATACTTTTGGGTCATGAAGTTTATCTGGTCAGGCAATGTGTCCTAGTTGCCTTTGCCGGCACCCAGTGTTGTCAATTGGGTGAGTAGTCTGTGCATATTTGTTAATTCAATGAACAATTTGATTTGGGTAAATCTAGTGAATGTGTCTGATGGGTCCAATTGCTACATTGTTCTGTTATACAGTGTAGGTATAAATGTTGTTGAATGTGTCTCTGTGTGTGTGTTTTCTAGTGTGGATCATGGAGGAGAATCCTGGATTACAGCTGGACTAAAGAAGTGTATGTCTACAAACACACACACACACACACACACACACACACACACACACACACACACACACACACAACTATATAACACACACACACACACACACACACACACACACACAGCTGTGGTGATTGTCGTTGTGTTGTAAATGTCTCTGTTCTTGTGTTCAGATGCCTGTTTTCTCACACTGGATCCAAACACAGCAAGCACTAAACTCATTCTGTCTGAGGACAACAGAAAGGCGACACGTGTGAAAGAGAAACAGCCGTATCCTGATCATCCAGACAGATTTGATTGGTATCAGGTGTTGTGTAGAGAGAGTGTGAGTGGATGCTGTTACTGGGAGACTGAGTGGAGAGGATATGGTGTGGATATAGCAGTGTCATATAAGAGCATCGGCAGGAAGGGACGGCGTGATGAGTGTTGGTTTGGATTTAATGATCAGTCCTGGGACTTGATCTGCACTCCTGGCCATTTCAGATTCAGACACAACAGCCTTGACACTGATGTTCCTGTGAAGCCCATCATCAGTAGAACAGAAGAGAATGATAATATCTATAGAGTAGGAGTGTATGTGGATTTCAGTGCAGGAACTCTTTCTTTCTACAATGTCTCTGACACACTGAGCCTCATCCACACACAACACACCACATTCACTCAGCCGCTCTATCCAGGGTTTTGGGTTAATGCTGGATCATCAGTGAAACTGTGTTGATGAATGAGAATAAACTGATGAGAGATTCTACCCATAATGCCTTGAGCTGCTGATGAATCAGTAACAGTGAGATGTTAGAGAGTCTCTTCATGACATTAATACTGCAGCTCAACTTCTGTCACTCAAATAACCATCAGAATAAATGTGGCTCATATTTTATTAATAATAAGGTTAAAAAGGTCATATACATTTTCTAAATGAGCTGTTACGTAATATAGGTTTATGTTGTATAATTGCATTCAATTAAATGTCTAACACTAATACTTCAGAAGCAGTCAGAGAGTGAAGGAGAGCCCACTCTATCACTACATCTACAATAATGTCTGACTTTATTATGGAGTGTGTTGTCTTCTCTTTTAGTTGTACACTAGCAGTCAAAAGATTGTCAATGTTCTTAAAGTATTTTTTTGTATTATTTTGAATACAGCTGAATTAAAATGTTTCCGGGTTTCTTTTATGAATATAAAGATCCAAAGATCAGCATTTATCTAAAAAAAAGCTTTTGTAACATTATACACTATACCTTTCAAAAGCTTGGAGTCAGCATTTTATTTATTTATTATTATTATTTTTTTTAATGAATACTTTTTTTTAGCAAGGATGCGTTGAATTGATCCAAAACTTTAATCACAGATATAAATGACATTTTAACAGATATTCAAATAGAAACTTGTTATTTGAAAATATTTTTGTACATTTCTAACAGATAATTTGTATTAGCAAGCACTTAAACCCTTATTGCCCCTTGTTTTGTTTGGTTTATGCCAATTCCTCTGTGCAAAATGTCCAGCCCTCATCATATCATCATTTGTATTATTACTATCAAAAGTACCTTTCACGAAAATAATTCATGAACAACAGGTAATTCGTATTGTTTATCAGCTATTTTTCTTTATTGTTTTTGTACACAAATAATACAATGAATGAACCCTAAAATTTTAACTTGAGATCATGATGAATATTGCTGTATATGTAACCATGAAATTACAAATAAATTGCTTGAATTTTGTTGTTTTAGTTCATGTCTTGTGTCATTCAGCAACTTTTTATGTTGTTCTTAGATGACCTACTTGTGCTAATGTGAAAAGTTGGTTTTATCAGTTACGGTCTGTATGTGTTTTATGTGAAAATGAAATCAGTACAATTACAGAACATATTTTGAGACAGTTGGTCAGTGTAATTTAGTGTAATTTTCAGGAACTGAAGAATATTTGAAAGTGCTGAAAGACACAGTTAACATGATAATAATTGTCTGGCATTTGATGTCATGACATGATACGATTCAGATGATCAATATCATTTATTAAGGCATCATATATAAAAATATACTAAGTTAATAAAAGATCATATTCAGTGTAACTATATTAAAGCCACATTAAATTATCATGGTATTTTCAAAACCTTTATTTTTGTTCTCTATTTGTAAAAACAAATTTTTAAAAAAGTATTGAACAAAAATCAGTTATTTTATTTATTAAAACTTAGTACATTATTCACCCCCAGGCTCCTAATGCATGTTTTTTTTCTTTTGGAGCATCAGTGTTTGAACCTTCTATAACAGTTGAATATGAAGTCCCTCAGTTTTCCTCAGTGTCAAAAGATAGATCTCAAAATCATAGTCATTGTTTTTTTTTATTGCACAAAAAGAGTACAGAGTTGACATTTAACAGATATTTATACATAATATATCAGATATCAAGAAGGTACATTATGTCAACCGAAATCAAAGAATAACAGATTACAAGAGAAAAAGTAGAAAAAACAACAACTAAAAGACAGAAACATAAGAACTTGATGGTAAAACATTTAACTTTTTCTTGCTTTCTTATTTTCTGATAACAAAAAATGGTGTTTGGATATTTCTAAATTCCTTCAAAAAAAAAAAAGAAAAAAGAAACTGAGGTTAATTTAAATTTGTGAATGTGCAAATTTACAAAGAAAAAAGTTAAGTTTATAACAAAATAAACATTACTTTTACTAGAGTCATAATAATAATGTCCCCTTTAAAAGTAATGGAAACATGTCACTAAATATTATTATTAATAAATTAACCAATATTTCCCCAGAATTGTTAAGTATAAGGACAAGTCCAAAATAAATGAAAAATGTTTCAGTATGAAATTGACAAAATGAAAAAAAAAATTAATCAATAAAATGTTTAACTGGGTAATATGTATTAATTAACTTGAAAGATACTTCTCTTACTTTTTTGGTGAGAAAAAAATTCTGTTGCAAAAAAAAAATGTCCAATCCTAATTCATAAATATACTATTCCAGTAAGATATTACAGATGACAAAGTAGTAACTTTTTTCAATATAACGAAATCTAACTTCATAATTTCTACTTTTTTAACAGAAACACATATATCTAGTATAGTTGATGCAGTCATTGTTGGAAAGGGTTCAAATCAGGTCCTGAAAAGTGTCTCTTTGATCGCCCCCTGGTGGCTTGCTGCAGTTTATATCATAAACCCCACCCTCTCCATGTAATCCAATGGATGTGAGGCAAACTAAATAATCAAATCAATCAAATGACTTATTCTTTTTGGTTATTGCAGTTTAACTAAACCAACTAAAGGTGTTGCCTTAAGGGGACACACTGCAGACAAAAACACCTCTCAAATTGAGATTTTGGACTTTTTGGTTTTTCATAAAGTATTTTTTTCAGACTAGTGGAAAGAAAATATCTAAAAAACACTGTTAAGTGTTTCTTTTATACCACTTTACCTATTTGTGTCATCAGATTTCAATTACAGTATATGTTTTTAAAGGCAGTTTTCTCAAAATGAGTTTTTTCTCCTACACTGAGCCATATATCTCCACTTCAGTAGCAATTACACACACCAAACTTTACATTTTTATTCCTGTCATTATGCTTACGTTTTTTACAGAGGGTCATTAACAGACATTTACAGCCAGTTTAAAAGTAAGTCTCAAGAATGATTCAAGAATGCATATATATATATATATATATATATATATATATACTTATATTTTTGCAATAATATAATACATTTGCATTACAGAAAGCCTGTAGACTTCAATCCTGGGAAAGAGAGAGAGAGAGGATGAATTAAATAATAAACATTTGCCTTAACATATTTAACTCCGTAATAGCCTACATAAAAATAATTCATATTATTTTATTTTGCTTTACTATAGTCTGTAATTATGAATTAAAGTGAACTTTGTTAAAGTACCCTCAAATGCTTAACTGTATACTTAACTAACATGGCAAAACAATGAGTAAAAGTTTTCACACGAATACAGTAGGTAAATCTCACATCAACATGCTCTTATCATTTTTTTTAAGTTTAATTCATGTGCTGACAGGATTTGCATATTATAGTCATTTTAGGTCAATAAAATCAATAAAACTAGCAAAAGAATTAGTACCTTAATTATTTCTTAGCCGTTCTCACGTTGGCTACATAAACTTTGCATCGTTTAAACGTTACATAATAATACATTTGTAAAAAGTTACTTACACTCTGATTGCAGTTCATGTCGTTCATCTTTGGAGATAATTCTGTAGGTGGCGCTGTTATAAAAGCTATAGTCCTAGAAATGCGGTGGAGCAGGTATGTCCCTGCTAACACACGACGTAACAGTTACGTAATCTATTGGTCATTTTTGGTCATTTCATGACTTACCAACTGACAACGTAACTACGACGTCGCATGTCCGTAATTTTATTACCATCAAATTACCAACTCACAGCGTCCTCCGTACGTCCTCCTAACGTCATAATATTACCAAGGACGTCCCAGATACGTACTCTATTGGTAATATATTAGTAACTTTGTGACTTACTGGCAACGTAACTACGACGTCGCATGTCCGTAATTTTATTACCATCAAATTACCAACTCACAACGTCCTCACTACGTCCTCCTAACGTTGTAATATTACCAAGGACATCCCAGATACGTACTCTATTGGTAATATACTGGTAATTTCATGACTTATAGCCAACGTAACTGCAACATGCACGTAATTGTATGACCATCATTTACACGTTCTGTATGTGCTCTGATTATCAGAAGTTGCTATTTAAAAAGTGTAATTAAACGTCAGACACAAGACTGAAAGTTTCCTTAAGATAAAATATTATTTTCACCAAGCCAGAATATGGACGATTGCTAAATATAGTGCAAAACAAAGATACTGAATATATGTTCAATATGTTGAGTGTTTTATAAATACACAAATGTAGATTTGTTAGTTTCTCCTTGTTTTATGGCATTTAAAAAATATTTTATAATTTTATTTAAATCCATAAAACATTTAAAAACGAAGAGTGCCTTAAAACTTGTGTTATAATTTGCATTTTGTATTTTTCAAATGTTTATTTTATTTTTTATTTTAATATTATTTTGTTTACTATATATGCTGCTTGGATTTATTGCTAATGCGTTTAGCAATGGAAAGATGCCTGTTTGTTATTTGAAGGTTTAATAAAATCATAAAAAAGGCTTAAGTGACGTGAGTCATGTGACGGAGCGCGCGCGCCTCCACAACTGACTCACTCGCACAGAATGTTTACAAGCTACAAGAAAAGAAAGTACATTTTTCTGAGTCGTTAAACTTTTTATTTCTTAACGAGTTATTAAGATGCTCGGGTTCGCTCACGCGGCGGTTGGCAACAGCTGGACTGTGAATGGACAGGAGATGGCAGAAGGAAGTGACGGATTTGATAGCGAATCAGGTAGAATGGACGTAGGTAGCGGGAAATTTGAAGACTGGAGTTCGGTAGGCATTAAAGCTAATCGAAAGCGTAGACGACATAAACAACAAAAGATAATTTCAAACAGTGAAGGTACCGAGAGTGATCAGGGTGCAGGTGAAACTACAATCGAAATGGAAAAACAAAGTGGGGAATACAAAGTAATAGTAAAGCTAGTACAGGAAGGATCGTCGTTTGGTAAGTGGAATCCAATACATCTTACGAAATCGCTAAATAAACTAATAGGAGGAATTGAAAGTGCCAGAGTTATGCGAGATGGAGCAATGATAATCGAGTGTAAAGATAGCAATCAACAAAATAAGGCCATGAAAATAAACAATATTGAGGGACAAAGAGTGATTGTTACCATGGTAGAGAACAAAAAATTTGTCCGAGGAGTTATATATGGGATTAGTACAGCAGTTACTGTTGAACAAATTAAAGACAATGTTGTTGGAGCCAAAGTGGTAGAGGTAAAACGTTTGAAAACAACAAGAGATGGGAAGAAATGTGACAGTTTAGCAGTTATGCTTAAAATAGATAGTGAAAGGTTGCCAACTAGAATATACATTGGCTTTATGAGCTATGAAATCAGGCCTTACATTCCTCCACCATTGAGATGCTTTAAGTGTCAAAGATACGGGCACGTAGCAGCAGTGTGTAGGGGCAAGCAAAAATGTGGAAGGTGTGCAGGAGAACATGACTATGGAAAATGTGAAGAAGGAGCTAAACTGAAATGTTGTAATTGTGGAGGTGAACACAGTTCAGCATATCGTGGTTGTGAAATCAGTAAGAAAGCAGCAGAAGTGCAGAGAGTGAAAGCTTCTCAAGGAATATCGTATGCGGAAGCAGTGAGAAGAGTGCCTGTTCAAACAGAGAGGCCAAAGGAAAAGGTTACGGAAGGGAACACAAGAAGTTCATGTACTGGATGTGCTAAGATAAAGGAAGACTCATTGATAGTAGGTAAAAATGATTTTATCTTATTCATGGTTGATGTGATCAATTGTACAGCACAGACAGATAAGAAAACTGAGAAAATTCAGATAATAATAAGATCAGCTGAGAAATATCTTGGGATTAAAGGTCTGGGAAGACAATCAGTAGAGAGAATGTTAAGTGGAGGAACTATTAGTTCTCAAATATGGGATGGAGATTCTGCAGTGCGTTAAATATACTGCAATGGAATGCAAGAAGTTTGGTTGCCAATGGTCAGGAATTCAAACAATACATATTAAACTTACAAGATAAACCTCATGTTATATGCATCCAAGAAACATGGTTGAAGCCAGAGTGGGATTTTATAATATATGGATATACTGACATAAGAAATGATAGGAAAGATAAGACTGGTGGTGGTGTAGCGATCTTCTTGCAGAATGGAATTAAATATAATGTAATTAATATAGGGAAAGAGCAGGAATTCTTGACAATTAAAATTTGGGCAGGGCAAGATGATATCACAATTATTAACTATTATAATCCATGTGAAAGTCTCGATTTTGATAAATTGAGTACTATTTTCGGACAAATACAGGGTAAAATAATATGGTGTGGTGATTTTAATGCACATAATACATTGTGGGGTAGTAGTTTTATAGATAGAAATGGCTCAAATATAGAAGAATTTATGGAAGAAAGCAGATTAGTGTGTGTAAATGATAGAAGAGGAACCAGATATAATAGTTCTAAAAATAGAGAAAGTGTAGTAGACTTGACTATAACTTCAAGAGAAATAGCAAGCATCACAAATTGGGATGTTCAAAATAGAACTTTAATTGGGAGTGATCATTATCCAATAAAGATTAAAGTTGGAATAGCGGTTCATCAAGATGAGATAAGGAAAATATCAAAATGGAATTTTAATAAAGCTGATTGGGATAAGTTTCAGGTAATTAATCAAATTAAATATGAAGAGGTTTTTAAGAAACAAATAACTGAGGTGGATGAGTTCAATGAAAACTTGGTGTCTATAATCATACAGTCAGCGGAGGAATCTATTCCAAAAAGTATTGAGAGTCATAGGAAAAAGAGTGTTCCGTGGTGGAATGTAAATTGTAGTAAGGCTATTAAAAATAGAAATAAAACATTTAGACAATTAAAAAAACATCATACAATGGATACACTAATACAATATAAAAGAGCACAAGCAATAGTTCGAAAGAATATAAGAACAGCTAAACGAGTATATTGGAGGAATTACTGTAATACAATTGGTAGGGAAACTCAATTATCGGATATATGGGGAATGATTAAAAGGATGAGTGGCATAAAAAGGAAATATGAAATTCCTGTGCTATGTCAAAATGGGAAAATGGCAGTTAACAATATAGAAAAAGCAGAGGTGCTGGTGCAGACATTAGTGAAGATTCAAAGTTCAGAAAATTTATCAGAGGTAGCTAAGCAAGAAAGGATTAAAACAATTGAGTTAAATCGTAATTTAACAGATAAAAGAACCATGATAGAGAATGATACTGATTTACTTTTTAATATGTTTGAATTAAAGAAAGCTGTTTTAAATGCAAGGAAAACGTCTCCCGGAAAAGATAGTATTTGTTATACTATGTTAGCTCATATGAAGGATAGTATGCTTTCTGTAGTTTTTAATTTTTTTAATACAGTATAGGAAACAGGGAAAATCCCATCAGCATGGAAGCAATCTGTTATTGTACCCATTTTAAAACCTGGGAAAGATTCATCTGACCCTACAAGCTATAGACCAATAGCCTTAACCTCTCAATTAGGGAAAATAATGGAAAGGATGGTAACAGATAGACTTACATTCATCTTGGAAAGTAAAAATTTGCTTTCTCCATATCAAAGTGGTTTCCGTAAAGGACGTAATACTATGGATGCTATTTTATGTCTAGAATCAGAGATTAGGAAAGCTCAAACAAATAAAGAAAGTGTTTTGGCTGTTTTTCTCGATATTGAAAAAGCATACGATATGTTATGGAAAGAAGGACTTCTTATTAAGTTAAATAATTTAGGTATAGGGGGTAGAATGTATAATTGGGTGTTGGATTTGCTGTTCGATAGGAAAATTGAAGTAAGAATAGGTAAAGAGTATTCTAGTATGCACATTGTTGAAAATGGTACGCCACAAGGTAGTGTATGTAGTCCGTTACTATTTAATATAATGATTAATGATATTTTTAAAGATGTTGATCATAGAATAGGGAAATCATTATATGCAGATGATGGGGCTCTTTGGGTAAGGGGCAGAAATGTGGAATACTTGCAAAAGAAGATGCAGACAGCGATTATGGCGGTAGAACAATGGTCACATAAATGGGGTTTTAAAATATCAAAAACTAAATCTCAGGTAATCTGCTTTTCTAAGCGACATAAGAAAATTTCTTTAAAGTTATATGGTCATGAAATTGAACAAGTTAAGGTGATTCGATTTCTTGGTGTTTTGTTTGATGAAAAATTAACATGGAGGCAACAGATTGATAAAATAAAATCAAAATGTAAGAAAATCAATAACATTTTACGTTGCTTGTCAGGATTAGACTGGGGAGCAACTAGGACTTCCTTGAAGAATATTTACTGGGCTCTTATGAGATCAACATTTGACTATGGTTGTATAGCTTATATGTCAGCAGCTGAAAGTAACCTCAAGAAATTAGACATAGAACAAGCACAAGCGCTAAGAATATGTTGTGGAGCATTTAAAACATCTCCAATTGCAGCAATACAGGTTGAAACAGGGGAGATGCCACTTAGTATTAGAAGATTAAAGCTTATGCTAGCATATTGGGTTAACCTGCAAGGACATAGTGAGCTACACCCTGCAAAGGATATAGTAAAGGAATGTTGGGAGCATAATAAATCTAATTACAGGAGTTTTGGGTGGATAGGAAATGCAAAAGCCAGGAAAGCATGTCTCTACAGAATGCAATATTGTCCTACTGTTATATACCCAGATATTCCCCCTTGGAAATTTATAATACCATTAGTTGACTTGCACTTACAAAAAGAAATTAAAAGGAAAAGGAAACTAATGCCTGTATGGTGTATAGTTAAAAAATACATAGAGATGCATCTTGCAAATAAAATAATTATATACACAGATGGCTCAAAGAATCCTGAAAATGGACGCACAGGTGCTGCAATATACATCCCACAATGTGAGGAAAACATCAAAAAGAGAACAACTGATCATCTCTCTGTTTATACAGTAGAATTGGTAGCCATAATATTAGGCTTGCAATGGATCGACCTAAAGAATAATAACAATGTTGTGGTTGCATCTGATAGTCTATCTGCTCTCACAAGTATTAGATCTGGAAAATCATGCAGACTTGATATTTTAAGTAAAATATATCAAACCATATATAGATTGCGGAATAAAGGTTTGAATGTAGGTTTTTAAAAGAGACAGGCCTGTTTGAACGAATATAAAGATTACAAATGTTATTTATTTGATGAAATTTATTTATTTATTTATTAGTGGTTATTGTATATATGTATGTAGGTGTATTTATTTATTTTCCTATCTGTTTTTTTTTTGTTTTTTTTCTCGTTTTGTTATCTGCCAAACTTCTGTTCCACACTCCAGTCCAGTAGGTGGCGGTAAAGCACCTGTAAGTTGGTTTGCCAACCGCCAAACAAACCTCAAGAAGAAGAAGAAGAAGAGTTATTAAGATAACGTTGAAATAATGACACGGACCAGGCTACACCATCTCATCTGCCGCAGATACTGAATAAAGACAACGCTTTTGTCTGAGGCACTTTTTAGCTAACATGAACTTCAACTGTGTCTGACAGAAGAATTCGTTTTTCTGAGGTGAGTGTTACAATTTATAACAAATATATAGGGTTTATAAATATATAAAATACAGTTCTTTAACTCTAGAAGGACGCTAAACCCCCTTTTTTATTATTATGTATAGCACTGGTGGCGGTTGAGTTACCATGGCAACCGCGGGCACGTCAGCTGCTGGAGAGGAGAGGACGGCGTCCGACATTTATCTCCGTTTTTCTGAGCACGGAACGTCTTGAATTCTTTCATTCATACTTCGCTGTATGTCCTATGTTTTTATGAATAATTTGAGTGTACTGTTCATATTTGTGTGTTTTTCAAAATAAATCATCTGAATTAATTTCGAGTCTGTATTCATCATTCACAGCTGTTTAAACAGCGTTTAAGTTAGTGTGGGCATATGAGGATATAAATTAGGTTAAACTATGTCCGCCCATAGAAAATAAATAATTACGAAAAATGACCAACTGGTTACCAGCACACAACTATTGATCCACGACGTTGCCACGACGTCGCAGTTACTTACTGGCAACGTCACAAAGTTACGTTGTGGCGACGTATAGGCACCTTTCACTTTTCTGGTTGCCACGACGAAACTTTGGTCACCAGATTACGTTGCAGTTACGTAATTTTGTTAGCTGGGTAAATACACGAATAACCTTAGCAAACCTACCTAAAATGCAAAAACTTGTATTTGATTTTCGTTAACTTTATTTCCGTGAATAGCTGCCGTTGTTGTGCAGTAGCACATTTAAAACACAAACGGACACACATGAGATGAACTGTGCGCAGATCTTTACAAAATTCACCTGTATTATAAAGCCTGTTAAAGGAAACACACGGACACGGGGAACTGGGGACACTGGAGAGGGAAAAAATTATTTATCTCCCTTTGGCCTTTTGCAGTTTTTTTTGTAAAGAACTAATCTGCGTGCGTTATATTAGATTATAAATTACTGATGCATATAGCCTATCTAGCCTACATTCTGTAGGTCTACCTATTAGGCTATTTATTAATTTTAAGCAATAATTATTTTAATAAGTAGGCCTAATTACGAAATATAGCCTAATAATTCGTTCCAAAATTTAAGCCAAATCTAGGGAAGGAACGAATTAACGAACGAATGAATTTGTGGCAGGCTGGCAGCTAAGCCTAAACAAGAGAACGAATGCTTAATTCGTGGCCATAATTTAGACTAAACGAAAAAATTAATTTAATTTGCATAAAAAAGAGAACTGCTCTAAATTCGTGGCCGTGATTTTGTCTGCATGCCGTGATGATCGGGGCTCCGTACGACCGAATATAACCTTAGCCTGCACCATGTTTGCGTAGTACTTTACATTTATGTATAAGGCTTGCAACTTCGTTGAAACAATATCTGAACTCCACAACTGCTCTACTGTTCTCGACATCTACAGCTTCTCGATCGCGAACAAGTAAATCACCAAAGGGTATTCTGGGTTGAGCGAGCGGCGCTGAGCGTATTGAGCGAGCGGAGCGGAATCTTCAGAAAGGCGCTCTGCGCTCTTAAGGAAATATTACCGCTCCGCTCACATGCTCTGGTTGTACCATGATTTCTTCTAATAAAGTTGCATTTGGATCCCAAGTCGACCGACCCCTCGTTCCAATATCCATTAACTTTTTGAGTGTACATACGCAGTATGAGTTTTGTTTGTTTGTTAAAATTTAGCTAGTGAAACTGTGATTTTTTTTTATTATATAGTTAAGTATTGGTATTATGTTTGGTTATATCATGACTTGTACATAAGGCAACTAAATATGTTTCAAGTTATTTAAATGTTTCTATAATGCACATAATGATTATGTGATTTGTCAGTGATAAAATGTATTTGGTGGGGCAGGGGGTCCTGTAGCTAACTTTACACAATGATTTCCAAGTTTGTCTTATATGGCAACACATTAAGGAGACCTCAGAAAGAATTCGTGCCACCTCAGTTTTCTTAACTTATTTATTTAAATTGTTAATAAATAACTTATTGGATGCACCATCTGCAACTGAGGGGTACTTCTCTGATCTGATTTGTGCCACCTCAGATTCAATTTGACCCACTCTAACCACCCAAAACTAGTCTATTTATTCAGCTCAAACGATCACCACCAGTGTATTTACATTTTCACAGCTAAATGTGTGGTGTGTGTTCACGGTGTGTGTGCGATCAATACTGTGTGTGTGTGCATGCGGATGGGTGAAATGCAGAGCGCAAATTCCGAGTATGGGTCACCATACTTGGCCTCACGTCACATCCTTTCCTTTTCTTAAATTTAAATGTGCTTTTTTGAGCCTTGTCTGGTGCAGAGCCTGATAGGCGTGCTCAGTGTGTGTGTTTTTAACCACATATAAGCACATTTTTCTCTCAATACTTTCATTTTCGCTTGCAAAACTTATTTTTTTGCAATACTTTAATTTCTTTTGCAAGTTTATGCGGCCCTCTTTTTCTTCCATAAATAAATAAATTTCCCTTTTTTTTGGAAAGTGTCTTGACATGAGCATTCACAAACATATGGAGTGCACAGTTACAATTTGGCTCTCACATTTTCAATTTTGCCTGCATCCCAGTGTGTATCAACAATAATGAACGTGTAAAACAGAATCCAAATGACAAAGATAAAAAAATCCTTAATTTAAACAACAGCAATACTGTTTCTCACTATTTCTTGCAGAATTAAATCACTTTAACCACACTTTATATATATATATATATATATATATATATATATATATATATATATATATATTCCTTTAATTTGTCTATCCTTTAGTGTAGTCATGGTATAATGAGAAAAAGAGCAAACTGGGCTAAACTTACAAAAAAATCTATAGAATTATTTTTTTTTTTCATTGAATTAAAAAACTATTGAAAACGTTCTCCAGAAATTTAACAATCAATATATTAACAGTAGCATGAAATAAATTAATAAAAATAAACTCAAATGAAAAAAGGACATCACAAACATATAATACAATTATTATTATTTTTTTATTGAATGCTTAAACAAATTTACATATAAATCAAGACATCCAAATAGACAACATGAGACATAAGACAACGGGGTTATAAAACATATATGAAACATCACAGACAACAAAAAAAATAAATAAATAAACAAAAAAAAAAAGAGACAGCAATTACAGGTTATGTTCAATTAACTTTAACTTTTCAGCAAGTATAATTGTATACTTAGATTTTTTGTTATCAGTGCATTTAAGAGAATCCATAAACATAAAAAAAACAGCCATAAAAGCTTTAAAACAAGGTTTAGAGTTACACCTTTTACTTTTATGTATATGGAATTTACCATTTGTGACCCTGGAGCACAAAACCAGTCTTAAGTCGCTGGGGTATATTTGTAGCAATAGCCAAAAATACATTGCATGGGTCAAAATGATCAAAAAAAAAAAAATGTTATGCCAAAAATCATTAAGATATTAAGATAATCATGTTCCATTAAGATATTTTGTAAATTTTGTACTGTAAATGTATCAAAACTTAATTTTTAATAAGTAATATGCATTGCTAAAAACTTAATTTGGACAACTTTAAAGGCAATTTTCTCAATTTTTTTTTTTTTTTTTTTTTTTTTTTGCACCCTTAGATTACAGATTTCAAATAGTTGTATCCCTCGGACAAATATTGTCTGATCCCAACAAACCATACATCAATGGAAAGATCTCAATTTTGAAAAAAATTACACTTATGGCTGGTTTTGTGGTCCAGGGTCACATATAGAATCAGAAGATTCACCATAAAGTTAACAGAAATAATTTTTGATTCATAATATATAAAGACATCTTTACATGTTATATCTAAATTATATCCAGATTTTTGTTAAAAATACCAAAAAATAATTTTTTTGAATAACAACAGTCAATTTTTCTGGTTGATCTGAACAAAAAGAATATCCAAAAATATCAATATCTCATCAATATCCAAACATTTTGCTGAAGTATAATTACATGGATGTATATTGTGAAGTATTTTTAAATGTAATTTACAAATCTTGTTAGATATACAAAAACGAAATGGAAGCAACCACGTTTTTTTCCAAGTAATATTTTCAAAGTAGGTATACCAAAAGAACGTCCCTCTAGGCTTAATGGACCTATTCTTATACAACAGTTATCTGATGAGTTTATCTGTACATTTTCCACTACTGATGTCCACCCCATTTATATGAAGTGTGGGGTCAATTCTACTAATGTTAAAGTATTGCACGTGACATTAATAGCATTAATAAACCTGTGAGAATGGCTTTTATCACAGAGTAATATTCTTTATGTTTAATAGGAAAAGACCATTTATTCATAAAATCTTCATACGAAAGTAACTGTGCAGACTGAATAAATTAAATTTGTTTATCCATCCAGCTTTGTAAAAAAAATAGATTTGCTGTTGACTGTAATATAAACATTATTCCACAAAATTCCTTTAGGAGGGGACAAATTATGTACATAACATAATTTCCAAGCTTTAAGAGTCTACTGATAAAAATTGGACAGCAACACAGGCAATTTACTAATAATCACACGACAACAAAAAAAACGTAAGCCTCCAATCTTCTTAAATATATTATATGGTATGAAAATATAATACAATTATTTAGCCGCGGCGATGTCATCCACTGACGTCATGCGCGTGCACGCGGCAGAGGACAGTCCAAATTCAGGCTGGCGGGTACAACAACGGACTGGATGTGGCCACAGATGTAATCGACGATTTCCAACACAACGTACTACAAAGTAGTGTAGAATTATACATGCTTATGCAGGAATGTGTTTGATGGGAATGTGAATCGGTATGTATGATATTTTCCATCAGAAAGCAAATGAACGAAGTTTGTTGTGCGTTTCGTGCTGACTGCGTGAGAAATTTTATTAAGTATGTGCGCTTCTCCAATCTAAAGGCGTCAACGTAGAAGTTTTTTTTTTCCAAGGTAAGTTTTTCACTTTACCACATCTCTTCAACATTAATACATTCACATGACTGTCAAAGTTAACTTCCATTTTCCTAAACCTTAATCTGTGCACTACAACTACTTATTGCATGACTTTGTGTTATGTAAATAATCTAGAGAAATGTTGGAGGTGATCAGCGGGGTTCAGTTGAGACACTGTATCAGTTGTAGAATCCTATTGCAGCACATGCGTTTAGTTGCACAAAGTAAGATGTAAGTTCATAGTCACAATATGGTTTGTGGATTATAAAGGCTGTTGTTATTGTTTTTATTTATTATGTTCATTGTTATTATGTTGTTTGCATCCGATCTGTTTTATTATTGCTGTTTGCTGTTATAATTAAACATTGTAAAACATTGTATCACTGTTTGTCATTACAATACAATGTTTTACAAATGAACTACTTTTAACTTAACAAATAATAAAAAAAATACTAAATGGAAATGAAAAGCTTTGAATTCTCATTTTTAAAGGTATTTCACGTTTGCAATAAATTGGTTAGGCATCTTTACAGCATTGTGGATGGGTACTGTTTCAACTGTACTCCACATGGGTACAGTTAAAACAAAAAAGCTTCTTGTGTTCATGAGCTAATTGTGGCAAATACGACCTACTTATGGATGTTAATAAATATTCATATTCTAGTAGACAAGTAAAGGAAATGTCATATGAAAAAACACTTCTTTTCAGCCCCGAGTTTTGGTTTGGTAAAGGAAAAAGCAAAGTTTGTCAACTGTACCCAGTCTACCCTATTTGACTGAAGACAGCTCGTAATGTATTTATCCAGCTCTTATTCAGCTCAAATATTCATCTTATTATGTTTAATGTAAGAACATGTGAGGCCTCCTGTTTTCATGTGTTTCCAGTTATTTATCTTTACAGAAACAGCTCGTTATGATTATTAATGTCGCACTCTGTCATTTATTAAAGTAAATTCATTATTAAAAGCATAAACACACTGTGTAGAACAGATAGTTTACTGTTATTATTTTAGTCATTAACTGTAGTGGCTGATGCATCAACATTGACAGAAAATAAGGCGAATAAAGGCTTTGATTAGCTTAGTTTTTGTGATTGTCTATTCCATCTAGAGTCAGTGGAGATCAGACTGATCAGATCCATCATGGATAAAGCATCTGGAGTTGAAGACATTTCTCCAGGACACAGGTACTTTTGAGTCATTTATGTTATAGATGAGATGGTTGTCTAATATTTATTGAAAACAGCAACACAATAAAGCCCCTGTTAGAGCTTTTCATTAACAAAAAAAAAGAAAGAAAAAAAACAGACATATGTTTACAAAGCTGACACTTTAAATATACTGTTCAAGAATCATAATTACATTTTATTACATTACAAAAAATGTCCAAAAACCATGTTGTGTGTGTTTTTTAGAAAAGGCTAGTAGACCAATTTTCAACGTCGATTTTTGGGCTAAATTTAGACTAAATCTGACGTCTCAAACAACGACCAATTTTCAACATTGATTTTTGGGCTAAAAGAAGTCCATGACGGGCCGACTTGATTTAGCCCAAAAAAATACGTCCAAATGACGTCTGATGCTGGGTTGGATGTGCTTTAACCCAACGTGTCGTGCCTTTCGCTGCCAGTGTACTAGTGTTAGTTGCGAGTTTACAGCTTCTAGACTTGACAGTGTCTCATTTCTTTAGCATCGAACTTTTACGTCAGTGTTCACTTGACTTTTTGTAGCGCACATGCTGAACTTTCCGTCAAAACAACTAGACAAGCATTTAGACAAGATAAAGCATGAGATGCTTTTTCTTGTTTAGAAACATTAATATGAAAGCTTTTTGTTTGCTGATTGGCTTCAGTTGGTTTGAATGCCAACTTTCTAAGGTTTGTTCAAAGCTCACAAATATACCCTAATTTATATCCACGTGGCTTTTTTGCTCTTTGGGAAACTAATGATAATGATATTTAATGTCCAGTCAAATTAAATATGTGATGAATGTCATGTGGCATTCAATGACATATTTTTAAAATAAAATTATGTATGGGTTAATGTAGGATGTTATATTTGGGTTAAAATATATGCTTTTAAAATAGGCCTATATATATTATTAATAAAATAGCCTATAATATAAGCCTACACTACCATTAAAAAAGCTCAGTTAGTTATTTGTTAATGGATTAATAAATAGGCTGTGTTTGTAAAAACATTAAATCTACCATTTGAAAAAAAAGCTATATAATTGAAAAATGTGTTTTCCTCTCATGCTAAGCTTATTTCTCCATCTTTCAGTGTCACATGATCTTTCAGAAATAATGCTGATTGTTGCTTAAGAAACATTTCTCATTATTATAGCTGGCGCACCACACTGACAAAAAAAGCAAGATTTGGAATTTAATTGACTATAACAAATACATAAATCAGCACTAAAATAGTAAATATTTTGAAAATGAGGAGCATATGTTTCCCATCTTTCCACAGACCAGAAAAGTTAGGATGTTTTGTGAAATACCATAAAGTCAAGAATATGTTTCTCTTTAACCTTTATTTAATTGTCAGAAGTACAAGAAAAAATGTTTTCTCTGCCAACTTAATATTATTTTTATTAATATAAACAAATTTTGAGCCATGATGCAGTTTTGCTTTCAGTGACTGAGATGCTCCTTTGATACCCAAACATGTTTATGTGGTTATTCTAACTTTTTTTTTTTTACTTTTATTTTGCCACTTTTATATATATATATATATATATATATATATATATACAAAATACTGTATATTTACATAATACTATATTTATGTTGGTCAGAGAACACTTGATTTTTTTTGTCAGTTAAATAACACTTAAATAGAATTAACAAATCACAGATTGTATCATTTTACAGAATGTTACTTTGAAATAAAAATTAAAGAAATATAGTAAAGTACGGATTACATTTCTTCCATTTGCATGTGTAAATGTGGTTATTTACCCACCAAAATAACAATGTCCATTATGTGAACAAAGGGCAATTCAATATATTCTCAGAAAACTGGGTATTTTCTAAAACTAAGGGATACATATTATTATTTTTCACTGAAAGCTAATTGAAAACAACCAAACATGTCACAGCAGTAAAAGGGTGTTCCAGGAATGGAAGAACAAACTAAAATCTCATCTGTAAAAATGTCACTGTGAATATGTTCTAAACATGAATTTTCATTTGAATTACTGTAAATATCATAACAATAAACACAAAATAATAATAATCAAACTTTAATATTCAGTGGGGACAATTAGACTGTTTTATTTGATGCGGGACGGTGAGGGACCTGAATAATGGCTAGGGGGGTGCTGGCCCAAAAAATGTTGAGAACCACTGGTTTAATAAACAATATAATGAATACAGATACAATGACTGATGACTGTCTCAACACTTCGCCCCCCACTCTGCCCCCTCCCCCCTCAAAAAAATAAAACACAGATTGACTGCACACAGAGCTCTGAACAGTAAACAATAGGCAGGACCATATTGCCAATATAGCCTACATACTTCTCTGTATTATTTTTGTTGCATTATTGATTTTTATCTTGAAGAGAAATATTATTTGGTTGGTGATCATGTTTGTACATTAGAGCATAACATATCTATTTATTATTATTAACATTAAGATATATGTCTTTAAAATGATACTTGGGCCTGTTGTGATTTAGCTTTAGCTAGAATAAACAGACATTCAGTTTGCAAAGTGCTCTGTTATGTTTCCTTCCGTTCAAAACTTTAAAGTTAGCAATAAAGTAGCACAGTCAAATGAGTATGATCTGCATTAATACTTTAAAAGATATAATGACATACCCAAAGCTCTTTTGATGTAAATATATGACTGATTAGAAATGTCTATGTAAATTGTTAATTGTGTTTCATAAATAGAAAATAACTGTTATTGTTTTTTCTTTCAAGGCTTACAGAGTACAAGAGGGGCATGCACACAGAATCTAACAGAAGTGCACCACAACAAAGTATAGAATCATCATTTTGCACTGATCAGCATTACAGTCCTGACTCAAGTCGCCAAAAAGCGATCAGTCAAGCAATTATCAATGACCTGATAATTGGTTGTTCCTTGCCATTATCTATAATTCAGAATAAACACTTCTGACACTTTCTTCACACATTGGATATGAAGTATGTGCCCATTTCAAGAATGACAGTTGCTGAGAAATGTATTCCAGATTTAGCTGGAAATGCTAAGAAGCATATTTGTGAAACCTTGAAGAAACACAGCTCCATCTCAGTAACAGTTGACGTATGGTCAGACCGCACTTTGCGTTCATTCCTTGGAATTATTGCACATGTTTGCACCCCGTGAATGCATCCAACTTCAAGAGCTGAGTGCAATTCTTGGCCCATTTTCAGAAGCAACTGACCTAACACAAGGTGAAAAGTCTGTAACCATAAGCATGGTGGTTCCTACTGTTTTAGACCTAAACACACATCTTCTGAAAATGGGTGAGACAAGATGCCAGTGCCAGCCTTTAATTAAGGCCCTTCACACGTCTCTACAAAGAAGATTTTCAGGAATATTTGTGAAGGCTAAAATGGCCAGAGAGTGTGAAGCACCCATGCCTTTTTACGAAGATGTGTACTTTCTTTCTGCAATGCTGGATCCGCAGTTTGGTCTGAACTGGATTGACTTGGATGTTACCAACAGTGATGCTTCATCACTAAAGAAGTTCAGAGAAGATGTAAAGAGGACCCTGACAAGTTGGTATTTTCCCCATTCCACTATATTTTTATTTCACTTTAACATTATAAATTCTTAATAAATAATAATATATAAATAATATATTGTGATTTAGGCTAATGTTTTCTACACAAAACACATAAGGTAAAGAACAGTCAAATGTAAAAATATATCCTTGGTATTTCAATACTGACTGCGTAAGGCCACGTCAAATGTTAAAATCACAGTGAAATTAATTAAGTTGTGATGCTCTTACATTTATAATTTGATTATGAGACTTTGGTCTGGATTTCATAGATGTATTGCAAATGTATTGCAATATCTTTAAATTGCCATTAAATTCAGTATGATAGTTAAAAATTAAAATGTTTCTTCTTAATGATTACTTGAGTAAAACTCATCCTAATACTAATGCAATATTGTATTACGCTGTTGTTGTTTTTTTTTTGTTTTTTTTTTTAAGATACCTTGATCTCAGCTGTAGAGGATGTGGCTGTGGCAGATGGTGAAGCTACTCAGCAGACAAATGCAGATGATTCTTCATCAAACAGTTCTCCACCACAAGCCAAATTGCCACGGCTAGTAGCCCGCTACAAAGCCCACAAAAGCCAGCTTAGCCATACGGTGGAAGCCAGTATCTCTGACCAGATGAGTAAATACTTCACTGACATTCAGGATCCATGTAGTGACACAGCACTTGTCTTCTGGTCCAAAAACAAGGACAGATATCCCCAACTGCATGCGCTTGCAGTGAAACTTTTGTCAGTCCCCGCTTCCTCTGCACCAGTAGAGAGGATTTTTAGTCGGGGTGGATTGATCATGAGACCACATCGTGCTCGGTTGGGTAGCAGGACGGTCTCCTCACTTATCTTTCTGAAAAGTAATTATGCCCATCTGTAATCTTCACAACATCTTAAAGAACACATAATCCAAGTGTGCATGTGTGCGTGCATCAAAGAGTAAGTTATTTCATCATACTGTATATTTACACTGTTACTGTTAATTTATGCATTAAGATTATCGCGTATGCTGTAACATAACTCAGTGAGCTAATCTTGAGCTAATCCAGTTATGCAATCACTGTATAAACATATTTGCCGTGTGTTATTGACAAAAGAAATGCAAATTGTTGTTCATTTACATATTAATGATCCTTTAATGTAAACTTATACTTTGTTATTGTTGTTTCTATTTCTAGAACCACACTCAAGTAAACAATTACAATTCTAAAACGAGTGGTCTGTCAGTGGTGTGTGCTGCTAATTCCTCTAAAACTGATATAACCTTATTGTTCTGATCCGACAATTTTTGGTGGTTGCCACCGGGTATTAATTAGCACCTAAGAGCTTAACAATTCTTTACAGGGGTACAATGATGTTATGTGAACACGAGCACTTAATAACTGCCAAGTAACAATTCAGAATTGTAATAAAATTACCTTTACACCACCTACTATGTGGCCTTTTTTACCCTTAACTGATAATATTTTTAAACCTATATCAAATAAATAAAATACAGCCATGGTATTATTTGATATACTGTTTGAGTATGGTGCCAATTTTATTGTTTAAACCAAACATTTAACATACTCTTGAAGATTTCTCTAGGTCTTTTCTCAGACCCAATCTCTCTGGTCTCGGTCTTGACTCGGACTCGAATGAGCTGGTCTCGACTACAACACTGTTGACAGGTCTGCCTCACCATGACTATGATTGGTTAAACTGCATTTCACTGCACATTATTTTTCTATGAAAAGTGAATAGAAATCTCACACTTATTATTTAAAAGAAATAGCCAAAATTTTCTCCACCCACCCAACGCATTTTTCTCTGGTTCAACCTGATCAAAAGAAGCCCAACTGGACAGAAATCTGCTCAATCTGGCAACACTGTTCCTGGTTCTGTGTTTGAGTGACGTGTGCAAAACAGGTTTATCTGGATAATGAAATGTCCACTAGATGTCAGTGCCAGAAAGACACTCTGATATAATAAATATCAATGATCAGTGCTGTGTGTTTTTGCTTCAAAGACACATTTCATCAAAGTTTGGAGTCTGATCATCATCCATCTCCTCACAGTGTTCATCCTTAAGCAAATGTTCATCATTTTGTGAGTGTATTGGTATGGAGCTGCTTTTTAACTGTCGGTGTCAGTTAGAAAACTAACTAATAGATAATTAATTTGAGATTAAATGAATGATAATGATTTTATTTGGGCCACAAACTCAATAAGATCTTTAGTAAAGTCTGTAGTGCAGATTGGATGTGTTATTTTTGATTCACATGAATTGTTAGTCCATAAGTCTGTTCTGTTAAAGTTAAAATTGATTGAAAACTATTTTTGAACAGCATCGAAAACTTCACAATAAAATGTTGGAATAATGTATTGTAATAACAGAGCAATACATTTGTGAAAATAAGTGATTTATAATCTATCAGTAATTATTTAGCTAATGATATGATAATCATTTACTAATGAAATGATCATTTCTTGACATACAAAACATTATTGGATGACTTTAATCATCACTTATTAATCATCCATAAATGTATATTTATGTTGAAATTATTTAACCATTAGCAAAACACTTTTAAATGTTGTATAATTGATCATTATTATAAAGTGTAAAAATAAAGTGTAAATAATAAAAAAAAAGATTATAAAGTGTTACCAAAGTCTCGAGTCACTCTCTCAACTGAACTGTGTAAAAACTTTTTTTTCAGACATATTTGGCAACCTTGCTGAGAAAGTGAAAGCAAATAGTTTTACATACAACGTTTACACCTGAACACAGGTGATCATTTTGAAAACCGATAATCAAACTGTGTTTTTTATTTGATTATGTGGGTAATTTACATGTACGTAATGGGAAACTGAGGACATTTGGAGAACTATGTAGTCTGTCTAGTGGCCGAACATTTTGATCAAAGCAAGTCTTCAATGTGGAGCAGAAAGGCACTTCCTTATTACTGTAAGTAAACATAAGATACTGACTTAACCATGAATCACTCAAGAAACATGATTAAATATGACAAATAGAGATAAACACATTTTTGCATTTTTATATCATTTATATAATGATCAGTGTGAATGAAAATGAAAGTAGCTACTGTTGTTACCCCATACATTTTTAAAGGTTGTTTTACACTGCAAGTAATATGAAATAATAAATGTATTTCAGTCAGAGATATTACTCATGCATTGCCTTTAAATAAATATAATGAGAAAATCTCACCCTTATGTTGTCTCAAAATATTTGCTTTCAGAAACATTTAAACGCATTGTGCATTTCATAAAATAATTACAATAAATAAACCAATCATATTACACTGATTTCCTGAAGTCAATGACACTATAATATTGTTAATTTTCTAAGGGAAAGCAAAGCTAACAGCCATCAAACTCGGTTTTAGATTTTTTTTGTTTGTATATATTTACAGATGTTTAATGACTCAGTGAATCACAGTGTTGGACTACATCTCTTCTATTAAAAAGACTCTAATATAGCCGTTTTATAATTTATGCTAAACTTGATGGTGTGTTTTGTATCCCTCTGTGGTATTTATGTTCAACATATGATTAATTGCTCCAGCTCATAAAAAGGTGTAGTGTTTATGCCCAATCCACAAATCAACATAAATATGCTTATAGGCAAACCAGAGCATCATGTCTGACTCATTCAGACTCACCAAAGGACTGTTCAACTACTGAACGCGTCCATCAGTATCTGTCATTGAACTATCTGTGCTGCTGACCATTAAATAGTGACCATTATTAACTAATAAACTGCAGAAATTGAATCACTGATGTGAGAATTTGGCTTGAGATCCAGTAAAGTGAAGTGATAAGAATGGTATAAAAGTGAATGTAGATGTTTTGCCATTTTAAACAGAATTGATTGTTTACAATACAAAATATATTTATATGTTTAATATAATTATTTACATAAATACAAGGTTTAATTACTGTAGTTTTTGTGGCTGTTTGCCTCTTTTATCTAGAATCAGTGGAGGTCAAACAGTTCAGATCCATCATGGATGAAACTCAAACATCTGGAGATGAAGACATTTTCCCAGGATGCAGGTATTTTCAATAACACATGTCCTCGAGGACTGGTTTTCATAAAAGTACTTTTTGAAGTATATTAAAATGATTCCTATCATAAAGGATTAAATCTGTTCTGTTTTAGTTCATTTCATCAGAAGAGATCAGGAGCAGAGCCCAGCTGTGTGTCTATGAAGAGTGATGGGTCTATGAATCAACCAATTACGTTTAAGAGTGGAGATACACAGCCTGGCCTCAGGTATATCATTTGTATAAAAATATGATTAGCCTATAGCATGACATTTTATATTATCATATATGTATGTATAAACAGTGTATAAATTGGGAAAGTTCTATATGAAGTGATGAATAATAAATTAATAGTTAATTTGTTGCATACAATAATTCAAAGGATTTCTCTCTCTCTCTTATAGTTCAGTTCAGCAAAAGACATTAGAAACAGAGTTCAGCTGTGTGACTATGAAGAGTGATGAGTCTATGGTTTGTCAAGAACAATTCAAGAGGGAAGATACATGGCCTGGTATCAGGTATAACAATTCTGCAAATGATATGATCTAAAGATATGATTCAGAATATATAAGATATTATGCTTAATAACTTTTTTATTTTACAGCAATGAGGTCCTCAACACACTTAGATCAAATCTGAAGAAGAAGTCTGAGTGTCTGTATGAGGGAACAGTGATGCAGGGAAACCCAACACTCCTGAATGAGATCTACACAGAGCTCTACATCACAGAGAGTGAGAGTGGAGAGATCAGTAATGAGCATGAGGTGAGACAGATTGAGACACAATCCAGGAGAACAGCAACAGAGGACACAGCCATCAAATGCAGTGACATCTTTAGACCTTTACCTGGACAAGACAAAGCCATCAGAACTGTGCTGACAAAGGGAGTCGCTGGCATTGGAAAAACAGTCTCTGTGCAGAAGTTCATCCTGGACTGGGCTGAAGGGAAAGAGAATCAGGACATTCAGCTCATATTTCCACTTCCTTTCAGAGAAATCAACTTGATGAAGGACAAAACACTCAGTCTTTCAGATCTTCTTCATGTCTTTTTCCCTGAAACAAAAGAAATGGAAATATCCAGCGATGAATATAAAGTGTTGTTCATCTTTGATGGTCTGGACGAGTGTCGTCTGTCTCTGGATTTTCAGAGTAATGAGAAACTGTGTAATATATCTGAATCAGCCTCAGTGGATGTGCTGCTGATGAACCTCATTGTGGGGAATCTGCTTTCCTCTGCTCTCATCTGGATCACCTCCAGACCAGCAGCAGCTGATCTCATCCCCTCTGAGTGTGTCCATCGAGTGACAGAGGTACGAGGATTCAATGAGCCACAGAAGGAGGAATACTTCAGGAAGAGGATCAGTGATCAGAGTCTGGCCGACAGGATCATCTCACACCTGAAGTCATCAAGGAGCCTCTTCATCATGTGCCACATCCCAGTGTTCTGCTGGATCTCAGCCGCTGTTCTAGAGAAGATGTTGAGTCGAGCAGAGAGTGGAGAGATTCCCAAGACTCTCACTCAAATGTACACACACTTCCTGATCCTTCAGACCAACATCAAACATGAGAAGGACTATGAGAAGAAGGTGACAGATGAGGACATGATCCTCAAACTGGGGAAACTGGCTTTCCAGCAGCTTGTGAAAGGAAACCTGATCTTCTATGAGGAAGACCTGAGAGAGTGTGACATTGATGAGACAGAAGCATCAGTGTACTCAGGATTGTGCACTCAGATCTTCAGAGAGGAGTTGGGCTTGTATCAGGGGAAAGTCTTCAGCTTTATTCATCTGAGTATTCAGGAACATCTAGCAGCTCTATATGCACACATATCCGATACAATCAACAACATCCATGTGTTTCCCCAAATCAAACAAAGTCTTTTCTCTAAAGTCTTTAACTGGATGAAGTCATTATCTGTGCTGCATCAGAGAGCTGTGGATGAGGCTTTACAGAGTCAGAATGGACATCTGGATCTTTTCCTGCGTTTTCTTCTGGGTCTCTCACTGGAGTCCAATCAGACTCTTTTACAAAAACTACTGAAACAGACAGGAAGCTGCTCCTACAACAGAGACAAAACTGTTCTGTTCATCAAACAGAAAATCAAGGAGAATCACTCTCCAGAGAGATCCATCAATCTGTTCCACTGTCTGAATGAACTGGATGATGATTCACTGATGAAGGAGATCCAAGATTATCTGAAATCTGGAAAAATAAGTGAAACCAAACTCTCGTCTTCACAGTGGTCAGCTCTGGTTTATGTGTTGCTGACATCAGAGCAGAAGATGGATGCGTTTGATCTGAAACAGTTTATTGGAGCACAACATAAAGCAGATGAAGTTCTTCAGTATCTGTTACCTGTGGTTAAAGAATCCAGATCAGTTCGGTAAGTAACACTGAAAACAATCACTCCACTTTTAAAACATGATCACATTTAGAATCAGAATCAGAATCAGAAAGAGCTTTATTGCCAAGTATGCTTGCGCATACAAGGAATTTGTTTTTGTGACAGTAGCTTCCAGTATACAACAACAACACGGACAATAAGAAAAATACAAATAAGATGAGAATAAAAAATATACATATTTAAATATAAATAGACAAAAATATATAGAAAAATAAATTAAGAAATAAGTGGCATGTACAGTTGTGCTGTTGATGATAGAAAAACAAATAGAAAGAGATGCAGGGGTGCATTAGGATGGAGGTGGTAACAAATAAATATAAGGTTATTGCACATGTTTTTATTGTACGATGGTGTGAACATTTAGCTGTTCATAAGGTGGATTGCCTGTGGGAAAAAACTGTTCTTGTGCCTGGTTGTCCTGGCATTTGGGGCTCTGTAGCGCCGGCCAGATGGCAAAAGTTCAAAGAGGGAATGGCTTGGATGTGAGGGATCCAGGGGGATTTTCTGAGCTCTTTTCCTCACCCTGGATGTATAAAGTTCTTGAAGGGTGGGAAGGGGAGCATCAATAATCCTCTCTGCAGTCCGAACTGTTCTCTGTAATCTTCTGATGTCTGATTTTGTAGCTGAGACAAACCAGACAGTTATTGATGTGCACAGAACAGACTCGATGACAGCTGAGTAGAACTGTTTCAGCAACTCCTGTGGTAGATTGAACTTCTTAAACTGGCGGAGGAAGTACAACCTTTGTTGGGCCTTTTTTACAGTGGAGTTGATGTGAGTGTCTCACTTCAGGTCCTGGGAGATGAAAGATCCCAGGAACTTGAATGACTCCACTGTAGCCACAGTGCTGTCCATAATGGTGAGTGGGGAAAGTGCAGGGGGGTTTCTCCTGAAGTCCACTATCATCTCTACAGTTTTGAGCGTGTTGAGCTCTAGGTTGTTATGACTGCACCAGACAGCCAGCTCTTTAACCTCCTGTCTGTAGGCAGACTCATCACCATCCTGAATGAGGCCGATGAGTGTGGTGTCATCTGCAAACTTCAGGAGCTTGACAGAGGAGTCTTTAGAGGTGCAATCGTTGGTGTAGAGGGAGAAGAGCAGAGGGGAGAGAACACAACCCTGAGGGGCGCCGGTGCTGATAGTGCGACTGCTGGACATGAATTCTCCCATTCTCACCAGCTGTTGCCTATCTGTCAGAAAGCTGTTGATCGATTGACAGATAGGGCTGGGAACAGAGAGCTGGTTCAGTTTGGTTTGGAGGAGTGGAGGAATGATGGTGTTGAAGGCCGAACTGAAGTCCACAAACAGGATCCTCACGTAAGACCGTGGCCTGTCCAGATGTTGCAGAATGAAGTGCAATGCCATGTTTACAGCATCATCCACGGATCTGTTTGCTCGGTAAGCAAACTGCAGGGGGTCCAGTAAGGGTCCAGTGATGTCCTTCAGATAAGCCAAAACCAGTTTTTCAAATGATTTCATGACAACAGACGTTAGTGCCACAGGTCTGTAGTCGTTAAGTCCTGTTATCTTGGGTTTCTTTGGAATGGGGATGATGGTGGAGCGTTTGAAGCAGGCAGGGACTTTACACATCTCCAGAGACCTGTTGAAGATATATAAGAAGATGGGGGCCAGCTCGTCAGCGCAGGTTTTCAGACAGGCTGGAGTCACACCGTATGGACCTGGTGCCTTTTTTCTTTTGTTACTGGAGAGCTAAGCACAGAGGCTGCCATCTGCAGCACCATCTTGTCAGGTATCTACAATTTAGGATTTTAGCATGTGCTTTCTCACCAAAGCAACACAATAGGGAAAAACGTATAGAATCAAAATTCTGGCAGTGAGCAGGAGAGATGTTTGAGACACACTTAATAAACCAGCTGAGGTTTTTATATTTTAGTGTGAGAGCTGATGAATGTAGAGCTCAGTTATGTAAGATGTGGATGATGGATTAAATGTGAGGAAGGTCAAACTCAAAACTGACAGCTAATATATGTGGACTGCATGTTCTCTAATTGTGTTTGAATTAATGTTTTAAATTGTATGAAAATTTCCACAATTCATTTCTGTAATTGCAGCTGGTGTTGGTTCATCATTCATGTCCTCTGTATGAGTTTGGTTATTGTGGTGTCACAGATGAAGGTTGTGCTGCTGTATAAGGAATAACTGATGATGGGTCATTGAATTATTAGAAATTATACAAGAGTTAGTTCTGATCTGTGAATCTGATTGGCTCTTTCCAGCCATGTGATATTCGCCAAGTATCACCATGGGAACCGTTTCACCATTTCTATCACTCTACCTGCAGTATTTCTCACGGCGAGTGTCATGGGACAACCAAACCTACATAATTTTATAAATATTATGTTTTTGTGTCACAGATTGTTGTTTTTAAAGTTTTTTTCAGGTGAGAATGTAGTTGTTTACACTTATATGTAAATATATACACTTACACTTATACAAATATGTGAATTAACTTAGATGTTTTCGGAGATGTAAGCTTCAGCGGCTGTTCTGTGCTCATGAATCCTCTCGAAAGTGCATCACCTCAGCCAGATCTTCTGGAGTTTGTCATTTACAATTCCTCACTGTCACAAACTGTACTACCGTGGCTCCCTCTTCTCACCACTTGAGGGAGCCATCACTACTCCATTTCCCATCACCCCTCTCCTATGTCACCTCTCACCCTTGCCCCATTCGGACACTTCCCGCCATCTCCATGGTATAAATAGACGTCACTTCCATTCACTGTTGCGAAGTATTATTAGCTATACCATTTTATGATGATGTTTACTTCATTGACTTGTTTTGCCACGGTCTGAGCGAGCTGCTCAAATCCAGAGTGAAACACGAGTTGATTATGCGTTGTGGTGTGAGGAGGAACGCGACTACAGAGAGGCGGCCGCGCTGGCGGGCGATTACATACTGCCGCTCTCTTGTTTCTCTGACACACTGGACAATGCTGTGTGGTATGGGGACTCGTTTGTTTATGCAGATTGCACAGAGAGGGAACACGCTCATGAAGTGGCGGCCGCGCCAGGGCGTGCTCACGAAGTGGCGGCCGCACCAATGAGCTTTTGTTAGTTCAACAACTCCCCAGCACTTATTCTCAGCCATACAGGTTACAATAGACTTGTATCTTGTCTGATGGACCCACCCATACTATCTGTTAAATCAGCACTCACTAATCTCCACTCTATCCAGTCTCCCACGGATGTTAAGATGGCCGTCGTTCCAGAGTCAGCACCTGTCATGGCCGCCCTTCCAGAGTCATCACCTGTCATGGCTGCCCTTCCAGAACCAGATCATATCACAGCGACACTCGCTCCATTGCCAAGCGTCTTCGCAGCTGCTCTGCCCCCAGAGTTAAGGCCTGTTGTCGCAGCTGCTCCGCCTCCCGAGTCAAGCCAAGTCAAGTGTTTGCATATGGATCCGCACGCCTCTCGTCTCTCACTCGGAGCTAACGTTACACTCACATTGCTTTGATGTCTATGTAGTGGTTAAAAATGAGATATAATTTGTTTTGGGTAAATTTAAAGGGCAGTCTTTGGTCTCATTAATCTATTATCATGTTCTATAAATAGTTTTGGCTGAGGGCAAAGTCTCATACATTTATATTTTTATGTATCTTTACTGGGGCATCAGAGCACTCAATAAACAATATTTGATATAAATAATAGTAGTATTTAATTAATACGAATATTTGGTATTGAGAAACGTGTTAGTGATGGGGATTGTGGTTACATTGTTGTGGTCAGTTTGATATTGGACATTCATTTGGCATTCACTGAGAAAATTAAGGGGCCATTATAAAAAAGTGTCACAATGAAGAGTTTAAAGATCCAAATGCCAGAGGAGTAAAATACTTCAGTAATTTTACTTGATTACTGTATTTAAGTATTATTTTGTGGGTTTAAACTGTAATTTACATACAATCAGGGGTTAAATTGGGATTTGGTATGTGGGGGGGCTCTATGTTGTCGGTTTATATATATATATATATATATATATATAGTATATATATATATATATATATATTGTGCGTCTCAGTGCCTCGTCAGCGTCGCCCTGGAAACGCATTAAAATCACCTGGGAGCACCCATCACCAGCTGATCGGTCACGGCTGGCAGGCAATCAAGCGGTGGCTACAAAAGCCGCCGCCACCACAACACAAGTGAGTGATCACTCCAGAAGACTGGGAACTGATGCCAACTGTATTTTTCCTCTGTTCCAGAAAGCCTGTGACCGGTCAGCCCTTTGTGCACGGACACAGAGCACTCCAGAGTGCACAGCACCAGCATCGCACCCCACGGACACACTCCAACCTCTTTTGCACATTTCCCCCGCACTATTTACCTCCAATAAACCACCCTCCGGGGCTTTATTGCACTTACCGCTGTTGTGTGATTCTTCAGGCCCTTACAGTGGTGGAGAATGCGGGCAGGTGACTGAAGAATCACTGCAGCGAGGTACGGACATTAACATCTCTTACGTGTGTATATTCTGTTCTTCTGTGCAGGCGGCCGCCGCACCCTACGTTATGGAGGAGCTCTTAAAACATCTTACGGAGGTCAGCATCTGCCAGCAGCAAATCATGGAGCACCTGGCGAGTCGCCAGGGCAAATCTGAGCGGGGGCTGGCCGAGCTCCAAGCCGCGCAGCGCGCTCCGCCGCCTGATCCCCGCGTGCAAGCAGCCCAATTGCTCCCCAAGATGACCAGCCTCGATGACGCCGAGCTTTTCTCACAAATGTTTGAGAATGTCGCCGCCAGAGAGGCCTGGGCATGGCAAGACTGGGTTCGCCTGTTGGCGCCGCTGCTGACAGGGGAAGCACAGCGGGCGTATTTTTCTCTTTCCCCTGAACACAGCGAGAGTTATGACGAGCTGAAAGCCGAAATCCTCTCGCGAGTTGGTCTCTCGCCTACCGCCGCCACTCAGCTATTCTTCGACTGGGAATACAACCCCCGACTTCCGCCCAGGCCTCAGGCGGCTGAACTCTCACGGCTCGCCAGACACTGGCTCTTGTCCGGGGATCCCACCACAAGCCAGGTGGCGGAGCGCGTCATCATCGACCGCCTCCTCAGAGCCCTGCCCCGCTCGCATCGTCAGGCAGTCGGGATGCGGAATCCCACAAATCTCGGCGAATTAGTGGAGGCGGTCAAGTTGGCAAATGCTGCCCTACGTTCTTTTCAGCATCCGGGAGGTCCCGCAGGCATCCACAGGCTTCACCCCGTTTGAACTATTGTTCGGGAGGCAGCCTCATGGCCTCCTGGATGTCACTAGAGAGGCGTGGGAGCAGCAGCCCGCCGCCCACAGGTCTTCGATTGAACACGTCCGTCTGATGAGAGAGAGGATCAACAGAGTGATGCCGTTAGTCCGGGAACACCTCACCCAAGCACAGCAAGCCCAACAACGTCACTACAACCGGGCAGCCCAACCACGGGAGTTCCAACCTGGGGACCACGTCCTGCTGCTCGTCCCGAACTCGGCCTGTAAGTTTCTCGCCACATGGCAGGGACCCTATACGGTAACGGAGAAGGTGGGGCCAGTTACTTACCGGGTCCGCCAACCAGGCCGTCGCCAAACGGAGCAATTGTATCACGTGAATCTCCTCAAGAAGTGGGTTGGAAACAGGACCCAGCTCGCCGCTCTCGCCTCCTCCTCTCCCATGGTTGTGGACATCGACCCCCAATTATCCGCTGCCCAGAAAACAGAGCTGCAGCACCTGGTCGGTCAGTTCTCGGATGTGTTCTCCCCCAGGCCCGGGCAGACCAGCGTCATCCAGCACGATATCCAGACACCATCAGGGGTCATCGTCCGGCAGCGGCCCTACCGCATCCCAGAGGCCCGACGGCAAGCCGTTGAGGAGGAACTCCAGGATATGCTCAAGTTGGGAGTGATAGAGCCTTCCCGGAGCCCGTGGTCCAGCCCCATCGTGATGGTACCGAAGCCGGATGGCACCCTCCGTTTTTGCAATGACTTCCGCCGCTTAAACGAGATCTCAGAGTTCAATGGATATCCCATGCCCCGGGTAGACGAGCTGCTAGACCGCCTGGGGAGGGCCCGGTACATCTCCACTCTGGACCTCACCAAGGGATACTGGCAAGTACCACTAACCAAGGAAGCGAAACCTAAAACTGCGTTTTCCACCCCCAGTGGTCACTGGCAGTACCGGACCCTCCCATTCGGCCTGCATGGGGCCCCAGCCACGTTCCAGCGAATGATGGACATCCTTCTTAGGCCCCATCAGGCCTATGCATCCACTCTGAGCGGTGGGAGGACCATCTGGTGCGGCTGCGGAGGGTGCTGGGGGAACTCCGGCGGGCTGGACTTACAGCCAACCCCAGGAAGTGTTGTCTGGCTCGTACCGAAGCACACTATCTGGGGTTCCAAGTCGGACGGGGGCTCATCAAGCCCCAGGAAAGGAAGGTGGTCGCCGTCCGGGACGCTCTCCGTCCTGCCACCAAGACGCAGGTACGAGCCTTTCTGGGGTTGGCAGGGTATTACTGGTGTTTCATTCCCAACTTCTCCTCCTTAGCGGCTCCCCTGACAGACTTGACTAGGAAGGGACAGCCAGAGAAGACACCGTGGGGCCCAGCAGAAGAGGAGGCGTTCCAGCACATCAAGAAGGCTCTCACGTCAGAACCGGTGCTTAGGGCCCTGTCCCTTCCTTTTGCAGACTGACGCCTCAGATACTGGGTTGGGAGCCGTCCTGTCTCAGGTCCTGGAAGGTGAGGAACATCCAGTCATCTATATAAGCCGAAAGCTGACCCCAGCCAAACACCGCTACGCGACCGTGGAGAGGGAAGCGTTGGCCGTCAAGTGGGCAGTCTGGAGCTCAGGTATTATTTATTGGGTAGACATTTCACCCTCATAACTGACCATGCTCCCCTGCAGTGGATGGCCCGGGCGAAAGACACCAACGCCCGGGTAACACGGTGGTTCCTGGTGCTCCAGGACTTCCACTTCACCCTTCAAGACCGGGCAGGGACGGCCAACGCCAATGCGGATGGCCACTCCAGGGCCTGGTCAGCTTTCGCAAGTCTGTCAGCCGTTACAATATATACAGGTCCTTCTCAAAAAATTAGCATATTGTGATAAAGTTCATTATTTTCTGTAATGTACTAATAAACATTAGACTTTCATATATTTTAGATTCATTACACACAACTGAAGTAGTTCAAGCCTTTTATTGTTTTAATATTGATGATTTTGGCATACAGCTCATGAAAACCCAAAATTCCTATCTCAGAAAATTAGCATATTTCATCCAACCAATAAAAGAAAAGTGTTTTTAATACAAAAAAAGTCAACCTTCAAATAATTATGTTCAGTTATGCACTCAATACTTGGTCGGGAATCTTTTTGCAGAAATGACTGCTTCAATGTGGCGTGGCATGGAGGCAATCAGCCTGTGGCACTGCTGAGGTGTTACGGAGGCCCAGGATGCTTCGATAGCGGCCTTAAGCTCATTCAGAGTGTTGGGTCTTGCGTCTCTCAACTTTCTCTTCACAATATCCCACAGATTCTCTATGGGGTTCAGGTCAGGAGAGTTGGCAGGCCAATTGAGCACAGTAATACCATGGTCAGTAAACCATTTACCAGTGGTTTTGGCACTGTGAGCAGGTGCCAGGTCGTGCTGAAAAATGAAATCTTCATCTCCATAAAGCTTTTCAGCAGATGGAAGCATGAAGTGCTCCAGAATCTCCTGATAGCTAGCTGCATTGACCCTGGCTTGATAAAACACAGTGGACCAACACCAGCAGCTGACATGGCACCCCAGACCATCACTGACTGTGGGTACTTGACACTGGACTTCAGGCATTTTGGCATTTCCCTCTCCCCAGTCTTCCTCCAGACTCTGGCACCTTGATTTCCGAATGACATGCAAAATTTGCTTTCATCCGAAAAAAGTACTTTGGACCACTGAGCAACAGTCCAGTGCTGCTTCTCTGTAGCCCAGGTCAGGCGCTTCTGCCGCTGTTCCTGGTTCAAAAGTGGCTTGACCTGGGGAATGCGGCACCTGTAGCCCATTTCCTGCACACGCCTGTACACGGTGGCTCTGGATGTTTCTACTCCAGACTCAGTCCACTGCTTCCGCAGGTCCCCCAAGGTCTGGAATCGGTCCTTCTCCACAATCTTCCTCAGGGTCCAGTCACCTCTTCTCGTTGTGCAGCATTTTCTGCCACACTTTTTCCTTCCCACAGACTTCCCACTGAGGTGCCTTGATACAGCACTCTGGGAACAGCCTATTCGTTCAGAAATTTCTTTCTGTGTCTTACCCTCTTGCTTGAGGGTGTCAATGATGGCCTTCTGGACAGCAGTCAGGTCGGCAGTCTTACCCATGATTGCGGTTTTGAGTAATGAACCAGGCTGGGAGTTTTTAAAAGCCTCAGGAATCTTTTGCAGGTGTTTAGAGTTAATTAGTTGATTCAGATGATTAGGTTAATAGCTCGATTAGAGAACCTTTTCATGATATGCTAATTTTTTGAGATAGGAATTTTGGGTTTTCATGAGCTGTATGCCAAAATCATCAATATTAAAACAATAAAAGGCTTGAACTACTTCAGTTGTGTGTAATGAATCTAAAATATATGAAAGTCTAATGTTTATCAGTACATTACAGAAAATAATTAACTTTATCACAATATGCTAATTTTTTGAGAAGGACCTGTATATATCAGTTTGGATTTTTACCTTTATTTAGGGCACATTAATACTTCATCAATACTTCTTATTTCATATTCTTACATTTTATCTACCACAATTGCAATAATATGACTGTTACTATGTTGTAAAATAAAATAATTTACACTAGAAAAATACTGTGTTAAATGATGTAGTGAGATTATTAATTATTTTTTTAAGGATGGGGGAAACAAAACTTAATGGATGTGTTCAATACACTGAATCAATCAGCAATTACAAGGCTGGTTGCTGTGAGATGCGTTGTGGTTCTGCTGTGTCTTTTGGAATTATTTTCACTGCTGAAATTTAAAAAAATGTGATGTTAAAAAAGTGCCTAACCTACATGCCCTAATATTATTGCTTATTGAACTATTTATTGAACCATTGAACAGTAGTGATGGTGAAAACGTTGTGTGACGTTGCTTATCTGTATTTTAAATATAAAAACTTTACATTTTGAACTTTTACCTCAGTATGCTGAGTTTCTGTGTGTTGCGCGTTTTGATTTCTCATGGAGAGTCTGTGTGAGCCTTTTGACAATATTGCGATTAAACTTTACCTCATGTAAACGCAATACTTCGATCTAAATAATGCGATTAAGCTCATAACGCAAGTGACGGCGCTGGCACATCCATGTCCTGCGAAATGGCTTTAGCTTCCACTTTCAGCACAAACGAAGCGCACATTGTTTAACGTTTAAACCAATATTGTTTTATACTTTAACCCTTTTAAATCTATAGATTGTATTTTTTATTTGAGAAGGCAAATTGATCAAACAGACTGAACAGTGTTCACTACTTAAAAAAACACAAACTTATATTTAACGAAAAAAAAATCCCCAAATTAATTTAATAAAAAAAAAAAAATAAAAACTTTGCCATTACATACAAAAACTGAACTATTTTAATAGCTGAAAAAATAGAATAGCTAAAGGATCCGTCCGTGTTCTTTTCTGTCTCTGAATGCATACACAGAACAGCGCAAATTATCTTTGGTGCTTTTAAAAACACGACACAAAATAAACGTTAATAAATCAAGCACATCCCATTTCTTGCAAGTCACTGATTTGCATGTGAAATTAGGCTTTTATGGAGGAGCAAAAGCCCACCAAAGGTGGTGGAATAAGGAGCAATAATCGTTGATTGTATTTCCAGAATCGTTTGAGCTTGAAATAGAAATCGAAATAAATAAATAAATAAATAGGGCTGTGCAATTAATCGAAATTTTATTTTTATATTTATTTTTATCTATTTGTATCTTTTCCATGCCGTTGCCAGCAGCAGCCTGCTCATCTTGTCAAAAATGCCTTTGTTCTGAGATGGTGGTGATAAACGTTTAAGCTAACATCGTGATATGCTTGAAGTGTTTTATTTCTATGAATTTTAGTCAGATCAAGTGTTGATTTAAGAGGCTAAATCAAACGTGGTATAAATTGACGGCCGGCCACGTGCGCTTTAGAAAAAAAAAACAACTTACATCTAACGAACAAAAAAATACTCCAAACGTTTTTCTAAATTAACTTAATAAAAGACGGAAACAAAATATATACGTTTGCCATTATATAGAAAACTGAAATAGGCCTAGCTGAAACAGTAAGTTTGGAGAAAAAAAAGACGGGCACGGGTCGGACTCCGGCCAAAAATTCTGATACGCTCTCGGACCGGGGTCGGGCCAGGGCCCAGATTTATGGCCCGTGCAGGGCTCTACTCCTCACCCTCATCCAGAGATGGAGCGTAACGCGACGGCAGCATAGGCAAACAGCTGAAGTGGCATTGCCACATTTCTGTGGTGAATTGCCGTCTCATTTTTATTGCGCCGAAGAAGCATGCAGTATAACCATACTAAAATTAAATTACTAAAATTAAAATAGCAGCAAGCAACACTCCTACTCTTTCCGAATCCATCATTAAAAGCGGTAAAAAAGTAACCACAATTCTTAGTGAATATTCGGATTAATGGAAATTACGGGAGTGAAGAGTTTGCTCTGAGACATGTAAACACCATAATGCGATTAAATCCTTACTCTGATTATTGGAAATAATCACATTATTCGTGCACATGTAAACATAGTCAGTGTCGGCATCCTCTAATTGCAGTCCGAGCGGGTGCGGGCGCATACTGGTGCCACGGTCCCGTTGACCAATGCCGCGGTAGAGTTGGTTTGGCAGGTAGAAATACAATTACGTGTAAAATGTCATATGTCTGACATGAAAACTATTCTAGTCATTCTCCCATAATATTACAAATGGCAAATAACATACACAGTTTTGTTTTGTTTATTTAGTTTAGTTAAATCAAATGTGACCTTGCAATCAGTTTGCCCTGAGACCGCGTCACGAACACTGCTTTGACTGCACAAAATGCTTCCACTACAAGAGTCCACTGCTTGCCACGTCCCGGGAGAACAAGCCTTTAAACGGTCTTCAGACAGAGAGGAACACTAGCACGGGGCTGTTTTAGAGCAGGTACCTGTCAGCGGGCACCAGTACAAAGAGCAAATACCCGAGCCTATCATCCATCCGATCACCCCCGACACATTCTTCCACTATTTACGTTCAGGTTTTGTGGTTCACACGTCGGGTAGCCGTCCGCGTGCAGTATTCTGCCCTGGAGTCTATGTGCCGGGGCTTAGCCCCGGACGGCCCCGGCCCAATTTAAACCCTGCATACAATTAATATTTTTGTGGGATTTTTTTTATTAATTGTTACAAATCTCCAATAATTACATGATTTGCTCATGAATTAATCTAATTAGTCTCAAATAATTAGCCTCAAATAATTATTTATCAATATCTACTAAAAACCCCTCTTAATGCTCCAAATAAACAACTAAAACAATTATCCTTTTAGTCAGTGACGTTGAATAGACAACACAAAAAAGTGGCCTTTCAAAACATTAATGTATGTTTTAATTCTATGACTCTCCTCATTAATTCAACACATTCTTGTATTCTGTGGAATATATTTCTAGCTTCTGCATCACATCTTGCTCTTCAAAGGGATAGTTCACCCAGGTGAACTGAAAATTGACTCAACATTTACTGACCCGCTGTCATCCCTGATGTTTATAACTTTCTTTCTTCAGATGAACACAAGCAAAGGTTTTTAGTCCTGCAAGGGGACAGGACCACTTTAGAAACCACGCAAAGTATACACACGATAGTCAAGATTAAAATATTAGTAATTGTATTCTCCTTACACATTACTTAAATCATTTCTCTTAAGCCTCTTTCACACAGAGATTCCGCAAAATACACAGGTAATGCGTTCCGGGAACTGTCCCTGGATCGTTTGATTTTGGTTCATTCACACTGCCAGTGATTTTTCAGAATATGTGCGTGCGTAAATACATTTGACATTAGCACATTAGGTTATAATTCGACGTGTACCGTTTCACTAAACTGGTGAACAATTTCCACTTCAGCACGGATAGTAAGAAGATCTGCCTTCAAAACATTCGGTAAAAGAGTCACACAATAATGTGCATCTTCAATTTTACATAGCCTTTATGGCATTGGTTCTGGCTTTTGTTCACACAGCGCTTGTTCTGTGACTGATCATGGCAATGTTAGTAGGTCCCCAAACCGGAATCGTTCCTGGAATCAATCCCGGGACGTGGTTGTGTTCACACAGAAGGCACTCTGGCAATGTTATGGCAATTTTCCAGAATCAACGGGCAGTGTGAAAGGGGCTTTAAAGGGATACTCCACCCCAAAACGAAAATTTGTTTAGTAAACACTTACCCCCATGTCGTTCCAAACCCCTAAAAGCTTTGTTGGTCCTCAGATCACAATTTAAGATATTTTAGATGAAAACCGGGACCCTTCTAACTGTCCCATTGACTACCTGGCAAATTACACTGTCAAGGTCCATAAAAGGATAATAAAAACATTGTCAAAATTCAGATGTGCAGTCGGGGTTATATGAAGCGATGAGAACCGTTTTTGTGAGAGAAAAAAATGTTGACTTTATTCAACTTTTCCTTCTCCTCCATGACACTTCCTGCAAGAGCATTCACGAGTTCACTAGCAGAGCACAAGTGTGCCGCACTAGTCTTGAAAAGTGAAGCCAAAACGTTTCGATCGCCCCCAGGTGGCTGGTCCCAGTATAGGTCATAAACCCCGCCCTCTCCATGTAATCTAATGGAACGTGAGACAAACTAAATAATTAAATTTCACTTAAAATAATGGTTTTCCAAAGATGTTTTTTGTAATTTTATGTAGTTTTTATAACTTTGATGTAAGTTCAAGTGTTCATTTTTAAAATAAGTTTGGTTTTAGTTCGTTATTGATACTGTAAAAACGGGAGTGTGACGTCATGATTGACAGCTGAGCGAGTGAACTGAGGCGCCAACGGACTTTTTCGGGAACTTCATTAAGAGATTTGGGCTTTATTTGTCTTATTTTAACACAAGCCTCTAGTACAGCAATAAGCAGACAAAAATTGGAGCGGTCAGGCTAATTAGGTGTGTGTGTCTGCGATCGTGTGTGGGCGGGACGCGGCTCCACTTTGCTTGCTACTGCACAGACTCGGGTGCCGAATTCTCTACTGTGCAGACTCTGGTCCCAAATCAGCACAATAACGACATTGGAATGACATGGGGGTAAGTGTTTACTCAACAAATTTTTATTTTGTGGTGGAGTACTCCTTTAAGAAGACCCTCATTCATAAATGGGTTGCATGATTTACTGCCATATTGACTTTGTGTATAGTTTTTGAAGTGTCATTTTTGGATGCCCTTTACACTTGGATTATATGTGTTATATAAACTCTTAGTTTGTGTTCACCTAAAAAATGAAAGGATTTTTTCTGCGTTCCACTTGTGCTTCATTTTAATTGCTGTTAATGCACTATATACGTGTTTGAACTGTGCCATTGCATTTTGTTTTGTTCTCTCTCATACTTCTGTATTTCTGTCAGGAAAGAAGTACTTTTTTTTATTTAATTTTCTTTTAATCAAGTATGTTCTGGCCAGCTACTTGTACTTTTAATTGAGTACAATTTTCACTGAGTATCTGTACTTTCACTTTGAATACAATTTTTGAGTACATCTGCCAAATTTACACTGAGGGTTTATTAAATTGCATAAACTAATCTGTTCGCCCAGTGAACATTCAGTGTAATTTCATATTACCTCTAAGAAAGTATATTTTCTTGGCCACAGAAAATAACTTTCTTATAGAACTAATGCATTAGAGCAAGCATCTAGATCTTGAAAGGGACATCATTCACAAGCAGTGACAGAATCAGAAACTTAATTTCACAGAAGTCTTATTACAGTTTTTCTCAATCGATTTGACACGTCTCCAAACTCTGGTCACTGTTCTCAAAACCGTTAACAAGTTGAGCTAAACAGCTTTTCATTAATTTCATACAAATTGTGATCATATTTCCAATGTTACAAAAACAGCATTTTTCCATGTTAGAGACATTGCCAAGCTATGAAACATGTTACCTGTTTCTGATGCAGAAAAGTTAGTTCATGCACTCATGAGCTCTAGGCTGGACTATTGTAATGCATTGCTAGGTGGTTGTACTGCATCTTTAATAAATAAGCTACAGGTGTCCAAAATGCAGCTGCTAAAGTCCTTACCAGGTCAAGAAAATATGATCATATTACCCCAATGTGTCTCATTGTGATGTTATATCGAGTGGCTCTATTCTCTTAGGCAGAGTGGAGCAGAATACTGTCACTGACAGCTTTGCATTTGTGTGTGTGTTGCTAAGGGAGATGGCCATTTTCACTACGAAAGCGGTCTGTCCCCATTTGCTTGTGGAGGGTGCTCTCATGTTTCTCTACTCTCAGTTACCACGGAGGAAGCAACTGCGAGCTTGTGAGATGAGCAGCCAGGCTTGATTATTTCATGCTGATACCCAGCGAGCTTGACTTGATCTGCCAGGTGTGTTACACTACTATTACTGGCAGCTTTGTATTTTGTGTGTACGTCGGTGAAGCTGTGACAACAGATGCAAGCTGCATTAATTATTAAGCAGTTGTCCCTGTTTGCTCACAAGAGGTGGTCCACCTCACCCTCTCTCTCGTTTCTCTCCTCCCATTTTATTTTGGAGGAAGAAGCTACAATCTTGCGATCAGATTTGAGTGATTTAGTGCAAAGCACCCACGTACATCACTCTCCACACAGCTTTCAATCTGCCATTGTGTTTACACATAAGGACTGCGCCGTTCGTTTTATCGAGAGCTCAGTCTTTCTGGGCAGATCGCTGTCACAGAGGATTCTATATCACTGACAGCTTCATATTGAATGCGCCTCTCGTCTGGGCCACGGCCACGCTGAGGCTGCTCTCGCTGAGACGAACATGCTCTCAAAATACAAGTGTTTGTGTCTCCCTCTGCTTGCTCGTAGCTCCTTTTCTCAATGAAGATGGCTCTGCCCCTCCCCACCTCCGCTACTAGTGGATCTGAGAGAATGTGCATGGCTCTTTTAATCTGCCAGTGCTTACACATAAAGATCATCAGCACACCTCTTCTTTTAGCTTTTTGATCTTTTTAAACAGATTAAAAAGAATGATAACACTATGATTAATTGACAGCTTCAGATTCAGACTCTGGCTTTGAAAGCACAATGTTCAGTTCTGGCTGCCTTAGGCAGTATGTTTGTTGTGAATACTGTGCCTGTTAATGTGTCTACACAACTATCCGCTGTTATCTACTCTTTTAAACTTAATATTTTCAAAGAGCAAACTTCCTCTTCCTATTATTACAAGTTTTCTGGGCCAACACCGCGTCTAGCCACTCAAAATAATTCAACCACTTGCCAGGCTTGAGGATAAATTTTGCCAAGAGCTTGCTGTCTCCCAGCCAATGTTTATCATTCCTGGGGGCAGTTCTCGACTTAAATGAGAGCAGTAGTCATGCCAGAACAAGCTTTGACTATACAGAAGTTTGCGGCCTCCTTCAAAGCAGGAGCCCCTCACCATCTCAGGAGTTTACTATTTGAAGAACAGGGATGCATTGACCCAGACTGGCCCAACCTCCTCCTTTATGCTTTCCCCCCACTCACTCTGATTCCACATGTAATCAGGTGAGTCAGGTGAGTCAGGGAGCAGAAGAGCAGAGTGCTCGTGGTGTCGGAGCTAACCCAATGACCCATGGGAGTAAGAGGCCACTTTACTAGAGGCATTGCATCAACATGGGCATGGTCTAGCGAGGTGTCCATCACCGAAATTTGTGTGGTGGCAGGCTGGGCCTCTCCGTCCACCTTTGCTAAGTTTTATAATCTGGATGTTCCTGCTTTACAGCACAAAGTTCTTTCTGCATAGACAGGCATTCATTGCCATCTAGAGCCAGTCGGAAAAGGGGGCTCTAGACCCCTGAGGCATCTAGGTTGGAAAATGATCAAGGCCAGGGCCTAACCTCATTGAGTTTACATCTGAGAAACTAAATTATTATTAAGCGCATTATAAATGTTTGAGAACATATTTGCAGACAAAGTATTGCACTGTAAAGCTTGGTCTAAGCATTCTGTATCGTCTAAACATTACTTTCATGTTGTTGTTTTTTCATGTTTATCCTGACACCATACAGATGCAATCATGTTTCAAAATAATGCACTCGATTGATTTCACACATTTAAGACCAGAATTATAGTTTTGGAAAAATCCAACTAGTAAATGCGTTCAAATTTATGTCACAATAACACATGATCTATTGCCAATAAGACACATTACTTACACTGTATAAACGGTGTCCTCTGTGGCTCTCAGGTGAATACAATGTTTAATCCTGTCAGCCTTTTCTTTCAAAAATGAAAAAATATCCAAGATGAACGTGTTGTTTGTTTCACTTTGTGATGTGGACGTCTGCATCTTGCGCCTCCACGTGGCTGATTATAATGTCAATAATAAAAATAATAATGTCGATAATGAAGCGGGGGTAAACAGGACATTGCGTTGGTTTCATATAGATTACTTTAACACAAAATATTTGATTTCTGTAAGACTTACTTCATTTAAAAGTAGACATATCAAGCTTTCTAAAGACATGTCTCTTATGCCTGGCTGTAATGTAAATGCAGAGCTAGAGTTATTATTAGTGACGCATTTAAAATGGCTATGCACAGAGACTGAGAAACCTGAAAGGACACTCTGTATATTTTTTATATACAAAGTTTTGTGAAGATGGTGAGTGTACACAAATTAAAGTAGACCCTTTACAGATTCGGGTGATGTATTACTTTTATGTCTCCAATCAAAATTGACAGAGCTTTACAGCTCTTTACAGCTCTGTTCATTTTGCTGTCATCTAGAAAATATGTATGTGGCATGTGGTGCGCCGGCACCACCTTCGACCCCAGGAGGTTAATGAAAACCTAATTTTGACAAAAAATTGACATTCAACCTATTTTTTTAAATTTCCTAAAAAAGTCCCAGCATGACCATAAGTCATTTTCACATTTTGTTTATTTGACTCAAAAATTTTGGTAACACTTTCTATGAAGCCTGTATTTATAATACATTATAATGGTATTCTTAAGGCATTAAAATGAATGCATAATGCATTATAAATAACCTTATAATATGTTGTATCATCTCATGAGTATTCATAAGAACAGTTGTAATATATTATAATATTTACTTATTTGTAGTTATAGCTATTAGGAGTATGAATATTTATAACACACAATGAACACATCCACTTAAGTAACCATGAATTATACTTCTCATAGTTATAATGTATTATAAGTCTAATTTCTTGCCATTTTACTTGTTACTTTACTTAAAGCAGACAAAGACCACTTATAAGTAGTATTAATAACAATAATAATATTTTTTTCCTCAAACATCCATAAGATCAGGTATCAATCATTGCTTTCAACAATTTTTATTGTAATTTCAGTTTGATTATTTTGATGGTACCATTTTGACATCTGTTGATAGGTAGCTCTGCAACTACATGTCAACTAGCAGTATTTATTATTAGTAGTATGCTAAATATATGCTTTATATTATTTACACACATTATTTTGATAGTTGCCCAAAAGACAAACTGATTATAGGTAACTTTGACCTACCCTAACCTTAACCTAAGTCTACTAATACTCTAAGGAGGGGGGCCATCAAAATAAAATAATAAAAAAAAAGTAATATGATATAGTCCAATATAAATGTAGATTTAATATGGTGTTCATTGTGTGTTATAAATAATCATACTATAAAAAGTTAACCTCAATTACGTAAGTATTATAATGTATTATAATTGTTGATATGATTATTCATGAGATGATATAACATATTATAATGTTTTTTATTATGCATTATGCATTCATTATAATGCCTTAAGAATACCCTTATAATGTATTATAAATACGGGCTTCATAGAAGTACAGTTATTGACTATTAATGTTGTCTGTTGAATTTGTAAACATAATTTAAATAGACAAAAATAAAAAAGGAATATATTTTCAGAATCAGAATCAGAATGAGCTTTACAGGTCCTTTTCAAAAAATTAGCATATTGTGATCAAGTTCATTATTTTCTGTAATGTACTGATAAACATTAGACTTTCATATATTTTAGATTCATTACACACCTGTGAAGTAGTTCAAGCCTTTTTTTTTGTTTTAATATTGATGATTTTGGCATACAGCTCACGAAAACCCAAAATTCCAATTTCTCAAAAGAAATCTCAAAAAATTAGCATATCATGAAAAGGTTCTCTAAACGAGCTATTAACCTAATCATCTGAATCAACTAATCAACTCTAAATAGCTGCAAAAGATTCCTGAGGCTTTTAAAAACTCCCAGCCTGGTTCATTACTCAAAACCGCAATCATGGGTAAGACTGCCGACCTGACTGCTGTCCAGAAGGCCATCATTGACACCTTCTTGCTTGAAAGAAATTTCTGAACGAATAGGCTGTTCCCAGAGTGCTGTATCAAGGCACCTCAGTGGGAAGTCTGTGGGAAGGAAAAAGTGTGGCAGAAAACGCTGCACAACGAGAGGGGGACCTGCGGAAGCAGTGGACTGAGTCTGGAGTAGAAACATCCAGAGCCACCGTGTACAGGCGTGTGCAGGAAATGGGCTACAGGTGCCGCATTCCCCAGGTCAAGCCACTTTTGAACCAGAAACAGCGGCAGAAGCGCCTGACCTGGGCTACAGAGAAGCAGCACTGGACTGTTGCTTAGTGGTCCAAAGTACTTTTTTCGGATGAAAGCAAATTTTGCATGTCATTCGGAAATCAAGGTGCCAGAGTCTGGAGGAAGACTGGGGAGAGGGAAATGCCAAAATGCCTGAAGTCCAGTGTCAAGTACCCACAGTCAGTGATGGTCCGGGGTGCCATGTCAGCTGCTGGTGTTGGTCCACTGTGTTTTATCAAGGGCAGGGTCAATGCAGCTAGCTATCAGGAGATTTTGGAGCACTTCATGCTTCCATCTGCTGAAAAGCTTTATGGAGATGAAGATTTCATTTTTCAGCACGACCTGGTACCTGCTCACAGTGCCAAAACCACTGGTAAATGGTTTACTGACCATGGTATTACTGTGCTCAATTGGCCTGCCAACTCTCCTGACCTGAACCCCATAGAGAATCTGTGGGATATTGTGAAGAGAAAGTTGAGAGACGCAAGACCCAACACTCTGGATGAGCTTAAGGCCGCTATCGAAGCATCCTGGGCCTCCATAACACCTCAGCAGTGCCACAGGCTGATTGCCTCCATGCCACGCCGCATTGAAGCAGTCATTTCTGCAAAAGGATTCCCGACCAAGTATTGAGTGCATAACTGAACATAATTATTTGAAGGTTGACTTTTTTTGTATTAAAAACACTTTTCTTTTATTGGTCGGATGAAATATGCTAATTTTTTGAAATAGGAATTTTGGGTTTTCATGAGCTCTATGCCAAAATCATCAATATTAAAACCAAAAAAAAGGCTTGAACTACTTCAGTTGTGTGTAATGAATCTAAAATATATGAAAGTCTAATGTTTATCAGTACATTACAGAAAATAATGAACTTTATCACAATATGCTAATTTTTTGAAAAGGACCTGTATTGCCAGGTATGTTTGCACATACTAGGAATTTGTTTTAGTGACAGAAGCTCCACAGTGCAACAGAATGACAGTGACAAGACAAGACACGGATAGTAAAAAAACATTATACAAATACTCAATATACAAGTGTTCAGGAGATGGACTGCTTGAGAGAAGAAACTGTTCCTGTGCCTGGTCATTCTAGTGCTCAGGACTCTGTAGCATTGACCAGATGGCAAAAGTTCAAAGAGCGAGTGTGCTGGATATGAGGGGTCCAGAGTGATTTTACCAGCCCTTTTGCGCACTCTGATTCGCTCAGCACCCCGGACTATCCGACGTAGTCTTCTGAGGTCAGAATTGGTAGCTGAGCTGAACCAGACAGTAATTGAAGTGCATAGGACGGATTCAATGATGGCAGAGTAGAACTATTTCAGCAGATCTTGTGGCAGGTTGAACTTCCTCAGTTGACGGAGGAAGTACAGCCTCTGCTGGGCCTTTTTCACAATGGAATGAATGTGAATGTCCCACTTCAGGTCCTGAGAAATGGTGTTGCCAAGGAACCTGAATGACTCCACTGTTTTTACAGTGCTGTTCATGATGGTGAGTGGGGGGAGAGCAGGGGGCTTTCTGCTGAAGTCCACGATCATCTTCACTGTTTTGAGCATGTTGAGCTCCAGGTTGTTGTGACTACACCATTCAGCCAGCTCTTTAACCTCCTGTTTGTAAGCAGACTCGTCACCATTCTGAATGAGGCCGATGAGTGTGGTGTCATCCGCAAACTTCAGGAGCTTGACAGAGGGGTCTTTAGAGATGCAGTCGTTGGTGTACCGCGGGAGAGCACACAACCTTGAGGGGCGCCAGTGCTGATGGTGCGGGTGCTGGATGAGAATTTTCCCAGCCTCACTAGCTGCTGCCTGTCTGTCAGAAAGCTGGTAATCCACTGACAGACAGAGGTGGGCACAGAGAGCTGAGTTAGTTTGGGCAGGAGGAGGTTTGGGATGATAGTGTTAAAGGCTGAGCTGAAGTCCACAAACAGGATCCTTACATAAGTCCCTGATTTATCCAGATGCTGCAGGATGAAATGCAACCCCATGTTTACAGCATCATCCACAGACCTATTTGCTCGGTAAGCAAACTGCAGGGGGTCCAGTAAGGGTCCGGTAATGTCCTTCACATAAGCCAGAACCAGTTTTTCAAACGACTTCATGACGACAGACATTAGCGCCACAGGTCTGTAGTCATTAAGTCCTGTTATCTTGGGGTTTTTTGGAACGGGGATGATGGTGGAGCGTTTGAAGCAGGCAGGGACTTCACACAACAAATTTATTGAAGATTTGTGAGAAGATGGGGGCCAGCTGGTCAGCACAGGTTTTCAGATAGGCTGGAGTCACGCCGTCAGGGCCTGGTGCTTTTTTTCTTTTGTTCTTTTTGAAGACTTTGCGGATGTCTTCATCGCTAATTTGTAAAGGAGGAGTGAGGGGGAGGGGGGTTGTTGGAGGTGTAAATGGTGTTTTTTCAAACCTGCAATAGAACTCATTCAGTTCGTCTGCCAGATATTGATTGGCCACAGTGCTGGGGGATGGTGTCTTGTAGCTGGTGATGTCTTTCAGACCTTTCCACACTAATGAAGAGTCATTGGAATAGAATTGGTTCCTTAATTTTTCAGAATAATTCCTCTTTGCCACTTTAATCTCCTTTTCCAGTGTGTATTTGGCCTGTTTATACAAGACTTTGTACCCATTCTTGTAAGCATCTTCTTTGGCCTGACGGAGCTGTCTGAGTTTTGCAGTGAACCATGGTTTGTCATGGTTAGATTTGTCATTGTCAGTTTTTTATTTTGAAAAAAAAAAAGAAAAATCATGATTAAAATAATTCAACACTACTTACTTCAAAACTCAACTATATTACATATATACAAGTATTTTTGTGACACTGGGTTGAACAGTTTTCATTCAGAAGGCTTTTTTGTTTATACATGCACACATTTACAAATGCAAACACATGCATACACCCATACATTTACATGTACTCATTACGCTGATGCACACACCACATTTGAAAATCTCTCACTCAGCCTGCTCCCAAATCTCATCAAAACTCATCATAATTGCCTCTTGTTTTGTATACTCTTCCTTTGCCATGTTTTTGTTCATTTTGTTTATTACTTTATGTGATCCAAATCTCCACGCTCCCGTTCTCCCGGCAATCTCCTGGCATTTGCCGACAGAGTTCAATAAATTACTGTAATAACCTATTTATTGCAGAAAAGCACAGACTGTTTGCTGTCAGGAGCAGTTTGAATTATGTTGATAGTGCAAATGGGAGTTATGATAACGTGAATACAGCTTGGTTTAATGTGTCGGCACCGACATATGTGGTTTAAAGGGATTAAATGTACATTTACATTACATTTACATGAAGTCATTTAGCAGACGATTTTATGCACAGCGACTTACAAATGAGGACATTGGAAGCAAATGTGATGAGTTGTTTGCCTTCCCCCTAATTTTCATCACCACCCCATCCCACAATTGCCGCCCTTCGCCAGGCTCCCGATTGGAGTAGGTGTGTGAGAGGTGCCAAACCAACCACATCTAGCGGCATGTGATGAGGCGCACCTGACGTGAGTGAAGCCTCATCACCGCCACTGTTTAAATGGCATGGGCGCCTCTCCTTGAGAAATCGTCCTCTACCCCAGGCATGCATGCTGGTGTCATCGTGGGTCCAGAAAGGCAGCGTCGAGAGGAGGATGAGTGCCACACCAGAGAGACGACCGCGGGCCAGGATGCGGGCCGTTGATTCCCTCCCTGGCCATGCAGAGGGGTGGGGAGGACGTAGCCGTGATGGTGACACCCCTTGTGCGGCCGGCGGACTCCACCCTTACGTGTCCAAATTTAGAAACTATCTTGTTAGAAGCTATCTTGTGAACAAACTGAAGCATCCTGGGGAATCACTGTGCAAATGAGGGACACTGTTGTTGAACTATGACACCAGTCCCACAGGAGAACTCTAGTGAAAAGGCTTTGCAAATATTCAGAATGAGTGGATGCACGTTGTCACCTTATATATACCTGTGTATTTGGGGAGTAGCTTGGCATGTAGGATCCACTAGCAAATTCTCATTGGCATTTCCTCTTAAATGAAGAGGTGATTTGGGCTACAAAGTTAGATGCCTAATGTTGTCACAACATTACTAATAGTGACCAACAGATAAGGAAAGGTTTTTACAAGTCATCTGTTCTCCACATTATAAATCCTACCAGATAAACATTAATATTGCTATTTTTCTTGTTCTCCACACAGAATACAGTCCTGTAATCTCACTGCTCAGTCTTATGAGATTCTGTCATCAATTCTACAATCCTCAAACTCTGTCCTGAGAGAGTTGAATCTAAGTAACAATGACCTGCAGGATTCTGAAGTGAAGCAGCTTTCTGATGGACTGAAGAGCCAAAACTGTCAGCTGAAGATACTGAGGTAAATGGTTTTTGATAAAATAAATAAAAAGGCGTAGTGTGATCATTGAATTGTATAGCTAGCGATGTCATTTTAAGAACACACTGTGCAACACTGTTCATTTACATGCTGCTCATGATCCAGTCTTTTCAGTGTTTCAGAGTGACTTGGTTCACAGTAAATACTGCTCCACATGAACTCCAGTTGCAAGTGCTGTGAGTTTGGGTCACTTATAACACGGAGGTAAAAATGCAACATGTGTTTTATTTGATTGGCTGTCTCAATCATTGTGGCTTTCACAAGCACTGTTAGACAGCTGAGGCAGACTAGCCTTTAAAAATTAACTTTTTAAAAAATAATAAAATAATAACTTTTTAAACATTTTGTCATCTAAAAGACCAATTGATGCATCATGACATTCAACAGAACAGCCCGAAGAATATTATATATATATATATATATATATATATATATATATATATATATAGCTTTAAATTTGCAAACCGATGTGTTCTCTTTAGTGAACCCCTTCCCATCTGGTGCACCCTTGCCATGACTTGACAAGAATCTGTAAACATTGGCTGCACATTTGTAAGTCTAGATCAGTTTTCATGTGATGTCACTAACTTGACGTCTCCTGGAGAGTAAAACGAAACTTTGCTCCACTTACTGTCAGTTATTTTTATGTAGTTTGCATTAAGTAGTAATGTAGTAAAATGTATATATTAAAAGGTAAAATTCCTTATTGATGATGAATATTTTGTACAGGCAAGCAGAACCTGGAATATAAACGCAATGTGCAAAGTTTCACTTTAAATGGTTTCCCAAACAAAAACATTATAGGGAAAACACTAAACCATTAAGCATGTAGCATGTTCATATTCTGACCTCATCTGCTTGCCTGTTTAAACAATGAATCATTAATATAGTGATTAATTAATTTGATCTATTAATAGAACAGTTTGAGTTCTTTTACAGTGTTTTGTCTCACTGTTTAATGATTTAAATATTGCCACAGGTGATTAATATAGATTGCAAATGGCCAAAACTTGCATTTTGGTCACACATCTTTGTTTTATTCTTTTGAGAGGGGATTTAAATATTTGAGGCTGTGAAACAGATGGAAAATTGCCCTCCAGATTGCAGAGCTAGTAACGTGACTGAAAGCTACCAATAAGAGAAAACAAAGGTGTTAGCAAAGGTGCAGTATATTTGAAAATGGTCATTTTTTGCCTAAAATTTGGGGTCGCAAGGGTAGGCAGAGTTCGTCACACGTAATAAACAGTCCGAGTCAATATCCAAGAGCAATAATCCAGTGAAAAAACGCTTAGAGTTGATGGCCGGAGCAAATCAAAACTTCGCAATGAGCTCGCGTAATGCCGGCCGTTTTAAGCGGTTGGAAAATGGCCGCCGGGGGTGAGCGACCCGGAAGTGAAAGCGCACCCCAGGTACGGGATGCTGGGAAATGTGGTCCGTGAGCAGTTAGTATTCGGGAGAGATTTCCCGCTGGCTGCGATCGGAGGGAGCCACAGAGACCGCGCTCGTAACAGAGCCCCCCCCCCCGCGAGCGACTCCTGGCGCGAGGAGGTGGCCGACGTCGAGGTCTACCCCTTCTACGTGGGGCTGGTCGATCAGGGTGGGCGAGATGGAAGTCGGAGGTGAGGGAGGGGTCCAGGATGTCCTCAGCAGAGACCCAGGATCTTTCCTCTGGGCCGAACCCCTCCCAGTCAACCAGGTATTGTAAACGACCCCCTCGACGTCGGGAATCCAGTAAAGTGTTGACACGGTAAACCTCCTCGCCGTCGACCAGGAGGGGGGAATCCCTCTGCGTGGCGGTCTCCTCTAGGTTCTCCTCTCCTCTCGGGTTACCAGCGGGCTTGAGCAGAGAAACATGGAAAGTGGGTGAGATTCTGTACTGAGCAGGTAAATCTAAACGGTATGAAACAGGAGTGATCTGACGATTTATCTGAAAAGGACCCACGTACCTGGGGTTTAGCTTTCTGCAGGGAAGCTTGAGACGCAGGTCCCTAGCGGTGAGCCAGACCCATTGTCCGGGGGCATACGGAGGGCTGGGTCTGTGCCGACGGTTGGCCTGGGTCCTGGTGCAGCTCTCTGTAGATGGACATGGGCCTGGTCCCAAGTCTCTTCACCTCGTTGGAACCAGGAGTTGACCACAGGCAGTTCGGATGGCTCCCCTGACCAGGGAAAGAGGGGAGGCTGGAAGCCCAGAACACATTGAAACGGTGTGAGATTGGTGGCTGGCTTGCGCAGAGAGTTTTGGGCATATTCTGCCCATAAGAGGTACCGGCTCCAGTCCTCCTGGTGGTTGTGGCAGTAGGTGCGGAGGAAGCGGGTCAACTCCTGGTTCAGTCTCTCTACCTGGCCGTTGGCTTGAGGATGGTACCCTGAGGTGAGACTCACGTTGATGCCCAGGAGTCGGCAGAAGGTATTCCAGACTCGGGAGGTGAACTGGGGGCCCCTGTCGGAGACGATATCCTCGGGGAGTCCGAAGAAATGGAAGACAGAGTTGCACAGCGCCTCAGCGGTTTCTAGAGCGGTGGGGAGTTTGGGCAGAGGAACGAATCAACAGCTTTTAGAAAAACGATCAATAATAGTCAGGATCGTAGTGTTACCTTGGGATGGTGGAAGGTCAGTAAGGAAGTTGATAGAGATGTGGGACCATGGGCGTTGAGGTACGGGCAGAGGTTGGAGGAGGCCGGCTGGGAGTTGGCGAGGAACCTTGACTATGTTGCAGGTGGGACAGTTCCTAATGAATTGAATGGTATCCAAACGGAGGGCCACCAAAAGCGGTTGGACAGGAGGTGCAATGTAGCTGTGATACCAGGATGACCCGAACTTGGGAGAGAGTGAACTTGGGAAAGGACGCGCTGGCGAAGAGGCGTGGGCACGTAAGTTAGTTGGGGAGGACAGTCTGGCGGAGGAGGTTCCTGGGCATGAGCTTCGGAGATCTCGGTGGTTAAGTCCCAGAGCACGGGACCGACGATGAGGGAGACAGGCAGTATATTTTCTGTGGCGGGTTGGAGTGAGCTGGAGTCATTAATTCTGGATAGGGCGTCGGCCTTGGTGTTCTGAGTACCTGGTCGATAAGTGACTTGGAAATTAAATCGAGTGAAGAAAAGCGCCCATCTGGCTTGGCGGTGGTTGATTTATTTGGGTCATTTGGCAGAACGTAGATACTCCAGGTTGCGGTGGTCAGTGAGGACTGTAAAGGGATGTTTGGCCCCCTCCAGCCAGTGCCGCCACTCCTCCAGAGCAGTCTTTATAGCTAGGAGTTCGCAGTTGCCCACATCGTAGTTCCGCTCAGCCAGGGATAATTTGTGAGAGAGGAAGGCGCACGGAAAGAGTTTGGCTGGATTCCCTTGGCGTTGTGATAGCACGGCACCGATCCCGGTATTGAAGGCGTCCACCTCTACCACAAACTCCCTTTCTGGGTCCGGGTGATGCAAGATGGGTGCGGTGGTGAAGCGGCGTTTCAAGTCCTCGAAGGCAGTCAGAGCCGGGGGGGTCCAGGTAAGCCGATGAGTACCCTTGCGAACCATGGCGGTGAGTGGAGCTGCTACCGAACTGAAGTGACGGATGAATCTTCGGTAGAAATTGGCGAAACCTAGGAAGCGTTGCAATTCTTTCAGAGTTGTGGGGCGTGGCCATTTGAGTACGGCGTTGACCTTCTTGTCGTCCATGGCCACCCCCTCAGAGCTGATGATGTATCCCAGGAAGGCGATGGAAGTCTGATGAAACTCGCATTTCTCTGCCTTGGCGTAGAGTTGATGTAGAATGAGGCGTTGCAGAACGGCTCTGACATGCTTGATGTGTTCCTCCTTGGTGTTAATCAGAGAATATCGTCAATGTACACAATCACCCAGCGGTTAAGCATATCCCTGAAGACCTCGTTGACGAATGCTTGAAAACAGGATGGACTGTTGGACAACCCGAAGGGCATAACCCGGTATTCATAGTGGCCAGTAGAGGTGGAAAAAGCCGTCTTCCATTAAGCCCGCGGTAGTCGATACATGGACGAAGGCCGCCATCTTTTTTCTTCACAAAGAAGAACCCCGCAGAGGCTGGAGAGGTAGATGGTCGTATAAAGCCCTTCTTCAGTTCCTCCTGGATGTAGTCCTTCATGGCCTCCGACTCCGGCTGAGACGGGAAAAATCCTTCCCTTGGGAGGAACCGCCCCTGGAAGGAGGTCGATGGCGCAGTCGCCAGGTCTGTGAGGTGGAAGTTGAGAGGCCTTGACTTTACTGAAGGCCAGTTGGAGGTCCTGATATTCTGTGGGGAGGTGTTCGATGGCCTGGGGCGATGGGCAGGCTTCGGGATAATGTTTCGGGCCTTGAAAACAGTGCTGTAGGCAGTGGTCGGACCAGTGGGTGATTGTGTTCTGCGTCCAGGAGATGGTTGGACTATGGAGGAGGAGCCAGGGGTAGCCCAGGATGAGGGGAGTTCGTGGTGAAGAGATGATGAATAGGCGGATGATTTCCTGGTGGTCGTGGTTGATGAGGAGAGAGAGGTCCTGAGTGGTATGGTGGATGCGTCCGGAGCCTATCCCACATGGGGAGTACAAGAAAGGACAGGTAAATTATGTGTTCGAACAAAGTCAGCATCAATAAAGTTGCCAGCCGCTCCAGAGTCTATGAGGGCGGTGGTGCTAACAGTTATGTCCTGGTAACTTAGGGTCACTGGAATCTCAAAATGGTTGGGGAACTCGAAAGGAGTACTCACCGAAGGTGTTCTTGGAGGTGGCCGGGTCGGGCAGTTGGATCTAATGTGCCCGGCCAATCCACAGTACAGACAGAGGTTATTCCTTAGTCTCCGCTCTCTCTCCTCAGTAGACAACCTGGTGGTCCCGACCTGCATGGGCTCAGGTGCTGGTTCGGCGTTGACAGGGGATGGCCAGGTAGAGAGACTGCTGCTGCGAGTGTTCCGTGGCGGCCTCCTGGCTCGCATAAGCGTGTCCAGCCGGATGGAGAGGTCGATGTATTGATCCATTGTGAGTCCCTCATCGCGGCAGGCCAGCTCGGCCTGGAGGTCGAGGTTGAGCCCCTTCCTATAGTGCAGCTTGAGGGGCTCATCGTTCCACCCGCTCTGGGCAGCTAGGGTGCGAAAACTGAGGGCGTAATCAGCCGCAGTGCGGTTTCCCTGGCGCAGAGCCATCAGCTGCTCTCCAGCGTCACCTCCAGCAGTGGGGGGTTGGAAGACCTCCTGGAAACGCTGTAGGAAGGCAGCAAAGGAAGGGAAAACAGGCCTGGAGTGGTTCCACACTGCCGTGGCCCAGTCCAGCGCTCGCCCAGTTAGCAGAGAACACACAAAATCCACATGTGAGTCATCAGTAGGATATAGATGGGGTTGCTGATTGACAAACAGTGAACATTGTAAAAGAAATCCCTTACATTTGTCTGGAGTTCCGTCAAATTTCTCTGGGAAGGCGAGGTGTGGACTGGCGGTGGTGGTAACCATGGCAGTGGTGGAGACGGCAGCGGCGGCGGCGGCAGGTGGCACGTGAACCAGAGGCGGGTGGCTCGGCTGGGTCTGTGTTAGTGGCTGGAGAGCTTGCAGAGCTTTTACAAGCTCCTCCGTCAGCGAGGAGAGGCGGTCGAGCTGCTGCTGATGGACCGCCAGCACCGAAGCTTGGGCCGACAGCTCAGAAGTGAGCTGGTGAACCGTTGCTGGATCGGGTTCCGGCGAAGTTTTCTGTGATGAGATGGAATCAGCAGACTGGGGATCCATATGCAAACGGTTTTTAATACACAGACAGGCAAACTCAAAGTGTACACTGGCGAGGGATCGACAACGGCAAACATACGTGACGAAGGTAAGGCACAAGAATGGTCGGAGTCCAGGCGGGGGTCGGGGCAACTAGCAATCCACGGGCAAATCCAGAAAACAGAGCAAAAGGGGTCGCAAGGGTAGGCAGAGTTCGTCACACGTAATAAACAGTCCGAGTCAATATCCAAGAGCAATAATCCAGTGAAAAAATGCTTAGAGTTGATGGCCGGAGCAAATCAAAACTTCGCGATGAGCTCGCATAATGCCGGCCGTTTTAAGCGGTCGGAAAATGGCCGCCGGGGGTGAGCGACCCGGAAGTGAAAGCGCGCCCCAGGTACGGGATGCTGGGAAATGTGGTCCGTGAGCAGTTAGTATTCGGGAGAGATTTCCCGCTGGCTGCGATCGGAGGGAGCCACAGAGACCGCGCTCATAACATGTATCATCTCATGAGTATTCATAAGAACAGTTGTAATGTATTATAATATTTACTTACTTGTAGTTATAGCTATTAGGAGTATGAATATTTATAACACACAATGAACACATCCACTTAAGTAACCATGAATTATACTTCTCATAGTTACAATGTATTATAAGTCTAATTTCTTGCCATTTTACTTGTTACTTTACTTAAAGCAGACAAAGACCACTTATAAGTAGTATGAATAACAATAATAAAAAATTTTTCCTCAAACATCCATAAGATCAGGTATCAATCATTGCTTTCAACAATTTTTATTGTAATTTCAGTTTGATTATTTTGATGGTACCATTTTGACAGCTGTTGATAGGTAGCTCTGCAACTACATGTCAACTAGCAGTATTTATTATTAGTAGTATGCTAAATATATGCTTTATATTATTTACACACATTATTTTGATAGTTGCCCAAAAGACAAACTGATTATACATAACTTTGACCTACCCTAACCTTAACCTAAGTCTACTAATACTCTAAGGAGGGGGGCCATCAAAATTAAAAAATAAAAAAAAAAGTAATATGATATAGTCCATTATAAATGTAGATTTAATATGGTGTTCATTGTGTGTTATAAATAATCATACTATAAAAAGTTAACCTCAATTACGTAAGTATTATAATGTATTATAATTGTTGATATGATTATTCATGAGATGGTATAACATATTATAATATTTTTTATTATGCATTATGCATGCATTATAATGCCTTAAGAATACCCTTATAATGTATTATAAATACGGGCTTCATAGAAGTACAGTTATTGACTATTAATGTTGTCTGTTGAATTTGTAAACATAATTTAAATAGACAAAAATAAAAAAGGAATATATTTTCAGAATCAGAATGAGCTTTATTGCCAGGTATGTTTGCACATACTAGGAATTTGTTTTAGCTCCACAGTGCAACAGAATGACAGTGACAAGACAAGACACAGATAGTAAAAAAAACATTTATACAAATATACAGAAAAAGTGCAAAAAAAGCAAATACTCAATATACAATTTAAAATAAACTAAAATAGACAAATTTAAACAATTTACTATGTACAGGTGCAAATTAGAAATGTAAACAAGTATGTGTATTAAATAAATAAATGAATGTGTAATAGCGTTGTGTGTTCCACGTTTATTTTTCAAGTGTTCAGGAAATGGACTGCTTGAGGGAAGAAACTGTTCCTGTGCCTGCTCGTTCTAGTGCTCAGGACTCTGTAGCGTTGACCAGATGGCAACAGTTCAAAGAGCGAGTGTGCTGGATATGAGGGGTCCAGAGTGATTTTACCAGCCCTTTTGCGCACTCTGATTCGCTAAGCACACCGGACTATCCGGCATAGTCTTCTGAGGTCAGAATTGGTAGCTGAGCTGAACCAGACAGTAATTGAAGTGCATAGGACGGATTCAATGATGGCAGAGTAGAACTGTTTCAGCAGATCTTGTGGCAGGTTGAACATCCTCAGTTGACAGAGGAAGTACAGCCTCTGCTGGGCCTTTTTCACAATGGAGTCAATGTGAATGTCCCACTTCATGTCCTGAGAAATGGTGTTGCCAAGGAACCTGAATGACTCCACTGTTTTTACAGTGCTGTTCATGATGGTGAAGTCCACAATCATCTTCACTGTTTTGAGCGTGTTGAGCTCCAGGTTGTTGTGACTGCACCATTCAGCCAGCTCTTTAACCTCCTGTCTGTAAGCAGACTCGTTACCATTCTGAATGAGGCCGATGAGTATGGTGTCATCCGCAAACTTCAGGAGCTTAACAGAGGGGTCTTTAGAGATGCAGTCGTTGGTGTACAGGTAGAAGAGAAGAGGGGAGAGCACATAACCTTGAGGGGCGCCAGTGCTGATGGTGTGGGTGCTGGATGAGAATTTTCCCAGCCTCACTAGCTGCTGCCTGTCTGTCAGGAAGCTGGTAATCCACTGACAGACAGAGGTGGGCACAGAGAGCTGAGTTAACTTGGGCAGGAGGAGGTTTGGGATGATAGTGTTAAAGGCTGAGCTGAAGTCCACAAACAGGATCCTTACATAAGTCCCTGATTTATCCAGATGCTGCAGGATGAAATGCAAACCCATGTTTACAGCATCATCCACAGACCTGTTTGCTCGGTAAGCAAACTGCAGGGGGTCCAGTAAGGGTCCAGTAATGTCCTTCACATAAGCCAGAACCAGTTTTTCAAACGACTTCATGACGACAGACATTAGCGCCACAGGTCTGTAGTCATTAAGTCCTGTTATCTTGGGTTTTTTTGGAACGGGGATGATGGTGGAGCGTTTGAAGCAGGCAGGGACTTCACACAACTGTAGCGATTTATTGAAGATTTGTGAAAAGATGGGGGCCAGCTGATCAGCATAGGTTTTCAGACAGGCTGGAGACACGCCGTCATGGCCTGGTGCTTTTTTTCTTTTGTTCTTTTTGAAGACTTTGCGGATGTCTTCATCGCTAATTTGTAAAGGAGGGGTGAGGGGGAGGGGGGTTGTTGGAGGTGTAAATGGTGTTTTTTCAAACCTGCAATAGAACTCATTCAGTTCGTCTGCCAGATATTGATTGGCCACAGTGCTGGGGGATGGTGTCTTGTAGCTGGTGATGTCTTTCAGACCTTTCCACACTAATGAAGAGTCATTGGAATAGAATTGGTTCCTTAATTTTTCAGAATAATTCCTCTTTGCCACTTTAATCTCCTTTTCCAGTGTGTATTTGGCCTGTTTATACAAGACTTTGTCCCCATTCTTGTAAGCATCTTCTTTGGCCTGACGGAGCTGTCTGAGTTTTGCAGTGAACCATGGTTTGTCATTGTTAGATTTGTCATTGTCAGTTTTTTATTTTGAAAAAAAAGAAAAATCATGATTAAAATAATTCAACACTACTTACTTCAAAACTCAAATATATTACATATATACAAGTATTTTTGTGACACTGGGTTGAACAGTTTTCATTCAGGAGGCTTTTTTGTTTATACATGCACACATTTACAAATGCAAACACATGCATACACCCATACATTTACATGTACTCATTATGCTGATGCACACACCACATTTGAAAATCTCTCACTCAGCCTGCTCCCAAATCTCATCAAAACTCATCATAATTGCCTCTTGTTTTGTATACTCTTCCTTTGCCATGTTTTTGTTCATTTTATTACTTTATGCGATCCAAATCTCCACGCTCCCGTTCTCCAGGCAATCTCCTGGCATTTGCCGACAGAGTTCAATAAATTACTGTAATAACCCATTTATTGCAGAAAAGCACAGACTGTTTGCTTTCAGGAGCAGTTTGAATTATGTTGATAGTGCAAATGGTTGAAGAGTTATGATAACGTGAATACAGCTTGGTTTAATGTGTCGGCACCGACATATGTGGTTTAAAGGGGTTAAATGTACATTAAATTACATTTTACATTAAGTCATTTAGCAGACGATTTTATCCACAGCGACTTACAAATGAGGACATTGGAAGCAAATGTGATGAGTTGTTTGCCTTCCCCCTAATTTTCATCACCACCCCATCCCACAATCGCCGCCCTTCGCCAGGCTCCCGATTGGAGTAGGTGTGTGAGAGGTGCCAAACCAACCATGTCTAGCGGGCCACTGTTTAAATGGCATGGGCGCCTCTCCTTGAGAGATCGTCCTCTACCCCGGGCATGCATGCTGGTGTCATCGTGGGTCCAGAAAGGCACCGTTGAGAGGAGGATGAGTGCCGCACCAGAGAGATGACATGCAGAGGGGTGGGGAGGACGTAGCCGTGATGGTGACACCCCTTGTGCGGCCGGCGGACTCCACCCTTACCTGTCCAAATTTAGAAACTGCTATCTTGTGAACAAACTGAAGCATCCTGGGGAATCACTGCACAAATGAGGGACACTGTTGTTGCACTATGACACCAGTCCCACAGGAGAACTCTAGTGAAAAGGCTTTGCAAATATTCAGAATGAGTGGATGCACGTTGTCACCTTATATATACCTGTGTATTTGGGGAGTAGCTTGGCATGCAGGATCCACTAGCCAATTTTCATTGGCGTTTCCTCTTAAATGAAGAGGTGATTTGGGCTACAAAGTTAGACGCCTAATGTTGTCACAACATTACTAATAGTGACCAACAGATAAGGAAAGGTTTTTACAAGTCATCTGTTCTCCAGATTATAAATCCTACCAGATAAACATTAATATTGCTATTTTCCTTGTTCTCCACACAGAATACAGTCCTGTAATCTCACTGCTCAGTCTTATGAGATTCTGTCATCAATTCTACAATCCTCAAACTCTGTCCTGAGAGAGTTGAATCTAAGTAACAATGACCTGCAGGATTCTGAAGTAAAGCAACTTTCTGATAGACTGAAGAGTAAAAACTGTCAGCTGAAGATACTGAGGTAAATGGTTTTTAATAAAATAAATAAAAATGCGTAGTGTGATCATTGAATTGTATAGCTAGTGATGTCATTTTAAGAACACACAGTGTGACACTGTTCATTTACATGCTGCTCATGATCCAGTATTTTCAGTGTTTCAGAGTGACTTGGTTCACAGTAAATACTGCACCACATGAACTCCAGTTGCAAGTGCTGTGAGTTTGGGTCACTTATAACACGGATGTAAAAATGCAACATGTGTCTAATATCTTTCCAACCTTTTTTTATTTGATTGGATGTCTCAATCATTGTGGCTTTCACAAGCACTCTTAGACAGCTGAGGCAGACTAGCCTTTAAAAATTAACTTTTTAAAAAATAATAAAATAATAACTTTTTAAACATTTTGTCATCCAAAAAACCAATTGATGCATCATGACGTTCAACAGAAGCTGAGCTTCTTCATTGAGCTTTAAATTTGCAAACTGATGTGTTTTCTTTAGTGCACCACTTTAGTGCACATTTGTAAGTCTAGATCAGTTCTCATGTGATGTCACTAACTTGACGTCTCCTGGAGAGTAAAACGAAACTTTGCTCCACTTACTGTCAGTTAGTTTTATGTAGTTTGCATTAAGTAGTAATGTAGTAAAATGTATATATTAAAAGGTAAAATTCAGTGAACACCTTGTTGATGATGAATATTTTGTACAGGCAAGCAGAACCTGGAATATAAACGCAATGTGCAAAGTTTCACTTTAAACGGTTTCCCAAACAAAAACATAATAGGGAAAACACTAAACCATTAAGCATGTAGCATGTTCATATTCTGACCTCATCTGCTTGCCTGTTTAAACAATGAATCATTAATATAGTGATTAATTAATTTGATCTATTAATAGTACAGTTTGAGTGCTTTTACAGTGTTTTGTCTCACTGTTTAATGATTTAAATATTGCCACAGGTGCTTAATATAGATTGCAAATGGCCAAAACTTGCATTTTGGTCACACATCTTTGTTTTATTCTTTTGAGAGGGGATTTAAATATTTGAGGCTGTGAAACAGATGGAAAATTGCCCTCCAGATTGCAGAGCTAGTAATGTGACTGAAAGCTACCAATAAGAGAAAACCGTTAGCAAAGGTGCAGTATATTTGAAAATTGTCATTTTTTGCCTAAAAATTGATAATTAATGTTTTAATGTTGTATTTATCTTTTCATTACTTTATTGAAAAGGTATAAACTCTTTGTCAAAAATCTGATTTCATCAACTAAAAGAACAGAAACGGATAAAGAGAATTTTAGGTATGGAGAATTAATCATGATATGTGTATTAACTTATTCACAAGGTCACCACTGGTGTTCACATGAGTAGAAACATCAGTAATTTTTTATATGAAAAATATAAAAAAATTAAACAGGAGAAATTAAATCAGGAGAACTCTTCTTTTTAGCAGAAGTGAAAAGGCTTTGCACTATAATGACAGCACTTGGCTCCAAAGGAAACATTCAGAATGAGTGGATGCACGTTGTCACCTTATGTATGAGGACACCTGTGTGTATGGAGAGTAGCTTGGCATGCAAGATCCACTAGCCAGTTCTCATTGGCATTTTCTCTTAAATGAAGAGGTGATTTGGGATACAAAGTTAGACCCCTAATGTTGTCACAACATAACTAATAGTGACCGACAGATAGGGAAAGGTTTTTACAAGTCATCTGTTCTCCAGATTATAAACCCTACCAGATAAATACATTAATATTGCTGTTTGTTTTGTTCTCCACACAGACTACAGTCCTGTAATTTCACTGCTCAGTCTTGTGACAGTCTGTCATCAGTTCTACAATCTTCAAACTCTGTCCTGAGAGAGTTGGATCTGAGTAACAATGACCTGCAGGATTCTGGAGTGAAGCTGCTTTCTGATGGAATGAAGAGTCTAAACTGTCATTTGGAGATACTGAAGTAAATGGTTTTTGATAAAATAAATAAAAATGCATAGTGTGATCATTGAATTGTATAGCTAGTGATGTCAGTCAGTTTTGTATAGCTAGTAGACAGTTAGCAAATGTGCAGTATAATTGAAAATGGTCATTTTTTGCCTAAAATTGGATAATTATTATTTTAATGTTGTATTTATATTTTCATTACTTTATTGAAAAGATATCAAATCTTTGGCAAAAATCTGATTTCATCAGCTAAAAGAACAGAAACCGATAAAGAGAATATTATGTATGGAGAATTAATCATGATATTTTATTAACTTATTCACAAGGTCACCACTGGTGTTCACATGAGTAGAAACATCAGTAATGCTTTATAAGAAAAATATTTAAAAATGAAATATTTTTAAATACAAAACCAAAAGTTACAATCAAACCACATCTTGCAAATCATGCTGTACCCTCTAAAGTATGTAACTTTATAAATGTATAAAAATGGGTTATATTAGTGACATCAACAGAAGCCTTACATGAAATTATGAGACAATTGATGGCCTTGATATACTTCTAACAAAGTTTTTTTTCGTTCTTCGTTTGGGTGCAAAAAGAAGTTTGAAAAGGCTGAACGACAATATACTGAATTTGAACATTACAATGAGTGCCGCACCAGTGCGATGCTTGAAGCGGGGTGTAGATTAATATAAATATAGCTAGTGCTTATGTCCTAAACACAACAACAATGCAGTGATAAAATTTGTCTGGGGTGGGTTGCACCAACAAGGATTAAATTAATAAAAGTTTAGAGCTAATCAAGTATTTGTTGATCTGGGTTTTATTTTAAATCGCGTTGTGTTGCACCACTTAATTTTAAACACAGATGAATAAATCTGTGATTAAAGTTCTAACATGTGATTTAAAATCTTCATCTACGATTAATTTTCATTACTTTAATAATGATTAACAGCAGTTCAGAGTCAGGGTGTTATGTTTACAATGCAATAGAACCATTCAATTTTCATAATCAGTCCTTCATGGGAAGTGTGAAAGTAACATAAACCTGTTACTTTATTATTGTTCAGTTAGATTTTTTCTTTTTTATAATTTATGTGTTGTCATGTTTTTTTATTAAAACAAATGTTTATCATTGTATCTTCTTTTTCCATTTCATTTATAGTATATCTTTTAAATTGGCTTACTGAAAAAGTACCAGCAGTATGGTGTAGCAACATTAATTTGAAACAATGCATTTGCTACTTGCCACCTTATTTCCACTCTTTCCTTTCATTCTTTTCATGGTTTTAGAAAACTTGTCTTGGATGTTTCTCTCCATGTCACTCTGCATAACTTGTGCTTTGTTACACTTTCTTTCTAGGATTTAAATGCCTTCTCTGAATATTTAAAATTGTGCTATTGTACAAGTGCAGATAAATGTGTACCAGCTCAGCTATTCGTCACTCCAGCGTATTCATGTTGCTATAGTGACTTTGTGATATTGTTCTCCTTTCTGACCTCCTTTTCTGAATGCTGAAACAAACTTTGGCTTTATTTAGTTTAAAATGGCATCATATCAGTTTGTTCTTCGATTTCATTTGAAGTATATCGGGGCCTTAACAATATTCCTGATAACTAGAAAAGAAACAGCATGTCTTGCCATGTGCCGTTCTTGGTGGATCTACAAGGCATTGGATTGTCTGATTGTCAAACTAATGCCACGTGGACTATTGTTGTGTTTGTAGGTTGTCTGGCTGTATGGTGACAGAGGAGGGCTGTGGTTATTTGTTTTCAGCTCTGAGTTCAAACCCCTCACACCTGAGAGAGCTGGATCTGAGCTACAATCACCCAGGAGATTCAGGAGTCAAGCTGCTCTCTGAAAAACGGGAGGATCCAAACTACACACTGGACAAAATCATGTATGTTGAGTATGTTATTTCAAACATAACAGAGCTCTAGGCTCATTCTTCCTACTGTTATGTTGGTGCAACCAACTTTCTCAGTTACTTGATATAATTTGGTCTTTTTTTCAGTATTATTTGTTATTTACTTCTTCTTTTGCTATGCACGGTGCTTCGCTGTGAGATGTTTTTTTTTTTTTTTTTTTTTTTAACATAAGCTTCTAAGCCTCTTTGCCGAATGTCACATCACAACCTGATACTGTGATTGCATGTGGATGAACTGCCAAACCACACAGAAAAAGCTCATGTGTTCATGTGTTTGGTCTTTTCACCAGCAGATGTTTGTAACTTCATTATTTTTTCTTTCTGCTTTTCATCTTTGCATTTAATCAAAACTTATCCATTATTTAAACATTCTGCTTATGATAGTTTGACTGGATGCATGTGTAGTTCCTCATGTTTGACAAACTCAGACAAAAACTAACAGTATCACAATGGTCTCTTTTAAAACTTTCGAAAGATCTAATCATCATCATCATCACACATTGTGCTCCCTTAACCCAAATACTTTGGGGGTCTTATATTTGTCTCCTTTAAAACATTATAAAATATCACATTATCATTACACACTGTGCTCAGATTTTTCTCCTAAACTAAAGACTCTGGATCTCTTACATTTGTCTCATCAAAAGTTTTGAAGAGATATCAAAACATCACATACTGTGCTGAAAAATTTCCCTAAGCTACAGACTTCTGGGTGTTTATATTTGCCTCCTTTAAAGCTTTATATAATAACTCAACAACCTTACAAAATGTGCACCAAGTTAAGTACTTCAAAGACACTGAATAAATGGTGAAAACACAACCTTTGTTGAGTTTAAGTGTATATTAAGAGAGATATTCTGCAGAAATAAGGATAAAGTTACTTTTTATAGGATAACGTTTATGTTTAGATCTATAATTTGTTGCTGGAAAAGTAATACAGCTGATGCCTTTATCAAAACTGAAGGAACAAGTAACCCTTTCTTTGCTGAAATGTACATAGTGTTTATGACTCAACCTTGATTATTAATTGACCAATTAGATTATTAATACATATTATATAGTAGAAATATTCAAGACATTTGATTCGGGCATACTTTGAAATGTTGTTCAGATCACTTCTGAAACCCTTACAGAAAAACCACATGAATTTCACGTGCAAAATCTCATGTGGTCACATACACATGTGATTCTGCACATGTTAAGTTTCACATGTGAAAACATAGGAAAAGCACATGTGGCACATGTGAACACCACATGTGGCACATGTGCTTCCCATGTGCAAACATGTGCTTTTGGAACATTTTCATGTGAATCTCGTGTGAATTCCCATGTGAAACACACAAGATCACATGTGAAACACATGCATATTCCCATGTGAAAAACATGGTATTTTTCTATGTGAAATCCATGTGATCACGTGAAACACATGTATATTCCCATGTGAAACACATGGTATTTTTTGTATGTGAAACACATGTAAATCCCATATGCAAATGTGTGCTTTTGGAATGTTTTCATGTGAATCTTGTGTGAATTTCCATGTGAAACGCGTGATAACGTGAAACCCATGTGATCACATGTGAAACCCATGGTATATTCCAACATGAAACCCATGGGATAACATGTGAAACCTATGTGAAACATGTAAATTCCCATGTGATCACATGTATATTATAAACCTGCTTGTGTTGCAATCCTGTGATGGTGAAATGACTTTAAAAACTCAATATTTCACTCATGCACAATATACACTCAAAAATTGTTTAAACCTGTTTAAGACCTCAATTGTTTAGTAAAATTCCATCAAGTTTTATTAAGCAATGAATAATTTAAATGAATAACTACAGTCTAAAGCATTTATCTTAAAAGTATAGTCAAAAATGAAAATTCTGTCATTAATTTCTCACCCTCATGCCGTTCCAAACATGCAAGACATTCATTTTTTAAAAGAAATATAAGAGCTTTCTGACCCTGCATAGAAAGCAATGCAACTGAAATGTTCTCAGGCCCAGAAACATAGGAAGGACGTCATTAAAACAGCTCAAACAAAAATTTATTCAAAATTTTCTTGTCTTTCATGTCATGTCTGATGCCTTAATGCCTGAGAACATTTCAGTTGCATTGCTGTCTATGCAGGGTAAGAAATCTCTCAGATTTCTTAAAAAATATCTTAGTCCATTCTGAAGATGAACAAAGTTCTTACGGGTTTGGAATGACATAAGGGTGAGTACTTAATAACAGAATTTTAATTTCTGAGTGAGCTGTCCCTTTAATAACCAGAAATGCGCAATTTTAGATTTGTTCATAAATTTAAAAAAATAAGAAGAAGAAAATGTGACTCAATCACAGAACCTGGAATTACAGAGGCACTATTGAGTACAATTAACACAATATTTATTGGTCTCTTTTGTAACTGTGTTGTATTTCCATGATGACATGAGATTTTCACAGGTTGGTAATGAACTGGATTGGTGTCATTGTCTGTAAGGAGTTCTCCAAACTCATCAGACTTGTCCTAAATGAATGAATGAAAAAGGAGATACAAATCACAAACACATTCACGGTGTCCAAAAATAGTAGCATTCAATTTAATACCTTTTTTTTCCAATTTACAGTAGTTTTGGACAAATAATCTCACAAAGGCTAAGCTAAAGTTCACACAAAAATTAAAATTCAGTCATCATTTACTTATGTGTGTAGAAAACTTTATTTTCTTCTTTAAACCAAAGATCCAGGAGACTCTTGGGTATCTTTCACGGAGGTCTTTCTGCGCGTTGCTGCAGTCATCAAGAAGTCTGAATTTGGCCATGATACATTGTAGTTTATATAGGCATTCAGTGGGCAGTCCTTAAAAGTGTTGATCTTACAGAACTTCAGAAGTAACCACTTCTAAAAACAATACAGGAAATCAACCCCCGTCTGTGTGGTTGAGCAAACCTACTTAACGGTACCCAAATGGTTTAATCTTCACCTGGCCACGAGAACTACTGTGATGGCCAGTGACCTGGCCACGCAGCAAATACGGTAGCTGATGCACTCACACATGTATATCTTTCTTTGTACAATTTAACCTTTGTTATAGGTTACATTTATTCATGCTTCACAATAACAACAAACACAGATTTGGTTTATTTTGACTTTATTTCTGATTTGTACTAATTTTATACCATGAGTAACTAGTTCGGGTGCACACTTTCTAGTTATTGGTGGTATAATTTGTTAATATTTCTTTCTTTTGAGTTTAAGTTACCTACGGGGGGAAAAGGCAGAGTTTGGGTGCTGTCCGGGTGCCGTGCTGTCTTCCGGTGGTGGTCCATGCTTCTAAAGGACCGGCTGGCGTCAGTTGCCGCTGTTATGTTCCGCTGGACTAATCCATCCTGTAAACTAGCTGGGGGGGGTGTAGGGTTATTTGTTTAGTTATTTATTTTTGGTTTCTTATTTATTTGTGGTTTTGATTTGTGTATATATATATTTTTTCCTTTCTAAGTTAATTATTTGGTCTTTGTTTAGGGATGTTTGTGTAATTCTTATTTATGGGTGTGTGTGTGTGTGTGTGTGTGTGTGTGTGTAATGGACTAGTCCTTTGTGTATAAAAGTCTCCCTCAGGTGTTGCTAAGGAGGTCACATTTTTTTTGTTTCTTCCCCTTTGTTTGTTTGTTTGTTTATTTATTTTGGTTTGGCTTATTGTTAAGTTTAGTTGCCCTTTTTAATGGGCCCAGACTTTATTTTCTTTATTTCAATTTAATATTTAATTTGTAACTTTGTTTGACTTTAATAAATGATCATTTTTCTAGCTGGAAATCCTGCATTCCTGGTTTTGACTGCTTGGTCCCTCACATATGGTGGCAGCGGTGGGATTAGCAGAAGGAGCAGGTTTCCAGTTTCGTTTGTTTTCTTTTGAGCTATGAGTCGGTCTGGAAGAAAAGGGGCACAAAGGGCAGTGCAGATGGAAGCACCGGAAGAGGAGGTGGAAACAATGGAGGACGGTGAGGAAGCCATTGCAGAGGAGTCTGGAGGTCAGAAGCCAACGCTTGCAGATCTGTCAAGTTTGTTTAGAGCGCATATGGCCCAAATGGACGCTCGGGAGGCTAAGAGAGCTCAGGAGCAAAAGGAACAAGAGAGACGGTTTAAGGCCCTACAACATCAGTTTGGCTTGCTTCAAATGGAGGTTCAAGCTCGTACCACCCCCACTCCTGATCCACTTTCTGTGAATTCATGTCCTGGAGAAATGCAGGATGGTGAGCATGATTCTAGCCAACCACTGTCACAGTCGAAAGGAAGTGAAAGAGGGCTTCATCAAATGGACTATGAAGGTCAGTTTTTTCCTAAAGAAGCTAAATTAGACAAATTAAGTGACTCTGATGACATAGAGCATTTTTTGATAACTTTTGAAAGAATTGCTGCTGCTTGTGGGTGGCCTATTTCTGATTGGGCTTTTCGCTTGATCCCCTTGTTGACTGGTAAAGCTCGAGCAGCATATGTACAAATGGACATTAAAGATGCTCTTGATTATGATAGCGTAAAATCAGCTATTTTGAGAAAGTATGACATTAATACAGAGACTTATCGACAAAGGTTTCGTTTCTTGGAAGTTGCACCATCAGAGAGTCCTAAAGAGTTGTACGCAAGACTGAAGGAGCTATATGTGAAATGGATTCGTCCTGAAGGTAAAACTGTTGAGGAAATTGGAGAACTAATTATTCTTGAACAGTATCTCAGAATGCTTTCCCCAGAACTCCAGGTGTGGATTCGTGAGCGGGGCCCTGAAACAGCTGCTGAAGCTGCATCATTAGCCGACGTGTTCGTGGCTGCCAGAGGAAGGAATCAGTCTTGGAGTTGGCAGGGGGCAAGGAGCTGCGCAAACCTAATGTTTATCACCAGTCTCAGTACAGCACTTCTGGTAAGCCTCTTATAGGAGGAAAACTTGAATCAGTGATGTCTAAACCTGCTCGGAAGGTACCAATTTGTTATTTATGTGGCCAGGAAGGCCATACCAAGCCTGTGTGCCCAAAGAATGTTGCTAAGATCTCTCAAGTTTGTTTTGTGCCCAGAACTAATGTTGGTCCTGTAAAACCTGGACAGGCCTTAAGAATGACTACCGTTGAAGTGAACAGTAAAGAACTCCGTGCTCTGGTTGATACAGGCAGTGACCAGACTTTGGTACATAGACGATTTGTCTCCCCTGCTTTGATTAATCTTGCTGACAAGAAAACAATATGTTGTGTCCATGGCGATGAGAAACTGTTACCGACTGCAGACCTTTTTATCAAAGTACAGGGGCAAACTTATCTCCTGGATGTTGGGGTAGCTGATAATTTGCCTTATCCTGTGATCCTGGGGCATGATCTACCAGTTCTTTTGGATTTACTGCAGCCTGGACGGTTGTGCAATGCTGTGGTCACCAGGGCAAAGAAGAAGCAGGCAGAGGAAACAATGTCAACGCTCAATACCTTGCCCTTCTTTGATGTTGATATGGAAGTGGAACCTTCAAAGCCACGAAAGTCACGCAGTGAAAGGAGGCGGGAGAAACTTGCATATAATGCTTCCAATGTACCTGCTAACCCTGTATGTGACTTGTTCCAAAGTTTCCAGGTGCCCATCAATATTATCCAGCTCCAGAAGGGGGATATCAGCCTTGCACCATGCTTCAAGAAGGCACAACAGGAAGTCACCGCTCTAGAGGAGAACCCTGACCTGTCTGAAAGGTATTTATTCCAGCAAGGAATTCTCTATTGCCAGTTTGAGTCCATAAAACAGCTTGTTGTGCCACAAAGTGTCCGGGAGGTAATCCTCAAGTTGAGCCATTCAATTCCCTGGGCTGGCCACCTAGGGAGATACAAGACCCTAGCTCGAATAAAAAGACACTTTTATTGGCCTGGATTAAAGAGAGATGTGACTCAATACTGCAAGAGTTGCCCTGAGTGTCAGAAAGTCTCCATGAGAACCCCTTCCCGAGCCCCACTGCAATCTTTACCAGTCATTAATACACCGTTTGAGAGATTAGGGATGGACATTATTGGCCCTGTGGAAAGGAGTCAAGCTGGGAATCGATTTATGCTTGTCATAACTGATTATGCAACTAGATATCCCGAAGTGTTTCCAATGAAGTCCATCAAAGCCAAGTACGTAGCAACATGCTTGATACAGCTCTTTTCCAGAGTTGGGTTTCCTTGTCAAATTCTCACAGACCAAGGCACTAACTTTATGTCCACTCTCTTAAAGCAGGTGTATAAGCTTCTGGGCATTGAGAGCCTGCGGACCACTCCATTTCATCCCCAAACCGATGGTCTCACAGAGCGGTTCAATCAAACATTTAAGCAAATGCTTCGTAAATTCATTAAAGGATCAGGCAAGGATTGGGACCAGTGGCTGCCTTACCTCCTTTTTGCTTATAGGGAGGTCCCCCAGGCCTCGACTGGGTTCTCTCCTTTTGAATTATTATATGGGCGTGATGTGAGAGGACCCTTGACCCTGCTTCGAGAGCTTTGGGAAGGAAACCCGGGAGGTGGGGACGGGGTGAATGTTATCTCTTATGTCTTGCAGATGAGGGAGCGGTTGGAGGCAATGACAAAACTGGCTCAGGCTCATATGGCTGAGGCGCAGAGACATCAGAAGTCATGGTATGATCGGTCGGCTGGTGAAAGGAGCTTTAGCCCGGGCCAGAAAGTGTTGGTGATGTTACCAAGCCACGAGAGCAAGCTGTTTGCGAAGTGGCAGGGTCCATTTGAGATCAAGCGGAAGCTTGGGCCCACCACTTATGAGATTGCAACACCAAACCTAGGCCGGTGCACTAAAGTATTGCATATTAATTTGCTTAAAGAATGGATCCCTTGTTCTGAGAAGTCGCAAGTTCTGATGGTTCAACAGGTGGCGGAGGAAGAGGAACTGGAAGAACAATATTTACCTCAGCCCATTACTGCCTCTGTTGATTTGGATCATTTGCCAAAGGATCGTCAAGCACAGGTGAGAGCTCTTTGCCACCATAATATTTTTTCTGAGTATCCCGGAGCTACTACATTGATTGAACACGAGATTGTGTTGAAAAGTGATGCTTCTGTTAAAAGGATGAGCTATCGAATTCCTGAGCGTTTACAGGAGTCTTTGAGGAAAGAGATCGATCTGATGCTAACATTGAGAATCATTGAGCCATCTAAGAGTGAGTGGTGCCATCCTGTTGTTTTGGTCCCTAAAAAGGATGGAACCTTAAGGTTTTGCATTGATTTCCGCTACCTTAACTCTGTTTCTAAGTTTGACTCTTACCCCACCCCACGTATAAGTGACTTGATCGACCGTGTGGGTCAAAGTGAATACTTGACCACCATTGACTTAGCCAAAGGTTATTGGCAAATCCCACTCACCTCTCAATCCAGAGAGTTGACTGCCTTTAGGACCCCGTGGGGGCTATTTCATTTCCGGGTCCTTCCTTTTGGCTTACACGGGGCTCCAGCTACATTTCAGAGGCTCATAGACCAGATATTGAATGGTTTGTCTTTTGCGGCCGCTTATTTAGATGACATTGTTATCTACAGTGACACTTGGGAACAGCATTTGCAACATCTACAGGAAGTGTTGGGGCGACTCCAACAAGCTGGCCTTACCATCAATCCTCTTAAATGTGCTGTGGCTCGAACTGAAATTGAATATCTGGGCTATATCATTGGTAAAGGGGTGGTCAGACCCCAGATGAAGAAGGTCCAAGTCATTCAACAGTGTCCTCTGCCTCAAACACGTAAGGAATTAAGATCATTCCTTGGGATGGCAGGTTTTTATAACCGATTTATTCCCAATTTCTCTGGCAGGGCAGCAGCCTTAACGGATATGGTGGGCTTAAGATCTCCTAATCGACTTCAGTGGACAGAGCAGGCCAAGATTGCTTTTTGGGATGTTCAGAATGCCTTGAGTCAGGACCCAGTTTTGCATAACCCCGACTTTAATCAGCAGTTTATTGTGCAAACAGACGCTTCAGAACGAGGGATTGGAGCAGTGTTGTTGCAGGGGCCGCCCAGTGAACGAAGACTTGTGGCCTGTATCAGTAGGAAGCTCTTTCCTAGAGAAGTTCGCTATTCTACGATTGAAAAAGAATGCTTGGCTGTGAAGTGGGCTTTGGACTCCCTAAAATATTATTTGTTGGGGAGAGAGTTTATTGTGGAAACGGACCATAAGGCTTTGCAGTGGCTGGAGAGGATGAAGGACACTAATAGCCGAATTACTCGATGGTACTTGGCTATGCAGCCCTTTCGGTTTGTGGTCCAGTATGTTCCTGGGAAGGCCAATGCTACTGCCGACTTCCTTTCCCGTTATGTCAGCGAAGCTCCTGAAGGGGGGGGGAGTGTGATGGCCAGTGACCTGGCCACGCAGCAAATACGGTAGCTGATGCACTCACACATGTATATCTTTCTTTGTACAATTTAACCTTTGTTATAGGTTACATTTATTCATGCTTCACAATAACAACAAACACAGATTTGGTTCATTTTGACTTTATTTCTGATTTGTACTAATTTTATACCATGAGTAACTAGTTCGGGTGCACACTTTCTAGTTATTGGTGGTATAATTTGTTAATATTTCTTTCTTTTGAGTTTAAGTTACCTACGGGGGGAAAAGGCAGAGTTTGGGTGCTGTCCGGGTGCCGTGCTGTCTTCCGGTGGTGGTCCATGCTTCTAAAGGACCGGTTGGCGTCAGTTGCCGCTGTTATGTTCCGCTGGACTAATCCATCCTGTAAACTAGCTGGGGGGGGGGGTGTAGGGTTATTTGTTTAGTTATTTATTTTTGGTTTCTTATTTATTTGTGTATAATTTGTGGTTTTGATTTGTGTGTGTATATATATATATATATATACAGGTCCTTCTCAAAAAATTAGCATATTGTGATAAAGTTCATTATTTTCTGTAATGTACTGATAAACATTAGACTTTCATGTATTTTAGATTCATTACACACAACTCAAAGTAGTTCAAGCCTTTTATTGTTTTAATATTGATGATTTTGGCATACAGCTCATGAAAACCCAAAATTCCTATCTCAAAAAATTAGCATATCATGAAAAGGTTCTCTAAACGAGCTATTAACCTAATCATCTGAATCAACTAATTAACTCTAAACACCTGCAAAAGATTCCTGAGGCTTTTAAAAACTCCCAGCCTGGTTCATTACTCAAAACCGCAATCATGGGTAAGACTGCCAACCTGACTGCTGTCCAGAAGGCCATCATTGACACCCTCAAGCAAGAGGTCTGTGGGAAGGAAAAAGTGTGGCAGAAAACGCTGCACAACGAGAAGAGGTGACCGGACCCTGAGGAAGATTGTGGAGAAGGACCGATTCCAGACCTTGGGGGACCTGCGGAAGCAGTGGACTGAGTCTGGAGTAGAAACATCCAGAGCCACCGTGTACAGGCGTGTGCAGGAAATGGGCTACAGGTGCCGCATTCCCCAGGTCAAGCCACTTTTGAACCAGAAACTGCGGCAGAAGTGCCTGACCTGGGCTACAGAGAAGCAGCACTGGACTGTTGCTCAGTGGTCCAAAGTACTTTTTTCGGATGAAAGCAAATTTTGCATGTCATTCGGAAATCAAGGTGCCAGAGTCTGGAGGAAGACTGGGGAGAGGGAAATGCCAAAATGCCTGAAGTCCAGTGTCAAGTACCCACAGTCAGTGATGGTCTGGGGTGCCATGTCAGCTGCTGGTGTTGGTCCACTGTGTTTTATCAAGGGCAGGGTCAATGCAGCTAGCTATCAGGAGATTTTGGAGCACTTCATGCTTCCATCTGCTGAAAAGCTTTATGGAGATGAAGATTTCATTTTTCAGCACAACCTGGCACCTGCTCACAGTGCCAAAACCACTGGTAAATGGTTTACTGACCATGGTATTACTGTGCTCAATTGGCCTGCCAACTCTCCTGACCTGAACCCCATAGAGAATCTGTGGGATATTGTGAAGAGAAAGTTGAGAGACGCAAGACCCAACACTCTGGATGAGCTTAAGGCCGCTATCGAAGCATCCTGGGCCTCCATAACACCTCAGCAGTGCCACAGGCTGATTGCCTCCATGCCACGCCGCATTGAAGCAGTCATTTCTGCAAAAGGATTCCCGACCAAGTATTGAGTGCATAACTGAACATAATTATTTGAAGGTTGACTTTTTTTGTATTAAAAACACTTTTCTTTTATTGATCGGATGAAATATGCTAATTTTTTGAGATAGGAATTTTGGGTTTTCATGAGCTGTATGCCAAAATCATCAATATTAAAACAATAAAAGGCTTGAACTACTTCGAGTTGTGTGTAATGAAGCTAAAATATATGAAAGTCTAATGTTTATCAGTACATTATAGAAAATATTGAACTTTATCACAATATGCTAATTTTTTGAGAAGGACCTGTATATATTTTTTCCTTTCTAAGTTAATTATTTGGTCTTTGTTTAGGGATGTTTGTGTAATTCTTATTTATGGGTGGGTGTGTGTGTGTGTGTGTGTGTGTGTGTGTAATGGACTAGTCCTTTGTGTATAAAAGTCTCCCTCAGGTGTTGCTAAGGAGGTCACATTTTTTTTGTTTCTTCCCCTTTGTTTGTTTGTTTGTTTGTTTATTTTGGTTTGGCTTATTGTTAAGTTTAGTTGCCCTTTTTAATGGGCCCAGACTTTATTTTCTTTATTTCAATTTAATATTTAATTTGTAACTTTGTTTGACTTTAATAAATGATCATTTTTCTGGCTGGAAATCCTGCATTCCTGGTTTTGACTGCTTGGTCCCTCACAACTACCAAGGTGTGAAATTCACATCCAGTTACCTTTCAGTAAACGGACGCCACTATGTTCACATTAAATGCCTAATACAATGTAGATAACCTCAGTTTTCTTATATGATGTTACATCAGGATGTAGGATCTTCAGATCTTAAACAGATTCTTAAATTTGTAATCCTACAGTGCCATTTACCTTTCTTTTTGATACAAAAGAAGAAATTAAAAAATTTAACAAAAACAGATAATTCACAACATTGTTTTTAAATAGGCCTATTTACTCCCTCAAATTAAACTTCTAGTTTATTGAACTGTTGTATAACATCATCACATACTCTCAGACAGTTAACCTGTGCGCACAGGAACAGGAGTAACAAGTACTAACAAATGTGAGAAGTCATGCGCATGCGCAGAGCTCCAACTTCTCCAGTCAGAATTTCAAAATGGAATGAGCGTTATGAATATGATCAAAGACTTTATAAATAGGGACTTTTATATGATTTCGACCAAATCTTTACCAAGTACAATCTTGAATGGATGTTTTATAGTTTTACATTTTTTTATTAATGCAAAAAGGAGAACATACAAAACAGTACAATAAGAACATAAAAGCAATAAGAGATAAAAGCAATACTACTTGTATAATAATAATAATAAATAATTATTATTTTTATCGTTAATTAATTATTATTATTATCGTTGTGGCTCCCTCCTTTCACCCCTAGAGGGAGCCTTCACTTCACTATGGACATTTACTCACTCCATTTCCCATAACACCTCTCTCATGAACTTCCTGTGTCCTCTCACCTCTCACCCCAGTTGGCCATCTTGCTTCTCACACAGTATTTAAGGACTGGTTCTCCAACAGTCAGATTGCGAAGTCTTGTATAGTGTTAACTGTCAATTCTGAGCATTGTTTCCTGGTTGCCCTCCCGTTGCCGAGCCCCTTTGTTCCTGGTTTCCCGAGACTGTTCTCCACCCGCCTATCAACCCCTTGCCTGCCCCTTGGATTACTCTGCTCGCTGCCGGCCCCAGACCTTCACACTCGGATTCTGCCGCTTCTTTGTTTTGTCCTACGTTGTCCATGTTTGTTCCTGCCTGACCCTGCTTGTCGACCACGATTATTTCTGTTAATAAAGCTTTGCACGTGGATCCCCTTGTCCACGTCCCATCCTTGTTACAGAAGACTTCGCCAACACCGGATCCAGCAGCTTTATTTCACCCACCAGCTCTACCATGGACCCATTTGACCAACTACTCACGATAGCGGCTGCACCGGTGCGCAATCACAAGATGGCGGCTACTAACTGTCCTCCTGTTCACTTCACAAGCCATCAGGAATTTATATCGAGCCTGAGGGATGCACCCCTCCTCTCAGTCAAGTCAGTGCTCACCAAGATCCAGCCTGCTCAGTACCCCAAGTCAGTCAAGATGGCCACCAAACCACAGCTTCCTCAGGTCAAGATCTAGTGTCTTGTCCAGTCACAGCTGTCCATCCAGTGTCAAGCCCAGACTTTTTTCCAGTGTCAAGTCCAGTGGCAGCTGTTGTTACAAGTCAAGTTACAGCCGTCGTTCCAAAGGCAAATGAAGAGTCAAGACTATCCACAACTGCCTATCCAGAGTCAGCACCTGTCATGGCCGCCCTTCCAGAGTCAGCACCTGTCATGGCCGCCCTTCCAGAGTCAGCACCTGTCACGGCCGCCTTTCCAGAGCCGGGTCATTTCACAGCGACACTCGACCGGTTGGAGAACATCCTAGCAGCACTCCGCAAATTACAACAAGCCACAGCAGTCCCCTCAGAGCCAAGTCAAGCCACAGCGGTTTCCCCGGAGCCCAGTCAAGTCACAGCTGTTCCTCCAGACCCAAGTGAATTCATAGCAGTTCCCTCAAAGCCAAGTCAAGTCACAGCTGTTCCTCCAGAGTCAAGTAAAGTCACTGCAGTTCCCTCAAAGCCAAGTCAAGTCACTGCTGTTCCTCCAGAGTCAAGCCAAGTCATCGCAGTCACTTCTCCAGAGCCAAGTGATGTAGCAGCTGTCCCTCCAGAGTCAAGTGATGTCGCAACTGTCACTCCAGAGTCAAGTGCTGTCACTCCTGAGTCAAGTGTCGTCGTCACAGCTGCTCCTTCCTCTGAGTCAGGCGTCATCGCCAAAGCTCCTCCCTCTGAGTCAAGCCCTATCGCAGCTGCTCCACCTCCAGAGTCAAGCATCTTCGCAGCTGCTCTGCCTCCAGAGTCAAGCGTCGTCATTGCAGCTGCTCCGCCTCCAGTGTCAAGCGTAGTCGCCGCAGCTGCTCCGCCTCCAGCGTCAAGCGTCATCGCCGCAGCTGCTCCGCCTCCAGCGTCAAGCGGTGTCGTCACAGCTCCTCCTCCTCCAGAGTCAATCCAAGTCGTCACAGCTGTTCCCCCTGAGTTAGGTGACGTCTCAGCTGCTTCACCCCCTGAGCCAAGCATCATTGTCATAGCTGCCCCTCCCTCTGAATCAAGCGTCGTCGCCAAAGCTCCTCCTCCAGAGTCAAGCCTCGTCGCTGCCACTCCTCCAGCATCAAGCCTCGTCGCTGCTGCTTCTGAACCCTGTCTCAACACAGCTGCACACACACCAAACCAAGCCACAGCCACTGCTCCGGCACCCAGTCAAGTCACAGCTATTGTTCCAGTACCAAGGGCTGCGATTTAAGACAATGCACATACAGAATTTGTGAGTATGGTGATATCCTCTCTTCCAATGGCTAAATAAAACATCCATTCATTCATAAAGAAGCCGGAACAAAGGAAGAATCCTTATTCTCAGTTTTGGCCACCAAAAAGGGACAGAAATGTATAAAATGTATACCCTGTTACAATAATTGTCCCTCTATATTACTCTACCTCATTAATAACTTCAGGGACGAACATATTTGAACTGTATCTTGCCTGTATTTACCTTTCTGTATAAGCTATAAGTATTAGTGGGTATAATCCCTACGTGTTTGATATCTAAATATTTCTCTTTTAATTTCCTAAAGGATAGTGCATAGCTTTGTGCCGTGTCTCATACTCCTATCATTTTATTCATTTATTTTTTCTTCTAATGTGCGAATTCCTATGGGCGGGTGATGAATGCAAATGAGAACTGGACTAAGACAAAGGAACGCTTTCCGCGCCCAAAATCCGAACTAGTACATTGGCTGCTCCACCCGAAAGAGGCGGAGCACCTCAGATCGTTAAAACATCAGCGCACAGAGAAACTGTGCTCGTTTTGGATTTCGTGACGCTGCTCGTCTCCGCGCACGCGCTCGTCACTCTCTCTTCCTCGAGACTGGTCCCCCCCTCTTCGAGACCGCTTTCTTTTCCACAGTTTACTTCGGCTGGATTCGCCTCATTTCGTCAACTTCTTCGGAAAGCCACAGAATCAGACGGACACACTCACTCCCAATCGCACTGAACCACCCCGGATTTAACTCTCTCTCTCTGTCCTCGCGGATCAGGACCTGAAATAGCGCCCACTCCGAAATCAATGCAAGTATCTGATTTAACTTAACAGCTGCGCTTAAGATTTGCCCCTTTTAATTAAGGTGAAATTTCCAATGGTTCGTGCAGATGTGGATAGCTGATTTAATACTGTACTTTCACTTTGCCTATTCTTTCTACCTTTTCTTACTTTTCGTGTTTTATGTGTGTACTGTTTTGGTTCGATAGTTAGCGTTAATTTCTCCTCGTATGTAACCAATAAACCCACTTGTATTCCCAGTTGAACTCGTTACTGTTCATTGCTCACATTTCACGTCACTTAAACTGAAGTGATTTCGTTACAAGATCTGACAAAGTATCGTAACCTAGCCAATTACGGTGAGAATATTGTTTTCCTTGGCCAGGAAAGTAAATTTCTTAGGATTAATAGAAAATCGGCTGGCACTCGGTGGACGAGCGCATCCAAGCTCGGTGTTGTTATTGATTCTGCTGTGTCAGATAAGCATATAAAATATCTATAATTAATAACTATTGATTATGCATATTTTATTGTGCTTAAATTAATAACTTTCTTTACAGTTATTATTAGATTATTACTGCGTAGTAGTTAATAGTAATATTAATAATAGTACTAATAATAAGAAGACTTATATTATTGTAATATTAATATTATAATATCAATTATATTATTTTTGTAATGAGTAATAGTTTTGTAATTTAATTGCACATGTACTGTATTGCAACTGTGGTTGTGACATGTTTTCTTCATGTGATCACATGTGTCCACGTTTTCCCACATGTGGAAAATAAGTGGACACATGATCACATGTGGAAAATTTTTAGAGACGTGATTACATGTGGAAATTTGTACACACGTGGTCAAGTGAAAAATTTGTAGGCACATGTGGTCACGTGGAAAACGTGAAATTCATGTGGTTTTTCTGTAAGGGAATTTGGAGACAAATATGACAGCTACTGAGTCTTACGTTTAAGAGAAATATCTGAGCACAGTGTGTGATGATGATGATGATGATGATGATGACGATCTTTTCAAAAGCTTTAAAGGAGACCATTGTGAGACTGTCACAGTTTTTGTCTCAGTAGACAAGTGTGAGAAGCAGGAGACTGCTTTCAGTCTTAAAGTAACATTCATTATAAATGAAGTAGATTTAAAATGTTGTCCATTGTGTGTTATAAATAATCATAATCGTAACATCAAATATAAGTTATAATATCAAATACATTGCCACAAGAAATCGCTAGCAGTATGTCCGCTGTTTGGCAGTATTTCAGACTGGACCAACCAGCCAGTAAAACCACAACATGTCTCATATGTAGGGCCTTATGATTCCCGTGGTGCGAAAAATGGAATTTGCAGTTTAACACAGAATGTCAAAGAACACTTGTAAATATTAAGCCACAAAATGACTATGAATTCCGCTGTCTCTATGTTAATGAATGGCACAGACGAGCGGTTTTGTTTATTACTCATACTGAAGCACCTGTGACAGTGACTTTTAGGACCATGCACAGACCTTTTGAGGGGCATGTGCTGAAACTGAAAAAGGTATATTCAACATGTATCCACCTACCTAGCAAAAACTTGATACTGTTGATGACAAGGGATATTGTAAGCCAGCAATGAAACAAATAAAATATTGTGAAAAGTTGCAGTGAAAAGTTTGAATTGTACCAGAGCTCTCCCTAAATACAGTGCTGCTTGAAAGCTTGTGAACCCTACAGAATTGTCTATATTTCTGCATAAATATAACTCAAAACATCATCAGATTAAAGTTGACAAAGAGAATCCAATCAAACAAACAAGACAAAAATATATACTTTGTCATTTAGTTATTGAGAAAAATGATTCCTAAAGATGGTGGCCACGCCAAAAATACACGTGACTGAAACCCATGAGTAGCCTAGAATATTAAATTATGTGTGATAAATTATAAAGATTTCACAGTGATCTGATACTGTAATGTTTCATTTAGTTACAAACATAATACTTAAAGTTCTGTTTTACTAAGTTTATAGTCTACATGTGAAGATCAGCGGATAGTATAGAATACTAGATTAAGAAAGCTAGCTAGAGAATATGTGCATATTGACAGCGTAAACAGTAACCATGTGGCCGTATAATATGAATAAATGGTAATAAATTAAGTGTATCAGCAATCAAAAAACAAAGAAAACCTATTTTAGAAATATATTTAGGTGATTTTCAATCACTTTGTGTCAAACTCAAATACAGTGACAGGGTTTTTGACCAGAGAATGTGTGCAAATATCCAATTTGTCCAACATTAAAATGGTAGCATCACATTACGTTTTCATCAACAGTTTGTTGTAGATATATGGGTGCTCAGTTTTTCCTGTTGTAAAATATATTGTATGTCAAAATCTAATTTTATAAAAGAGATGAAATGCTACTGTATGCACAGGCTATTTAAGTGTATTGGCTATAGACAAGATGGTGAATGCTAGCCCTCTCCAGTCACACACATTGATTATTTCCCTGCATGTGACACAGGTGTTTATTTCATGGTCTCGATTGAGTCTCAATGCTGGAGTTTATTCTCTTGTGAAGTGCAGGAATAAATGTTATTACTGCAGAATCTCTGAGCTTTAGACCAGTTCAGTCTCTGAGAAACCAAACAAGAGCAGATTTACAGGTTTCTTTTGTGTTGTCTTATTTGCTGTGAGAATTAGTCAGTCAGTGAGAGTCTGAAAGTGTGTGATCTGGCAACCCTGATGCTAGTGCTATTCTACACTGTAAAAAAAACTGTTATTTTACGGAATTTTCCTGTTTTATTTTATAGTTTTTTCACGTATTTTTTTTTTTTGAAAAACAGGTAAAAACTGTAAAATTACAGAAATAGACTGTAAATTTACATATCAAGTGTAAAATCACATGAAAAACATGTCAATGTGCATAACACCCCAAAAAATATTTTTGAAGATTTGTGTGTGTGTGTGTGTGTGTGTGTGTGTGTGTGTGTATGGCATTAATAATATAATATTTCATATTATTTAATAGATTACAAATATAAATAACATGACGACTGTACAAAAGTTCACCGAGCTTAATTTGACACAGTTTTCGTAGTTCATTTACTGTAAAAACAAATAAATAAAAAAGTGTCTTTATGAAGACATTTCTTTATGAATAAATAGATAGATCATCACTTTTCTTTTGTATATGTAAGTCATTGCGTGTTTGCGAAAAATAGCTGGTGAATCAGTGGTGAATCAATTTTTGAACCGGTTCGTTTAAGTGTCCTATCCGAATGAATCAATTCGAGCAAAAGAATCACTTCCATCAGTACTGTCACTAGCTGACCACATCTTCTTCCGCTTTTCAAAGTAGTTCTGCTCCGTTAAGTGTTTCGTTACATGTTTATTTCCACAGTGTCGTTTCATAATGTGATATAATAATATAATAATACGCTGATATTTAAATTACAAAAATTACGATTTTAATATTCGAACTAAAGGAATTCCCGCCCTGGCGCAAGGATACATTCTCCACTAAGCACGCAGTGGGGCTGCTGTGCGCGCGAAAGGAATCACTCGACCTTCAGCTATGCCTTCAATCTTCGATGTGAGGCGAAAGTAAGCAGGTAAAGTACATGTTTTATATTTTGGTCATTACTACTACTTCTATTATATTTGAGTCTTAGCATTGGAATATTTTTGAATTGTTAAACCAGTGTGTGTTTCAAACTTTGGGTCTGTCCAGTAACGTTCGTTATCAAGTTAGGCTGACGTTATAGTCCCTGAGGGAAAACCCAAACGGTCGTTTTTCGGAAAATTATGTCGTTAAGGTTAGCTGGTTGTTTGCCTTACTGTTATTAGAAAGATGTGTTATTTGTGTTTTAAGAAGGTTTAGCTATAGTGTTATTGTTGCGGTAAGTGCAAATCTGTCAAAATGTTGACAACTCCTACAAGTGACTACAACGACTAACTAACCTAACTTCGACGCATAGTGCAATATTTTTAGTCAGTTTTTATACACATCATAGTAGGCGTCGTCTACAAGCTCAAAAATGCTGTTTTTCGAGGCGAGGTTGGATGAAAGTTCAGAATTCAGAAACAGATTCATTAGAACCAATGCTTAAACTGTAACCCAACCCCTCCGAGCGCTGTTCGTCGGCACTTTTTCCCTCTGCATACACTGGTTATTAGGCCTGTATAATGAAATTCGCTTTACTAATTTACTAAGTTTTACTTTAGTCACACTGATGAAGTACTTCATCGAGAGAAAGGACCAAATGTTCCATAAAGTGGAATCGGACAACCTTGCCCTTTGAAGTGGACTGTACCAAACTTCCAAGTACACCCTGCATGACTGTGTTTGGTATGTTTGAATATTTTTAAAGGAAAACTATTTAATATTTGCAGGAATTTAAGTTTTTCCACAGTGATACTGATCCCTTCTTTTTCTTATGCATAACAACAGGAAGCTCCCCTTTGATGGCAGAGACCTTTATGTTTTTTGTCGACCAAGTCATAGTTAACAGCCACATCACCAGGAGACCAAGGAGTGAAGCTAAGAGTTTGTGCAAAGGTGAAAAAAAAAAAAACAGCACACACAGACTCACTCTCATACATACATCTTCACATACACATGCTCTCACACACGCATCCTCACAGACTATATACATACACACAGTCTTATACACACAGCCTCACAAACAAATCCTCACTCTCACATACACACACACAAATACACACAAACACGCACTCTTGCACACGCATCCTCACACACATTCACACAACACACAATCTTCTCAGTCTGTCTCACACACAACATTCTCTTACATACATGTCTTTACAGCAAACATCCACCACAAGCATGCCTTTTGCAAATTCTTATTACTCTGCTTTTATTTTTAATATATTTAGAGCATATGTTACAGTCCATGTTTTAATGCTAAAGATTTTTTTCCATTCAACAGATGCCTTTTTAAGATTAATCCCAAGAAGGGATCGAAAGTGGAGAAGACCACATCAAGAAAGCATTCAGCAGTCAGACCAAAGGTTCTTTCACTGATTAACAAGATTGCGGACTGTGAATGAATGGACTGAAAACTCTGAGTGTCAGATCTTCCTACATTGCCTAGGAGAAATTCTTGCCTGTGTCACAGACATAAAATAGTTGGTGATAATTTACTTCATAATTTAATTATTTTAGATTTTTTCATGCCTCATCTGTTGTCAAGATGAATTAATCAGTTCACATGTGGTTCAATTTTAAGGACAATTTAATTATTATTTGTTTACCAAACTGCTATATTGTTACAGTTTTGAACAATTAATTTTATTGTGTATTGTTGCAGTTATGACTTTTTTTTTTTTTCATATAATTTTATACTGTTGCAGTTATGAATTATGTTGTTGCATTTGTGACCTAATTGTAACTATTGGACTAATTTTTATATTTGAATATTGTTTCAGTTATGATCATTTCTTTTTATATTTTGATACTATTGCAGTTGTAAACAGATTATTGAAATATTGTTGCAGTTGTGATCAAAAATGTATGAACGGTGAACAAACTGATGCTATATTGTAATGTGCTATAATCTTTATGCTGGTATATTGTTGCAGTTTTGAACAAAGAATATAAGTAAATTGCAGTTCTGAACAACCTATATTGATATATTCTTGCAAGTGAGATGTTATATTCTTGCAGATATGTGAATAAATCATTAAAACTGTTTTACATCTGTGGCTGTGTATTTGAATTAACAGTAGTGTTCAAAATTAATAATTTCATGGTTTCATTAAAAGCTCAAGAAAATACAGAAAATCATGTGTAAAATTACAGTAAAAAAATGTATTTTTACAGGAAATACTGCCCGTTATTTTATGGGGTTTTTTCCGGCACCCCAGCTGCTGGAATTTTACCGTTTTTTTATGGGATTTTTTTTTACAGTGTACCATCTTTAGCACTTTACTAGCATATTTCAGAATATTGCTAGCCTGTTTAAAACATGTATTAATGTGTTGCTTTATCTTAATAATCATGTTTTCACAATCATCACAATATAATTTGATTAATGAGTGTGTGTTTACTGACTGAATGTGTCTCTGTGTGTGTGTGTGTGTTTTCTAGTGTGGATCATGGAGGAGAATGCAGGATTACAGCAGGAATAAAGAAATGTACGTCTGCAAACACACACCTATATAACACACACACACACACACACACACACACACACACAAACCCCTATATAACACACACACACACACACACACACACACACAGCTGTAGTGATTGTTGTTGTAAATGTCTCTGTTCTTGTGTTCAGGGGTCTGTTTTCTCACACTGGATCCAAACACAGCAAACACTAAACTCATTCTGTCTGAGGACAACAGAAAGGCGACACGTGTGAAAGAGAAACAGTCATATCCTGATCATCCAGACAGATTTGATTGGTATCAGGTGTTGTGTAGAGAGAGTGTGTGTGGACGCTGTTACTGGGAGACTGAGTGCAGTAGAGATGTGGATATAGTAGTGTCATATAAAAGCATCAGCAGGAAAGGACGGGGTGAGGAGTGTGTGTTTGGACGTAATGATCAGTCCTGGAATTTGATCTGCACTACCAACAATTACAAATTCAGACACAATAACATTGTGATTGATCTCCCTGTGAAGCCCATCATCAGTAGAAGAGGAGTGAATGGTAATATCTATAGAGTAGGAGTGTATGTGGATTTCAGTGCAGGAACTCTGTCCTTCTTCAGCGTCACTGACACAATGAGTCTCATCCACACACAACACACCACATTCACTCAGCCGCTCTATCCTGGGTTTTGGGTTAATCCTAGATCAAGCTTAAAACTGTGTTGATGAATCAGAATAGACTGATGAGAGATTCTACCAATAATGCTTTGATATGATTACAATAAATAATATAATTTAATCAATTATTATTAAATTACTTTTATTTAACTTCTAATAAATTAATTAATATGGTCCAATTGACTCTATGCACGACTACTTCTGCGTTCCGTCTCAGTTGCTTCTCTTTTTCCGGTGCTGCGTCGGAAGCGGTTTTTACGTACCATTTCAATGAACGCTGACAGAATGGCATTTTACATTCGCTGCTTGCAAGAAATTCCATGCATTACGGTGAACGATGTCAATTGAATTGACCTTATACAAGGAGCATTTTTTTAGAACTTCCGCATAATGACAAGCCAGCTCCTAAACTTCGGATTAAGCTTATTTTATATGTGCTTATTTTTGTATGTATAATTTGTGATTAAAAGGCGTTTAGACTTACCATACCGATGCTTCACTTCAAAGATATCTTAATAGTATTCTTGATAATTAATATGCCTTTTTTTAGTCATGAACACATTTTTAAAAGCCTCTAAAGCTTTTATTATTTTTCAACTCTACATCTGTGCAATAAAATTCACTTCAAAGATTTAGTTTTCAGTCAAAAACACGACACGGAAAAAAGGTTTTAGGAAAACAACTTTTTAAGATGGCATGAAATTTCCCTTATAACCAAAAGATGGCAGCAGAGGGTTAGTTATTGGCTGCAGCTGTCATTTAAATGCCCTAGTCTTGCTTTTTGAATCATTAAAAATTATTGGTATAACGAATGTTATAACTTTTACTGCACCACAGATTAAATAAGTTAAACATTAATAATCAAATAATGCATTCAATATGAACTTGAAATTTTTTGGATTCAATTTAATTATCTTTTATCTACATTGTAAAAGCTATTTAATAGCCTATATTTAACCAAAACAATCTTGTTATTACTGTACTTTTGTTACTCTGAATTGTTAATTAAGTTAATTGAGTTAAGCTACTACAGTTAATAAAGTTGTTTAATATAAAATAATTATTTGTAATCGCTAGGTTTTTTAATTTGAGAGAAAGACCACGTTAGTACCACAACTTGCTGTCTGAGAACGCTAAACCGGAAACTCACGTACAACTGAGATTTTAGCGGAAATACGTAGGCAGTGGGGCGTGCATAGAGTAAATTACATTAATTGTATTGTACCATATTTATGAATAATAATAATAATAATAATAATAATAATAATAATAATAATTGGTAACACTTTACTTGAATGGGTATGCATAAGACTGACATGACACCTTTATAATCATTACATGACACACATCATGAATATGAATGAGGTTTTATGCATGCTTATGACAACTGTCATTGAGTGTCATTCACTCTGTTATGTCATTTATTAATGCAAAGGTGACATTGTTTGAGATGCCTTTCTTATGACAACTTGACATAAACCAATACATCATAAACTGTCAGTGTCTTTGTCATGGCAACTTGACATTACCAAGACAACACAACCTGTCATAAACATGACATAGCAGATTAATTATCAAACTTTAGAAACTACTTACCTTAATGGGTTACCATTACATTAAACAGTCATGTGTTTGGTTTTGACATTAGCTGTCATGAGTCTATAATAATATGTACCACTGTAGCTGAGGACTAGAAAAAATTAATGACAAAGTTATGAAACTATTTGACAGAGTATTAACACTTAATGACATTTTAATGTCAAATTCAATTTGTACCACTGAAAAAAAAGTGGTCAGAAAAATATTCGTGACACAATTATAATAGCCTCATGACAGCCAATGTCAAAACCAACCACATGACAGTTTAATGTAATGGAAACCCATTTCACAGATTTTTGACAGGTTGTGTTGTCTTGGTAATGTCAAGTTGTCATGACAAAGACACTGAACGTTTATGATGTATTGGTTTATGTCAAGTTGTCATAAGAAAGACATCTCAAATAATGTCACCTTTGCATTATAAATGACATAACAGAGTGAATGACACTCAATGACAGTTGTCATAAGCATGCATAAAACCTCATTCATATTCATGACGTGTCGTGTCATGTCAGTCTTATGCACACCCATTCAAGTAAAGTGTTACCAATTATTATTATTATTATTATTATTATTATTATTATTGTTATTATTTCCATAATAACAAACAAGAAATGTAACAGTTGTAATATTCCTATTGCACTCTAAAATTAAAAGTATTTAATTAATGAATAAATAATAATACATATAAATATTACTATATTACTTTTATTTAATTTCTGATAAATCAATAAATATGGTCCAATTGCAATAACTGTACCATATTTATTAATAATAATAATAATAATAATAATAATAATGATGATGATAAACACTCACTTTGGTTGTTTCCAGCTTCGCTACTGTTCGGACTGAGAGCTTACTGCTCTGCGCTTTGCTTCTGTTTATGTACTTTACTCAGATTTAAAAAAAAAAATGTTGCTGTGTTGACAAGTAATGCCATCAAGTTAGCATTTTTAAACATTCGCTCACTAAAAAATAAATCATTTCTGACCAATGACTTAATAACCACAAACAACCTAGATTTTATGTTTTTAAAAATGAAACGTGGCTAGAAGACAGCTGCAGTGCTATAGTCCTCAATGAATCAGCCCCTCCTAACTTTACTTTCATGAGTGTCTGCAGAGCTGTTAGGAGAGGTGGAGGTGTAGCTGCTCTGTTTAAAGATGTCTATCAATGCAAGCAAGTGTCATTTGGTCAGTACTTGTCCTTTGAATATCTAGGGATTGTGCTGAAAGGTGCTCCATGCATTCTGTTCATCATTATTTACAGGCCTCCAAAATACTCTCCAGCCTTTGTTGAAGAGTTCACAGAACTGTTATCAATGATTTCCTCAGAGTTTGACAGTTTTGCTAATGCAGGGGGTTTTAATATTCACATAGATAATGAAGAAAAAATGCTACAAAAGAAATTACAACTGTTTTGAACACATTTGACCTGGTTCAGCATGTTCATGGACCCACACACAATCGTGGTCACACTCTTGATTTACTCATCAGTAAGGGTCTAAAGATTTCATCCATTGTCATTAAGGACGTAGCACTATCTGATCACTTCTGTATTTTCTTATATATACTGACCTCTGCTACCACTGAATCTAGACCTGTCTATGTCAGAAAGAGATTAATGAGAACACTAGTTTGCTATTTATGAAGACTATATCTTCAATGCCAAGCATTTCTGCAGACTCCATTGATCTTCTCCTGGATTCCTTTAACTCAAAAGTTAAGAATGCAATTGATGACATTGCGCCAGAAAAAAGAAAGATGGCTGACTGACAAAAAGCACCATGGAGAAAATCAACCGCAGTACAGAGTATGAAAAGACAATGCAGAAAAGCTGAGCGGATGTGGCAGAAGACAAAACTTGAAATTCACTATAGCATCTATAAAGACAGCCTTCATGCTTTCAATGTTGAACTAGGCAAAGCTAGACAAACATTCTTCTCAAACCTTATAAACAGCAACTTAAACAACACTCGCACTCTTTTTGCTAACGTTGAGAGACTAACAAACCCCCCGAGTCAGATTCCCAGTGAAATGCTCTCCGACAGCAAATGCAATGAGTTTGCTTCCTTCTTTTCTGAGAAGATCAATACTCTCAGAAAGATGATTAGCACATCCTCAAGTTATGCTGAGGTCAGACAAATTCACCCGCAATTTCAAAAAGTAGTTACCATGTCTGTTTTTGAAGCAACTGATTGCAAAATTTTGGAAGAAATAGTACAGCACCTTAAACCTTCAACCTGCTACCTTGACACTCTTCCCACATCTTTTTTCAAAAGTGTGTTTAAATGTTTAGAAGCAGATCTCTTAGAAGTGGTGAACATCTCACTTCTTTCTGGGACTTTCCCAAACTCCCTGAAAACTGCAGTTGTTAAGCCCCTTTTGAAAAAGAGCAGTCTTGATAACACAATATTGAGCAACTATAGACCAATATCAAATCTTCCTTTTATAGGCAAGATTATTGAAAAGGTAGTTTTTAATCAGCTAAACTACTACATAAACTCAAATGGTTACCTAGATAATTTCCAGTCTGGTTTCCGACAGCATCACAGCACAGAGACAGCGCTCATAAAGATAATAAATGATGTTTGCTTAAATTCTGATTCTGGAAAAATATCAGTCCTGGTACTACTAGATCTTAGTGCTGCGTTTGACACTGTCGATCATCAATTCTTTTAGAGAGACTGGAAAACTGGGTCGGGCTTTCTGGGATGGTCCTTAAATGGTTCAGGTCATACTTAGAAGGGAGAGGCTATTATGTGAGTATAGGAGAGCGTAAGTCTAAGTGGACGTCCATGACATGCGGAGTCCCACAAGGCTCAATTCTTGCTCTGCTCTTGTTTAGCCTGTATATGCTCCCTCTAAGTCAAATAATGAGAAAGAACCAAATTGCATATCACTGCTATGCAGATGATACCCAGATTTACCTAGCCTTATCGCCAAATGACTACAGCCCCATTGACTCCCTCTGCCAATGCATTGATGAAATTAACAGTTGGATGTGCCAGAACTTTCTTCAGCTAAACAAGGAGAAAACTGAAGTCATTGCATTTGGAAACAAAGCTGAAGTTCTTAAGGTGAATGCGTACCTTGACGCTAGGGGTCAAATAACTAAAAATCAAGTGAAAAATCTTGGTGTGATTCTGGAGTCAGATCTTAGTTTCAGTAGTCATGTCAAAGCAGTAACTAAATCAGCATACTATCATCTCAAAAACATTGCAAGAATTAGATGTTTTGTTTCCAGTCAAGACTTAGAGAAACTTGTTCATGCCTATATCAGCAGCAGGGTGGACTATTGTAATGGTCTCCTCACTGGCCTTCCCAAGAAGACCATTAGACAGCTGCAGCTCATCCAGAATGATTCTGACTAGAACCAGAAAATCAGAGCATATCACACCAGTCCTCAGGTCCTTACACTGGCTTCCAGTTACATTTAGGATTGATTTTAAAGTACTTTTACTCGTTTATAAATCGGCTTCCAGAATTGATCAGATGTGCTAAAACATTAGCCACATTTAAATCCAGACTCAAACTCATCTGTTCAGCTATGCATTTAGGGAATGAGCACTGTGCTACGTCCGAACTGTTTGCACTGTATTTTATCTACAATCATTTTTATTCCTGTTCTAATTAATATTAAGTCAAATTTTTAAATAATTTTAAATGTTTTTTTTTATTATTGTTGTGATTATTACTTTTTTATGATTATTTTAACTGTTTTAACTAATGTATTTTATGTACAGCACTTTGAATTACCATTGTGTATGAAATATGCTATAAAATTTATTTATGATTAGAAATAAACTTGCCTTGCCTTACATTAGTCCACTCATTCAGTTCACTTGAAGGAGTGAATGAAAACAATTGAGAGAATTCGGACAAATAAGTGCACAGGAAAAACTAGCGCTTTTGCATAGTTTGCTTGGTGTTTAATAATCATTTGAAATGGGCAATTCCAGTAGTAAGTATAAGGATTTATTTTAAACTCTACATAATTATGTATAAACCCTAGTTAAACAATTTAATAAACAATTTACAATGAACTAGTACCTGTATTATATTACGCCATGGACGAGAGCTTTGTAAAATGAATAGATGGATGATTTAGCTGTGGGCGCTGTTTCTCAATATGCATTCTTCTGCGATCTTGCATCCTTGTGTTCTCCAGCTACGTCATCATCAACCCCCAAAGTTCAATTCCAGTACTCAAGCACACAAGTACAGAATGAAAGAACCTGGATGTGTTCTTGATTTTTTTTTTTTTATTATTACTGAATACAGTTCAAATATAAACTTTAACAGCACATTTCAGTAACTGAGCACATATTGTTAATGTTGATATATTAAATTGAAAATAAAATAGTGAAAGAAGAACACAGCAGAAATAAAACAGGAAACAAAACAAAAGAAAAAAAGGGAGAGGGTCTCATTCTGTCAACAAAAATGAGTTCAAATTATCTAAGAGTTTCTGGGCGTTTTTTTGTCAGTAATGTAATCAAGACAATTTGCAAATATCTTCAATTCATTCTTCCATCCGCTGAAGTGGGGTTGAACTTTTAAATACTTACATTTTTGAATAAAGTGCTTGCATAAAATAAGTTGTTTGTCAAAAAATCTAGATTTTTATCTTTCAACAATACACCAAATTTAATAGAGGCCACAGTCAAATGGGGTATTGGTATATGTTTGGAATTAAGCCAGTTTTGAAATTTAAGACATAAATTCTGCAGGTTCACAATGGAAAAACATATGTTCTATTGTTTCAGTGTCTTTTTCACAGAACCTGTATGTGTGCAAAGAGTTATTAGATGGATAAATGTCATTTAGAATTTTAAATGTCACTTCTTTAGCCTTAGGAAGGATTGGATATGCTAAATATCTCTTCCTTATTTTCTTTGCCTCTTCTTCACTAAATTCTTGAAGAATATAATTTCTTTTCAGTCGACTGGGGAAGTATTGTTTAGCTAATACCCTTCTAATAACCTTATTTGTAAACTGTTTGCTCTTTAAACTTACACCTTCTCAGATCTCACTTCTGGTATAATATTAGAGTACAGTACAAACTGCTCAATCGTTGTTTGCAGGGAATGGCCTTCATTACTTTCTTGTATATCTAATTGAGCATTGTATATGAAATTTATCATACAAATCTCTATAATACAAAAAATTACCATAATTATGCATCAAATGTGATAATGGCCATATTCCTTTTTCAAGTCCCTTCAAACAAAGATTAGAATACATGTATTGTTCCACAGAGGTGTATTATGTGGAGTAAAATTGTGTTTGAATCTTAAGTTCCAATATCGAAGAAACTGCTGGTGGAAATCTTATCATTTCAGGCAGTCTTTGTAAATTATAATCACAGCACAATAAAAAATCTATTCCACACAGTTTTCCAAAAATTGCATTGGGGATGTTAAACCAGAAGTGTAAGAGCCATATTTCATAATTCAGTATTTAAATTGACTATCATAAATATTTGTTATATTATGTTGTATATCTTTGTTCACATTAGTTTTTTATCGCGCAAGTGTAGTGATGTCATTATTCGTAGTTGACATGGATGGTAAATGATGCACGTAAGAAAGTATTAAGCCACGCAAATTAAAATACAGCAAATAAGTTGTTGTAAACCAAGTGGATTTACGTGAGAAGGCTGTAAAGAGTTAAAACGTTTGATGTTGAAAATAAATGAAGACACAAAAGGACTTCATGGACTCCTGAGTCGTGAGTGAACTAGTTCAACAACAAAGATACACGTCAGAACTTGTGGACTAAATATAAGGGAAATTACATGTCCCATACAAGAAGGAATCCTTATGATTAACCATTTTATCTTTAATACACCATTCATCATAGAAAAATCTATCACATTCATGCCACCTTCCTCAATACTCTTAATCATGTCAGCTTTCCTAATGTAAGGACATTTTTCCTTCCAAATAAAGTTGAAGTTTGTTGTGTTCAATATTTTAATCATATCCTTTGAAATTCCTAATGAATAAGCTGGGTCTCTGGATACTTTCCATCCCACCTTTATATCCCTTTGTAGCCATACATTCAGCATATTTTACATTTATCAATATTCCTAAGAACATTTTCTTTTTCTTGTACTTCTTTATTTCGGGTGACTGTAATACCCAAATATTTTACTTCCATTTTAACACTTATATTACAGATTGAGTAAGCTGGTTGTTCATGCAAAGCAAGAATTCCATACTTAACAATATGTGATATCTTATTAAATACGTGTCAGTTTTTCAAAATTGAAATTTATATATCATCTTTAGTTGAATAAATAAGCTTTCCATTGATGTATGGTTTGTTAGGATCGGACAATATTTGGCTGAGATACAACTATTTGAAATAAAAATACTGAGAAAATAGGCATTAAAGTTGTCCAAATGAAGTTCTTAGCAATGCATATTACTTAACAAAAATTAAGTTTTGATACCTTTGTGGTTCGAAATTTACAAAATATCTTAATGTAACATGATTTTTACTTAATATCCTAATGATTTTTGGCATAACATTTATTATTATTATTATTATTATTATTATTATTTTATTTATTTATTTTATTTTTTTTTTTTTGATAATTTTGACCCATATAATGTATTTTTGGCTATTGCTGCAAATATACCTCAGCGACTCAAGACTGTTTTTGTGCTCCAGGGTCACATATTTAATGTAGCACCTGATACTTTAGAAAACTGATTGACTGAATCTAATGTAACAATTTGGGTTTCATTTTTTAAGAACAGAGTTGTATAGTCTGCAAAGTGAGTTATTATGATGTGTTTCCCCAAAATGTCAAAGCCCTCAGATCCACTGTTCTTTACCATAATGGACAATAATTCAGAAACCATTATAAAAAGTAAAGGAGAGCTGTTAAATCCTTGTCTAATGCCCCTCTTAACTGAAAATCTTGATCAAGTGACATGTTCTAAAGACACAACTATTAATATCATTATAAAGTATACTAATTATACTAAAGTAAACCAAAATGCTTTAATGGTTCTAAGATAAATGGATGTTCTTCTGAGTCAAAGGCTTTATAGAAGTCTAGAAATACAATAAAGACCCTCTCTTGCTTCATACTTGTCATTCTTCCCTTTCTATTCATGGATCATTCAATCTCTATTATTTTTCCAGAAAAACCTATAAACTTTGTCTGTATGTCCATTAGAGGCAGGGGATTATTCAAAGCTCACCTCACCTCATTCAGTTATTCTATTCTTAAATCAAACTATTCAAAATCTTTAAATGTGTCACCCGTTTTTGATATGATGTCCTTAATTCTATCAAAAAAAAATTCTCCTTATTCTCCTGTCTTCTTTTCTCTAAATTACTCAAATATGAGGTATTCTTTTCCCCTACACACTTTGCTTGTGATCTTACATAAGAACCTTGGACTCTTTTACAATACATATAAAAGAGCATGAAAAGAGCATGAAATCTAGCATGAAATATCAATAATTCATTTTTTCGTCAATGTTTAAGTCTGCCTTTTCACAGTATTTCCTGAAACAGTTTGCTTTCTTCTTTTTTCCTTGACTACCTCCTTACTAAACTTTATGGAATTTTCTCTAAATTTATATTTTAAAAATTCCCATTTATTACAAAAATATATATTTTCTCATTATTTTCAGTTTCAGCTATTAACAAGTGTTGGTATTTGGACAAGACAATCTTCCATATGCAGCTTTGCTTTCGTTTCTGTTGATTCGAACAGCTGAACTGTCCCCTACTGGACAGGAGCATGGATATATGCTATATTATTTCTAAACCCTACATTTATTATTGCCCCTGACTGTATGAGTGGCTAACAGCTAGCACTGAACACAAGAAGTTATTTTATTGGCCGTTTTTACTTTTTAATACGAGTAAAGGGACACAGAGTGACAGACGCATGGACTTTATTTACAAGTGACAGGTGAGTGCTTTATATTTTGATGAGAATCGTATAGTGCACATTGTTATGGAGGTGTATGTGGTGCGTTGATAATAATGATCCAGGATTTACTTTTACTGATCCATGTAGGGAAATTTACTTTGCATGTAACCCAATGCAAAAAAATCTAAATACTGAGAAAATCACATTTAAAGTTGTCCAAATTAAGTTCTTAACAATGCATATCGCTTTCAAATTAAGTTTTAATACATTTGCAGTAGGAAATTTACAAAATATCTTAATGGAACATGATCTCTACTTAATATCCTAATGATTTTTGGCATAAAAGAAAAATGGATAATTTTGACCCATACAATATATTTTTGGCTATTGCTCCAAATATACCCCAGCGACTTAAGTCTGGTTTCATGGTCCAGGGTCGCATATTTGAATTGATTCTACTTAACATTTTAAGGCAGCCGAGTAACAAACACAGCTGTTAAGTTTAACAAGCATTTTCTTTAGTTTAGTCAACACGACTTTCTATTTTGTCAAGTATTAGTAGTAGTACAACTTAACATTTCAACTTGAATAAACTTATTTAAGTTGACTGAACTTAACATTTTAAGGCAGTAGGGTAACAAATCATTTTTATGTTGAAGCGGAGGAGACGAATTGTTGAATAAAGTCATTATTTTTGGGGTTTTTGCTTATAAAAAGTATCCTCATAGCGTCGTAAAATTATGGTTGAACCACTGATGGTTCAACAAAATTTTAATTTGGGGGTGGAGTAACCCTTTAAGATTGCAAACCGTTCTTTATATTAAAAGTGTTTCCATCTTCTCTTGTTTTAGGACTATTGTGGAGAAAATGAGCCTGCTGGAGAAAGACTAAAAAAAAACAAAGTAAGCAAGTCAATAGACACATTTTTGCAGAAATTCAAAACTCTCAATATTAAAATATTGAGAGTAAAAGTAAAGATATTTAGTATTTGTCAGGATGGTTTTGCATTGCTATTACTGCTGCACTACTGTGTATGTAGCATTTGACTTCTGAATATGTTCAAGGTTGTTAAATTTAAAGTTGTCTACTTCATATACTGTTGGGTAGTTTAATCTACAACAATGCATCATCGTGTTGTAAAATACCATATTTTTGTACTGTTGCTGTCCTGTGAGGAAAAAAAAAGTAATACTTCTCTTTCGTATGTGAATACTTCCCCACAGCCCACCACTGGTTATTTTGCAAATGAAAGTAACAATATTTATTGTCAAAATATTAACCAATTGTTGTTAACTATATCAAAGGCTGTATCTGAAGGACTCAGACCGGCCATAGGATCACTGTTCAGCTGTGACAGCTGCCACTGAACACAGAGATTAACAAAATCTTTTTTTTCATCTTTTCAGAGTTTCATTTTTTACAAACATCACCATGGTGAAAACAATATTCTATATAAAATCACACCTTTGTAAGATATCAGTCAGCATTTGAACTGCTGTGTGTATTTATGTTGTATCATTACATTTCATATCATCACTAGCATGTATCATTATGGGTGAAACATTCCTACCATCTCCTTCAAAACTTAGCAATTTGAGCGCGTTCACTCGACAATTCTGGAATTTTGGTCAAACACTTGCTTATTTCACTGTTTATAAAATATACAGTATGCATCTGCAATGTATTCCAGATGAGGTAACGTCTTAAAAATATGTCTTTCGTAATCACGCACATAAACGTCTCCTTGATGAAAGACTATATCTGGGAAGTGGAACATTTTCCCGAGATAACGCGCCGCTCTGGTCATAAATGAAAGTGAAAGTAGTTGTTGTCGCCGTTTTAATCAGACAGAATTGATGTCAAATACAAAGTATCTTTAAAACTTTCTATTGAGATTCATATATGCGACATGGGTGTGATGACACATATTAAGGTGATTCTCATCGTAAAGAATTAAATCTGTTTTATTATAGTTCAGTTCATCAGAAGAGATTATATCCAGAGCCCAGCTGTGTGTCTATGAGGAGTGACTAGTCTATGGATCCACCAATAATTTTCAACAGTGGTCTCAGGTATAACATTTGTATAAAAATATGATTATAGCATGACATTTTACATTTACATTTAGCAGCGTTTCATCTTAAAGAGGCAAACAGACACAGGCAGTGTTCATAATACCAAGTTTCAGGTATTGTTCCAAACAAGTACAAGCTAGAAAGGGAAGGAATAAAGAGAGAGTTTTTTTTTATATATTTTTTTTATATATCGGGGGGACGAAGTTTGGGGAGTGAATTTCGAGGGGGGACAGTGTTTCATTTCTAACTGGTTAGGCTTTTTTGAAAATTAAAGTGATTTCTATATTTGTGTCTATGGTTCGCAGTGCAATGCCGTCTTTTGCCATAATAGACTGCAGCCAATAGAAATGCTTGCAGCACACAGCACAAATCGTGAAAACAGACTGCAGTTTTTGTCATTCATTATAAAAAACAAAGTGTAGAGACGATGCAAATAATAAATTCAGCGTATTTTATTAATTAAAAATTCAAGTTTGTAGATCGATAAACTAAGACTTTTTAGACAGCTTTTAATGATTATAAAGCAAGTTTGCAAATGTGAAATTGAATTTATATGACAGTTTTATAAATTTCTGATTTAATACAAAGGTTAATATTAAGTGACTTACATTTTAGGAACACTGTTTTCTGATGGTGCTCTATTTTGTCAACTAAAAAAATTCCAAACAAAGCCACAGCTGAGTGAATGAAACTGTGCTTTTGAACAAAGTGATTTAATTAATTATTTAGTCACAAAGACTTTGACTTACTGCCACCTTCTGGTGGTTTAATTTTTTTAAGTATAAACAGAGTCATTTAAATTATTAACATTTCTATATTCAAAACTTTATATTTAAAACAATCCCATAACATTATTATGAAATGCATTTATTCCAGCCATGACAAAAATTCTGTAAATATTCCATTATGTCACATTTGAGCTCTTCTGTGCCATGAAAAGATGAATTGTTGATACTGATTTCATTTGATTGGTTATTCAGCCTGATTGTATCTTATTATTTTAATTGAATTTATGGTTATAAAAGTTTATAAATCTATTTTTTGGCACAAAAGATAACATACATTTAATAAAGTTAGAAAATGGCATTACAAAGGTAAAAAAAGAAAAATCTTTACGGAGTTAAATATCACCTTATAATTTATCACCTTTTTTTAAGTAGGAGCACTAGTGCTCATGATAAGAAATGTAAGCATAGAGTCCTTAATTAGGCCACGGGGGCAGCCGTGGCCTAATGGTTAGGGAGTCGGACTTGTGACTGAAAGGTTGCAGGTTTGAGTCCCAGGTCCGGCAGGGATTGACGGTGGGGGGAGTGAATATCCAGCGCTCTCTCCATCCTCAATACCACGACTGAGGTGAGACCCTTGAGCAAGGCACCGAACCCCCAACTGCTCCCCGGGCGCCGCAGCAATGCAATGGCTGCCCACTGCTCCGGGTGTATGTTCACGGTGTGTGTGTGTGTGTGTGTGTGTGCGCACTTGGATGGGTTAAATGCAGAGCACAAATTCCTAGTATAGGTCACCATACTTGGCCTCACGTCTCGTCACTTTCACTTTTTTTTTTCACTTTAAGAATGTAATGTTACAGTTTTTTTGCTCCAAAGATACAGAGTTATTGGAATGGATGTGCTTTTATTTATGTGCTTTCGGCCGGATCTGGCACTTTTCATTCTGGGATTTTCTGAAGGTATGCATTCATTATCAGGAGCACAACACAAACTGCTTGCATACAGTTTAACTACAGCCAAGAAATTAATACTGCTGTTCTGGAAGAAAAAAGGAGGCTCCTACATGTTAGCCATGGCTTAGAGAGATGATTTCTACTTTACATTTGGAACGAATTAGGTACTGTTTGAAGGGCAAATTTGAAAATCTGGCACCCTTTTCTCTGTTTTGCAAAGTGTAACCTATTAAATATAGTCTACAAATCATGCAACACTGTACGAGTAAATGAGAAGTGTTTTGAGGGCTTAGCTAAACAGGCCAATTAGAGACATTTTAGAGACTTTTTTTTACATTTACATTTAGACATTTAGCAGACACTTTTATCCAAAGCGACTTACAAAGGAGAACAGTGGAAGCAATCGAAATCAACAAAAGAGCAACAAAAACATGCAAGTGCTATGACATGTCTCATACAGCCTAACGCAGTACATGTAACAAGGATTTTTAAAATACATAATAAATAAAAGAAAATAGATGGGGGGGGGGGTAGTGTTAGCTTTGTTAATTGTAAAGAGAGAAAGATCATGTTAGTAGTGTTAGTGTGTTTTTTGTTGGGGTTTTTTTTTGGTTTTGTTTTGTGTTTTTTTTTTCTTAGAGAAAACAAGTATTAAGTAAATGGATAGAGTACAAATCTAAAAGAGCATAATTTAAAGAATAGAATTAGAAAAGACTGTGCTAGAGTTAGAGGGTTAAATAAAGATGGAAAAGATGAGTTTTTAACCGATTCTTGAAGATAGCTAAGGACTCTGTTTGGAGTGAGTTGGGCAGGTCATTCCACCAGGAGGGTACATTTAATGAGAAAGTCTGTGAAAGTGATTTTGTGCCTCTTTGGGATGGCACAATAATGCGCCGCTCACTTGCAGAATGCAAGCTTCTAGTGGGCACATAAGTCTGAAGTAATGAATTCAAGTAAAGGGGTGCAGAGCCAGTGGTGGTTCTGTAGGCAAACATTAATGCCTTGAAGTTAATGCGAGCAGCTACTGGTAGCCAATGCAGACTGATGAAGAGAGGAGTGACGTGCGTCCTTCTTGGCTCATTAAAAACTAGTCTTGCCGCTGCATTCTGGATTAATTGTAAAGGTTTGATAGAGCTGGCTGGAAGACCTGCCAAAAGGGCATTGCAATAGTCCAGCCTGGACAGAATAAGAGCTTGAACAAGGAGTTGTGAAGTATGTTCCAAAAGAAAGAGACGAATCTTATTGATGTTGAATAAAGCTGATCTGCAGGACCGGGCAGTTTTAACTATGTGGTCTGATAAAGTCAGTTGATCATCAATCACAACTCCAATGTTTCTGGCTGTTTTTGAAGGAGTTATGGTTGTTGTGCCCAACTGAATGGTGAAATTGTGATGAAACGATGGGTTTGATGGAACCACAAGCAGTTCAGTCTTAGCAAGGTTTAGTTGAAGATGATGGTCCTTCATCCAGTAGGAAATGTCTGTTAGACAAAGCAGGTGCCTGTCTTAATATACAAGAAGTTTTTGTTTTTTTTAAAATCTGAAATAAGTTGTTAATAAATGTTATTATAGATTATAAAGGGTTTTATAATTAAATTCATCCAAAATGTCATCTAAAATCATCCCCCATCATCCAAACAAGAGTCCCCCCAGTGAATTTTGGTAATTTCCATCACTGTATATATATATATATATATATATATATATATATATATGGGTGTTTCTTCAACTAGGGGCACTTTTAGCCTTGTGAAGCTGAATAAAAAAAAACTTGATCAAAAGTCATGTAACACAGTGTCATAAGTTTAAATAATTTGTCCAGTTTTAAGGTCTGTAAGAGGACAAACTTGGAGTACAAGAGAAACTGTTAATATTTAAAAAATTTTCCGACCTGCAATGAATAAATGTCATTCCCCTTCAGTCGTTTCACTGCGACGTTACTATGGGAGCACTGCGACCAATCCTCTCTGAGCTACAGAGAAAAGGCCAATGAATATTGGCAAGTGGTTTGCGTCAGCCGCCACTCTCCTGTACATACGGGTATTTAAGCTGGTGGCGCGCATACACTCATTCAGACTTCTGCTTCAGAGCCTCGCTGCTGAGCTGGAGAATATTCCAATTCATTGGTATTCGTGGAGAAGATTGCTGGGACTGTTTGCTGTGCCGCTGTGAGGACCATCGACTCCTGTGTTCCACCGCCGCTCCTGTGTGCTGTTTAGAAGCTGTGCATTTCAGTGAGCCACGAGCCTCGGCTCTCCCTGAGCACTCCAAGAGTGCAGTTCCTAAAAGAGCAATTTTCTAGCGGTTGAAAAAGATGTCCTCCGTGGACTCTTTTCGACCGTGCGCCTCCGGATATGGTAGTTTCCTGACATCCGTCGACGGCCATGATCGCTGCCTCTCGTGTTTGGGCTTAGATCACGTTGAGGCAGCTTTAGTGGATGGCTCACGCCCTCATTGCGAGAGCATATCCATGGCCACGCTGTGGGTCCGCCGCTCATTCTTGAGACGGCAGCCCTCGTCCTCTACCTCTTCCAGTTTAAGGGGGCGTGAGGGGCGGTAAAGGTCCTTCCGTTGGTTTAGTTAGAGCCGTGGGTGACCTGCGGGTGACGATATGGAATGCTCTGCCGGGTGCAACCCCACGGACTTCTGTTCCACCCCGTGATCCCATAGAGATGCCTTAGGCAGATGCATGCTCTTCTAACCGTGGGCCATGCATCTCCTTTGGCGCTCCCGACGATGATCCCTCATGGCTTCTGAGGGAGGGTCGCCCGCTGAAGTGGAAGACTCGGCAGAGCGGCGCCCCACTGCATGGACAGACGGCCAGGAACATCGGGCTGGAGGTGCCCAGAGCACCTTCACCCGAGCGTTCCAGGCTGGACAATTGGTACGTGGGTGCAGGCTATTGTTCCCCTTGGCCTTCTCCATATGAGACCGCTTCAGCATTGGCTTTCCGACCAAGTCCCGAGATGGGCATGGCGCAGTGGCACACTTCGGATTGGCATTTCCCCGGAGTGTCGCGCCTCTTCAGCCCGTGGTCGGACCCAGCCTTTCTTCGGGAAGGTGTTCCCTTTCACATCCCAGGAGAGCTCAATCAGACAGCCGACACGCTCTCTTGACAGCTGACTCTTCCTGGCGAACGGCAACTCCATCCCAAGATGGTCCAGCTGATTTGGAGTCGATTCGGGGAGGACCAGATAGATCTGTTTGCCTCCCAGAAGTCCTCCCACTGCCCTCTCTTCTACTCCCTGTCCGAGGCCCCCCTCGGCAGGGATGCTCTGGCACACATCTGGCCGCGGGGTCCCCTCAAGTACACCTTTCCCCTAGTGAGCCTCCTTGCACAGACCCTGTGCAAGATCAGAGAGGACGAGGAGCAGGTTCTGCTGGTTGCTCCATATTGGCTCACCAGGACCTGGTTCCCCGAACTCATGCTCCTCGCGGCAGCCCCTCCTTGGAAAATCCCCTTGAGTAAGGACCTTCTTTCTCAGGGGATGGGCATGATTTGGCACCTGCGTCCCGATCTCTGGAACCTGCACATGTGGGTTCTGGACGCAACGCGGTAGACCTCTCCGGCCTTCCTCAGGCTGTGATAGAAACTATCACTCAGGCTAGAGCTCCTTGTACTAGGCAAGCCTATGCCCTGAGGTGGGGTCTGTTCACTGATTGGTGTTCCACCCGCAGAGATGCTCGGTCTGAGTGTTGCTCTCCTTTCTGCAGGAGAAGTTGGAGCGCAGGCTTCCCCTTCAACTTTGAAAGTGTATGTTGCAGCAATTGCTGCACTTCACAATGCAGTAGAGGCCTCGTCCCTAGGGAGACATCACCTGGTCGTCAGGTTCCTCAGAGGGTTAATCCCCCTAGACCGCACCTCTTTCCCTCTTGGGATCTCTCCGTAGTCCTACGTGGACTACGAGGTGCTCCCTTCGAGCCGCTCGTGTCAGTTGAGCTGAAATTTCTGTCCCTTAAGACAGCGCTCCTGACACCACTCCCTTTCGGGACAAGGTGGTGAACCTGCAAGCTCTGCCCCAGGAGGAGGCAGACCCGGCCTTAGCGTTGCTATGTCCTGTCCGCACCCTGCATGTATACGTAGACCACACCCGGAGCTTCACCCCCTCCGAGCAGCTCTTTGTTTGCTTCAGAGGACACCAGAAGGGGAATGCTGTCTCCAAACAGAGGTTGACCCATTGGGTGGTTGATGCCATCACCTCGGCCCAACGTGAGCCATGCCCCCTAGGAGTTCGAGCCCACTCCATTCGGAGTGTTGACTCCTCCTATGCGCTGGTGCACAGCGCCTCTCTAACAGACATCTGTAGAGCTGCGGGCTGGCCGACACCCAATACCTTTGTGCGGTTCTACAATCTCCACGTTGAGCCTGTGTCCTCCCGTGTGTTAATTGAAATAAAATCAGGTTTCTGGCGGGATGGACCAGCCCGGTGTCGGCTTGCTGCACCATTCCCCCAGGATCCGTGTGCCATATTCCAGTAGTTCCTCTTGGTACTCTGGTCCTCCTTGCCCTGCAGTCTGGACTAGGATGGAGTAGTTTGTGGCTGTGCTCTGATGGGAGCTACTTCACCCGCTGGTTGTGGCAGCATGTCTCAGTACGTGTTTATTCTCACAATTGCAATCGTTTTCCCTTACATATCTATAGCTAGAATAGATAGTTGTTTTTATTCCTTCTCCACATGACCATACAGCTTGTCATTGTCTCCGCCCCCCGACAACTGTTCCTAGCAACTCTACGGGGCCCTCCCTTATGGGCAGGTTACATGTTGGTGTCCATTTTCCACTGGCACGCTTGCCTGTCAGCAAATCGGACCCCACATAACACAGCTTGGGACTGCTGCGTTTTCCATGGGTGTTCCCATATGTAACGTTGTAGTGGAAAGACTGAAGGGGAACGTCTAGGTTACGTACGTAACCCACGTTCCCTGAAGGAGGGAACGGAGACGTTACTCCCCTTGCCGCAGTCCCAGGCTGCTTTAGCAGAAACCTGAATGAGTGTATGCGTGCCGCCATCTTAAATACCCATATGTACGGGGGAGTGGCGGCTGACGCAAACCACTCGCCAATATTCATTGGCCTTTTCTATTTAGCTCAGAGAGGATTGGTCGCAGTGCTCCCATATGTAACGTCTCCGTTCCCTCCTTCAGGGAACGTGGGTTACGTACGTAACCTAGACGTTTCCACCACATCTCAGTATACAGCGATTATTTAAGAATAGAATAACTTTTGTGCACTGTAACTTTTGTTAATTGTACACCTGTCACACTCTGAAATTAAATATTGGTTTGGGTAGGAGCTTATTAGATAATAAATAACTTGATTTTTTATACTAAGTAGAGCATGATCTCAACTGTGGATACATTTTTAATGTGTGATGAGAACTTTTTTAATATTTTAAAAAAATGTGTGTGGTGATCGAAATGACAGGGTGTTGTGGAAATGACACTACATTAACATGACTGTGGGGAAACAGTAGAGATATTTATTAGAAAAATTCTTAAACTCATTACACTCATTAAACTCAATTCACAAGTCATTCCAATGTACTTTGTAACCATATGTCATTTCCACCACAGAGGGCAGTGTGGTGGAAATTACATTTCTGTAGTTTTTTTGTGGAAAAATGGAAGTTAGCTTCACTGATTAGCTTTGAATTAATACTTAGCTTTTCATGTAGGCAAAATACTCTTATTTAAGTTACATTTTTTTACTTTTTAAAAACACCCTTGAAGGTACAGCATGTTTGGAAATGACATAGAATAAATATATTAACTGATCAAGCGATATTTACCATGACTTTTCTTCATTTGTTGTTGATGTAAATTTAAATTTCCTCCATGTCCAACAAGTCTCTGATGTCACTAAACATTTCCATAGAAACCACCAAAACAATCTTTCACACAAACTTTTTAAAGGGACATTTCAGTGTTGTGGTGGAAATGACACCAATACTGTGCTACAGCTATATTTTGCATAAAAATTACTATTGACAATGGTCTCTCATTAAATACTATAATGTATTTCAATTCTTTTACTAGTGCTTAATTCAGGTACATTAATAGTTACCAGATAAATAATTTTTAAACTGTATTTTCATTGTTGAAGTTTAAAAGTCTGGGTGTGCGACAAAGAAAAAACTGATTTTGACACCTATAAAGAGGTTAAAAAGTATGAAATAATCATAATAGAAAGGTAGTAAATTTTTTTAAGGTGCTTTTATTGTTAGTTTGACAAGAAGAAAGAGGAATTTGTCCAAAATGATATGTATTTTTTAAATTATGATCAAAGAACTTAAAAGTGCTTATAGTCTAAGAATCACCCATAAACACCACATTTGTGAAAGTGATATGACAAAATCCTCTGTGCTCCACTGCACCCTGAACAAGCAAAATACTCACACAAGTTGTGCTTTACATTTTTCAAAATCTGTGTGTAGTTTGGCATGTATGTGGCTATTTTATGTTTTTTTGTGTTACTACACAATGACACCATTTTTAGAAGGGTTAAAATTGTTCTGAAAGAAGTGTTTGCATTTGCAAGATGTGTGTGATGTTTTGTGGTTTTGTGTGTAGAGTTGAGAGAAATGGAGCCATTGTTTAAAAAACTGTGTAAGCATTTTGCAGGGGAAAAAAATGTAAAAATGAAGTCAAATATTTTGCCTGCAAAATGTATTTATTTATTTATTTGTGTATTTTGTCGGTTTCAAAGACATTTTATTCAGTTTTAATCTATTTTTCCATTAGTTTCTTGAACAGTTACATTCATTTATCTAGGCTCACCAAAATTCCGATGCAAATAAAATTTTTGTGAGCCATCTTCATCACCTTCAGTGTTTCTTTCTCTAACATTCCAGTGACATTAAGCCCAGAAATCTTTGGCATCTCTTTCAGGCTTTCAGACAGTGGATCGATCTTTTCTTCCAGGGGAAAACTGGCAGGGTCCATCAAGTCTTTCAGATTGTGGAAGTTCCTCGGGTAATCCTAAAAGGCAAATAAAGAAAGAAAAATTATGATCAGTTGGAAAACAGACAAATGCAAGTATTATATGGAGAAAAACATACCTCTGCAATGGCTTTATCTTTGTCAGATGGCTGTGAAAATGGTCCAGCATGAATAACAAGCAGCAGGCTGGCAAGAAAACACAGCTGGCGTTGAATCCCCATGTCGTGAGTTTCTTCTGCTCGTCTGCTTCTCTTCTGATTGATTAGTGTCTGATGGTGACTTATATACTCTTAAAACTGTGAGGTGTTGAGCAACAGGTGAAATTAAACCATCAATCTGACAGACAAGACAATAGCAGGATTTTCAGCTTTCTTGACACAGCCTCTTCCTCCTCACCCAGATATTCATATTATTTCTCTTCCTCATACCTTTATTTAACAGCAGTTTTAAAAGCATTTTTATGTTTTACAAACACAAACAAAAGCAAACTTTAGTGTGTGTTTTTTTAAATGTGATGATTGAAAACATTTCAGTCATGTTTCTTCGTTATTTTTGAATGAACATTATATGTTAAATTCATCATAAATCATGTTTAGTGATGCTCTTAGCAGGGAGTGGGTAAGTGGCATTATAATGATATATTGATATTACACATTCTTGCCTTAAATAGGTGGGTATTTAAGACAAGATTGTATATTAAAAAAAAAGAACAAAGAAAATGTATATTATTAAATATTTAATTGTTGGTAGTAGTTGTCCCAACCTGGTTGTAAACCACATGCACAATGAAGATGATGGCGGTTAAAAAGTCTTTAATGAATCCAGCAGTAAATCTACACATTAGCAAGTGAAGAAGCACACCCATATACTGACAATACAGGACCAACGTCAAATTAAGGCAAGGAATTAAATAAATACAAAAAAAAAGGGAGCTAATTAGGACACTGCTGAATAGAATGACTAAGCAAATCAGTAACTATAGTAACAACAAATAATGAAACTCACAGGCAAGGAAAAAGCAAAGAAAAACAACTATATATATTGTAAAAAAAAATACATCTATTAAAAACGTATACTATTAGCAGATATTAGAGATTTGTATAATTTTCCAGATGAACTATGTTTAAAACTGAAATTTTGCAGTATTAGTTTTGAAACTGACCTTGTATAAAATATTTTCATCTGCCATTTTACAAAATTAAAGGAAAAAAAGCTGTAAATGCATTTTCACATAACAATATGAAAATGGTTGTGAGGAGTTTTGCAGTTACTCTTGCATAGTTACAATGTATGGTATTTGTGGTAAGACCATAGTAAACATGCAAAGTGCAGCTCCTCATTATGGTTAGACCAATGGAGCTATGTTTTATATAAAATAAAGTAAATGTTCTGTTCTGACATCATTCAGACACTATATTTGTCTTTTTTACATTACTTAGGATGACTCTGATTTAATTCCACCAGCCCATTACCTTATTCACAGAATACATTTTATGCCATATATAGTTGAGTGGCCTATATGTGACAGAAATAATATGCTTGTTTTTATATTACAATCACATTGTGGTAAAAAGACATATACTCATCTATTCACACAGAAATGTATTTATTGCTTATTTGGCTTATTTAACAATACAAAATTCCCTACCAAACACAATTCTTGCTTCCAAAATGAACATGCTCACATACTCTGAATACTGAATTCAGCTCTTTAATTTGAGTCAATAACATTAGAATGATTCTGTAAATATGCATTCTTTTAAAATGATAAGTCCAGTGACAACTTTGAAAAACCGGTTGCAGAGTTATAATGTTACTTATAGGCACATGCGTTAAAGTTAGTGCTGTAGTTTTAAAATATCCTGTTTTGCTACAATATAACAGTGCCAGTTACATGTGGAGAGGAGAGAGAGTGATAGAGCCAATTCAATGCATTGGGGATATTTGGAGGATTGACAAGGGCCAGAGGAGGGAATTTGGCCCAGACACGGGGGATGGGTGAGCACCTCTAACACCTCTTCCAATAGCAACCTGGTTTTCCCAGGAGGTCTCCCATCCAGGTACTGACAAACGGAAGAAATGGAAGATCATTTATATTCTGCTTAAGCATGAAGCTGCAGTTTCACAATACATGAATTACCTTTACGAGTAACAGTATAATGCTACAAATCATCTTTTAAAACACTTGAAACGCGATTTACACCTTCACATAGCTTCTCTTGCGCATACACATTTAGTTCATGCTTACAGTCTTATGTACACTTCCACAATTCTTACCCTGCAAATGCAAATCTTTAAGGCATTATATTATCTCCATACAAATCACCCAAAATAATACTTTAGTAATCAAGTAAAAAGAAAACTTAGTAACACTTTCTATGAAGCCCGTTTTTATAATGCATTATAAGGCTATTCTTAAGGCATTAAAATGAATGCATAATGCATTATAAATAACCTTATAATATGTTGTATCATCTCAAGAGTATTCATAAGAACAGTTGTAATGTATTATAATATTTACTTACTTGTGGTTATAGCTATTAAGAGTATGATGATTATAACACACAATGAACACATCCACTTAAGTAACCATGAACTATACTTCTCATAGTTATAATGTATTATAAGTCTAATTTCTTGCCATTTTACTTATGTTACTTTACTTAAAGCAGACAAAGACCACTTATAAGTAGTATTAATAACAATAATAATAATAATAATAATTTTGTTTCTACTGTATTTTGCAAATACAACTACTCAACTAGCAGTATTTATTATTAGTAGTATGCTAAATATATGCTTTATATTATGTACACACTTTATTTTGATAGTTGCCCAAAAGACAAACTGATTATACGTAACTTTGACCTACCCTAACCTTAACCTTAATCTACTAATACTCTAAGGAGTGTTAGTTGACATGCAGCTGCAAATGCAATAGACTAAGGATACCATCAAAATAAAATGTAAAAAAAAAAAGTAATATGATAATGTCCATTATAAATGTAGATTTAATATGGTGTTAACTGAGTGTTATAAATTATCATACTATAAAAATTTAACCTCAAATACGTAAGTATTAAAATGTATTATGATTATTCATGAGATGGTATAACATAATATAATGTTTTTTTATAATGCAAATTATTCATTCATTATAATGCCTTAAGAATACCCTTATAATGTATTATAAATACGGGCTTCATAGAAAGTGTTACCGAATACTTTTTATAAGTATTCTACACCCTGGTAATGCTTGTAACGTAATCACTGTGATTTACCCGCAAATTTTTCAATCATAACATTTAAAAAAACATGTTTATAAAACATAGAAACACTCTTAAAAAATGCTGTTAAATAAAGGTATGAGGAAGAGAAATAATATGAATATCTGGGTGAGGAGGAAGAGGCTGTGTCAAGAAAGCTGAAAATCCTGCTATTGTCTTGTCTGTCAGATTGATGGTTTAATTTCACCTGTTGCTCAACACCTCACAGTTTTAAGAGTATATAAGTCACCATCAGACACTAATCAATCAGAAGAGAAGCAGACGAGCAGAAGAAACTCACGACATGGGGATTCAACGCCAGCTGTGTTTTCTTGCAAGCCTGCTGCTTGTTATTCATGCTGGACCAATTTCACAGCCATCTAACAAAGATAAAGCCATTGCAGAGGTATGTTTTTCTCCATATAATACTTGCATTTGCATGTTTTCCAACTGATCATAATTTTTCTTTCTTTATTTGCCTTTTAGGATTACCTGAGAAAGTTCCAAAATCTGAAATACTTGATGGACCCTGCCAGTTTTCCCCCGGAAGAAAAGATTCATCCACTGTCCAAAATGCTGAAAGACATGCAGAAGTTTTTTGGGCTTAATGTCACTGGAAGGTTAGATAAAGAAACACTGAAGCTGATGAAGAAGACTGACTGCATCGGAGTTTGTGTATTTGTTTAGTTCATTAGAAATGAACATAACTTTTCAAGAAACTAATGGAAATCTAGATTGAAACTGAATAAGATGTCTTTAAAAATGAAAAATAAACGAATGGCAGGCAAAATATTTGACTTCTTTTTTTATTTTTTTTTTTCCCAAAATGCTTACACAGTTTTTTAAGCAATGGCTCCATTTCTCAAAATAAATGTTAATGGCTGAGAGTCTTTTGCGACCATGTTGACCAATGCCTCATCAACCATTTGGTTGTGAGATGCTATAATAACATAATTTATATATAGTACACATATATTAATTGAAATCATGACAATTATTCACAATTATGAATAAAAATCATGAAGCAACAGTCCTACTTTGTGTGCTTGTAGGATTGTTCTGGGGCTGTATTGGTGCAGTCTCATGTAAAGCTCTGAAATGCCTTAGCATGGATGAAGTGCTGTTTCCATACATAAGTTCCTTGTCACACACCAAGCATCTCACCTTCTGAATAAAGTTAAATGAAATTAAGAATTTACATACATGAATAAAACTGATGTTTTGTTTGTTTGTTTTTTAAGAAAAGCATACATACATAGGAAGCTATAAGCTCAAAATACTCCCAGATAGGGGAAGTCTGTCACAGTTGCATTGTCATTTTGGGATGCGGTCAATGGCTAGCCACAAGAATGAGGTTATGGTAACGCTTGCAGATAAAGTTGATAACATCAGTAATCTGATTAGACTGACCAATCAAATGAGGAAAGCAATAGGTAATATTAAATATGCGAAATACGTGTCAAATAACTGGGTTATTGTATTGTACGGAAAAATCAACAAGATAAAGCAATGAAAATGAAGGAACGGGGTGGAGTAGCTATCAAAGTTCACATACCAGGAGAAAATGAAGATGCCAAGGGAGTGATTACTGGAGAACCAGTTTCAATGGAAGATGATGAGATAAAATCACAGCTAAAGGGAGAAATGGTGACAGAGGTAAAATGCCTATTTACAAATAGGTACTGTAGCAGAGAGGCTAGCACTAAAGTGACAGTAAGGTAAGTCAGCTGTATTTACAGTTTTTTACGAACAGGTGGGTTTTTGTCAACAAAAATGAAAGGCAGTGTTGCAGTAAGAGGAATAGGGAGAAACATCTTTGGCCACAGAGCTATTTTGAATGTGAACATGGTGATACCATCACAATATATGCTACATTCACACAGAATGGGGTCATATACCAGCATGACAAAATAGATCCTTACAACGCAGACCACATACTCACATTTTGGACAGACTAGATAATAGACTAATGCAACCAGAAACTGGTTAATTTATTCCAGTAGCTCCCACAACACTCTATCTTCCTTTATTTTATTTTATTTTTTCCCTTTTTATGATCTCTATGTTATACCCCTGATTCAAGCTATAGAGAAGGCCTGTGTGATAATGCAAAATGCAGCCTAATTGCAATGATGAACTGAAGGATTTTACAATGTGGTGAGAAATAAATACTTTCATCAGGGTGCAGTTGTCATTCATTTCTGAAATTATTTATCATGGTGTAATTTTTTTTTTAATCACATAAACCTGGCATTTTAACAGGGGTTTGTAGACTTTTTATATCCACTGTATGTGTAATGGAGGTCAGCTGTAGGAGATGTGCAGGTAAACCTCACTCCCCTGACCTAGAGGCTGCAGTCTTTATCCACCTTGTTAGTGTGCCCGCCTCCCATGCCAGAGATACGGGTTCGAGACCCGCTCAGAGGAGGGTGTGAGTAGGGTCCGGTTGGAGGGATTACATTGGTGCCGTGACCCGGATGGGAGTGAGGTTTAGGGGGTGAGTGTAACGGAGGCCAGCTGTAGGTGCTGTGCAGGTAAACCTCACTCCGCTGATCTCAAGAGTTGCATTAGCAACTGACACTCCAATTTCATTGCCTAGCAATGAATGTTTTGACAATTTCTTTAGTTTTTTTTGTCAAAACGACAAGAGCTTCAGATCTTCCAATGTTTCTCTATGGCGCTGAAACCTACAGATATCCAAGGTTCAGTCTCTGTGCAGCTGATACTCAACTGCCATTGGCTCATCTGTGTTCGAGGGGAGGGGCTTAATGATAGGTCAAATGGTATGCTGTTTGATAATAAATGTTGCTTGTTGCTACAGCAATAAAACCTTTCTTGTGAATTCAGAAGTGGATCTATACTTTATGTAATAGGTTGCCCTTTGCAGGGAGTATGAGACGCTTGAGCATGATCTAATATCATTTACTCAAGAAAGACAAGAAATTATGACCCGATGACAGAGTTTAGGACAAGTAGAGGGAAATGTTAAAAGTATTTTAGAATATGCAGAGAAACAAGAAAGCAGACAATATTTATTAGGTTTTCTAAAAGACACTGCTCTGGACAAGAGAATATAGTGTAAATGTTAATGTAGTACAGTAGGTGGCAGTAATGCTACAAATTGGATGCCAGCTGCTGTAAAACACTAAAGAAGAGGAAGAAGAAGCAGAAGCAGCAGCAGCTCTTGATGTTGGTATGTGATGTGCGTAGAGCAGTAAGTGCACTGTAATAAATGGAGACCAGGTAACATTTTTACTACCGCCTTCTTCCTTGCATTACAACCCAGAACAGGATATTATACACAGTGCACGAACAAGCACTTTTCTTAAAGGGGCTATACCATATTATTATAACATCCCTTCTCCCCAAAGATCAACGTATTACCCCTGCAAAGTCCACACCGATCATTCCCGTCCAGCCACTCATTAGAGGCTATAAAACTGTCATTACTCTGTTATCTACAAATTAAGCTTTTCAGGTGCTTTCTTTTGATGTTCTGATCTTCTTAAAGTCTCTACAGCTTTCTCAGGGGAGGTTGGTACACTGCCCAGAGGCACCAGAACAGGCGTTTCCTCAGAGGATTGTGCGGGTGGCAATTGTTACGGAACCATGGTTTCTTCAGACCTAGAACTTTCATCATTTCTTGACCATCCCGCTTGATCAAAACAACCCCACTGCTCCTTAGCCGAACGCCTCCTCAAATGATCCTGATGACGACGAACATCCCGTCCATCTGACAGCCTCACCACACATGAGGGGGGACCACTTTTCCTCATGACGGCACCTGGCAACCAGCGCTGACCTCTGGCGAAATTCCTGACAAAGACAACCTCACCTTCCTGAAAAATCTGTTCCCTGGCATGCCTGTCATGCCAAGCTTTCTGCTTCTCTTGCTGGACTCTCACTTTCTCTTCAACATCTGGACGCAGCAAATCCAGGTGGTAGTATGCGGCACCAAGCCGGTGGTAGTATGCGGAGTAATCCGATACTGAAATAGAAAACGAGAGAGGTTAGTTTCAACACTTGCCCCTGACATCTTCTTTAAACCTTCTTTCAATGTCTGTACCACCCTCTCAGCCAGCCCGTTTGATGCCGGATGGAACGGTGCAGTGTGGATGTGTCTAATTCCATTCTGCTTGATGAACTCTTGAAACAGCTCTCCCGTAAAGGTTGGTCCATTATCAGTGACAACTACATCAGGCAGCCCATGTACTGAAAACACCTATCGCAGTGTCTCGATTGTCACAGAAGCTGTAATGTTTTTCAAGATGTGTGCTTCCAGCCACTTGGTGTGAGCATCCACCATGACCAAGAACATTCGCCCCATGAAAGGACCTGTGAAATCCAAGTGCAATCTGGACCAAGGCCTGTTAGGCCACTCCTAGGGCTGAAGAAGGACTGGTGGAGGCATTTTCTGGTTTTCCTGGCACTCCTTGCAGTGACAGACCTTGTTTTCGAGATCTTGATCCATCTTTGGCCACCAGATGTATGCACTTGCCAAGCTCTTCATGCGAGACACTCCAGGATGGGCTATATGGACCTCCTGTAACACTTGGGCTCGTCCTGGTGGTGGCACCACCACCCTTGAACCCCATAAGATGCAACCATCCTGAACTGAGAGCTCATTTTTCCTTTTCTCAAAAGGTTTCATCTCCACATCCACAACAGTAGGTGGCCAACCCTGTAGAACATATCTTTTGACTTTTGACAAAACCTTGTCTCGCTCCGTCCAAGTTGCGTCTTCAACTTCTCCAGCAGAAAAATGGTTTCCGGAGGCAGAGGGGTGGATGCCGGGGTGTCTGGAAGTGGTAAGCGGATTAATGCATCCACATTAGCATTTTCCTTCCCCGCTTGATATACTATACGGTACTGATACTATACGGCAGACAATGTCAATGCCCACCTCTGGATATGAGCCGTCGCCATGGAAGGAATGCTCTTACTCTCACTGAACAGGCTCATCAATGGCTTATGGTCCGGTGAATGGGCGACCATAGAGAAATTGGTGAAAACGTTTCACAGCAAATACAATGGCCAGTCCTTCTTTGTCCAGCTGAGAGTATCCCTTTTCTGCTTTAGTAAGCGTCCTTGAAGCAAAAGCAATCGGGCCCAATCAGAAAACTGAATTGGTGCAATGATCCTTTTCCACTTTATGCTTCATTGCAAATGGAACAAACCGGGGTTTGAAGAAACAAGGTGTAGCATTGGGCTCCATGCACAGTTTTGCAGTGGTGCCCTTCAGGGTGCCCAGTCCATCCTTAAACACATCTGGATACCTCGCAACCACCTCTTCTGCACAAAAGCCTTTTATTAACCTAATCTCACCCCAATTTAACTTAATTTTACTGAGCCAATCCCACCCCAGCAGGCTCGACCCTGTTCCTTTGACAACAAGTAAGCAAGCATAAGCCTGCTGACTGCCATAGACAATGCTCACCTTCACAGGATATCATACACAGTTCAAGTTATAAACACTAGGTAAGTCATGTTTAGGGCAGTAGAACTTGAAATGTAAAACATTTTTGTTGTTATCACACTAAAGTTCAGTTTATTGAGATGTGTTTAGTGTTTTAAACTGTTAAAGACCTAAATGCAGAGTAATAGCTTTTTAAACTGATGAGTTTAAAAAAACACATACCTCCCAGTTGGCATGAAGGGCAAAATTAGCTATATAGACCAAAACCACTTTTTGTAGCACACTGTAAACATTGTTTTTCTGCTGTAAAGATGAGAGGGGTCTGTCTGCGGAATGCAAGAGAGGGGCGTAACATGAAGGGGGGTAACTTGTAGCAGGGGGCATAACATGAAGTTGTCCAAATCTCATAGAACCATGCGAGATGGCAAAACGAGATGACACAGAGACAACGGTAAGAAAATGAAGTCATTTCCGTGTTGTGCAGTATTGTTTCTGTAGTTGATAATCTATTAAAACGTAACCTTCCTCGCTGAGCGTTGTTAAGTGAGCATTATTTTTATGTGCTGGTGGGTAACAATTGGCAGGTAAGAATTACAAAATAAGCTAGGTGAATATTGCTAAAACGGCGCTGTTCAAAACACGATTTCTTGAGTGTTGTTAAGTGTTTTTCTTGAAATGTTTAATAAGTTCACTGCTGAACAATTATAAGGTGAAAAGTTTAGAACAGGGGTCATCACACTCGGTCCTGGAGGGCCAGCGTCCTAGAGAGTTTAGGTCCAGCTCTAATCAAACATACCTGAAATGGCTAATCAAGGTCTTAATACAGAGCTCTATGCTTACTTTTGTTCTTAGGAGCACCTTCTAATCAATAATCAAATAATCTGATAATTAGCCTTCTTATGACGAGGTGCTATTTGACTCCTTCAAGTGATTTACAGGGGAATTTTGTTTTTAAATTTTTGACAATATTACAAGTATGTCATCTTTTATGTCAATTTTTAAAATATATAATTAAACTTTTTTAAAATGTCTAATTAATACAACAAAACCAGAACAAGGAGTATAAGAGTATTTTATCAATCAAATGAAATCAGTATTAACTAATGTATTTGTACTACAGAGGTGACACAGAAGAACACAAAATGGGTGTATTTTCATGTTTAATGAAGTCAATCAAATTCATAAATTAATGTTGAGATTACTTATTTACATATAACGTTTTGAATGCAGAAATATTAAATGATTTAAATGACTTAAAAGATGCTTTAAAACTGAAACCTGCCAATAGGGGTCTGTAAATCACTGATTTAATTACTGAATCATATCATTCGATTCGTTCGAATGGCTGATTCATTAAGGAATAAAGTAAGTGACTGTCTTTGTGAATGTGAAATTGAATCGTTGATTCGTCACACATTTCTTCATAAACGAAACACAGCTGTTGGTCAATTGTGACTTTTTTCAGACCATTTTTGACAATGAAACAGAGCAAAATCAGGCAATAGGGTTATAGTCAGACAATGTAAGTCACTTAATATTAACTACTTGTTTATTTTACTGTTGTAGTAAATCAATATCTTATTTACAAACTCCCTTAAAAATCATCAAAAGCTGTGACTCATCTTAGTTCATCGCAAGTTCCTTTATAATCAACAAATCTCTTATTTAAACTCTCTCTACACTTTGGTTCTGAAAGGATTTGTGAAGTATGTCCGTGATTCATTACTCAAAGTTGCAAAAACACAGAAACCTTTGAAGCTCCCCTCAGTGCAAACACAAATATGCTGATCGGGTCACTCACACATAGTGCTCCTAAATATATTTTCATAGTCACACGCAGCAGTTTTTAGTCGCAAATGTGAGTGAAATGGTCGCACTGTAGAGCCCTGTAATAGCTATACTTGAAACTTCCAGTGTGGTGTGTTGGAGCTAATCTCTGCAGGACACCTACCCTCCAGAATCAAGTTTGGTGTCCCCTGTTTCAGAACTTGAGAAGGGCCAGAGTTTGTCAATCTGTGTGTCACTGAATGTCCTGCAGATGGCAGCAACACAACACAGTAGATGGCTCCTGGAGCGGTCACTTGCCATTATTAAAATGTAAGAAGTGTGTTGTGCATACATTTTGCATGCTAAATGGTTTTCTGTACCAATTTACAACTGTAATGCTTTTAAGTGTTGATTCTACATTTGTACCAGACTGCTTTTTGCATTAAAAAATCTGCATGTTTTACACACAAACCAACCTCTTCTTTTGTCATCAGGTGTGGTGAACTGAAAGCCTTTTCAGAGGAGCATAGAAGGACCTGCAGAACTCCATAACGAATCCCATGTTGCATTCAGTGCAATTCCTTCTACAAATGAATGAATTTGCAGGATACTGCAGCATAGGGGTGTCATGTAATATGATAATTGTTTTATTCAAATTTGACATACTGAAATATAATGTGAAAAATGAACAAAACACACCTACAGAGTGCCCGCATAATGTTACATTACGTGATGAAGAATGCATTTAGAGTGCATTCTTTCACTGCATGATTCAGTCTATTAAAATGATCACAGAATTCAAGATATAGGTAATTCTTTTCATAATATAGTTAAACAATAGCACACAAATACTGCCGTTTTTTCCTTTAAAAATCAGCATGACTACAAATGTGATATTGACTTTATACAACAATTCATTAAACAAGAACTTACTATTAAAAGAATTGTTTTAGACAGCATATTTTCTGTGTTTGCCTAATTTTGCCAACAAAAAATATTCCAAACAGCCAGCAACATGTCACAAAGTTGTTTCATTTCTAAATGAATCAATCAGTCTTATCAATTTTTTTTTAATCAAATTATCATGTGTAAATGCATCTAAATGTCACCTTATATGCAAATTTTGTTGATACTGATTTAATATGTTTAGTAAAACACCTAAATGTATTAATATTATAATTGACTTGTTAAATGTAAGAACTGGACTCAAAAGATGACACTTTTAGAAAAAAATGGCTTTATAAAAGATACAAATCAATAAAAAAAAAAAAAGGAAAATAATCATTTTTATCACTGCTGTGAACTAACCACACAGAATATGAAGAATATCAAAACTTTAGTTTAATCCCAAAAAATATAGAGAGACTGTTTATGAAACTGGAGGCACTTTGTAATAACTGATTTTCTATTGGACATGTTATATGCATTTTTAGAAAAGCTCAGACTGCATGCATTTCTACAAATGTGACCCTGGAGCACAAAACCAGTCTTAAGTCGCTGGGGTGTATTTGTAGCAATAGACAAAAATACATTGTATGGGTCAAAATTATCCACAAAAATGTTATGCCAAAAATCATCAGGATATTAAGTAAAAATCATGTTTCATTAAGATATTTTGTAAATTTTGTACCATAAATGTATCAAAACTTAAGAGATTTCAAATAGTTGTATCTCAACCAAATATTGTCAGATCCTAAGAAACCATACATCAATGGAAAGCCTATTTAGTAATCTTTCAGAATATATATAAATCTCAATTTTAAAAAATTGACACTTATGACTGGTTTTGTGCTCCACGGTCACATATTTGTTTGATCTCAGTTCTGTAAAACAGATAGCACTGTATATGGCAGTTAATAAATTCAGTATACAGTTTTTCTGTTGTTTTATTTTTTCCACAGATATTGTGATGAATTGCAGGTATCAGTGCAGGTTTCAGTAAATCTAAATGCAAAATGCACTGTAAGGTGGCACCATTCTTATTATAGGTAATGTATGTTGACAGGCGTGTACTATGATTCACCATGGCAACAGGTAAATTAAAAGCAGAACATTAATAGACATAGAGATATTAATCCAGGTTTATGGAGACTGCAGACATTTATCTGGAAGAAAAGAGTCAGACTCAGAGCAGGGAAAAGTGTCAATGAGTTTTATTCAGTTTTGTTTATTAATTAATTAACCAGACTGATTATTTCCTTAGGGATTATGTAGAATATCACATATGTGATCCTAGAACAAGAAACCAGTCATAAGTGTCAATTTTTCCAAACTGAATGTATATGTATATATAAATAATAAATAAGCTTTCCATTGATGCATGGTTTGTTAGGATCAGACAATATTTGGCTGAGATACAACTATTTGAAATCTGGAATCTGAGGGTGCAAAAAAATAAAAATATTGAGAAAATCGCCTTTAAAGTTGTGCAAATGAAGTTCTTATAGCAATGCATATTACTAATCAAAATTGAAGTTTTTACGGTACAAAATTTACAAAATATCTTAATGGAACATGATGTTTACTTAATATCCTGATTTTTGGCATATTTTTATTATTTATTTATTTTTTTATTATTATTTATTTAATTATTTTGATAATTTTGACCCATACAATGTATTTTTGGCTATTGCTACAAATATACCCCAGCGACTTAAGACTGGTTTCGTAGTCCAAGGTCACATATTATTCTTAAAAGCAAACAATACATGAAATTGTAATGAAGATTTAATGGATTATCAACTACAGAAACTACTGTATGCAACGATATATACACTTAAATTAAAACTCATCTCAGGACATCTTGCCGACAACGTCTCGTTTTGACATCTCGCGTGGTTCTGTGTGCTTTGGACAACTTGAAGTTACGACCCCTGCTACAAGTTAGGCTTCCTTCATGTTGCATTCCACAGACAGAGATTATTGTGTCCGGAATCTGCCATAATCATAGTAATAGGCGCGCAGACATTTCAATCGCGGCCGGCTTGGCAGTGTTTTTCTGAACTGCGGTTGATTTGACGGCAGTGTAAAACCTGAGGAAGTGCGCATTTTAGATGAAAGTCAAAGCAAATATAACGGGCTTGATATCACCATTATAAACAGACGTAATCGAGGATCTACAACACAAAGTATTACAAAGTAGTGTATATTTCTCTATGCTTATGCAGGAGTCTGTGTGATGGGAATGTGAATCGGTATGATATTTTTCACTCGAAGTTTGTTGTGTGTTTCTGACTGCGATTCTTCTAAACTTTAAACGCATTTGCGTTAACATCACAAACCTTATGTATTTGACTGAAGACAGCTCGTAATGTATTTATCCAACTCTTATTCAGCTCAAATATTCACCTTATTATGTTTAATGTAAGAACACGCCAGACTTCAGGTTTTCATTTGTTTCCAGTTATGTTTACAAAAACAGCTCGTTATTATGATTAATATCGCACTCTGTCATTTATTAAAGTAAATTCATTATTAAAAGCATAAACACACTCTGTAGCACACATCGTTTACTGTTATCGTTTCAGTTATTAACTGTTTTTTGTGTTTGTTTCTTCCATCTAGAGTCAGTGGAGATCAAACTGATCAGCTCAATCATGGATGAAACTCAATCATCTGGAGATGAAGAGTTATTTTCAGAATGCAGGTAATTTGAGTAATTTCTGTTATAGATGAAATGGTTGCAGGGTGATCACCTGGCAATAGATCAGGCTTGAAATGTTTCCATTTGTATGTTTATTCTATTTATTTGTTTATTTGAACCATTTACACAGTGATTAAGTCTTTCAAAATTGTTGGTTGTCCAGATACAGAAACAGTATGATCAAAGGTAAAATTGCAATTCATAGTCTTCACTGTATAAATTAAATATAGATTAATTCTTGTTAAAACTACAAAGTAATTCAGTCAAGAGCAGTCATTCATTTTCTTGGTTCAACATTAAGGACATTGACTGCTAGTAAATTAAGCGTGGTCACTTTAAGAGACAATGCATCCAATGTAATAATACCCAGCTGTTTACTTTCACTTAAAACATAACCAACAATTTTTATGAGGGTACTCTCTATATATTTGTCAGTTCAAGAACAAGAAGAGGCAAATTCGATGCTCAAGCGCTTTGAGATGTGTCTCTCTGCATGCGTCCGTATCTTGTGCGAGTTTGAATGCTTTAAACTGTTTTGAATGTCGAAACTGGCTTAAATTCCATGCAAATGATAAGTTTTCATGGCGAATCGCACTGTCCTTTGCGTCTTTTTAAGCTGACCTCAGCTGAGATCGTCGGGGGCCCCCTCTCGCAAAGGGCCACTCCACTATATGACTCATGCGACTGTCAACGCGTACACAATAGGGTTGCCAGGTTTTAACGACAATACTCGCCCAACTGCTACTCAAAACTAGCCCAAAAGTAGCCCAATCGCAATTTGAAGGGCAACCCTGTTAAAATTCGCATTCCGGGGGTAAAATCCAAGTTTTTTTTGACTGGGTTCCCCTGGTAAAATTAGCATTAGAGGGACTAAATATTACATTATTGGGGGCGCTTCGACCCGCGGCAACACTGTTAAAGCCGCAGAGTTGGCAACACTGGTACACACCGATTTCCATGGCTTTCATGTTTACTTTTTACAGCAGTGTGATATGCGTGACGTCTCATGTTACTGTCGTTGTGTGCATATGTTTCAGTTAAAAATGTGGCCCACATTTTTAAAAACAATTTGAACAGGCAAACAAAAAATCAGATTTGAGCAGAAAATCTGAATTGAGCATTAAGACTCGCAGTCTGAACATAGTCTAAGTTTCTGAGTGGACATATGTGAGCGAGAGCAAGCAGTCCGATGAGAGAGTGAAGAAAATCCACCTGCTTGCGCATTTTGATGCCCCCTCACATTGCAATATGCACACTAGACATTTGTCATAATGAGCAATTACAGTAAGAAGAAAGTCACATCTGAAAGCTGCATTGATTAATTTTTTTTATTAGTTCAAATGAATGTAGAATATCATGTTTTTCCGTGTGAGCTCGTCCATTTCTGTCGATTGGTAAACTCTGGCCTACGAATTTGCATCACGTCCTGAAAAGTGAGGCTGCGGGCTCTTTGATCGCCCCCTGGTGGCTGGCTGCAGTATAGGTCATAAACCCCACCCCCTCCATGTAATCCATTGGAACATGAGGCAAACTAAATAATCAAATGTCACTTCGAATATTTTTTTCCAGAGTTGGTTTCCAGCATTTGAGGTAGTTCTTATAATCCTGGTTTATGTTAAGTGTTCGTTTCTTTAATAAGTTTGCTTTTAGGTCGTTATTAGATTGTATAAAAATGTGGTCTCATGATTGTGATCTTGTGATTGGGTCTGTGTGAATTTAGATGGTTGTCTAATATTTTTTGAAAACGCCATGAAGCCTCTTTTCATTAAAAAAACCCTTCATTTTGGCATGGACTGTTCATGAGCCTTTCAGGCTAGATACATAATCATCATATGTTTACAAAGCTGACACTTCAAATGTACTGTTCAAGAATCAGAATTACATTTTATTCATTACAAATATTTTATAAAACCATGGCATGTGTGTTTTTTTAGAGAAGGCTAATAATATTCATGTTTGGTCCTGTTTAAGCTCTCTGGAATGCTATTGTCTCATGTTGGTCGAGGCAAACTGCCCCATTCATGTTTTTATTGTTCTCGTGAACGTGAGTATGATGACACATATTACAATGATTCTCATCTTACAGAATTAAATCAGTTCTGTTTTAGCTCACTTCATCAGAAGATCTGAATGGAAGATAATAAAGTGCTATATAAAGTGAATTTGATCATGATAAATGTGTCGTTGAGTTGTTACAGTAATTTAAAGGATGAATTTTAATCTCATAGATCAGTTCATCAGAAGAGATCAGAAGCAGAGCTCAGCTGTGTGTCTATGAAGAGTGATGGGTCTATGGATCCACCAATAGGGTTTAGCAGTGGAGATACACATCCTAATCTCAGGAATAAAGTTTGTATAACAATATATTTATAGCATGACATTCTGTATTATCATGAATTTTATTGCATTTCAGTTCACAGTTTTTATATAAATGCCTACAGTAAACTAGGGCTGCATGATTAATCGAAGGCGATTGTCATGTGCATTTTGTCACTAAAGCTGGTTGTGTAATTGTTGTGGTTCCCCTCTTTCTCGTTGGAACAAAACATTCTTGAGTTTGGGATTTGATGCCAAAAGCTAGACTTTATTGCTGAAGCCGAGAAAACACCATCAGAGTAATCTCCCGAATCTGTGTTTGCCCCATCTTTTATTCAGATATTGTTGTTTTTTCCGTTTTTGGGTGTGCCTCCAGACCGCAGCCCTGATTGCCTTCCTTATCTTCAGGAAGAGGCCCCATCATGTCTTCATGGTGTGCTGCTTCAGCATACAATGAATGTCTGCACATTCTCAGCATTTATGCCCTGCTTGGGTAGGCCTCTTTACACACAGGCAATACATGATTATATTGGTTGACTTACTTGATACATGAAAAGCTATACAGTAGGGCTGCACGATTAATCGAAGGCGATTGTCATGCGCATGTTATCGGTGAAGCCGGTTGTGTAATCAGCAGTAAATCTCCAGCACCTGTGTTCAGGTGGAGCGGCATGTACTACACAGAGCCGTACTTCATAGAAAAGATACGCTTAATCGTGTTCATTATCGCAAACGATTTAATCGGGCGATTATGAAATCGAAAGAAATCGTTTGCGATAGGGGTCGACCGATTATCGGGTCGACCGATTATTGGCGCCGATATTAAGCATTTTTACGATTATCGGAATCGGTGATTTTCAAAACCGATTTGCCGATAAAAAGAATTTAATTTTGAAATGCTATTTGGCTCCGAGGCAGCCTGTCAGGGCTCACCACTCTGTGCCCTAGGGCAGTCTCCTCCCACCGCGCATCTGATTTGTTGGTAGTCACGAGTCTGACCAATCAACTCGAAGGCTGAAGGCACTCTAACACAGAAAGCGCTTGCTGGAGCTGCGGCGGTGTCGCTCAAAGGGAAGTCAGCAGCAGACGTTGCTTGTGTTTCAGTAAATCACAATCCTCTACGCTGAAGTTGCAAAAACACCTCAATATTATCTATGATTTTCCCGATGCGGAAAACGCGGACGGAATCGCGAAATCCATAATGGAATGTAACGTTAACACGAAATGTCACGGAATTTGTCAAAGTTTGGATGAATTAATCAAAAGTAGGTCCGTACACTTAAATTGACTCATGCTATAGACTAGTATCTATAAACATTAAGCCGCAAACAGACTATTTAAATATGAATCCAGCATGTTCTGCGTGTCTCTGTAGGCTATATGACACAGACGCGATTTTGTTTAATACACACTGAAGTGCGCGACGCTTGCGGTGTTTTCACTAAATGAGGACGTAAATACATTAACACCATTCTCAGAACTGCTCTCAGAATCACGTCATGAGCATTTGACCGTTTCATTTGAGTAAAACTATCGTTATCATTATCATATAGGTACGTAGGCAGGGGCGTCGGACGGGGTAATAGTGAAACCGAGTAACAGGTGTTTATTTGATGTCGTGTTTTTAAAAGAGAATTTGTGCTGTTCTGTTGCATTCAGAGACGGAACATAACACGGACACGTGAACGTTTAGATATTGTTTCAGCTATTAAAACAGTTCAGTTTTGTATGTATTGAAAAGTGATTAGAATTATATTTCATTTCTGTTTTTTAAGTTAATTAATAATAAACAGTTAAAGTATAAAACAATGTTGGTATAAACGTTAAACCTAGATAAATGTGTAAGCGCATATCCAGTCGTTTGTGCGGAGAGTGGAAGAATCTACTTTGCAGAACTGAGTCGCCAGCGCCGTCACTTGCATTTTTTTCCAGTGGAAACAATTTAAAGTTCTCCATCAAAACAATACATGCCTTACAGACATGATAAATACATATATGGAGAACTTTAAATTATTGCTTAACGAAATAAAACAAATCAAAAATAAAAACTTTCATTATGTGGCTAATCTGTAAAGATAAATTTTTCTTTTCAAAGAGGAGATTTCGAATGCGACACTGATTCAGAATACACTAGTTTATTCATAAATAATTCAGATATCTCCTTACCCTTGGACACATTCATTGTTATTTATTTTTGCCGGTGCGTTGAGGCAAGTTTCAGCCTATTGCTTGAAGGCGAAGCTTCACTGAAGGCACTGCTGGCTGAGACACTAAACGCCGTCCGAGCCGCTCCCGAACGTAAAAGCTAAAGTGAAGTCTCACTAGCGGCAATTTTTTATCACCATAATTGATGAAAACGTAGAACGTTTATTAGCAAAACGAATAAGAAAGCTTGGAGGCACGGCATACACCTTGATGTAGGCTAATATAAAATAAAAATAAACAGTTTTAATAAATAGGCCTACAAATCGGCAAACACTGTGGAACCAAATAAATATGAAAATTCCACTATCTTAGATAAATGGCAGGTGTCAACAGGCTTTTCAAAATCCCAAATATTTTTTAAACAGGAGCTTTTACATTTCGTTTTGAAAGTCCTTTTTCTCATCTCTCTCTTCTTGTCTGTCACCTAGACTCACTCTCTTCACGTAATTCATAATTTAAATTTTACAAATGTTTTACAAATGTTTACAGAATGCTGCTGGGGGCTCCCTGCACTTTTTATGTTATTATTAATATTGATGTTTATTTAATATTGTTATTATTAACAGTTCTCAGAATTAAATATATGTTTGAAAGCATTCAAAGAAAGTTCTTGTCAGAGCTCTTGTTATTATTAATTATGACACATTTTCAGTTTTACACCAGACACATATTAGTTCAAAATATAGTTTATCAGTGCATTTGATCTGTAATAATCAGTATCGGCATCGGTCCTGAAAAACACATAGCGGTCGACCCCTAGTTTGTGATAATGACAGCTGTTTGCGTAGCTTCTCAGTGAACTACGGCTCTGTGTAGACATGCTGCTACACCTGAAAGCATGTGAAAATATCACATTTAATAACGTTTTTACTCCAAACTCACTTCATATTATAATATTTATATCAGTCGAGTGTTTGAAATAAATCTTTCTGTGAGATAGTATAGCTATTTACACAGAATAAAGCACGAATAGTATTCTAAGCAGTGATAAAGGCATTGCATTATTATATACTGCATTATAAGGACAATTATAATGAGAAGAAGTCAGATAAACCATATATTGTTGTAGTCGTGGGTTTATTAGTCACGTTGAATCAATGACAGCAGTTAAATCTTGTTTATTCAGCTGCAGCGATAGCAAAGATGCATTTCTATTCCCCTTCTTCTGGCGTATTTTGAGTTTCCGCGTGAGAATAAGAGTGCCCTCTGGCCTTCGGATGAAGATTTACTAAACACAGAACAGTGCTTTTCTAAAAGATAGACATGACAATCGCAGCTTTCGATTAATCCTGATTTCGATTTCACTTCGATTAATCGTGCAGCCCTACTATACAGTGACCGATAAAAATCTTCAACATAATCAGTAGGAAATCTCCAGCAGCTGCTTTCAGATGGAGCAGCATGTACTACATAGAGCCTTAGTTTATAGAAAAGTAATGTTTAATCGCGTTCATTATTGCAGATGATTTAATCGTGTGATTATGAAATTGAAAGAAGCTTCTCAGTGAACTACACCTCTGTGCAGAAATGCTGCTACATCTGAAAGCACATGAAAGTACCACATTTAATAACATGTTTTTACTCCAAACTCAATTCATCATGTCAGGCGAGTGTTCGAAATAAATCCTTCTGAGATGATGTGGCTTTTTACACAGAATAAGACACACGTCAAGTTCAAGCTCAACTTTTTTTATATTTTTTATTTATTATAATTTATTTATATAGCACAATGCAACAGCCACCAGGCTGACCAAAGTGCTTTACGGAAGAGCAAGAAAATATAACATACACAGAACATAGACTAGAAAGAAATAAAAACAACCCATTAAAAAAGAGGAAACTCAATAGTCAATATGCTAAAGAAAACAAATATGTTTTTAGCAAGGACTTAAAAACAGACAGAGAAGGCGGCGTTCTAATATCTAAAGGCAGAGTATTCCAAAGTCATTGAACTGCCATTGCAAATGCAAGCTCCCCTCTACGCTTAAGTCTAGTGTGAGGGACTATCAGCAGAGCCTGGTCACAGGATTTTCGGCTTCTAGATGGAGTGTAAAGATGAACGAGTTCAGAAATGTAAACAGGAGCTAAGTTATGAGGAGATTTATAAACAAAAAAGAGAATTTTAAAGTCTATTCTCTGACAAACCGGCAGCCAATGTAAAGATTTAAGAACAGGAGTGATGTGTTCATGTTTATGACACCTTAAAAGTAGTCTGGCAGCAGCATTTTGGACAAGCTGAAGACGAGCAATTTGAGACTTACATGCACCACAATTTAAAGAATTACAGTAATCCAAGCGCGATGTGACAAACGCATGAACAGCCATTTCTTGAGTTTTAGGAGTGAGAAAATGTTTGATTTTAGACAAAAGACGTAGTTGATAAAAACTGGAACTAGTACCGTATGAGATGTGTTTAACAAATTTTAAATGCTGATCAACAAGAACACCTAGTTTCCGTACCTGTGTGAATCTAAAAACAGATAAACAGTCCAGATCAGAGCTTATACACTTAACGTTCTCATTCGGACCAAAAATAATTACCTCAGTCTTGTCCTCATTCTGAAAGAGGAAATTTTGGGTTAGCCATGATTTAACCTCATCTAAACATTGAAGAAGTGAAGTGATTGCGGTAGAATTGTTACATTTGATCAGTAGATAAATTTGAGTATCTTCTGCATAAAAATGAAAAGACACACCATGTTTCCTAAGAATAGAGCCCAGGGGTAGCATATACAGAGAGAATAGTGAGGGAGCTAAAATAGAGCCTTGTGGAAGACCACAGGTCAGAGGAGCGAGGGAAGAGGTAAAATGACCCAACTAAATATTCACAATTAGTATTCTAAGCAGTAATAAAGGCATTAGATTATTACATACTGTATTATAAGTGAAATTATGATAACAAGAACTCAGATGAACCATATTTTTTCGTAGTCATGTGTTTATTAGCCACGCTAAAACAATGAAAGTAGTTAAATCTTGTTTATTCAGCTGCAGCGATAGCAAAGAGTATCCACAAGTTTCCTACACCCCATGAGGCCTTGTGCCAAATGTACAGTAAGAGTGTCTTCCGGTTCAAAGTAAACAAGTGGGACTTGACACTCATTCATTCAACAGTTGACAGTACTGATGGGCAAGCATGGAAAATTTCCTCTGTTTCGGCAAAAGATTTAAAGCTTTAAGTGTCGTTAAACGTTTCTGGTAGTTAGTAAACAATAAAGCAGCCAAAAGTCTGTAAAATGATCACCCTATTTCCGGTTAGCTGACACTTAATAATGTCAGTTACTTGGCAAAAAACATATAATGTTACACATCAGATTTTTCCTGAACCAATATTGTCATATACTGTCAGAGTTCAGCTCACAATTTTTGTATAAACACAGTGTATGAAATAATTATAAAATGCTATTTAAAGTGATTTTAATCATGATAAATAAATGTATAGTTGACTTGTTACATTCAGTCATTTAAAGGATGAACTTTAATCTCTCTCTGTTTTAGTCATCGAGTTCATCGGAAGAGATCAGAATCAGAGTCCAACTGTGTCTCTATGACGAGTCACACATCTATGGTTAAACGAAGACATTTCAAGATTAGAGATACACAGTCTGATCTCAGGTATTCAGATATGATCTGAACATATGATACAGAATACATATTACATTGTGTTTATGAACTTTGTAGCATCTGGACCAATCAGAAAATGGTTCATTAGATTTACCCAAATCAGTGGTTTATTGAATTAACAATTAAGCACAGACTTCCCCTCACCCAAACCAACACTGGGTGCCGCAAAGTCTTAGATGGGCCCGGTTACCATGGCAACCAGGACGCTTCTGGCAGACCAGATAAACTTTATGATCCAAAAGTATGTATAGAGAGTCTTCACCCATCCTGACTGTCTCTTAAGCAAACATACTAATATTGGAAGTGACTTATTTTGTCAGTTCTTAGACAAACCTTTCTGTGATGAACACACAAATAATCACGGATCACTGTGTATATTATGACCATTCCTGCATGTTGTCTTGGGTATTGTATAACTGTTTTATGTATGTGCTAGTCTTGTATAACCACATACATGCTGTCTTTGGTATCTTTGAATTTGTATTTTGATTATCTAAAAGATGGTGGATATTATTTGTTGATACCTGTGCAATATATTAGTGTTCTAAGAATCCTTAGTATTTTTGGCCTGAACCCCTGTTGATTTACATATGAAGAGTTCCGATGCAAAACCCTCTAAAAGCGATCTCGGTCAAAAATGAGATAATGATACTGAGTGAATGCTCTTGACACATATTATACATCCGTCATATACTTTTACTATAAACTCGCCAAAATCCCACCCTCAGCTAAATCAGAAGTACCAGTACTTGCATAGAAACCTGTACATCTGAGCCTGATAAAAATGCATTTTTTGAAGAAATGTGTCAGATGGATTTAGAGGCTTTTGCATCTGAACTCTTCATATGCAAAATGCCATGTCTCTGAAACAAAGGGTCGTAAAATGAGGACTCAGTCTCTAACCTCCCGCTGAGAAAGTCAGCCTTCTCATTGGTCGAACCCATTTGGGAAGGTGTGACTCTCTCCAGACTTTAAAGGGCTCAGAACACAGTTCTGCCCTCTCTTCTGCAAAATCTAGAAATGGCTTTTGACCACAAGACTACAAGACTACAACACTGGAGTTTGTTTTTGCTCATCCCTGGAGCTCTTCATCATGGAAATGTCCTCGACCAGACGTTTCTTCCTCTACATCTTCATCTCTGGATTGTGGCCTACGCATCCGCTGTGTCCCACAATGCCAGCAAACCCCATTTCACACAAAGCCATGTGGTCACCCAGGAGGGATGACTATCCTGAGCACAACAAACTCAAGGACAATCTCGGAGTTTCAAGAAATTGCAACTCCAGCCATCAAATCGAACCATCCGGACCTGTTTCAAAGGCTTCCCGAGACCCTCGTCCCACAGCCAGGTCAAATGCAAGTATAATACCTTGTACCAGACAGAGGTCTGATGTAAGCTATCGTATACTGTGCTTTGAACTAGAAACTGATGCTTTTTAGAGATGGTTAACTCTGACTCTCCCCTCTCTTTCTTTCCATACCTATCCATCCCCTTTAGCCTTACCATGTATGCCTGGTGTGTGTGTGTGTGTGTGTGTGTGTGTGTGTGTGTGTGTGTGTGTGTGTGTGTATGTATATGTGTTGTTTAGATTAGTTATGTGTTAGTCTGTAGTTGATAAAGTTCTTGTGCACAAATTACATGAGTTTCTGATTCTGCATTGCAAAATGTCACTTTACGATTTCCAACCAAGAAAATCGTTTTTCTGTGAATACATATGAATTTATCCTGAATGTTCGCCGGACGAACGGGTCAATTGATTGTAATGTGAATTCTGTTTCATCAAGATAATTCTTCTGAATTATCCAAATATTATAATTAATTATAACGAGTTATGATTAATTATTAATATTTCCCCCTTGAGCTAAATCATCATGTTTATGAACTTTTTTTTTAATTTTACAGCAATGAGGTCCTCAACACATTTAGAGCAAATCTGAAGAAGAGGTTTGAGCGTCTGTTTGAGGGAACAGTGATGCAGGGAAACCCAACACTCCTGAATGAGATCTACACAGAGCTCTACATCACAGAGAGTGAGAGTGGAGAGATCAGTAATGAGCATGAGGTGAGACAGATTGAAACACAATCCAGGAGAACAGCAACAGAGGACACAGCCATCAAATGCAATGACATCTTTAGACCTTTACCTGGACAAGACAAAGACATCAGAACTGTGCTGACAAAGGGAGTCGCTGGCATTGGAAAAACAGTCTCTGTGCAGAAGTTCATCCTGGACTGGGCTGAAGGGAAAGAGAATCAGGACGTCCAGCTCATATTTCCACTTCCTTTCAGAGAAATCAACTTGATGAAGGACAAAACACTCAGTCTTTCAGATCTTCTTCATGTCTTTTTCCCTGAAACTAAAGAAATGGAAATATCTAGTGACGAATATAAAGTGATGTTCATCTTTGATGGTCTGGATGAGTGTCGTCTGTCTCTGGATTTTCACAGTAGTGTGAAGTTGTATAATATTTCTCAATCAGCCTCAGTGGATGTGCTCCTGATGAACCTCATTGTGGGGAATCTGCTTCCCTCTGCTCTCATCTGGATCACCTCCAGACCAGCAGCAGCTGATCTCATCCTCTCTGAGTGTGTCCATCGAGTGACAGAGGTACGAGGATTCAATGAGCCACAGAAGGAGGAATACTTCAGGAAGAGGATCAGTGATCAGAGTCTGGCCGACAGGATCATCTCACACCTGAAGTCATCAAGGAGCCTCTACATCACGTGCCACATCCCAGTGTTCTGCTGGATCTCAGCCGCTGTTCTAGAGAAGATGTTTAGTCAAGCAGAGAGTGGAGAGATTCCCAAGACTCTCACTCAAATGTACTCACACTTCCTGATCCTTCAGACCAACATCAAACATGAAAAGGACTATGAGAAGAAGGTGACAGATGAAGACATGATCCTCAAACTGGGGAAACTGGCTCTTCAGCAGCTTATGAAAGGAAACCCGATCTTCTATGAGGAAGACCTGAGAGAGTGTGGCATTGATGAGACAGAAGCATCAGTGTACTCAGGATTATGCACTCAGATCTTCAGAGAGGAGTTGGGCTTGTATCAGTGGAAAGTCTTCAGCTTTATTCATCTGAGTATTCAGGAACATCTAGCAGCTCTATATGCACATCTTGCGATTATAAACCAGAGCAAAGAAAGTCTTTTTTCTGTCCCAAATTGGATGTGGTTAATACCTAAACTGCATCAGAAAGCTGTTGATGAGGCTTTACAGAGTAAAAATGGACATCTGGATCTTTTCCTGCATTTTCTTCTGGGTCTCTCACTGGAGTCCAATCAGACTATCTTACAAAAACTACTGACACAGACAGGAATCTGCTCCTACAACAAAGAGGAAACAATTCAGTACATCAAACAGAAGATCAAGGAGAATCGCTCTCCAGAGAGATCCATCAATCTGTTTCACTGTCTGAATGAACTGGGTGATGATTCACTGATGCAGGATATCCAAGATTATTTGAAATCTGGAAAAATAAGTGAAACCAAACTGTCATCTTCTTGTCAGTGGTCAGCTCTGGTTTATGTGTTGCTAACATCAGAGCAGAAGATGGATGTATTTAATCTTCAACAGTTTATTGGAGCACAACATACAGCAGATGAAGTTCTTCAGTATCTGTTACCTGTGGTTAAAGAATCCAGATCAGTTCGGTAAGTAACAATAAACACTATGGCCATTCTGTGCTCATGAATCCTCTCGAAAGCATCTCACCTCAGCCAGATATTCTGGAGTTTGCCATTTACAATTCCTCACATTGCTTTGATGTTTCTGTAGTGGTTAAATATGAAATATAATTTGTTTTGGGTAAATTTAAAGGGCAGTCTTTGGTCTCATTAATCTATTATCATGTTCTATAAATAGTTTTGGCTGAAGGCAAAGTCTCATACATTTATATATTTATGTATATTTACTGGTGCATCAGAGCACACGTTCTGTGTTAGGGATGGGGATTGTGGTTACATTGTTGTGGTCAGTTTGATATTAGACATTCATTTGGCATTCGCTGAGAAAATTAAGGGGCCATTATAAAAAAGTGTCACAATGAAGAGTCTCAAAATCCAAATGCCAGAGGTGTAAAATACTTGAGTAATTTTACTTGATTACTGTACTTAAGTATTATTTTGGGGGTTTTGTACTTACAATTTAAACTGACTACTTGAAGTATATTATAGTAGGAAAGTTATGTTTTCCCTAAAAAACTTATTCATTATTTGTTCTGTTTTGATTGAGCCATTAACTGCATAATATATTAGCTGCAAATAAAATCAGTCATGTAAAAGAATTTACATGCAATTAATATTTTTGTGGGATTTTTTAAAATAATTGTTGTAAAAGTGTTTAAATAAACATTGTATGTTAAACTAATTGTAACTCATGTTCATCTTAATAATTACATGATTTGCTCATTAATTAATCTAATCAGTCGCAAATAATTATGTCAATATCTGCTAAAAAAAACTGCAAAAACTGTAAATGCCCCAAATGAAAACCTAAAACATTTGTTATTCTTTTAGTCAGTGACATTGAATAGACAACATAAAAAAGTGGCCTTTCAAAACATTAATGTTGTATGTTTTAATTCCATGACTGTCCTCATTAATTCAACACATTCTTGTATTCTGTGGAATATATTTCTAGCTTCTGCATCACATCTTGCTCTTCAAAGGGATAGTTCACCTAAAAATGAAAATTCTCTCATCATTTACTGACCCACTGTCATCCCTGATGTTTATGACTTTCTTTCTTCAGATGAACACAAGCAAAGATTTTTAGTCCATATAATGCAAGGAACAGCACCACTTCAAAAACCACACAAAGTGAACACAACAGTCAAGATTAAAATATTAGTATTTGTATTCTCCTTACACATTTCATAAATCATTTCACTTAAAGGGATACTTCACCCCAAAATGAACATTTGTTGAGTGAACACTTACCCCCATGTCGTTCCAAACCCCTAAAAGCGTTGTTGATCCACAGAACACAATTTAAGATATTTTAGATGAAAACCGGGACCCTTCTAACTGTCCTATTGACTGGCTGGTAAAAGTAAAAGTATGAAATGCTCCATCTTTCATGTAATTGGGATTATATAAAGCGACGAGAAAGGAAATATTCGCTCCAAAGGAAATATTCTGAATGAGTGGATGCACGTTGTCACCTTAAATATACCTGTGTGTATGGGGAGTAGCTTGGCATGCAGGATCCACTAGCCAATTGCCATTGGCATTTTCTCTTAAATGAAGAGACCCCTAGTGTTGTCACAACATAACTAATAGTGACCGACAGATAGGGAAAGGTTTTTGCAAGTCACCTGTTCTCCAGATTATAAACCCTACCAGATAAACATTAATATTGCTGTTTTTCTTGTTCTCCACACAGAATACAGTCCTGTAACCTGACTGCTCAGTCTTATGAGATTCTGTCATCAGTTCTACAATCCTCAAACTCTGTCCTGAGAGAGTTGGATCTGAGTAACAGTGACCTGCAGGATTCTGGAGTGAAGCTGCTTTCTGATGGACTGAAGAGTCTAAACTGTCAGCTGGAGATACTGAGGTAAATGGTTTTTGATAAAATAAATAAAAATGCGTAATGTGAATTAACTAGTGATGTCAGTCAGTTTTGTATAGCTAGTAGACAGTTAATAAATGTGCAGTGTATTTGAAAATGATAATTTTTTGCCTAAAATTGGATAATTATTATTTTTTTTTAATGTTGTATTTATATTTTTATTACCTTATTGAAAAGGTATAAAATCTTTGGCAGAAATCTGATTTCATCAGCTAAAAGAACAGAAACAGATAAAGAGAATATTAGGTATGGAGAATTAATCATGATGTGTATTAACTTATTCACAAGGTCACCACTGGTGTTCACATGAGTAGAAACATCAGTAATGTTTTATATGAAAAATATTTAAAAATGAAAAATGTTTAAATACAAACCCAAAAGTTACAATCAAACCACATCTTGCAAATCATGCTATACCCTCTAAAGTATATAGTTTTTGTAAACGTATTGACCTCAACAGGAAGTCAAGTCAAGTCAGCTTTATTTGTATAGCACTTATTACAATACAGATTGTGTCAAAGCAACTTTACAGTATCAAATACAGGGGTTGGACAATGAAACTGAAACACTTGGCTTTAGAACACAATTAGTATGGTGTTAGTATGGCTTCCTTTTGTGACCAAAACAGCATTGTTTCATCGTAGGAATGACAAATACAAGTCATGCACAGTAGTCAGAGAGATTTCGAGCCATTCCTTTTATAGAACAGTGGCCAGGTACTGTGTGTGTGTGTGTTTAGGAAAACGTTTCCTGACACGCTCCTCCAAAACATTCCAAAGTGCCTCAATAATATTCACATCTGGTGACTGTGCAGGCCATGGGAGACATTCAAATTCATTTTCATGTTCATCAAACCTCTCTGTCACCAGTCTTGCTATGTGTATTGTTGCATTATCATCCTGATACACAGCATCACCTTCAGGGTACAATGTTTGAACCATTGGGTGCATATAGTCAACCTTCACACTCTGCTCTTACTGGTGAATGTGCAATAAGTGAAGATTGGCCACCAGGCTACGCAAATAAACCTCCAACACTATATTGGCCAGTGTTTCAATCTCAGTGACCAACCCCTGTATATATAGATATATCGATATATAGATATAGTATATATAGTGTATATCTACTTAAATTTATAGTGTAGGGGTGTGATGCTAAGGATTCTAGAGAGCATTTGATTGGACGGAAGGTTTGATGAGAAGCTGAATTGCAGTGTGATGTCATTAAAATCATTGAGATGATTAAGGCTAACATATTCATATTAAAAGCCAAAACACTTTGATTTTGATTATATCAATAGTGCAAAAAAGAAACCATAAACAATTTTAGTTAGAGGAAATTCCAAATTAATAAATTAATTGTCCCAAATTAATTGTCCCCAATTTAGTTGTCCCCAACAGAGCAAGCCATAGGCGACAGTGGCAAGGAAAAAACTCCATCAAACACCAAAACTCCATCTGTTGACACAGATGGAGAAAAAAAACCTTGGGAGTAACCAGGCTTAGTCGTGGAGTCAGGTCTCCTCTGACCAACAAACAAGCAGTATATGCTCCTATACAGACCTGTAGAGGTGATCTATATGTACTGACTCACCATCTGGATATGAACTGGATCAGGGAACTGCAGTGACCATCAGATCATGATACAGGTTGGATCTGACCTAGGAATAAGCAGGAGACAGATAATATTAGCATAGATTCCATTCTTCTTATGATGCAGCGAGTGCATCAGGTGTTATGGAAAGAGTTTCCGGTTCCGGCTGACCTAATTAATGCAGCCTAGCAATCCTTTAATAGATTTGAATATTAGAAATGTTTAAATGTGTTATGTGTAAGCCGGGTTAAAGTGTTGGGTCTTTATTCTAGATTTAAACTGACTGAGTGTGTCTGCCTCCCGAACAGAATTAGGTAGATTGTTCCATAATTTTGGTGCTAAGTAAGAAAATGATCTGCCGCCCGCAGTTGATTTTGATATTCTGCGTATAATCAGATTGCCAGAGTTTGAGAATGCAGCGGGCGTGAGGGACTATAATGTGATAAGAGCTCCCTCAAGTAGCTAAGAGCCAGTGCAGTGTTGACAGAACCGGACTAATATGCTCATACTTTTTGGTTCTAGTAAAAACTCTAGCTGCTGCATTTTGGACCAGCTGGAGTTTGTTTATCAAGCGTGCAGAACAACCACCCAATAAAGCATTACAATAATCTAACCTGGAAGTCATGAACGCATTAATTAACATTTCTGCATTTAACTTTGAGAGCATTGGTTGTAATTTCGCTGTGTTTTTAAGATGGAAAATGCTATTTTGCAAATGCTAGAAATGTGGTTTTTGAAGGAAAGAAATAACACACCTAGGTTCCGAACTAATGGTGATGAATTGACAGAGAAGCCATCAAGTATTAGACTGTGTTTTAAGTTATTACTTGCTGAGGTTTTTGGCCCAATAATTAACACCTCTGTTTTTTTCAGAATTTAGCAGTAAGAAATTGCTTGTCATCCAGTTTTTTATATCAACTATGCATTCCATTAGTTTTTCAAATTTGTATGTTTCGCCAGGCCGTGAAGAAATATATAGCTGAATATCGTCAGCATAACAGTGAAAGCTAACACCATGTTTCCTGGTGATATATCCTAATGGTAACATGTAAAGCGTAAAAAGTATTGGCCCTAGTACTGAGCGTTGAGGTACTCCATACTGCACTTGCTATCGATACGATACCTCTTCATTTATTGCCATGAAATGATAGCGGTCAGATAAGTACGATTTAAACCATTCTAATGCACTACCACTAATGCCAACATAATTTTCAAGTCTATTCAAAAGAATGTTGTGGTCAATAGTATCAAATGCAGCACTAAGATCCAGTAGCACTAATAGAGAAATACAACCACGGTCAGATATAAGAGCAGGTCATTTGTTACTCTAATGAGAGTGGTTTCAGTACTATGATAAGGTCTAAATCCTGACTGGAAATCCTCACAGATATTATTTTTCTCTAAAAGGTAACATAATTGTGAGGATACTACCTTTTCTAGTATTTTGACAGAAAAGGGAGATTTGAGATTGGTCTGTAATTAATCAATTGGTTGGGGTCAAGTTGTGTTTTTTTTTTTAAATGAGAGGCTTAATAACGGCCTGTTTGAAGGTTTTGGGGACATATCCTAATGACAGTGATGAATTTATAATATGCAGAAGAGGATCTAAGGTATCTGGAAACACCTATTTTAGTAGTTTAGATGGAATATGGTCTAACATACATGTTGTTGGTTTAGATGATTTAACAATTTTATGACAAGTTATCTTCCTCTCCTATAGTAGAGAATAAGTGGAATAGTTCCTCAGGACATGTATAGTGTACTATTTCATCCGATATTGTTCCTGACGGCTGCATGGTTACAATTTTATCTCTAATAGTATCGATCTTTGTTGTAAAGTATTTCATGAAGTCATTACTGCTGTGCTGTTGGAAAAAATCTGTTGGTGCCTTATTTTTTGTTAATTTTGCCACTGTATTGAATAAATACCTAGGGTTATGTTTGTTTTCTTCTAAAATAGATGAGAAGTAATCAGTACTAGCAGTTTTTAATGCTTTTCTATAGGATACGGTCGACTCACGCCAGCAGAAACGAAAGACCTCTAGTTTTGTTTTCCTCCAGCTGCACTCCATTTTCCGTGCTTCTCTCTTGAGATTGCGAGTATGCTCGTTATGCCACGGTGTCGGACTGTTTTCCTTAATCTTCCTTAAGCGTAAAGGAGCAACCGCATCTAAAGTGCTAGAAAAGAGAGAGTCAATAGTTTCAGTTACATCATCAAGTTTATCTGAGCTATTGGATATACTGAGGAATTCAGATAAGTCAGGAAGATCGCATATAAAGCTGTCTTTGGTGGATGAAGTGATGGTTCTACCATACTTGTAGCAAGGAGTGCGACTTACAGTTTTAGCTATCTGGAGTATACACAAGACTAGATAATGATCCGAGATATCATCACTTTGCTGCAGAATTTCAATGCCATTAACATCAATTCCGTGCGACAGTGTTAAATGATTATCGACAATGAGTAGGTCCTGACACATGTTGTCTAACTCCAATAGATTTCAGAATGTCTATAAAGGCTGAGCCCAATGTGTCTTTTTCATTATCAACATGGATGTTAAAATCACCCACTATTAAGACTTTATCTGCAGCATCACTAACTCTGATAGAAACTCAGCAAATTCTTTAATAAAGTCTGTATGGTGCCCTGGAGGCCTGTATATAGTAGCCAGTACAAATATCATGGGGGATTTATCCTTTGTCCCTTTTTCTCTGGATAGTGTTGTATGAAGCACCATCATTTCAAACGAGTTATACTTGAAGCCAGTTCTCTTAGAAACGCTAAAATTATTGCTATAAATTGTAGAGACACCTCCCCCTTTACCTTTTAGACACGGCTCATGTTTATAACAGTAAACTTGGGGGTTAGACTCATTTAAAATAATGTGATCATCTGGTTTTAGCCAGGTTTCTGTCAAACAGAGCACATCTAGGTTATGATCAATAATCAAGTCATGTACAAAAAGTGCTTTCGAAGAGAAAGACCTGATATTCAATAGGGCAAGCTTTATCATTTGTTTCTCTGAATTGTGTGATTGTTTTATTTGTTGAACTTCAATTAAATTGTTACTCTTAGATTGGTTTGGACGTTTTTTTGGATTTTCTGTTCGGGGAACAGACACAGTCTCTATAGTATGGTATCTAGTTGAAAGGTTTTCTATGTGCTGAAAATTAGCTGATTTTGGTGACGTGAGGCAGCTTGCAGATGTTTGGTTTAGCCAGTCTGTCTGCTTCCTGACCTGACTTTTAAATTGGCCAAGATGTCAGGCACTCTGGGTCCTGGTAAACATTGGACTATGGTGACTGGTGTCTCTATTTTCACATTCCATACAATAAAATCGCTAATAACTAGAGCACTTTCATCAGGTTTCACAGTGGGTGATTTACTGAGTGGGGAGAATCTATTTGATGTTCTAATCGGAAGGTAAGAACGCTGTTTTGACCCGCAACTATGCCGCCTCACTGTCACCCAGTTGCCCTGCTGCACAGGCGAAGTTACCGGAACCAAACAAAGTATGGGCCTATCTGAGCTAGTCGCATCCAAACCGTATATAAATCTCTCACATTCTTACTGTCCTCAGTTAAAGTTTGGATGCGTGTCTTTAGTTCTGAAATCTTCTCTGTCAGCCTAACTATTTCCCTGCATTTATCACATGTGAATCCCTCACTGCTGACATAGATACATAAACTGTACATGTGACAGGCAGTGCACACAACAATAGTAGGAAAAGATGGCATTACTCACTTGAATGTAAAACGATTCCAAACTTACCACTGTTGTTTGATGAACTTGAGTAAGGAAGAGCAGGGGAAAAATTCGAGAAACGGTTGACGAAATGCTAACACGTTGTACTTGTGATTATATGATAAACGCAAACGATAAGCAAAAGTGAGAGCAAAAAGAAAAGGACAGCAGACACAAAATAGAAATGTGGGTAAAGACGCTAAAGGCAAGCTAAGCGTCAAGTGGAAAGATTACGCGCTTCTCTCATGTATAACGTATAAATGTGAAATGATCGGATCAGTCAAATTAGTTTGATGGATAAAGTTTGAGATTTGGTGAAATTAAGAATATATTTTATCACTTTAAACTACAGTTAGTAGTAGTAAGATTGCTACAAAGTATAAACGAAAGCTCCAAGGAGCTACCAGAAGCCTTATATGAAGTTAGGAGACAATTGATGGCTTTGATATATTTCTAACAAAGTTTGTTTTCATTCTTCATTTGGGTGCAAAAAGAAGTTTGAAAAAGCTGAATGACAATATACTGAATTTGAACATTACAAGACCACCCGTGCTGCTGGAGGCGGGGGTGTAGATTAGATATAAATAAAGCTAGTGCTTATGCCCTAAACACAACAGTGATAAAATGTGTCTGGGGTGGGTTGCACCAACAAGGATTAAATTAAGAAAAGTTTAGAGCTAATCAAGGATTTGTTGATCTGGGTTTTATTTTAAATTGTGTTGTGTTGCACCACTTAATTTTAAACACAGATGAATAAATCTATGATTAGAGTTCTAACCTGTGATTTGCCGGATTCGGATTCACCATTGTTATTAAATAGCAATAATGTAAACATTTCTTATCCAAAACTGTCTTTGCCATAAATTGCTTTGTCGATTAACTAAATCAACTTGTAAAATGTAAGACTTCTTTATATACTGCTACGTAGAGATCATTGATCAAATGGCTGATCAAGCAAGCAATTAAAACAAGGCAATGCATACAGATGTCATAATCTTGGAAATATATTTGTAGAATCAATTAATGCAGTATAGCTTATGACAAAACTGGATAAGAAACACCAATTGGCATAATTTGCGGAATTACTACCTTTGTTCATGACAGTGCTGCCCTGTCCGTTTGATTGCTGTTCAGCAGCCACGCGTGGAGTGGGTGTGAGAAACGAAAAGTGTGACTGCGATCATTGGCACTCACCTTATCACTGCTGCCATTAAATGGTATACAGTAATTAGGGATGCATCGATCCGATACTCAGTATCGGAATCGGCTCCGATCCTGGCATTTTCTGCCGGATCAGGGATCGGTCAGACAAGACCGATCTAAATGTGATATTGTGCGTATACTATTCTGTTATTGTTGAGCCCTACGAAAGGCACAAAAAAACATTTTAAAGCACCACAAAGTTCTTGTGCACTATATTTCAAGTGTTCTGCAGCTGTTCCATAGTTTAATGTGAGGTACAAATGAATATTGAGTCATTAAATTCAAGTTCACATAAACTGTTCTCTCCGCTGCGGCGGTCTGTCATCCTCCATTCAGCAATCAAACTACCTGTTGTGTTCGGTTACTACAGTCAAAACAATGAAACTCCCTTTAAGAGCACACAGTAACTGAGGTTTAACACTGTTAAAAGAAAAGGCTCAATAGACTAACAGACATATTTAAAACACTACGCTTCAATATCGCTTCCCTTTGTATCTTTGAACTTTTCTAATGCGGATTCGGAGGACTGCCCAGCCTGAGCACCGTGTTGCTACAAGTGCATTATTCTGCGTATGAGATACGCAAGTGTTGTGCAGATAAATGTGTACCAGCTCAGCTATTCGTCACTCCAGTGTATTCATGTTGCTATAGTGACTTTGTGATGTTTTTCTCCTTTCTGACCTCCCTTTCAAACTGCTGAAACCCACTTTGGCTTTATTTAGTTTAACCCTCTGGGGTCTGAGGTGATTTTGGGGCCCTTGAGGTATGCTGACATGCCCTGACATTTGTGCTTATTTCAGCTACTTATAACATACTATTTGCCCATATGTATTTTTCTTGTATTCAGCATAAACTGTGCTACAATAATATGTGAGAAAGATGGATGTACATGTTTGCATTTTGTAGAAAAAAAATATTATGCGTGGTTAGCACATTTTAGGAAAAAACATTAATCTAAAAGATGGCCTAAAAAACCTACTGAATAGTTCTGACGAAATCATTTGAGTAATCAGTCTTGTAGGCTAGAATATTTACTTCACAATGATGTGAGAATCATTCTGACCACTTCATCACAAACAAAGATATAATAATTTTAATTTTGAAAGTAAGTTTTTTGGCCAGCATTGCCATATTCATGGGAGTGATAATAGCTCTGAATATTAATGTAATTCACACAAGGAGAGACAAAAGACACTCCCACAATGGCTAATGTTCCCCCATCAGAGTGAATGTTCCCCCATCAAGTTGGAGTGCTGTGAAGAAAGAATGTGAGAATGCTCAAAGATTTTCATCTATTTCATTGTAATTCCTCTATGTGGAAAAGTGTTGTGCCTTGCTTGCAGTGCTAAAAATGTGAAGATATATTAACACTTTTCACTAGCAAATCTGTTAAGAAAGGGTGCACTGCAAAAAAAATGCTTTTCTAGCTTAGATTTTTTTTGTCTTGTTTCCAGCCAGAATATCTAAAAATTCTTAAATCAAGAAGGATTTTCTAGACAAGTAAAAAATATTGTCTTGTTTTCAGAAAAAATAAGTGAAAAATAAAGTGAGGTTTGGCTTAAACCAAGCAAAATAATCTGCCAATACGGTAAGCAAAATAATCTTATTTCAAACAGAAGGCTAGATTATTTTGCTTACCCCATTGGCAGATTATTTTGCTTGTTTCAAGCAAAAACTCACTTAATTTTCTAGTGTCTGAAAACAAGACATTAATGTTTACTTGTCTAGAAAATCCTTCTTGATTTAAGAATTTTTAAACATTTTGAATGGAAACAAGACAAAAAATCTAAGATAGAGATTTTTTTGCAGTATGAGCAGCACACAGATAACAATTAGAGAATCTATATTATTATTTAGTAACGTCAAACAAGTACATATACTTCAATATTATGGCGATGCACATATAATTACATCAGTGAATTATTATATCTGTGCATTTACTCGACCGCAAAAACTGAACTACCCCTGGTATTCCGTACAAATAATGTTAATACAACTACCTCAGATTCAAGTGAAGAGTCATATGTAATGCAGGTATGCGATCACTAAAAACAGTACAGTCCTATTACTTTTATATCGTATTTTGTTTTATATTATAGCCTATAGAGCATGAAACCTTCATTGCGGCGTAAGAATTTAGATACAATGAATTGTATAGTATTATATGAATTGTACCTATCCTTTTCACTCGATTTCAAACCTTTTAGCCAGGAGTTATAGTTTTAGAAAAACACAGCTATGTGTTCAAGTATATGTGAGAATAGCACGTTAACTAATGCAAATAAGAAACATTACTTGCTCATCAGAACGATCGCCTCACGTGGATCAGCCGCGCATCGCATTCTGTTCTTCATCTGGTGAATTCAGTGTTTAGTCCTCTCAGTGTGTCTTCTTCCATAAGCGAACAGTAGCTGAGATGAACGCGATGAATTCTCAAAGTTAGTTTGCGGTGATGTGGGTGTTAACATTCCCGCGCTGCGCACATGGCTAATTATATCAAAAGCGGAGGCGTCAACTTCATTATCGTTAATGAACACTGAGTGCAAAACTCAACATGTTGTTGGTTTCATACGGATTACTTTATAACAGAACATTTGTTTTCGACAAGACTTGCTTTATTTAAAAGTAGAGATATGAAGCTTTCTATCCATGTATATTAACTGTCTGTGTGCTGAGCCTCCACCGAGTTAAAGATGCATTTATTGAGGCATTTCTAATCGCAGTGCGCGGAGACGCTGAAGACAGAAAAAACACCCCGTCTTTTTTCTTTATTTAAAAAAAGAACAAAGTTCAGTTGTTATTCTGAGTGTACACAAAAAAAAGTATACACTTAACCATTTTGAATTATGTATAACTCGTATTTGTGTGACTAATATCGACAGAGCAATTTTAGTGTCTTTCGCACTGATCTTAAAAAAAGTGAGCTGGTCGCGCCAACACGACCGTCGACCCCAGAGGGTTAAAATGGCATCATATCAGTTTGTTCTTCGATTTCATTTGAAGTATATCGGGGCCTTAAGAATATTCCTGATAACTAAAAAAGAAACAGCATGTCTTGGCATGTGCCGTTCTTGGTGGATCTACAAGGCATTGGATTGTCTGATTTTCAAACTAATGCCATGTGGACTATTGTTGTGTTTGTAGGTTATCTGGCTGTATGGTGACAGAGGAGGGCTGTGGTTATTTGTCTTCAGCTCTGAGTTCAAACCCCTCACACCTGAGAGAGCTGGATCTGAGCTACAATCACCCAGGAGATTCAGGAGTCAAGCTGCTCTTTGAAAAACGGGAGGATCCAAACTACACACTGTACAAACTCAAGTATGTTGAATATGTTATTTCAAGCATAAACAGGGCTCAAGGCTCATTCTTCCTACTGGTCATGCTGGTGTGACTAACTTTCTCAGTTACTTGATATAATTTGGTCTTTTTTTTTTGCTACAGCATGGGGTTAATCAATGCATGCTGACAAATAGTTTTTCTGTTATCATAGATTATTGTTATATGGTATATATCACAGTCTTTAGTTTCTACATAGGTGTGTTGAAAGCCAGTATAGCCAATTAGGATTGTCTGCTTCAATCCTATTAAATGGGCATAAGTGTCGGTGCCGGTAGCCTAGTGGGCAGTGCGCCGACATACAGTGCTGTTGCACTTCGGGCGTCGCGAGTTCAAATCCCGGCTCGCAGACCTTTCCCGTTCCCATCCCCTCTCTCTCTCCTGCATCACTTCCTGTCACTTTGGTCTATCCTATCTAATTAAAGGCAAAAACTCCAAAAATAAATCTTTAAAAAAAAAAAAGGGCATAAGTGGAATTAACATTCAGCCCATTCTTTTTCATCAGTATTATTTATGATTTGAATTTTGTGAACAGGACTTCCTCTTTTACTATGTTATAAGATGTGCTTTGGATGCTTTGACTTTCGTTTTTGAATTTGAGCTTTTTACAAGAGATGTTTGTCTTCTGTGCTTACATCCATACACCTTTCACTTTTTTAAGACTAAAACAAATGCTTGAAAAATTGATTCTTTGTTATTGATAATGAAAAGCACAACAATAAAACAGTAGGCAACAAAGACAAACTACCTTATGTAACTTTTAACTATATAAATGAATAAGACGAGGCATGGCATACGCCACATGCTGTGTTATATATTGACTAATAAATTATAGAAAGTTTAGTGAACACTGTGGAATCAAATAAATAACAAAATAATAATAGAAAGCATCCATAGCCTAATGTGAGGTAAACATCAAAGATAATAGTGTTTTCAAAATGAATACAAAAAGAAAAGTACCTTTACCTTCATAAATCCTGCAGAACTCTGATTCTACTGAAGAGCCAGTGGAGTTGAGATCCATGTGCATCTTGTGTGAGATTCTCTGGTAAAATTTTTTGACCATTCCTCTGTCCATTGAGGTTCATTCTTTTGACTTTGGTATGAACTGTTTTGCTACGTAAGTCATTTCATTAGGGTTTTTCACCACATCTCACCTACATTTCCTGCCAATTTAATATCCTTGAATCTTTCTTCTTTTATACAATTCTGATGTTGAATTAAATTATTTATTTTACATATTATAGGAAAATGGTCACATTATTTTTAGGCACTCTCCATATACATCTAGCAACCAGGTCCATAGCCAGCTATGAGGTCACCAAAGTCTGGAACTTTTTCATGTTGCTCTCTGAATGACTAATTTGCTGTTAAATGTCTGCATGTATAATTCAGTTTAGAAAGTTTGCACAAATGTTTTGCGTCCGTGGTATGAAAATGATCGCTGCGAGACGCTGCCAGAGTGAATGAATCTTGAGAGAGTTGTGAGTGAGGACATGGGCACATCCTCCATGTTGCCAGATCCAGCTATTATAAACATTTTAGACTTATATTTTCCAAGTGACTTGACACTTTATAAACTTAATAAAGTATTAAGTTACTAAATAAAGTGGTTCTCAACTCCAGTTCTCGGGGACCACTGCTCTGCTCATGTTCTATGTTTCTGAATCTGACAAATTCAGTTCAGTTCATGGATCTTTGTTCTAACGAGCTGATGATCTGAATCATGTGTGTTAAATGAGGGAGACAGGCAAAATGTGCACAGCAGTGGGCCTAGAGGACTGAAGTTGAGAACCACTGAAGTAGGACGTTGCAGTTTGGGGTCCTTGTTTTTATCTTATTGTAATTGCAAACTATTTGCATCAATTAGCATACTAAGTCAGACTGAGACAGTTTCAAGGCTGAGGATACCTTTGCAGGTGTTTTGCGTTAATTAGCTGACTAGATTGGGACACAGGGAGCCTACAATGTTGAAATTCGTCATGATATTCTAATTTTGTGAAATACTGTATTTTTTTATCTTTAATCCATAATCATCAAAACTGAAGCAAATAAAGGCTTGAAATATTTCATTTTGTGTGTAGTAATATAACATACAAGTTTCACTTTTTGAAACAAATTATTGAAATAAATGAACTTTCCCTCGATATTCTAATTTTTTTGCACATACTTGTATATGATCAAAATAAATGAAGAATTCTGTAAAGAGATAGAGGGGTTATGAGATAGAGGGGGTGGAGTTAGGAGATAAAAGGGGGTGTGGTTATAAGATAGGGGTGGAAATATGAGATAGAAGGGGGTGGGTTTATGAGATGGAGGGCGTGGGGTTATGAGAAAGAGGGGGTGGAGTTATGAGGTTGACTGACAGTTTGAGCAGATTCAACAAGATTTATTCACAAGCTCTTTTTAATCACTCTCACTGGCTAAATATTTTTAAAACAAACACTGCCACCAAAAAAAGGGCACTTCGAGTGTTGAACAGGTTGAACTCAGGTTGAATTTTTTGCATAAATGTATAATGTGTGAAAACATATGCTCTGAATGATTTAGCTTACTTCTCTGTTTGAGTTTCTGTGAAAACTGTGAAATTCAGCTGTCATGTTGATCATTTCCCTGCATTTGATGCAGATATTTATTTCATGGTCTGGATTGAGTCTGGATTGAGTTTGTTCTCTTGTGAAATCCAGGAATAAATGTTATTGCTGCAGAATCTTTAGCTTTAGACCAGTTTAGTCACTGTGAAACCAAACAAGACCAGTGAGAAAATCCTCAGCAGATTTACAGATTTATTTTGTGTTGTTTTATTTGCTGTGAGGTTTAAACTGGCTACACACTAGATGATTTTAAGGCCAATTTTAACACTCGGGGGGTGTGGCCTGATTCGAGGCTTGATGCAAATGATTTTTTTGTCCAACAAATCCTCTGCAGTGTGGTGTCATTACGATTGTGTATCTGCTCCTGATCAAGAGAGAGCGTTCCCAAACTGGAATATGTTTGATATTTAGGATTCTTGATCGGGCTGCCTCTGACGTGAAACCAGCGATAACCAATGAGAGCGTGCAAGCGTCACTTACCGGATGTCGTGTGCTTCTATAGCTAAAATTTGGCAGCCACAAAAGCAGAATACATCCTTCATATTCTTTTTTTATACGTCGTTTTCCCCCATGAAACAGGTGAAAAACAAGGGAGAGCAAGCTGTCAACATTGATTGTCTTCCTTTTTTTTTTCTTCTCTACTCACGTTTGATCTCACGAGTCTCTGTGAGATCTCCTGCGTGAAATCATTCCTACAGTCAACAAGTGTGTGGTCTTGTGGTCTGGTCGAATCACCTAGTTTGCACATTCAGAGGAAACAGTCTTCATGTCTGTGGTCTCCAGTGGTTTTGATATCGGTTAAGATTTAAAAAATCGTTTAGTGTGCAGCCAGCTTTAGTCGGTCAGTGAGAGTCTGAAAGTGTGTGATCTGGCAACCCTGATGCTAGTGCTATTCTAGCATCTTTAGCACTTTGTTGCATATATCAGAATGTAGCTAGCCCATTTAAGGCATGGATTAATGTGTGGCTTTTCTTGATAATCATGTTTTCACAATCATCACAATATAATTTGATTAATGAGTGTGTGTTAACTGACTGAATGTGTCTCTGTGTGTGTGTGTGTGTGTGTGTGTGTGTGTGTGTGTGTGTGTGTTTTCTAGTGTGGATCATGGAGGAGAATCCAGGATTACAGCAGGAATAAAGAAATGTACGTCTACACACACACACACACACACACACACACACACACACAGCTATAGTGATTGTTGTTGTGTTGTAAATGTCTCTGTTCTTGTGTTCAGATGCCTGTTTTCTCACACTGGATCCAATCACAGCACACACTTATCTCTTTCTCTCTGAGGACAACAGAAAGGCGACACGTGCGAAAGAGAATCAGCCGTATCCTGATCATCCAGACAGATTTGATTATCATCGATCGCTGTTGTGTAGAGAGAGTGTGTGTGGACGCTGTTACTGGGAGATTGAGTGGAGAGAACATGTGGATATAGCAGTGTCATATAAGAGCATCAGCAGGAAGGGACGGGGTGATGAGTGTGTGTTTGGATCTAATAATCAGTCCTGGAGTTTGACCTGCACTCGCTCCAGTTACTCAGTCAGACACAATAACATAGAGACTGTTCTCCCTGTGAAGCCCATCATCAGTAGAACAGGAGTGAATGGTAATATCTATAGAGTAGGAGTGTATGTGGATTTCAGTGCAGGAACTCTGTCCTTCTTCAGCGTCTCTGAGACAATGAGCCTCATCCACACACAACACACCACATTCACTCAGCCGCTCTATCCTGGGTTTAGGTTTTGGCCTGAATCATCAGTGAAACTGTGTTGATGAATGAGAATAGACTGATGAGAGATTGTACCCATAATGCTTTGAGCTGCTGATGAATCAGTAACAGTGAGATGTTAGAGAGTCTCTTCATGACATTAATACTGCAGCTCAACTTCTGTCACTCAAATAACAGTCAGAATAAATGTGTGTTTATTGTAGAGTCACATCAATCATTTGTATTATTGCTTTAACAAACATGATTCATGAACAACATGGCATTCATGTTCTCTATTGTTTGTGCTGAAATAATAAAACAATGTCAAATACTACTACTACTACTATTTATTTACTTCGCGTCGGGCTGCCGATAAGACGGGCTTTATTCTGCGATAACAACCTGCTGGAGGTACATTATCCCTTACTTATTTCACGGCTTCGTGGAATACTCGCTTCTGATTGGTCAGTTGCCACATTCCAAGGGTTGTTATTCCCAGATAACAACCGCTAAAGCTAATAACACAGGGTCATCCGGGTTCTTCGAATCATATTGACCGTTAGTAATTATACGTGTCACTCCGCTGCTGTCTGCCGCATATCAATCACTGACAGTTTGGCTCCATCTTGTGGCTTATACGCTTAACTACGATTTGAAATGCGTGAAAATGAAATCTGTGCCCATTGTTTAGCCTACTCATGTAAGTTACGAAGTAGCCAGTAAAGACATTACTCAGATCAATGTTTCTTGTCTATTTGCTTTTGTAGCAAGAAGCCGTGTAATAAGTGGGATAATGTAGATCCAGCAGATTGTTATCTGGGAATAAAGCCCGCCAGGCTTACCAACTGCCCGACGTGAAGCGGAGGATAACAACCTGCTGGATCTACATTATCCCTTACTTATATTACTTTTATTTAATTTCTAATAAATCAATAAATATTGTCTAATAATAATAATTATTATTATTTTAAAATGTCAGCAAAGGAATACTGTAATCCTAATGCACTGAAGAAGAAGAAGAAGAAGAGGACAGTGAATTATATGCAGTGAAAAAACTGTAAATATTAACATTTATAGCGTCTTGATTTTTATTTGAGCCATTTCTACTGGCCCTATAAAATATAAAATTGACAATGTTTTTACTGATGATTTAGGTATCATTTTCATTTGTATAATGTCCACAAAATTGCCTAAGATTTTCATATTTTCATATTATCATATTTTGACTTTCAATGACAGCACACCCTCTGGGTCTAGAGATGTGCCCAGTGCTGTCCCCAGCATTAGACAGGAATTTCCAAGGTATGAAAGTGAAATTCAACCAGATCTTGTTGCTGATCTACTAAAAACATATTTTTCAAAGTGCTTTTTTGTGGACAAAAGGGAAATAACTGAGAAAGCAGACCTACACCTGGAGGTGTGCGATATATATCGTTTACAATAATATTGTAATTGTTGTTTCAACAATGTGCAATTTAACATTATTGAGTATAATGCGGAAAAACAAAAAAAACATAATCGCAGAGTACCCGCATAACGTTACATTACATGATGAAATCTAGTAAATACGTATTTAGAGTGCATTCTTTCACTGCATGATTCAGTCTTTCAAAACATATTTAGAATGATCACAGAATTCAAGATACAGGGGCAGAAAATGTTATACATATAGTTAAACAATATCACATGAAGAGTGCCGTTTTTTTCCTACAAATGTGATTGATTTTATACAACAGTTAAAAGTTCATATTAAAAGAGTTACATTTTAGACAGCATATTGCCTGTTTTTGCTTAATTTCACCAACAAAATCATTCCAAACACTGCCATAAAACTGTTTTGCGTCTCTGAGCAACATGAAGGTGTTTCGTTTCTGAATGAATCAGCCGTTTAAATGATTCGGTTCAATCCTAATGACTCACTTATTAACAGAGACTTACTGCCACCTACTGGCAGGGTGAAGACACATCCATACAGGTGAGGGGTGAGGTCCAGGGAACCACAGGTCAGGACAGGGCACAACATAGTTTATAAAGAAAACATTCTTCTCACACCAAGGGGAAAGTGGAGGAAAAGTGAGTGAGAAGGGAGAGCGCTATAATTATATATTCTCAGAGCAGAGAAGCACTGCATCTTTAAAGTTTTTCAAAGTCTACATTGTTAAGGTTAACGCCACTGCCCTCCATCATAACCTATGGTCATTGTAGGGCCCAATGTCATTCAAGGGATTTGAATAAGCGTTCTTAACTATTTGCTTATCTTTGTTGTATGTTTGTCTGTTCCAGGAGGTTGGGCTGTCATCATGTGTCCTTGTGGCATAGTTTACAGTGTAAAATGTACCACGGGATTTTGCAGATATGCTTCTGTCTGTCTGACGCTGATGAAGCGTCTCCCTAATGTTGTTATATACGACTTTGCCCGTGGACTGTCCACCCACACAAATTTGAGGCAACCCATAACTTTTACACCTTTCGAAGGAAGGTTACTCAAACCAACCACTGAAAATATTGCAAAAGCAAAATCAGGAAAATTACAGGTAACTCTGCCATGGCTCACTGCAAAAAAAGCAAAGTCCAGATCCGGATGGTCATCCAATAACTGGTTCTACAGAACACTATGTTCTGTATGACCGCTTTCACGAAGACAACACAAAAGACCCTTGTGATTCACTGAGGAAGCTTCGTCTTGTGCCTCAACTAGCTGGCAGGCTGCAGAACAGCTTTTTTCAAAACTAAAGACAAATAGCTACTTTATGAACATGGCATTGCCCTCCACACATGTTTTCCTCATGCAAAACATCATCCACCATTGCAATGTCAGAAAAAATGAGAAACGTCTTCATGACATAAAAAAGGGAATTCAACACAAACATTCACATGAATGTCCACAGCCAGGTTGTGTTAGGTAATGTTTCCCTTACTGTGTAACAAATACAGCACTATAACCTTAACTGTACTTATGTGTTTATTTGTATTTTATAGAAAATCCGTTCTCCACAGAGAAATGCATGGACATGTCTCTTGGTAATCTGACTGTTCGTTCCAGTTGCTCAATGTCAAGTTTCTGTTCTCTAATTATTATGTGTTATTTTCTAATTTTGATGCTTTAATGTACTTTAAGGACCACTGACAGCACTGCCAGAAAATATTGTGACTGCACAAACGACCGCTGCATCACCAGGCATAACATCAGTCACATCTCCTCAGTCATCAGTACCAATTACAGAAAAAACTGCTTGTGAACCTGCCACTCTTCTGCAATTTTGGGAACCTACTAAGCCTTGGGAGAGGGACTGGCATCCGTTACAAGAGAAACTGGTGAAAAATTACCATTACTCACACACACACGCATGCACATATTTATTGTTATTATTATTACAGCTTGATTATGTGCTGGACCGAAATCGCCCTGGCAGTGAAATAATTGTGAAGGAGGGGCAAGTGTGCCTTATTCATATAAATTGTGAGGAAATGGACTTCCATGTAAGCAGTCTGTTTTTTTATTATAACTTTTTTTTTATTAAAAACATTGACTTATCGGAGTATTTATTGCAGATTGGAAACGCCTGCATGGAGCTTATTTGTGAAATGGCTCAGCAAATTGTATGTACCATAAAATGTAACATTCAACTGGTTATAATATTTATATAGATTGTTTTAACTTGATCCAAATTTTGAAAAAAAAAAAAAAACTTGTTCTAAACTGTGTGAAAATGTTCATGTCATTGTCAACAGTTTCTTTTCATTCATGTAGGGCAAGGACATAGACATTGAGGACTTTTATGTTGTCCCTGTATGGAAAAGAACTCCTAACAACATTGTTACTGTATTACCGGTGAGTGTATGTACTTTACTTACTGTGTGAGAAGTAAAAACTAAATTAAAGGACTTAACTGTCCTGATTAATTCTAGGAAGATGCAGACTTGAAAGACCTCTTAGCCTTTCCAGCATGGACAAATGCCAATGGACCAGACCACTTCGTTGTCTGTGTAAGAAAATATTGAAATGTCTAGTGCATACGTTGACTGGTATCGCAATGTGTGTGTTTCTAAAATGAAACACTGAAAAATCTTGGAATATTTTTACACCTTTAACATTGTAGATAATGATGCCGCTTCGAAGAGAGATGGTGTTTTTAGACTCTCTGTACGCAGAGCATGAATCAGGATTTGGAGATGAGGAATACAGGGCAATTTTTAGGTCTATCAATAAACTAAGACAAGTTTCTGCCATTATGTGATATATGGCTACGTTCCTATAGCCATTGCTATCTATTTCCTAACCGTGTGCTATAGTTCTGTCACTTTTGGCTACGTTCCTATAGCTGTTTCTTGCACTTCTGGCTATGTTCATCTAGCCTTTTTTTATGCATGGTGTTCTAGAGTTGAGGTGAGCTGTTATTGTCAATATTACTACTAACATGTTTTGTCTACAGGAAAATTGCTTACCAAGTTGATCATGGGACGTGGACTGAAAAGACTGGATATGATTTTCCAGTGAGGAATCAACTTAAAGAATTGTCATTATGTGGCTTTTACAACCGTTACATTTTTTGTACATTATTCTAAAGTAAAAAATTGTTTGCTTTGCTGATTTTAGGCTTTGCCAAGTCAGACAAGTGGGAATGATTGTGGTGTTTTTGTACTCATGGTAAGATATAAATTGAGTTAATTGATTTTGTAAACATTGTAAATGACTGTGTCTTCTCTCTTTCCAGTTTCCAGGTTTCAATTCCAGGAGGTATTTTTTTTTAATTTACGTAACCTTTATTTTGTTGGTGCTTTTATTTATCATAGCTAAAACGTAACTATTTTAGTGTATTTCATCTTGCTTTATTCTAAGCAACATTTCTTTCAAAAAGGGGCATGGTTGTTGCAAGCACACCCACCATCATGTATTAACAAAAACATGTTGGTTAACTGTTAGATGGATATGCCTATCATCCTCCAATGGTGGTGCCTTCTACTCATGGAACGATTTCAAATTGATGGGTATGTCAGTATTTTTTTAATTTTCTTTTAAATCTGCCAAATTTCAATTTGGTATTGTGTCAATACAAAAACTTGTAACACGAGTAACAAAACATCCAGTGACCAGTTATTATGGATTTTGTCTTGTCTTGTCTTGCTTGAAAGCTATGGGCGCAGATTTGCTTTCTGGACTGAGGAGGCAAGAAGTGTATTGGATGGAAAGACTCTGCCCCTTTTTAGGGTGGAAAGAAGAACCACATCCAATCTTCCGGCACATGTCCAAGCAGTTCAAGATGGAGACAGGAATGACAAAAGATTAGTGGACTTAATTCTCACATCAAAATCAGCAGAGCAGCATTTGGTGGTATTGATGGTTCCACTTTAAATTACTCCTCCAGACTCTGATTATGATTATTAAATATAGTCAAGTGACAATTTAACTATTATTTGCCAAATGTAATTAATGACTTGTGCATTTACATATGAAATATAATTTCCTTCTGTGGCCCAAAGGATATACTCGGTGGGAAAAGGTCAAATTGGTTTCCACTAAAACCCTGTTCTCAAGTGCCTGTCTACATTGAGAATGAGCAGTCCCTGTCAATCCTTTATAACTACATGAGAGGAGTTCTTAATAAAACCCAAACGCAGCTGACCTACAGTGATGAGGTGGAGTTCATTTGTGGATGTCTCCTCCCAGAGGTAAGCACAAAGCATGTATGTACATGAGCATCCTTATGTTCTGCAGTGTGTATGTTTTATTTTATTAATTGGTTTATTTGTATATTTGTACAGGCCATCATTCATGGCCTTTGCGAGTTACAGGGCCTGTCTTGGCAGGAGGCTGAAGAGGTTTTCCTCCAGGGCCCCATTTATCACTCAAGGTATGTTTTCAATTTTTGTACAAAAACTGTTAGGTTTTTATGTTGAACAAAATTTCTGACAACAGCGTTTACCTTTTCTTTTAGTGAAGTTGAGGAATTTGACAGAAGAATGGCTCGAGAAATAAAAAATCTCCCCAACAAGAATGTAAAGCATTTATTTTATTTGATGTTATTTTCTATGTAATAAATACATCATTCATTTTTTTCACCATTTTTCTCTGCATTGTTTACAGCTCGATGACTTGTAGGACCTCATGAAAAAGAATGCAAAAATAAAGTTTGGTGTGAGAAAATTACTCAGAGCACTATAATTCATTGTATGTGAATAAAGAGATAATGTTCATTCCCTCATCTCGATACTAAAGAGTGTGATAAATCCTTAATGATTAGGAAAACAATAAATGAAAATATTTAAGTAACTGAACAATATCTATTTACAGATACAATTAATAAAAATACAACAGACTTAATGCATTAAATCATAATCTAGTATGTTTAATATTTCAGTCATTCTTGAGAAGTAGGACAAAACAGGGTGCAAAATTGAAAAAAATAAAACCATGTACTCAGACAAATGAAACCACATTTATGTATCTTATATGGAGTAAGATACTGAACTATGCTTTGAAACAACCTCCCAACCTTTCTGTTTTTTAACAAAATGGGCTTTTTAACTTGGACTGTGTAATATAATTTTATCTTTATCTTTAACAGCATTCTAGATGTATTTAACATTTCAAAACACATTCTCAAGTTAGCAGACAGATGACACTAACACATGTGACCAACAATTCAACAACAACATATTACATATCATTATGAAATATTGTCAAAATATTCATCTGACGGAGGTGACACATCTGACGGTGGTGACCAAAACCTGAATTTGTAGTCATTTTAACTATCAAATGCATTGAATCAATCAATTACTGTATTAAAACAAACACAACAAACAGTGAGTATGTTATTGTTTATAAAGCTTCTATTCAAGAGTCACATTTAAGTATTTTGATATATCATTGAAACACAAAATCTTATGGTGGTGACATCTGACGGTGTTGACAAATTTGCATTTCTTTCACAAAACAAATGGAGTTCATGTAGTAGCCATTTTGTTTTTTTCTGTTGATGCTAGAGGCTAATGGAACCTGCTTCTGGAAAATGAAATGATCTAAATATTTGAAATAATTTCCTCAGAAATTGGAAGATGTTGTTGACATATCATGGTTGTGACACAGGAAATATTAACATTAGAATTTAAAATATTCTAAAACTATAAAACTTAGCGCAGTCTGTCTGACACTGATGTACTCTGCAGAGGAGCACTGTGGCAGTGGGGTACTTTAGAGTGACAGCTGCCCATCATATTTCCTGATTTTATTACATTTTAAATCATATCTGACGGTGCTGACAAAAAGTAAGGACACAATTTCGAAACCTTATTAAACATACATGTGTCACTGAAAAACATCCATGCTTTGATATGATATATTATTAAGTGTTGTTTTTGATAAAACAAGCTCTCTTTCATCATTAAAAAAACATTTCTATCCATTTTATAGCATATGAATGAATGGACCCTTCTCTGTGGACACACTGTTTTAGATGCAGTGAGAAGACAAGAAGTGTCATAGATTTCACATAATAAAGATAAAATTAAACCGAAGGGGATAATTGTGTTAAATACATTCTGTTATTAATCCCCATAACATTTATAATTTGAAAATATTTTTATTTTTAAAACTAATAGCAGTTATAATTGGTGGACATGTTTTGTCCCACTTCTCAAGAATGACTGATTTTATATAATAATGTATTCAGTCATAGCGTAATATTTTATAGTAGAAAAAGAGTTTAAGTTACAATCTATACGCAATTGAATTCAGGTTAGGCAATCGTTCAAACAGCAGGTGGCACTGTCTGAAAAAACGATAGGTCTGGCAGCTTCATAATGTTGGTATATTTCTATAGTCTTTATGCAGGAGTGTGTGTGATGGGAATGTGAATCGGTATGTACGATATTTTTCACTCCAAAACGAATGAACAAAGTTTGTTGTATGTTTCTGACTGCGATTCTTCTAAACTTTAAACGCATTTGAGTTAACATCACAAACCTTATGTATTTGACTGAAGACAGCTCGTAATGTATTTATCCAACTCTTATTCAGCTCAAAGATTCATCTTATTGTGTTTAATGTAAGAACACGCGCGAGGCTTACTGTTCTTATTTGTTTCCGGTTATTTATCTTTACAAAAACAGTTTGTTATGATGCTTATACCCAGCTAACATAAGTCCAGCGGCGGACCGCCGGTAGCAAAGCTGGCGGCCCACCGGCGTTTTGTTCATCGTTATTCCAGCGGACCACCAGCGGCAGCCGGTGGTTTATATTTACTTTTTGCTGGCGGTGCACGGTCGGTCCGCGGTTCATAAACAGTTTAATTCGCTAAATGTCCTTGCACACAATAATGGATACGTACAATCACATTTCCGAATTTATTTTCAGTTAACAAATCACAAATGCATTTATATTTATCAGATGGTTTTATCCAATGTGACTTTCAGATGACTTTCCACAGTAACTAACAGCATATTAGTAAAACACCAGTCAAGAGTTTGGACAAAAACTCTCTTTTAATGTTTTTAAAGAAGTTTCTTATGCTTCTCGAAGGCCTTTGATCAAACTTGATCAAAAATACAGAAAAAAAAGTAATATTGTGAAATTTTACGATGTAAATCAACGTTTTTCTATATTAATATACATTAAAATTTAATTTAAATCTGTAATTAATGTTGAATTTCCAGAAGTGTTCAGTCTTCAGTGATCCTTCAAAAATCATTCTAATATGGAGATTTATTATCAGAGCTGGAAACAGTTGTGCTGCTTAATATTTTTCTTAGAACCTGTGATACTTTTTCACTTTTTTTTTAATCAATAAAAGGTTAAATAAAAGAACAGTATTCATTTAAAATAGAAAGGTTTTCTAACAATATAGACTAATGTTCAAACGTCTGGGGTCAGTACATTTTTATTCTTTTTTTGTTAAGAAATTACTTTTATTCACCAATGATGTGTTAAATTAATAAAAAGTGATAGCATAGATTTACATTGTTAGAAAAGATTTTGAATAATGCTGTTCTTTCATCAAAGAATCCAGAAAAAATAATCACAGAAAATAAAATAAAAAATAAATTGGCAGCACAAGTGTTTCCAACATTAATAATAATAATAATAATAATTCTAATAATAAATCAGCATATTAGAATGATTTCTGAAGGATCATGTGACACTTAAGACTGGAGTAACAGCTGATTAAAATTCATCTTTGTATCGCAGAAATAAATTATATTGTAAAGTATATTAAAATAAAAAAAAACATAACAATGTTGCAATAATATTTTGCAATATTACTTTTTTCTGTATTTCTGATCAAATAAATGCAGCCTTAATGAGCATAAGAGATTTCTTTAAAAAACATTAAATGAGAGGATGTTCAAACTTTTGACTGGTAGTGTAATAACTACAAACTTTGTCATTGTTACCATTCTTCCCAGGTTAATTGTAGTAAGTGCTTTTCACAATCAAAACAGCTTGAGAAAATGCATGTTTCACGTAACTGTGACTCAATGGGGAACACCTCCTGGCAACAAATTAATGTCCATATGTGACCCTGGCCCAAAAAAACAGTCATAAGGGTCAGTTCAATAATGATAATATAGTGGATTATTAATATATATCTGTTAGCCTCCCTCCCACTATTACTCCTGCATTTCTTGAATCATTTAAAGCTGAATTGTTGAGATGTATTCATCATCTGAAAACTAATAAGCTTTCTGTTGATGTATGTTTTGTTAAGAGATACAGTTATTTGAAAATTTGAGTTTTTAGATATTTACTAAATATTTATATATTCATGGAACATTATCTTTTAACCTAATATCCTAATGATTTTTGGCATAAAAGAAAAAAGTATAACTTCCTATATGTTCATGTGTTTCTTCAGCCACAAAGAAATTATGTTTTTAAGGAAAAACGTTTATGTTTTTCTCCATATAGTTGACTTGGTGTCCCCAAGTTTCATCTTCCAAAATACAGTGTAAATGCAGCTTCTAACGGCTCTAAATGATCCCAGCTGAGGAAGAAGAATCTATCTAGTGAAATGTTTGGTTATTTTTTACAACAACTTACTTTTTAATCTCAAAAGCTTGTCTTGTCAAGGTCTGCCTGTTTTTTTTTTTTTCCAGTTCATGACAGTTAGGGTATGTCAAAAAACTCCCAACACATTTTCTCCTCCAACTTCATGCATCACGGCAGAAATACTGACCCAGTATTTACCAAGTAAACATGCAAAATACATCAAACAGCCTTTACAAAAAAATTGCGTTTGAGGTTAATAAGTATATAAATTGTATTTTTTTTTTTTTTTAATAATCAATCTTTTCGCTAAACAAGATCCTTTTTCCTTGCCTGGGATCATTTAGAGTCCTTTAAATCTGCATTTAAATATAATTTCTTAACGACTGAAGTACATTATCTGTACGTTTTTGTTCTGAAAGTGAACTAATCTTTTAAGACTGGTTTTGTTGTCCAGGGTCACATAACTCTAAGACAATACAAGTTATTTGTTCAATGTCATGCTCAGTTAAACAGACAAATATTAAAGGGCAAGTCTGGTGAATTTAAATCCACTTTATATTGTCACAAAATCTGTAATATAAATGGAACTCAGAGAAAGATTAAACATTGTTTGTTCACATGTGACCCGGGACCATGAAACCAGTCTTAAGTGTCAGTTTTTCAAAATTGAGATTTATATATCTTCTGAAAGGCGAATAAATAAGCTTTCCATTGATGTATGGTTTGTTAGGATATTTATATATTTGGCTGAGATACAACTATTTGAAATCTGCAATCTGAGGATGCAAAAAAATAAAAATATTGAGAAAATTTTAAGGTTGTCCAAATTAAGTACTTATCAATGCATATTACTTATCAAAAATTAAGTTTTGATACATTTACGGTACAAAATGTACAAAATATCTTAATGGAACATGATCTTTGCTTAATATCCAATGATTTATGGCATTTTTTTTGTTTGTTTGTTTTTTTGATAATTTTGAAACCATACTATGTAATTTTGGCTATTGCTACAAATATATAGCCCAGCGACTTAAGACTGATTTTGTGCTCCAGAGTCACATATATTAGTAAAAATACAAAGCAGGTTGAAAATCACCAAACTTATGATTAAAGGCAATCATTATAATACATAATATTTGATGGGTTTGTATGTCCATCTATAGTTGCCATCATCTGAAGTCACCATGAGTGAGGCTGGATCCAAACTGTAATAACACTGGGATGGGAAACCTGAAAGATAGAAACAAGAAAACAGAAGGACAATGATTAGCATAGATGCTGTTCATATTCGTTCATGCAGAGGATGATCATGTTCATTTATAACTATTTCAGCACTAGAGTACATGAAACGTGCACTGATATGTTTTATGTGAACGCTAGACTAAAAAGATGCATTTTTAATCTAGATTTAAACAGAGAGAGTCTGTCTAAGCCCCAAACATTATCAGGAAGACTATTAAAGGGTTTAAGAGTAAAATTTGGGGGGAAAAAAACTCTTACTGGAGTTTGATATCTTGGGTATTCGCTGCTCAATAAACATTTCTGATTACTATAAGTGTAAAAAAAAACAGATATGCTGATAAATATGTTAGTGTAAACTGATTTTTTTTTATTCAGGATTCATTGTTAAATAGACTCCAGACCTTCAAATGGTTGTGTACAAAATTGTTCAGAAGTTTGCAGTCAGTGAGATTTTTTTAAGAAATTGATTATTCATAGCAAGGATGCATTCAATTGATGAGAAGTGAGAGTAAATATTTTTGTTTCAAATAAACACTTTAAACTTTATATTCATCAACAAATCTTGAGAAAAAACCCAAACATGACTCAGAAAATATCAGAAATGAATCAGAAATATTTCTTGAACAGCAGATTAGATGTTTCTGAATAATCATGTGACACCAAAGTCTGGGCTGATCAAAGGATGTCAAAACCGTCAAAACTTTAATAAAGAAATGCATAGCCGATAATATGATGGTATTCTAAACAATTATGTAACGTTAGTGGAAAAAATGCAGCTTACCCATGTTTTCTACATCTGTCAGCATCTCCCTTCTGAAATTCAGAGTTCTTAGAGCTTCTCATCTGTTGTAGAAGATGTAACGTTACCCCTAAAACCACAGAACAAATATATATCATGGTATTTACATATATGTGACCCTGGAACACAAAACCAGTCTTAAGTCGCTGGGGTGTAGCAATAGCCAAAATTACATTGTATGGGTCAAAATTATCAAAAGAAAAAGTATGCCAAAAATCATTAGGATATTAAGTAAAAATCATGTTCCATTCAGATATTTTGTAAATGTCATACCGTAAATGTATCAAAACTTATTTTTTGATAAGTAACATGCATTGCTAAGAACTTCATTTGGACAACTTTAAAGGCGATTTTCTCAATATTTTAATTTTTTTTTTTTTGCACCTCAGATTCCAGATTTCAAATAGTTGTATCTCAGCCAAATATAGTCTGATCCTAACAAAACATACATCAATGGAAAGCTGATTTATTCAACAAAATTGGAAAAATTGACACTTAAGACATATATATACACTGGAGATCAAAATTAGAGAACAATTTATAAACAATTGAACAATTCTGAAATAATGTCATCTTCACTGCTCAACAGTTGAAGGAGTTTTTGTCCTGTCTATACCATGCTACCAGAACACCTTTTCCACAAAATAACTAAGGCATTTCAACAAAAAACATTATTTTGCAGAAAACACACTGATCAAAATTAGAGAACAACAATGACTGTAGCATGGAAAAAGATTACAACAAAATTTTCTGAAGGTTACAACAGTCAGCAATTAGTAGGAAGTGTACAGGCCTCTGCTCTGAATGACTTCAGCACATCTGCGGATGTCCACAGGACAGCACTGGTCTCTCACACTGCTCTGCTGTGATTTTGGTCCACTCTTCTTCCAGTCTCCTCCACAGTTCGGTGACTGTAGTGGGTTTCTTGGCCATAACTTTGTCGCCAAGGATTTTCCAGAGGTTCTCTATTGGGTTGAGATCAGGACTCTGGGCAGGCCATGTCATTATTTCAATGTTTTCAGTTTCATGGAACTGCTTTATCCGTTTTGCTGTGTGACATGGAGCGTTGTCCTGCATGAACACTGCGGGCTGATTGGGTGATGAACGCAGGGAAGGAACCATATGTTGTTGAAGAAGGTTCTGATAAACATTTGCATTCACTCTGCCATGTAGCTGTATAAGAGGCCCAACTCCTGCTGCAGAAAACATGCCCCAAACCATGACACTTCCTCCTCCACTTTCACTGACTTCTTTACACACTTTGGGTTCAGTCTTTCTCCAGTTTGTCGCCGAACATAACGTTTCCCATCGGACCCAAATAAATTAAACTTGCTTTCATCACTGAAGTGAACTTTGGACCATTTCTCCTCTGTCCACACAACATGCTCCTCAGCAAAGCTTAGTCTAGCCTTTTGATTCTTTCTGCTAATGAGAGGTTTGCTCACCGCAGAGTGGGCTTTCAGTCCAAATGCTCTTAAACAACGAGACACTGTATGACGAGACAGATCCTTACCCTGTTCAGTGCTGAACTGGTGAGCAATTCCAGCTGCAGTGTGGAAACGATTGCCCATTGAGATCATCCGCAGTATCCTGTCCTCTCTTGTATTTGTCTTCCGTGGACGACCAGTCTTCTTGGGGGACTTGAATGAGTTTGTGATGTTGTAAAGATTCAGTATTCTTGAAATCACAGATTTGGAACGATCAATTTGTCTTGCTATGGCTGATAAGGTCATCCCTTTGGCCTTCATCTGGACAACCTGCTGCCGGAGGCTTTCAGTCACTTTAGAACGGCCACCATCTTGCAGAGTCAGTGAAACTAGAAGTTAGGCTGCCAGTTAAATAGGGGTTGACAGATAATCAAGGAAATTAGCACCAGGTGCCAGATTAACACCAATAACTGGGAGGTATCTGAAAGTGTTCTCTAATTTTGATCAGTGTGTTTTCTGCAAAATAATGTTTTTTGTTGAAATGCCTTAGTTATTTTGTGGAAAAGGTGTTCTGGTAGCATGGTATAGACAGGACAAAAACTCCAACTGTTGAGCAGTGAAGATGACATTATTTCAGAATTGTTCAATTGTTTATAAATTGTTCTCTATTTTTGATCTCCAGTGTGTGTGTGTGTGTGTATGTGTGTATATATATAATAGAGAGAGAGAGAGAGAGAGAGAGATAGGTTTTGATAGCTTTGTAAAGGTTTTGCCAACAATAATTTGTCAATTGATCAACTGAATCGAGTTCAAACTTGATGAACTAACTCTCTCTCTCTCTCTCTCTCTCTCTATATATATATATATATATATATAAATATATAACCATGAAAGATAAAATCACGTTTGAACTCGATTCAGTTGATGAATTGACAAATTATTGTTGGCAAAACCTTTACAAAGCTATCAAAACCTCTTATCTACACATAAAGATGTGATTAAGGGTGCGTTCACACTTGTCATGTTTGGTTCGATTAAAACGAACCCTGGTGCGGTTGCCCTGTTAGTGCAGTTAATTTGAACATATGTGAACGCTGACATCCGAACCCTGGTGCGCACCAAACAAGCAGACCAAGACAGCTGAAAAGATGGGTCTTGGTCCGCTTCCAAACGAACCCTGGTGCGGTTTGAATGATATGTGAATGCTACACGGACCAAAGACACGTAAATGAACCAAAACCGTGATGTCACAAGATGCGACGCTACAAGTCAGTCAACCGTTTGAGTTTTCCTTTCACTTTTATATTAGCAGCAGTTAACTTTGTTCATTTAGGGGTGTGCAATTCATCGAAATTCAATTTCGATTTGGCTTCAAACGATTCTGAAAATACAATAATCGAGATAAAACGATGCACGCATTTAGAGACAGAACAGAACACGGACAAGTGAACGTTTAGCTATTGTTTCAGCTATTAAAACAGTTCAGTTTTGTATGTAATGTAATGTGATTAGGCTTATATTTCGTTTCAGTTTTTTATTAAGTTAATTTGGAAAGTTGTTGGGAGGATTTTTTTGTTCGTTAAATATAAATGTTTTGGGTTTTATTAAAGTAACGAACAATGGCCAGCGGTAGACTGTTCAGTGTGTTTGATCAGTTTGCCTTCTCAAATCAACACGACTTGACTAAAATAAAATCTATGTATATACAACAGTTGAAGTATAAAACAATATTGGTTTCAACGTTAAACCTATAAAATGTGCACTGGGTGCATATCCAGTCGTTTGTGCAGAGAGTGGAAGCTAAAGCTGCTTTGTACATGGAGGCGCCAGCGCAGTCACTTGCATTTTTTTCAAGTGGAAACAGCTTAAAATTATCTATCAAAACAATACATGCCTTACAGACATGATAAATCTATCTATCTATATATATTTATATATAGAAAGCTTTAAATTATTGCTTAACGAAATAAAACAAAACAAAAACTATTTTATTATGTAGCTAATCCGTAAATATGCATTTCTCTCTAGGCGCGTCAAAGATGAGATTTTGAGCTTTTAACACAGCATTGTTTTGAAGGAGTGGTTTTATGTACTATTTGTGTTATTTTAGGAACTAAACTCACCTGAAATCGGTGAAAACAGTAGCGAGAGACCGGTGTTGCTGCTAGTCATTTGGAGTATTGCCGCCCCGTTTCCATGGTTACTCTCTCCACTGCAGTGTTTGAATGGGACTCACTTCACAGTCACACAGAGCGTACATAAAAAAAAACTTCATATAAATGTACTTCGTACACATGTAACTGCAAACTGCACGTGATAGTGGAACAAATTGGCACTTTTATTTTAGTTTTAGAGATTTTTATTTTACTATTTATATTGTTTTTACAAACATCGTGCTTGCAGTGTTTTTATACCAAATTTTGTTAATCATAATTGTGCTTCAGATTCCTTTCAACTGTAAGACATAAATGTGAAAAATAAGTTAAGGAGATCCGCTTGCTTAGTTTACGTAGCTTAGTTTTTGTGATTGTTTGTCTCTTCCATCTAGAGTCAGTGAAGATCAAACTGAGCAGATCCGTCATGGATAAAATACAATCATCTGGAGATGAAGATGTTTTTCCAGGAAGCAGGTACTTCTGAATAATTTGTTATTGATGAAATGGTCGTATATTATTTATTGAAAACAACAACACCATAAAGCCCCCATTAGAGCTTTTCATTACAAAAGATACCCCCCTCCATTTTGGCATGGACTTACCCAAACTAAAATGGTTGCTGCTCACAAGTTTTTCTGACTTAGATACATAATCAACATATGTTTACAAATCTAACATTTCAAATATACTGTTGAAGAATCAGAATTACATTTTGTTACATTACAAACATTTTCTAAAACCATGGCATGTGTTTTTTAAAGAAGGCTAATAAAAGGCTAATACAATTCATTTATGGCCCCATGTAAGCTCTCCAGCATGTGTCTCATGTTTGGCACTGTGAACTGCCCTATCCATGTTTATTTTAGGCTGTTGTAGCCTAGACGTTTGTGTATGAATTTTATTTTTAATCAAATTAAGTATTTCTTTCAAAAGCTACTATTTGAAAAATCTGCTTAATACTGGCTTATTTAACAAAAGATTTGATTTGAACATTTTTTTGGGGTTATTTTCACAGTCAAATGTATTTGATTAATTAATTGACATATCATGTAATGAATTACATTGACATTTACATTACATTTAGTCATTTGGCAGACGCTTTTATCCAAAGCGACTTACAATAGAAGCAATCAGAGCAACAAGAGAGCGAACATTGAACATTTTAATCGACATACATCCCTAATAAAAATATGGTTATACAGTGGGGATCGAAAGTTTGGGCACCCCAGGTAAAAAGTTGTATTAATGTGCGTAAAGAAGTCAAGAAAAGATGGAAAAATGTCATTTACACTACAAATAACAGAAAACAAAAAAAAAGGCGTCTGCAAAAGCATCCTACAGAGTTAATATCTTGCACTGCTCCCTTTGGCAAGTATCACAGCTTGTAAACACTTTTTGTAGCCAGCCAAGAGTCTTTCAATTCTTGTTTGAGGTATCTTTGCCCATTCTTCCTTACAAAAGTCTTCCAGTTCTTTGAGATTTCTGGGCTGTCTGTCACGCACTGCTCTTTTAAGGTCTATCCATAGATTTTCAATTATGTTGAGGTCAGGAGATTGTGAAACCTTCAGTTTACGCCTCTTGATGTAATCCACTGTGGATTTTGAGGTGTGTTTGGGATCATTATCCATTTGTAGAAGCCATCCTCTCTTTAACTTCAGATTTTTCACAGATGGCATCAAGTTACTGTCCAAAATTTGCTGAAATTTTATTGAATCCATTTTTCCTTCTACTCGTGAAATGTTCCCTGTGCCACTGGCTGCAATACAACCCCAAAGCATGATTGATCCAGCCCCATGCTTAACGGTTGGACAGAGGTTCTTTTCATTAAATTCTGTGGCCTTTCTTCTCCAAACGTACCTTTGCTCATTCCGGCCAAAAAGTTCAATTTTAACCTCATTGGTCCACAGAACTTGTTTCCAAAATGCATCAGGCTTGTCTATATGTTCATTTGCAGATTTTTGTGGTGAGGACGTAGAAGAGGTTTTCTTCTGATGACTCTTCCATGAAGACCATATTTGTACAAGTATCTCTTTATAGTGGAATAGTGTACCACAACTCCAGTGTCTGCCAGATCTTTCTGGAGGGATCGTGCAGTCAAACGTGGGTTTTGACTTGCTTTTCTCACAATCCGGCGAGCTGTTCTGTCTGATTTTTTTCTTGGTCTTCCAGATCTTGCTTTAACTTGCACTGTACCTGATGACTGCCATTTCTTAATTACATTCCGAACAGAGGATATTGGCATCTGAAAACGCTTTGCTATCTTCTTATAACCTTCTCCTGCTTTGTGAGCGTCAACTATTTTCAGTTTCAGTTTTCTAGACAACGGCTTAGAAGAACCCATGGTGCTGATTGAATACAACTCGCTCAAGTGTCTTAGCAATGAATGGGAGAAGGGATACTGGTCTGTAGTTTTCTAAAAGTGATGGATCTAGAGTGGGTTTCTTGAGCAGTGGTATGACCCGAGCCTGCTTAAATGCTGTAGGAAATGTGCCAGTGTGGAGCGAGGTGTTTATGATGTGAGTAAGTGCTGGTATAACAGAGGTAGAAATGGCTTGGAGAATGTGAGTGGGGATAGGATCAAGGGGACAGGTAGTAGGATGATTGGAAAGAATAAGTTTGGAGACATCGGTCTCCATGAGTGGAGAGAAAGTATGTGGTGTGGAAAATTGGTTGCTAATTGTTCTTGTCTTATTAATGAAAAATGTTGCAAAGTCATCAGCTGTAAGAGTTGATGTAGGAGGGGGAGGAGGAGGACAAAGGAGAGAAGAGAATGTTTTAAAAAGTGTGCGAGAATCGGGACAATTACTAATTTTGTTGTGGTAGTATGTTGATTTAGCAGTGGAGACATTTGCACATAATGAGGAGAGGAGTGACTGATACGCACTAAGGTCAGTAGGGTTGTGTGATTTGCGCCACTTCCGCTCTGCAGCCCTGAGTCTAGAACGATGTTCACGGAGAACATCGGACAGCCAGGGAGCAGCGGGTGTGTAGCTGAGTTGTTACAGTAATTTAAAGGATGAATTTTAATCTCATAGATCAGTTCATCAGAAGAAATCAGAAGCAGAGTCCAGCTGTGTGTCTATGAAGAGTGACTGGTCTATGGAACAACCAATAGGATTTAAGAGTGGAGATTCAAGGACTGGTCTCAGGTAAAACATTCGTATAAAAATATGATTATAGTATGGCATTTATATTACTACATATTTTATTCCATTTTTATTCACAGTTATTGTATTACTGGCTCATGAAAGATTGTAAAGTGCTATTTAAAGTGTATTTGATCATGATAAATGTGTAGTTGAGTTGTTACAGTAATTTAAAGGATGAATTTTAATCTCATAGATCAGTTCATCAGAAATCAGAAGCAGAGTCCAGCTGTGTGTCTATGAAGAGTGACTGGTCTATGGAACAACCAATAGGATTTAAGAGTGGAGATTCAAGGACTGGTCTCAGGTAAAACATTTGTATAAAATATGATTATAGCATGACATTTTATATTATCATGAATTTTATTGAATTTCAGTTCACAATTTCTATATTAACATCTATGGAAGATTATAAAGTTCTATTTAAAGTGTATTTGATCGTGATAAATATGTAGCTGAGTTGTTACAGTAATTTAAAGGATGAATTTTAATCTCATAGATCATTTCATCAGAAGAGAGCAGAAGCAGAGCCCAGCTGTGTGTCTATGAAGAGTGACTGGTCTATGGAACAACCAATAGGATTTAACAGTGGAGATTCTAGGACTGGTCTCAGGTAAAACATTCGTATAAAAATATGATTATAGTATGGCATTTATACAGGTCCTTCTCGGAAAATTAGCATATTGTGATAAAGTTCATTATTTTCTGTAATGTACTGATAAACATTAGACTTTCATATATTTTAGATTCATTACACACAACTGAAGTAGTTCAAGCCTTTTATTGTTTTAATATTGATGATTTTGGCATACAGTTCATGAAAACCCAAAATTCCTATCTCAAAAAATTAACATATCATGAAAAGGTTCTCTAAACGAGCTATTAACCTAATCATCTGAATCAACTAATTAACTCTAAACACCTGCAAAAGATTCCTGAGGCTTTTAAAAACTCCCAGCCTGGTTCATTACTCAAAACCGCAATCATGGGTAAGACTGCCGACCTGACTGCTGTCCAGAAGGCCATCATTGACACCCTCAAGCAAGAGGGTAAGACACAGAAAGAAATTTCTGAACGAATAGGCTGTTCCCAGAGTGCTGTATCAAGGCACCTCAGTGGGAAGTCTGTGGGAAGGAAAAAGTGTGGCAGAAAACGCTGCACAACAAGAGGGGGACCTGCGGAAGCAGTGGACTGAGTCTGGAGTAGAAACATCCAGAGCCACCGTGTACAGGCGTGTGCAGGAAATGGGCTACAGGTGCCGCATTCCCCAGGTCAAGCCACTTTTGAACCAGAAACAGCGGCAGAAGCGCCTGACCTGGGCTACAGAGAAGCAGCACTGGACTGTTGCTCAGTGGTCCAAAGTACTTTTTTCGGATGAAAGCAAATTTTGCATGTCATTCGGAAATCAAGGTGCCAGAGTCTGGAGGAAGACTGGGGAGAGGGAAATGCCAAAATGCCTGAAGTCCAGTGTCAAGTACCCACAGTCAGTGATGGTCTGGGGTGCCATGTCAGCTGCCGGTGTTGGTCCACTGTGTTTTATCAAGGGCAGGGTCAATGCAGCTAGCTATCAGGAGATTTTGGAGCACTTCATGCTTCATCTGCTGAAAAGCTTTATGGAGATGAAGATTTCATTTTTCAGCACGACCTGGCACCTGCTCACAGTGCCAAAACCACTGGTAAATGGTTTACTGACCATGGTATTACTGTGCTCAATTGGCCTGCCAACTCTCCTGACCTGAACCCCATAGAGAATCTGTGGGATATTGTGAAGAGAAAGTTGAGAGACGCAAGACCCAACACTCTGGATGAGCTTAAGGCCGCTATCGAAGCATCCTGGGCCTCCATAACACCTCAGCAGTGCCACAGGCTGATTGCCTCCATGCCACGCCGCATTGAAGCAGTCATTTCTGCAAAAGGATTCCCGACCAAGTATTGAGTGCATAACTGAACATAATTATTTGAAGGTTGACTTTTTTTGTATTAAAAACACTTTTCTTTTATTGGTTGGATGAAATATGCTAATTTTTTTGAGATAGGAATTTTGGGGTTTCATGAGCTGTATGCCAAAATCATCAATATTAAAACAATAAAAGGCTTGAACTACTTCAGTTGTGTGTAATGAATCTAAAATATACGAAAGTCTAATGTTTATCAGTACATTACAGAAAATAATGAACTTTATCACAATATGCTAATTTTTTGAGAAGGACCTGTATTATTACATATTGTATTCCATTTTTATTCACAGTTATTGTATTACTGGCTCATGAAAGATTGTAAAGTGCTATTTAAAGTATATTCGATCATGATAAATGTGTAGTTGAGCTGTTACAGTAATTTAAAGGATGAATTTTAATCTTATAGATCAGTTCATCAGAAGAAATCAGAAGCAGAGCCCAGCTGTGTGTCTATGAAGAGTGACTGGTCTATGGAACAACCAATAGGATTTAAGAGTGGAGATTCAAGGACTGGTCTCAGGTAAAACATTTGTATAAAATATGATTATAGCATGACATTTTATATTATCATGAATTTTATTGAATTTCAGTTCACAATTTCTATATTAACACCTATGGAAGATTATAAAGTTCTATTTAAAGTGTATTTGATTGTGATAAATATGTAGTTGAGATGTTACAGTAATTTAAAGGATGAATTTTAATCTCATAGATCAGTTCATCAGAAGAAATCAGAAGTAGAGCCCAGCTGTGTGTCTATGAAGAGTGACTGGTCTATGGAACAACCAATAGGATTTAAGAGTGGAGATTCAAGTACTGGTCTCAGGTATTATCATGAATTTTATTGAATTTCAGTTCACAATTTTTGTATAAACACCTATTGAAGATTATGAAGTGCTATTTAAAGTGAATTTGATCATGATAACGGTGTCGTTGGGTTTGTAGAGGAAAAAATCTGCAAAGGACTCTCAGCGATCAGAGACAAAATCAATTAAATGTGTTTTAAAGAGGTCAACAGTCATACAGACACACAAGTTGCTGCGGAGTGCGACCAGGAGGGAGGGTTTTCCTCCGCTTTATATCTCTTGCCGCACTCAAGGTTACAAACTAAGAACAGCTGCAGTTCTCATACAAGGACAGAAAAAAAGAAAAACATCTCTACATCATCCTCCAAGACATGTTCTACCTATATTTTAGGCTTCTCCTGACCCCCAGCTCAAAAGGCGCCCAAGAGTCCCCAGTTGTTCTCACATCCTCCAGTTACTCCCTACTCGGGAAGGAAGACCCTCTATGGGAAACTCAGTCCCACATACTGCTTCGCACGGCAATCAGACATATATCACATAAGCATATAGAAATCATGCCCTATGAATTTTTCTACAACAGGTTTAACAGTGAAGATACACAGACTGATCTCAGGTGTTATGTGTTAGGTGCATTTTACATTGTGACTGTGCCCCAGGTGCAATCAACAGGAACTGTCTGTAAAGGTGTGAACCAAATGGTCCATACATTTAGAATAACAAAAGAATAGTAGTCCTTGGGAACTTCTTCTAGATTGCAGGATCTCTAGCAGGAGGTCCTGACAGTATCTATTGTTTCTAGCCATTTGTCTTTAGGTATAAAGCTCTGTCTTACAGATGCAGAAACCATAGGGAACTTAGGAGGAAGCTAAGACCCTTACATGGGTTAAGATGCTTGAAGACCGACAATCTAACATCGCTGTTGAAGACCTGCTACAATGCTACCATCAATAAATTCTTCTCCCCACAAGAACTCTGGTCAAGCTTACTTATTTTATGTATTAGAGAAATCTAATACATTGGCGAGCCACCCAAACCACTGCTCAGCCAAATACAGCAAAATCTAACAATTTGGCGAGAGCCAGCCAAGGGAGACAGATAAGAAGATAACTTACCAACTGCAACAAGAACTGAACAGAAAAGTCTTGGAGATTCTATGTTTAAGTTATTTGAATCAACTGGATCCTGTCTCAAAGATCCTAATTTGGTGAGTGAAACTTATCAGCTCTCTAAAAGAACACTTGAACACTTTTCATAAGTAAGTAGATCATTTTTTTTGTATGTAGTGTAGCCATAATAATCAGTGTAGCACTGTTTAAGAATTTTTGGCTTAGGCCTTTCTCTTGAGTCTGTAGGAACCCTTTAAATGATTTAGTTCATTCTCCCGAGATGGTAGGAGCTATAGAAATAGAGTTTATAGCTTGGTCCTGTTCTCTTGAGTCTGTAAGAATCATTTAAGGAAGAAATTTAGTCCGTTCTCATGAGTCTGTAGGAGCCATAGGTATGAAATTCTAGGCTTAGTCCTGTTCTCTGAGTCTGTAGGAATTGTTAAAGAAACAATTTGGTCCATTCATAAAGAGGTTGCAGAATTAGAGGCTTGGTCCTTTCTCTTTTTGTCTGTAGGAATTGTTTAAGATACAATTTGGTCCGTTCATAAAGAGATTGTAGAAGCAGTGGCTTGATGTCAGGATTTGAGACTCTTTTGTTGTGTTCTGATTTGGTTTAGTCCCTTTTTGTGTTTGGTTTGTTCCACTTCCTTTATGCCCTTATTTGGCTTTGTTCCTTTCCCCCCCCTAATTAAGTCGTTATTAGTTAGTCACCATCACCTGTCTGTGTCTTGTTAATGACCCTACTTAAGTTGGATTCTGTTCATTGTTTGGTTGTCCGTTCTCATCTTTGTGTATGTGTGTGTGTGTGTGTGTGTCTCCTTGCCTGCCTCTTTTGGATTTTCTGTTGTGGATTTGTTTATTAAAGACTTGTTTTGCACCCAAACTTGATCTTGCGCTCCTCGTTCATCATCCTCCACACGACACCTGACAGAAGAATTGACCTAAACAGTTTTTTTTATGCCGTGTTTTTGTCCTCATTTATTTTCCTTGTTTTCTCAGTGTTTTCTTTTTGTTTTTTTTTTGTCCTTTTTTTTCCCCCACGTTATGAACAACCCTGCTGTCCTCGTCCTCCTGTTGGCGCAAGGGGATCGGTCTCTCGAGGACCACACAAGAGACTTCATAGCCCTCGCTAACCTCACAAACTATCCGGACGACTGCCTCTGTGTGTTCTATCACCATGGACTTAACACCACCACCAGAGCGCAGTTGTCTGGAGAGGGTCCTCGAGAGAACCTCGCCACCTTTATCGAGTGGGTGCTGGTGTCCTGCAATTCGGCAGTGACTGTGAACATCATGGCCGACACCAGCCCCACTCCAGCCCCAGAGCCCAGACGACCACCACCCTGCTGTGCAGAGCTGCCCGAGCCCACCACGAACGGAAAGCCTGAGCCTGCTGCAGTCTACCACTGGAGCTACGACTGGACTCAAGGGAATTATGTGACTTTGATTGTGGATTATTTATCTCCCTTCCGTCATCCTCTGAACAATCAAACGAACAAGAAATCCCACCCAGAATCCCTCTCCCGCCACCTCTCATTGACTGTTTCCTTTTCTCAACGCCCACTCCACTGGGTCTCGTCAGTCCCACCGCTCACCATCTGTGGTGTGGGCTTGCCGCGGGTCTGCGGCTGCACCGTGCCACCCTCATCTCCACCGTCGCCCGTCGGCCCACTATCTCCGCCAGGCTTTCACGTTCCTCCGGCTCCACCTTGGTCGGGCGTCATCCCACCATCACCTCAGGACTCCACTCCTCCGGCTGCAACTCGTCGCTCCGTCCCACCGGCTCCGTTGGGCTCCTTCCTCCGCCTCTGCCTCGGTCGCCGGTGCCACCTGTTCTGCCTTGGCCCTCCAGATCCTCGGTGTCACCCCAGATCTTCAGCTCTCTGTCTCCGCCTCGGGCTCCACCACGGGCTCCACCACCACCTGCTCCTCCACCGTCGGTCGGCCCCCTGGAGACGTCAGCCCTTCCTCCACCATGGCTCCTCCCTCCGTCTGCTCCACCGTGGGCCGCCATCTCGGCTGTGGCCTGGGTCTCTCCTGGCACCTGACGCTTGGTCCTTTCTCTTTTTGTCTGTAGGAATTGTTTAAGATACAATTTGGTCTGTTCATAAAGAGATTGCAGAAGCAGAGGCTTGGTCCTTTCTCTTTTTGTCTGTAGGAATTGTTTAAAATACAATTTGGTCCATTCATAAAGAGATTGCAGAATCAGAGGCTTGGTCCTTTCTCTTTTTGTCTGTAGGAATTGTGTAAAAATGACAATTTGGTCCATTCGTCCAGAGACTGTAGGAGCCATAGAAAGATGGGCTGTCTGTAATTTTGGTCAAACTAATTCTACAACATCTGCAGAAGTGTGAGACTGACAGATTACAACGTGAGATCAAAGCAGAGAAAGCAAAGGTTCAAGCACCGGCTGAACAATTACAGATTGTAAAAGAAGACAAAGAAAAACTGTCACGAGAATGACAAGTTGCTGAATTTGCTGTCCAACTGACTGGAATCTTCAAGCAACCTGCAGAGGTTAATTGGTCTAAAATTGCCTCACATATGCAGAAGACAGGAGAAAGTGTTGTAGAGTTTGAAGAGCATTTCATATAAGCTTGGCTGGAACATTCTGGTATGAATGAAAAAGAAGATCTTGACAGAGACACCAGAATGCCCCTGAAAACATCATTTATAAATGGGCTACAACCAGAGATCTCTAAAGCCCTTCAAATCAAATATGTTGACTGGGACAGTGTTGGAACAACATTTATACATATTGTTGAATGGTCAGCAAAGATGGAAAGAACACAGGAAGTCAATCTCAGAGCTTTGCAATCCAAAACCTTGTCATACAACAACAGAACACCGGGGTATGAAAAAATATTCGTATGTATCATGAGCCCAACATTTAGCAAGACATTCAATCTAACTGTGGGAAGACATCTCTAGTTAATTATGTCATTTATACTGAAGTAGAAATCCAAGCAACAGAAGTAACCCACACTCTCTAAACATTCTCTGATTGAAAAATATACATTTTCATTCATTCATAGTCTGTATCAACGGTCTCAAACTCAATTCCTGGAGTGCTGCAGCTCTGCACAGTTTAGCTCCAACCAGCTCCAACTCACACCTGCTTGGAAGTTTCTAGTTACCCTGAAGAGCTTGATTAGCTGGATCAGGTGTGTTTGATTAGGGTTGGAGCTAAACTGTGCAGAGCTGTGGCCCTCCAGGAATTGAGTTTGAGACCAGTGGTCTATATGGTTGCATTTGAAGGATCTGATGATCCTCAAATGCAAATTGTGTGTGTTTTGCTTCATGAGAGCAACCATATATTTGTGTTGTTTTTTACTTTGTTTTTTATATTCTTCATTTATTCTTCATTCCTTTATTCATTTTACAGTCATTTATCATTTAATCATTTTACTATTCCATTTAATTATTTATATTAGTCATTATAGTCATTTATAGATCCATTACCTTGATTCATTAATTGATTAGTCATTTATATTATATTGTTGTTTTTAATATATTTTTTAGATTGTTGTTTAGTCTTATGACTGTGTGGTTTCAAGGGCTGTTTGTCTTCATTAATAAGAGATACGAGGGACTGTTTATGAACCTCAAGGTTTATGGGATGTTGTTGTGAAGACATTTGATATAACAGTACTTGTTGAATTTATGTTCTTCAGATGAAGTCTGAGTATTGAGACATACGCAACTAAGACTATTCAATAAACTCTGCTCCTTTTTACCATCATTACTTCGTCTCCTGCTTCTGCTCTTCACTTTCACAGTTTTTTCCTCAGTCAACTTCTTTGCTGACAGAAGACTGTTAATAGTGTTTTGGGTATTTTGGGTACCAGACAAGACCTCCTGTTAACGGGGTTTGGGTACTAGACGACTCTGCTGACGAGTTGTTCTGTTACCAAAAAAACCTGATATTTTCTGATGGAATCTAGCGTCCGGGGCTGGATCTTAATTGTCTAGGCATGAGGCGTGTGATCTAACACATTAATAGCCTATTTTAGTTAGGAAATGTGATTGTTTAAAAAAATATTATCAACTGATGTTTCACAGATGTACAGTTATGCTTTCAAATTTCTTGACAATTGTATGTATGTAATTTCACAGTACATTCCTAAATGACTACTCTACTTGTGCAGTCACAATTCTATAATGGTATAATTTACTCAGACTGATGACTTTTTTGTGTATGACATTGAAATTATTTTTAGAATATTTGTGCATAAATAGTTTAAACAAAAAATACAATTAATTACAAGACTGTAGAGAACAGTGCACTATTGCAGACTTATATACTGAGGTTTTAATGACATTATTGTAATATCTATAGTCAGTCATGAACTAAAGTGGGCTGGTCTAAGGCATAAAACTCCAGAGCTGAAAATGAGTTCCACTCCAGCCCTGATAGCACGGGTTGTATGGGTCAAAATTATGATTTTTCTTTTATGGCAAAAATCATTAGGATATTATATAAAGATCATGCTCCATGAAGATATTTTGAAAATTTCCTACTGTAAAGATAACAACACTTAATTTTTGATTAGTAATATACATTGCTAACAACTTCATTTGGAACTTAAACTTTAAGGGATTTTCTCAATATTTTGATTTTGTTGCTCCCTCACATTCCAGATAGTTGTATGTTAAATATCCAAATATTATCCTAAACCATTAAATGGAAAGTTTATTTATACAGCTTTCAGATAATGTATTAATCTCAATTTTGAAAAATTCACCATTATGACTGGTTTTGTGGTCCAGGGTAACATATATAAATAAATATAATATTTCAATTATTTAAACAAAGTTCAGTTTCTAAACCGTAATGGAGTCCCTATTTGCAAATAGACCGATCTGTTGGCAGAGGATATTTATATTAGGGAGTAAAACTTTTTAGGGAGCAATTGCTTTCGACACAATCGACTAAACTAAATACTAGAAAAGTGAAATAAAATGGCTCAATAATAGAGTGGTATTGTATGTGTAGCACGCCCGCTGTCCAGCTGACAGTACTGCAGTTTAATCTATATGACAGAAATAATGAGATGGTCAAAGTTGCATTGTTGTTCAAAGTTGAGCCGTTCTAGTAATGACAGTCTCTTCCTAGCGTCTCACTGTTACTATGGCAACGCTGGATCGCATACCGCCCATCCCTTACTGTCCACACAGGTATTTTACGTTGAAAGTCCATTAGTTGTAACAATTATATAGAAAATAATAATCAAAAGAGAAGCAGATATCCCTTATGACATTTGTAAGAAATTAATATATACAAAATGACAAAACATTCAGGGTGCCACATACGGTTATCGGTGAGTGTAGGGAGTGCTGCATTAAGCCTTTGTGGAGTCCTGGGCAAAGGCAGCTCTGGAGCGCCCCCTCAGCTCACGAAATTTTTACTTACGTTTTCAGAAGATTCCAAAGCAAAATCACCAAGCAATGTTGCATATTTTCCTCCATAGTTTTTTTCTTAATAAGTATTCTTAATAATTAGTATTTATCAAAATATAGCTACTTTTATTTTATCTTTGTTATTTAAAATACCAACACAGATGAAAATAACGGTAGGTTAATAAAGAGCTTTTAGTAATTCTATCTTTTCTTCTAATGTTTGATTAACACTGAGACAGATCTATATTAAGACCTACTGTAATGCATGGATCTAATATACTGTTACACAACAGATTTCCACTAAACCATTAACTAAATGTTCATGGAGGACATAACAGATTATGTTTGTGTATCTCGCCAAAGACGTGTTTCACAAAAAATGTACTTTATAGGGAGATCGCATGCATTTGGAAAGGTTGCGTCTTTTGCACACACTTTGCCAATGTCAGTCAGTGCGATCATGTTGTTTTCATCAGCATGAGATTAAAAAACTTGTTTCACTGGTTTGGACTTTCAAACCAATTCATTATGAATATTCACAAAGCTGGAATGCTGCACTTTGCCCTGAATGTAGAGAGGGCTTTGTTCCAGGTGGCATCCATTTAATAATTGTAATAAATTTGATCATTTTCACTGAATATGTCATTGCATACTCTTTTGTAATATACTACAGTATTGATGTATAAAAAATGCCACCTAGCTACCATTTACACTTAGCCTGTTTGTAAAAAAATACTGTTATTCTAGTGTAAGTGGAATTTTTCATTATACGCAAATAGTGTAACTAGAATATATCACTTTTTCCACTTTCTACACCTTTGTAAAAAGAAAGGTTACAATTATTTGTAAAGTTACAGCCTCAACAGCTGTTCTGAATTAATGTTCACAGTTTGTCATGTGACAGCACTGCAGCATACTATGGTTAAACATTGTCTGTTGCTTATTGTATACTGTTTTACACACTTCTTAAAAAGTTAGTTGGCATTAAGCACTGTGTACTGGGCAGTAAACAGTAAGTGTGCCATTCTGAACACATCATTCACTGAACTGTGAAAGTGACTTTAATATTGTCATATATTGTTAGAGTTCAGTTCACAAATTTTGTATAAACACAGACTATGAAATAATTATAAAGTGCTATTTAAAGTGATTTTGATGATGATAAATGTATAGTTCACTTGTTACATTCAGTCATTTAAAGGATGAACTTTAATCTCTATCTGTTTTAGTTGGAAGAGATCAGAACCAGAGTCTAAGAAGAGTCACACATCTATGGATAAGCAAAGATGTTTCAAGACTACAGATACACAGCCTGATCTTAGGTATTCAGAAATTATCTGAACATATGATACAGAATACATAAGACATTATGTTTATCTTTTTTTTTATTTTACAGCAATGAGGTCCTCAACACATTTAGATTAAATCTGATGAAGAAGTTTGAGCATCTGTATGAGGGAACAGTGACACAGGGAAACCCAACACTCACATCACTGAAAGAAGTCTACACTGAACTCTACATCACAGAGAGTGAGAGTGGAGAGATCAGTAATGAGCATGAGCTGAGACAGATTGAGACACAATCCAGGAGAACAGCAACAGAGGACACAGCCATCAAATGCAGTGACATCTTTAGACCTTTACCTGGACAAGACAAAGACATCAGAACTGTGCTGACAAAGGGAGTCGCTGGCATTGGAAAAACAGTCTCTGTGCAGAAGTTTATCCTGGACTGGGCTGAAGAGAAAGAGAATCAGGACGTCCAGCTCATATTTCCACTTCCTTTCAGAGAAATCAACTTGATGAAGAACAAAACACTCAGTCTTTCAGATCTTCTTCATATATTTTTCCCTGAAACAAAAGAAATGGAAATATCCAGTGATGAATATAAAGTGTTGTTCATCTTTGATGGTCTTGATGAGTGTCGTCTGTCTCTGGATTTTCAGAGTAATGAGAAACTGTGTAATGTATCTAAATCAGCCTCAGTGGATGTGCTGCTGATGAACCTCATTGTGGGGAAACTGCTTCCCTCTGCTCTCATCTGGATCACCTCCAGACCAGCAGCAGCTGATCTCATCCCCTCTGAGTGTGTCCATCGAGTGACAGAGGTACGAGGATTCAATGAGCCACAGAAGGAGGAATACTTCAAGAAGAGAATCAGTGATCAGAGTCTGGCCAACAGGATCATCTCACACCTGAAGTCATCAAGGAGCCTCTTCATCATGTGCCACATCCCAGTGTTCTGCTGGATCTCAGCCGCTGTTCTAGAGAAGATGTTGAGTCAAGCAGAGAGTGGAGAGATTCCCAAGACTCTCACTCAAATGTACACACACTTCCTGATCCTTCAGACCAACATCAAACATGAGAAGGACTATGAGAAGAAGGTGACAGATGAAGACATGATCTTCAAACTGGGGAAACTGGCTCTTCAGCAGCTTGTGAAAGGAAACCTGATCTTCTATGAGGAAGACCTGAGACAGTGTGGCATTGATGAGACAGAAGCATCAGTGTACTCAGGATTGTGCACTCAGATCTTCAGAGAGGAGTTGGGCTTGTATCAGGGGAAAGTCTTCTGCTTTGTTCATCTGAGCATTCAGGAACATCTAGCAGCTCTATATGCACATCTTTCCATTATAAACCAGAGCAAAGAAAGTCTTTTTTCTGTCCCAGACTGGATGTGGTTAATACCTAAACTGCATCAGAAAGCTGTGGAGGAGGCTTTACAGAGTAAGAATGGACATCTGGATCTTTTCCTGCGGTTTCTTCTGGGTCTCTCACTGAAGTCCAATCAGACTCTCTTAAAAAAACTACTGACACAGACAAGAATCTGCTCCTACAACAAAAAGGAAACAATTCAGTACATCAAACAGACGATGGACAATAACTCTCCAGAGAGATCCATCAATCTGTTCCACTGTCTGAATGAACTGGGTGATGATTCACTGATGCAGGAGATCCAACATTATCTGAAATCTGGAAAAATAAGTGAAACCAAACTCTCCTTTTCACAGTGGTCAGCTCTGGTTTATGTGTTGCTGACATCAGAGCAGAAGATGGATGTGTTTGATCTGAAACAGTTTATTGGAGCACAGCATACAGCAGATGAAGTTCTTCAGTATCTGTTACCTGTGGTTAAAGAATCTAGATCAATTCGGTAAGTAACACTGAACACTGTGGTCAAGGTTTCTGAACGTTGATTGGCTCAGGTGATGTGCTCCGAATATGCGCGTGGCTCAACATGCAGAAGGAGAGATTTAAGAGAGTAGCCTTTCTTACTCGTAGCCTTTTTTACGAGTAATATAGTTATGGGGTCACAGATTGTAGTTTTAAACGTTTTCAGAATGTAGTTGTTTACACTTCAAATATGTCGTTTGTTAGTAATGAGAAGGTTAACTTAGATGTTTTCGGAGAGGTAAGCTGTTGAGTTTGCCGTTTACAATTCTTCACATTGCTTTGCTGTCTCTGTAGTGGTTAAACATGAGATATAATTTGTTTTTGGTAAATTTAAAGGGCAGTCTTTGGTCTCATTAATCTAATATCATGTTTTATAAATAGTTTTGGCTGAAGGCAAAGTCTAATACATTTATATTTTTATGTATCTTTACTCGTGCGTGAGAGCACTCAATAAACAATATTTGATATAAATAATAGTAGTATTTAATTAATACTAGTATTTGGTATTGAGAAATGTTCTGTGTTAGTGATGAGGATTGTGGTTACATTCTTGTGGTCAGTTCGATATTGGACATTCATTTGCCATTCGCTGAGAAAATTAAGGGGCCATTATAAAAAAAGGTGTCACAATGAAGAGTTTCAAGGTCCAAATGCCAGAGATGTAAAATACTTGAGTAATTTTACTTGATTACTGTACTTAAGTATTATTTTGGGGGATTTGTACTTTACTCAAATACAATTTAAACTGACTACTTGTACTTTTACTTGATTACATTTCTTAAGAAAAAAAATTAAAATTTTTATTTGATCTTATGCACATTAAATATGGTAAACAGAAGCTCAAATGTGCGTGCCCTAATGTAAGAATCAATGATGATTGTTTTCATTTATCAAACACAATAATTTCTACTTCAGTTTTGACTTTCATCAGGTAAATGTCTGAATTCAAAATGTCGCATCATATCTGAGAAAGCATATTGTGGTAGCAAAGTTGCGTTTTCCCTAAAAAAAACTTTATTTATTATTTGTTCTGTTTTGATTGAACCATTAACTGCATAATATATTACCTGCAAATAAACTCAGTCATAAGAATTCAAATACAAATTAATATTTTTGTGGGATTGTTTTTGTTGATACTTTTTTTTTTCTTCTTAAATCCGTGCATCATTCATTCTTTCATTTCTTGAGTTAATATTGAGAAAACAGCCTTTTTGTTTTTTTCATTTTTTCCATAAAATGAAAGACAAGATTTCAGCTCGATTTCTATTTTTTTTCATTTAAGGGTGGAAAAATGAATAAGCAACTTGAATATTTGATTTCTATATGTGGGCGGTAACGAAATGCCCCTTTCTGCTGATTGGTCAGCCAAAGAAAAAAACGTGCCATCATCGGTTCTTCCTCAGTTTCATGCTCCGCTATAACTGCATTTAATCTTTTTCTCATCAAACAACCAGACCAATGAATTTCTCATCAGATTTTACAGTATACCCTCAGACCCATTTGATATACACGATTTGCATTATTTTACAACACATTAAAAAAACAATGAAAAACAATGAGTGTCACATTTCACTGCCTCTTAAGCTCGTCCGAAACTGTTCCTGGGGTTGCCTTCGCAGCCTTCGAAGTCATTGTCTGATAACAAGTCAGCTGCTTAGGCTTTCGGACGTAGCCAAAGTATCTTGATGCGGTGCGGACGTGCCTAGAACAAATGAGCACGTCGCTTCCATTATTAGTGCGCATTTCAAGCGTCTACATTTGAAATAACGAATTTGAGCATGCTAAAGATGCGACATGAGAACAGCCCTTAACGACAGCCGGATTTCATTATATTTTTGACGTCAGTTTTTCCTTCCCATTTGAAAAAATGTTTGAAGAAACACATTGAGTTATGGTCATTCAGGATGCTGACTAGGGGCCTCCATTTATGTTAAGGAAGAGCCCCCATCATATATTATTTGTCTGGTGTCAAAACAGGATGTGCAGGTTCAGCATAGAATGTATGTCTGCACATTCATGGCATCTATACCATGCATAGGTAGGCTTTTTTACACACAGGCAATAGACAATTATAAATGTAGATTGACTTGATGCATAAATGGTTATACAATGACCAATAAAAATCTTCAAAACTACCAGACAAACATTAATATTGCTGTTGTTTGTTTTGTTCTCCACATAGACTACAGTCCTGTAATCTCACTGCTCGGTCTTATGAGAGTCTGTCATCAGTTCTACAATCCTCAAACTCTGTCCTGAGAGAGTTGGATCTGAGTAACAATGACCTACAGGATTCTGGAGTGAAGCTGCTTTCTGATGGAATGAAGAGTCTAAACTGTCAGCTGGAGATACTGAGGTAGATGTTTTTGATCAAATAAATAAAAATGCATAGTGTGATCATCAAATTGTATAGCTAGTGAGGTCATTTTTAGGACACACAGCACAACACTCATGAACCAGCATTTTCAATGTTTAGGAGGGACTTGGTTCACAATAAATGCTGCTCCACATAAACTCCAGTTGCAAGTGCTGTGAGTGTAATAACATTCTGTGTTATATTTGATTGGCTGTCTCAATCATTGTGATGTGTGCATTATGAAGTTCAGCAGAACAGCATGAAGAATATAATATATTGAGCCTTACACTCGCAAACCGATGTGTCAGCTTTTCTCTTTAGTCCATCCTGGTGCACCTTTGCCATGACTTGACAAGAAACTGAAAACATTGGCTGCACATTTGTAAGTCCAGATCAGCAAAAGGAATTGCTGTTTTTCACACGATGTCACAAGCTTTTGCAGTTTGCATGAAGTAGTAATGTAGTAAAACATAGATATTAAAAGGCAAAATTCAGTGAACACATTATTGATGATATATATTTTGTACAGGCAAACAGAACCTGGAATATAAATACAATGTGCAAAGTTTCACATTAAACATTTTCCCAAAGAAAAACATTATAAGGAAAATACTAAATATTAAGTGGATTGCGTTCATATTCTGACCTCATCTGCTTGCCTTTGTAAACTGTGAATCATTAATATAGTGATTAATGAATTTGATCTTTAATAGTACTGTTTAAGTGCTTTCAAAACTTTTTGTCTCACTGTTTAATGATTTAAATATTGTTGCAGGTGTTTAATATAGATTGCAAATGGCCAACATCTTTGTTTTATTCTTTTGAGAGGTGCTTTAAATATTTCAGAGTTTACCTGTACGTATGAGGAGTGGCTTGGCATGCAAGATCCACTAATCAAATCTCATTGTCATTTTCTCTTAAATCCAGAGGTGATTTGCCCTCCCAAGTTAGACCCCCTAATGCGTCACAACATAACTAATAGTGACCGACAGATAGGGAAAGGTTTTTACAAGTCATCTGTTCTCCAGATTATAAACCCTTCCAGATAAATACATTAATATTGTTGTTTGTTTTGTTCTCCACACAGACTACAGTCATGTAATCTCACTGCTCAGTCTTGTGAGAGTCTGTCATCAGTTCTACAATCCTCAAACTCTGTCCTGAGAGAGTTAGATCTGAGTAACAATGACCTGCAGGATTCTGGAGTGAAACTGCTCTCTGATGGACTGAAGGGTCTAAACTGTCATTTGGAGATACTGAGGTAAATCTTTTTTCATAAAATAAATAAAAATGCATAGTGATCATCAAATTGTATAGCTAGTGATGTCATTTTAAGAACACACAGTGTGACACTATGTTCATTTACATACTGCTCATGATGCATTGGTTCCAGTGTTTAGGAGTGACTTGGTTCACAGTAAATACTGCTCCACATGAGCTCCAGTTGCAAGTGCTGTGAGTTTGGGTCACTTATAACATGGATGTAAAAATATCTTTCTGTGTTATATTTGATTGGCTGTCTCAATCATTGTGATGTGTGCATTATGAAGTTCAGCAGAACAGCATGAAGAATATAATATATTGAGCCTTACACTTGCAAACCGATGTGTCAGCTTTTCTCTTTAGTGCATCTGGTGCACCCATGCCATGACTTGACAAGAAACTGAAAACATTGGCTGCACATTTGTAAGTCCAGATCAGCAAAAGGAATTGCTGTTTTTCACATGATGTCACAAGCTTTTGCAGTTTGCATGAAATAGTAATGTAGTAAAACATCAATATTAAAAGGCAAAATTCAGTGAACACATTATTGATAATGTATATTTTGTACAGGCAAGCATAACCTGGAATATAAACGCAATGTGCAAAGTTTCACATTAAACAGTTTCCCAAAGAAAAACACTATAAGGAAAATATTAAACCATTAAGCAGATTGCGTTCATATTCTGACCTCATCTGCTTGCCTGTGCAAACTGTAAATCATTAATATAGTGATTTGATGTTTTAATAGTACTGTTTAAGTGCTTTCAAAACTTTTTGTCTCACTGTTTAATGATTTAAATATTGTTGCAGGTGCTTAATATAGATTGCAAATGGCTAAAACCTGCATTTTGGTCAAATGTTTACACATTGTTTTGAGAGGTGATTTAAATATTTGAGGCTGTGAAACAGATGGAAAATTGCCCTTCAAATTGCCGAGCTGGTCACGTGACTGAAAGCTATCATTAGGAGAAAACAGTTAGCAAAGGTTGCAGTATATTTGAAAATGGTCACTTTTGCCTAAATTTGGATAGTTATTATTTTAATGTTGTATTTATATTTTCATTACTTTATTGAAAAGTATAAAATCTTTGGCAGAAATCTGATTTCATTAACTAAAAGAACAGAAACAGTGATAAAAAAAGAAGATTAGGTAAGAGAGTTAATCATGATATGTGTATTAACTTGTTCACAAGGTCATCACTGGTGTTCACATGAGCAGAAAAACCAGTAACATTTTTTCATTAAAAATATTTAAATACAAAACCAAAAGTTGCAATTGAAGCCCCTGATATACTTCAAACAAAGTTTATTTTTGTTCTTCATTTGGGTGCGAAAAAAAGAAGTTTAAAAAAAGGCTGAGTGACAGTATACTGTATTTGAACATTACAAAACCCCCATGCTGCTGGAGGCAGGGTGTAGATTAATATAAATATGGCTAGCACTTATGCCCTAAACCAGGGGTGATCAACTCTGTTCCTGGAGATCTACTATCCTACTAAGTTCAAGCTCTAACCCTGATCAAACACATCTGAACCAGCTAATTAATCCTTTAAGCTGCACATACACTGTGCGATTTTCATCCGATTTTGAGCCTAATTCTGACTCTTTGTGACTCTTTTTTTGTCACAAAAAATGGGCCGAATTTCAGCTTTGTCGTACAGTGTGCATGGGAAAACAAGAAGCAATTAACCTCTCCCGACTGGCAAACGGATGGTTGGATGAATTTCTGGCATGTCAGAAATTTTGTTCGCATCTCGTGGGGATATCGCACTGTTGAAGCAGAGTTACGAACTGATCATCGCATGTGATCTTCTCCTACAGTGTGAGATGGTAACTGGTTTAAATTGTACATACAGACAGCTGTGTTGGAGCAGGGCTGGAACTAAAGTCTGCAGGTAGGTATATTTCCAGGAACAGGGTTGGGCAGCCCTGCCCTAAACACAACAACGATGCAATGATAAAATATGTCTAGGTGAGAGAAGGGTAACAATGGTCAGAACATTATAGACAAAATAATAATTGGCAGCAGTTGACAGTCCACGTGTCATGTTTGCAATACAACAGAGTGGCTTGGCATGCAAGATCCACTAACCAAATGTCATTGGCATTTTCTCTTTAATGCAGAGGTGATTTGGCCTCCCAAGGTAGACCCCTAATGCCATCACAAATAACTAATAGTGACCGACAGTTCTCCAGATTATAAACCCCACCAGATAAATACATTAATATTGCTGTTTGTTTTGTTCTCCACACAGATCACAGTCCTGTAATCTCACTGCTCAGTCTTGTGAGAGTCTGTCATCAGTTCTACAATCTTCAAACTCTGCCCTGAGACAGTTGGATCTGAGTAACAATGACCTGCAGGATTCTGGAGTGAAGCTGCTTTCTGATGGACTGAAGAGTCCAAACTGTCATCTGGAGATACTGAAGTAAATGGTTTTTGATAAAATAAATAAAAATGCATAGTGATCATCAGATTGTATAGATAGTGATAGAATTCTAAAAACACACAGTGTGATGCTATGTTCATTTACATACTGTTCATGATGCAGTATTTCTAGTGTTTAGGAGTGACTTGGTTCACAGTAAATACTGCTCCACATGAACTCCAGTTGCAAGTGCTTATAACATGGATGTAAAAATGCAACATGCATCTAATATAGGAATGGTTGTACAGGTGTAAATAAATTTGTACCAGCCCAGCTATTCAACACTCCAGTGTATTCATGTTGCTATAGTGACTTTGTGATGTTGTTCTCCTTTCTAACCTCCTTTTCAAACTTTGGCTTTATTTTGTTTAAAATTACATCATATCTTTCAGATTTCATTTGAAATATATCTGGGCCTTAAGAATATTACTGATAATTAAAAAAGAAACAGGATGTCTTGTCATGTGTCTTTCTTGGTGTATCTATAAACTATTGGATTGTCTGATTTTCAAACTAATGCCAGTGGAATATTTATTGTGTTTGTAGGTTGTCTGGCTGTATGGTGACAGAGGAGGGCTGTGGTTATTTGTCTTCAGCTCTGAGTTCAAACCCCTCACACCTGAGAGAGCTGGATCTGAGGCACAGTCACCCCGGAGATTCAGGAGTCAAGCTGCTCTCTGAAAAACTGGAGGATCCAAACTATGCACTGGACAAACTGAAGTATGTTGAGTATGTTATTTCAAACATAACAGGGCCCTAGGCTCATTCTTCCCACTGGTCATGCTGGTGGTAACTTTCTTAGTTACTTGATAAGATATGGTCTTTTTTGCTACAGCATGGCATTAATCAATGCATGCTGACAAATAGTTTTTCTGTTATCCTAGATTATTGTTATTGTTATATATTACAGTCTTTAGTTTCTACTTAGGTGTGTTGAAAGCCAGTATAACCAATCAGGATTGTCTGCTTTCACTCCTATAAAATGGGCATAAGTGGAATTAATATTCAGCCCATTTTTTTTTTCATCAGTTTTTTATGATTTGAATTTTGTGAATTTTGCTATGTTATAAGATGTTGTTTGGATGCTTTCATTTTCGTTTTTGAATTTGCGATCCTGGTGTCACTTTTTTTTGTGCAAAGCAAACCTGGCAGGTTTGCTTTGCACAACATCAGAAAGATCAGGCCCTTTCTAACAGTGCAGGCTACACAACTTCTTGTCCAGGCCCTTGTCATCTCCAGACTGGACTACTGCAATGCTCTTTTGACTGGTCTTCCATCATGCACAATCAAACCTCTACAAATGATTCAGAATGCAGCAGCACGGCTGGTCTTCAACGAGCCCAAAAGAGCCCATGTTACACCTCTCTTTATCTCCTTGCACTGGCTCCCAATTGCGGCTCGTATCAAGTTCAAGACTCTGATGCTTGCATATAGGACAACCACAGCTACTGCACCTGCTTATCTGCACTCGCTATTGCAAATCTACACCCCCTCCAGAACTCTGAGATCTGCTAGTGAGCGACGCCTTGTGGTACCATCACAGAGAGGTGCTAAATCACTATCCAGAACATTCTCTTTTACTGTTCCTGGCTGGTGGAACGATCTTCCTACCCCTATCCGGAATGCTGATTCCCTGACAAGCTTCAAGCGACAGCTTAAAACTCATTTCAACTCTATTTGCTGTTACCATAAAAAAAAAAAAAAAAAAAAATTAATCTCTTTATTCCTTCCCTTTCTAGCTTGTACTTGTCTGAAGCACCACTTGAAATCTGGTATTATAGCACTGCCTGTGTCTGTTTGTCTCCTTAAGAAGAATCGCTCTATGTTCTCCCAACTGTATGTCGCTTTGGAAAAAAGCGTCTGCCAAATGCCTAAATGTACAAGGGATGTTTGTCTTTTGTGCTTACTTCCATACACCTTTCACTTTTTAAGACTAAAACAAATATTTGAAAAATGGATTCATTGTTATTGTTAATGAAAAGCTCAACAATAAAACAGTAGGCAACAAAGACAAACTAGCTTATGTAACTTTTAATAATATAATATAGACGAGACATGGCATAAACCACATGCTTATTATATATTGACTAATAAATTATAGAAAGTTTAATGAACACTGTGGAATCAAATAAATAACAAAATAATAAGAAAGCATCCATAGCATCTTATGTGAGATTCTTTGGTCAAATTTTTACTGTTCCTCTGCCCATTGAGGTTCATTCTTTTGACATTGGTATGAACTGATTTGCTACATAAGTCATTTCACTGACTATTTCATCACATCTCTCACATACATTTCCTGCCGATTTAATATCATTGAATCTTTCTTCAACCAGTCTGCTTTTATACAATTCTGATGTTAAGTAGATTATTTATTTCACATATTATAGGAAAATGGTCACATTATTTTTAGATACTCACCATATACAAATAGCAACCAGGTCCGTAGCCGGCTATGAGTTCACTGTTTAATGTCTGCATGTATAATTGAGCTTAGAAAGTTTACAAAAATGTTTTGCATCCATGGTATGAAATGATCGCTGCAAGACAATGCCAGAGTGAATGAGACTTGAGAGTTGTGAGTGAGGATGTAGGCACAGCCTCCGTGTTGCCAGATCCAGCTATTGTAAGCATTTTTGACTTATCGTTTCCACTTAATTTGACACTTTAGAAAGTTAATAAAGTGAGACAGTGGTTCTCACCACCAGTCCTCAGAGACCACTGCTCTGCACGTTGTATGTTTCTGAATCTGACACACTCAGTGCAGTTCATGGATCTTTGTCCTAATGCTGATGATCTGAATCAGGTGCGTTAAAATGAGGGAGACATACAGTTGAATAGAAAATTATTAGCCCCCCTGTGAAATAAAAAACAAAATGGAATATTTCCCAAGTGATGTTTAACAGAGCAAGAGAATGTTTTCACATGATTTCCTATTATTTTTTTTTTCTTCTAGAGAAAGTCTGATTTCTTATAATTTGCTTGAATAAAATAATAAATAAATAAATAACTGCTAAGGTCAATATTATTAGCCCCCTTAAGAAATTATTAGTTTGATTAGCTATAGTACAAACCACTGTTGTCCAATGACTTGCCAAATTAACCTAAATTGCCTGATTAAACTAATTAACCTAGTTGAGCTTTAAATTGCTTTTTAAGCTGAGGATTAGTCTCTTGTGAAATAACTAGTCATGGCAAAGACAAAAGAAAATAGTTTGGACTTGAGAGAAATAATTGTTAATGTTCATAAAGATGGAGAAGGATACACACGTTTATCAAAGCATTTTCAAGTGTCAAGAACTGCAGTGAGATGAATTATCAAGAACTTTAAAGAGGCCAACACAGTGGCTGAGACAGGCAGAGGCAGGGAGCAAAAGATTTCAAAAACTCTGGAAAGAAGACTGGTGAGAGAGGTTTTTAAGACCCAAGAACAACTGCCAAGACATTAATGAATGACCTAGTCAAGTCTGGAATTGATGTCTCAACAAAGACAGTCACTAGAGCCCTGCACAGGAATGAATTGCGAAGTTGCATACCAAGAAAGACTCCATTCCTGAAGAAGAGACATCTCCCAGCTAGAATGAAGGGGGGTTTAGCCTGAGTGATAGTCTATCAGGACCAGCACCTTGTCGAGCACAACACACTGCTGAGGGGAAGAGGCCTGGGCCGCAGCATCATGTGATGAAATCATTCCTGCCTCGAGAAGCGGGGTGGGAAGCAGAGCTGGCAACCCAACCTGGATGGCACCCAACCTGGTGACCTCAACATGCCTGGACACCTGACTTAGGGTTTTAGGCCCGTGGGAGACGGGTCGCCAGACGTTGCAGATGGGTAGCAACACTCCTGGAGATGACAGAAGTGGTCTCATGTAAAGCAAGTTGAGGGTGCAGAGGCCCTTTCCTTTGAGAGGATTCAGGCCACCCCACGAGTTTGGTAACATGCTGGGGAAACAGGGACAGGCCAGAGGGGAGTGTTAGTACTTACATGCCAGACCCTTAAGGTGCACTGAAGTGTGATCTGAGTCAAGGAGGAATCGAGACATGAAAGTACAGCCTTCGGGTCTATGGCTGCTAACTGACCCTGAATCTTCCCCTTTTTTTGAGAAGAGTCAGAACCAGTTGTGACCCAACGCCTTACAGCAGTGGTTTTCAAACCAGTCCTACAAGCACCCCCAACACTGCATGTTTTTTGTGTCTCCGTCATCTATCACATCTGATTCAACTTATCAGCTCATTAGTAGAGACAGCAAGACCTGAAATGGGTGTGTCATATATGAGAAATCTACAAAATGTGCAGTGTTGGGGGTGCTCGTAGGACTGGTTTGAAAACCACTGCCTTACAGGAATGATGCCATGCACACCATGGTTGTTCATTGTTCTCCAGAAGATGGACTCATGAACTTCAACATTAACCAGTGTGAGAAAGGAATTTATTCGCTTACAAGATATCTTGGAGTTCTTTGCAACCTGGGAAACTATTATTCATCTTTCTTTGGAGTGATCTTTCTTGGTTGACCATGTCTGGGGAGGGTAACAGTGGTCTTGAATTTCCTCCATTTGTTCACAATAAATCTGATTGTAGATTTGTGGAGTCCAAATTCTATAGAGATGGTTTTGTAAACTTTTCCAGCTTGATGAGCAACAACAACTCTTTTTCTGAGGTCCTCAGAGATCTCCTTTATTTGTGCCATGATTCACTATCACAAACATGTGAGCGTGTGGAGTGTTTAGTTGTCCTAAAGATAGTGGCCAAAGCAAAAAAGTCATGTGACTAATTCAAATGCATTTATGGGGTTTTTGTCCAGTGAATGTGTGCAAATATGCAATATGTCCATCATTAAAATTGTGTCATCACATTACGGTTACAAAGTTTGTTGTAGATATATGAGTGCTCGGTTTTTCCTGTTGTAAAACACATTTGCCAAAATCTCATTTTATAAAAGAGATGAAATGCTACTGTACACACAGGCTATTTAAACACACACACACACACACACACACACACATATATATATATATATATATATATATATATATATACATACTGTTGGGTCATAAAGTTTATCTGGTCAGGCAGTGTGTCCTAGTTGCCTTAGTAACCAGGCGCCTGGCAGCCCAATAAACTTTGCGGCACCCAGTGAGTGAATTGGGTGAGTAGTCTGTACTTATTTGTTAATCCAGTGAACAATTAAATTGGGTAAATCTAGTGAATGTGTCTGATTGGTCCATTTGCTACACTGTTCTCTTATAAAGTGCAGGAATACATGTTATTGAATGTGTCTCTGTGTGTGTGTGTGTGTGTGTGTGTGTGTGTGTGTGTTTTCTAGTGTGGATCTTGGAGGAGAATCCTGGATTACAGCAGGACTGAAGAAATGTATGTCTACAAACACACACACACACACACACACACGCACACACACAGCTATAGTGATTTTCGTTGTTGTTGTAAATGTCTCTGTTCTTGTGTTCAGATGCCTGTTTTTTCACTCTGGATCCAAACACAGCAAGCACTCAACTCATTCTGTCTGAGGACAACAGAGAGGCGGCACGTGTGGGAGAGAATCAGCCGTATCCTGATCATCCAGACAGATTTGATTGGTATCAGGTGTTGTGTAGAGAGAGTGTGTGTGGACGCTGTTACTGGGAGATTGAGTGGAAAGGATATAGTGTGGATATAGCAGTGTCATATAAGAGCATCAGCAGGAAGGGACGGCGTGATGAGTGTTGGTTTGGATTTAATGATCAGTCCTGGGATTTGATCTGCTCTCCTGACAATTTCAGATTCAGACACAATAGCCTTGACACTGATCTCCCTGTGAAGCCTATCATCAGTAGAACAGGAGTGTCTGGTAATATCTATAGAGTAGGAGTGTATGTGGATTTCAGTGCAGGAACTCTGTCCTTCTTCAGCGTCTCTGACACAATGAGCCTCATCCACACAGAACAGACCACATTCACTCAGCCTCTCTATCCTGGGTTTTGGGTTAATACTGGATCATCAGTGAAACTGTGTGACGAATCTGAATAGTCTGATGAGAGATTCTACCCATAATGCTTTGAGCTGCTGATGAATCAGTAACAGTGAGATGTTAGAGAGTCTCTTCATGACATTCATACTGCTGCTCAACTTTTGTCACTCAGATAACAGTCAGAATAAATGTGTGTCATATTTTGATAGTAATAAGGTTAAAAAGGTCATATAAATGTTCTAAATGAGCTGTAACATAATATAGGTTTATGTTGTTTAATTACATTAAATTAAATGTCTAACACTAATACTTCAGAAGCAGACAGAGAGTGAGGGAGAGCCCGCTCTATCAAAACATCTACAATAATGTCTGACTTTATTATGGAGTGTGCTGTCGTTTTAATTGTACACTAGCAGTCAAAAGATTGTTAATGTTTTTTATTAGTATTATTTTGAATACAGCGGAATTAAATTGTTTCCAGGTCTCTTTGATGAATATAAAGATGCAAAGAACAGTATTTATCTAAAATAAAAAGCTTTTGTAACATACGCTATACCATTCAAAAGCTTGGAGTCAGCATTTTATTTATTTTTATTTTTATTATTATTTTTTTTTAATGAATACTTTTTTTTTTAGCAAGGGTGCGTTGAATTGATCCAAAACTTTAATCACAGAAATAAATTACATTTTAACAGATATTTAAATAGAAGCTAGTTATTTGAAAATATTTTTATAAAATATTTATATAAAATATTTTATACTTTGGATAAAATAAATGCAGAATTGGTGAGCATTGGTGGAGGCTTTTTAAAAACAAACAAAAAACTGTGCATTTGTAACAACTGCACTCTAAAAAGGATGTGTTAATTATTAACACATTTTTTGTGTTATGGCCATTTTAACACATTTTGTGTCATTTTAAGTTGATCATATGTAAAAAGAAAGAGAGAGAGAGAGAGAGAGAACACAATGTGTCCAACACAATATGAGTTAAATAATATCACATTTAAAAATCACATTGCTGTCTATGCACAAATTCACACCTCTTTTTTCATTGGTGGATGATGTGGATCACTCATGTCAGGTATATGGATTTCCCTGTTAGAAATGTAATGTTCCCAGAGCGTTCTCAGAACATCCCTCTGGTGTCAATGGCATTTCCAGAATGTTTCCTGAGATGCTCATGATGTGCAGTTCTTTAAAGGGATGGGGGACGTTATTTGGAGAACCTTCAGGATTAACACTAACTCTGTATTGTGGGACCAAATACACTTTGATCAAAGTAGATCACTCTTGCTGTTGTAGTTCTGTTTACAGATTGCATTATTTGTGATATTGGTTTAAAAATATTTTTCAGGTAGTGACTTGATTCACTCACTGTTATATTTCACACTGTTGAACATAGAAGATCTTTGTTTCTGCAATTTGAATCTGAACAGTGTTTGGACATTTTAAACAATAAAAAAATAATGTGCACTAAAAGTTTTTGTTTGTGGCACACTTAGGAAGAATTGTCATATGAATCTCAACAATGGTGACAATCAACAAAATATTCGGATAAACAGATCTTTGAACATCAAAATTTAAAACAATAGTAAGAATAAAAGAAAATACTAATGCAATACAGATGCATAATTTATTCATGTCGCAATGTATTCTGGGAGCCATGAATGAGTTTTGATTGGCGTACCCAGAATGCACTGCAGCATGAAGCTTTTAGTTTATTGTCACCATGGTTGAGATTCATATGCTGATTATTGATGAATGTTTGTGTGTAAGTCACACAGATGTTCAAAATGCCTAATGTGCAAGATGTGTGGTTTGACACATTAGTGTGTTAAATGTTAAGAATTGACACACTGCCTGTGTTAAAACTGAATTAACACAAAATGTGTTGTCCTGAAATAGACACACAGATGAAGCACTTAAACCCTTATTGCCCTTTTTTTTTGTTTGGTTTATGCCACTTCCTGTCTGTGCCAGCCCTGTAGTGTCATATCAGTCATTTGTATTATTACTATGAAAAGAACCTTTCACAAACATGCTTCATAAACAACAGGTAATTCATATCATTTATCAGCTATTTTTTCTCTATTGCTTTTGTAAACAAATAATACAATGAATGAACCCTAAAAATGTAACTTGAGATCATATTTTAATTCATGATGAATATTGCTGTATATGTAACCAAGAAATTACAAATAAATTGCTTGAATTTTGTTGTTTTAGTTCATGTCTTGTGTTTTTTTTTTGTTGTTCTTAGATGAACTACTTGCTAATGCTACGTGCTAATGTGAGCTAATATTTAGTTTGTTTTATCACTTAAGGTATGTATGTGTCTTATATGACAAATGAAATCAGTAAAATTACAGAACATATTTTGAGACAGTTGGTCAATGTAATTAAGTGTAATTTTCAGGAACTGAAGAATATGTAAAAGTGCTGAAAGACACAATAATTAATTGTCTGGCATTTGATGTCATGACATGATTAGATTCAGATGATCAATATCATTTATTAATTCATCATGTATTAAAATATTATACTAAGTTAATGAAAAGTCACATTAAATTATCATGGGATTTTTCTCTATTTGTAAAAACATATTTTAATAAAAGTATTGAACAAAAATCAGTTATTTCATTTATTAAAAGTTAGTACATTATTCACCCCCCGGCTCTTAAAAATGTTTTTTCCTTCTGCAGCATCAGTGAGCCTATTCTGTAATAGTTGCATATGAGTCCCTCAGTTGTCCTCAGTGTGAAAAGATGGATCTCAAAATCATAGTCATTGTTTTTTTATTGCACAAAAAGAGTACAGAGTTGACATGTAACAAATATTTGTAGATAATACATCAAATATAAAGAAGATACATTATGTCAACTGAAATCAAAGAAGAATAACAGATTACAAGAAAAAAAAAGTAGAAAAAACAACAGCTAAAAGACCATCAATAACAGTATATATTTTTACTACAGTAATTTGATTGCAACATATAAACACTACTGTTAACCTTGTACAAGTTGTACAAACTTTAATTATTGTACAAACTTTCATTTGAACAAACTTTTATTGTGCAAACTTTAATTATTGTACAACTTTAATTTATCAAACTTTATTTATTGTACAAACTTTAATTTAAAAAACTTTATTGTACAAACTTTAATTTAACAAACTTTAATTATTGTACAAACTTCAATTTAACAAACTTTAATTATTGTACAAACGTCTTGGTTACGTATGGTAACCCTCGTTCCCTGATGGAGGGAACGGAGACGTTGTGTCGAAGTGACGACTAGGGGTCGCTCTTGAGAGCCCGAATACCTCTGACAGCTTTGAGAAAAGGCCAATGAGAATTGGTATGCAGTATTTGCATAGCCCGCTCCGCCCCGGAGATCCGGGCATAAGAGGGGGGGGCTAGGCAATACTTATTGTTCTGATCTGAGGAGCCGAAGCACCCAGCTACACTCAGAGGCGGTCCGAGGTTGTGGCAAGGGGGACACAACGTCTCCGTTCCCTCCATCAGGTAATGAGGGTTACCATACGTAACCAAGACGTTACCCGTCTGTCGTTCACGTTCGACGTTGTGTCGAAGTGACGACTAGGGGTCCCAGTTGAAAACGCCACAACCAGCGGACCGCGTCACGAGTGTATGGAGTGCAAATATTAACATGTCTTGCGTGTTAGATAAATGTCACTCACCTCTACGTGACCTTCCAATGCCCAAGAGCTTCAGCCAGCCTTTCCTCACCTTTGGTTGAACATCTTGGAGAACATTGGGTCAGTGTCTGTCTCCCCGAAGGGGGATGGACACTACGGAGACCACACCCTGCCCGGAGGGAGGTATTCATGTGGCGAATACACTTGAGGGCTCGCACTAGGGAAGCACAACAAGGGGACGATCCTGAGGCAGGCTCCGCATGAGGAGAGACTGCTGAGCTCAGGGTCGGAGACAAGTTTTGTCTTAAGGGAAACACCGCATCTCTGGGAGTATAGGTGGAGATACACACATGGGGCCGCATTAGGAGCCACTACATGTGGGGCACCAACCTAATATGAGAGTTCACAAGAGGCAACCTAACCTCATATTAGATTCTGATAGCTAGTTCCTCCGCCGAACATAGCTACGTTGCGGGTGCAACATGATGGAAATTGTCGTTCAGGGTTCACGCCAGGAAACTTACTGAACTGGGGAAGCGTCATCACCCGTGGGGAACGACGCTTCAGCAAGCTTCTACACCGTGTCAGCTTCAGGAGTTACTGGGCTTGCGTTCAGGACTTCCGAAGAGACTGGTTCTACACGCAGATTGTAGAACCTGGCAAACGTGTTAGGTGTAGCCCAACCTGCAGCTCTGCAAATGTCTGTTAAAGAGATCCCGTTCGCCAGCACAACCGACGCTGCGACGCCCCTGGTGGAGTGGGCGTGCACCCCCAGCGGGCAGGGCACCCCTGTGGCCTGGTAGGCCAAACGAATCGCATCCACAATCCAGTGGGAAATTCTATGTTTGGAGACAGCTTTCCCCTTCTGCTGTCCTCCAAAACAGACAAAGAGCTGACTCGACCGTCTGAAGCTTTCAGTACGTTCCAAGTAAATGCTCAGGGCACGGATTGGGCATAACAAGGAGAGGTTGGGGCCGCCTTCCTGAGAAGGGATAGCTTGCAGAGTGACCACCTGGTCCCTGAAGGGAGTGGTGGGCACTTTGGGCACATAACCGGGCCGGGGTCTCAGGATAACGTGAGAGTTAGCTGGCCCGAATTCGAGGCACGAGTCACTGACGGAGAGGGCTTGGAGGTCTCCCACTGATGTGAGCGCAGTCAGGAGAGCCGTCTTTTGGGAGAGAGCACTGAGTTCAACTGACTGGAGCGGCTCAAAGGGATCTGACTGTAGGCCCCGGAGGATCACAGACCACTCTGAAATTGTTTGAGGGGGACCGTCGGACTGCGTGAGAGCTTCTGGATGCAGCTCAGCACTGACTGTGCACGCTCCGGGGAGAGCTGTGCATTCATGGCAACCGAGTCTAGTTGTACACCGAGAAAAGAGATGCTCCGTACCGGGGCGAGCTTGCTCTTTTCCCAGTTGACCCGAAACCCCAGATGGGCCAGATGGTTGAGAACCACATCCCTGTGTTTGCATACCAAATCCTGAGAGTGTGCTATGACCAGCCAGTCGTCAAGGTAATTGGGAATGCGGATGCCCCCCTCCCGGAGAGGGGCAAGGGCTGCTTCTGCGACTTTCGTAAAGACGCGTGGAGACAGGGAGAGCCCTCAGGACTTTGTACTGAAATGCTCGACCTTCGAAGGCAAACCGCAGGAAGGGCCTGTGTCTTGGAAGAATCGAGACATGAAAGTATGCGTCTTTCAGGTCTATCGCCACAAACCAATCCTGGAATCTGATACACGTGAGAATGCGTTTGAGCGTTAGCATTCTGAAGGGGAGCTTGTGAAGGGCCCGATTCAGAATCCTCAGATACAAGATTGGTCTTAAACCGCCACCTTTCTTGAGTACAATGAAGTAGGGGCTGTAGAACCCTTTCTTCATGTCAGACGAGGGGACCGGCTCTATCGCGTCCTTCGCCAGAAGGGTCGCGATCTCCGCCCGAAGAACCGCAGCATTCTCGTCCCGAACCACAGTAGAGAAGATGCCGCTGAACTTGGGCGGGTTGCGTGCGAATTGGATAGCATAGCCGAGTCGGATGGTTCTGAGAAGCCAGCGAGAGAGGTTGGGTATCTCGAGCCAAGCTGTAAAACTCTCTGCTAACGGTCTCAGGGGGACCACCGACGTACCTCGGGTGGGTACAGTGTGACTGAGTTGTGGTGAAAGCCCTTTGTTCGGGGGCGTGCTGTCCCGGAGGACACAAGGTGCTTTGATTGCCATAACCGACATACAAGGATCCGTGAGAAGATCGCCTGAGCTCAGGGGATCGACTGACGGATGCGCTTGTTTCTCTGTCAAAGTATGCAGAAGCGCAGGTTTTGCGGTTGAGCATGCTTTGATGTGTTTTGGTGGCTGGGTACCCCGGAGGGACCCAACCATGGAAGGATCGACCATCGGAACCGACAGACAAGGATCCCTCAGAAGATCGCCTGAGCTCAGAGGATCGACTGATGGATGCGCTTGATTCGTCAAAGCATGCAGAAGCACAGGCCCTGCGGTTGAGCATGCTTTGATGTGTTCTGGTGGCTGGGTACCCGGAGGGACCCAGCCATGGGAACGTTGACCATCGGAACCGACAGACAAGGATCCATGAGAAGATCGCCTGAGCTCAGGGGATTGACTGATGGATGCGCTTGATTCGTCAAAGCATGCAGAAGCACAGGGCTTGTGGTTGAGCATGCTTTGACATGTTTTAATGGCTGGGTACCCCGGAGGGACGCAGTCACATAGATTTTTTCCGTCCAGAGAAGAAAATTGCTCTTTTATTGACCATGTGGTGGCCGTCTGCCCCTCGCCGAGTGTGGATCCAGACAGGTCAGCAGATCTCTCTCCTCCGGGCTGCTCGTTTCAGGAACGCTTCGAAGCCTGACGAGGGTTCTTAGCGGCCTGAGACTGAGCTAACGGCGCCACCTTCTTGCGAGAGCTCGACCGCAAGGCTGGTTTAGGTGCAGGACCAGCCTGTGGCGGGCCCTGAGCCGGTCTGGAAGGCAGTCGTCCTCGGCGTGAAACAGGCGGAGGCTGCTGCTTCGGGGGTGCGGGCCTGGGGGCCGGCGCCCGACGAGGCAAGATGTGTTTGATAGCCTCCGTCTGTTTCTTCACTGCGGAGAACTGCTGTACAAATTCCTCGACAGTGTTGCCAAAGAGACCAGCCTGAGAAATGGGGGTGTCAAGAAAGCGAACCTTCTCAGCGTCCTTCATTTCCGCCAGATTCAGCCAAAGGTGGCGCTCCTGGACCACCATGGTGGACATTGCCCTCCCCAGAGCCTGCGCCGTGACCTTCGTAGCTCGTAGAGCATAGTCAGTTGCCGAGCGCAGATCCTGCAAAAGCTCTGGTTTGGGAACACCCTTGTGCAACTCGCTAAGAACCTTGGCCTGATAGACCTGAAGGACGGCCATAGCGTGAAAGGCGGATGCAGCTTGTCCAGAAGCAGCATAAGCCTTCCCCACGAGAGCGGAAGAAGCCTTACATGCCCTGGACGGGAGTTTTGGGCAGTCCCGCCAGGTGGCGGCGGTCTGTGGGCAAAGATGTACCGCGATCGCACGCTCCACGGCGGGAACCTCCGTATACCCCCTTGCTGGACCTCCATCAAGGGTGGTGAGAGAGGAAGAACCGCTAAGACGCGTTCTGGCTGAAAAAGGAGCCTTCCACGACTTAGTCAGTTCCTCATGCACTTCCGGGAAGAAAGGAACTGGGGTAGAACGCGGACGAGAACCACGGTCGTTACCCAGATACCAATCATCCAGCCGTGAGCGCTCAGGACGTGGCGGAGACTTCCACTCAATCCCGATTGCTTTGGCCGCCCGTTCGAGCATGGCTGCCATTTCTGCGTTTGCCACTGACTGAGAACCCGCCCCCGCAGCGGGTGCCTCAGACAGCGCGTCTGCTTCAGATGGCTGCCCACTCTCCGATGCTGCAGACACTTCTTCCTCCCCCGCAGGAGCCCCGAATAACCAATCCAACCCGTACTGAGACGAGTTTTCAAAGTCATCCGAAAGCTCGACCGGCAGACACACAGAGTGCGAGGGACGCAGGGATTTACCCGGCGAAACGCTCGCACTCTCTCGCTCTTCATCAACACGTGCCGCGGCAGCCTCGTACCCGGAAGTAGAAGGACAAGCCGCGGGAGCGGTTGATGCGAGCCGCGGTATTTTAGTAAAGAACGCGACTCGCGAACGAAGTGTGCTGAGGGGCATGTCCTCGCAAGCAGGACATCTGCCCTCGCCAAACGCTGCTTCAGCATGGTCACGACCCAAACACTGAAGACAGAGCTTGTGCCGATCGTTTTGGGAGAGAAAGAAGCCGCAACCAGAAGGACACGGAAGGAAAGGCATAGTAAACACACAAACCCACCGTGTCTGCACTCTTTTAGAGAAATTTGCTCTTTTAGATTTTATTAAGAGGAAATCTGCTCTTCAAGATTCGCCGTCGAAGCACCCAGGGGACTCTCACTGCTACTGCATTCGAGAAAGAAGAGACTGCTGCCCGTGCCGTAGATCCAACGACGAGAGAGGTGAGTAACGCTGCTTCTCAATGAAGAGACGCTGCATTCGGCTCCGAAGAACGGAACAATGAGTATTGCCTAGCCCCCCCTCTTATGCCCGGATCTCAGGGGGGGAGCGGGCTATGCAAATACTGCATACCAATTCTCATTGGCCTTTTCTCAAAACTGTCAGAGGTATTCGGGCTCTCAAGAGCGACCCCTAGTCATCACTTCGACACAACGTTGAACGTGAACGACAGGCGGGGAACTTTAATTTAACAAACTTTATTGTACACACTTTAATTATTGTACAAACTTAAATTATTGTACAAACTTTAATTTACCAAACTTTATTGTACACACTTTAATTATTGTACAAACTTTAATTATTGTACAAACTTTAATTTAACAAACTTTAGTTATTGTACAAACTTTAACAAACTTTAATTATTGTACATACTTTAATTTAACAAACTTTAGTTATTGTACAAACTTTAACAAACTTTAATTATTGTACATACTTTAATTTAACAAACTTTAGTTATTGTACAAACTTTAATTTAACAAACTTTAGTTATTGTACAGATTTTAATTCAACAAACTGTAGTTATTGTATAAACTTTAATTTAACAAACTTTAATTACTGTACAAACTTTAATTATTGTAGAAATTTAATTTATCAAACTTTATTTATTGTACAAACTTTAATTTAAAAAACTTTATTGTACAAACTTTAATTTAGCAAACTTTAGTTATTGTACAAACTTTAATTTAACAAACTTTAATTATTGTACAAACTTCAATTTAACAAACTTTAATTATTGTACAAACTTTAATTTAACAAACATTAGTTATTGTACAAACTTTAACAAACTTTAATTATTGTACATACTTTAATAGAACAAACTTTAGTTATTGTACAAACTTTAATTTAACAAACTTTAGTTATTGTACAGATTTTAATTCAACAAACTGTAGTTATTGTATAAACTTTAATTTAACAAACTTTAATTACTGTACAAACTTTAATTATTGTAGAATTTTAATTTATCAAACTTCATTTATTGTACAAACTTTAATTTATCAAACTTCATTTATTGTACAAACTTTAATTTAAAAAACTTTATTGTACAAACTTTAATTTAGCAAACTTTAGTTATTGTACAAACTTTAATTTAACAAACTTTAATTATTGTACAAACTTTAACAAACTTTAATTATTGTACAAACTTTAATTATTCAAAATTTAGTTATTGTACAAACTTTAATCCAACAAACTGTAGTTATTGTACAAACTTTAATTTAATAAACTATAATTATTGTACAAACTTTAATTATTGTACAAACTTTAATTTAACAAACTTTAGTTATTGTAGAAACTTTAAAAAACTTTAGTTATTGTACGAACTTTAATTTAACAAACTTTAATTATTGTACACACTTTAATTACTGGACAAACTTTAATGTGCTGTAAAGCTGCTTTGAAATGAAAAGCGCTATACAAATACAAAAAACTTGACTTGAGTCAAGAAACTTTAATTATTGTACACACTTTAATTATTGTACAAACTTTAGTTATTGTACAAACTTTAATTTAACAAACTTTAATTATTGTACAAACTTTAATTTAACAAACTTTAATTATTGTACAAACTTTAATTTAACAAACTTTAGTTATTGTACGAACTTTAATTTAACAAACTTTAATTACTGTACCCACTTTAATTATTGGACAAACTTTAATTTGCTGTAAAGCTGCTTTGAAATTATGTTTTGTGAAAAGTGCTATACAAATACAAAAAACTTGACTTGTTCTTGTGACTTTGTGATTTTTTGTATAGTTCGTTAGTTCTTCTGTATACTGTGTGTTTGTACAGTTTTTGTTGTACTGTTCTGTCTGTGTTATTCCCCAGGGTGGGAAGGCGTGAGCAGGGAAGTAGGTCGCATGACATACATTGTGCAACACGTAGGGATTATTTTTCGATGTATTAGACACACTAGTTTAGGAGAGGTTGCCACCCGCTGTAAATTTTGTTTTGTGCCTTCGATAGGATAGTGTAGTTTAGTTAGGGCGTTATTACGCTGAAGAATTTTTCTTTTCTACATTTTCTTTTGGTAGTTAGCTTAGAGACCAAAAATAGCTAGCTGTGTTTTGTTTTGCTTATTTCTTTTATTTGGCTCCTCTAGTGCTCCACCCTCCCACCTTCGTTTTGTTCCATCAAACTGTTTTGTTCATATTTGTTATTGTAAATACTGTAAATATCTTATTCACTTCACTTAGCACAATAAACACACAGCTTGTTTTGGGAAAGTTCTGGTCTGTTTTTGCCTGCCAACACTCACGCACAAGCACACACACGTATATATTTTAAATGTTATTTTCCCTCTCACCCTTAGACAACATAAAACATCTTAAGGTAACACAATAAAAAGAGATCTAACTTTATCATTTCTATTTTTAACAGAAATATATTTTACCTATAGTTCATGCAGTCATTGTTGGAAAGGGTTCAAATCGGGTCCTGAAAAGTGGCTATTTGATTGCCCCCTGGTGACTGGCTGCAGACTTTAAATGCAGACCTTGAGCCAAAAACTCATCACCAAACACCAATGACTTGTGCATACACTATATGGACAAAAGTATTGGGACACCCCCTTCTGTAGAACAGAAAAGGGCACTTCCAAAACTGTGGCATCAAAGGAAACATAATTCATGTATTTAAAAATTGATTTCCATCTCTGTTGCAACAGTTTTTGGAAGTGTCTAAAATGACTGTAACCATATGCACAAGACATTGGTGTTTGGTGATGAGTTTTTGACTCAAGGTCTGCATTTAAAGTCACACCAGAGGTGCTGGGATTAGGAGTTGGCTTTATGTTCTTCCACACTGACTCAGTCAATCATTTAGTTTTTAACCTTGCCTTATACACAAAGATTTTGTCATGTTAGAATAGAAAAGGGTCCTGTCCAAACTGTTGCTATAAATTTTATTTTAGGAAGCACACAATTACATAGAATATCATTATATGCTTTAACATTAAGAGTTGTACTCACAGATATTACTCAAGTAGTTAAACCTGTACATTAGAATATAGTGGATATTGGAATATAGGATATAGGGAGACACTGCAGGTAAAAACACCTCTCAAATTGAGATTTTGGGCTTTTTGGTTTTTCATAAAGTGTTTTTTCAGACTAGTGGACCGAAAACATCTAAAAGACACTGTTAAGTGTTTCTTTTATAGCACTTTTATCTATTTGTGTCAGTAGATTTCAATTACAATAGATATTTTTTAAAGGTCATTTTCTCAAAATGAGTTTTTTCTCCTACACTGAGCCATAAATCTCCACTTCAGTAGCATTTACACACAACAAACTTTTTAAAAGTTTTATTCCTGTCTATATCCTGAAGGTTTTTACAGAGGGATTTGTTCATATATCATTTGCTTGATTATATACAACATTTTATCCCCCCCCCCCCCAAAAAAAAAAAAAAGTTTTCTGTCTGTTCTAAGTACTTTTTCTACATTTTGGAATGTCAAAATGAGATACCCCAAATTCCCTCTGTAAAAACATTTGACTCTAGTATGCCAAAAAAATTAAACAAGAATTTTGAAATTGACTTCATTCAGTGTTTAGATTTTTGTTCTAGAAATGTACACAAATTACTGCATATTTCATTAAATAATGCCTCATTTGCATATTTAAACCTAACATTTTAGAAAACATGTAATACAAAAAAAATGCTCCACGCTTCACTAAATGTTCTCTAAACATTCAGATGCTCTTTCTCAAACAGAATCACACAGGTAACATATGAGAAAGTGAGGTGTGTGTTTAGTTGTGTGTGTGTGTGTGTGTGTGTGTGTGTGTGTGTGTGTGTGAGCACAGGTGCTGTCAGTGGATTGAAACATGAGCTCAGCTCTAATTCAGGACTGGAGTGAGAAACGCCTGAAATAGACCGTATGACACACATGTGTGGTTTCTGCAGCTGCGGTCAACGTTTATGAGAGCAGAAACACATGAGAACACACAGAAAGAGAAGATCATCTGCGGTTTAATCTATGCATAGTACATACACACACAAACACACTGCAGGAGACACCAGGGCAAGTTGTCACAGCGTCTTATTCTCAGTAAACATGAAGTTTGCTGTGTTCATTTTGTATGTAGTTTTGTATGTCCAAACTAACATTTAAGAAGTTGTTTCAGTGATATCTGTTGAGCAGCACATTAACAAAACCCAACCCCATATAGTGGGACAACATGCCCCTCTGTTGGACATGTGGTGTGTTACACTATTTATTAACTTGTTTTTTTTTTCTAAAGAATGATGGTGGAAATTGACTAGAAATACACTGTAAAATGAGGTGGGTAGTAACTTTTTGCACTTTAATTATTAAAAGTATTTTAAATGAGTATTTTATGAGTATTTTAAAATACTCATAATCAGACTATAGTTACTCTCTTATTGATTACATGATTACATATTATTTCAACCTAATTCCTCTTTTTCATCTTTTAAATGTTCTTTTCTAAAGAAGCCTACTGCTTATATATATTCAGAAAGCCTTCCAGTTTCATGGATATTCACACATAGACTAGTCATTAGTCAGGTTTGATCAATGGATTTACAAAAATCATTTTAGGTTTAACATGTGTTTCCACACCACATCGACTACTGATGATCACATTCATTTTTCTTTGAATGATCACTCTGTGTAACGCCACGCCAGCAGAGGGAGCCCTCTCCTGAGTACTGACTGTTCATGCTCCCTCTGCTGACCCTTGAACTCACTTCCTGTTTGGCGGCCATATTAGCTTGGCCGCCGCATGGCATGGTTGCGAAGTATTGCCAGCTAACTACTGAGCGTTTTCTGAATTTCCTGATTGCTTGCCTGTGTATGATCCATTGCTTGTTTCCTTGATTTTTGCCATTTTGTCTTGCCCGGATTGGACTGATATCTGGTTACTGACCATTTTTGCCTGGATTTACGACCACTGAATTTAGCCTAGCCCTTCTGTTGTGTTGCACGGTTTGACTGATCTTTTGTTTTCGACCTTCTGCCTGATATACGACTCTGATTATGGATCAAGATTTTGCTAACACCTTTAATAAACATCTGCATATGGATTCACCTTCGGCTTCAGCCTCAGCTCCCTCACACTCTGTATGTCATTCAGCCATGTATTTCTATGTCTTTGTAAAGCATTTGTCTTTCAATCACATTAAACTGCACAAATTCACAGACTTTTTGTCATCTGATCCTCTTATATCCTCTTATATTTACATAAAGACAACCATTAAATATTCCTGAGATATATTCTATTTCTAATTATTTTATATTCGTAATGTGTAAACTTATCAGTGTAATGTGTTGTTATTTTATTGTTATTGTGCTGTATTATAGTGCTGTAATGAGTGTTTGAGTGTGAGTGGCAGCAGGAGATGTGACGTCAGAGAGGTGAGCCTCTGCTGAGAAGTGTGTGCTTGCACAACCGGAGACACTGCAGTTTCAGGACCACATTTCTAGGACCTTGGTTTGTTGTTAAATGTTGTTAAAGATATAGATTCTCAGAAACTTTTTTTTTCATTGTATTTTTTTTTTTTTTACATTGAAAATGGAGCACATGGTAATTATAAAGTGTGTAATGGGCCTTTTTTATTTAAACAAGTAATTTACACTTAAAATATAAAGGAAAGTGTATTTTAATCTTTAAACAACTGAAGAAGTGGAGTATCTTAAGCAGTGTTGGGCAGTAACGCGTTACTGTAACTCAGTTACTTTTGACAGTAACTAATACTCTAACGCGTTACTTTTTAAATAAAGTAACTCAGTTACCATTACAATATGGTGCGTTTGTCAGTTACTTTTTGAATTCATTTATTTTGGCTGAAGTGCTGCCTACCAGTGATGCGCGGGTTGGGAGAAACCCAACCCGCGGTCCCGCTTTTATGAAATTATTTGGCCGGTCCCAGCCCGCCCCGCACCACTGTAACACACCAGCCTGAAAGTGCATGGAATCACTGCCCCGTAAACTGGCAACAACATGATTATGAACCATAAATAAGGTCATATTAATAACAAGATAACAATAAACATTTTCAACATTCACAAAGCAGCGTTTGTATTCATCTAATAGGCTAAAAAATATATTTCAGATTTGTATAGGTCTAGATCACGACTTGCATGAAATAAAATCTATAGATCTAAAACTGTTAAAGTAGCTATGAAACAATATTGGTTTAAACGTTAAACCTAGATAAATGTGCGCTAGGTGCATATGGTTTTTGGAGAGGGGAAGCTGAAACCGCTATGCAGTACATGGAGTTGCCAGCGCGATCTTTTGCATCTTTTTCAGCGAATGCCTCACAAACATGATAAATATTTAAATATTATAAGCTTTAAATTATTACTAAACGAAATAAAATAAATCGGGGGGAAAGCTCTTTCTAGTTGCATCCGAAAAGGAGATTGCGAGTCAGGGTTTTTGCAAAACTAATTCAGAATACACTAGTTTATTAATGGATCATTTAAACATCTCCTAACTCTTTTCCTCAAACACATTCATTGTTAATTATTTTTGCCGGCGCTTTGTGGCAAGATGTTGTGTTGCATCTTTCAGATGCGGTGTTGCCACCTTGCTCATGATTTTCTTATCGTTACATAATGCTTTGGATGACAAACGGATTTACGCTCTGATTAAACGGTGATGTGTATTCAATACTTTCAGTTTCTGCTGGCCTGACTTAAATAAAATAGTGTTTAAAAATTGCTTTGTATTTAAGTCAGTTTTGTGTTTGTATAGACCATAACGCACAAAAGGGCATTAACGGGAACATTAAAGAACGTTCTTTTAAAAAGTAACTAAAAAGTTACTTTTGACAGTAACGTGTTACTTTTTGGTGTAAGTAATCAACAAAGTAATTGAGTTACTTTTTGATTGAAGTAACTGTAACTACTATTACTATTTCTTAGTAACTAGCACAACACTGATCTTAAGTCTTAGTTTCTTGAAATATACTGTATATTGATTAACCCCCTTAAGTTTAACTAATTAGGAATCAAATGAAATCAGCATTTGCAGTCATTAAGAGACATTTACAGCCAGTTTAAAAGTTTGTAGAAAGGCAAGTCACAAGACTCAAGAATGTATATTCATATATATATACTTTATATATATTTTTGCAATAACATATAATACAACATCATAATAAAAAGACTCCCTTTTCCATCAGTTGCTGCATGGACAGAAAGGCTGTAGACTCCTGGGAAAGAGAGAGAGAGGTTGAATTAAATAAGAAACATTTGCCTTAGCATATTTAACTCTGTAATAGCCTACATATTTCTGATTTAACACTTACGCAATGTTAGGGTTTTGAAGAGAGAGAAAACCTAACCCTAACCCTAACAGAATAATCATGTTACTGTCATCTAACTCCAAACTATAAACTATCAATTTCCGTATATAGGAGCAATACCCACCAACTGATTATTATTCTTTCCTTGTTTGTCAATATTTATAAAAAGTAATAAGGGTATTCTTAAGGGATATTTAATTAATGCATAAAGCATTATAAAAACCTTACATGTTTTTATCATCTCATAAATAATCATAACAAAAATTCAAGCATAACAAGCAACTTTGCAACTACATCTTAAACAATGGCATGATATGAGACCTACAATACATTATAACTATGAGAAATATAATCCACTGAACTTAAGTGGATTCAACATGTTCACTGTGTTATAAATCATTTATATGATGATACAACATATTATAAGGTTTCTTATAATGCATTATTTATTGTTATCATTAATCCTTCTATTAAAATCTTCCACTTCACTGAAATAGGTATCAGAGAGCAACCTCTGTTGGGTTAACAGGAAATCAGTAACAATCATCTTTTTAAGTTTAATTCATGTGCTGGCTAGATTTACTTATTAGAGTCATTATAAGTCTATAAAATCAGTAAAACTAGCAAACAAATTCTTAATTCATGGTAATTAGTACCTTAATTATTTCTTAGCAGTTCATCTTTGGAAACATATATTTTGCGTCATTTAAACGTTACAAAATAAAACGTTTTTAAAAAGTTACTCACACTCTGATTGTAGTCCACGTCGTTCATCTTTGGTGATACAATCCAGTAGGTGGCGCTGTTACAAAAAAACTATAGTCCTAGAAATGCAGTCCTGAGATTGCGGCCTATGGTTGTGTAGGACTATTGGAGGAGCGGCAATTGGGAACATCTGGAAATCATGCGAAGACTGCACTCTTTGAAATGAGATGAAGAAGAACCCAAAAATAAGTTTAAGACTCTATGAACAAACTTTATAACAGGGATCAGTAATTAGATTTCTGGGGCTGTGGATGGATTCAAAACTCACATTTGGCAGTCATATAAAGATAATAGATACATTTTAAAAAAGAGTAAATGTCTTAAGATGTCTGGCAGGAGTAGATTGGGGTGCAAGTCAGCAGTCACTGAAAAAGAATATACTGCGCTTTGATCAGGCCAGTAATAGACTATGGATGCATAGTATACAGTTCAGCTTCAGCATCCACCTTAAAGAAAATAAATATTATTCAGCTTTAAGAATAAGTTGTGGGGCATTCAGAACATCCTCTATTCCAGCTGTTCAGGTAGAAATGGCAGAAATGCCTCTGGAATTTAGTAGGTTAAAATGAAAAATGACATACTGGAGTACACTTAAGGGACACACAGACAGTCACCCAGTTAAAAAGGACCTAGAAAAATGCTGGGAATGAGAAAAAAGAAATAAATAGCTTTGAATGGAATGTCGGAAAAGAGGCCCAGAGCATAGGAATTAATGAAATAAATATTAGTCCTACAGTGGTACTACCTTTAATACCTCCGTGGTTTTTCCCTAGACCTGTCATTGCAAAATAAACTGAAAACAAAGGAAGTCAGCATATCAAAGGATATAGTGGTAAAGCAGTATTTAAATCAGGAATATTATAATAGTATTCAAATATTCACTGATGGATCAAAGAATGCAGCAGCAGCAGTTTACATTCCCATTTTAAATATAGTGTTGGGAAAAGAATTACAGACCATGTTTCAGTTTATACAGCAGAAATGACTGGAATTTTAATTGCACTTCAGAAGTTCATCCAGTGCAGGTAGTGATTTGCTCAGACTCATATTCAGCGTTAATAAGTTTGAGCAGTGGAAAATCAGCATCCAGGCAGGACATCTTATATGAACTCTTACAACATCTCTGTAGAACTTGCAGAATAGGAGTGAGCATTTCATTTCTATGGGTTCCAGCCCATGTGGGGGTAGAAGGTAATGAGGAAGTGGATCATTTGGCAAAAAGATCTCTTAATCATCAGTGTATCATTGAGTAAAACGGAAGTGAAGGGAGTAATAAAATCTGCTCTAAACAGGATGTGGCAAGAGAACCGGGATCAGGAGAGAAAAGGTAGACATCTATATAACATTCAGAATAAAGTTGGGGTTGAGAGAAACAGTTACGGAAGCAGAAAGGAGGACTCTATAATAACTAGACTCCGAATAGGACACACATCCCTTAATCACTGTTCATTATTGGGAAAAGAGAATCTGGAAACTGTGTATACTGTGGCTTGCCAGAAACAGCTGAACACGTGTTGTTTCACTGTGCAAAATATAACAGAGAAAAATTGCAGCTCATAGATTCATTAAGTAATGCAGGAGCGAATGATAAGTCACTGGTTAACATATTTAGAAAAGCACAGAAAGAGTCAAGGGTGTATAATATATTAATATTTTTTCTAAGAGAAACATATTTGTTTAGTAGAATTTTTTCTTTTTCTTTTATCATTTCTGTTCTGTAAACTCCCAGTCAACGCTTCACACTCCTGTCCAGTTGGTGGCCGTAAATGCACCATTTAAGCTGGTTTGCCAACCGCCATAAAACATCTAAAGAAGAAGAAGAAGAAGAAGGCATAGGAGTGTACATTCCAAGATTTAAGATGGAATTAAGTTTAAGGTTCTGTGTATTCTACAGAATTAACTGCTATAATAATAGGGCTGCAATGGGTAGAAGAGGTGAAGCCAAACAGGATAGTAATCTGTTCAGATTCCTCATCAGCCCTTAAAAGCATAATGTCTACAAAATCTAAAAGAGAAGACCTGCTTGTAGAAATCTATACTTTACTGTACAGACTAAAAGTGGAGGGTATAACTGTATATTTTTGTTGGGTACCGGCACATATTGGGATAACAGGGAATGAAATCGCTGACAAATCAGCGATAAAGAAAAATTTGGTGGATATTAAATTACCTCTGGGATGAAGTGAGATAAAATCAGTAATAAATAGGGAATTAATACAAATATGGCAACAAAGATGGGAAAATAGTAGCACAGGTAGGTGGCATTATAGTATTGTGAAATCAGTGGAGACAAAAGAACAATTTTATGGAAGGCATAGAAAGGAAGAAATAATGATTTCAAGATTAAGGATGGGGCACACAGGGTTGAACTCAACGCTTGCATTAATGGGAAAACATGGAAATGGATTATGTGATATGTGTGTGTGGTTTTAGAAACAGTAGAGCATGTGTTTTTTTAATTGTAGCATGTATGATAATCAGCGTAATAAACCTTTTAGCAGTATAAGGATTGGGCCAGTGAGTAATGTGGATCTGTTGGGAAAGGGTTTGAATGATAAACAGATATATAAGGAGGTTTTAACATTTTTAGAAAGTACAGGGCTAGACCAAAGGATATAAACCTATAGAAATCTGAAGATGAGGAGAATGCTGCTTCTGCTCATCTCGAAGCCTGAGGAGATCAGTGTGGAAGGTGAAGCCTGGTCTCTCCCACCCAGCAAAAACTCATCGAAAAGACGACAGTTACAGATGTCTAAACAATGTTAAAATCCGGTAGAAAAGTGAAAGACGAAAAGACGTCTGTAAAAAGACGTCCAAATTATGTCTAAATGTGGTTGTAAAGTGAAAGTTAAAAAGATGTCTTTTCAGGCCTAATTTCAACCGTGAATTCACGATTATTTCATATTTATAATTACTGTCAAAATAAGACAATTCACAAAAGAGTACCAAAACATTTATTGACAAATTAAATACATATTTCACATAAAAAAACACTTTCCTGATCACATCTTAAGCATGCATTTGATTAAACATACCATAAAAACAGTAATATTATGAAGTATAACTACAAAAATATGTTTTTTTCTATATGAATACATTGTAATAGGTAATTTATTCCTGTGGAATACATTTTTGCATAATTATATTATAATAGTCAATACAATAGCCTTCAGTGTCACATGAACCTTCATAAATCATTCTAATATGCTGATTTGCTGCTCTAGAAACATTTCTGATTATTATCAATGTGAAAGACAGTTGTGCTGCACAATATTTCTGAGGAAATCATGACATTGTCAGTATTCTTCAAATAGAACTTCAAAAAAAAAACAGTATTTATTTGAAACATCTATTTTTAAAAATCATCTTTGAAATATTTTAAATGTTTATAAAATATAACAATGACAATTATATCCACATTAGAACCCCAAAAAATTTAGATTCTGTCATTAATTACTTACCTTCATGTCACTCCAAACCCATAAGACCCTTTTGTTCATTAGTTAACATTAGTCAGCTTCATTAGTTAAAATGGACTAAGAATGAACAATACTCAGCATTTATTGATCTAAGTTAATGTGAATTTCAGCATTTACTAAGGCATTATTAAAATCACAGGTTGTGTTTGTTAACGTTAGTTAATGCCCTGTGAACTAACATCAGGGTTCCCACTCTAAGCCAAACGTCAAATTCCCTGATTTTTCCCTGACTTTCACTGACTAAAAAGCTGAATTTCAATGACCTATAATGAACGGATCCATTCATTTGCAAGCTTCATTTACTTGATCACAGATGTTTTTTAGTACTTTTTTTGTTTGTTTGTTTGTTTGATTTACCTGTTAAATGCACTTAGATATTTTTCTGTACTATTTCTACAGAAATTAACTTATTCTAAATTAATTTTTATGCTTTCATAGCCATAACCTAACCATAACAATAGGCAAAATGAGTGAAACAACAACGGTACAGAAAAATTACATTCTGATAAATGGAAACAAAAACTGAAAGCAACAAACAAAAATCCCTGATATTCCATGACTTGGACAAAATAAATATAAAATTCCTTGACTTTCAATGTCTGGAATAGACCTTTTAAAATTCCATGATATTCCAGAAATTCCATGACCCGTGAGAACCCTGTAACATGAACAAACAATGAATGACTGTATTTTAACTATCATTAACAAATATTATGAAAAGGTTATACATGTTTTGTTCATTGTTTGTTCACTGTAGTTAACACATAAACTAATGTTATCAAATGACACCAAAAATCAGCAACAATAAAAGTATGTCTTTATTCACAAATTGTGTATCTCCAGCACATTTTTACAACAGCACCATGAGATGGCCAGCTCTCACACATCAGTGATCATGGTGCTCTCATGAATGTGTTATTTTCACAAATTGAGGTTAAACAGCTGGAGTCACATGGATTACTTTAATGATGTCTACCTTTACTACCTTTCAGAGGCTTGAAATTGATAGTTGCATAAGCTGTGAAATGGAGGGTCTCACAGGTTTGGAATGACATAAAGGTGAGTGATGAAAATTTTAGTTTTAACTCACACATTCGGTAAATCAGTTCCCTCAGGGGCATCAGTAGATCTCTGCCTGGTCTCTGATCTTCTGGTTCTTCGGTTCCTTCCACCATCCCAATCCTGGTTTATTGAGCCACGACAGAAGTTTCAACTTTGAATGCTTTAGCCTAGGGCTGTGACGATAACCGCATTACCGCATCACCGCGATAATGAGATGACGACCGCGGTGTTGAGGTCATCACCGTCATCACCGCACTTTTCACTTTTCATTGCTGGTAAACTGTACAGAAATGCCTATGGTGTGTGACAGTGGCGCCTGCAGATGTACGGCTGTATGTACTGTGAATACCATGAGTGCTCAGACTGACCCGAGAAACGTCTGTCCGGCAAATATTTCAGCAGTTATTATAACCCTATTATTTCTGTTCTGTTAGCTGGAACCGCTGTCTCACTGTTCCTCCATAGTAGTCCGATGTCATAAAAATGCTATTGTTAACACGATGAATACACGACGGTTTCTATTTGACATATTTAAACGCAGAAATTGACTTTCGCTGCATTTCATATGCGGTTCTGGCGTTCAGTACGCACCTACCTCACACCCCTAACAACTGCGTTTCGGTTCATTTTAACCAATAACTCTTGACATTTGCTATTAAAATAACGCCAAAGCTTGCCTAAAAATAAGTTATGAAAACGAGAGTGCATTATTGTAATACGAGAGGGCGCCAACACGAATCTCTCGGTTTGCAGGAAACCCGAGCACAGAGAGATTTGCACGTGCAGAAAGGACACATTTTGAGTGAGAGAAGAGACACGTTTTAAGTCCGCGCACTCTCTCTGGGCAATAGCAGCGTGTATTTGATTGCGCGCGTTCAGTTTTGTGTGAGAGCAAAGGAAATCCGCATGCATTTTATTACCAGTATATTACTGAGTTTTTGTTGAGCATCCACCAGCAAAAACATAAATTGGCCCCTGTATGCACGAATACAAAATGTTTCAAACGAGAGAGGCTCCGGCACTATCACTTATATTTTTTCCATTGTCATTTTTTAAGATTAAAAGATTATTCACGCAGCAAAATAAAAAAAAATGAGAGAAATAGAGAGAAATTTCGTTTAGGACCATTTATTGCACTCCTTTTAACACATAATCCCAATCGAAATTTAGGACATTGATGTTTTATTCCGTTTTTCTCTTTACTAACTGCTGCGGTTGCGTGATGTCACGATGCGTGAATTCTTATAGTTCTGATGTTTGTGCTGCTATTTGCTCATGTAGGCTACTAAATTCTCATTTATCTTAAATCTAATTTAAGGTTTTTTTTTAATGTTTTTTAATGATAGTTTAACAAGCGTCGGTTGTCGGTTAGGAAAATTAACCGAAATAAACCGCATGCACTGCGTGCCCCTGACAAGAATAACATGAAATAATATTTATTTATATAACTTTGATGTTTTTTTTATATCTTTTGAGTTCAATAGAAATTATGAAACCGTTTTTGTCATCGTTTATAGCTATTTTTTGCACAGTAAATTATTTAAAGTTTCAACAAGCTGTATTTGGACGAGTGCGTTTATATCCACCCGAAAAACAATAGGAAATAGAAATCGAAGTTTAGCACAGCTCCCAGAACTAAGCAATGTCCAATAAATTGTATTATTCTTTCTGCACGTTTTAAGGTTGTTATTATTTTAATAATTTATTGGGCAAATAATTGGTTACAAAAGATGACAAAAACTGTTCATAGTTCAAAATACATATTAAACCTTAAAGATATCGAAAAAACATCAAAGTTATCGAAATAAATGTTATTTTGTATTATTTTTAATTTAATTTGCTGTTTTAATAATAACGAACATTATTATTATTTATTTCCATGTTCATTTACAAGCTGCAGGCTTGTTGATCATAATGGCCCTTTCACACAAGACACGATATGCGCTATGAAACCCATTATTTCAATGGCTTGAGCTGTGCAAGGACGGTTTGTTGTTGCGTTGACCAAAGTACACGTGCAGCGGAATGCACCATTGGCGCGCAAGCCGCACTCAAAGTGAAAAGTAGTTGGGGTGCGGTTAACCGCCAAACCGTGATATTTGTTGTCTCTTCACCGCGGTAAGAAAAAATCCCATACCGTCACAGCCCTACTTTAGCCGAGCTTTTTTTTCCTCCAGCATCTAAAGTGAGAAAGAAAACAATATCCAAAATGTAAAACAACAACAACAAAAAAACATGGTTGTCCAAAATGTAAAGTATACACTTGAGTATTGCCTACTGTTAGAGCATTTCCACCTCAGGGCACTAAAGAGTGGGAACTGAATTACAGCATGAGAACAATTTTCTAGAATTTTCAACACAGTTTTATGTCGTTCCTATATATGCATTGCAAATATGGTACAATTAAAATTACTATGCAAATACTAAAAAAAAGTCAGCTGCTGAACATGTTCACAGGATAGTAGATAAGACCTGTACCTGAATATTAATCCTAAAATGGTTATAAAAATTGAACTGAATATAAATACTAAGAATGTGTCTGACATTAAAAAAATGTAAAAAGATGCAGTGACCTGTGGCTGAATGGCTGCGACACAAAAGCAAAAGTAATAAAAGACAATAACATCACTGATAATGAGTCAAATATTGCATATCTGTGTTCAAATTAAAGTGCACTCATTCTTCATGAGTAATTATTAGCTAATCAGTGTTCTCAACTCTGACCCTCAAGGTCCATGAATGTTGTTACATGAATGTGCAAGACTTCAGTCATAAATCAGGCATTACCTGTCTAGTTATGTATGTTTATTCTAAAATATAATATTGCTTGTTTTAAAATCTTTCACGTGTCATTTTGTAGCAAATTATTTCTTAAGTTTAGAGCTTTAGAATTATAAGGGAATATAGTGAGCATCGATGCTTTCCTGGGAGCAAACATTTCAGTGCACTGTAAAACTGTTGTGTTTGAGACAGCCCTTAACCACTAACTACTGAGCACAGCCCTGAGTGATACAAACCCAGAGTTTAGGTCCACACCTGATCACACTCACCAGTTTGTGACTATAGTTAGTAAAACTGAAAACCTTGATTAGTTTGTTCAGGTGCACTGGACTAGGTTGGAACAAATCTAAAAGAGACAATGGTTTGATATCCTGCAGTATGTTGTGAACATGACAATTCAGAGAGGCAGGATTACTTCTACATTGATGACTTACAAGTAACACTGGTGTCCAGTCCTGGGCACAGAGGACCAACTGCAGTGTTTCTGGTGATCCTTGATCAGCTGCTCAGGTCTGCTTAATTGGGGTTGGAGATAAACTCTGAAAAGAGAATTATTGTGATGTTAAAAATTTAAACAAAGTTGAAGTTTTGATTCATAAATATGCACAACATCTGAAAATGCACAAAGTTGAGAAGAAAATTTGAATCCCTTGTGTTATTAAAGTCAGTTTTCTTATGCTTCTGAAATAAGTCTCTTATGTTCACCAAGAAAACAGCATTTATTTGATCATAAATAAAAACAGTAATGTTGTGAAATTTTATTGCAATTTAGAATAATTGTTTTCTATGTGAATACATTGTGAAATTGTATTTTTCTTCTGTCTTCACAAAGTACGATTTCTGAAGGATATGACTGGGATGATGTGTTAATCAAATAAATGCAGCAGGGGTTGTCATAAAAGACTTCTTTCAAATACTTGACAAATCTGACCCTTAAACTTTTGAATGGTAGTAATACTTACTAGTCATATAGTTAATAATGTCTAAAAATGTTCTTCAACAGGAGATACACTCCAGCTCTAATGAACAGCCATCAGCATTGAAGAATCTAGGAAGGAACATAAACAATCTGTCACAGAGCCAACGATATTTATTATACAATGCCAGGTTTATTAGAAATAAACTACAGCACAGGTAAATGCAGAAAAGAAAAAAGAATAATATACAGAACATACAAAAAAATAATTTTACATAATTACCAGTTTTTAGATAACTAAAAAAACTAAAATAACTAACAAACATATGCATGATGATATAGGCTAAATGTATTGTGAAAGATGACTATAAAGTTATTTTATAAGCCTTCTCAGATCACCTGTGTTTTCTATATCTGTCTGCAGCTCCCTTCAGAAATTAAAATCAGTAACTTCTCCTGTGTCAGAGTTTTTTCTGACTCTTCTGAAATCACAGAACAAGTGGTATCAATATTTGTATACCATGAAAGATTTGTTTACCGTGAAAAGTCAAAACGTGTTTGAAGTAAGGTTACTTTCAGCTCAGATTAATTAACTGTACCGTTACACTGCATACTTTTAGGTGAAATACATTTGCTTACTTCCATTCATCCATTGACAAATTGCCAGCAAAACCTTAAAAAAAAACCCATCATCGTCACATATAACATCAAAAGCCCAAACGTTCATAAACAAGAGCTCAAGTCTGTAATTACCTCATAGTTAGCTTTAAGGTTGAGATGCTAACGGACTTTTCCCGTCGACAATAAACCATTTCTGTAAAGTAAACATTCAATGGAAGAGTGTCATTTACATGAAAGACAGTGTCAGAAACACTCGTATGTACTATTTGTGTAATTTTAGAGACTAAACTTACCTGAAATTAGTGAAAACAGTAGTGAGAGACGCAGTTTTGCGGCTCGAAATTTGAGTAGCCGCCCCGTTTCCATGGTAACTCCCTCTGCTGCAGATTTGAATGTTCAGCGCGCGCACGTAGACGTCACGCAGAGTTTACGTAAATATATAAAATGAAATAAATGTATTCATGCCTTATAGATTTTAATTATTTTTAAAAATGTTATATCTACACCACGTTTACCATGTAAAGCTATAATATAATATAATATAATATAATATAATATAATATAATATAATATAATATAATTTTAATTTAATTAGACGGACCAAACAAAGCCCAGCTTTCCACGTCGATTTTTGGATTATATTTAGATCAAATCAGATGGACAAACAAACGTCTGTATTTGGGTCAAATTTGGACCAAATCAAAAGAAGTCCATGACGGGCCGACGTGATTTAGCCCCCCCAAAAAAAGACGTCCAAATGACGTCTGATGCTGGGTGGGAACACTTAACTAACATGGTAAAACTATGAGTAAAAGTGTTCACACTAATACAGTAAGCTACAGGTAAATCTCACATCAACATGCTTTTATCATCTTTTTAAGTTTAATTCATGTGCTGGCTAGATTTACTTATTATAGTCATTATAAGTCTATAAGTCAATAAAATCAGTAAAACTAGCAAACAAATACTTAATTCACGGTAATTAGTACCTTAATTATTTCTTAGCAGTTCTCATCTTTGGCTACATAAACTTTGCGTCGTTTAAACGTTACAAAATAAAACGTTTTTAAAAAGTTACTCACACTCTGATTGCAGTCCACGTCGTTCACCTTTGGTGATACAATCCGGTAGGTGGCGCAGCAATCGGGAACATCGGGAAATCATGCGAAAGTGAAAGCAAATGTACGGATTTGATGTCTCCATTTTAAACAGACAGTCGATTTGCAACATTTTTATATACAACACAAAGTAGGGTAGAGTGGGGGAAAACGCCCCCCCGGGGTAAAACGCCCCCCACCAGTTTTTCCCAAAATAACCACTCGAGGGGGTCAAGATACATTTTCAACTGTTGCTATGCACTACGTTGACAACGGGGATAAACAAATCTCCTTGGAGAAGCTGACACCAGCGACGTGTTTGAAGAGAAGAGGATTACATGCTAAGTGCTATAATTTTCAGATATTAGTAAACAAGTGTTTAAGAGAATATTGTTGTGTAGGATATCACAGTGATGTATGATAGATGAAGAGTGAAGTCTGTAGTTTGAGAGGATATGTTATTCATAAGGAATATAATTGTATTTTAAAAATTAAACATTTTTTTAAAAAGACATAGCTTGTGGGGTAAAACGCCCCCTACGCTGAGGGGTAAAACGCCCCCCAGAGGGCATAGTTTCTCTCTATCATAATTACTGTAATAACATATTTCTGTCTATCAAATCCTGTTTTACACTTAATTAATGAATTAATGTTTATTTATTTTTTTATTTTATTTATTACAACATATTTGTTGTAATAATGAATTAATGTTTATTTATATATTTATGTATTTATTACAACATATTTGTTTGCATGGCTTAGTTGTATAAATATAAATGTTAAAAAACTGGATATTTTGGACATTCCTCAAATAAATATTAATATATATACATGTTGATACATTACTTGCCTTTTACTTTTAGAGATTAAAAACTATAGCCTGTTCATTTTGCTGTTGATCTATGAAGCAAACTGGTTGGTAAGAAAGGAGGCATTTTACCCCACTGCTGGGGCAAAACGCCCCCTTTGTACAAAAATATGTTCAGTCAAAATACTAATTAATTATGAAGGCTGAGCAATTTTAATATTTGGTGAATACTCCTGCCATAGTCACTCAAAACCGGGATGGCAATTCTAGTCACATTTATGTTTTGTTTCACTGTAATGTCACATTTTCCTTAAGGGGGGCGTTTTCCCCCACTCTACCCTATCTTTAAATCTTTATTGAGATTTCTCTACGCTTATGCAGGAGTGTGTGTGATGGAAATGTGAATCGGTATGTATGATATTTTTCACTCCAAAACTAATGAACAAAGTTTGATGTGAGTTTCGCGTTGACCGCGATTCTTATAAACTTCAAACGCATGTGTGTTAACATCACAAACCTTATGTTTTTTTATTTTTTTTTCACTGAAGACAGCTCGTAATGTAGTTATTTAACTCATATTCAGCTCAAATATTCACCTTATTATTTTTAATGTAAGAACACGCGAGGCTTCCTGTTTTCGTTTGTTTCCAGTTATTTGTCTGTACAAAAACAACACTTTATGATAATTAATGTCGCACTCTGTAATTTATTAAAGTATATTCATTATTAAAAGGATAAACACTGTGTAGCACACATAGTTTTTTCAGTGTACTGTTATTATTTTAGTTATTAACTGTAGCGGCTGATGCATCAGAATTCTCGAACATTGACAGAAAATAACTTCAAAATAAGGTGAATAAAGGCTTTGATTCGCTTAGTTTTTCTGATTGTCTCTTCCATCCAGAGTCTGTGGAGATTAAACTTCAGTTCCATAATGGATAAAACACAAACGTCTGGAGATGAAGAATTCTTTCCAGGATGCAGGTACTGTTGAGTAATTTATGTTATAGATGAAATGGTTGTCTAATATTTATTGAAAACGACACCATAAAGCCGATTTTCATAAAAAAAAAAAAAAAAAAAAAAAAATACCCCCTCCATTTTGGCGTGGACCTACCCAAACCAAAATGGTTGCTGCTCACGAGTGTTTCTGACTAGATACATAATCAACATATGTTTGGAGCTGGCACTTCAAATATACTGTTCAAGAATCAGAATTACATTTTATTACATTACAAACATTTTCTAAAACCATGTCATGTGTGTTTTTTAGAGAAGGCTAGTAAAATTCATTTATGGCCCTGTGTGAGCTCTCCGGCCTGCTATAGGCCCTTTTCACAATGACACAAGCTAACTTCTGCTTTCCCGCAAAGCAGTGTATCTGTACTTCCTTTATACATTTACACTGGAGACTTCTCTGGAAAATGAGGGAAAAACTTGAAAAATGACAGGCGTTTGTTAAGAGTTAAGACTAATAATGCTAATGTACTTACAGTCGGGTTCTTTTGCGAAGGTTTTTCTGCATCTGACTTTGATGGGATCCTTGTGTGCAGATTTGTACAATGATTAGGTGTCCACACAAAATATATACTTGAACATTTTCACTTGTTTTTTCAGTTTATGTATATATATATAGAAAAATCTGTTCATTCTACATGTTCAAATTTCACATCATAAATGCAAGTGATCTCAAAAGAAACCCAATATTATCCAGTTCAAGAATAACAGCTTTATATTGAAACAATGCAAGAAGGACCGCTGTCAAGCCATAGTGCATTGTACTTTGAACTTACACAATTAATTTAATTCCTCCATTTAATTTCACTTTAAATGTACACCGTTTTTTCTTTGTGAATTATTATTATTATTATTATTATTATTGGTCGATATGACCGATCGTATTTTATTTTCGTTATAGGCTGTATGCACTTTTATCTTAAAAACAGCTATGATGTACGGTTTATACTTATTTACACAAATGCACACAAATCTGTTTTTAACAGTAAAAGCCTAATATATTTAATATTTATTTATGGATTATATTGTGTCATATTTATAAAATTAAAACAGAAAATATATCCCAATTATATTGATATTTAAATAGTACAAACTTATGTTGAACTTCATTCTTGCAAAGTGCTGTATTAAGCAGTATATAAATTACAGAATTAAAAAGCTTTGTCACCACATGTAAATGTCTAAAACGTTTGTTTATTTGAGAAATATATCTAGCCAATGACATCTAACTGCAATAAAGGCAGCAAACACTACAAGTGCCAGTGACATCATTGCTGGATTTCAACTTCTCCCTCGACTTCAAGCAGCAAATCTCGTTGATCGGTATTCGGTAATTCGTTTGAGATGCCAGACGCCTCGCGTCTTCATCAGAAGAGATAAGTATAAGTATAAACACCTATGGAAGATAATAAAGTGCTATTTAAAGTGATTTTGATCATGATGAATATGTCGTTCAGTTGTTACTGTAATTTAAAGAATGAATTTTAATCTCATAGATCAGTTCATCAGAAGACATCAAAACTGTGTGTCTGTGAAGAGTAATGTGTCTATGGATCCACCAGAGGAGTTTAACGGTGGAAATTCATGGCCTGATCTCAGGTATAACATTGATATAAGAATATGTTTATAGCATGACATTTTGTATTATCATGAATTTTATTGCATTTCAGTTCACAATTTTTGTATAAACACCTATGGAAGATAATAAAATGCTATTTAAAGTGATTTTGATCATGATAAATGTGTAGTAGAATTGTTACAGTAATTTAAAGGATGAATTTTAATCTCATAGATCAGTTCATCAGAAGAGATCAAAACCAGAGCCCAGCTGTGTGTCTATGAAGAGTAATGTGTCTATGGATCCACCAGAGGAGTTTAACGGTGGAAATTCATGGCCTGATCTCAGGTATAACATTGATATAAGAATAGAGGGTATGCATTGACGTAATTTTCCCGCCGGAACACGCCCCCTCAGCCGGACTGAGTGGCAAAAGAAGCGGCTGCATGAATGTATTTAAATAGGGAAGCTGCGAAAACGCGAGTATATTTATACAGGTCCTTCTCAAAAAATTAGCATATTGTGATAAAGTTCATTATTTTCTGTAATGTACTGATAAACATTAGACTTTCATATATTTTAGATTCATTACACACAACTGAAGTAGTTCAAGCCTTTTATTGTTTTAATATTGATGATTTTGGCATACAGCTCATGAAAACCCAAAATTCCTATCTCAAAAAATTTGCATATTTCATCCGACCAATAAAAGAAAAGTGTTTTTAATACAAAAAAAGTCAACCTTCAAATAATTATGTTCAGTTATGCAATCAATACTTGGTCGGGAATCCTTTTGCAGAAATGACTGCTTCAATGCGGCGTGGCATGGAGGCAATCAGCCTGTGGCACTGCTGAGGTGTTATGGAGGCCCAGGATGCTTCGATAGAGGCCTTAAGCTCATCCAGAGTGTTGGGTCTTGCGTCTCTCAACTTTCTCTTCACAATATCCCACAGATTCTCTATGGGGTTCAGGTCAGGAGAGTTGGCAGGCCAATTGAGCACAGTAATACCATGGTCAGTAAACCATTTACTAGTGGTTTTGGCACTGTGAGCAGGTGCCAGGTCGTGCTGAAAAATGAAATCTTCATCTCCATAAAGCTTTTCAGCAGATGGAAGCATGAAGTGCTCTAAAATCTCCTGATAGCTAGCTGCATTGACCCTGCCCTTGATAAAACACAGTGGACCAACACCAGCAGCTGACATGGCACCCCAGACCATCACTGACTGTGGGTACTTGACACTGGACTTCAGGCATTTTGGCATTTCCCTCTCCCCAGTCTTCCTCCAGACTTTGGCACCTTGATTTCCGAATGACATGCAAAATTTGCTTTCATCCGAAAAAAGTACTTTGGACCACTGTTTCTGGTTCAAAAGTGGCTTGACCTGGGGAATGCGGCACCTGTAGCCCATTTCCTGCACACGCCTGTACACGGTGGCTCTGGATGTTTCTACTCCAGACTCAGTCCACTGCTTCCGCAGGTCCCCCTCTCGTTTTGCAGTGTTTTCTGCCACACTTTTTCCTTCCCACAGACTTCCCACTGAGGTGCCTTGATACAGCACTCTGGGAACAGCCTATTCGTTCAGAAATTTCTTTCTGTGTCTTACCCTCTTGCTTGAGGGTGTCAATGATGGCCTTCTGGACAGCAGTCAGGTCGGCAGTCTTACCCATGATTGCGGTTTTGAGTAATGAACCAGGCTGGGAGTTTTTAAAAGCCTCAGGAATCTTTTGCAGGTGTTTAGAGTTAATTAGTTGATTCAGATGATTAGGTTAATAGCTCGTTTAGAGAACCTTTTCATGATATGCTAATTTTTTGAGATAGGAATTTTGGGTTTTCATGAGCTGTATGCCAAAATCATCAATATTAAAACAATAAAAGGCTTGAACTACTTCAGTTGTGTGTAATGAATCTAAAATATATGAAAGTCTAATGTTTATCAGTACATTACAGAAAATAATGAACTTTATCACAATATGCTAATTTTTTGAGAAGGACCTGTATGTGCCTGATTTCAATGCCGGGGAAATAAACAAAGCAGATTTAACCGTGAACACATTTTGTAAATACGAAATAGGTTGGTCTAAACCCCGGTGATCACCTATATCAATGTTTTATATATATATATATATATGGTTATATCGTCCAGCCCAAAAGTTTATATAGTTTTCTGTCAGTGTTTATTAAAAAACATCCAGGTGTGCAAAATTTAAGATGGTAAATACTTAATTGATGAGTTGTCAATATGATATGACAATACAATTTACAATGGCATGCTTTTACAGCAAAATGGAACATATTAACATGAAGTGATAACTGCAAGTCCGTGTGTCACCACCTGGAGTCCATTTGTTTCTTTCAATTGCAGCGATTCATTTGCTTTTCTTTTTTGTAGCTTTCGTCAGCCTGTAAAAATATACCTCAGGTTTCTTGTCAAATCTCTTTGTACAGTCAATCGCAAAGCTCCTTCTGGTTTTAGAGGTGTTCAGTGTGTTCTGTCGCAGCATTTACGCTGAAACCAGTGCTGCCACTCAGTGGGCGGAGCCGAACTCACTCCAGCTGACCGTGACATCACATGCATACCCTCTATATGTTTATAGCATGAATTTTGTATTATCATGAATTGTATTGCATTTCAGTTCACAATTTTTGTATAAACACCTATTGAAGATAATAAAATGCTATTTAAAGTGATTTTGATCATGATAAATGTGTAGTAGAATTGTTACAGTAATTTAAAAGATGAATTTTAATGTCATAGATCAGTTCATCGGAAGAGATCAAAACCAGAGCCCAGCTGTGTGTCTATGAAGAGTAATGTGTCTATGGATCCACCAGAGGAGTTTAACGGTGGAAATTCATGGCCTGATCTCAGGTATAACATTGATATAAGAATATGTTTATAGCATGAATTTTGTATTATCATGAATTTTATTGCATTTCAGTTCACAATTTTTGTATAAACACCTACGGAAGATAATAAAATGCTATTTAAAGTGATTTTGATCATGATAAATGTGTAGTAGAATTGTTACAGTAATTTAAAAGATGAATTTTAATGTCATAGATCAGTTCATCGGAAGAGATCAAAACCAGAGCCCAGCTGTGTGTCTGTGAAGAGTAATGTGTCTATGGATCCACCAGAGGAGTTTAACGGTGGAAATTCATGGCCTGATCTCAGGTATAACATTGATATAAGCATATGTTTATAGCATGACATTTTATATTATCATGAATTTTATTGCATTTCAGTTCACAATTTTTGTATAAATGCCTACAATAAACTAGGGCTGCACGATTAATCGAAGGCGATTGTCATGTGCATTTTGTCAGTAAAGCCGGTTGTGTAATCAGTAGTAAATCTCCAGCAGCTGCTTTCAGATGGAGCAGCATGTACTACACAGAGCTGTAGTTCACTGAAAAGCAACGTTTAATCACGTTCATTATCACAGACGATAGGGGTGTGCCATATCATACCGTCCATGATAATATCGGTATAATTTTTTACATGATAAGAAAGTGCCATCTCGCAATATGATCAATGATATAGCTGCGCAATGACGTATGGCGCATTTACGTCCCCTAGCGCGCACAACAACAGCACCACAAACGTGCCCAACCCAAAGTGCCGTTGCACAGACCGACCGGCACAGCACTGCGAGAGCATCATGTACCCCCCACTTTTAAAATTTATTTGTTAATTAATGGCTTGTATTGTAGAATGCATGCTCGGAATTGTCAGTTTTGATGAGTGTTCATGTAAACGCACTCGGTTACGTCTTATGTGAACGTAAACAATTGGGAGACTATCAGACCTGTATTAGGACATTGCATCCGTACGTGCGGTTTTAAAGGGGTATTGGCTCATTTTAGTTATTATTGTCTGTGGCATTGATGTTAATCAAACAACAAAAGAAAAAGAAAATCACTCACTGCTCTTAACTGAGTCACTTTAGTAGCCCTAATAAAGATATATACATTTATTTATATAAATAAATGTCTGCTTAAAAGAATGAAGAATGTGGTATACAAGTTGTTATAAAGAATGCATAATTAGCCTTTGATTGTGTGGAAAATTATTTCTTCATTGAAGCAAAGAAGCCAGGAGACTCTTGGGTATCTTTCACGGAGGTCTTTATTGAGACGCACTGCGCGTTGCTGCAGTTCAAGAAGTCTGAATTAGGCAGTGGTACAAAGTAACTTATACCTTTCAAGGGGGAGGGATTACATAGAAGTGGAGGCAATCTAAACAAAGCATGCAAATGTAGTACAGGACCAGAATGTTCCCAGCTCTGATCCGTATAACAGTGTCCTTCAAATGGATACAATAAGGGAACAGGAGCTGACAGGAACTTCTTGAGGTGCTGATACCATCAACCAAGCAGAATTGCCCATACCTTCAAAGGCACAACGGTGCTTTGATCTTAACTTGGGACCCTGCCCAATGGTCAGGACGTACATAAAGAAGGTTAATGTCTCAGACCCCTGAGCTGCCTGACTTGATCTTCTTAGAAGCTAATTACAATGTACTTCACCTTCGTTTTTTATATGATGCTACATCAGGATGTAGGATGTTCAGATTTTAAACAGATTCTTAAATTTGTAATCCTACAATTGAAAAGATGTTTTTGTTCCTTAATGAGAAGTGGTTTCAATTAATTTTAAAATAAAGGCATGTTGTGTGTAACACTAGTTACATCTGTGTCTATCATGATAAAGCCTTAATATGAAACCCATATTGAGTTTGGTAATTTTAGAGAAATATTTACTTACACTGTAACTAAAACCATTCGATTTTTGATGACTAAATCTACTGTAGATTTAGTCAACTAAAATCTTATCATATTTAGTCAACTAAAACTAGACTAAAACTAAAAACAATTCAGATGACTAAAATATGACTAAAACTAAATGGCATTTTAGTCAAAAGACTATGACTAAAACTAAATCAAAATTTGCTGTCAAAATGAACACTGCTTGGAGAGGAAACAAGACCATATAAAGACAAACCGGAACTAAGGCTGGAGCAAAAACACGGAGCAGACATACAGAAACCTGACATGAGCTAGCTAATGAGAAAATATTTGTATTAGTGGGGAACAATAATCCCCACTTATCCGTTTCTTATCCGTATGACAAAAGGAGATGTTGGGCATGATGTGTAAACAACAGTTTCTCTGTCTGTCATCTAATTTTGATTGCCAAGTACATCTATTTGTAACACTTTATAATAAGCTGTCATTTGTTAACATGAATGGACAGTACATTTATTACATTAATGTATTAATCTTTGTTAATGTTGAAAACACAATTATTTTTATAAATGCATTAGTAAATGATGAAATTAACATTAACTAAGATTAAGAATGAACAAAACTTTTACAGCATTTATTAGTCCCTATTAACTAATGTTAAGGAATGAACCTTATTGTAAAGTATCACCAATTAATTGTATAATAATTGTACTTGCATAATATGCTTTTCTAAAATGGAAGTGACCTTTATTTATGTTAGAATATGCATAACATAATATTTTTACTAATTGCAAAAGCTGAATAACCAAAGACTACTGATTAATCAGTAAAATAATCGACGATTAGTTGATTAATCATTCTAATAATTGTTAGACTAATCAACTATCAAAATAATCATTTGTTTCAGCCCTAATAATAATACTCCTACTATTTCTGCTGTATCCAGTATGTGCAGTGGTCTCAAACTCAATTCCTGGATGGCCACAGCTCTGCACAGTTTAGCTCCAACCAGCTCCAACTCATGCCTGCTTGGATCAGATGTGTTTGATTAGGGTTGGAGCTAAACTGTGCAGAGCTGTGGCCATCCAGGAATTGAGTTTAAAGGGATAGTTCACTTTGAAATTAAATGTTGATATGTCTTAGCTTACCCCAAGGGCATCCAAGATGTAGGTGTCTTTGTTTCCGCAGTAGTTTCAATTTTGATATTTTTAGGTCCAACCGTTCTTGTCTGTCAGTCATATAATGCATACCAATGGTCACCTCACAAAAGAAAACGCACAGATTCAAATTAAACAGTCCAAATTAAACAATTCCCCATCGTAAGTACACATTGATGACCTAAGACACGAAACGAGCGGTTTGTGTGAGGAAACGAACAGTATTTATGTTGTTTTTTACCTTTCGTAAATAACCACGGCCAAGTTGAAGTGCGTGCGCCTCCTGGTGTGTGAGCGCGCCGGTGCTACTCCCGGAAAGCTCCGGAAGTGATCTCTCGCGCGTGAACGTCACTCATTGTTTACACAGAACAGAGATTGTAGGTGAGACGGCTAACAGAAATGGTACTCGTTTGCGCTTATCCGGGATGTTTAAACAAGAAATGGTTAAAAGGTATGTTTAGGGATGTTTAAAAAAAGAAAAGAATTACTTGTGCTCGCGCAACGGATCACGTGCGGCGCTTTCAGGAAGTAGCGCCGGCGCATCAATAAGCCAGAACGCGCTCACACACCAGATAGCGTGATTGTTTACAAGAGGTAAAAACATTATAAATACTGTTCGTTTTCTCACACAAACCGCTCGTTTCGTGTCTTAGGTCATCAATGTGTACTTACGATGGGGAATTGTTTAATGTTTGGACTGTTTAATTTGAATCTGTGCGTTTTCTTTTGTGAGGTGACCATAGGCATGCATTATATGACTGACAGACAAGAACGCTTGTACCTAAAAATACTGCGGAAACAAAGACACCTACATCTTGGATGCCCTTGGGGTAAGCTAAAACATATCAACATTTAATTTCAAAGTGAACTATCCCTTTAAGACCAATGATGTACTGTATACCAGTGGTTTTCAAACCTGTCCTGGAGGCCGCTCTGCACTTTTTGCACATGATGCATTTCTTCCTCATCTAACACACCTGATTCAAATCATCAGCTCTTTAGTAGAGACGGCAAGACCAGATTTGGATGTGTCTAATCAGGGAGATAATGGTTGTATCCAAAATCATCAAACACTGAGTGCACCGGAAGGACTGCCGCTTTTGCATAGTTCACGTTCTGTTTAATGGTCATTTGAAATGGGTAGTTTCAGTAGTAAGATTAAAGGATTTATCTTGAACTGTGTCACGAAAATAATGTATATGAATATGGATGCCTGTATTTAAGGCATCAAAGAAGTGTCCTGTATGAAAGCTGTTGTAAAGTTTCTTCAGACCAGGAGACGTTTTGGGTTTTCAGCAGAGTTCTTTATCGAGAAACGTGCTGGTTCACGCTGCAGTCATCAAAACAAGTCTAAACTAAAGCATTGATACATTTAGTTTATATACATTTAGGCATTCATAGGCGGCCTTAGAGGTGTTAACACAGTACACAGAGGTGACTTCCTTTGATCAGATACAGAACAGAGAAGGCAGGAAATTTCCCCAAATATAACACCTCAGCAGCCTGATATCACCAAATGGTTTTAGCACCATAGTTGCGGGAACTAAGACTCTGTCAACATCCCAAGGATAAGTCACGAGAACTAAAACTATGTCAACATCCCATAAACAATTTGAATACAAAGAGGAGGAAGCTTAGTTTAAAGAATAACACAAATGGAATAACACTAAAGGTTTTTCAGTTTATATTTCTACAATTCCCCTTTTGAGAGTTCTATAATAACTCTCACAAAAATATAAATTTAGACACTTGAAAGTTCCTTCTTGTAACTTGTGATCGTTACAGGCACCTAACACTTGCTCTGTGTTGATTGTTTGTAACAGCATGTTGACACAGAAACAACATGCAGCTAGGGTCCGTGAAGTTCTTACGGGTAATAGTCTTTTATGGTTGGAACTGTAATTTCCTTGTGATGGGCATGAGTCATTTGTTGAATGAAACATTTAATACTGTGGACACATAGATAGTACACTAGTAGGAGAAACGACAGCAGAACTGCTATTTCCTTGATCCACAGCCAGGGTTTACCTAACAGTTTTCCGAACCATGAAGAGTTATCTTCAGTCATCTGATGTAATTTTGTGGATAGGTCAATAATGTCTTGTTGGATTTTGTTCAAGTCCTCTGTTGGATCCACTAATCCGGTGCAGCACTCAGGGCCGATAATGGTGCAGGCTCCTCCTTGCGATGCAAGAATATAATCCAAGGCCACTCTGTTCTGTAAGATCATCATCTTGTGCGAAGAGAGAGTGTCTGTGATGTTACCCAGGGCAAAAGCCGTATCATTAGCCAGTTTCTGTACAGAATTCGATAAGCTTCTGACTTGATCGAGGGCCTGTATGACACCATAAAATGGGATTAATGCTCAAAGTTCTTGACCACCATGTTTGTGCACAAGTGAGTCCTGGAATGCAGCCATCTTCTTTGTTCATTGTAGGAGCTGAATTATATAGATGTGGAGATCTTGAGGTGGAGTGTGTATTTTCTCTGATAGCCGGCAGAACATAAACCAAGGTGCACCTGCCATTGAATTGGCTGGGTAGGATGTTGTAGACAGAAGTTCCACATAACCAAAAAGTACCAGTCGGTGGAGGAATCATACACCACTGATTTACTGCGAAGAGCTTCTTGAGAGATGATGTCCTGTGGAGACACTCTTCTACATTTTTTTCCTCTATCCCTGCTGATGGAGTAATGTCTACATGGGATTCTGATCTCATTTCGATCACAAAGCTGCAACGTTCATGAGGAATTTCACCCAATGGAGTCGAAGCTGGAGCGTAATTTTCCATGCACCAAGAAAAAGTCCTAGGCAAGAGTAGATCTGTCATGATGGGAGTAGCTGAAGTTAGGTTGCAGGATGGTAATCCAGGAGTGCAACATGGATAAGCTGGAGGGGTTATGATGTTGTGACATGTACTCTTGTTGTATATTCCACTGGTATGAACTTGGAATAAGGTACGCGTGTCACAGTTGGAGATGGGGTGAGCCACCCATGGGATTCCTGCTCTTACTGAAGGCGGGTGTGGCATGCAAATGTTCTTTCCAGCAAACAAGGCATTTCTTGACATATTCATCAACTCTAAGAATATGTTGTTTCTGGAGTCTGCACTTTGTGTGATGTCCATGATGATTACTAGTATGGCAATCTTGATCATGTTGCTAGATGACTAAAGTTCTCGTATGTGGTTATCTGCGTTGTGTATTTTTTCTTTGTTCTGTCTTCCGTGACAGCTAGCTCAGCAGCGGGTCTGATTATCTTTTAGAGGTTGTGGCTTCATACGCAGATGAGAAAGTTGGTGCGTATGGGTCTCGGGACAGCCATCAAGTGGTATCTGCACAGAGTAAGAGAAAAGAAAAACAAAAAACAAAAAGACGACAGAGCAGCATTTGTTGTAAAAACTTTAAACACTAGAGTTGTATCCTCTGTTTGATCTGAGTCTACTATTGTTGTTCTGTCTTTCCCTATATCTTAATTTTTATGACACCTAAGGAACAAGTGAGGTAAGGATGGACTAATGGATAGGGAAAGACTATGAGGGAATCTTCACGCAGGGTTAACCCCCGAAGCCTGTTGCATTCGGTTCCTCCCTGGGCCCTCACTGGTCCGTGTGTCCTATCCTATCCCTGTAGGTGGAGGAACAACTTTACAGTGTGAAACATGAGTCCAAGTTTTCCTTCCCTGACACAACACTGCAGCTGCTGTAATCAACATCACTTGATGTGGTCCATGCCATTTAGGCTCTAATGGCTTGTTCCTAAATGATTTTATCATGACCCACTGACCTGGGATGATTGTGTGTCCCCTTTCTGGTGGAGTCTGCCAACACGACTCAACTCTCTCTCTGGCACTCTGTACTGCCTTTGTGAGGTTTTCACAGTAAGAGATCAGAGCATCTGAGGCAATGTGTACATCAGCATTTCTAAGATCAATCACACCTGGCATCTGCATTGGGCGTCCTGTAATAATCTCATGAAGGCTCAGTCCTACTGTTCTGTTAGGAGACGCTCTCATGCTACACAGTACCGCTGGCAACGCCTCGACCCATGGTATTCCTTCCTGATGCATTTTGCTTAGCCTGGTTTTGATTACTCTGTTTGCTCGTTCAACCTGTGCTGACGCTTGTGGCCTGTAGGGGCAGTGTAGATTCCACTTAATCTTCAACATTTTAGTCACTTCCTTGACTACCTGTCCTGTGAAGTGTGTACCTTGATCTGAATCAATGCTATCTGGTAATCCCCACCTGGGAATGAAATCAGTGATAAGACATTTAGCAGTATGTGCAGCTGTAGCACGCCCTGTTGGATAAGCTTCTATCCATCTCGAGAACTTGTCTATTACTACCAAAACATCAGTTTTCCCTTACAAGGAGGCAACGATATGTAATCAACTTGCAGGTGACGAAATGGTCCTGGTGGAGCTGGGGTATGTGTTGCTGCTGTAGTTGCTGCTGGCACATCATTATTATTCTGACAAGTAATGCATCTCTTGACTGTTTCAATGGCTATCGTTCTGAATTTTGGATTCCACCATTGATTTGAGAACCTGTGATTCATCGTTGCTGGACCACTGTGACCCAAATTGTGTATTTGTTGAGCCAAATATGGCAGCAGTGATTCGGGAGCAACATACTTTCCCCCTTTGGTCCAGCAACCAGATGAATCCACTGTGGCTCCTTTGTCTAACCATGTCCATGCTTCATATAGAGGAGCATCTTTGTACAGAGCAACAATTGATTCAGGGGGCAGAATTGTCTTCTGTGCTGTACTTCCTGAACACACCTGCACATTTGCATAAGAACAAGCCTGTTTAGCAGCTACATCAGCAAGACCATTACCTTTAGCTTCTGTAGTATTAGTTGTGAGATGTGCTTTCACTTTGATCACCGCTAATTTCTTTGGAAGTTTCATGGAAAACATCAAATCTTTCACTAATCCAGCATGCTTAATGGGGGATCCAGCAGAAGTTAAAAACTGTCTACTTTGCCAAATGACACCGAAATCATGAACCACTCCAAAAGCATACCTGGAATCAGTGTAGATATTTGCAACTGATCCTGAAGCTAGCGTGCATGCTCTAGTCAAGGCTACTAGTTCTGCAGCTTGAGCTGAAAAATGATCTGGAAGACGACCTGAGGCTACACCTTCATTCGTAGAAGTTACTGCATAACCTGCACGTCTGTTACCTTCAATTACTTGAGCTGAACCATCAACAAACAACTCAAATTCTGCATTTTCTATGGGTGTTTCTGTTATTTCACTCATAGGTGCGCAAGTAAGCATAACACAATCATGAGTCATTTCACCTTCATCCTCTAACACAACTTCAGTTATTGCAGACATCATACATGAGGATGGGTTTGTAACTGGTGCACGCTGTAAAACAATGTTCGGGGATGTGAGAGTTGTTAGCCAATTTCCCCAACGAGAAGAGGTGACAGAAGTGACTTTTGCTTGATTCATTAGTGCGGACACTGCATGTGGGCATCTTACATTTACAGTCTGTCCTAACACCATTCCTGATGAAGCCTGAAGAGCTAGATGAACTGCCTGCACTGCTCTAAGACAAGGGCCCATCTCTTGAGCGACTATGTCAAGTTTACCAGAATAGTAGTGAATGGGACGTAAACTACCCCCATGATCTTGCATTAGACATGCAGTCATTAAGCCTAAGTGTTCATGTACATAAAGCACAAAGGGCCTGTCAGATTGTGCAATTCCTAATGCTGGTGCTTGACATAGTGCTCTTTTCAAATCATTGAAAGATTTGAGATGAATTTCTTCCATACAAACAGTATCGGAATCTTTAACCTGGCCTTTCAACAAGTCTTAGAGAGGCTGAGCAATTGAGGCATAATCTTTAATCCAAGGTCTACAGTAACCTGCTGTTCCTAAAAAAGATCGAAGGGTTTTAATGGTAGTAGGTGGAGGTATGGCTTTGACTGAAGCGGCTCGATCCTGTGTAATAGATCTATTTCCTGCACCAATTGTTTGACCCAGAAATGTGACTTGATTTTTAGCAATTTGAGCTTTGTGGAAGCTGCATTTGTGTCCTTTTTTCTGCAAATAGTCCAACAATGCTGTCAATTCATTTTTATGTACCTCGTGGTCTATAGAGCCAACCAAAATATCATTGACATATTGAATCATAGTGGACCGTTTGACTGGACATTCTGGGTCACACAAATCACGTCTGACAGCCTGATGGTACCAAGTGGGCGAGTTCTGCATCCCTTGGGGGAGGCGAGTCCACTGATATTGTTCATAATCAACTGTGAAAGCTAACCATGGTTGGCTGTCAGAGTGCAAGGGTATAGAATAGAATCCATTAGACATATCAATTACAGAAAAAACCTTACAATCTAATGGTAAACCATTACAAATTGTAGATGGATCTGCCACTAGGGGAGTGATTTTGTCAATATGTTTATTGGCTACTCTGTAGTCTATAGTGAGTCTCCATGTCCCATTAGATTTTTTTATGGGCCATATAGGTGAGTTACAGGGACTGTTTGTTTTAACTAGCACTCCTTGCTTCAGCAATTTTTCTATAATAGGTTTTATTTCCTGTATAGCTTCCTTACTGATCGGATATTGTTTGGTAGCAGGAGGTGGAGTTCCTGTCAATTTGACTGGTTCTACACCTGTCAAAAACCCACAATCATCCTTGTCTTTAGCCCAAATTGGATGATTCTGTAAGAAAGCATACTCAGGAGAAACATTATTAGTAGAAATTTGTGCTGAGGAAATTTTTATGCTAGCAGATTCTGAGGACATGTGTAAAGTTAGATGTACTTGTCTGAGTAGATCCATGCCTAGAATTGCACCTGTATTTAATGGAGCACATAACAACTTTGTAGTCCGAGTCTTTGGGCCTAATTGTACCTCTATGGACGGAGTTTCATACAAAACAGAATCTTCACCTATCACACCAGTTAAACAAATTTAGTTCTCTTGTACAGGATGTTTAAACCTTCAGCCAATTTTATAGGAATTACTGTAATTTCTGCACCTGTATCAAGCAAAAAGTCAATCTCTTTCTCTTGTATGCTACCTTTCACAAAAATTATTTTATCATTGCGATGGATTACAGGGGAAAGGTAGCTACTCACAGCCCCAACAATTAGTTTTTTTCCTGTTTTGTGCTTTTAGAAGAGCCTGAGCAAGCCTTCCTAAAGTTTCAGTGGACATTGTCGGAATTACTTCAGGGTTGTAGGCGGGCTGAGAAGGAGCAGAATTATGCATAGCATTTCTTTTACTATCTTGCAACTTTTTCCTACACTCTTTCTCCCAGTGACCTGGTCTTTCACAGTAATTGCATTTGCCTTCTCTTTTAGGCCATCTATTGTCTTGTTTTCTTGTGGTAAATGTAGCTGCTGCTACTCTCACTTTTGCCTTAACATCAGAATCTTTTTCCCATGTAGATAATCTGTCTAGGTTACTTCTGAGCGTTCTGTTAGACCAAGTCAAATCTAGGAATGGCAAAGCTTTTCTGTACTCAGCTGCAAGGCCATCTGACCAGATGCGGACTAGGGGTCCCTTGTCATCTTAACACACTTTCAGGATCATCAACGATCCCACTGTAAGTTACTGCTGACTGACAAAATCTTTCAGTATATTCACTCACAGTTTCATCTTCTCTCTGCACACAGTTCGTGATTCTGGACCAGTCTATTTTGGGACCCAAAATATTCTTTAGAATTTTCAAAACTCCTTCTCTCAAATCTCCTTTACTAGCATGTTGTAGTTCAGAAGTAACTGCCGACTCAAAACTGTTGAATTCAGATTCAGTTAAAATTTGTGACATCAGCTGTGTTACTTCTGTTAACGACATGTCGTAGAGACGCATTTTACTGATCAATGCTCTTCTAAATTCAGAAAAATTTGAACGTGCTGAGGGTAAGCTCTGGGATAGTCTCTCTATATCTTTAGGTCCTAGCGCTTTGGCAACAGTTTGTACTTTTACAATAGAAGAGTTTGGAGGAACACTTTCAATTCCCTCAATTCCCTGCGATCTTCTCCTAGCTCCACATACCTTCACTGAATCTATAGGCACATCAGTTACTGATTGGATGGTTACATCCGTTTCAAAGAAAGCTTGTAAGTCGGGATAAATTTTACTTGACTGGCTCACTTCTTCCCCATCAGCTTTTGCTGCCTTTTTGTTGCTATTCAATTTCTTAGTTAAAGAGGATACTCTAGCACGAAGCTCTTTGATCTGTTCCTCTAGCTCTGAGTTACGCTGAGACTGCTGTGTTACTAAAGCTAAACCAAATTCTCTGTGGCAGCAAATAATGCCTTTTAGGTTTTTCTTGCGAATACACGCTCCTAGTACCTTTTTACACTCATCTACCGACCAAGTTTTGTCTGGATGGATCTCATATTTCTTAGTTAGTTCTTGTCTAACTTTCTCAGTGACTATTAGGTTCATTTGCTCTCCTAACAGTGATTTGAATTCACTATCTGACCACAAAGGAGTGGCAAGACCACCTTTTTCAGTTGTGGGGACCAGTCTAGGGCTCTTCCTAAACATTTTGTGAGTTTCTCTGTTACTACACAATCAAAATATTAAAACTTCTCTGATCAACAGAGGGTACACTTGTTAACACAAAACAACTAACAAATTACTAGCACTGTATGCCAATTCTTCCCTGCCAATATACAGAGGATAACCCAATTCTTCTCTGTCTGAAACAGAGGATAACTTTTCTTCCCTGTCAAACACAGAGGATAAACCAACTAGCAGTTTATGCTAATTCTTCCCTGCCTGAAAACAGAGGATATACCAATATTAACATGTAATGTTAAACTTCCCTGTCAAAACAGAGGATAACAATTATTAGCACGTAATGCTAACCTTCCCTGTCTGCACAGAGGATAATCTTCATCTCTAAAATAAATGTTTTAGAGGATAACTTAGTTAATTTGACCATACAGCTGTCTATTAACTCTTCTCTGTCAGCGCAGAGGATAGCAAATGTACTGGTCTTTAAAAGGTTCTTTTGGGTAGAGTTATACTCACCAACCCTTGGTTGGAAAGAAAGTTTCAGTCTGGAACAAAGTCAGATCTTTGTTGAGCTTGAAATTTCAATGTGGATTCGGTGAGGAGCTCTATCCGGGGCACGGCACCATCTGTTGTAAAGTTTCTTCAGACCAGGAGACGTTTTGGGTTTTCAGCAGAGTTCTTTATTGAGAAACATGCTGGTTCACGCTGCAGTCATCAAAACAAGTCTAAACTAAAGCATTGATACATTTAGTTTATATACATTTAGGCATTCATAGGCGGGCCTTAAAGGTGTTAACACAGTACACAGAGGTGACTTCCTTTGATCAGATACAGAACAGAGAAGGCAGGAAGCTTCCCCAAATATAACACCTCAGCAGCCTGATATCACCAAATGGTTTTAGCACCATAGTTGCGGGAACTAAGACTCTGTCAACATCCCAAGGATAAGTCACGAGAACTAAAACTATGTCAACATCCCATAAACAATTTGAATACAAAGAGGAGGAAGCTTAGTTTAAAGAATAACACAAATGGAATAACACTAAAGGTTTTTCAGTTTATATTTCTACAAAGCTATAACACAGTTTGTCCCGTATTTGCAGGCATACGCCAAATGACCACCAGACCATATGAATAACAAATTCTCAATTGATAATTAATCATTCATTTTGTGCAAATTATTGTTTTATTTGTGAAAATAGCCATTTGAGGAAGACTTTAAGACCAAGCTGAATCCTCTGCTGGCTGCTCCCTCTTCACAGTGATCAGCACATTTAGCAAGGCATGAAAACATTCAGTCTAACTGTGGGAAGACATCTTTAGTTAATTCTGTTAAATAATACATTCTTAATAAAACATTCTTAAACTTGGACCTGATTATACTGAAGTAGAAATCCAAGCAACAGAAGCAGCCCACACTCTCTAAGTATTCTTTAATTAAAAAATATACATATTCATTCATTCATTCATTCATTCATAGTCTATATATTTGTATTAATAGGCTATTTTAGTTCAAAAAATTATTTTTTAGTTTAAAAAAATATTACTGACTTTTCATATTACTGTTTCATAGACGTACATTTATACTTTTAAATTTCTTGCCATTTGTCTAATTTCACAGTATTTTCACCTCCTAAATGACTAGTCTACTTGTGCAGTCACAATTATAATGGTATAATTTACTCAGGCCGATTACTTTTTTTTTGTATGACATTGAAATTCTTGAGTAGTTGTGCATAAATAGTTTAAGCAAAACAAATGACAAGACTGTAGAGAACAGTGCACTATTGCATACTCATATACTGAGGTTTTAATGACATTATTGTAATAGCTATAGTCAGTCATGAGCTAAAGTGGGCTGGTCTAAGGCATGAAACTCCAGGGCTGAAAAGGAGTCCCACTCCGGCCCTGATAGCACGGGTTGTATGGGTCAAAATTATGATTTTTCTTTTATGGCAAAAATCATTAGGATATTAAGTAAAGATCATGCTCCAGAATATATTGTAAATTTCCTACCATAAAGATATCAACGCTTAATTTTTGATTAGTAATATACATTGCTAAACTTAATTTGGAACTTGAACTTTAAAGGATTTTCTCAATATTTAGATTTTGTTGCACCCTCACATTCCAGATAGTTGTATTTTAAATATCCAAATATTGTCCTATCCTAACAAACCATTAAATGGAAAGTTTATTTATCCAGCTTTCAGGTGATGTATAAATCTCAATTTTGAAAAAATTTACACTTATGACTGGTTTTGTGGTCCAGGGTCACATATCTAAAAATGATATTTCAATTATTTAAACAAAGTTCAGTTTCCCTATTTTAAGTGCAAATAGACAGATTTGTTGGCAGAGGATATTTACATTAACTAGGGAAAAAAAAATCTGAAGCAATTTGTTATTAAAAATAAAAACACAGATGAAAATAAACAGTAGTTTAATAAAGAGCTTTGAGTAATTCTGTCTTTTCTTTTAATGTTTGATTAACACTGATCTATTTTTAGACCTGCTGTAATGCATGGATCTAATATAATGTTACACATCAGATTTTCCCCAACCATTAACAAATGTTCATATAAGACATAACAGATTAGGTTTGTGTGAATCTCGCCAAGACATATTTCACAATAATGTACTTTATAGGGAGATTGCATGCACTTGGAGAGGCGTGTCTTATGCACATACTTTGCAAATGTCAGTCAACAAGGTAATTTTGTTTTCATCAGCATGAGTTCACTGGTTTGGACTCGTGTCAATGAGAATTCAATATGAATATTTACAAAACTGGAATGCTGCACTTTGCTCTGAGTGTAGAGAGAGCTTTGTTTCATCCATTTAATAATTTTAATACATGTGATCATTTAAGCTGAATGTTATTGCATACTCTTTTATAATGTACTACAGTAATGATGTATAAACAAATGGCAACTAGCTACTATTTACACTTTTTAAGCCTTTGTAAAAAGATCTGTTAGCTGCAGCACATTTATTTGTAAAGTAACAGCCTCAACAGCTGTGCTGAATTTATGTTCACTGTTTGTCATGTGACAACGCTGTAGCATGCTACTGTGAAACGGTGTTTGATGCTTATTGTATACTGTTTCACACGCTATTCTTTAAATACTGTACTGGGTAAACAGTAAACAGTAAGTTTACACAAGTTTACACAATTTTTGTATAAACAGTGTATGAAATGATTATAAAGTGCTATTTGAAGTGATTTTGATCATGATAAATGTATCGTAGTTGATTTGTTTCATACAGTCATTTAAAGGATGAACTTTAATCTCTCTCTGTTTTAGTCGAGTTCATCAGAAGAGATCAGAACCTGTGAAGTCTATGAAGAGTCACACATCTACAAGAGATACACATCCTGGTCTTAGGTATTCAGATATGATATGAACATATGATATAGAATACATAAGACATTGTGTTTATTAACTTTTTTTACTTTACAGCAATGAGGTCCTCAACACATTTAGAGCAAATCTGAAGAAGAAGTTTGAGCGTCTGTATGAAGGAACAGTGATGCAGGGAAACCCAACACTCCTGAATGAGATCTACACAGAGCTCTACATCACAGAGAGTGAGAGTGGAGAGATCAGTAATGAGCATGAGGTGAGACAGATTGAGACACAATCCAGGAGAACAGCAACAGAGGACACAGCCATCAAATGCAATCACATCTTTAGACCTTTACCTGGACAAGACAAAGCCATCAGAACTGTGCTGACAAAGGGAGTCGCTGGCATTGGAAAAACAGTCTCTGTACAGAAGTTCATCCTGGACTGGGCTGAAGGGAAAGAAAATCAGGACATTCAGCTCATATTTCCACTTCCTTTCAGAGAAATCAACTTGATGAAGGACAAAAAAAAAAAAACTCAGTCTTTCAGATCTTCTTCATTTCTTTTTCCCTGAAACTAAAGAAACTGAAATATTCAGTGATGAATATAAAGTGTTGTTCATCTTTGATGGTCTGGACGAGTGTCGTCTGTCTCTGGACTTTCAGAGTAATGAGAAACTGTGTAATGTATCTAAATCAGTCTCAGTGGATGTGCCTGCTGATGAACCTCATTGTGGGGAATCTGCTTCCCTCTGCTCTCATCTGGATCACCTCCAGACCAGCAGCAGCTGATCTCATCCCCTTTGAGTGTGTCCATCGAGTGACAGAGGTACGAGGATTCAGTGAGCCACAGAAGGAGGAATACTTCAGGAAGAGGATCAGTGATCAGAGTCTGGCCAACAGGATCATCTCACACCTGAAGTCATCAAGGAGCCTCTTCATCATGTGCCACATCCCAGTGTTCTGCTGGATCTCAGCCGCTGTTCTAGAGAAGATGTTGAGTCAAGCAGAGAGTGGAGAGATTCCCAAGACTCTCACTCAAATGTACACACACTTCCTGATCCTTCAGACCAACATCAAACATGAGAAGGCCTATAAGAAGAAGGTGACAGATGAAGACATGATCCTCAAACTGGGGAAACTGGCTCTTCAGCAGCTTGTGAAAGGCAACCTGATCTTCTATGAGGAAGACCTGAGAGAGTGTGGCACTGATGAAACAGAAGCATCAGTGTACTCAGGATTGTGCACTCAGATCTTCAGAGAGGAGTTGGGCTTGTTTCAGGGGAAAGTCTTCTGCTTTGTTCATCTGAGCATTCAGGAACATCTAGCAGCTCTGTATGCACATCTCTCCGTTATAATCAACAACAAAGAAAGTTTTTTCTGTGTCTCCAACTGTGTGTGGTTAATATCTAAGCTGCATCAGAAGACTGTGGATGAGGCTTTACAGAGTAAGAATGGACATCTGGATCTTTTCCTGCGTTTTCTTCTGGGTCTCTCAGTGGAGTCCAATCAGACTCTGTTACGAAAACTACTGACACAAACAAGAAGCTGCTTCTATAATATAGAGGAAACAGTTCAGTACATCAAAAAGAAGATCAGAAAGAATCCATCTCCAGAGAAATCCATCAATCTGTTCCACTGTCTGAATGAACTGGGTGATGATTCACTGATGAAGGACATCCAAGATTATCTGAAATCTGGAAAAATAAGAGAAACCAAACTCTCTTCTTCACAGTGGTCAGCTCTGGTTTATGTGTTGCTGACATCAGAGCAGAATATGGATGTGTTTGATCTGAAACAGTTTATTGGATCACAACATACAGGAGATGAAGTTCTTCAGTATCTGCTACCTGTGGTTAAAGAATCCAGATCAGTTCGGTAAGTAACACTGAAAACAATCACTCCACTTTAAAAACTTGATCATATTTATGATTTTGGCATGTGTTTTTTTACCAAAGCAAAACAAAGGGGAAAATCTTACAGAAATACAATTCTGGCAGTGAGCAGGAGAAGTGTGTAAGATGCACTTAATAAACCAGCTGAGGTTTTTATGTTTTTGTGTTAGCTGATGAATATAGAGCTCAGTGTGGAAGATGAGAAAGAAGGATTGAAACTGAGGAGGGTCAACACTGAGAGCTAAACGATTTGGACTGCTTGTGCTCTAATGGTGTTTGAATTAATATTTTATTTTCTGTATGAAAATGTACACATTTAGTTTCTACAATTGCAGCTGTTGTTGGTTCATCATTCATGTTGTTTAATCTGTTTGTGTTTGGTAACTGTGCTAGTGTCTGTGAGGAAAAACCGAAGATGGGAATTGAATTATTAGAAATTATACAACAGTTAGTTCTGATCATTAAATCCAATTGGTTCTTTCTACCCTTGTGAAAAATAAGTGTGCTTAACTGCAGTAAAATTGTATTTTTGTGTATTTCTAATATTAAAAGTATACCTTTTAAAAAAGTATGCTTGCAGATAATACAATATAATTTAAATTAAAGAATATTTGTGTACCAAAAAAGAGACTTTGTAATAATGTCTACAATTTAATCTGATTTTAAATGAATTACAAATAAAATGCATTTAAACAGTGAAAATAACATATTTAATTCATATTTATGTGTTTTCTTTTAAAGTATATTATTCTGCAATAAGTACACTTAATAAAAGTATACTTAAGTGCACTTCTTTTTCACAAGGATAGCCATGTGTTATTCACCCAGTATGGCCATGCAAACCATTACACAATTTCTGTCACTCCTCTTGCAGTATTTCTCACAACATGAAAGTCATGAAATTAAGATATTTTATAAGGTATTGAAAAAATATTGTGCCCCTAAGGAGTAGCGTGGCAGGAGCTGCTCACAGGACTAAATCAAAGCTAATTTTCATAATTTTAATGTATTTAATGCTACAAATAATTGTGCTGCAGCTCTCCCGAAACTCTACAAGTTGAAATGTATGCGGAAAACTTTGTTTTATGGATATGTGATTACCCTCCAATATGTTTTGGTTCAGTTATGTTGGACTACTCCCATATGCTGCAACGAGGTCCAATCGGCAGTTCATTTTAGTGAACTAGGTCAGTTTGCCTTGTATTCTGTTGTTTTAAACCACAGAAAGGTTTCAATACCAACTGTTCAAAAAAAATAAATAATAAAACAACGTGAGAGATCTATGCAACTTTTTATCCATGTTGTTGTGAATTAGCTCCAGGGGAAATCTGAATAATTAATCATAACCCTTTATAATTAATTATCATATTTGAATAATTCGATAAAATTATCTTGATAAAGCATAATTCACATTACAATAAATTCACCTGTTCATCCAGCGAACATTCAGGGTAATTTCATGTGTATTAAAAAAAATATACTATTTTTTGGTCACAGAAAATTACTTTCTTATATACCAATGCATAAGGGCAAGTAGCTTGAATCGGAAATCATAAAGGGACATTATTTTGCAATGCAGAAACAGAAACTTGTGTAATTTATGCACAAGAACTTTATTAACCCTCTGGGGTCTGAGGGTGTTTTTGGGCCCTGAAAAAGTTTTGACATGCCCTGACATTTTTGCATTTTTCAGTATCTTAAAAACATATTTATGGCTATAGTCAGATGATATTGTAATCAGCACAAACTGGGCTACAATAATATGCTAGCAACATGAATGTACATGTTAGTGTTTTTGAGAAAACGTTTATGCGTGGTTAGTGAAAAACAAAAAAAATAAAAAATAAATAAAGGGACTGAAATACAGCCATGAAATACCTACAGAAAATTTGTTCACAAGACTTTTGAGATCTGGATGTGGTAGGCTAGAGTTTTTACTACAAAATGATGTGAAAATCATCTCATTCACTCGTTCAAAGAAAACAATATATTGATGTAAATTTACCAAAGCATGTTTTGTGATGGAAAGAGAATATGCAAGAGAGTGACAATGGTCATGAATATTTAGTGATTCACACCTGAGAGACACACATTATTGAGTGCCCTGATCTAATTTTTCCTGAATTCTGTTCAACAAGTGAAACAAGTAAATCATACCTGACATTTAAGTGCTTTCAAAACTCATCATTAGTAGTCAAGAAACTTGTTTTGCACTAGAATATCAGTGTAGTTGGACATCTGAAGTTGTATCTCAGTTTCATATCTGAGAAACTAATTATTGTTAAACGTCTATTTGCGATCAGAGTATTACCAATAAATATGGTCTAAATATACACTCAGTATAAACACTCATAGGCTATTTTTTATTTTATTTATTTCATTTTGCGATAAATAAATAAAATACATATACAAATATGATCTTATAGTCATAAACACAAGCATGTTTTGTATGCAATACATGCTGTCTAAACATTCTTAGACTCTATCATTCAGTGTTACTGTCACGATTCATCCTGCTGGGGCTCCCTCCTCTCTCCGCTAGAGGGGGAGCCTTCACTATTCACATGGTCTATAACTCACTACACTTCCCATCTACCCCGTGTCCTCACCTTTCACCCTTCACCCCTGTCAGCCATTTTGAGTTCACCATCCGGACTATAAATACAGCTTCATCTCCCCATTCTGATCGCAAAGTCTTAACTAGCCCTGTCTGTTAATTCCGAGCGTTTTCCTAGTCCTTGTTTTTCCCATTGTTTCATTGTTTCCTCGTCCTTGATCGTTCGCCGTCTGCCTTTTGACCCCCCTGCGTCGTCTCCCCGACTATTCTTTGGATTATCTGTTTTGCTCCCGATTGCTCCTGTTGACCCAGTGCCTGCCTGACTATGAGTGTGAATGTTAATAAAAGTGTGCATATGGATCTGCACGCTTCCTGTCTCTTCCTTGGGGCTATTGTTACAGAAGACTTTGCCGGAACAGGATCCAGCGACTTTAACTCACCTCCCAGCACAGCCATGGACCCCGTTGATCAGTTGCTTCAGCTTAGGCAAGGTAACCTTTCCATCAAGGAGTATGTCAATCGGTTCAGTGATTTATTTCAAATTCCGCTTTTTGATGAAATTCTGTTTATGGACATGTTCCTTTTTGGACTCAATGTACCCCTCAAGTCAAAATTAAGACTCGAGGGTCCACATGGTACACTCGCCCACCTAATGGACTTGGCTATTTTGAATGAGGACTCTTTGTTTACTGTGTATGTCGCGGAGGAAGATCGCGACTCTGCAGTAATGGTGGCCGTGCCGACGCTCGATCACAAAATGGCGGCCGCGCCAGCGCGCGATCACACAATGACAGTCGCGGCACCACACGATCACAAAATGACGGCCTTATCGAGGGGTGTTTTTGAGTTCAAAAATTCCCCAGCACTCACTCTCAGCCAAACAGGTTCCAATAGACTTATATCTGGTCAGCTAGACCCGTCAATGTTATCAGTTAAGTCAGCACTCACTGGTTGCCACCCTGCCCAGTCTCTCAAGCAAGTCAAGATGGCTGCCTTTCCAGAGTCAGCACCTGTCATGGCAGTTCTACCAGAGTCAAGTCAAGCGTTAAGCCCAGCCACAGTTGTCACTCCAGTGTCTAGTCCAGTCCCAGTTACCTTTCCAGAGCTAAGCCACATCACAGTGGCTACTCTCAAGTCAAGTCACGTCACTACAACACTCGACCGGTTGGATAATGTCCTTGCAGCACTCCGAGAGTTACAAAGAGCCATTTCGCCTCCTGAGCCAAGCATCACCGCAGCAGCTCCTCCCTCTGAGTCAAGTCCCGTTGCCGCAGCTGCTGCTCTTGAGTCAAGCATCGTCGCGGCCGCAGCTCCACCTCCAGAGTCAAGTCAAGTCACTGCTCGTCTGCTCTAACAGCTCCGCCCAGGAAAATGTCAGCTCCGTCTTGGTGGCCTCCTGTGCGTCCTTGGCAGCCCTGTTGCTCCGCTGCCATTCCCGCAGTCCCTGTAATCTCTGTCACTCCGAGTTCGTTCATGTCCACCACCTGTCCTTATGGACCTGGTCCACCTGCAGAGTTTTGCACTCTGCCCCACCTCCCCGCCCTTTTCTGTTATTGGACTTTTTGGACTGTCTTGAGCGTCTGGAATCCGCTCCTAGGGAGGGGGCTATGTCACGATTCATCCCACTGGGGCTTCCTCCTCTCTCCGCTAGAGGGAGCCTTCACTATTCACATGGTCTCTAACTCACTACACTTCCTATCTACCCCGTGTCCTCACCTTTCACCCTTCACCCCTGTCAGCCATTTTAAGTTCACCATCCGGACTATAAATACAGCTTCATCTCCCCATTCTGATCGCAAAGTCTTAACTAGCCCTGTCTGTTAATTCCGAGCGAGTCCTTGATCGTTCGCCGTCTGCCTTTTGACCCCCCTGCTTCGTCTCCCCGACTATTCTTTGGATTATCTGTTTTGCTCCCGATTGCTCCTGTTGACCCAGTGCCTGCCTGACTATGAGTGTGAATGTTAATAAAAGTCTGCATATGGATCCGCACGCTTCCTGTCTCTTAATTGGGGCTATCTTTACAGTTACAGTGTAAACACTGTTACTTTTATATTGCATCCTTTTTTAGAACAATAAAAAAACATCCTTGTGTCGTGGGACATTTAGATGCAATGAAATGAAAAGTACTTTACGTTTCACTTGATGTAGTCAGGAATTATAGTTTGGAAAAAGTCTAACTAGTAAAATGTATACAAATTAGTCTGTCACAGTAATACAATAACAGCGAATGCAAGCAGGCTAATAAAAGAAAGACTTACATGTAAATGTTGAATTTATTCTCTGTTGAATCTGCTGTGCATCACATCGCGTTCTTCTTCTGATGAGGTAAATATAAGATTTATTCCTCTCAGCACATCTTCTTTCAAAGACAGCAATCCAGATTAACTCAACGTAAAGTCTTACTGCTTTGTTAACGGTGATGTGGGTGTTTACCTCCCACGCTTCTCACGTGGCCAATCGCAATATGAAAGCGAAACTAACTTATGGGCATTGACAAATTAAAGCTAATCAGCTCCAAGGGGATACACTTGACATCTCATTGGTTTTATATGGATTACTTAATCACAGAATATTTGTTTTCGACAACACTTCGTTTAAAAGTAGAAATATCATGCTTTCTCCAGGTATATGTATAATGTCTCTGTGCTGTTTTTGCAGAGTATTTGATCATTTAAGTGACGTGTTTCAAAATGAAGATCACAGAGACCAACGTGGCACACAGCACTCCCTCTTTATTTTCTTTAAGCTCACCATTTTATTGTTATGTGTTTGTACAAATAAAAATAGACCCTTTACAGATTCAATTGATGTATTGATCTTATCTGTACGATCAAAACTGATGGAGTAATTTAAGTTTATATAGGGGGCTTTTAAAAAAAAGCGCACCAAAATGCACCAGCGCATTCTTCAACCCCAGAGGGTGAACTAAGAGCTAACACATTGTCTAAACATACACACACATACACATATATACACACAAACACACACACACACACACACACACACACACACACACACACACACAAAGTGTGAAGTGTTCCCAGTTGACCTAATTAATGCAGCCTAACAATCCTTTAATGGATTTGAATTATAGAGATGTTTAAATGTGTAATGTGTAAAGCAGGTTAAAGTAATGGGTCTTTAATCTAGATTTAAACTCACAGAGTGTATCTGCCTCCCGAACAAAGTTAGGTAGATTATTCCAGAGTTTGGGTGCTAAATATGAAAACGATTTTCATATGATGATGAATTTTGAGAATGCAGCGAACGTGAGGGACTATAATGTGTTAAAAGCTCGCTCAAGTACTGAGGAGCTAAACCATTACGGGCTTTATAAGTAATTAGCAACATTTTAAAAAAAAATATGATGTTTAATGAGAGCCAGTGCAGTGTTGACAGAACCGGGCTAATATGCTCATACTTTTTGGTTCTAGTAAGAACTCTAGCTGCTGCATTTTGGACCAGCTGGAGTTTGTTTATAAAGTGTGCAGAACAACCATCCAATAAACCATTGCAATAATCTATCCTGGAGGTCATGAACGCATGAATTAACATTTCTGCATTTGACTTTGAGAGCATAGGTCGTAATTTCGCTATGTTTTTAAGATGGAAAAATGCTGTTTTGCAAATGCTAGAAATGTGGTTTTCGAAGGAAAGATTGCTATCAAATAACACACCTAGGTTCCTAACTGAATGATGATGAATTTACAGAGCAGCCATCAAGTATTAGGCTTTGTTTTAAGCAGTGTTGGGAGTAATGCGTTACAAAAGTAATGTATTACAGTAACGTATTACTTTTTGCTGTAACGCTGTAGTGTAAGGCATTACTATTCAATTTTCAGTAATATATTACTCGGTACATGTTCAGTAACGCTTGCGTTACAACAAACGTTTCGCCTATTTTAACAAATTAAAAATCCCACAAGTAGGCTAAGTTCTGTTTCCTGTTCGTGAACAGACGCGTGTGGTGTCATTCATCTCTCCTTCGCTGGTGGAACGTTGTATTTTGTAACGCGGCATGATTTCAACCTCTGAGCTCAAGGTCCGCGGCTATTGGACCCGTCTGGTTTGCTGTAAGCCCTAGCGCTCACTGGCCAGTGGAACAGCGGCAAATGGATAAAAATGGCACGCGACAGTACAGTGGTCGGATGCTCACTTTGTGCATGACAGTTTTGTGTTGTGAGCCACTTGAATTCAAAATTAATAAAATGGCCCCGGAGTTTACATAGTCCTGTTGTGTCTAATATGAATATACCCAAGCTATTCACAGATATTGCCAAAAAATCACTTTACCTCTACCATACTTTTAACAGACTTAGATCATTTGTAATTTTGGCTGTCATTCTTTCTTGCATTGTCTTGAACTTTCACTTTGCCAATTATAAACTATATTGTTAGTAGCTTGGATAAACCACAGTAGAGACGGATTTTTCAGTCCTGCTCGCTCCCGCAGAAATATATGTAATCTGGTCCCTTCCGCCCGCAACATTCATTTTTGTCCTGCTGCCGTCCGCAAAAACCCGCATGAATGTAACCTACGTAAACATACATAACGATAAGAACAGCGTATAAGCAAGGCGACCACACACAACACGACACCATCTTATCACAAAGCACCGGCTGAAGTAATTACAATGAATGTGTGGGGGGAAACAGTAAAGAGATACTTGAGTGATTCATTAATAAACTAGTGCATGTTAAGAGTTTCGCAAAGACCCTGACTCGCAATCTCCTCTTTGGATGCACCAGAGAGAAATGCATCTTTATGGATTAAAAAATGAAAGTATTTTTTCTCGTTTTGTTTTATTTCGTTAAGTAATAATTGAAAGCTTTCTATTTAAATATTTATCACATTTGTGAGGCATGTATGCGCTGAGTTTTGGTTATATTTTCTGAAGCGCTGCTATTTAAGTACAAGACGACAGAACGCGCATCATGTTTGTTTTCTTTATTGTATAAGCGTACATTTTGTCATTTTAGGATGTTACGTTTTTTAAGTTAAGTATTTTGGTGAAAGTAACTCAACAGTAATACAGGAGTAATGTAATGTATTACAATTCGGAGACAGTAATATTGTAAGGTAAGGGATTACTTTTAAATAACAGTAACAAGTAATCTGTAATATATTACAATTTGGAAGTAACTTGCACAACACTGGTTTTAAGTTATTACTTGCCGAGGTTTTTGACAATAATTAACACCTCTGTTTTCTCAGAATTTAGCAATAAGAAATTACTTGTCATCCAGTTTTTTATATCAACTATGCATTCTGTTTGTTTTTCAACTTTGTGTGTTACGCCAGGCCTTGAAGAAATATAGAGCTGAGTATCATCAGCGTAACAGTGAAAGCTAACACCATGTTTCCTGATGATATCTCCTAAGGGTAACATGTAAAGCATAAAAAGTAATGGCCCTACTATTAAGCCTTGAGGTACTACATAATGCACTTGTGATCGATATGATACCTCTACATTTATTGCCACGAATTGATGGCGGTCAGATAAGTACGATTTAAACCATTCTAATGCACTACCGCTAATGCCAACATAATTTCTATTCAAAAGAATGTCGTGGTCAATAGTATCAAATGCAGCACTAAGGTCCAGTAGCACTAATAGAGAGATACAACCACGGTCGGATGATAAGAGCAGGTCATTTGTTACTCTAATGAGAGCAGTTTCAGTACTGTGATACAGTCTAAATCCTGACTGGAAATCCTCACAATTATTTTCTGTAGGAAGGAACATAATTGTGAAGATACTATTTTTTGTAGTATCTTTGACAGAGAAGAGAGATTGGTCTGTAATTTGTTGGGGTCAAGTTGTGTTTTTTTTTTTTTTTTTTTTTTTAATGAAAGGCTTAGCAACAGCCAGTTTGAAAGTATTGGGCACATATTCTAATGAAAATGGCAAATTAATAATATTCAGAAGAGGATCTATGACATCTAGAAGCACCTCTTTTAGTAGTTTAGATGGGCTAGGGTCTAACATGCATGTTGTTGGTTTAGATGATTTAACAAGTTTATAAAATTCTTCCTCTCCTATAGTAGAGAATGAGTGCAATAGTTTCTCAGGAGATCTGTAGCACACTTGATGCGATGCTGTTGCTGATGGCTGCATGGTTACAATTTTATCTCTAATAGTATTGATCTTTGAAGTAAAATAGTTCATAAAGTCATTACTGCTGGGCTGTTGGGAAAGCTCAATGCCTGTTGGTGCTTCATTTTTCATTATTTAGCCACTCTTTTGAATAAATACCTAGGATTATGTTTGTTTTCTTCTAAAAGAGACGAAAAGTAGTCAGATATAGCAGTTTTTAATGGTTTTCTATAGGTTTGATTACATTCACGCCAAGCTGAACGATTTTCCACCAGCTGTGCTCCATTTTCCGAGACTGCTCTTTTTAAGGCATGAGTGTGCTCGTTATGCCACAATGTCTTAAATAAGCATAAAGGAGCAACCGTATCTAGAAGTACAAGAAAAAAGAGAGTCTATAGTTTCATCATCAAATTTCTCTGAGCTATTGGATATGCTGAGGAATTCAGATAAGTCAGGAATGTTACTTACAAATCAGTCTTTTGTGGTAGAAGTGATGGTTCTACCATATTTGTAACAAGGAGTTGAATTTACAGTTTTAGCTGTCTGAAGTATATACAAGAATAGATAATGATCCGAGATATCATCGCTTTGCTGCAGAATTTCAATGCCATTTCAGTGCCATTAACATCAGTTCCATGTGACAGTATTAAATTTATGTATCTAGATCTAAATCTAGTATGATTTCGATAATGTGTAGGTCCTGAGTCCTGACACATGTTGTCTAACCCCGATAGAGTGTAGAATGTCTATAAAGGCTGATCCCAGTGCGTCTTTTTCATTATCAACATGGATATTAAAGTCACCAACTTTTAAGACTTTATCTGCAGATATCACTAACTCACTAATGAAAGAAACACAGCAAATTCTTTAATAAAGTCTGTATGTCCGTATGGTGTCCTGGAGGCTTGTATACAGTAGCCAGTAGAAATGTCACGGGAGATTTATCATTAATATTTTTTTCTCTGGATAGTGTTATATAAAGCACCATTACTTCAAACAAGTTATACTTGAAACCCTCTGAGAAACACTGAAAATATTGCTGTAAATTGTAGAAACAGATTCAAGTTCAAACTTTACCTTTTAGACATGGCTCATGTTTGTAACAGTAATCTTGGGGGGTAGACTCATTTAAAATAATGTAATCATCTGGTTTTAACCAGGTTTCTGTCAAACAGAGCGCACATCTAGATCAGTAATCATGTCATGTACAAAAAGTGTTTTCAAATAAAGGAACCTGATATTCAATAAGCCAAGCTTTATCATTACTTTCTCTGTATTATGTACATTTCTTATTTGTTGAACATCAATTAAATTGGTTTGGACGTTTTTTGTATTTTCTAGTTCAGGGAACAGACACAGAGCCTCATTTATGAAACAAACGTACGACAGAAAATTGGGCGTACAATCGTTTCTAAGCAAAACTTGTAATTTATCAATATGGACGTGGGCAGTGGCTACGATCAAATCTCGTCAGGTCTGAGCTCATGTACGCAAGTTTTTGAGTTAGCCTGTGTTTGCGTGCAGCCTAGAAAATTTCGGAGAATTGTATAATGACAGCATTTTGTTGATGTAGATTACCTGGCCGAAAAACAAAAAATTTTTTTATTATTATTATTTTAGGGTGTTAGATTTGTATGCACAAATGACAGCATAAACAACAGACCATGAGGATTCACACGTCTTTACATCACCCAACTGGCCGCACTTTGGTGAACAGGGAAAAACAGAAATTATAAAAAGAATAAATTAAATAAAGAGGGCTAGTCTACACAAAATATATTTATATTAATTAACAGATTTTGAAAAGGAGATAACTTTTTTGTTTTTGTGACACTCTTCAATGCATTTTATTTGTTTTCTTTATTTCTTTAGTTTATTAAATGTAACTGATGGTGAAGGCGCCTCACGCACACATACAGGTCCTTCTCAAAAAATTAGCATATTGTGATAAAGTTCATTATTTTCTGTAATGTACTGATAAACATTAGACTTTCATATATTTTAGATTCATTACACACAACTGAAGTAGTTCAAGCCTTTTATTGTTTTAATATTGATGATTTTGGCATACAGCTCATGAAAACCCAAAATTCCTATCTCAAAAAATTAGCATATCATGAAAAGGTTCTCTAAACGAACTATTAACCTAATCATCTGAATCAACTAATTAACTCTAAACACCTGCAAAAGATTCCTGAGGCTTTTAAAAACTCCCAGCCTGGTTCATTACTCAAAACCGCAATCATGGGTAAGACTGCCGACCTGACTGCTGTCCAGAAGGCCATCATTGACACCCTCAAGCAAGAGGGTAAGACACAGAAAGAAATTTCTGAACGAATAGGCTGTTCCCAGAGTGCTGTATCAAGGCACCTCAGTGGGAAGTCTGTGGGAAGGAAAAAGTGTGGCAGAAAACGCTGCACAACGAGAAGAGGTGACGGACCCTGAGGAAGATTGTGGAGAAGGACCGATTCTCCACAGGCGTGTGCAGGAAATGGGCTACAGGTGCCGCATTCCCCAGGTCAAGCCACTTTTGAACCAGAAACAGCGGCAGAAGCGCCTGACCTGGGCTACAGAGAAGCAGCACTGGACTGTTGCTCAGTGGTCCAAAGTACTTTTTTCGGATGAAAGCAAATTTTGCATGTCATTCGGAAATCAAGGTGCCAGAGTCTGGAGGAAGACTGGGGAGAGGGAAATGCCAAAATGCCTGAAGTCCAGTGTTAAGTACCCACAGTCAGTGATGGTCTGGGGTGCCATGTCAGCTGCTGGTGTTGGTCCACTGTGTTTTATCAAGGGCAGGGTCAATGCAGCTAGCTATCAGGAGATTTTGGAGCACTTCATGCTTCCATCTGCTGAAAAGCTTTATGGAGATGAAGATTTCATTTTTCAGCACGACCTGGCACCTGCTCACAGTGCCAAAACCACTGGTAAATGGTTTACTGACCATGGTATTACTGTGCTCAATTGGCCTGCCAACTCTCCTGACCTGAACCCCATAGAGAATCTGTGGGATATTGTGAAGAGAAAGTTGAGAGACGCAAGACCCAACACTCTGGATGAGCTTAAGGCCGCTATCGAAGCATCCTGGGCCTCCATAACACCTCAGCAGTGCCACAGGCTGATTGCCTCCATGCCACGCCGCATTGAAGCAGTCATTTCTGCAAAAGGATTCCCGACCAAGTATTGAGTGCATAACTGAACATAATTATTTGAAGGTTGACTTTTTTTGTATTAAAAACACTTTTCTTTTATTGGTTGGATGAAATATGCTAATTTTTTGAGATAGGAATTTTGGGTTTTCATGAGCTGTATGCCAAAATCATCAATATTAAAACAATAAAAGGCTTGAACTACTTCAGCGGTGTGTAATGAATCTATAATATATGAAAGTCTAATGTTTATCAGTACATTACAGAAAATAATGAACTTTATCACAATATGCTAATTTTTTGAGAAGGACCTGTATAGCCTACATTCCAGCATTGATAACTTGACATTTTAGCCAATAATCAAACTAAAATGCAGTCAACCAAATGTAAAAGTTATTTAAATGGCAAAGTCAGCATTTACATTTACATTTAGGCATTTGGCAGACGCTTTTGTCCAAAGCGACATACAGTTGGGAGAACATAGAGTGATTCTTCTTAAGGAGACAAACAGACACAGGCAGTGCTATAATACCAGATTTCAAGTGGTGCTTCAAACAAGTACAAGCTAGAAAGGGAAGGAATAAAGAGACTTATTTTTTTTTGTCTTTATGGTAAGAGCAAATAGAGTTGAAAGAGATGGGTTTTAAGCTGTCGCTTGAAGCTTGTCAGGGGATCAGCATTCCGTTCCACCAGCCAGGAACAGTAAAAGAAAATGTTCTGGATAGTGATTTCGCACCTCTCTGTGATGGTACCACAAGGCGTCGTTGATTGTGCATGATGGAAGACCAGCCAAAAGAGCATTGCAGTAGTCCAGTCTGGAGATGACAAGGGCCTGGACAAGAAGTTGTGTAGCCTGCTCTGTTAGAAAGGGCCTGATCTTTCTGATGTTGTGCAAAGCAAACCTGCAAGATTGAGTAGTCTTTGCAATATGATCTTTGAAAGACAACTGGTCATCAAAGATGACACCCAGATTCCTGATTGAGTTTGAAGAAGTGATTGTGGAAGAGCCCAGCTGGATGGTGAACCCATGCTGTAAGTTTGGAGTGCAAGGAAAAACAAGAAGCTCAGTTTTTGCCAAGTTGAGCTGGAGGTGATGTTCTTTCATCCATGTTGAGATGCCAAGCAGCCTGAGATCTGTGCAGATACTGTTGGATCATCTGGTTAAAATGAAAGATAGAGTTGTGTGTCATCAGCATAGCAATGGTAGGAGAAGCCATGTGACTCTATGATGGGACCCAGTGATGTTGTGTATATGGAGAAGAGGAGAGGACCAAGAACTGATCCCTGAGGAACCCCAGTGATCAGTTGATGTGTTTTGGATACCTCTCCTCCCCAGGTTACCGTGAATGACCTACCGGTGAGATAGGATTCAAACCAGCGAAGTGGAGTTCCTGTGATGCCCAGCGATGAGAGGGTGGACAGGAGGATCTGATGGTTGACAGTGTCAAAAGCAGCAGATAAATCAAGCAGAATTAGAACTGATGATTTAGAATCAGCTTTTGCTGTCCGCAAAGCTTCAGTAACTGACAGTAGCGCAGTCTCAGTTGAATGGCCACTCCTGAAACCTGACTGATTAGGATCCAGTAAGTTGTTCTGTGAAAAGAACAATGATACCTGGTTGAAAACAACTCGTTCGAGGGTTTTTGCTATGAATTGAAGCAGAGAGACCGGTCTGTAGCTGTCAAGAAGTGAGGTGTTTAGTGTTGGTTTCTTAAGCCAGTGGGGTTACCTGAGCCTGCTTAAAAGAAATTGGAAAGTGCCTGTGAGGAGCGATGTATTTATGATGTGTGTAAGTGCTGGTAAGACAGTAGGAGAGATTGCTTGAAGAATGTGTGAGGGGATGGGATCAAGAGGCCATGTTGTAGGGTGGCTGGAGAGGAGAAGTTTTGATACTTCTGTCTCAGTGAGGGGACAGAAGGAGAAAGTGAGAGTGTTCGAAGTGGGTGTGGTGGGTTGTAGGTCATGTGTGTGAGGGGCTAAGAATTGTTTGCTGATTGTTCGAGTTTTGTCTGTGAAGAATTGTGCAAAATCATTAGCTGTTAGTGTAGTGGTGGGTGGTGGTGGAGGGGGACAGAGGAGAGAGTTAAATGTTTTGAAGAGATTGCATGTGTCAGAAGCGCTATTGATCTTGTTATGATAATATGAGGATTTGGCAGTGTGGAGTTGAGTAGAAAAAGCTGAAAGCAATGATTGGTACATACTCAGGTCAGACGGGTGTTTAGATTTGCGCCATTTTCTTTCTGCTGCCCTGAGTTTGGACCGATGTTCACAAAGAACATCAGTCAGCCAGGGGTTAGAGGGGGTAGCCCGTGCTGGCCTGGTGGAAAGAGGACATATATTGTCGAGACAAGACTTTAAGGTGTTGCATAAGGTGTCAGTGGCTGCATCCACATCCAGAGATGAGAAATGGATAGGTGAGGGAAGAGAGGAGGAAAGTACAGAGGAAAAGTGTGAGGGTGAGAGGGAGCGTAGGTTTTGTCTAAAAGTAACCGGTAGAGGGGTTGGTGATGCATAGGTTGAAAGATGAATATTAAATGTAATAAGGAAATGGTCAGAGACGTGTAGGGGTTTGACCAGGATGTTGTCAGCGGTACAATTGCGAGTGTAAATTAAGTCAAGTTGGTTGCCAGATTTGTGAGTGCTAGTAGTGGTAAGGTGTTTGAGATCAAATGAGGCAAGAAATGAATGGAAGTCTGTAGCATAAGGCTTGTTAAGATGAATGTTAAAATCACCAAAGACCAAAAGTGGACTGCCATCTTCTGGAAAAGAGGATAGCAGTCCATCCAATTCTTCTAGAAAGGTGTTTAGAATTTGACCAGGAGGGCGGTAAATGACCACAACCTGGAGTTTTACAGGAGCTGTGACTGTTATTGCATGACATTCAAATGAGCTATGATTGCATATGGGTGAATGTGTTGTGTATTTCCAATTGTCAGAAATGAGCAGACCAGTGCCCCCACCCCGCCCAGCCTGACGCGGAGTGTGAGAAAAAGTAAAATTCTTAGAGAGAGCAGCGGGGAACCCAGATGAAGTAGCAACACCTTAGCAACCACCCTGGGTACCCTAGCAACTGCCCTAGCAACCAACGCAAGTACCATAGCAACCACCCTAGCAACCACCTGAGGTACCCTAGCAACTGCCCTAGCAACCACTCCAAGTACCCTAGCAACCGAGTGCAGCGATTTGCCACTACAAGCACCAATCACATTTTCTTCAGGAAATGTACATTCTAGTTTACTATACAATTTTATAGCTACTCATTAAGTTGGCTTATTACACGGATTCATGGAATACTCGTTTCTGATTGGTCAGCTGCCACATTCCAAGGTTTGTTATTCCCAGATAACAACCGCTAAAACTAGTAACACAGGCTCATCTGGGTTCTTCGAATCATATTGACTGTTAGTAATTATACGTATCACTCCGCTGCTGTCTGCTGCATATCAATCACTGACAGTTTGGTGCCATCTTGTGGCTTTTTAATCAGCTGAACTACTACATAAACTCAAATGGTTACCAAGACAATTTCCAGTCTGGTTTCCGATCGCATCACAGCACAGAGACAGCGTTCATAAAGATAATAAATGATGTTTGCTTAAATTCTGATTCTGGAAAAATATCAGTGCAGGTACTACTAGATCTTAGTGCTGCGTTTGACACTGTCGATCATAACATTCTTTTAGAGAGACTGGAAAACTGGGTCGGGCTTTCTGGGATGGTCCTTAAATGGTTCAGGTCATACTTAGAAGGGAGAGGCTATTATGTGAGTATAGGAGAGCATAAGTGTAAGTGGACGTCCATGACATGCGGAGTCCCACAAGGCTCAATTCTTCCGCCGCTCTTGTTTAGCCTGTATATGCTCCCTATAAGTCAAATAATGAGAAAGAACCAAATTGCATATCACAGCTATGCAGATGATACCCAGATTTACCTAGCCTTATCGCCAAATGACTACAGCCCCATTGACTCCCTCTGCAAGCAAACTAAAAAACTAAAAACAACTAAAAATCAAGTGAAAAATCTTGGGGTGATTCTGGAGTCAGATCTTAGTTTCAGTAGTCATGTCAAAGCAGTAACTAAATCAGCATACTATCTCAAAAACATTGCAAGAATTAGATGTTTTGTTTCCAGTCAAGACTTAGAGAAACTTGTCCATGCCTTTATCACCAGCAGGGTGGACTATTGCAATGGTCTCCTCACTGGCCTTCCCAAGAAGACCATTAGACAGCTGCAGCTCATCCAGAATGCTGCTGCCAGGATTCTGACTAGAACCAGAAAAACAGAGCATATCACACCAGTCCTCAGGTCCTTACACTGGCTTCCAGTTACATTTAGGATTGATTTTAAAGTACTTTTACTTGTTTATAAATCACTCAATGGCCTAGGACCTAAATACATTGCAGATATGCTCACTGAATACAAACCTAACAGGCCACTCAGATCACTAGGATCGAGTCAGTTAGAATTACCAAGGGTTCACACAAAACAAGGGGAATCCGCCTTTAGCTTTTATGCTGCCCACGGTTGGAATCGGCTTCCAGAAGAGATCAGATGTGCTAAAACACTAGCCACATTTAAATCCAGACTCAAAACTCATTTGTTCAGTTGTGCATTTAATGAATGAGCACTGTGCTACGTCCGAACTTATTGCACTGTATTTTATGTATAATCATTTTTACTCCTGTTTTAAATTCATTTTAAAACATTTTTTTTTAAATCATTTTAATTGTTTTATTGTTGTGATTATTACTTTTTATGATTATTTTAATTCATATTCTTATGATTTTATTATTTCCTTCTATGTAAAGCACTTTGAATTACCATTGTGTATGAAATGTGCTATATAAATAAACTTGCCTTGCCTTGCCTTGCCTTAAGGCTTAACTACGATTTGAAATGAAGGACTTCAACATTAATTTCAATATGTCCGACTACCGCAGACTGAGAGAAATGGAGCAAGATACTCTCGACAAATCCCGAAAGCAGCATCACAAACATTAAATGTGCAGGTTCTGACACTCAGCATAAGCATGAAATTCAACCCTAAACATAGTTTATAATAATTATGAAATTTGTTTTTAGGTGCAACCAAAGCAACATCTACAAAAGGAGATGCTGTAGCTGACACAACAAAAAATATCAACTTCATCTCCAGCGGCACAACATTTACAATGAGTCAGTTCACAATAAACAGGAATGTGCAGTTTAATACTTACAAATAAATATAAATATGCCTAATTAATAACACATATCTCATACAACACATAGCCTAACACACAAAGATTGTATCTCATATAGCCTACAATTATTGTATTTTTTTTTTAATTATTATTTTGTGTGTGTGTGTGTGTGTGTGTGTGTGTATTGCCTTAAGCTACTTTAAGAAACTGTTTTTCATTGCAAAAAGTTGTTACAAATGAGCTAATGAAATCTTTAAATCACATTTGTGCCCATTATTTAGCCTACTCATGTAAGTTACAAAGTAGCCAGTAAAGACGGCGTGCGCTGCGTGCAGCCAGGAACAATTTTTTTGGCGGAAGCTTTGCTTTCATTTAAAGACATTGTAAGTAAGTGAAACATTACTCAGATCAATGTTTCTTGTTGTTCAAAGTTTTATTAATATCAGTTTAACGAGTTGCGAGTTCGAGTCCCAGGTCCGGCAGGGATTGACGGTGGGGGGAGTGAATATCCAGCGCTCTCTCCATCGTCAATACCACGACTGAGGTGAGACCCTTGAGCAAGGCACCGAACCCCCAACTGCTCCCTGGGCGCCGCAGCAATGCAATGGCTGCCCACTGCTCCGGGTGTATGTTCACGGTGTGTGTGTGTGTGTGTGTGTGTGTTCACTACTGTGTGTGTGCACTTGGATGGGTTAAATGCAGAGCACAAATTCCTAGTATGGGTCACCATACTTGGCCCTCACGTCTCGTCACTAGTCACGTCACTAATTATTATTATTATTATCATTACTTGCCTTATTACTATCTCACATGCTTATTAATGGTGCTTGCCTTTGGCGAAGCATCATTATTGTTCTCCTGCATACTTATTATTATTCTTCCACACAAAAATTTTGGTGCATAACTAGTTCCGCAGCTTTTCTCACACACCCATGAAACTAGCGTCACATCGTGCGGCCTATTTGGGAATGGTGTGCTATGACTTTTATAAGTGATCGGGTGTACGCTGTTCGTACCCGGGGCCAAAAATCGCCCAAAAAATCCCATTGACAATGCATAGCGGCCAAATTTGATGGGACGTAGCGTAGAGCGAGAATTTCGTAGAAACACATGATTAACCAAATTTGGAGAGACTGGCAAGCTGTGCGAGAACATACCTCGCAATGGGGTATAAGTTGTACCCCTGAGGCGCTAGACCCCCCAGAATTCCCCATTGACTTAACATGGTGAGGGACAGCCCATTAAAAAGCATGTTTTTTTTCCTACTATGGTAATTTACATAGGAATTTTGCATTGAACATAACTCTGCATCACAATGACATAGAGACATGGAGGTGGGTTCATTTTACTCAGACAACCAATCAGACTCTCATGATCACTGATAAGATGTTAAGCCACACCCTAGCAACCATTTAGACCATTTAGATCCCATAGACCCTCATTAAAACATCCCAGATGGATATCTTTGGATCACAGTGTCATACAGACATGGGGGTGGGCTTGTTTGAATCAGGGCAGCAAACAGCCAATCATGGATCACCATCAACATTCCTAGCCACACCCTAGCAACTATCATTGACCACCCTAGCAACTCCAACCCACACAGGCATATCTTCAGATCTGAATATCATAGAGACATTGGGGTTGGTTTATATCATTCATACTGACAAGCAGCCTTTGAGGTAGCATCATTGGCCACTGTCAAGCCACTCCCTAGCAACCATACAGAGTACCCTAGTAACCATTCAGCAAGACCTATATCTGCATCAGAATATCAAAGAGACATGGGAGTTGCTTCTGTTGACTCAAGCTAGCAAATTGGACTTCCATCATGCTACACATGCTAGCAGGGAATAGCTACATGCTAATGTTAAAAGTGACGATTAAATATCGGAAAAATCGACAGAATGTTCAAATGAGCCAAGACATTCAAATTTCAACTGTCCAAACTCCCAGAATCCTTTGAGACTGTCTGAACTCCCAGAATTCTTTGAGACTCAGTCTAGCTTCTCCTCTGTGTACTATTTATAATCCATTCAAAATCATTCACTACAAACATGCTAGCTACTTGCTAATCATGCTAGCATCATGCTAGCTACTTGCTAATCATTCTAGAATCATGCTAGCTACTTGCTAATCATACTAGAATCATGCTAGCTACTTGCTAATCATGTTAGAATCATGCTAGTAACTTTTTAATCATACTAGAAGCATGCTAGTAACTTGCTAATCATACTAGAATCATGCTAGTAACTTGCTAATCATATTAGAATCATGCTAGTACATAGTTAATCATGTTAGAATCATGTTAGTAACTTGCTAATCATGGTAATAGCATGCTAGTAACACCCTGGCAACCACCTAGCAACTACCCTGGGTATCCTAGCAACACCATAGCAACTGCCCCAGGTACCCTAGCAACTGCATAGCAACACCCTAGCAACCACCCAGAGTACCCTAGCAATCGCATAGAAACACCCTAGCAACCACTTTGGGTACCCTAGCAACCGCATAGCAACACCCTAGCAACCACCAGCAGTAACCTAGCAACTGCATAGCAACACCATAGGAACATGCTAATAACATGCTAATCATGCTAGAATCATGCTAGTGACATGCTAGTCATGCTAGAAATATGCTAATCATGCTAAAGTCATGCTATCAATGTGCTAATGATGTGCTAGTCATGTTAGCAACATGCTAGTGATAATCATAAATTAAGCTTTTAAAACTACAAACTTAAACAACTTAAAGTTTTTTAAACTTTCTAAACTTTTAAAGCTTTATAAACTTTTAAACTTAAACTTTTTTAATCTTTTAATCTGTTTAAACTTTAAAAATTTTCTGGTCCTTTAAATTTAAAGGGTTGTGGATTAAGGAGAACTAAATAGGCTATAATGTTTATAAATATTTTGTTATATTTATTGGTATTTAATATAGATATAAATGAATGTCACTGTTTGCAAATATAAGGTTAAAGGGTGTTTCAGAGTAAGGTAATTTTTTTCCTTCATGAGTTTACTTCCTCTTTTTGGCCGGGTTTCGATTCTCTGTGTCGTAATCTCTAGGGGCAAGGCTTCTAAAGCGGGGTGTTTGCCAAATTTATCAACGTGCAATCATTTGTACGACGGGATTGGCGGCATAAGAATGTTTCATGAATCACACGTGAACTCTGTCGTAAGTTGATTTGTACGCTCGAATCTACGCTCGTTTCTACATTAGATTGATAAATGAGGCCCACGGTCTCTATGGCAGGATATCTAGTTGAAAGGTTGTCTGTGTGCTGAGAATTAACTGATTTCTCTGATGTGAAGAGGCTAGCAGACAGTCTGTTAAAAATAAGTGAGCTGGTCACGCCGGCCCCAGTCTGTCTGCTTCCTGACCTGGGTCCCAGTTAGTCAAATGCAAACTCTAAGACTACGTGTCATATTTCTAGACAGAAGAGCAGCACCTCCCCCGGAGGGATGAAGGCCATTTCTTTTTAACAGGTCAGCTCCAAAAACTCATCACCACTTAGACATCCAGCCATTGAGTGACAATCTGCTATGTATCTCGTCACCACGGTAAGCAGGGAGGGGACCAGAGCATATTACAGTGTCTGAAATCGAACTTGCAAGTGCACACACCTCTTTAACATTATTTTTGGTGATCTCCGACTGGCAAAGTCGAACATCATTAGTGCCGACGTGAATAACTGAATTCACATTTAGACTAATTGGAATGTAAGATCAGTGTTTTGACCCGCGACTATGCCGCTGCACTGTTACCCAGCTGCCCTGCTGCATGGGCTTTACCGGAACCAAACAGTGTACAGGATTCCCTGAGCTAGACGCATCCAAAGCATATCTAAGGCCCTCACATTCTTACTATTTGCATCTAAAGTATGAATGTGTGTCTCTAGTTCTGAAATCGGCTTCTGAAATCTATGCTCTGTCAATCGAATTATTTCCCTGCATTTATCAAATGTGAATCCCTCACTGCTAACAGAGATGGATAAAATACCTAGTTCTGCCATGAAACTCTAGATGACACAGACTGACAGGTTGTTAATGTAACTAATGATATTCACAGAGTGTACAAGTTGGCACAAGCTGATTGGTGCACGTTGTATAAGAAACCAATGAGCTTGCAGCTTAACATTTAAATGGCTGGTAGAATTTACTTGGGCATTTGGCAGCGTGCATTCAGAGTTCCTCTGAAACGCTTCACCTTCCCCAGCTCCACATTTATAGATCTGCTACGGGTTATTTTATATGCTATTTGTGCAGCAGCAGTATGTCTTAAATATTCACTGCACCATATCATCATATGCTTTGGCAGTAGCAAGTTCCTGTACTTGATTGCAACAGCACATTTGACACATTTGAATAAGATAAATAAATGAATTCAGTGAATGTAGTAATACCTGCATTTCATCTGACAGTAATTACTAAATGTGTACAGTTCAGGATATTATAAAATATTTAAAAATTCCAATACTTAAGAAATAGATGGATTAGACTTTTTTTTTTTTTTTTAATAATAGTGATATTTTTCTAGCACCAATTACTTGTTTTGTGAATTTATCAATTAGACAATCTAGTTAGACAAAACAAGGTTAGTTACCCCAGTTTAAGACTCCTAATTTACAAAAGGCATTCAATATACTCAATTATAATATTTTGTTATCTAAATGATCATATTTAAAAATTTATATTTAAAACATATATAAAAATCTTGGAAGATACAATAAAATGTTCTTATCTTGCATCAAGGAAGCCGTGTACCCAGATTAAAATATGCATAATCTTTAAGAGATTGTTCTACTGAGTTCCTCAGCAGTCAACCCTAGGGCCCTAACTGTCAGGTTTTGGGACTCTTTTTGTTGTGTTTTGATTTGGTTTAGTCCTGTTTGTCTTTGGTTCCTTCCTCTTCCTGTTTGCCCTTATTTGGTTTTGTTCCTGTCTCCACCCCTAATTAAGTCATTATTAGTTAAGTGCCTTCACCTGTCTGTGTCTTGTTAACCACCCTATTTAAGTTGGATTCTGTTCATTGTTTGGTTGTCCGTTCTCGTTGTTGTGTGCGTGTCTCCTTGCCTGTCTCCCTGTGGATTATGCCTGTGGATTTTGTTTATTAAAGACTTGTTTTGTATCTGAGCTCGCCCTCAGAACCGTCTGACCAGGTGCGAGAGCCGGCAACTGTGGAAATTGTGGGGGCTATGGAAAGCCCCGCCCACGCCGCCACTGCTGGGGGTGAGCTACAACTGGACTCAAGGGGATTACATAACTTGGACACTGAATTATCCATCTCCCTTCCGTCATCCTCTGAACATTTAAACGAACCAAAAATCCCACCCAGCCTCCCTCTCCCGCCTCCTCTCACTGACTGTTTTCCTGCCTCAACGCCCACTCCACTGGGTCTCGTCAGTCCCGCCGCTCACCCTCAGCTCACCATCTGTGGCGTGGGCTCGCCGCGGGTCTGCCCATCTCCAGCTCCGTTGGTGTTGAGTCCGGAGGATCCCTCATCTCCACCTCCAGCCTCCGATCCTCAGACTCCGCCTCGGCCCTCCGACCCTGCGGCTGCACCATGGCACCTAGCTCCCTCATCTCCACCGTCGCCCGTCGATCCACCAGCTCCACCGGGCTCCCTCGTCCCTACGGCTCCGCCCCGGTCAGTCGTCACCCTGCCATCGCCTCTGGACTCCACTCCTCCGGCTGCGCCTCATCGCTTCGTCCCTCCGGCTCGGCTGGACTCCTCCTTCCCTCCAGCTCAGCCTCGGTCCTCGATCGCCCTCCTGTCTTCTCCCTGGCTCCTCCCTCCTGCTGATCCACCCTGGACACTCCTGTCGTCTCCCTGGCTCCTCCCTCCGGCTGATCCACCCTGGACACTCCTGTCGTCTCCCTGGCTCCTCCCTCCTGCTGATCCACCCTGGACACTCCTGTCGTCTCCCTGGCTCCTCCCTCCATCTCCTCCCTGGACTCCCTTTGTTCTCCTCCTCCCGGATGTCCGTCCCCCTCCTGAGCCCCCACCCAAGCCCCCCCATGTTTCTGTTTTCGGCGCGAGGTCGCGCCTTCCGGGAGGGGGGGAGTTATGTCAGGTTTTGGGACTCTTTTTGTTGTGTTTTGATTTGGTTTAGTCCTGTTTGTCTTTGGTTCCTTCCTCTTCCTGTTTGCCCTTATTTGGTTTTGTTCCTGTCTCCACCCCTAATTAAGTCATTATTAGTTAAGTGCCTTCACCTGTCTGTGTCTTGTTAACCACCCTATTTAAGTTGGATTCTGTTCATTGTTTGGTTGTCCATTCTCGTCGTTGTGTGCGTGTCTCCTTGCCTGTCTCCCTGTGGATTATGCCTGTGGATTTTGTTTATTAAAGACTTGTTTTGTTCCTGATCTCGACCTTGAACTCCTCGTTTGTCCTCCCTACACGACACGTGACACTAACTTTTTAGTTTGTATTTGAATGACTTTCCAGATGTTTGTCCTGATGTGCATATTCACATGTACGCAGATGACACTGTGATTTATGTACATGACAAAACAAAAGAACAGGTGGCACAAAACGTATCTATTGCAATGAAAATCATTTTAGATTGTTTTAATCAGTGCTGTGCAGGGTCAGTTGTGGCCTTATGTTTAGAGTGTCAGACTTGCAGGGTTCGAGTCTCAGTTCCGGCAGGGATTGTTGTTGGGGGGAGTGAATAACCAGCGCTGTCTTCCACCCTGAATAACACGACTGAGGTGAGACTCTTGAGCAAGCACCAAACCCCCAACTGCTTCCCGGGAGCCGCAGTAATATGGCTGCCCATTGCTCTGGGTGTGTGTTCACTATGGTGTGTGGACTTGGATGGATTAAATGCGTAGCAGTTTCTAATTTTTCTTATTGTATTACAAGCAGGAAAATCCACTCTTAGACCTTTATATACTTTGTATAAACATGCTTTTAAAGTATTTGACAAGAAGCCCAAAAGACATCATTTTTTAATTATCAATATCACTTTTTTTGTCATGTTCTATAATTGTTGTCTAATGTACAAAATTGTTAATAATCTTGCAGCTTCACCCTTGTAGGAGGTGACATTATTTCCTCATGAAATTAAAGTGCAGGAACTCTCACAAAAACAGATGCCATGCAACAAAACAATAAAACTAATCTGGAGAAGAGATTCAAAGAGAGCAAACAACAACACCTCCCCCTTCTGATTTACGTCCTCCTTCTCCGCCTCTCCCTTTTACACTCCCCCTCCCCCCATTTTTTTTTCCACTGAAAGTTCACCAGCAATGACTATGTTCAGACTGTGAGCCTTAATGCTCAATTCCAATTTTCGGCTCAGATCAGATTTTTTGTTTGCCTGTTCACATTGTTCTTAAAAATGTGGCCCATGAACTGAAATGCATGCGCACAAAGACAGTAACATAAGATGTCACGCGTATCATGCCGTCTTAAAAAGTTAACATGAAGGCCACATAAGTCAGTGTGTACCAGTGTTGCCAGGACCATCGTTTTCTCGCAGAATTGGGCTACTTTACCAGTGTTGCCACGTGTTGTTTTTCATGTCTGCGAGTTGAAGCGACCCCAATAGCGTAATATTCCGCCCCTGTAATGCTAATTACCTTGGGAACCCACCAAAATTCGTATTTTACCCCTGGAACACGATTTTTAACGGGGGACCCACTTAAAAATGCGATTGGGCTACTTTTGGGCTAGTTTTGAGTAGCAATTGGGCACCCCCTTTTGTAAACGCATGATGTGTATATATACATTACATAGGCACTTTAAAATTTTCCGATAAAAAATATTTGATTTTCACGCAAAACTTCAATTTTTCCATTTTTTTACTTTTTTGTTTTAAATGCTTTTTTTTTTACTTTTAAAAAGTAGCTTTACTTCAATGTTTAAATTATACTTACAGATTTCCAATGTGACCACACTGAACACCACTGTATGTGTGACAAGGCCAACTGTGCAGTAAAACATTCCATTTAATGGCCGTTCTATAATACTGCACTGCTTTAATTGATGCACACACACACACACACATAGCTGGAACAGAGATCATACACTGCACAAACAGGGATAGTGTTCAGAATCTCAAAAACTTTTTCTTAATGATGCCCTGTGACTTTTATTAATCAATACTGAATCGTTATATTTCTCAGCAACAAAGTGGATAAAATCAGAATGTTTCAGAATAACCAAACTTCATTGTTTGTAGAGAGAAAAGAAGAAGCAGTTAATTCACAATTTCTAGCTCTCTCTAAAAATGGCCATATTTAAGAAAAATATCAAGTAGTTTGCATCATTGGATATAGCTGTTGGTCGATAAACATTTCTGTAAAAGTCAAGTCAAGTCAGCTTTATTTATATAGCGCTTTTTACAATACAAATTGTGTCAAAGCAACTTTACAGTATCAAATGGGAAAGTAATATATCAATTCAAAAAGAAACTTTAAACAATTTAAGTTTGAGGAAATTAATCAACAGTTCCAAATTAATAAATTGTTTGACCCCAATTTAGTTTTCCCCAATTTAGTTGTTGTCCCCAACAGTAAAGTAAAACAGTTGACTAATATTACATGATTTGCAGCTTCCATCTTACCTTGCTCTCTGCACTGGAATTCACGCTCTACTTCTTTGAACAGTGAACCCCGCCTACTTCAATTTGATTGGCCATCTCAATTATTTTGACTTTGACAAGTGCAGTTGGAACACTGTTCTGAAGATTGGTCCCGCAAAGCCATGCGCATGTGCACTTTAACAGAATTTATGACTCTAAACATGCTGTTTGACTATGAGGAATGATTAGCTCAAAATGTATGTCATTGTGCAGTTTTTCCTATATTGCTTGCGGGCCAGTGATTATCCCTCTGTGTAGAAGCCTCATCCCTGAACTAGAGCCTCATCAAAGTCAAAGTCAAAGTCAAAGTCTGCTTTATTGTCAATTCTGCTATATATACAGTACATACATACAGAGAATTGAAATTGCGTTACTCTCAAACCCTAGATACATACAGGTAACATTAACAATAACATAAGTAAATTACAATTATGTACAGAATAAATAAATATATATATAAAATAAAAATTAAAAAATAAGTCAAGTAAAAAATAAAAGTGACATTAATTATAGAGATGTATGAGAGATAAAGTGACTTGTGAAGATAAAGTGACAATGGCAGATAACAGTGCAAACCAGACAAATAGTCAGTGCAATTATGGTGTAGTGCAAGAGCTTAATAGTCTGTGTATGTAGAGACCAGTGCTCAGAGAATCAGACGTGTATGAGGTAGATGGATGAGGTAGTGAATCGTGGGGGGGTGTTGGGTGTCTCAGAGGTCAGGTAAATGGGGCAGAAAGAGGGGAGAGGGGGCAGAGTCGGAGGGAGTTCAGCGTCCTGACAGCCTGATGGATGAAGCTGTCTTTCAATCTGCTGGTCCTGGCCTGAAGACTGCGCAGTCTCCTCCCTGATGGCAGCAGACTGAAGAGGCTGTGTGACGGGTGGGTGGGGTCACCAGCAATGCTGAGGGCTTTACGGGTGAGACGGGTGTTGTAGATGTCCTGGAGGGAGGGGAGAGAGACACCGACGATCTTCTCAGCTGCTCTCACTATGCGCTAAAGTGACATACGGCAGGATGCGTTGCAGGTGCCATACCACACAGTGATGCAGCTGGTCAGGATGCTCTCGATGGTGCCTCTGTAGAAGGTGCACATGATGGGGGCTGGGGCTCTGGCTCTTCTCAGTTTGCGAAGAAAGTAGAGTCGCTGCTGTGCTTTTTTGGTCAGTGCTGTGGTGTTGGCAGTCCAGGAGAGGTCTTCTGTGATGTGCACACCCAGGAACTTAGTGCTACTCACTCTTTCCACGGTCGCACCGTTGATGGTCAGAGGAGCATGCTGAGAGTGCACTCTCCTTAAGTCAACAACAATCTCCTTTGTCTTCTCTACATTCAGAGAGAGATTGTCGTCACCACACCATCCAGGCCAGGCGGCTCACTTCACTCCTGTAGTTTGTCTCATCACGGTTGCTAATGAGACCAACCACAGTCGTGTCATCCGCAAACTTGATGAAGAGGTTGCTGTTGTGTGTCGGTGTGCAGTCATGGGTCAGCAGAGTGAAGAGGAGGGGGCTAAGCACACATCCTTGAGGGGCCCCAGTGTTCAGAATGATAGTGCTGGATGTGTTGCTGCCGACCCGTACTGCCTGAGGTCTCCTGGTCAGGAAGTCCAACAGCCAGTTGCACAGCGATGTGTTGAGTCCCAGCTGAGACAGTTTATGAGTGAGCTGTTGAGGGATGATTGTGTTGAATGCTGAACTGAAGTCTATGAACAGCATTCTGACATAAGAGTCTTTTTTGTCCAGATGTGTGAGTGCAGAGTGGAGGGCAGTAGAGACGGCATCATCAGTCGAGCGGTTTGACCGATATGCAAACTGGTAGGGGTCCAGGGAGGGGGGGAGGACAGACTTGATGTGCTGCATGACTAGTCGCTCGAAGCACTTCATGGGGATGGGAGTAAGTGCGACTGGGCGATAGTCATTGAAGCAGGTTGGAGATGATTTCTTCGGTACTGGGTAATGATTGTGGTAGCTTTGAAGCATGTGGGAACAACAGCCTGACTCAGGGAGATGTTGAAGATGTCTGTGAAGACATCAGTGAGTTCCGCTGCACAGTCTCTCAGAACACGTCCAGGGATGTTGTCAGGACCAGGAGCTTTGTGTGCGTTGATCCTGCTGAGGGATCTTCTCACGCTGTCCGTGGACAGAGTCAACATCTGGTCGTCAGGAGGGGGTGGAGTCTTCTGTGCAGTGGTGCTGTTGTGTGCTTCAAAGCAAGCAAAGAAAGCGTTCAGCTCGTTCAGCATTGGGGTGGTGCTGTCACAGGTCCGCAGCGGGGGCTTGTAGTCCGTGATGGTCTGAATCCCCTGCCACAGGCTCCTGGTGTCTCTGCTGTCACTGAAACGATGGGCTATCCTCCTGGAGTACTGTCTCTTAGCCTTTCTGATGCCGCGTGACAGGTTGGCTCTAGCTTTCCTCAGGCCCACCTCGTCTCCAGCTCTGAAGGCAGCGTTGCGAGTCATCAGAAGTCTGTAGACTTCCCCTGTCAGCCACGGTTTTTGGTTGGGCCGGACAGTGATGGTTTTTGTGACTGTTACATCCTCAATGCACTTGGTGATGTAGGCAGTGACAGTCTCTGAGTACTCCTGGAGGTCTGTTGTGTTGTGGTATGTAGCAGCCTGTTTGAACATGTCCCAGTCAGTGGTGTCAAAGCAGTCTTGAAGTGCCTCTGACGACCCTTCTGGCCACACTTGAATTTGTTTTTGAACCGGTTTGGTGACTTTAACGAGCGGTCTGTATGCTGGCATTAGCATAACAGTGATGTGGTCTGAAGCACCAAGGTGGGGGAGGGGGAGGGCTTTGTAAGCTCCTCTCTGTGTGGTGTAAACAAAGTCCAGTGTGTTGATTCCACGTGTTGGAAAGTCTATGTGTTGGTGTATTTTTGGAAACACGCTTTTTAAGTCTGCATGATTGAAGTCCCCAGCCAAGATGAGAAAAGCATCTGGGTGGGCTGTCTGCTGCTCACTGATGTGCTGGTAAAGTTCATTCAGTGCCTCACTCCTGTTGTTGTTATTGGAGCTGGGAGGGATGTATACTGCTGCAAGTATTATGGCTGTATATTCCCGCAGTAGATAGAACGGCCGGCACTTAATAATCATAAACTCCACCAGGGGTGAGCAGTGTTTGCAGACCACAACAGTATCGCGGCACCACGCATCATTGGTGTAAACACAAAGTCCGCCGCCGCGGGTCTTACCTCCCTCGACAAGCACTCTGTCCGCTCGATAGCATGTTAGCTGGTCGAGCTGAATGGCGCAGTCCGGAACACTGTTGTTGAGCCATGTTTCCATAAACACAAAAACACAACAGTCTCTTACAGTCCTCCGAGTTGAGCGGAGAAGTCGGAGATCATCCAGTTTATTATCCAACGAGCGTACATTAGCCAGAACGATGGTTGGAATAGCTGGCTTGTGTGGGTTAGCCACTAGCCTAGCCCGGATACCTCCGCGCTTCCCCCTCTTCTGTTTCCTCTCACACCGCTTGTGGCGCCTCCACTGTGGGTGAGGTGCAGTAGTGGGGGTCGGTGATGGAGTAGGCCTCCGGAGAAGACAATGGTCCCGCAGCTCTTGTACGAGCGTTGAGTTTGGATTTAAATCTGTGGTCCTTCCTTCAAGAGGTGACTGTGCAGCGAATTTTAGAGTTAGTGATTTTGGTCATTCAGCTTTTTTTTTGTGTAAGAGCCGTTAATCGCTGGAATAGTTTAACAATTAATATTAGGCAGTGTTCCACATCTAGGCATAAAAACATTTTTTTCCCATGGCATCTCCAGCTTAACACTTTCCCTGCCAGCATTTTTTTTATTAAAAGTTTCCAGCCACAACCTACAATATTTAGATAGATAAAACATAAATTTTCTTTCCAGGCCTATATGTGATGATGAAATTAGTACTGAAATTGATATTACATTTTTATTTAACAACTACAATCACAGTAGTACTGACTGATTTGTTGAACTTCCAGCCTTGTAAACATGTAATAGGCTAAATATGATGACAACATAAATAAATAACCATAAATAAGACTAGTGTAAACTTTAATATGAAAGTCAGTAACAAATCACGCAAACTAAAAATGCTAAAAATGCAAATATAAAAATGAAGCTGTGGCTTTACCTGTCACGGATTGGCCAGGCTCTTCCACCACTCTCACACAGCGATCCCAATCACCTGAATACTAATCATGCACAGCTGCACCTAATTACTCTGCACACCATAAAAACACACACCTCTCACCAGTCATTGTCCGGGCTCGTTTCTACGAAGCGGACTCACCATTATTCCCTTTGTATACTTACCTGTTGTTACTTACCTGATCTCCGTTTGATTCCAGTCTGCTCTGTTTCCCACGTCTCCAGTCAGCGGTGTGTGTGCCGTCAGTTCGTCCGCTCAAGTCTGCATCTGGTGTGTGCATTTGGTCAGCTCTTCTCCTCCTGTCGATCCTGCAAAGGAATACGGATACGTCATCACCCCGGACAATCCTCAAGCAAACATTCTCTCTGAATTATCCATACTCACCTATCTCTGCACGTCATTGTTCTTCTATTTGCTCTGCTGTTGAAATAAATACCTATTACTCATCACTTACCTTGGTTGTCCGTCTGCTTCCGTAACAGAAGCCCGGACCTTTACAGTACCAGCATGAGCAATCCCGATCCGTTCCAGGAGCTGGTGGGTTCATTGCGGAAAGTTTTGCTACAATCTACCTCACCAAATCTACCATCTGCACCACTTCCCGATGCACCACCAGCACCGAGCACTTCTTCGGCCAACATTCCTTCCAGTCCCATGGCTCGACCGGCGCCCTACTCTGGCGGGGCGGAGGAGTGCAACGGATTCCTGTTACAATGTTCTCTCATATTCACCATGCAACCTGCTTTGTATCCTACAGATCAGTCGAAGATTGCCTTCATCATATCGCTCCTTACTGGATCGGCCCTCCGGTGGGCTGAGACCATCTGGCAGCAAGCCGGGCCGGTAACTCACTCTCTGCAGACATTTGTAAATCACTTTAAGGAGGTGTTTGGTTGTTCGGATGGAGGGGTATCCGCTGGAGAGCAACTATATCATCTCAAGCAAGGAACGATGTCCACACAGGACTATGCTCTTCGTTTCCGCACGTTAGCTGCTGCCAGTGGATGGAATGAGCGATCCCTCCTTACCACCTACCGGCTCGGTTTGGAACCCAAACTCCGTCTGCAGTTGGCAACCCTGGACGACAACATTGGTTTGGAAAAGTTTATACAGCAATCTCTTCGCTGTTCGGATAGGATGAGCGACAGAGGAGGCTGACCCGGGGTCTTTGTATGTACTGTGGTGCAAGCGGACATGTCAGGCTGAACTGTCCGCTCCGTCCAGTGACCTCCTCGGTGAGTGTATTCAATTCGGACATTGAGAAGATGCCTCCTCTCACTACCAATGTTCAGTTAACTACCCACTCACTCTCTGTTTCAGCTACCGCCCTTATCGACTCCGGGTCAGCAGGGAATTTCATCTCGCATGCCCTCTGTCGCCAGCTCCATCTCCGCACCGAAGCCTCGTCGAACATCTACCACATTCAACCCATAACCTTTAACATCAAGTCACAGGCACGTATTCATCGTAAATGTGAATCCATTATGCTACAGATCGGGTTATTCCATAAAGAGGAGATTCAATTTCTGGTTCTGGAGGGGGCCAATATGGACATTATTTTAGGACGCCCGTGGCTGGTGAAGCATGATCCCATCCTCTCTTGGGGCACAGGAGAGATCAAGAAATGGGGTGATGGATGCACACCAGACTGTTTTCCCGATCTTCCGTTGCAGATTCGAAAGCCCCTACCTGTCTGCGTCACGTCAGTTGAAAGCCCCGTCGAGAAACGATCTGTCCAGATACCTGACATCTACACTTCTTTCAAGGACGTCTTTTGCCCCAAGAGAGCTTCCCAGCTACCTCCACATCGGCCATGGGACTGTGCCATAGACCTGTTACCGGATGCTCCATTGCCCAGAGGGAAAATCTACCCGTTGTCGCTTCCGGAGACTAAGGCCATGGAGGAGTACATTCAGGAGGCTCTGAGTCAGGGGTATATCCGTCCTTCCACTTCACCCGCAGCATCCAGCTTCTTCTTCGTGGCAAAGAAGGATGGAGGGCTGCGGCCGTGCATTGATTATCGGACTCTCAACCAAGGAACAGTGAAATTCCGTTATCCCCTTCCTCTCGTCCCTGCGGCCCTGGAACAACTTCGATCCGCCACCATCTTCACGAAGCTGGACCTCCGCAGCGCATACAATCTGGTGAGAATACGTGAGGGGGATGAATGGAAAACTGCTTTTGTGACCCCTACTGGTCATTATGAATATCGGGTGATGCCCTATGGTCTGGTCAACGCCCCCTCCGTATTTCAGAACTTCATCCATGAAGTACTCCGGGAGTTCCTCCACCACTTCGTCATTGTTTACATTGATGACATATTGATTTACTCCCGGAGTGAAGCCGAACATCGCCACCACGTTGCGGAGGTCCTGCAAACCCTCCGGAAACATAAGCTCTTTCTCAAAGCTGAGAAATGCTCATTCCATCTTCCATCCGTTCAGTTCCTGGGTTACATCATTGATCATCATGGGGTTCGTATGGACGAGGGGAAGGTCACTTCCGTTGTCTCCTGGCCAGAACCCACAACTATTAAAGAGCTTCAAAGATTTCTCGGATTTGCAAATTTCTACAGACGTTTCATTCAGGATTACAGCAGCATCACAGCTCCACTCACCAACCTTCTCAAGAACAAGCCCAAAGATCTTTCCTGGTCTCCCGAAGCCGTCGCAGCCTTCCAGGCCCTGAAAGAGGCATTCACTCAAGCCCCACTCCTGACTCACCCTGATCCAGACATCCCTTTCGTGGTCGAAGTGGATGCCTCGACCACGGGAGTGGGCGCGGTACTCTCCCAATACCACGGCACTCCCAAGTTACTCCATCCATGCGCCTATTTTTCCCGGAAGCTCAGCCCGGCGGAGAGGAATTATGACATCGGGAATCGAGAACTTTTGGCCATCAAGCTCGCCCTGGAGGAGTGGCGACATTGGTTGGAGGGTGCAACACATCCTTTCCAGGTAATCACAGACCATAAAAATTTACAATATCTCAGAGATGCTAAACGACTCTGCCCTCGACAGGCCCGCTGGTCCCTATTCTTTTCCAGATTTCACTTCTCCATATCTTACCGGCCAGGATCCAAGAATATCCGAGCAGACGCACTATCCAGACTTCACGATCATCAAGAAACCATTGAAACACCAGCCAAGATTCTACCAGATCACATTACTGTCTGTCCCATTGAATGGTCTGCCCCTCCAGCCGTCGCCACTCCTGAACCCAGACCTCCGCCGGGCTGTCCACCTAATCGGCAGTTTATTCCAACAAATCAACGGGTAGATCTCATCCACTCCACGCACACCTCCCTGGGCACTGGGCATCCCGGGGCCAACAATACTCTCTCGCTGCTATCCCAACGCTTTTGGTGGCCGGACATGGCAAGGGATGTGAGAAGGTATGTACAAGGCTGTAGAGAGTGTGCTATATCAAAGAGTCCACGTCATCTACCTGCGGGTAAACTCCATCCCTTGCCTATCCCGAACCGTCCCTGGTCACACCTAGGAGTAGACTTCATGACGGATCTTCCCTCTTCGGATGGTAATACCTGCATTCTTGTAATCATAGATAGATTCTCTAAATTCTGTCGTCTGATTCCCTTGAAAGGTCTGCCTACGGCCCTGGAAACAGCTGAGAATCTCTTCAACCATGTCTTCCGATGTTTTGGCCTACCTGAAGATATAGTCTCGGATAGAGGGCCCCAATTTATCTCCAGACTATGGAAAGCCTTCTTCAAACTCCTAGGTGTGACCGTTAGCCTCTCCTCTGGCTATCATCCGCAGACCAACGGCCAGACGGAGAGGAAGATCCAGGAAGTGGGACGGTTCCTCAGGACCTTCTGTCACGGCCACCAAAACTCCTGGAACCAGTTTCTGGGCTGGGCGGAATACGCCCAGAATTCACTGCGGCAACCCACCACCAGACTTACGCCATTCCAGTGCGTCTTAGGATTCCAACCTCCACTCTTCCCTTGGGATGGGGAACCCTCGGATGTGCCTGCAGTGGATCATTGGTTTCGGGAGAGCGAGAGGGTCTGGGACGAGGCTCATCACCATCTCCAGAGGGCAGTTCGCAAAGCTAAAGATATGTCAGACCGGAGGAGGATCGCAGGTCCCGTCTACGCTCCTGGACAAAAGGTTTGGCTCTCCACCAGAGACATCCGCTTGCGACTGCCCTCCAGAAAACTTAGTCCCAGATTTGTTGGCCCCTTCACCATCCTTGAACAAGTCAACCCTGTCACCTATAAACTTCAGCTACCATCTCAGTACAGAATCCATCCCACATTTCACGTATCACTCCTGAAACCCTTTCACGACCCTCTGATTCCCTCCACAGAGCCTGGCCACGAAGAGGAACCCCCTCCACCACTGATGCTGGAGGAAGGCTCCATCTACGCCGTCAAGGAGATCTTGCGGTCCCGACGCCGTGGTGGTCAGCTGGAGTACCTCGTGGACTGGGAGGGATATGGACCAGAGGAGAGATTGTGGGTCTCCAGATCCGACATATTAGATCCGACACTCATGGAAGAATTCCACTCCAATCACCCAGAATTCCCGGCACCTCGTGGACGAGGTAGACCACCACGGCGTCGGAGGTTTAGGCCCTCAGGAGTGGGCCCTGGGGAGGGGGGTAATGTCACGGATTGGCCAGGCTCTTCCACCACTCTCACACAGCGATCCCAATCACCTGAATACTAATCATGCACAGCTGCACCTAATTACTCTGCACACCATAAAAACACACACCTCTCACCAGTCATTGTCCGGGCTCGTTTCTACGAAGCGGACTCACCATTATTCCCTTTGTATACTTACCTGTTGTTACTTACCTGATCTCCGTTTGATTCCAGTCTGCTCTGTTTCCCACGTCTCCAGTCAGCGGTGTGTGTGCCGTCAGTTCGTCCGCTCAAGTCTGCATCTGGTGTGTGCATTTGGTTAGCTCTTCTCCTCCTGTCGATCCTGCAAAGGAATACGGATACGTCATCACCCCGGACAATCCTCAAGCAAACATTCTCTCTGAATTATCCATACTCACCTATCTCTGCACGTCATTGTTCTTCTATTTGCTCTGCTGTTGAAATAAATACCTATTACTCATCACTTACCTTGGTTGTCCGTCTGCTTCCGTAACATTACCACACTCAGTATTTAGATAATTCAGAGTCATTGTAATAAACGTGGATTGCACTTTTGAAACACAGTCTGTGAACTTCACTAGATTTTAAATAAAAATAGATATTACCTTACTGATCTCCAGTCAGTAACATACAGTGTTGGGCATCGTGATGCACCGCCCCTCCCCCTAATTATAGAATAAATGCGAAATGGGAGAAAAAATATATACTCAGTACTTTCTGTCGCAGTTATATCGTTGGGTAATTATACTGTATCAGGGAGCCGCTATTAATGTGGGGTGTTTAAACTGCTTCTAAAGGCACAATCGTTTTTTAGTTTCGGTTTTGAGATGCGCTATTCCACATGCTCTGTGTATACTAAAGCGGTAGTTCTTACACATTTAACAAGTTTAGATGCTTGTCAGTGGTGCTCAGTATCTGCAAATCATTTGCCTTCAGTCATCTTTACTCTGTTTATGTGGTAAGTGTAATGTAATGTGTTAATAAAACGCGTTATTTGTTTGCCATGCCTTTCTGAATACAGATTGACACTTCAGGCACCTAACAACTATCGTACAGTGCTTTCTGGTGTTTTATTTAAGTGCTGAATCAGGTTAGTAGTGTTGGCCCATGAGGTAGCAACCTTAGCAAGGCAGGTTTTGCACAATACCTGATGCTACGTAGCATCTTCTTTTTTTAAAGCCAAAAGTCTCCTCTTTGAGACTAAAGTTTCCGCAGTGTCAGGTTCTGTCAAAACTGAGTCCACTGTTCAACAGATTAAGGTCCAGTGTAGCGGGCCAACTTCATGTTTCCTCTTTAGACTGTCACATGATTATTTAATCACAGCCTCTGCGGTTGAAAATCACGTTTTTTCAAGTCAAAAGGGACTCCAAGCAGTTACCCTGTGCCGTGTGTGGTGATGGAGATCATGGAGGTAAATTGTTTCGTTGTAAAACTTTCAGAAAAGCCAATCTGTCAGAGAAGAAATCTCAAGTGAAAAAGTGCTTGGATGTTCACGTAGTCAAGAGTGACTGCACTCCAAAGTTTCTCTGTCGAAAAGAACAGTGTAAGAAAGACGACACTCCAGCAGACCATCACTATTTCCTTTGCCTTAAAGCATCAACAAAGGATGCTGCTAAGAGGGAGAACAAAGCAGAGGTCCAACAGAGGAGCAAGAAGCTGTGTTCGCCAAGTTGGGACTGACTCCCCACCAGTCGGAGGCTGTCCACAGAGTTTGCACTAACAAGGCAACATCGACAGTGTGTTCTGGCAAGAGTCTGATAGAACAGAGTGGCTTGAAAGAACATCCAGTCCTCATGATGCTCATACCTGTCACAACAAAAAGAGGAGACAACCTTGGAGCTTTGGTCAATCTCGCTTCTTCTTCAGTGTTTTCTTTGAGTTTTACATTTACAAACATATCAATACCACCCCCCCCCCCCCCCATTAGCATAGATTCCAATTTTTTTTGCATCAGCTGTTATGGGAAGTGTTCCTGGTTCTGGTTGACCTAATTAATGCAGCCTAACAATCCTTTAATGGATTTGAATATTAGAAATATTTAAATGTGTTCTGTGTAGGCCAGGTTAAAGAGATGGGTCTTTAGTCTAGATTTAAACTGATCAGTCTAGGTAACATAATAAAGAACAAGTATTGGTGGCAACAGGCACCATAATAATATATACACAAACAAATATTTGAAAAACAGTACATTTTAGGAAAGCAAAAAGGAAATAATAATAAACCAGAACATGAAAAAGACATAATAAACAAGGGGAAGTTGAGGTTGACTACTCTATCTTAAAGGACAGGAAGTTCTTCAAAGTCAAATCAAGTCAAGCTTTATTGTCATTCCGCTACATGTGTGGACATACAGAAAAATACATTGTAAAAAGAATCTGAGACTCTGGAACTCTTAGAGTGCCCAAACTTTTGCACAGTGCCATAATAATGTTTTTATTTTTTATTTTTGTTCATTTTATGGCATAAGAAGAAACTATGCATCAATGTTTGCTGAAAATATTGTGCATTTTTTCCATTTCCAAGTGAGACTGTGTTAACATCTTTTTTTATTTAAAAAATCACCAAAATTTGTTATTTATCAAGTGGTGCCTAAACTTTTGCATAAGACTGTATGTATATGTATATATATATATATATATATATATATATACATACATACATACGTTTTCAGGAAAGTGTGCGGACAGTTGTGCTGTGCTTGTGTTTCTAAACTACAACTACAAGGTACATTATTCATGCTATTTTAACATATAAATGGGGATCAAAAGTTCGGAGACTACACCCATGATAAACAACGGAAAACAGATGTTAGTCTGTTTGTGTGACAATGCAGTATAGTGCTTCTTACATCTCTCATTAAACCCATGAAGTGAAAGTAAAAGTGAAAGTCGTCTCACTTCAAACTCGTTTTTCTCAAAATTCCATTCCCTAAAATCATAGCTATCAGCCAACTTCAGATAGACATAACTTTAGTTTCTATCAAGCTATGGACAAAATGAAAACAGATTTGGAAAGGGCTTGAACTCAGCTGTTGTCTGGCATCACAAAAGGTACATTTTTTACCATGTGTTGGGTTTTCCCAGATCGCATCACATACACACACACATAATTTGAATATTAGAAATATTTAAATGTGTTCTGTGTAGGCCAGGTTAAAGAGATGGGTCTTTAGTCTAGATTTAAACTGATCAGTCTAGGTAACATCTCTCATTAAACCCATGAAGTGAAAGTAAAAGTGAAAGTCGTCTCACTTCAAACTCGTTTTTCTCAAAATTCCATTCCCTAAAATCATAGCTATCAGCCAACTTCAGATAGACATAACTTTAGTTTCTATCAAGCTATGGACAAAATGAAAACAGATTTGGAAAGGGCTTGAACTCAGCTGTTGTCTGGCATCACAAAAGGTACATTTTTTACCATGTGTTGGGTTTTCCCAGATCGCATCACATACACACACACACACACATATATATATATATGATGTGACGAGTCGGAGCCTCCCGTCCCATCGTGATCAGTGACACCGAAGTGGGTGAAGAGGAGAGGTGCTGAATCATCCTGCACTGGTGGTGTGTGATGAGGCGCAGCTGACGAGAGTCAAGGCCTCATCAGCGCCGCAAGCCTGAGCTCACCTCTCACTTCTTTCGGTCTGAATTAGCGAGTGGGGTGAAGAGCAACAGCACCCCCTGCGTCTCAATATTGTAATTGTCACAGACCTATATTTAAAGCAAGCGTTTGCCAGAATTTGTTGGCGGGCCTGATTAAAAGTTTTGGTGGGCCGCAGGCCTTGTAAATGTAACGCATGTGCACTAACCCAATCTCATTGACATTTTCTCTTAAATGCAGAGGTGATTGCGGCTCCCAAGGTAGACCCCTAATGTCATCACAACATAACTCATAGTGACAGACAGATAGGGAAATGTTTTTACATTTTAAGTCATCTGTGCTCCAGATTATAAACCCTACCAGATAAATACATTAATATTGCTGTTTGTATTCTTTTCACAGACTATGTGAATGCTATCTCACTACTCAGTCTTATGAGAGTTTGTCAACAGCTCTACAATCCTCAAACTCCCTCATGAGAGAGCTGGACCTACGTAACAATGACCTGAAGGATTCTGGAGTGAAGCTGCTTTCTGATGGACTGAAGAATCCAAACTGTCTTCTGGAGATACTGAGGTAAATGGTTTTTGATAAAATAAATGAAAATGCATACTGTGATCAACAAATTGTAAAACTAGTGATGAAATTTTAAGATTACATTGTTCAATGTTCATTTACATGCAGCCAGTCTTTGCAGTGTTTTGGTGCGGCTTGGTTCACAGTAAATACTACTCAAGTTGCAAGTGCTGTGAGTTTAGGTCATTATGACATGGATGTAAAAATGCAACATTTATTATCTTTCCAACCTTGTTTTATTTGATTAGCCATCTCAAACATTGTGACTTTCACAAGTGCTGTTAAACAGCTGAGGCAGACCAGCCTTAAACTACTTAACTTTTTTAAAATTTTGTCATCGACACAAACCGATGGGTGCATTATGAAGTTCAGCAGATCAGCATGACAAATAACATATATTGAGGGGGCAATACAAGTGTAGCTATTTGCATCAGGAATGTCCTTACCTTTGCAAACTGTAACGAAAGTTATTAATTTAAGCACAATAAAATATTTATGATTAATGGTTATTAATTACACATGCTTTACACACTTATCTGATACAGCCGAGTCGATAGTAAACCGAACTAATGCCCTCGTCCAGCGAGTGTTTATCCGCTTTTATTCTAACTCTAAGAAAAATCAACTTCCTAGCCTTGAAAATTAATCTTTCCCACCGTAATTGGCTAAGTTACAGGACTGGATCAGTTTTGTAACGAAATCAAAGCAGTTTAAGTGAAAGAAATGGAAGTGTCAGTTCAGAAATGGAAAGAGAATTACGTTGATACTGAACATGCCAGGTATTGTACAATTTCACAAGGGTTAGACACAAAAAGAAATAGCTCTACAAGTGGTATGAGCCATTGTGCTTGAACAACGGTGGCTGTGAGCCTACACACAAACTCAGGAATACACTATTTACAGTCTAAATATGGTTTTTCTAGCTTGAATGCAAATGTATGAATGAAAGTCAAAGAATGTAAATGTCCTTTTTCCTTTTAGGAGAGGAGTCCATTATGCATCTGTGTGTGTGTGTGTGTGTGTGTGTGTGTGTGTTCATGGGTGAAAGTGGGGGCTGCACCCCCCCTTTCCCTGGTGCACCCTTTGAAGCAGATAAGGACAAGGGGATGTTCAGCATCTTTTGGGGTCTAAAACTGCCTGGATAGCAGACTCGTTGGAGCCATAAGCAATAAACTAGTGGGGGGAGGTTGACCAAGTCTCTCAACTGATCATCTTATACCAGCAATACTCTACAAAACTGTACCTTTGTATAAACAAAGAGTAAGTAAGAAGTCAGGTGTGTAATTAGAGGGAAGCACACATTTTTTGACCATGTCTGAAGGTCAATAGGTGGAGGCATCCAATGTTTTTAAGTGCATTTGTGAAGCGGAACTGTGAGTGGAAATGAACCTGTTCCAACTGTGTGATGTATAAAACCTGATAAGCAGTGTTTGGAGGATGACTTTTTTTCTTTGGATTTCACACATCAGAACCTACACTACAACACCTCAAGTGACAAAATAGTAATTTGTGTCACTATATTATTTTAATGCTTTATAATATTTTCATTACTTTATTGAAAAGGAATAAAATCTTTAACAATAATCTGATTCCATCAACCAAAAGAACAAAAACAGTGACATTGAATGTCAGGTAAGGAGAATTAATCATCATGTCTATTAACTTTTATTAAAAATACATTTTATAAATACAAAACCAAAAGTTATAATCAAACCACATGTTGCAAATCATGCAATAACCTCTAAAGTATGTAATTTTATAACCATATAAAATGGGGTTTATCAATTATCTTAACAGCAGCCTTAAATGCAGTTCTGAGACAATTAAGAATATTCATGAAAACTAAAACAGAAAGAGCATGTCTTGCCATGTGCATTTCTTAGTGGATCTACAAGACATTGGATTGTCTGATTGTCAAACTAATGCCATGTGGACTATTGTTGTGTTTGTAGATTGTCTGGCTGTATGGTGACAGAGGAGGGCTGTGGTTATTTGTCTTCAGCTCTGAGTTCAAACCCCTCACACCTGAGAGAGCTGGATCTGAGCTACAATCACCCAGATTCAGGAATCAAGCTGCTCTCTGAAAAACGGGAGGATCCAAACTACGCACTAGACAAACTCAAGTATGTTGAGTATGTTATTTCAAGCATAAACAGGGCTCTAGGTTCATTCTTTCTACTAGTCATGCTGGTGCAATTTAACTTTCTCTGTTGCTTGTCCCAGCATATGATTTTGGTCTCTCTGTTTTTGTTACAGCATAGGATTAATCAGTGCATGCTGAAATAGTTTTGCTGTTGTCAGGTTATATAGTAACACAATTCAGAAATCTCACACAACATTAGTTTCTGCATTGGCGTCTTGAAAGTCAGTATAACCAATTAGGATTGTCTGCTATTACTCTTGTAAATTGTGCAAAAGGGATAATTGGGATTCATATTCAACCCTTTCTTTTTCATCAGTATGTGAACAGGAATTCCTCTTTTGGTATAAGCTGTGCTTTGGACACTTTCACTTTCGTTTTCGAATTTGCAATCTTGATGTCACTTTTTACAAGTAAAGAGATTTGCCTGTTGTGCTTACATTCATACACCTTTTACTTTTTAAGACTAAAACAAATGCTTAAAAATCGATTAATTGATATTGTATGGAACTTAGGTCAATTTCAAATGATTTAGTTTGAAAATCGAATCATAAGCATTTGGAACCATATGATCAATTTAATTCAAACTTAACAGTTTATGTTCATGAACTATTTATCCACCCAAAAGGTTTAACTTAGCATATCTTAACAATTCTGTTGTTTATATGCTTCAACGCTTAGATAGCTGGATCTGGGCATACAATAACTTATGAACTCAAAGACACAAGACACAGTTCTTTAAAATGAAACAATTATTTATTTAACTACTAGTTTTAGAAACTAGAAACTAAAACGTCTTGGTTACGTATGGTAACCCTCGTTCCCTGATGGAGGGAACGGAGACGTTGTGTCGAAGTGATGACACTAGGGGTCGCTCTAGGGAGCCGGAACACCTCTGACAGCTTTGAGAAAAGGCCAATGAAATTGGTGCACAGTATTTGCGTAGCCAGCTCCACCCCGGACATCTGGGCATAAGAGGAGGTGGCTAAGCACTGCTCATTGTTCAGATCCGAGGAGCCGAATAGCAACCCGGCTACACTCAGAGGCAGTCCGAGGGGGCAAGGCAAGGCCGGGGGACACAACGTCTCCGTTCCCTCCATCAGGGAACGAGGGTTACCATACGTAACCAAGACGTTCCCAGTCTGTCATTCACATTCGACGTTGTGTCGAAGTGACGACACTAGGGGTCCCACTTGAAAACGCCACAACCAGTGGACCGCGTCACGAGTGTATGGAGTGCAAATAATAACAGGTCTAAGTGTTAAATAAATGCAACTCACCTCTGCGTGACCTTCCAATGCCCAAGAGCTTCAGCCAGCCTTTCCTCACCTTTGGTTGAACATCTTGGAGAACATCGGGCCTGGGGACGAACAAGCAAGCTTCTACACCATCCCGGAGTCATACAGGACTCCGGGGGCCCCGTTTCCATCCAGGGACTGCAAAAGGTAATAGGTGTAGCCCAACCTGCAGCTCTTATGGATGTCTGTTAAGAGGTCCCGATCGCTAGGGCCATCCATGGCCATGATGCCCCCGGTCAGGTGGAGCTCACCTCCGACGGGGCAGGGTATACCTCCGGTGTTGTTGGCCGTAGGTCTCATCCACATCCGGTGGGAGACCTATTTGGGGGCAGCCTTCCCTGTCAGCTGCTCTCAAAAACAGACAAGAGCTGAGTAGAACGTCCTGGGTGCGTTCTTAGTTAGAGTGGGTACGTACTGGTCAAACGGGCAGGTTGGGATCCCCTTTCTGGGAAGGGGTGCTTGCGAGGTGACCACCTGGACCACGGTGGAAACCTTGGGCACTTATCTGGACCAGGGTCTCAAGATTACGTGAGAATTGCGGGCCCAGATTCTAGGCATGAGTCACGGACGAAGAGGGTTTGAGGGGTTCCCCACTCTGTGAGCGTAGTCAGGGAGGCCATCTTTTGAGGGCACTGGAGTCGACTGACTGAGGGCTCAGAGGATCTTGTCATAGGCACCGAAGGACCATAGGAAGATCCAAGTGGGGATGAAATGCGGGCTAAATGGAATAGCCATGAGCATCAGATAACCAAAACAAGCTTTCCCAAAGAACTGTCTGCTACCATGTTGTAGTGAGCAGATATAGCAGCCTCCTGAATGCAGAAGGTGCTTGCCAAGGCCTTCCTGGCCGAAGGGTAGGCTTGAATTGATGCCCGGGGAGGGGCTTGCTGGACCAGAGAGTAGGATGTACCATTGGTAGAAGGTCTGTGAAAAGGAACTCTCCTGGTCGCATTCAGGGACCATGGATGGAGGTTCCTGAGAAGTGAGCGCAGATGCCGGAATGTGCCCTTCCTCAGAGGAAGGAGGTACTTCCTAAGAGGAACCTGTCAGTGAGGCTTCACTGAGGAAGGCTTCATATGGGAAGCCTATGGGTCGTAGTGCAACCAACGCAACCAAACCGAGGGGACCTTGAACAGGTATATTTTTCTCTTTGAGCCAATGTATCTGTACCGAGGAGGGGCTTGGACAGGCCGTACCACATAATTTGGCAGTGAGTGGATTTTGGCCAGGTAACCTGGAACCAGCACCTGGCAAAATCGACTCTGAAAACAGCTAGACTGTTTTTAGATAGGGTGCAATCTCTACCTATCTCAGAGCGAAATCTGTCATGAAAAAGCGCACCGGCCGCACGACTGAGTTCGCTTTGAACATAAGCAGCGGTTTTTGAGTCTATGTTGACTCAGACAGGAGATGGTGGGCTGGTTGTGATATGGGAGGGGAGCGGACTCAGCCCTGGTGGTAGGCGAGGGCTATAGCCACTGTGTTTTTGTCTTGGCCGGAGCCATGCCCATGCTTGCCCTGAAGCAGAGGTCAGAACCTCCTTCGGGGCCAAGAGTGGGGTCACAACTTTGAGGCAGTTTTTCTTGACGTGCCACTGCAACCGAGGGTTTGTCCAGACCCATGGTTGCTTGCCCCTTGCATATTGCGCCACTGATTGTCTTGGGGGCGTCTGACGAGGTCAAGATGCGTCTGGGCATTTGGCCTAGAGGAGCCCGTGCCCGTAGAACACAATGTCTACTCATAACAACCTGGTCTTGTGACCTACTGGCGTGATGTTCACGTGGTGTGAATTCTGCGCTATGCCCATCTCGGGACCCGGGTATGCGGTCAGTGTCTTGGCGGTTACAAGTGCTTCCAAGCTCAACGGCGTAACTGCGGTTGAGACAAAGGAGCAGGGGAATCGATGCTATATCATGTTCAGAGAATTCTGAGTAGCAAGGTACTGACTGAGCACAGCTAAGAGAAGGCATGTGTTAACAAAGCCCGAGTCCATCGTAAACTTGAGAAAAGGGCACTCTGCTCTAGGGAGAGATGCGCTTTTCCCAATGATCTGAAGCCGCCCAAGGGCTAGGTGGCTGGAAGCCATGTCCCGTGAATGCGAACCAACATATGGATGCGAACCAGACAATGAGGCGCTGAGCCAGTTGGGATGCAATGCCCATTCCCCAAGGGGCAGGGGCAGCCTCTGCGGCTTTCGCTGACAGGTGCGAGGCAACAGGGACCGCCCGAGGGAGGGAGACAAAAAAGGGGCCTTTTGTGCTGGAGGAGACTTTTTGAGCAGACGCTAAGAAGGACCTGCTTTAAAAAGCTCCCAGATCCAGGATTGATAATAGTCCTCCATTCTGAGAAAAGTGAGATGAGGACCGGAGTCCGTGTCTCATTCGGCTGAGGAGGACTTGGTTCACCGCATCCTTACCCAAAGGAGCACGGTTCTTGTAAGAAGGCTGCAACATTCTACTCCGATAGTAGAATGCTGCTGAGCCTAAGCAGGCACCCAGTGTGTGGATTGTGGAGCCGAGTCTGGTAGCTGAAAGGCCGCAGCATTCTACCCTGAGCCGCGAGTAGAACGCTGCCGAACCTAAGCGGGCGCCCAGCGCGTGGATACGTAGCCGTAGTTCGTGGAAGCCGCTGAGAGGGATACCCATCCTTTAGACTCTCCGACAGACTTTGCAAAGCCATCTTTCTCTGAGAGTGGGGATATATGTGGCTGATTGGGTAAAAAGCACTGTGGTTGGAGGGGAGAAGCCCCAAGGCCACGAGTGTTTTTGCCCGCTGGATTCGTCAGATAATATATGACCAGAGGATCGCCTGAGCTCAGGAGGTCGTCCGGATGACGAATGCCGTGCTGCCGACCCACAGGGAAATATGAGTTTCGTAAACCGACAGTGGCCAGAAATAATCCAGGTAGAAGGGATGGTTCTAAGACCAAACATAGCGATGCGCCGGAGCGCTAGTTAGGCTGGATCCCCTTCCCATCCCCCAACGGGAGAGGACCCAGATAAACAGTGAACCCTCTAACCCTGGGAGGTACATCACCGAAACGTGGCACCCCCGCCTTAGGCCCCTGTCGCCCAGAGGACGGGATGGTGCTACCACCTTCCTGCGAACAGCCAAGCAGGCCAGACTGTGGGACCGGCTAACTGCGGGACCACGACAGTCTATGCAGAGGGCCGTCTTTTGGTTTTTGATAACAGACGAAAGTGTTGTCCCGGGGAAGCAGGGCTAACCTGACCGCAGGAGGAACACTGGAGGTCTGTATCTTCGCCATGAGGAGTTACATAACACACACAGGATGAGACGGAAGGTTTTTTCTCACTCAAACCTGATGTGTTTCGGTTAACTTGTTTAAGCATGGCCACCACTTCAGCGTCTGCTCAAACTGAGACTCGCCCCCCAGCTTTGCTCAGTCAAAGCATCAGCTTTCCATGGTTTAAGCTCTCCCTCCGATGCTGCAGCCAACCTCTCAACCAGCTTTAAGGTTTTGAACAGAGTAAAGTTGTAAAAAGAACTAATAATCTGTCCAAAAACCTAATCCGGGATTGCGAGGGAAACCCGGTGGAAGTAAACTCATTTCCTATTGCTCGCCATCGACGCACATCGCAGTGGCCCTCGTACCCGGAAGTAGAAGGGCCGAACGGAAAGCGGTTGCGGTGAGCCGTGGCTTCGCGGCTCGTGAGCAGCAAACCCATAGTTATGTTCCATTCCGCAAGCAGAACACAAACTATCAACGAAGCGATGTATCAGCATGAGATTAGCTCAACCCTGAGCACAACGATCATGCTGATTGTTATTGTTTACGAGGAAACCGCAACCAGGAAGACACGGACAGAAAGGCATTATGTAAACACACAATCCATCCGTGTCGGCTCTTTCAGAGAAATTACTCCTTTTCAGGAGTAAAAATCTCTTTAGAGATCATCGTCGAAGCACCCAGGGGTATTCTCGCTTACCAATAGGAGGGTTAAAAGGGAGAGACCGCTGCTCGTGCCATAGATCCAACGACGAAGAGGTGAGTAATGCTGTTTTCTTACTAAGAGAATACTGCATTCGGCTCCGAAGAAACAGAACAATGAGCAGTGCTTAGCCACCTCCTCTTATGCCCGGATGTCCGGGGCGGAGCTGGCTACACAAATACCGCGCACCAATTTCATTGGCCTTTTCTCAAAGCTGTCAGAGGTGTTCGGGCTCCCTAGAGCGACCCCTAGTATCGTCACTTCGACACAACGCTGAACGTGAATGACAGACGGGGAACTACTGAGATCTACACACATTCACACACGCACACACACACACACACACACACACACACACACACAAACACACAGGTTCAGGAGGAAAATTACTGAGATTGAAAAGAATCCCAAATTTCAGTCTTTGCTACCAATGCTTAAATTGCAACCTGATAATAATCATTAAGGCTGAGATCTGGCTATTATTTGCTATGGAGACTTATGCACCAATTCAAGCTAAGCAGAGGGAGATTTTGTTACTTGCTTTGCGTTGTCAGGTGTTCTAGTTATGGGCTCGTCTCAGTGGAGGAATTGTGCGGCTCCTGATTGGTTGTCTTTTAGCTTGAAAACCATCTGTTTACCATCTTTTTCTCAGTACTCTCATCCTTTTTGCTGCACACACCTTTGTACTCATGCTAATGCAGCGAGTATAAGCCAGGCTATACAGCTAAAGGGCTTACACTGAAAGTGCCTCTCTCAGTATCTTCAAATATTCAGTAAAATCTGATGCTGTGGTTCTGCAGCAAGCACTGTTTGGAGCAGAGCAGACATGTACTCACAAAGGGCATCGTACATGTATATGACTTTCTTCTTTTAGACAAATCCAGTAATAGTTATATTAAAACATTTCCTTGCTCTTCCAAGCTTTACAATAGCCGTGGGCAGGTGTTTCTGTTCACAGTTCAGTAAAACACAAATGAAGATTTTTAACTCAAACTGTTGCAGTCTGTCAGTCATATAAAGGCAGTCAATGGCCACCAAATCTTAAGACACGAAACAATCAGTTTGTGCGAGAAACAGATTTCATTTTCAATTAAAATAATTGTAAAAATCCATGTAATAGCCCCTTTAAGTACTGCATTAATTTGTTTTCTAGTATTTTTATTACTTTAATAAAAAATGATGAATAATTTTGAGGTAAATATTGTATAGTACCAAGAAATATTGAAGTCAAAGTTTCATGAAAAACCACTGAATTATAAAGACATTCAAAAGCTTAGCACAAAATTTGGGGAGAAACACACATTCAGTCTGAACACGGTATCATCTTACATCAGTATTTTTCCTGCAAACTGTTTATCAAATCATTTTTGAGCAGATTCCGCCTGCCCCGCCCTCACTTACTGCAAAGTTAATTGATAACAAATTGTGATTGGGTAGCAATTTTGTTTTAAGATGAGCTTAGTTACCTTTGACTAGGCTGTTATCGAGTGACAGAACACTACTAATACTTGCTCTGACCACCAAGTTATAAAGAAATGTTGAAATATGGGACAAAACATGAGATTTTAAAATAAGTCAGGACACTAAAAATAGAGCTGAAATATTTCTAGACATATTTGTAATATTAACTCATTTTGTAAATACAAATTGAAAAATTTTAATAAAAATAAAATAATAATAATATAATTTAAAAAAATCTAAAATGATTACTGACTGAATGTGTCTCTGTGTGTTTTCTAGTGTGGTTCATGGAGGAAAATCCAGGATTACAGCAGGACTAAAGAAATGTATGTCTACAAACTCACAATGCAGTCTCTAGCTCCTTACCTTAAACCTACCCATCAGAACTAAGTTCCTCACCCAAACCCTTGAGCAAGGCACCGAACCCCCAAACTGCTCCCCGGGCGCCGCAGCGATAGCAATATGGCTGCCCACTGCTCCGGGTGTATGTTCACGGTGTGTGTGTGTGTGTGTGTGTGTGTGTTCACTACTGTGTGTGTGCACTTGGATGGGTTAAATGCAGAGCACAAATTCCGAGTATGGGTCACCATACTTGGCCTCACGTCACTTTCACTTTCACTCACACACACACACACACACACACACACACACACACACACACACACACACATATATAACACACATACACATATAACACATATAACACACACACACACACACACACACACACACAGCTGTAGTAATTGTTGTTGTGTTGTAAATGTTTCTGTTCTTGTGTTCAGATGCCTGTTTTCTCACACATAATCATCTCATTCTGTCTGAGGACAACAGAAAGGCGACACGTGTGACAGAGTATAAGCGGAATTATTCAGATCATCCTAATCATCGAGACAGATTTGATGTGTATCACGAGGTGTTGTGTAGAGAGAGTGTGTGTGGACGCTGTTACTGGGAGATTGAGTGCAGTGGAGATGTGTCTATATCAATGTCATATAAGAGCATCAGCAGGAAGGGGTTGGGTGTTGAGTGCTTGTTTGGATATAATGATCAGTCCTGGAGTTTGATCTGCTCTCCTGACAGATGCTCATTCAGACACAATAACATAAAGACTGATCTCACTGTGAAGCCCATCATCAGTAGAATAGGAGTGTATGTGGATTTCAGTGCAGGAACTCTGTCCTTCTACAGCGTCTCTGACACAATGAGCCTTATCCACACAGAACACACCACATTCACTCAGCCGCTCTATCCTGGGTTTGGATTTGGTATTGGATCATCAGTGAAACTGTTGATGAATCAGAATAGACTGATGAGAGATTCTACCCATAATGCTTTGAGCTGCTGATGAATCAGTAACTGTGAGATGTTAGAGTCTCTTCATGACATTAATACTGCAGCTCAACTTAAATGTGGGTCATATTCTGATAATAATAAGGTTAAAAAGGTACATAATATAGATTTATGTTGTATAATTACATTCAATTAAATGTCTAATACTAATACTTCTATTGAAGACGAGTCAGAAGCAGACTCAGAAAGTTAGGGGTGGAGCACTACAATAAAATCTAACTTTATTACGGAGTGTGCTGTTTTCTCATTTAATTGTACACTAGCAGTCAAAATATTGTTAATGTTTAAAAAAAACAGTAACATTCTGAAATATTTATTTTACTAATATTTAATATTATATCTGAATATCCACCTTTTTCCTGGGGGCGCTGCTGTAAAAGCGATTATGGGTAGTTCCACCGGAAGTAGCGGTGCGTTGACTGTCTTTCGCCAACAGCGATATGTTTTGTTTATATGCGGTTTGTTTTTCAGGTGGGGATATGTTAAAATGGTATTAAAAAGCTCAGGAACAACATGTGCTGTTTGTGGTTGCACTTATAACCAGACAAAGCTTAACTTGTGGCTTAAAGAACAGTGTTATATACACAAACCTAAAGTTAGAGCGGACTGCACTTGCGAGAGAAGGTACAGTTTTCATCGTATTCCCAAAGAAGACGAAGCTAAGCGAAATTGGCTCAAAAACCTGAATTTAAAGAACCCCCCCCAAAACTCTTTATGTATGCTCTTTTCACTTTGTGGAAAGAAAACCAACAAATGACAACCCATAGCCTACTCTTTTCCTCGGCTATGAGAAGCCTCCAGAGAAGAGACGCCGACTCCTCAGAAGGGATGACAGTTCATTCTCAACAGGTAACTTTACTCACCAAACGTTACACAAAATTCAGCGTTTTACTGGAAAACATGATTAGTAGAAAAGGGCTGGTTATACTTGCTGGCTAACTAGCTTATCACAAATGAGATGAATGTACACAATTTTCTTGATCATTTCGCAGTACTTATTCTTTTCATACTGTATTATTGTAAGGTGACTACCCAATTAGTTTTATCTATCAGTTACAGTTATTTGTTTAAATTACATGCATTATTATTATTATTTTATTCCGTGTTTTATCATTATTATTATGTAAATGTAACATAGTATGCCAGCCTAACACCACACACAATGCATAACTCAAATTCATCAAATATATATACACATATATATACAAATATATTACACATAAATGACTAATTTCTGTGATTATTTGCATAGCTATAATACATTTATGTTTAGTATATATTACAAAGACAAAGCCAGAAATTTAAGGTAATAAATAATTTTTCCTAAAATAAATGTCTGGCTTTGTCTTTTATTATTAAACAACCACAGCAATAAGTCTTATTGAACTCTCAGTGTACAATTTTTGTGTTACCTGTAGGTGAGCTTGATACCATGGACGTCTGTTCTTTTAACTTAGCAATGCACTGATTTTGCTCTTGCGCTATCACTAAACTGAACTCTCTATGGCAGCAGATAATACCTTTTAGGTTTTTCTTTCTGATACATGCCCCAAGTACTTTTTTGCATTATTCAATTGTCCATACTTTATCTGGATCAATGCCACATTTCTTTGTCAAATCCAATCTTACTGACTCAGTCACTATTAAGTCCATTTGTTCTCCTAACAATGATTTGAACTCATTGTCTGCCCAAAACGGGGTAGCTAACCCACCTTTCTCAGTTGTTGGAATTAGTTTAGCATTTCTTCTCAACATTTTGTAATGTCTTTCTGACACAAACAGGAAATGTTAAGTCTTCTCTGTCTGAACAAATATTAGCATGTGATGCTAAACTGCCTGACACATCTCTAAAACTATTTTTAGAGGATAATGTTAACCTTTTAGAAGTTAACCAAACCCTACAGCTGTTTGTTAACTCTTCTCTTCTCAGAGGATAGCACTTTTTACTGGTCTTTAGTGGCTCTTTGGATAGAGTAACACTCACCAAATTGTTGAGCTGAAGAAAGTTCTGGAATTCAGTCTGGAATGAAGTCAGATCTTTTGTTGAGCTTGAGTTTCAAACAGGTTTCAAGTGAAGAACTCCATCCGGGTCACGGCACCATCTGTTGAAAAATTAATTTCTTCTTTAAGTAAAGATCCAGGAGGCTTGGGATATCTTTCAAGCAGAAGTTACTCTTTATTGAAGAACCTCGCTTGTGTGTCCATCCAAGTCTGAATTAGGCAGTGGTACAAAGTAACTTATACCTTTCAAAGGGGGTGGGTTTACACATAGGAGGAGACCCTCTAAACAAAGCATGCAAATGTAGTAGCCGACTCAGCCGATACCAACATGTTCCCAGCCCTGATCTCATCAGCATAACATTGTCTTTCAAATGCATAGGTGCTGATCCAATCATCATCAACAGAAGGTGAGAGACTGGCTCATGTGACTAACAATAGAGAACAGAGAACAGGAACTGGAAGGAACATCTTGCTACAAACATTGCTTAAGAGAATCATTTGTCTGCATATTTACCTTAAATGCTAAATACAATGTACTTCTACTTAGTTTTCCATATGATGTTACATCAGAACATAGGATCAGCATATCTTAAACAGATTCTTAAATTTGTAATCCTACACACTAAAAACCAACTCTTTCAGTAGCAGTAAGAAAAAAATAAAGGCCCATTCACACCAAGAACGTGAACAATAACTATAACTATAAAGATAACGTTCTAAAAATCATTTAAAATTTAAGAGTATAGAAGAGTACACACCACAACTATAACGATAATGATACAGGGCAACAATATCGTTGGGATCACTTTCAGAATGTTTTTTTTACAGCTGATAAACAATAACACTGACAGCTAATCAGACTTAATTGAAATGCAAAGGGCTTGGGCATTTGAAACAGCATGCAATATTGTAGAAAAGCAAACATTAGACATTAGTAGACATCGCACACAAACAGAGTAACATAAAACATAAAATTACTTTAGGAATTCAGTGCAGGGTTGGACAACATTGTCTTGACTGGTGAAGGTGCAGCAGATAGTTGAGCTGGATTCACTGTTTAGATGCACTTGAAATGTACATTCTGAGGACATCTACTGGGAAAAGTTTTGTATATGCAACAAAAACAGACAGTTATCGTTCACTGGTGTGGACACAAATACCTAGTTCTGCCATGAAACTCTAGATGACGCAGGCTGATGGGTGTTAACGTAACTAATGATATTCACAGAGTATACAACTTGGCACAAGCTGATTGGTTCATGTTGCGTAAGTTCCTCTGAAACTCAGCAGCTAGTAAGATAAGTAAACGTTCTCACTTCTATTTCAGTGCTTATTGCATTCGTTTATTTTCATATTTCTAAATTGGACAGCATACATGTGCAGGTATTCATGAGAGGAGTAATTACTAAGCATGTGCTGTTTATATCAACAGCAGCCGCTTGTTCATGTTGCGAGAATACAATGTATAAGCATCGCAAATTTTAGAACAGCAAGTTGTTTGGGGATTACCTTTTGCCCAAAAACTCCAAATGCTTTTAATATTTTGCGTGGCATTCACTTCTATTAAGTGCGAACGTGTCAATTTGAGTAAATGCGCGCCCTAGTGGGATCGGTTGCATCAACATTTTAGTCAAAGCGAACTATCTTCCACAAACGTCCTACTGCCAACAGGCTCACTCAGTGTGTAGTGGTACTTTGAGAAGTGAGCATACGCTTTGTTCCCCCATTAATTAATTCAATAATAATTATTACCTTTTCCACTCGATGTGCTCTTGTTTACGAACAGGCAGCATCTGGGGCTGGAGACAGAGCGGGCGCCGGCATATCAGGCACAATCATTAAACATTTCAAAGCGCCACGGTCATGACCACATTATCACTGTCTTTACCGGGTGTCTTTAGGGAATATTTGCATTTATTAACCTATTGCTGGATGTAGTGGATGGTCATGATCGTGGCTAATGCAGGATGATGCACATCAGGGGGTATTGGGAGTGGATATATGCAGAGCCGGTTCATATGGTGAGTGTATGGAAAGAATATACCTGTTTATACCCTCCAGTACATCACTGGGCTACTCCTTAAACAAAACAGCATCAGTAAAATTAATTCATGTGTACTCCTGGCACATGTACTATGCACTCAGAGAGAGCTAACTCTTAAAGGGGCCACATCTTTTTTTTGTGTCGTTTACATTTGGGTGTCAGCGATAGTGAAGTTTATGACAGTCTGTCTAATGATAGTTTAAAGATAATGATTCTGTCTAATGATAGTTTAAAGATAATGATTGAGCAAGGTGGTTGCTGGGGGGTTTATCTTTCTATCTCTCTTTTGCCTTATAGGGATGATTTCAAGCATTTTATCATAAAACGGCAGTATGCTTCGTGCTACAGCAGCATATATATTTCGGCTGTTTTGCTTGTCCCTCTTCCAGCCTTGTTGGGGGGTTATTTTATATGCTATTTGTGCAGCAGCAGTATGTCTTAAATATTCATAGCACCATATCGCCATATGCTTTGGCAGTAGCAAGTTCCTGTACTTGCTTGCAACAGCAGCAGCAGCAATAATCTTCAACTACAGCAATAACCAACAGCAGCAGCAATTCAGCAGCAGTGTAGCAGATCTATTCCTCCAAGACCAAATACATTAACATTGTCATAACCATGGTAAACCTTTCAGAGAGTTGTCATGACAGAAATATAGTTATCATTGTATTAATAGTTATTGTTATTGTTCTTAGCGTGAATGGGCCTTTAGGCATTTAGATGTATTGCCACATGTTAATGCAGCTTCAAGTGACATAGAATGCTTTAACCTGCAGTTAAAAATGCATAAACAATGTTTCGATATTTTAAACATAAAACGTTGAATACTGATAATTGAAATTATTTAAAAAATGAAAAGATACTTTAAATGTGATATTAAAACCACCAGTATGTGGCAGCAAGTCACTCTTAAGTGAGTCAATTCAATTGAACCGAATCATTTAAATGGTTGATTCATTCAGGAATGAAACACAGTCATATTTTGCCAAGAGACTCAAAACAACGCTGTGGCTGTGTTTGGAGATATTTTCTATTGGCGAAATCAAGCAAAAACAGCCAATATCCCAGAAAGCACACGTACGTCTGCAAGATGTCTGTTAAATACTATATAAATGGGTAATACTGGAGGTAGATGTTAAAATTTTATTTAAAATTTAAAATGTATTTGAAAGCTTATGACAGCCACGGTCTAATAGATTACACCCTAGATTCAATATGAAACTCTCATTAAAACAAAATAGTGATCATAATCGTGCAGAGGCTGTGTAGTTTAATCCATGCCGATCTGCTCCGTATATCGCGTCTCTAGACTGGAGCCAAAGTCCAGAGTAGACTGCACCCTGCCGCGGTTCATGTGACACAATGTCAAACCAGACCTCATTTCCCCCAGTGGAAAGCATATTTACACTAAATCATTCCCTTTTGCCTACATTTTGCACTACATGGCATGCCATTCAACATACAGAAAACACTAACACTGTGAACAACTGACCGATCTCAGCCGCAGATTCAAGGTCTGTTTATTGTGTCGGGGTGGGAGGCTATGGGTTCTAGAGAGCATTTGATTGGACAGAAGGTTTGATGAGAAGCTGAAGTGCAGGGTGATGTCATCAAAATCATTGGTTCATATTGGCGTAAGTGAGAGATTGTAAGATTTGAATGCTCATATCTTGTAAATGCAAATTTTGCCGTTGTTTTGGAGAACAGTAGCTTATAGATGACCTTATGGCTAACATATTCATACTAAAAGCCAAAAAGACTTTAATTTTGATTTCATGGGGACTTTAAGAGTAAGGGTGGGGTTGATCTTGTTGCTGCGGATGATGTCAGCATGCTTATTAACTATGCACACAGTGATTGGCTGATAGGGGAGGAGTCTCTGTCAGAGATTTATTCATAGAAATATTGTAGAGCACCATATTTTGCCATATTCAAATTAGGGTTGGGCCAATAAAAATATAAGATGAGAGGAAAATATTTAAATATGTTTAAATACTTTCTCTCACAGTTTTATTGTTGGGTAATTATACTCTATCTAAACTTAAAGTCCCCATGAAATCAAAATGAAAGTTTTTTAGCTTTTGGTATGAATATGTTAGCCTTAAGGTTATCTATAAGCTAGTGTGCTCCAAAACAATGACACAATTCACATTTACAAGATATGAGCATTCAAAACTTACAGTCTCGTTGCTTCTGCCAATATGAATCAATGATTTTTATGACATCACGCTGCACTTCTGATTCTCACCAAACCTTCTGTCCAATCAAATGCTCTCTAGAATCCATTGAGTCCCGCCCCCTACACTATAAATAGATGCTGAAGCTGTGGCTGCGATCAGTCACTTGTTCACAGAATTAGTACTTTCTATATGGAGAATGGCAGGTAGTGTGCAATGTAGGTGATAGCGAATGATTCAGCTTTCCGTTGGAGCAAATTAGGTCGGGTTTCACGTTGTGTTACGCGAACCGCAGCAGATCGCAGTCTACTCCGGACTTTGGACTCCAGTCCAGAGACACGATCACACAGGGCAGATCATATGCGCAAGTCCGCATGTACTAAACTAGTCAAGTCAAGTCAGCTTTATTTATATAGCGCTTTTTACAATACAAATTGTGTCAAAGCAACTTTACAGTATCAAATGGGAAAGTAATTCAAAAAGAAACTTTAAACAATTTTAGTTTGAGGAAATTAATCAGTAGTTACAAATTAATAAATTGTTTGTCTCCAATTTAGTTTTCCCCAATTTAGTTGTTGTCCCCAACTGAGCAAGCCATAGGTGACAGTGGCAAGGAAGCAAAACTCCATCTGTGACACTGATGGAGAAAAAAAAACCTTTGGAGAAACCAGGCTCAGTCGGGGGGTCAGTTCTCCTCTGACCAATAAACAAGTAGTTTATACTCTCATACAGACCTGTAGAGGGGGTCTATATGTACTGACCCACCATCTGGATATGAACTGGATCAAGGAAAACTGCAGTGGCCAACTCTTCAGGATTCATACTGGCTCTGACCTCGGAATAAGCAGGAGACAGACAATATTAGCATAAATTCCATTTTTCTTGCATCAGGTGTTATGGGAAGTGTTCCCGGTTCCGGTTGACCTAATTAATGCAGCCTAACAATCCTTTAACGGATTTGAATATTATAAATATTACAAATATTTCTAATATCTCTAATATTTCTAATATTAAACTACACAGCCTCAGCATGATTATGATCACTATTTTAAGTAGGAATTTCATATTGAATTTATGGGGTAATCTATTAGACTGTGGCTGTCATAAGCTTTCGAATGCGGCTTTACGAGCTCAACGGCTCAGACCCGAGCAGATTTAAATGGAATGCTATTGACTATTTTAAAAAGTGGGCGTGGCTGCTCAATATGGCACACCCTGTTTCAGTTTAAATTACGTCACCACATAGAAGAATGCTGCATGTTTCAAGGCACTTCAGTGGACCTTTAATATGCGGGGGACTGAAACTGAAATCGTATGTACTGTAATGTACCAGGCTACTGCTAGCAAGCAGATAACCATGTTTAGTTGATTCATGTTATTTTATTAGAAATGTCTTCCTGAATACAGACACCAAACCCCCCACTCCCCATCATCATTTATCGTGATGTTTCACTATAGACATGGTCTGATGCCAGTTTGGTAGTAATTTGGAATTATCGCCCAACCCTTAATTCAAATAATAAAAATTTTGTATGTTTAAAATAAAATTTTTCAAAATATGTCACTAATTAAACAAGTATATGTTCAGCTAATTGTCAGCCTCTTATATGTGTGCTTCTCATAAACATTTCTCTGATATGCATATAAACAGCGTTTTAATTAATAGAGTAGAATAATCATAGCTGATAGTAAGATATGCAAACGTAAAAGAAAACCAAACTGGATGCAAGAACAGCTGTTACTTCTTACCCAACTTGTTCATGAAAACAAGGATATAATCAAAGGACAAAATGGAGTTGGGATAACCTTCAAAAAAATATGTGTGAGAAAACATAGTCAAAGTGTGCAAATAAATGTTACGTTCTGAGGCAGACTGCCGGCAACAGCAATTTTAGGATAGTTGTGATTTGGTCTTAGTGACTTGGGAGTCCTCTTCCTAACATTTCACAGATTTAGGAGCTTGTTAGCACTAAAACGCAAAAAATGTAGGAGTCCTATATTTAGGATTGACATGCTAATTATTTTTATTATTTTCTCCTAAATCAGCAAGTTATAAGCAACCTTTAGCCTTAATATGTTTTGTGAATACGGGCCCTAATTCAGATCAGCACCTCATTAGTAGAGAGCCATGTGTATGAACTGTGAGCATGATCCCTACACGACTTACTAGAGAAGTGTGACATCATATACCTCTGTAAATAAAATCATTTACATTTAATCATTTAGCAGACGCTTTTATCCAAAGTGACTTACAAATGCTAACAATGGAAGCAATCAACAAAAGAGCAATTCAATGTAAGTGCTATGACAAGTCTAAGAGTAGCTTAATGCAGTATGAGTATCAAGGTTTTAAGGTTTTAAATAAAAAGAAAAGATAGAATAGAAAAATAATAGAGCAAGCTAGTGTTTTTTTTCTCAGTGTATAATAAATAAAAAGAAAAAAAGATAGAAGATATAAAAAGAATAGAGAAGGTTTTATTTATTTATTTTATCTGATTTAAATGTATGTCTTGCACACTTTAATACCTTTAATACCCTCGTTTTGAACTGGAATCAGGGTGGAGTATCCGGTGATGTCCACATCACAGGGCACTTACAGTCAAATACTGTAAAGTGTCTGAAGTGATAAGAGAAACATACAAAATGCACAGAGGAACTGGAACCACTGTTCTGAATCAAATCAACCAGTTTACATTTTAGTGATTGTTGTTGTGTTATAAATGTCTCTGTTCTTGTGTTCAGGGGCCTGTTTTCTCACACTGGATCCCGACACAGCTCACACTTATCTCTTTCTGTCTGAGGACTACAGAAAGGTGACATATCTGAATAAGGATCAGTCATATCCTCATCATCCAGACAGATACAAAGTTCATCCTCAGGTGTTGTGTAGAGAGAGTCTGTCTGGACGCTGTTACTGGGAGATTGAGTGGGGTGGAATTGTTACTTTTGCAGTTTCATATAAAGGAATCAGCAGGAAAGGAGGGAGAGACTGTCAGTTTGGAGTCACTGAAAACACCTGGTGTCTAAAGTGCTATAAAGACCGTTTCATTATCCGTTGTAATGATAAGGAAACTAGCTTACCTGTCCCACCAGGCTCCTCTAAAAGAATAGGAGTGTATGTGGATGTGTCAGCTGGCATTCTGTCCTTCTACAGAGTCTCTGACACACACACACTCACACACTTACACACATTCAACACCACATTCACTGAGCCTATATGTGCTGGAATTGGGTTTATAAAGCCTAATTTTAACTCCTCAGCACATCTGTGTTTGCCTGATAAACCTGTGAGCAACAACTGAGAGGCCAAATGGACAACAGCTAATCAGGATATACCAACAGCTACATTTCTGGGATCTGTCATACAATTGCACCAATATTAGGTTGACTAATCGCAGATGTTCTTTTGGGTACCTGGCAATCCCACTGTAGCTGCCTTTGATCTCGGACTGCTGGCAGACATCTCCCTATGGACCATATCACCTGCAACTCAGTCTAATGAAGATGGAGCCTATCGTCTACCATCCGCTCCAGCTGTACAGCACACGTTCTGTCAAAAATCTTGACCTTTGATGACTCTGAGCTCTAAAGACCAGATCACAAAGACAGCTTTTCAATGCAGATTTTATTGTATTAAGGTGGCCGAGACAAATTCAAAACAAAACTAAATAACAAATTACAAAAACTGGCAGAGCTGTGTTAAATTAGGATTTTATTATGTGGGGTGGAGAGAATTCAAAGGGGAGAATATCAATGTAACATATTGTTTTTTGCATTTGCTAAAACACTAAATACCATTCTCTGAACCGAATTCTCAACAGCCTAAACCAATTTGTCAAATAAATCACTCTTTCTGCAAAATCTTAAGCAAGTTCAGGCAGTTTAGACACTGTTTGTGCTCTTTTTGCAAAACTCTAAACACATTCTCAGTCACTAAGACACAATTTGCTCTGTGATGAACTTAACCCTAAACACAAGAAAGCAAAAGTTAAGCACAACTACAACATATTCTTGAAATTCTTCACACTTGTTTCTAAATATTTCAATATACAAAATAAAAGCCAGTTCACAATTTGACACAATTTTTTTTTCACAATTTTTTTCCACTGCATTTTTTATTGACTGCATTTTGGTCAATTCAATACATTCTTGTCTAGAACTGCGAGATTACTATACCATATAAGTTTTTTTAGTATTATTATTATTTTATTTTTTGGTAATGTAGTTACAGTTTTTTACAATCGCTATGACAGTTTTTTCAATACATTTAACAAGTTTTCTAAACTCTTAACGCACCAACACACCTAAAACACACAACTGGCAAACCGGTTAATTTCATGCTCAAAATCACACATTGTAAACTAAACCCCAAAACTAATTTTCAAAATACAATAATAAACTAACACAATACACTATGTCTAACAAAACACTGCAAACATTAAACATTAAACATTTTAAAATCAAATAATTATTCCAAACACTAACATATGTTCTCTTCCAACAGGAACATTTAGTCAATCATAACACATTGACAAAAAAACACTATCATCAGCTGAAATTACTGAAACTGCATTACTTAATGTGTCAGGTTTGCCCTTATAATTGAAGCCTCTCTACATTTTTGTTTTGTTGGGTTTAGTAAATGCATGCATTTTCTTTCTTTCTTTCTTTCTTTCTTTCTTTCTTTCTTTGTGTTGCTCTATATTGTTCCTTTTCCACACAAGATCAGCCCAAAGAGTCCTCTTTTAGAACATATGATCATGTGATTGGAAAAACCTCAACACCTGAGTGTGGTTCCTAGATGGGAATCAGCTGTGATTTATATATTTCCATAACTGCAATAAGCTGTTTCTCATTGGCAATGGAATAAAATATAGAGAATATATTTGTGTTTCAATTCACATTATAAACAGCTGTTCACTTTGACTTTAGCCTACATAAGGTATGTTTAGAACATGATGTTATCCGTTCTGACATACAGTGTGAAAGCATTTGTAAATTTGACTGTAAAATTACATTGTTTTGGTCTTGGTTGAGCTTGTGTGTAAAAGAAGTTCAAGCATTTTAAATTGGTGTTAACTGTATGCATTTTGTATCAAAGCAACAAGAAATGTGTTAATTGTATAGCCTACAAAGACGGATATTGTGCTAACCGTGTTAAGAGTTTAGGAAACTTGTTAAATGTATTGAAAAAACTGTCATAGCGATTGTAAAAAACTGTAAAGTCTTCTGGCTCTGACCTAGCTCTAAGATGTGATCCTTTTTTACAAGAGGATATGGTATAAATACAGTGTGGACAGTATAAAAAACATTGCGCCTACATTTTTTTTTTTTTCTTTTTGGGGATATTAACCAAACTTAGGTGTGATTTCTTTTGAGTGTGTGTGTGTGTGTGTGTGTGTGGGGGGGGGGGGGGGGGGGGGGTTTATGTATCTTTTTATTGCAAAATAATTACTATATATCTGGTAAACAATTCTTTTTTGATGTAGGTTTTGAGAAAATGGGTGATGGTTTCAAAAAATGTTTTAGCAATTCAGAAGAACAAGAAAAATCGTTTTTCTGAATTGCTAAAACACATTTTTTTAAATCATTCATTTTTTCTCTTAAACACAAATCCAAATGTTCAAAATCCAATCGCTTCAAAACCATTTCACCTGTACTCAAAATCAAAGAAAGTTTTCAAATCATACACACACACGAGTCAATACTATACACACTACAGATCATTCATTAGACACTACATCAAAAATGAAGAACACAGTGTCCAGTGTTGTACTTACAAAAAAAGTTTTACTGTTATCATTTTTATGTTTACTGTATATAGCAATTATTTAGCAATTAAAAAGATACTTATGTTCGTCACAGAGCAAACTGTGTCTTAGTGAGTGAGATTGTGTTTACAGTTTTACAAAAAGAGTGCATGAGATTTGCAAACAGTGTCTAAACTGCCTGAACTTGTTTAAGGTTTTGCAGAAAGAGTGATTTATTTGACAAACTGGTTTTTGGGGCTATTGGGAATTTGGTTCAGAGAATAGCATTTAGTGTCTTAGCAAATGTGAAAAACTGTAAACTGGAATTGAGTTATTTACATTTACATTTAACAGACGCTTTTATCCAAAGCAACTTACAAAGGAGGACAATGGAACCAATCAAAATCAACAAAAGAGCAATGAAATGCAAGTGCTATGACATCTCTCATTTAGCCTAACGCAGAACACGTAGCAAGGAATTTTTTAAAGTATATAATAAATAAAAAGAAAATAGAATAAAAAAACAAAAAGCAAGCTAGTATAGTTATATTCAACAGCAGTAAGACATATAGTTCAAAAGCAGAAAACGGCCTTATTGAACATGCAAACTGATTGTCTGCCAGTACACAAATGTACACAAAGATGTGTGGCTCTACTTCATCAGAAGTTATAATTAAAATGAAATGAAAACGTTTGAGAAATGCCCCCTTTTTGGTCCACAGAGACCTATAATTGGATTTGTCATTGTGTTTTTTCACTTATAATGTTTTTAGAATTGTTGAGTTTTCTGAATTTTTTATTTTTCAGATTTGCGTTTGTAATTTGTTTTGATTCATCATGATGGTTTTCCATTGATATTCCCACATAGCAAATGTTTCTGGCTCAGCTCCGGGCCACACAATCACTTTTCTCTCTGCCAAAGTACCACAAAGAATGACGACCCTGAAGTGGCCCAGAACTGGATTAAAGACAAGATCCACACATGGGCCATAATCAGACTGAATCCCAGCCAGTTAATCACACTGAACTGGCCAAAACAGGTTTTATTATTTGTTGAGTAAACCAGAATCTCCAAATCTGAACCACACCTGAGCCTTATATAGCCTTATACAGAAAACGGCCTTATTGAACATGCAAACTGATTGTCTGCCAGTACACAAATGTACACAAAGATGTGTGGCTCTACTTCATCAGAAGTTATAATTAAAATGAAATGAAAATGTTTGAGAAATGCCCCCTTTTTGGTCCACAGAGACCTATAATTGGATTTGTCATTGTGTTTTTTCACTTATAATGTTTTTAGAATTGTTGAGTTTTCTGAATTTTTTATTTTTCAGATTTGCGTTTGTAATTTGTTATTTTGATTTCAAAATTGTGATTTGCTTTGCACTTCTCAGCACCGTACAAGAGGGACATCAATTTTTGATTTTGATTTCTTTGATTTTATTAGAGGGTTAATAAATAGAATAAAACTCTGTAGCAGAAGGTGGCGGTAATGCACCTAATTACGTTGGTTGCCAGCCGCCATTAAAAGCCAAGAAGAAGATTGTCTCTTGTTGTGTAGTGAAGTAGAGTGGGGCAAATAAGTATTTGATGCAATGCTGATTTTTCAAGTTTTCTCACTTACAAAAAATGGATAGATCTATAATTTTCATTGTATGTGAACCTCAACTGTGACAGAATCGAAAAAAAAATCCAGAAAACGACATGATTTTTAAATAATTAATTTCCATTTTATTGCATGAAATAAGTATTTGATACAATAGAAAAATAGAACTTGCACCTGTGGCCCAGCTTACCCAGCACATGGCTGATCAGTGCAGAGGACTGAGTTTTGTTCCTTTTGTGTTCTTCCTGTGTGTGAGCGTAATTGGCCATGTAAATGTTTATTTTGTATGCTTTAAGTTTGGCCTAAAAGTATTCATGTGTTTCATGCTTGCCATATTTTCAGTTTAGACATTTGCTGTATTTAAATGTGGTAAACCTGAAACTCTGTATTCCTGTTCATTTCATAGAACCCGCATGTACGACCGTACAATTTCAAACCTTCCTTGCCTGAATAATAAAACGATTACACTGGATGTGACTAGACTGAACCTGTTCATACCGACAGCCCCACTGGCTTCAAGCTAGCTACCAAAGATTCCTATTACCTCCTTTTCAGTAAGGGTTCAGTTCAGTCAGTGTTTAACTTACCTGGACTAAACAGACTTAGAAAAGGAAAACCTTGTGATCGGAAGTGAAAAAGATATATTTTTCCAATGATTTTATATCAATTTATACAACAGGTCTTTCTGGTTCTGACTGGTTGAGAACCGTGAGATATTCTACTGGTATCGCTACAGGAATGCCCTCTCACAATTTGAATCACTCCGCTTGTTCTAGCCGGGTCTATGTTATGTTATTATTCACTGAGCTAATCGTAGAGTATATTTTCTTAAAAAAAAAAAACTTTTAAGATTGCAAACCTTTTTTATTATAAGTGTTTCCATCTTCTCTTGTTTTAGGACTATTGTGGAGAAAATGAGCCTGCTGGGGAAATACTTAAAAAATACAAAGTAAGCAAGTTAATAGACACATTTTTGCTGAAATTAGGGATGCATCGATTCGATACTCAGTATTGGTATCAGCTCCGATCCTGTCATTGGGGATCGGTCAGACAGGACTGATCCAAATTCGATATTGTGCGTATAATATTCTGTTATTGTTGAGCCCTACGAAAGGCACAAAAAACATTAGAAAGCACCACAAAGTTCTTGTGCACTATATTTCAAGTGTTCTGCAGCTGTTCCATATTTTAATGTGAGGTACAAATGAATATTGAGTCATTAAATTCAAGTTCATCCTCCATTCAACAATCAAACTACATGTTGCATTCAGTTACTACAGTCAAAACAATGAAACTCCCTTTAAGAGCGAAAAAGATTATTAATAATCCTTCATGTTCTGTCCTTTCTATCATATGTTGATGCCTTCATTACTGTCCTAGACATTTAAAAGAAATGTCTTTTAATTTTATAGCATATACTTATATATAAATGTATTTACTTGTTTTTTCATGAATGTATACAACAATACAAACAGTAAAATTTAACAGTTTACCAGATTTAGTCGTACACTTATTTACTTTTATTTGTAAGTATCTTTTGCTGCTAAATTATCCATTAACCTAGTTTATAATAAATGTTTTCATTTTGTCATATGTGATAGATTGTGTTTAACACACAAAAGAGTGATGATCAGGTCAACACAAAGAAGTATAGAAATTCAACATTGATTAAAAAAAAGCTATGCTGATATTGGATTGGATCAGTATCGGCAGATACTCTGAACTTTTTGTATCGGATCGGTTCTGAAAAAATGGTACCATTGCATCCCTAGCTGAAATTCATTGTGCTGTTGTTGTTAAAGGGGGCCATAACACACCCCATTTCACCCAATCTCATATTAATCTTGAGTAACTGCCCAGATAGCACACGTACGTCTGCAAGATGTCTGTTAAAGATCTCTTGATCTGGAAAGCATCTGCTGTGTACAAACGTCTGGCAGACATCTGTAAGATGTCAGTTTTACATCCATTCTAGATCATAAACATCTTAAAGACATCTAATAGACGTCTATTTGACATCTGATAGGAAACATCCAATAGACGTACTGCAGATGAGCAAACTACGTCTTGCAGATGTAAATGCAAACGTAAAATAGACGTCTGCGAGATGTATGTGTGGATGTCTGGATGTAGAGTAGTACTGCATCCTTCATATATCCAAAAAGTCTTTAGTTTTTATCATATTTACAAAAGAAAGAATGGTTTAGAGCTATGACAAAGTAATTAGTAGAAGACATATGGAGGTACTTTAGTAAACTACTTTTAGTAACTACTAATATCACTGGGGGAAAACTGCTAATCATATTTAAAACCTTATTTAAAGGGATGGTTTACCCAAAAATTAAAAAAAAAAAAAAAAACTTGAGTAAAAATAATTACAGAATTTTCATTTTTGGGTGATCTTTTATCTGCTGTCTTTGATATACTCAAAGTATTGAGAGTAAAAGTAAAGATGTTTGGTACTGTTTTGAAAAAGAATTCATCATGATGGTTTTCCATTGATATTCCCACATAGCAAATGTTTCTGGCTCAGCTCCGGGCCACACAATCACTTTTCTCTCTGCCCAAGTACCACAAAGAATGACGACCCTGAAGTGGCCCAGAACTGGATTAAAGACAAGGGCCACACATGGGCCATAATCAGACTGAATCTCAGCCAGTTAATCACACTGAACTGGCCAAAACAGGTTTTATTATTTGTTGAGTAAACCAGAATCTCCAAATCTGAACCACACCTGAGCCTTATATAGCCCCGACCCAATACAGAATCTCAATATTTAATATTATTGCATTGCGTTTTACTATTATCACCATTATTCATTTTGTGAAATGTTTTGGTAATGTACACACAAGCTATGCCTATAAAGTACATTAAACTGAAAAGAAAATCAGCCATAAATTCAAAATTCAAAGATTAACTGTACTGGGAATAATAATATAAAATAATTAAAAATGATATAAAATAAAATTAGAATTAAGTGCAGTTGACTGATTTGCTTACTTTTAAAATTATTATGTTTCATTCTGTTTTGACTTGCCATTTCAAAAAGATTCCTACACGTCACTGAAATTTCTGTGATCAATTAAACATTATCATGCAATATTTTGTTTATCTTGTTTATCATGGGTCACATATATGCTGTCATGTCACATGCCTGATTTGGGCCACTTGATGGCTGGTCTGATCTGGGCCACACTCCTCCCACCAACAATCGGCCCTCATATTGTTTGCCGTGATCCACACTGTACTGTTGCTGTCCTTTGAGAAAAAAAACTGTAGTACTTCTCTTTAGTACGAGAATACTTCCTCACAGTCCACCACTGATTATTTTGAAAATGAAAGTAACAACATTTATTGTCAGAATATTAAGAAATTGTTGCTACATATATCAAAGGCTGCATCTGAAGGACTCAGACTGGCCATACGAGCATTGTTCAGCTGCAACAGCTGCCACTGAACACGGAAATGAACAATGCTCTTTTTTAATTCACATGTCTTTTAATTATTTTTAATGTCTTTTTAATGTCTTTCATTATTTTTTACAAACATATCTACATATTAGTGCTGGGTATCGATTCAGATGTCTCGATTCGATTCAAGTTTCGATTTTTTTAATTACATTCAGTGAATATAGTTTTAATACAAATGCTTTTGATATTTCCAAAAAAAATGAACAGTTAACAGTTTACAAATGGAGATTTAATAAAAATAAATTATTATTATTTGGTCATTTTTTTGTGTATAAAACGTACATCTTAATTGCATTCTGGTGATCAGCTGAAGGCATAAAACATTTATTTAATTTATCCTTATCAAATGAAAATAAACTCATTTTTGGACATTTTGCTGCACAACAAGGTTTAACATTACTGTAAAAATCAAAAAGAAGACAAATGTGATTACTCATTTAAAAATAAAGATTTATTAATATTTATTCATCGTCGTAGTAGTAGTAGTGGCATTTTGTTACATTAAGTCTTAAGACTGCTAAATAGTATGTTTCTGATGCTTTGTTTTTTAGCATTAAACTTTCGTTTTGAGCGGTTGCTGTGAGGAACTTGCAGCTGCTGTGTAGGCCTATGTGAAATGACGGTGGTTTTCTCCAATGAAACGGTGAAATGCTAACGAAGTGATTCTCAGCTGGAGATGTTATTGTGTGTTTATATCGTCGTATAGAAAGACGGCAGAAGCTAAAACCACAGCAAACGTCGTCCGTGGTTTAGTATGTGTAGTAAACAAAACGCCATCCAACATTCATTCATTCATTGCAGATATATAGCGCCTTTATGCGTGATGCCAAAAGCTTCAGCAGATTTATAGTATTACTATAGCATTTCACCTGACCATTGCATATATAAATAAAAACATAAATGTGAAAATAAATAAATAAATGTATAAATAAATAAATATGTGGAAAAACACATAAATAAGGAAATATGGCTTATTTACAGTATTTTACTGTTGACTAAAGAGCACTGTACCTATTAAATAAAGAAATAAATGAGTGAATCAATATAGTTGTGTCATGAACCTATTTCGCTAAGATGAAATAACTAATACTGTACAGTCATGTCAACTTACAGAGAGCAATCCAACACTACATCCTATTTCAAATAACTTGTAAAGACACTTCAATTTGACTTTATTTATTTATGAATTTATAAATTTAAAGCATACTTTGAATTTAGTTAAAGTGAAATGTATGGGATTTTTTTTCACAGTGTATGCAGCATATTCCAGATGACAAAACGTGTTAAAATATCTCCGTCTTCATCTATATAACAGGAACTTCATCTGGGACATCTTCATGCAGAACATTTTTCCGGGATCTGGCAACCCTTAACGCAACGCTATCGCCATCAGTAAAAGTGAAAGTAAATGTACAGACTTGATGTCGCCATTTTAAACAGACACAGTTGATGACTTACAATACGGAATATCTTTAAATCTTTATAAAACTGTTCATAAATGATTAGGCAGGAAGTTGTGTGTAGCTTCCTGATGGAAATGTGAATCGGTATGTACAACAATTTTCATCCGAATGCAAATGAACAAAGTTTGTTGTGTGTTTCATGCTGACTGCAATTCTTAGAAACTTTAAACAATAATTGTGTGACTAACACTTGACTAACCTTATGCATTTGAGCGAATGCAGCTCGTAATCTATTTCTTTAACTCTAATTCTTTGAAATATGCAACTTTTTCATGTAAGAACGCGGGAGGCTTCCGGTGTTTTTACTTCTAGTTATTTCGCTGTTATTTCGTACTCTGTTATTTATCAGAATTATATTTCAATTCGTTATAATAAGCATATACACATTGGTTTGTAGCGCACATAGTGTTTGTTTATTGTTATTCTTCTAGTTATTTAACTATATCTGCAGCCGCCTGAAAAAGACAAATAAAAGCTGTTTAATTACTGTCGTTTCTGTGAATGTTTGTCTCTTCCATCTAGAGTCAGTGGAGATCAAACTGTTCAGATCCATCACAGATGAAACATCTGGAGATGAAGACTTTGAGTAAAAACATTAACAAATAAACATGTTATTAAAGAGATGACTGTCTACAGGAAAAAGGTGTTTTTCATTAAAAATGCTTTTTGAAGATCTTATATTAAGATGATTATCACAATAAAGTATTAAATCTGTTCTGTTTTAACTCTGTTTCAACTCAGTTCATCAGTAGAGATAATATCCAGAGCCCAGCTGTGTGTCTATAAAGGGTGACAAATCTATTGATCAGCCAATAATGTTTAGCAATGGAGATAAACTGACTGTTCTCAGGTAAAACGTTAGTATAAAAATGATTTTAGCATAATATTTTTATATTATTGTATGTGATCACAGTTTATTAGAGCTATTTTGAATGCTTTGATTATAAAGTGCTCTTTAAAGTGAATTTGATATTGATAAATGTATAATTGATTTAATTTAAATAATTACTTATTATTCTATTTTCTTTGTTTTAGTCCAGTTCAGCAGAAGAGATCAGAACCAGAGTCAAGTTGTATGTCTATGAAGAGCGACAAGTCTATGGATCAGCCATTAATGTTTTACAGTGGAGATACACAGTCTGATCTCAGGTATATTTTTGTGTAGATATTAAATTAGCATATCATACAGAATACATAAGATTTTGTGGTTTTTAACTTGCATAATTTTTAACTCATGTAATCATTTTTATTTTACAGCAATGAGGTCCTCAGTACATTTAGATTTAATCTGATGAAGAAGTTTGAGCGTCTGTTTGAGGGAACAGTGACGCAGGGAAACCCAACACTCCTGAATGAGATCTACACAGAGCTCTACATCACAGAGAGTGAGATCAGTAATGAGCATGAGGTGAGACAGATTGAGATACAATCCAGAAGAGCAGCAACAGAGGACACAGCCATCAAATGCAATGACATCTTTAGACCTTTACCTGGACAAGACAAAGCCATCAGAACTGTGCTGACAAAGGGAGTCGCTGGCATTGGAAAAACAGTCTCTGTGCAGAAGTTCATCCTGGACTGGGCTGAAGGGAAAGAGAATCCAGACATTCAGCTCATATTTCCACTTCCTTTCAGAGAAATCAACTCTATGAAGAACAAAACACTCAGTCTTTCAGACATTCTTAATTTCTTTTTCCCTGAAACTAAAGAAATGGAAATATCCAGTGAAGAGTATAAAGTGTTGTTCATCTTTGATGGTCTGGACGAGTGTCTTCTGTCTCTGGATTTTCAGAGTAATGTGAAACTGTGTAATATATCTGAATCAGCCTCAGTGGATGTGCTGCTGATGAACCTCATTGTGGGGAATCTGCTTCCCTCTGCTCTCATCTGGATCACCTCCAGACCAGCAGCAGCTGATCTCATCCCCTCTGAGTGTGTCCATCGAGTGACAGAGGTACGAGGATTCAATGATCCACAGAAGGAGGAATACTTCAGGAAGAGAATCAGTGATCAGAGTCTGGCCAACAGGATCATCTCACACCTGAAGTCCTCAAAGAGCCTCTTCATCATGTGCCACATCCCAGTGTTCTGCTGGATCTCAGCCACTGTTCTAGAGAAGATGGTGAGTCAAGCAGAGAGTGGAGAGATTCCCAAGACTCTCACTCAAATATACACACACTTCCTGATCCTTCAGACCAACATCAAACATGAGAAGGACTATGAGAAGAAGCTGACAGATGAAGACATGATCCTCAAACTGGGGAAACTGGCTTTTCAGCAGCTTGTGAAAGGAAACCTGATCTTCTATGAGGAAGACCTGAGAGAGTGTGGCATTGATGAGACAGAAGCATCAGTGTACTCAGGATTGTGCACTCAGATCTTCAGAGAGGAGTTGTGCTTGTATCAGCGGAAAGTCTTCTGCTTTGTTCATCTGAGCATTCAGGAACATCTAGCAGCTCTATATGCACATCTCTCCTGTACAAACAACAAAATATATGTGTTTGACCGAACCAAACAAAGTCTGTTTTTTGCAATTATGTATTGGTTCCTAGATAAGTTATCACAAGTTTCGTTATCTGAGCTACATCAAAGAGCTGTGGATGAGGCTTTACAGAGTAAGAATGGACATCTGGATCTTTTCCTGCGTTTTCTTCTGGGTCTCTCAGTGGAGTCCAATCATACTCTCATACAAAAACTACTGACACAGACAGGAAGCTGCTCCTACAATACAGAGAAAACAGTTGAGTACATCAAACAGAAGATCATGAACAATAACTCTCCAGAGAGATCCATCAATCTGTTCCACTGTCTGGATGAACTGGGTGATTCACTGATGCAGGAGATCCAAGATGATCTGAAATCTGGAGAAATAAAACAATCCAAACTCTCATCTTTACAGTGGTCAGCTCTGGTTTATGTGTTGCTGACATCAGAGCAGAAGATAGATGTTTTGGATCTAAAACAGTTTATTGGAGCACAACATACAGCAGATGAAGTTATTCAGAATCTGTTTCCCGTGCTTAAAGAATCCAGATCAGTTCAGTAAGTAACACAGAAAACAATCACTATTTTTTCACATTTATTATTTTAGTAGCTTATGCTTTCTTACCAAATCAGCAAAATGGGTAAAATCGAACAGAATCACATTTCTGGCAGTAAGCAGGAGAGTGAGATGCATGTACTAAACTAGCTGAGCAGTGGTGGACAGTAACAAAGTAGTCTTACTATATGTACTTTACTGGAGTAGTTTTATTTTGAGTAACTTTTACTTCACTACTTTCCAAAGCATAAGATATTTGTATTATTCTCCATACAGGCTACAGTCCTGTAATCTAACTGCTCAGTGTTGTGAGAGTTTGTCTTCAGCTCTACAATCCTCTAACTGTATCCTGAGAGAGCTGGATCTGAGTTACAATGACCTGCAAGACTCTGGTGTACAGATTCTCTCTGATGGACTGAAAAATCAAAACTGTGCGCTGGAGATACTGAGGTATTTAAAATGCAAATTCTTTTCTCATTTCCTTACCCTAATGTCATTCCAAATCTGTAGTATTGTTTCCACCCCGAAGTTAATTTTGTGTGCAAAATTAGAACATTGCATAAAACATTTTCAAATATTCTGGGTGGTGTGATTTTTAAGAGCAATGTTTAATAAAGACTTGAATTATTTAAAATATAATCTTAAAGAACACTTCTAAATTTATTTTGTAGCTTTAAATTCTGTCTTAAATTCAGAAAAGCACAGAATGCATGTGATGGCCTTAGCTTTGCTTCTACTACATCAGTACAGTAAAAAGTCTGCCCAAGTAAACCTCAGATTATAAACCCTGCTCGTTACATGTTTGTTTGTATTTGATCTGGTTTTGTGTCTGTAGATGATCGGACTGTGTGTGTCTCTAGGTTGTCTGGCTGTATGCTGACAGAAGAAGGTTGTGGTTATTTGTCTTCAGCTCTGAGTTCAAACCCCTCACACCTGAGAGAGCTGGATCTGAGCTACAATCACCCAGGAGATTTAGGAGAACAACTGCTGAAAGACAGACTGAAGGATCCAAACTATAAACTGGAGAAACTCAAGTATGTGGGACAGTACGAGACCCCATTTAGACCTGGTATTAATAAATATTTAAATTAATGCCATTGTTATCTGCATGTGTAAGGTTAAAGGGTATTTTTAGAATAAGATCAATTTCTCTTTCATGAGATTACTTCCTTTTTTGGCCGGGTAACATTTCTCCTGGTTATAAACTCTAGGGACAATCTTCGAAAGCAGAGTTTTTAAGGTGCCGTGATATTCAAATCACAATTGTTTTCTGCCACCACATTTATCAACGTACAATCCAGGCCCGGATTGGCTAATCGGGAGCACCGGGAGAATTCCCGGTGGGCCGGTCTGCTTTTTTGGCCATGAGGGCCGTTACTGTCATATGCCACTTCAGGTTTTAAGACCCGTATTTAAGGCTTTAAAGAAGCATCCTGTATGAAAGCTAAAACACAGTTTGTCCTGTATTCGCAGCAGGCGCGTAGCTACGTGTGGGCCTGGGTGGGCCAGTTGCTTAGCCTTATCAGAATCAGCTTATCAAAATTCTCGGCCGAGTCCAACCTGTGACCGTCTTTTTCCCCCTTCTCCCAAAACAGCTTATAGCTGCTGTTTCAGCTATTAAAATAGTTACATTTTGTGTGTAATGGCAAAGTGATTATATTTAGTTTTGTTTAGTTAATTTAGAAAGACGTTTGGAGCATTTTTTTGTTCGTTAAATATGTTTTTGTTTTTAAAGGATTGAACAGCGGCCAGCAGAAGACTGTATATAGTCTGTTTGATCAATTTACTTTCTCAGATCATCAAGACTTATCTAAAATAAAATCTATAGATATAAAACAGTTAAAGTAGCTATGAAACGATGTTAGTTTAAACGTTAAACCTAGATAAATGTGTGCTATTAGGCTTTGCAGGACATGGAGGCGCCAGCGCGATTATTTGCGTATTTTCAGTGGAACAATTTAAAATTATCCGTCATTTTTGCGCACAAAGGAAATATAAAGGGTCTACTTTTATTTGTGTGCATTCAGAATATTAACAAAACGTTACAAACAGTGGTTTTATAAAATAAGAAAACAAACATGATGAGCTTTCTGCCGCCTTGTACTTCAATAGGAGCGCAAAACAAAAATGAAACCAAAACTCAGCGCATACATGCCTCACAAACATGATAAATATATACATAGAAAGCTTTAAATTATTACTTAATGAAATAAAAGAAATAAAAATCTGTAAAGATTCATTTATCTTTAAAGGTGCGTCCAAAGAGTAGATTGCAAATCAGGGTCTTTGCGACACTATCTCAGAATACACTAGTTTATTAATGAATCAGTCAAATATTTTCTTACAGTTTCCCCCAACACATTCATTGTATTCATTTTTGCTGGTGCTTTGTGGCAAAATGTTGTTTTGTTGCATCTTTCAGAATGCGGTGTGGTCGCTTTGCTCATATGCTGTTCTTACCGTTATGATCTGCTTATAATGACATACAGGCTTATGCTCTGATTATTCAAGCAGGTGTAGTTGCGTTGGTCAATTTTGATAACTGATGCATTTTTGACTAGGCATGAAACTCCAGGGCTGAAAAAGAGTCCCACTCCGGCCCTGGTACAATCTTTTGTGTGATGGAATTGGCAGCACACAAATGTTTCATGAATCACACATGAACTCTGTCATAGGTTGATTTGTGTACTTTGATCCATGTTTGTTTCTACATTAGATTGATAAATGAGGCCCATTGTCTATAATTTAACATGAAATACTACCATAATTAAAAAGTAGAATATATATGATTTTCAATGGGGAAATTTTTTTTATCATAATTTTTATCATAATCACGTTTCCCTATGCTAGGGACGTGAGAGGACGCTGGCGTTGTTTGTTCGCCGCTTCTCCGCCCTTGATCTTTGATCTAGTTTTATTTGTTTTTATTTTGTTTTATTTGTTTTAAAGTTTGAAACTTGCGGTTTATTATCTGAAGACTGTGTGTGTGTGTGTGTCATCTCGCCTGCGGAGTAAACTGAGACGACGAACTGTATAGCCATTGTTAGTGCTGTGCAAATTTCAAATGGCATCCAGCACTATTTTTAAATACTCCATTCCTCAGCTGCTGAGTTACAACCGGCGCCTACCTTCACTCTGCATTCCTGCTATAAAACAGCTTGGACTTCTTTGTCGACCTCGTTATGTCCATAGAAGTTCCCGCAAAAAGTTTGTCTATTGCCAGCATGATGCTGCTTCCATTCCTTCCATCTGGTCATCGACTGAACGTATCGCACCTGTGGGACGTCATCAGAGCACTGGCGCTCTTGGATTATGTAGCAGTCACCCGCCCCTTTTTCCACTGAGAGCCTCTAGTGCTGGGCGAAAATGAAAATCGTGGAGTGGATTACAGTGTATTGCTGAGTCTACAGAGACTTGCATCAAGAGATCTGTCTTCTGCTACTATGGAATTATTTAATACGCAATCCCTTACTAATAAATCTCTTCTTATTCATGATCATATTTTGGACAAAAAGTTGGATTTTATGTGCCTGGTCGAAACTTGGCACAAACCAGGGGACTACTCAGTGCTAAATGAAGCCTGCCCCCAGGGTTATTGCTATCTGGAGAAAGCCCGCAATTCTGGACGTGGGGGTGGTCTGGCCGTCATCCATCGGGCTGAACTGAAACTTTCTCCCCTGCCACTGCCTGATTTTATCTCCATGGAGTGCTTAGCCTTTAAATGTAAACCTCCTCATTCAATGACAGTGCTGCTTATCTACCATCCTCCTAAATTACACTCCTTATTCCTCCCTGAAATACATGACTTACTTACATCACTTTGTTCACTGTCATCCAACATTGTTATTGTAGGTGATGTAAATATTCATGTGGATAATCCCTCCTGTCAGCTCTCAACAGAGTTTTTGGGTCTGCTTGACTTTCTCGGTCTCCAGCAGCATGTGAAGGTCCCAACACATACTAAGGGACATACCTTAGATCTTGTTATTACTGATTCAGCCCCCATTAAAAGCGTAGAAGTCTATGATTTGGGAGTGTCTGATCACAAAGTAGTCTCTATGGCTTTTACATTCTTATTGCCTACAATAAGACCCAAGCGTCAAATGTCCTTCCGAAATTGGAAACACATTGATTTAACCTCTATGGCTGTAGACCTTCAACAAATTTCCTGTCCAGCCATTACAACGGTAGACGACTATAATGCATCTTTGAGCAGTGTTCTCGACCTCCATGCCCCTATCAGGACACGTGAAGTTACCTTTGTATGCTCTGCTCCCTGGTATAGACAAGAACTAAGCCGAATGAAGATGGCAGGTCGTGCTTTGGAGCGTCATTACTCACTGTCCATAAGCTTGCATTTCGCGACCATCAAAGGGCCTATTGTAAGACCCTGAAAGATGCCCGATGCCAGTTTTATTCAAATCAAATTAATAAAAATATAGGTAACTCAAGGCAACTGTTTGCTACAATTAGCCATCTCTTGGAACCGCAACAGCCGTTTTCTATCGAAGCTACTACGGAGCAATGTAACAGCTTTATTGATTTTTTTAGATCAAAAGTCAACAACATTCGCTCCTTAATGCCTGGATCACATTATTCATCTTTGCCTGCCCTTAGTCCTTTAATTGGGAGTTTGCCATCTCTCCTATATTTTACTGACGTTTCAAGTGGCCACATTGATGAAATTTTGCAAGGAATGAAAGCATCATCCTGCTCACTGGATCCTATTCCGACGGCTCTGCTAAAGTCATTTATCCCTATTGTTAGTCCAATCATTACAAAGTTAGTAAATCTTTCATTACAAACTGGTTATGTTCCACCTTCTCTCAAAGCAGCTGTCATCCGTCCGATTCTGAAGAAGCCTTCATTAGATCCAAAAGAGCTTGCAAGCTACAGGCCTATCTCAAATCTGACTTTTCTGTCAAAGGTTCTGGAAAAAACAGTTGCCCTCCAACTTCAGCACCATCTCAGCTGTAACAATCTGTTTGAGAAGTTCCAGTCTGGTTTTCGTTCAGCCCATAGCACGGAAACAGCTTTGCTCAGGGTGACAAATGACCTACTGATGACAGCTGATGCAGGATCACCATCCTTGCTTGTTCTTCTTGATTTGTCAGCAGACTTTGATACAGTGGACCATACCATTCTCCTGGATCGTCTCCAACATATGGTTGGACTATCTGGAACTGCATTGCAGTGGTTCCAGTCCTACCTGTCTGACAGGACTGAACAGGTTATGCTGGGAGGATGTAAGTCCAGGATGTCCCCTGTTACATGTGGTGTTCCGCAGGGGTCGGTTCTTGGCCCCATCCTTTTTCTCATTTATATGTTACCTCTCGGGCATGTCATCAGCAGACATGGGCTGTCCTTCCATTGTTATGCTGATGACACGCAGCTGTATATTAAGACTGCTCCAAACCCCTCGGAAGCCATCTTGCACCTTACTGCTTGCCTTGAGGAGATAAAGGCGTGGATGAACAGCAATTTTCTTCAGTTAAACAGTAGTAAAACCGAGGGACTCCTTGTTGGCACACCTAGTCAGATCCGTTCTTCTCCTATATCTCATCTTATTTTTGATGGCCAGATTATTACCTTTTCTTCCTCTGTTACTAACCTGGGGGTTCGGTTTGATCCACAGTTGACCCTCAGTGATCACATAAAACATCTGTGTAAGATATCGTTTTATCATTTACGAAAAATTTCCAAACTCCGTCCTCTGCTAACTCTCCCTGATGCAGAGAAATTGGTCCATGCCTTTATTTCCTCAAGGCTGGACTACTGTAATGGACTTTTTGTTGGGATTCCTGCTAAGGACATACAAAAGTTACAATATATCCAAAACAGCGCTGCTAGAATCTTGATGAAAGTAAGGAAATTTGAACAAATTACTCCCATCCTTAAATCCCTTCATTGGCTGCCTGTCTCTTCTCGGATCGAATACAAACTCCTCCTCTTAACCCATAAATGTATTTATGGCTAGGCACCTTCGTATCTTCAAGATCTGATTAGTTTGCGATCTGTCAGTCGTACCCTGAGATCATCTGGCAGTATGCTTCTCCAAGTTCCCTCTACCAAGCTTCGTACCATGGGGGGGCGAGCTTTTTGCTCTGCTGCCCCGCAGCTCTGGAACCATCTTCCTGTCCAGCTACGAGTCACACAAACATTGGACTCTTTTAAAGCAAATTTGAAGACTTTTTTATTTAAAAAGGCATACAATTGCTGAGATATTATGTTTAGTGATTGTGATATTTTAGATTTCTTGTTTACTCTGTTGTAGCACTTTGAGATTTTTGTTAATGAAAAGTGTGTTACAAATAAAATCTATTATTATTATTATTATTATTATTATTATTATTATTATTATATAAATAAGTTAGAAATTTTGTCTGACTTGAGACGGCGCAGACGGCACATAACTGTCACGACTGACATCAAAGCCAGGTCGATTCAATACAAGTTTATTTGTATAGCTCTTTTCATAATACAAATCACTGCAAAGCAGCTTTACATAAAATTAACGATTCAACAATATGTTTAGTAATAACGTGCTAGTGGTGCTATGTCAAAAAATCTGTTAATATTGACATAGTCAAACAGACGATGAACACTATTAACAGTAATCATTGTATTGATGACCTGTGGCATTAATATTATGCATCTCTGTCAGTGAGTGATGTAATACAAATACAGTCCGTTAATAAACAACTTTTTATCTGTTTTATACAATCCGCCTTCATTTAGCAAATGCAATTGCATAAATAACATTTTCAATTTCAACATTTTTTTTGCATTCAGCTGTGGATGCTGCTGATTCACAGAGACCGCATTGGCCCATCAAAGAGATGTGCATTTGCGAGCATGTGTGCGTGTGTTTTATTTAGAAATAGTTTCCACAGAAATGCTTTCTTATTTAATGTATTTTCCCCTTACAAATTGTATTATCACAATAACAGTTTGAGTAAATGTTTAAAAGGTAGGGGATAATGCCGTGAACAATGTGCATATGTTAAAACCGTAAAATAAATGATCATGTTTAATGATTTTAATTTCTTTATCGCGAAAAGCTAAAACTGGCACCATTTTGGAGAGAAATTGGCTCTTTTTAAACTAATATAAAATCATAGCATAGTGTGTGATGCTGAACTCTGTTTTGAGTTTCTAATGGTGTTTGTATTCTTGTGTTTTAACATTAATATGTTATGTACATATATTGAACAGCATGCTGTCTCAAATCTATATAATTTAAATGGTGGTGATTGTACTGAGAATAACTTTCATCTTTTCATCACTTAATAGTTTTTTCGTGTTGTTTTTATGTATTTTAAAACTGCTGGAAGGTAGATATTCTTAATTCTTTCTGACAAACAAGATAATGTGAATTACAGTATGTACGATGTTTTCTAAATGTTTAAATTGCACTGTACCGCATTTATTATAAGGGGTAGAATTCACAGCTTAGTACTCACTACTCAATATTCATGAGTACTTTTAAATACGTTACTCTTTCACTTTTACTCAAGTCGTTTTTACTCTACTCACACTACATTTTTGGAATGTAATGGTACTTTTTCTTGAGTATATTTTTTTGTACTCGTTACACCTCTGGTAGTAACGAGTTTACTTTGTTACATTTACTTTTTTTGGGTAACTAATACTTAGAGTACATTTAAAAATGGATACCTTTACTCAAGTATATTTTAAGTGAAATAACGGAAATAACATTTGGACAAAAATGTCCCACTCCATTAAAAGAACACACTTCAAAGGGCTCTGCCCTTCAAAGGGAGTAGGGCATAGGGATGCTCACTTCCGTTTGTAATTCGTCCATATATTTATTTTAGTAGGGGTGTAACGCTACATGTATTTGACATAATTTCCTCATTATCGTTACTAAACTACATCTACAAGGCACATTATTCGTGCTATTTAAACATACAAGGGGTGATTAAAAGTTCAGAGATTATACTCATGATAAACAAAGGAAAACAGACATTAGTCTGTGTAATAATGCAGTATAGCGCTCCTTACATCCCTCATTTAAACCTGTGAAGTGAAAGTAAAAGCCATCTCACTTCAAACTCGTTTTTCTCAAAATTCCATTCCTGAAAATCATAGCTATCAGCCAACTTCAGATAGCCATAACTTTTGTTACAATCAAGCTATGGACAAAATAAAAACAGTGTGGCACCAAAAGGTAAAAAAAAATGTAAAAAAGTTGGGTTTTCCCAAATTGCATCACATATGCACTTGCATCTAAGAAGAGATGCCAGGTATCTGGCTTAAACCAATGTGCATCAGAGTAAATTAGAGTGTAGCAAGCTGAGCTTAAATGAATGTTGTCTTTATGCACTTTTTCTATTCTAAGTTTCTACTCTACTGTTTGCAAGATTACATTTTCATTGAAGGAAATTATTATTATTTTTGGTTGTTTTGGCTTTGGCCTGTAAAAAAGATTTACATTAAAAAGGAACTCAAAATGCTACAGAGAGAGACATAATAAGAAAAGAACACCACTGATGTGTGTTTTATTTCAAATTTAATTTCTCATGTGTTTTTAATATTAAGCTTTGCTTGTTCCAGATTCAATATTTACGCAAAACTAAAGTTTGTTTCCAACATTACATACTTGAGAGAAGGGAAAACATGCACAATTGCAGTCAGATTTTCAATAAAAATTAAATTTGGCCCACAACTTCACGCCAGTTTTTAATTTTGGCCCACTGTGAATTTGAGTTTGACACCCCTGCTCTAAGGGCTCTGCCCTTCGAAAAAGATCAGGGCATAGGAATGATCACTTCCATTTGGTATTTGCCCCATGAACCGTTCGGTATAAATACAAGTACCCTTACAGCCCTACCTTTCACAATTAATTTGTTTGTGTATACACACACACACCAAACTTGTTTCGTTTTTTTTGCATTATGAGTTTCTACATTCTTGCATCATATGAAATTGATGCAATTAAAGTTTATCATATTCAAAATGTTTCACTTGATTTCAAACAGGATTAGTATAAACAGACTAATAGTATTTCATTAGTCTGTTTGGTCACACATCTACACAGCTCAGAGGGACCATTAGTCAATATAGTGTTAAAGACAGCACTAAGATCCATTTAGTACTAATAAAGGGATGCAGCCACAATCAGATGGCGAGAGCAAGTCATCTGTAACACTGATAAGTGCAATTTCAGTACTATGATTGCCAGATTATGAGTGTTTGTCTTTGGAATATGCATATGACTTGATGTTTATTTGTATTTGTAGTGTGGATCATAGAGGAGAGATCAGAGTTAAAGAGGCACCTCAAAGATGTAAGTTTCAACACACCCACACACACACACACACACACACACACACTAGGGGTGTAACGATATGAACAAGTCACGATACGACACGCATCTCAATACTGGGTTCACGGTATGACACGTATCACAAAATTTAAAACATGGAACTGAAATTCAAACAGATTTATTTAAAAAAACTAATTTCAATAACTTTCTTTGCTGTACACACAAGATCACATTTTAAGGTTTAATAAAAACCTTCTGTATTCAACTGAACAGTCTGTCAGTCACTGAAAAAAAATATTTTAAATTATTATTCTCATCATACAGGACAGTGGTGGTTTTTTTTTACAGAGGTTTAAGGTTTATGTCATTGCTATCCATAGTATCAATTTGACGGGCATTTTTGTGCACCTCTGTGCTCAAAAGAGCTGCCGTTATAGCCGCTTATTGCTCGAGATGGCGTTCCAGCTGTAAGGTCATCATAGTACTGCTGCTACTGACAACGCACGCGACATAGAGATCTCCAGCTCCGCTGGCGTTGAGTCCGAGGGATCCCTCATCTCTACCTCCAGCCTCTGATCCTTGGACTTCGCCTCGGCCCTCCGACCCTGCGGCTGCACCCTGCCACCTAGCTCCCTCATCTCCACCGTCGCCTGTTGGCCCACTATCTCTGCCGGGCTCCCTCGTCCCTCCGGCTCCGCCTTGGTCGGGCGTCGTCCCACCATCGCCTCAGGATTCCACTCCTCCGGCTGCGCCTCGTCACTCCATCCCACCGGCTCCGTTGGGCTCCTTCCTCCCTCCGGCTCCACCTTTGTCCTCAGTCGCTCCGGCTCCGCTGTGGTCCTCCGGAGCTCTGCCTCTGCCTCGGTTGCCGGTGCCACCTGTTCCGCCTTGGCCCTCCGGATCCTCGGTGTCGCCCCGGATCTTCGGCTCTCCGTCTCCACCTTGGGCTCCACCTCCACCTGCTCCGCCGTCGTCGGTCGGCCCCCTGGAGTCGTCAGCCCTTCCTCCACCATGGCTCCTCCTTCCATCGGCTCCACCGTGGGCCGCCATCTCAGCTGTGGTCTGGGTCTTTCCTGGCTCCTCCTGCGCCAGATCCCTCCTGTCTTCTCCCTGGCTCCTCCCTCTGGCTGATCCACCCTGGACTCCCTTTCTTCTCCTCCTCCCAGATGTCCGTCCCCCTCCTGAGCCCCCACCCAAGCCCCCTTATGTTTCTGTTTTCGGCGCGAGGTCGCGCCTTCCGGGAGGTGGGGGGGGGTAATGTCAGGATTTGAGACTCTTTTGTTGTGTTTTGATTTGGTTTGGCCCCTTTTGTGTTTGGTTTGTTCCACTTCCTTTATGCCCTTATTTGGTTTTGTTCCTGTCCCTCCCCTCATTTTGTCATTATTAGTTAATCACCATCACCTGTCTGTGTCTCGTTTACCACCCTACTTAAGTTCGATTTTGTTCAGTGTTTGGTTGTCCGTTCTCGTCTTTGTGTACGTGTCTTCTTGCCTGTCTTATGTGGCTTTATATGTGGATTTAAGACTTGTTTTGCACCTGAACTTAATCTTGCGCTCCTCGTTCATCCTCCTCCACACGACACTGTGACACTAAGTGACAGTAATGAGCGCAGCATTTTACTCAAAGTTGGAAAAAGACGCTCAGCGCTCGGCATGCTCTTGGCATTCTAAAAAACGTGGCGCTCCCATTGAGAACTACTGAGTACTATGATGATCCCTTTCTCCCACTCTGATATTATCATATGTCGCCATCTCAACCAAGTAAAATAAAAGTATCGCAATCACTCTACGATACATATCGTAACATTTTTGTATCGCGAAATATCGTAGTGCGAAATATTGTTACACCCCTAACACACACACAGGTGGGTTAGTCCTCATTTATTGATGTTTTCTCTTCTTATGTTTAGATGCCTGTGCTCTCACACTGGATTCAAACACCGCAGACACTCAACTCATTCTGTCTGAGGACAACAGGAAGGCTACATATGTGACAGATCATCAGCAGTATCCTGATCATCCACACAGATTTGATGAGTGGGAACAGGTTGTGTCTCGAGAGAGTCTGCCTGGACGCTGTTACTGGGAGGCTGAATGGAGTGGCTGTGTTAATATAGCAGTGACATATAAAGCAATCGGCAGGAAAGGAGGATGTGATGACTGTGTGTTTGGATACAATGACAAATCCTGGAGTCTGTGGTGCTCTGATAACAAATTCACTGTCTGGCACAATAACAACCCAGTGGCTATACCTGCACCTTCATCTTCTAAAAGAGTAGCAGTGTATGTGGACTGGTGGGCCGGCATTCTGACTTTCTACAGCGTCTCTGATACACACTCCCTCACAAAAATATACACATTCAACACCAAATTCACTGAACCCCTCTATGCTGGATTTAGGGTTTATACATGTAACTCATCAGTGTCTCTGTGGAACATTAAACAGCATCCTGTGAGAAACAACAGTGATACACACACAATCGGGTGAGTGAAGTACACTATAATGTGTCCTTGTGAAGGACTTTTCTGACTAATGTGGCTAAAACCTCTATTCTTTGTGCATCACTAAGTGAAGTGTTCAGATGCAAAACCAGCTAAAAGCCATCTCGGTCAAAAATGAGATAATGATACTGAATGAATGCTCTGGACACACATTATGCATCCATCAAATACTTTTACTTCAAACTCACTAAAATCCCAGCCTCGTCCCAGTCAGAAGAACCAGTACTTACATAGAAACCTATACATCAGAGCCTGATAAAAATGCATTTTTTAAAGAAAGATGTCAGATGGATTTAGAGGCTTTTGTGTCTGAACTCTTCAAATATACCCAAGATGATATGACTTGAGATCTTCTAATCATGATGATTCCTCTCTGGCTAAATCACTTTAAGGTCACTTATGAGGAAAAGTGAAATAGTGACTGTAACAAACTTCCAGTTTAATCTTACAGAGCTATTGTTAAGATAACAACGCTGTGTGATTTTGGCCACGATTTTTTATTTAAAAAGGTTTCAGTTGCAGCATATAGGCTTAGCTAACTTCAGTCTTAATTTTGTACCCTGTTCGTGCATAAAACAAACAGCTTTTATTCTGTCTCCCTCTCTGTGCTACAGGTCCTCTAACCTCAAACCTCCTGGACTCAGCATTGACCCTCTGCTGAAGTGTCAGGCTTTTAGACACATAGCTGGTCCGTACCTGTCGGCCTGTACAGATGAAGGAGTGTCAAAGTTCAGGGTCGGCACTGACCTAGATGAGTGTATCAGCACTGCAGTCACATGCAGAGGCGAAACTGTCACAGTCCTTTTCAAGACCAAGGAACATCCGGAGAAATATCTTCAAATGACTCCTACCAGAAAGGAGGATCAAAAGATGGCCTGGATTGCAACAACAGAGAAAGATGAACCTAGTCTAATAAATCTGCATACAAATAGTGAGGCAGATCTAGCAGAAATCTTTAATACCTGTTGGATACATTTAATTCAGACATTTAAAAATGTTAACGTCATTGCAGATAAACTGCTTCAGGAGAAAATAATTCACGAGGAACAATATTCCAAAATCACTCATGACAGTTTAACCTCTGAGAAAAAGATGAGAATGATCTGTCAAATTATACGCAACCACAGTGATGCTGTGAAAGCCAAATTCATCTTAATTCTTCAGGCAGAGGACCCTTACCTCATAGAAAATCTGAATCAGCACCTTAAGAAGGCAGCTTGCATTTAAAACTGTTTCAAAAGAGCAACTGCAGATATGCTGAAGACTTCAGGCTGAAAATACTGAATTTTAAGAAACACTTAAAGTTTGGTGAACTTGATCTGCAAGTTTCACATAATCAGCCGTTCGAACAAATTAAATCATTTAATATTTCTATATTCAAAATGTTACATTTAAAACATCAATGTCAACATGAATTTATGAATTTAATTGCACGCATGCCACCTCTGAGCCTCGTTAAACATATGAAAATACACACAATACATTTTGGGTTTTTTCTGTGCCACCTCTTTTTTTAAATGCTGATTTTATTTGATTGGTAACTTATTCTTATTCTATTGTTTTAATTAGAAATGTTAAAATGCTTAGAAAATATATTTATTAAAAAATGTGACATAAAAGATGACATACTTTTAATAAAGTAAAAAAAATGCATTACAAAGGCATTACAACACTAAATTAAAGAAGTCAGATATCACCTGGTAATGGGAAGGCTAATTTTTGATCAGATTTTTTGATTATTTATTAGAAGGTGCTTCTAAAATTTTGACTGTATAATTTTCTATGCTTACAAAAAGTAAGCATAGAGCCCTGCTGGATTTATTGCATTTTGAAGGGAAAATATCCTGTTTTTATAATAACTCTTTGAAAATCAAAATCTGCATTTGAATTTTTTATGTTATTATAACCTAAAGATGCTATATGAAAGTTTGAAAAGGAAATAGTGGTTTTCATCTTGCCACTTTCTTGCTCAAGAAAACACATTTCATTTATACTGTTTGGAAATTTAAACGTGTTAAGATGTATGTGCATAGATGCACTTAAAGTGTAATTTATTCTTGTGAAAAAGGTGAATTGTCAGCATCATTACTCCAGTCTTCAGTGTCTCATGACTCACATGACATTTCTGATTGTTGTTATTTTCAGCATTTAACAGAGTTGGGTCATTTTTTTCAGGATTCTGTGATGAATAGAAAGATCCAGGAATCAGCATTTATCTGAAATAAAAAGCGTTTCTAACATTATACACTATACCTGTCACGCCCCTGGACTGTGTTTGTTTTGTTTTCTTCCCCATGTGCTCAGTGTGACCTAGTTTCTGTTGATTGTGTCATTAAGTTCAGGTGTGTGTCGTTATCCTCCCTATATTAGTTCCTTCCTGTTCTGTGTTTGTTGTCCGGTCTTCGACATCACGACAACAGCGACCTCACGTCTATGCAACCTAAGTGTGTTAATGAAATCTCCTCCCGTGTTTGTACCCTTCTTTGTGGATTATTAAAAGACTTATTATTATCATCTTCGTGAGCCTGCGTGTTCCTAAACACACCCGAAGTGTGACAGAAGGCCGGACCTACAAAACAGTAAGCGTCGTGTTCCCCAGTCTTTTCTTTTCCGTTTTTGAACAGTTTTTATTTTCAGTTTTTGTCGTGTTATGGACCCCATATACAGCCCCGAGTTTCTCCTCCTCATGCTGGAGCAGGGGGAGAAAACGCTCGAGGACCATACACGACAGTTCATTTTCATTGCGGACTATTCCAGCTATCCGGACGGCACGCTCTGCACATTTTATAACGCCAGCCTGAACCCCACGTGCAGAGCGTTGTCGTCCGAAGATGGTCCTCGAGCGGACTTCGCCGCCTATGTGGAGTGGACACTGGCGAGAAACGGGTCCTCCCTCACCATCCGCCCTGAGGAAAATCGCGCCAGTGCCACTCCGGACCCAGAGCCCAGCCCACCATCTCCCCGCTGCGCGGAGCCACAGCCCGAGTCCACCGCTGACGGAGAGCCAGAGCCCAAAGCGACCGACGAGCCATCGCCAAGGAGCGCAACAGAGCTGAGGATCGCCTCGGAGCCCGAGCCCAAAGAGTCAGACCAGGTGCGTGAGCCGGCTACAGAGCACGCCACGGTGGAGAACGCCAGTGACAGCGAGAGCGCGGAGTGGAGCTCCGCCCACTGCACCATGGCTGAGGGTGAGCTGATTATACATCTGGGGCTGCTGGAAATGGAAAAAGACCTAATAGACTGGGAAACTGAACTGGAGTTGTATCCTGCCCCTTTATTCCCTCCTTCGTCTCCGCTGGTCCCGTCCAGCCCTCCTTCGTCTCCGCTGGTCCCGTCCAGCCCTCCTTCGTCTCCGCTGGTCCCGTCCAGCCCTCCTTCGTCTCCGCTGGTCTCGTCCAGCCCAGAAGTGGTTCCCAAAACTCCAGTACACGCTTCACAAGAGCGCCCTCCAGTGCCAGCACCTCGTCGGCGCCCTCCAGTGCCCGCTCCTCAAGAGCGCCCTCCAGTGCCAACGCCTCGTCGGCGCCCTCCAGTGCCCGCTCCTCAAGAGCGCCCTCCAGTGCCAACGCCTCGTCGGCGCCCTCCAGTGCCCGCTCCTCAAGAGCGCTCTCCTGAATTCAGCCCTGAGGACATTCACAAGGTCCCGCCCACCCACCCTTTCCTGTCTACTCCGCTGCTGGTTCCTGTCAGCCCCATGGCTCACCCTCAGCCCAACATCTGTGTGCTGGATGCGCCACGGGTCTGCCAGTCTCCATCGGCGTCATGGCTGGAGGATCCCTCACCTCTGCCTCCAGCCTCTGAGTCCCGGACTCCGCCTCGGCCCTTCGACCCGTCGGCTCCACCATGGCTCCTAGCTCCCTCCTCTCCACCGTGGCCCATCAGTCCACCAGCTCCGCCGGGCTCCCTCGTCCCTCCGGCTCCGCCTTGGTCTGTCGTCGACCATCCGCCGCTTTGGGACTCTGCTCCTCCGGCTGCGCCTCGTCCCTCCATCCCTTCAGCTCTGTCAGGCTCCTCCTTCCCTCCGGCTCCTCCTCAGTCCTCGGTCGCTCCGGCTCCACCGTGGCCTTCTGGATCCCCGTCTCCGCATCGGTCGCCGGTGCCATCTGTTCCGCCTTGGCCCTCCGGATCCTCCCCGTCGCCCTGGCCCATCGGCTCTCTGTCTCCGCCTCGGGCTCCTCCTCCACCTGCTCCGCCGCCGTTGGTCGGCCCCCTGGAGTCGGTGGCCATTCCTCCACCATGGCTCCTCCCTCCGTCGGCTCCACCGTGGGCCGCCATTTTGGCTGTGGCCTGGGTCTCTCCTGGCTCCTCCTGCTTCAGATCCCTCCTGTCTTCTCCCTGGCTCCTCCCTCCATCATCTCCTCCCTGGACTCCCTTGGTTCTCCTCCTCCCGGTTGTCTGTCCTCTTCCTGAGCCTCCTCCCAAGTTTCCATCTGTTTCTGTTTGTGGCGCGAGGACGCGCCATCCGGGAGGGGGGGAGTACTGTCACGCCCCTGGACTGTGTTTGTTTTGTTTTCTTCCCCATGTGCTCAGTGTGACCTAGTTTCTGTTGATTGTGTCATTAAGTTCAGGTGTGTGTCGTTATCCTCCCTATATTAGTTCCTTCCTGTTCTGTGTTTGTTGTCCGGTCTTCGACATCACGACAACAGCGACCTCACGTCTATGCAACCTAAGTGTGTTAATGAAATCTCCTCCCGTGTTTGTACCCTTCTTTGTGGATTATTAAAAGACTTATTATTATTATTATTATTATTATTATTATCATCTTCGTGAGCCTGCGTGTTCCTAAACACACCCGAAGTGTGACAATACCATTGAAAAGCTTGGAGGGGGGTATTATAGAAAATCAATACTTTTATTTAGCAAGGATGCTTTAAATCAATAGATGATGATGATGATTATTATGATGACATTTATGTTACAAAAGATTTCTAAATAAATGCTGTTTTTCTTAACTTTCTATTCATCAAAAAAAAAAAAAAAAACCGGAAACAATTCTACTCTAGCTGTTTTCAACATTGTAATAATAATAATAAATGTTTTTTGGAGCAGCAAATCAGGATATTAGAATGATTTTTGAAGGATTATGTGAGCAGTAATGCTAAAAATCATCTTTGAAATCACTGGAATAAATGACATTTTAATAGAAATATAGACAACCGTTTCAAATACAAAACAGTAATTTTAAATAACAAGCATAATTTTAAATTGTACTCTTTTGGCTGTAAATGCAGGCTTGGTCAGCAGAAGAGAAAAAAAACTGACATTTAATGCTTTAATGCTCAAAAACTTTAATAAAAGATATGTTCCACATGTCATAAAGTCTGAGCAGTTTTTTTTTTCAATATGTAGTGACCCAGTATCTGCTCTTATGTGCCTGAAATCATCAGGACCTGCTCTATAATATCTGATGTAGGTTCACAACAGCGATTCATTAAATTCCAATGACATATTTCGCATTCTACCTATGACAAAACTGTGCTGGATGTTAGGTTTTGTGAAGGTCACTGGTAGTAATCCTTTGAGCTGTGTTTATGTGTATAACAGTGACTGTAAAATGTGTATTTCAGATATGGAAATGACATATATGATTTTCGATGCATGGATCAACATGTATATGCGAGTATGTATAAGTATGTCTGCATGCAGTGAGTTTATATGTATGTGCGTGTGTTGTTGTAGATGTATATGCATGGATCGAGTTTATATGTAAATGCATGTCATTCACAAGTGTGTATGCATTCATGGATTTCATATTAGTGTGCACGTGTATTTCATATATATATATATATATATTGAACATCCAATAGTATACATGTATATGTGAGTAATTTATAGGTGTATATGCACGTGTTTTATGTATGTACTGATACATAGCATAGCTTTTCATCCACTTCCTCTCACCCATCTCCTCTCACTCAGCTTACTCAGAATGGTCCATAGCATAATATAATGTTGTATATAAATACAAATGATATTCATAGTCATGTTTGCTGACAAGGAGTAAACTAAAAGGTAAACAGATCCTAAGAGTTTAGAGATATCCTGCTCACTGTAGAGGGTGGAACATTTTCCAGGGTCTTTCATGCAAAGACCTTACAAAATTATATTTTTGAAGGAAAACATTTTAGGATTTTTTTATTATACAAGTCTTTGTATTTTTATGTCAATATGGTACAACATTGTCCTGTTTTAATCAATGTGATAAACGAGTTAGATCAAAAGTAATCTAAAAGTAGTGAATGAAAAGAGTTTTGTTTGTACATGAAGACAAACCTTAAATGTCCCTAAAATGACCTAAAATCTGTATTTTCTATTCATACCGTGTAAATGTATTAGTGTAATGTTTTGTTGTTTATATTGTTATTGTGGTGCTGTAATGAGTGTCTCATGAGTGCGAGCGGCAGCAGGGGATGTGACGTCAGAGTGGTGCGCCTCTGCTTTTTTACTTCCATCTTTATCTTTTTTTTTTATTCAGTTCCATCATTAAAAAACAAATGCGCAAGGCAAATATAGTCAACATTGTACATCTCGAATTATACAAAAATAACAGAAACAGGTAAAACAGATGTGTATACAAGTAATTTTCTAAAGTTATGTTGTACTTAATTCAGCATACTTTAAAAAATATCAGCATTTATGAAACACACAAGATACTTATTTTTGATGCAATTTATTTTATTTATTCATAACTAAGAAGAACAGTATAATATTATATACAGTTGTGCTCATAAGTTTACATTCCCTTTGCAGAGCATGCAAAACAAATTAAACAAAATAAGAGGAAATTAACAAATTAATTGATAATATGTTGGTTTTTGGAAACAACACAATATTGCAACTACTGGGGCCAACATAGAATTAGTTGCAATGCAAAGTAAAAAGAAAAATATCAAAATTACTAACTGATATCTGACAGATTAAACCAAATCCCTTACGAAAATTAACGGTTTTACTACAAATAAAACCAATAAACATGATTTCTATAGTTAAACTATTGTAAGCACAAATTAACCATGGTTTGGCTAAACTTATACGTATTACACTTATAGTTTAACCATGGTATTTGTAGTAAAACTGTGGTTATACACATGGTATAAAAAACAGTTACTACACTTTTACTACAATAAAACAATGATTAATTTTTTTAAGGGATTATAGTCACTTGTATATTAATATCAAGACACAGAAGAGTATAAGAGTGTGATTATGTATAGCACACAATAAATACCATAATAAATCCACTTCATTCAATAATGGATTCTCTTATATCTTGACATTGTTTATTTAGTATCTGGACAGTATCTTGTGTGTGGTTAGGAGTTTTCCTGTGCCGTTAATGTTAATTACACTGTGAGCTAGTTTAAGGTCAATTTTAATACTTTCAAATGAAAACAAAATTATATTAGATTACATTTTATTTTGATGGTCCTCTTTAATCTATAAGCAACTTTGCAACTACATATCCACAAACTCTCATTAAAGTATTAGTAGACTTAGGTTGATGTTAGGGTTGGTAGAATAAGTTGATGTACTTGCAAAGTCAGTAGTCCATCAAAATAAAGTGTTTGCAGATATTTAGCAGTCCACTAATACTCTAATGACTGCTAGATGAAATGTAGTTGCAGAGTTACTTATCAACTGTTGACTAAAGCGTGCCATCAAATTAATCAAACTGATATTACAATAAAAACAGTTCAAAGCAAAAAATAAATAAATCTGATCTTATGACTGTTTGAGAAAAAAAAAATATTATTTCTTACAAGTGGTCTTTGTCTGCTTTGAGTACAGTGAAGTTATGTCACTTGAAGCAGACAAAGACCAGTCATAAATAATAAGACCACATTACAAAGCCTTCTGGACTGTTTTCATACAGATATTGAATTTGTTATTTTACAATAAATAACACTAATAAGATTAGTTGTGTAGACCTTAAACATTGGACGGATACCTAATACTGCATTCATAGAAAGTGTTACCATTAATCCTTCTATTAAAATCTTCCACTTCACTGAAACAGGTATCAGAGAACAGCTGCTGTTGGGTTAACAGGAATATCAGGAACAAAAGGGTGTGTTGGGCGTTGTGTAAAAATAATCCATATACAACTCTGACCTGTAATCAGAGTCCAGACAACAAAGGAAGACCTCCGGCAAGGACAAACTCCATAGGACAGCCAGGGCATATATGATGGCCTATGGGGGAAAAAGGTTGATGTAAGCATACTATTGTCCCACTACTGTACAGCAAGCCATTATACAGGGATCCATACAAGATTGTTAAAGTACCCCCAAATGACTAACATGGTGAAACAATGAGTAAAAGTGTTCCCACTAATACAGTAAGCTACAGGTAAATCTCACATCAACACGCTTTTATCATCTTTTTAAATTTAATAAGTGTGCTGGCTAGATTTAATTATTATAGTCATTATAAGTCAATAAAACTAGCAAAATTCTTAATTCATGGGAATTTGCACCTTAATTTCAAAAATTATAATGCGGTCCTGAATCGAGAGGGGTCTGTCCGCGGACTGCTAGAGAGGGGCATAACTTGTAGCAGGGGGCGTAACTTGAAGTTGTCCAAATCTTCAAATTTCGTGTTGTCCAGTACTATTTCTGTAGCTGATAATCTATTAAAACGTAACCTTCCTCGGTTAGCGTTGTTAAGTGAGCAATATTTTTATGTGCTGGTGGGTAACAATTGGCAGGTAACAATTACAAAATAAGCTAGGTGGCTCAATGAATATTGCTAAAAACGGCGCTTTTCAAAACGTGATTTCTTGAGTGTTGTTACGTGTTTTTCTTGAAATGTTTAATAAGTTCACTGCTGAACAATTATAAGGTGAAAAGTTTAGAACAGGGGTCATCACACTCGGTCCTCAGTCATTCTTGAGAAGTGGGACAAAACTTGAAAAAATAAAACCATTTACTCAGACAAATGAAACCACATTTATGTATCCTATATGGAGTAAGATACTGAACTATCCTTTGATACAACCTCCCAACCTTTGTTTTTTTAACAAAATGTGCTTTTTAACTTGTACTGTGTAATATAATTTTATCTTTAACAGAATTTTAGATGTATTTAACATTTCAAAACACATTCTCAAGTTAGCAGACAGATGACACTAACACATGTGACCAACAATTCAACAACAATTATTACATATCATTATGAAATATTGTCAAAATATTCATCTGACGGAGGTGACAAATCTGACGGAGTTGACACATCTGACGGTGGTGACCAAAACCTGAATTTGTAGTCATTTTAACTATCAAATGCATTGAATCAATCAATTACTGTATTAAAACAAACAGCGAGTATGTTATTGTTTTTGAAGCTTCTATTCAGGAGTCACATTTAAGTATTTTGATATATCATTGAAACACAAAATCTTATGGTGGTGACATCTGACGGTGTTGACAAATTTGCATTTCTTTCACAAAACAAATGGAGTTCATGTAGTAGACTTTTTTTTTCTGTTGATGCTAGAGGCATATGGAACCCGCTTCTGGAAAATGAAATGATCTAAATATTTCAAATAATTTCCTCAGAAATTGGAAGAAGGTGTTGACATATTACTGTAACGAGGGCGTCAGAGGCGTTTGGATCCATAAGCAGCTTTATTAGGGGATAGTCAAACAGACAAGGGTCAAAAGCCAGCATCAACAATATCAGAGGAAAAACAGTACCGTAAACAGAGTCAGACAGAGTTCGGGGCAGGCTGATAACAATCACAATCCGGTAAACAATCCAAGTGGGGGGGGCACAGAGAGGAATCACAGGTCAGAATATAGTCCAGGTCACAACGGGAAATCAATAACAAAAGAAACGCTCAGAATTGTCAGCCGGGGCAAGATCAAGACTTCGCGAACGGCAGTGTGTGAGAATGGCTTTTATACAGTGTGCAATGAGGTGTAATGAGTGTCAGGTGTGTGCGGGTGAAGGCAAGATGGCCGACCGGGGTGAGAGGTGAGAGGACACAGGAAGTTCATGGAAATGGGGTTATGGGAAGTGGAGTTTGTGAACCAGTTCTGTGTGTGAGTGAATTCTCCCTCTGATGGTGAGAGGAGGGAGCAGCAGCGGCACAATTCGTGACAGAGCCCCCCCCCCTTAGGAGCGGCTTCCAGACGCTCAGCACAGTCCAATAACTCCAAGGGGATGGGGGGGTGGGAGAGAGAGTACAGAGGGGAGGACCAGGTCCATGTGGGCAGATAGAGTTCAGAAGGGCGTGTAGTCCAGGAAGTGCCGAAACTGCAGCAGAGCAACTGAGCTGCCCAAGATGCTCAGGAGACCACCGGAATGGGACAGACATTCTTTTGAGGTGAGCCAGCAGAGCGGACAGCTCCCAGGGCGGGACAGACGGACTCCAGGGCGGAGCAGACACCCTCCAGGGCGGGGCAGGCGGAGCAGACGCCCTCCAGGGCGGGGCAGGCGGGTCAGACGCCCTCCAGGGCGGATCAGGCGAGTCAGACGCCCTCCAGGGCGGATCGGGCAGGACTAGAACCCTCCAGGGTGGCACGAAAGCCCCCCAGGGCGGAGCAGACAGGACAGGAACCCTCCAGGGCAGAACGAGATTCCCTGAGAGCGGAGCAGATGGGTCTGTAACACAGAACATAGACAGACACACACACACACACACACACACACACACACACACACACACACACACAGAGAGAGAGAGAGAATCAGACGCCCTCCAGGGCGGATCGGGCAGGACTAGAATCCTCCAGGGTGGCACGAAAGCCCCCCAGGGCGGAGCAGACAGGACCGGAGCCCTCCAGGGCAGAGCTGGAACTCTCCAGGGCGGAACAGACAGGTCTGTAATTTGGAGCATAGACCGACAGACACACACAGAGAGAGAAAGCTCGGAGCCCAAGCTCCTGGCCAGGTTGGGCGGGATTCCCAGTGTATAGAGGGCCTCAGTGGCCGAATTGATACTAAGCGAGAGCTCAGAGAGGTGAGAGTTGCTGGGCGCTACCACCGTGCAGGGAGCAGGTGCAACCTCCCCCTCGGCTTGAGGATCCGTGGCCTCGGCCACCTCCTCGGAGGAGGTCACCCTCAGAGGTTCTGCGGGGTGAGCCGCCACCTCTGAGGACTCAGTGGTGGTATACGCGGCCCAGACAACCCAAAGAGCAGTTCTCAGTAGGAGTATAGCCTCAGTGAAGGCCAGCACAGGAGTGGTGCCAATGATGGGGCTGGGCTTAGGAACAATTGCTGTGATTTGGCTTGGTACTGGAACAGTGGCTTGGCTTGATGTATGTGCAGCTGCGTTGAGACAGGGTTCTGAAGCAGCAGCGATGATGCTTGACTCTGGAGGAGGAGTTTCTGCGATGACTGTTAATTCAGTGGGAGGAGCAGCTGTGACAATGAAGTGTGACTCAGGGGGGTGTAGCAGCTGAGACGTTACTTAACTCTGGGGAAACAGCTGCGACGACTTGGCTTGACGCTGAAGGCAGAGTAGCTGCGACAACATGACTTGGTTCAGAGGGAGGAGCAGCTGCGAAGACGCTTGACTCAGGAGGCGGAGCAGCTGCGAAAACGCTTGACTCAGGAGGCGGAGCAGCTGCGAAAACGCTTGACTCAGGAGGCGGAGCAGCTGCGAAAACGCTTGACTCAGAGGTGACTGCTGTGACTTCACTAGGCTTTTGGGGAACAGCTGTAACTCGACTTGACTCTGGAGGAAAAGCTGTGTCTTGACATAGTGCCAGAAGAACAACTGTGATGACACTTGACTGCAGGGGTGGAGCAGCTGCGATGGAGTTTGGTTCTGAAGTGACATCACTTGACTCTGAAGCGGCAGCTGTGACATCATTTGACTCTGGAGTGACGGTTGTGACATCACTTGGCTCTGGAGCAACAGCCGTGACATCACTTAACTCTGGAGCGACATCACTTGACTCTGGAGAAGCGACTGCGACGATTTGGCTTGACTTTGAAGGAACCGCAGTGACTTGACTTGGCTCTGGAGGAACAGCTGTGACTACACTTGACTTGTGAACAACCATGATGCGGCTTGGCTTGGGAGCAGCAGCTGCGACAGGACTTGGTTCTGGAGCAGAAGCTGTGACATCACTCGACTCTGGGGCAGAAGCAACTTGACCTGGTTTGAGAGCAACTGCTGTAAGGTGATCTGGTTCAGGAACAGTAGCAGAGACTTGACTGGACGTGGGAACTGCTGCTGTGATGTGACTAAGTTCAGGTGGAGCAGCTGCGAAGTGGCTCGACTGGGGAGCAACTGCAGAGATGTGATTTGGTTCAGAAACTGCAGCTGTGGTTTGACGGGGCTTGAGTGCTGCTGTGTCATGATCTGTCTCAGAAGGAGTTGCAGCAGTGACGTGACAGAGTTCAGGAGCAGTAGCTGCAATGTGGCAGGGTTCAGGGGCAGCATCAGCGATGTGACGGGGTTCAGGAACAGCAGCTGTGGCGTCACCTGACTCAGGAGCAGGAGCAGCATTGTCAGTTGACTCAGAGGCGAGGCTTGACCTGGGAGAAGCAGCTGAATCTAGGTTTAACTTCCCTGCAGTAACTAGGCTCGACTCTGGAACGATTGCCGGGCCCTGACTTGATCCGGGAATGACAGCCGTTGACTTGAAGTGTAGTGACTCAGGGGTGAGGCAGAGATGTGGCTTGATCTTGGGAAGACAGCTGCGATCTGACCTGACTCTGGAAGGGCGGCCATGACAGGTGCTGCCTCTGGAAGGGCGGCCATGACAGGTGCTGCCTCTGGAAGGGCGGCCATGACAGGTGCTGCCTCTGGAAGGGCGGCCATGACAGGTGCTGCCTCTGGAAGGGCGGCCATGACAGGTGCTGCCTCTGGAAGGGCGGCCATGACAGGTGCTGCCTCTGGAAGGGCGGCCATCTTGTCATGTGCAGGCTCTGGCACGGCGGCCATCTTGTCCTTGGATGGCTGGGATGATTTGGCAGGCTTGACTTTAGCGGAAATGGAGTTGGTGTTAGTGGGTCTTGAGCTGGTAGACGTGACACTGGTGAGCGCAGGCCTGGTGAAACCTGCCGCATACACAGATAGCAGTGGTGGGTCATGCAGCTTGGATACAAGTCTGTGGTAGGTGTCAGAGGTGAGGGAAAGGGAAGCCGCCATTTTGTGACCATGCGCCGGCGCGACCGCCATTACTGTGGTGTCACGATTTTCATCAGCTGCGCCCACAGTAAAAGGCGAGCCCTCGCACAACAAAGCAAAGTCCATTAAATCACACAGACTGACCTTAACCTCCCCTCTGGGCAACAATGATTTAGTTGGCTCATTTAGTCCTAAGCGAAATAAGTCCTTGAAGAAAGTTTCATCGTAGAATGGTACCTTATGGGAAAGTTCACAGAACAGATGAGTATATTCCTCAATCGATAGCCCTCCCTGACGTAGACCAAGTAGTTGGTCGACTGGGTCCATTATCAAGCCGAGTTGTTGACGGAAGCCGCTGGATCGATTTGTGGCGAAGTCTTCTGTAACGAGGGCGTCAGAGGCGTTTGGATCCATAAGCAGCTTTATTAGGGGATAGTCAAACAGACAAGGGTCAAAAGCCAGCATCAACAATATCAGAGGAAAAACAGTACCGTAAACAGAGTCAGACAGAGTTCGGGGCAGGCTGATAACAATCACAATCCGGTAAACAATCCAAGTGGGGGGGCACAGAGAGGAATCACAGGTCAGAATATAGTCCAGGTCACAACGGGAAATCAATAACAAAAGAAACGCTCAGAATTGTCAGCCGGGGCAAGATCAAGACTTCGCGAACGGCAGTGTGTGAGAATGGCTTTTATACAGTGTGCAATGAGGTGTAATGAGTGTCAGGTGTGTGCGGGTGAAGGCAAGATGGCCGACCGGGGTGAGAGGTGAGAGGACACAGGAAGTTCATGGAAATGGGGTTATGGGAAGTGGAGTTTGTGAACCAGTTCTGTGTGTGAGTGAATGCTCCCTCTGATGGTGAGAGGAGGGAGCAGCAGCGGCACAATTCGTGACAATTACGGTTGTGACACAGGAAATATTAACATTAGAATTTAAAATATTCTAAACTTCCACTCAAACTTCCACTAACACTCTTACTTCTGGCTTTGCTACTGTTCGGACGCTCTTGCTTACTGCTCTGCGCTTTGCTTCTGTTTATGTACTTTACTCAGATTTTTAAAAATATTTTAACTTCAGCAGATCAGCACAGTGCTCAATCAGCACATTTTTGAGCACAAACACTGAAACTTTTCAGGATTGGACTAATATTACAGAAAAGAAGACTCTGCCTACCACTGCCAGCGGTTTACATTGAGGAGACGGGAAAACACAGCTGTCTACATTCAAATAGATAATACAGAAAATGCCTCTTGTGCCTGTTGTGGAATCTATTTGCTGCACAAACTGCCACAGACTTCTACAAATGATTGCGGTTCTTGAAACAAAGCTACTTGCTGGACTTCCAAAACAGGTGGAACACTCAGCAGATCGTCATCACGGACCCCCTCAACAAACAGTCGGTGAGTCCCATGAATCTACTGTATCTCATCAGTCATTACCAAGTGTAGAGGAATGAGCCAAAACTGATCAACACACTAATCGATGGCACAAACAGGGAGCGAGACCCAAAGGCACTCGAGACATCAGATTGTCATGAGTATCTCATATTGCTGCCATAGCATCCTCTACCCCAGATACGGCTATGACAAGGCTTGCAAACACTGGTATTTTTCTAATGAAGCACAAGACTGCAAATCGAATCATCATCCATGTGGGAAAGAACGATATTCGGAAAGAGCAGTCAGAACTCCTAAAGAAGGATTTCAGTGAAATTCTTGAAACACTTCGAAGACTTGAAGTTAAGACTTTCATCAGTGGACCACTCCCAGCAAGGGGAACTAACATGTTTTCACGGTTGCTTGGGCTGAATACATGGCTACAAAGAACCTGCAGTTTAAAAGGAGTCAACTTCATTGACAACTTCAATCTTTTCTGGGGCCATAGACAACTGTTTAAACTGGATAGCCTCCACCCAAACAAACTTGGTGCAAGAGTGCTAAAGGACAACTTCTATTTCTCCCTCAATCATCCTTCAGTACTTTGTGACCTGAATGGCACACACACACCTGGACAAAATATGACTGATCAGAGGACTTCAATTAGTCATCATGTGGCTGACTCATCCCAAAAGGACACTGATAACACCACGCAGCCACAACAACCACTGCTCATGGACACCATGCCAGCAGAGCCCTGCCCACAGAGCTCCTCACAGACAGACTGTGACGTATCAGGACAGCTCCAAGACTCAGCACCCAAGGACAACTTTCTTGAAAACAGCCAGAGAAGCCAGGACAACATATCTCAGCCACCGGAAACATCAGAGCCACAGCCCCTTTCACCTGACACATTATCCCTCTCTCCAGGATCTCCACTTCTAAGCTTCTCACAGCAAATGGAGGAACTTGTTTATGCTGGGACCAGACTCTCCCACTCTTTTGCTGCAAGCCCCCAGATATCAACAAAAAAACGGCGGGCCCCACAACCACCAAAGCCTGCAGGCCCAGCTCGCCCTCCTGCTCCTGTGAGAGCTCTTCGGCCGTTGCCACAACGCCAGGGCCCATCTGCTGTAGGTGAACCAAAAACAACTGATAACAGCTCTCAGTGATATGTGTCGGGTCCCTGCTACAACAGCAGCAACATTCACAAATGTTTACAGAACAAGCGGGAACCCAGTGTGCCTGTAGCTTTTCCTATCTCTGTTTTATCACGTGATAGAAAGTCTAAGGCCTTCTCTAGTCGTACGGCTGATTCATCTGCGGCCTATTTTGCATCGAACTAATATTACTGTGGGGACAAAAATAAATGCCATCAAGTTAGCATTTTTAAACATTCGCTCAATAAAAAATAAATCATTTCTGACTAATGACTTAATAACCACAAACAGCCTAGATTTTATGTTTTTAAATGAAACATGGCTAGAAGACAGCTGCAGTGCAACAGTCCTCAATGAAACAGCCCCTCCTAACTTTACTTTCATGAGTGTCTGCAGAGCTGTTAGGAGAGGTGGAGGTGTAGCTGCTCTGTTTAAAGATGTCTATCAATGCAAGCAAGTGTCATTTGGTCAGTACTTGTCCTTTGAATATCTCGGGATTGTGCTGAAAGGTGCTCCACACATTCTGTTTATCATTATTTACAGGCCTCCAAAATACTCTCCAGCCTTTGTTGAAGAGTTCACAGAACTGTTATCAATGATTTCCTCAGAGTATGACAGTTTTGCTTTTGCAGGGGATTTTAATATTCACATAGACAATGCAGAAATCAATGCTACAAAAGAAATTATAACTGTTTTGAACACATTTGACCTGATTCAACATGTTCATGGACCCACACACAATCGTGGTCACACTCTTGATTTACTCATCAGTAAGGGTCTAAAGATTTCATCCATTGTTATTAAAGACGTAGCACTATCTGATCACTTCTGTATTTTCTTTGATATATTGATCTCTGCTACCACTGAATCTAGATCTGTCTCTGTCAGAAAGAGATGCATTAATGAGAACACTAGTTTGCTATTTATGAAGGCTATATCATCAATGCCAAGCATTTCTGCAGACTCAGTTGATCTTCTCCTGGATTCCTTTAACTCAAAAGTTAAGAATGTCATTGATGACATTGCACTCGAAAAAAGAAAGATGGCTGGCAGACAGAAAGTGCCATGGAGAAAATCAACCGCAGTACAGAGTATGAAAAGACAATGCAGAAAAGCTGAGCGGATGTGGCGGAAGACAAAACTTGAAATTCACTATAGCATCTATAAAGACATCCTTCGTGCTTTCAATGTTGAACTAGGCAAAGCTAGACAAACATTCTTCTCAAACCTTATAAACAGCAACTTAAACAAACTCGCACTCTTTTTGCTACCGTTGAGAGACTGACAAACCCCCCAAGTCAGATTCCCAGTGAAATGCTCTCCGACAGCAAATGCAATGAGTTTGCTTCCTTCTTTTCTGAGAAGATCAATACTATCAGAAAGACGATTAGCACATCCTCAAGTTATGCTGAGGTCAGACAAATTCACCCGCAATTTCAAAAAGTAGTTACCATGTCTGTTTTTGAAGCAATTGATAGCAAAATTTTGGAAGAAATAGTACAGCACCTTAAACCTTCAACCTGCTACCTTGACACACTTCCTACATATTTTTTCAAAAGTGTGTTCAACTGTTTAGAAGCAGATCTCTTAGAAGTGGTGAACACCTCACTTCTCTCTGGGACTTTTCCAAACTACCTGAAAACTGCAGTTGTTAAGCCCCTTCTGAAAAAGAGCAATCTTGACAAAACAATATTGAGCAACTATAGACCAATATCAAATCTTCCTTTTATAGGCAAGATTATTGAAAAGGTAGTTTTTAATCAGCTGAACTACTACATAAACTCAAATGGTTACCTAGACAATTTCCAGTCTGGTTTCCGACCGCATCACAGCACAGAGACAGCGCTCATAAAGATAATAAATGATGTTCTGGCAAATTCTGATTAAATTCTGATTCTGGCAAAACATCAGTGCTGGTACTACTAGATCTGACACTGTCCATCATAACATTCTTCTAGAGAGACTGGAAAACTGGGTCGGGCTTTCTGGGATGGTCCTTAAATGGTTCAGGCCATACTTAGAAGGGAGAGGCTATTATGTGAGTATAGGAGAGCATAAGTCTAAGTGGACGTCCATGACATGCGGAGTCCCACAAGGCTCAATTCTTGCTCCGCTCTTGTTTAGCCTGTATATGCTCCCTCTAAGTCAAATAATGAGAAAGAACCAAATTGCATATCACAGCTATGCAGATGATACCCAGATTTACCTAGCCTTATCACCAAATGACTACAGCCCCATTGACTCCCTCTGCCAATGCATTGATGAAATTAACAGCTGGATGTGCCAGAACTTTCTTCAGCTAAACAAGGAGAAAACTGAAGTCATTGCATTTGGAAACAAAGATGAAGTTCTTAAGGTGAATGCGTACCTAGAGGCTAGGGGTCAAATAACTAAAAATCAAGTGAAAAATCTTGGGGTGATTCTGGAGTCAGATCTTAGTTTCAGTAGTCATGTCAAAGCAGTAACTAAATCAGCATACTATCATCTCAAAAACATTGCAAGAATTAGATGCTTTGTTTCCAGTCAAGACGTAGAGAAACTTGTTCATGCCTTTATCACCAGCAGGGTGGACTATTGTAATGGTCTCCTCACTGGCCTTCCCAAGAAGACCATTAGACAGCTGCAGCTCATCCAGAATGATTCTGACTAGAACCAGAAAATCAGAGCATATCACACCAGTCCTCAGGTCCTTACACTGGCTTCCAGTTACATTTAGGATTGATTTTAAAGTACTTTTACTCGTTTATAAATCACTCAATGGCCTAGGACCTAAATACAGTACATTGCAGATATGCTCACTGAATACAAACCTAACAGGCCACTCAGATCACTAGGATCGAGTCAGTTAGAATTACCAAGGGTTCACACAAAACAAGGCGAATCCGCCTTTAGCTTTTATGACGCCCACGGTTGGAATCGGCTTCCAGAAGAGATCAGATGTGCTAAACACTAGCCACATTTAAATCAAGACTCAAAACTCATTTGTTCAGTTGTGCATTTAATGAATGAGCACTGTGCTACGTCTGAACTTACTGCACTGTATTTTATGTATAATCATTTTTATTCCTGTTTTAATTCATTTTAAATCTTTTTTTTTAATTGTTTTATTGTTGTGATTATTACGTTTTATGATTATTTTAATTCATATTCTTATGATTTTATTATTTCCTTTTATGTAAAGCACTTTGAATTACCATTGTGTATGAAATGTGCTATATAAATAAACTTGCCTTGCCTTGCCTTGCCTAAAACTATAAAACTTAATACAGTCTGTCTGACACTGATGTACTCTGCAGAGGAGCTCTGTGGCAGTGGGGTCCTTTAGAGTGACAGCTGCCCATCATATTTCCTGATTTTATTACATTTTAATTAATATCTGACGGTGTTGACAAAAAGTGAGGACACAATTTCGAAACCTTATTAAACATACATGTGTCATTGAAAAACAACCTTGCTTTGATATGATATAATTTTAAGTTTTGTTTTTGATAAAACAAGCTCTTTTTCATCATTATCATCTATTTGTACTACAGAGGTGACACAGAAGAACACAAAAGTGGTGTATTTTCATGTTTAATGAAGTCAATCAAATTCATAAATTACTGTTGAGATTAATTATTTACGTATATCATTTTGAATGCAGAAATATTAAATGATTTAAATGACTTAAAAGATACTTTAAAACTGAAACCTGCCAATAGGGGTCTGTAAATCACTGATTTAATTACTGAATCATATCATTCATTTGATTCGTTCGAACGGCTGATTCATTAAGGAACAAAGCTTGTGAGTGTGTCTTTATGAATGGAAAATTGAATTGTTGATTCGTTACGTTTCATAAATGAAACAGCTGTTGGTCAGTTGTGACTTCTTTCAGACCATTTTTGACAATGAAAAGAGCAAAATCAAGCAATAGGGTTATAGTCAGACAATGTAAGTCACTTAATATTAACTCCCTTAAAAATCATCAAAAGCTGTCACTCATCTTAGCTCATCGCAAGTTCCTTTATAATCAACAAATCGCTTATTTAGACTCTCTCTACACTTTGTTTCTGAAAGGATTTGTGAAGTATGTCCGTGATTAATTACTCAAAGTTGCAAAAACACAGAAACCTTTGAAGCTCCCCTCAGTGCAAACACAAATATGCTGATCGGGTCACTCACACATAGTGCTCCTAAATATATTTTCATAGTCGCACGCAGTAGTTTTTAGTCGCAAATGTGAGTGAAATGTTCGCACTGTAGAGCCCTGTAATAGCTATACTTGAAACTTCCAGTGTGGTGTGTTGGAGCTAATTTCTGCAGGACACCTACCCTCCAGAATCAAGTTTGGTGTCCCCTGTTTTAGAACTTGAGAAGGGCCAGAGTTTGTCAATCTGTGTGTCACTGAATGTCCTGCAGATGGCAGCAACACAACACAGTAGATGGCTCCTGGAGCGGTCACTTGCCATTATTAAGATGTAAAAAGTGTGTTGTGCATACATTTTGCATGCTAAATTGTTTTCTGTACCAATTTACAACTGTAATGCTTTTAAGTGTTGATTCTACATTTGTACCAGACTGCTTTTTGCATTAAAAAAATCTGCATGTTTTACACACAAACCAACCTCTTCTTTTGTCATCAGGTGTGGTGAACTGATAGCCTTTTCAGAGGAGCATAAAAGGACCTGCAGAACTCCATAACGAATCCCATGTTGCATTCAGTGCAATTCCTTCTACAAATGAATGAATTTGCAGGATACTGCAGCATAGGGGTGTCATGTACAGTATATCACATATACTATATATTTACACACACACATATATATATATATATATATATATATATATATATGATAATTGTTTTATCAAAATTTGACATTCTCAAATATAATGCAAAAATGACCAAAACACACCTACAGAGTGCCCGCATAACGTTACATTACGTGATGAAATAGTGCATTTAGAGTGCATTCTTTCCCTGCATGATTCAGTCTATTAAAATGATCACAAAATTCAAGATATAGGTAATGCTGATTCCCTGACAAGCTTCAAGCGACAGCTTAAAACCCATCTCTTTCAACTCTATTTGCTTTTACCATAAAGACAAAAAATAAAAATAAAATAAAAATCTCTTTATTCCTTCCCTTTCTAGCTTGTACTTGAAGCACCACTTGAAATCTGGTATTATAGCACTGCCTTTGTCTGTTTGTCTCCTTAAGAAGAATCGTTCTATGTTCTCCCAACTGCCTTTGGACAAAAGCGTCTGCCAAATGCCTAAATGTAAATGTAAATGTAATTCTTTTCATATAGTTAAACAATAGCACACAAATACTGCCGTTTTTTTTCCTTTAAAAATCAGCATGACTACAAATGTGATATTGACTTTATACAACAACTCATTAAACAAGAAGTTACTATTAAAAGAATTGTTTTAGACAGCATATTTTCTGTGTTTGCTTAATTTTGCCAACAAAAATATGAAAAAAATGGCTTTATAAAAGATACAAATCAATAAAAAAAAAAAAAAAAAGGAAAATAATCATTTTATCACTGATGTGAACTAACCACACAGAATATGAAGAATATCAAAACTTTAGTTTAATCCCCAAAAATATAGAGAGATTATTTTGTCTCAATATCGCACACCCCTACTGCAGCGTTGACTGTTTATGAAACTGGAGGCACTTTGTAATAACTGATTTTCTATTGGACATGTTATATGCATGTTAGAAAAGCTCAGACTACATGCATTTCTACATATGTGACCCTGGAGCACAAAACCAGTCTTAAGTCGCTGGGGTGTATGGTTTGTTAGGATCAGACAATATTTGGCTGAGATACAACTATTTGAAAATCTGCAATCTGAGGGTGCAAAAAAAAATTTAAAATATTGAGAAAATTGCCTTTAAAGTTGTCCAAATGAAGTTCTTAGCAATGAATATTACTTATCACAAATTAAGTTTTGATACATTTATGGTACTAAATTTACAAAATATCTTAATGGAACATGATTTTTACTTAATATCCTAATGATTTTTGGCATTTTTTTTATTTTTTTTTTTGATAATTTTGACCCATACAATGTATTTTTGGCTATTGCTACAAATATACCCCAGCGACTTATGACTGGTTTCGTAGTCCAAGGTCACATATTATTCTTAAAAGCAAACAATACATGAAAGCCAGAATGCCGAGATTTAATGGATTATCAACTACAGAAACTACTGTATGCAACGATAATTACACTTAAATTAAAATTCATCTCAGGACATCTTGCCGACAACGTCTCGTTTTGACATCTCGCGTGGTTCTGTGTGCTTTGGACAACTTGAAGTTACGACCCCTGCTACAAGTTACGCCTCCTTCATGTTGCATTCCGCAGACAGATATTATTGTGTCCGGAATCTGCCATAATCATAGTAATAGGCGCGCACACATTTCAATCGCGGCCGGCTTGGCCGTGTTTTTCTGAACTGCGGTGGATTCGACCGCAATTTAGTGAGCATTTTAGATGAAAGTGAAAGCAAATGTAACGGGCTTGATATCACCATTATAAACAGACATAATCGAGGATCTACAACACAAAGTACATATATTTCTCTATGCTTATGCAGGAGTGCGTGTTATGGGAATGTGAATCGGTATGTATGATATTTTTCACTAGAAAGCAAATGAACAAAGTTTGTAATGTGTTTCTTACTACGATTTTTCTAAACGTTAAACACATTTGTGTTAACATCACAGACCTTATGTATATGACAGAAGACAGCTCGTAATGTATTTATCCAATTCTTAATATTCATCTTATTATGTTTAATGTAAGAACACGCGAGGTTTTCATTTGTTTACAGTTATGTTTACAAAAACAGTTCGTTATGATGCTTAATATAGCTCTCTGTCATTTATTAAATAAATTAATTATTAAAAGCATAAATACACTGTGTAGCACACTTTACTGTTATTATTTAAGTTATTAACTGTTTTTGTGTTTGTTTCTTCCATCTAGAGTCAGTGGAGGTCAAACTGATCAGCTCAATCATGGATGAAACTCAATCATCTGGAGATGAAGAGTTATTTTCAGAATGCAGGTAATTTGTGACCCAGGACCATGAAACCAGTCTTAAGTGTCAATTCTAAAAATTTTAGATTTATATATCATCTGGAAGTTGAATAAATAAGCTTTCCATTGATGTATGGTTTGTTAGGATTGGACATTTGGCTGAGATACAACCAAGGTTATTATAGTTTTGCATTTTTAAATTAGTTTTTATTATAATTTCGTTTTCAAATATGCAATAAATTTTAGTTTAGTTTTAGTTAGTTTTATTAATGGTTTTGTTAGTTTTAGTTTAGTTTTTATTTTGTGAAAACATTTCTATTTCGTTTTTATATATTTAGTTTCAGTTTTAGTAATTATAGTTTAGTATAGTTAACAGAACACTTCCAGAGCGCACACACAAAAAATATAGTTCAGCAACATTTATTGTTTGCACAGTTGGCATTTAACTCTGTGCTTAACTCTGAATAATAAAAATAACATAAGGGTTTGAGATACAAATAAGGCTGTGACGGTCGCAATGACAATGATAATGACAAATGTAGTCGGCTGCCACCGGCGGCAATGTACGTGACGTCACACAATCTATAACAAGCATAAAGTATAGTGATTCTGCAACATTCATTCTGCCGTGGTGGCGTTTAGTGCCTGCTGGAAGAGATCTGCGTTCAAACACGCAATAGACTAAAACTGGCAAAGTTTCAGGAAAAGTATGTGTCGGAGGGAAATAAGGAGATACTTAAACGAATTGTTAATAAACTAGTGTTTTCTGAGCCAGTGTGGCAAAGATGAAGTTGACGATCCTGACTCACCACTTGCTCACTGGACGAGCCTTTGGAGAGAAATGTATCTCTACGGCTTTTATAAAATATCTCAAATCAAAACTTTTTGTTTTATAATATAATATTTTCATTTTAAAAGTGGTAAAGTAATATTTTCAAGCTTTTTTATCCTGACTGTAAGTTAAGTATTTTGTTTGTTTTCTTTATTTTTACAAAAGCACCAGATTTTTTTTTATATTGTGAGTGCACGGAAATAAAATTAGACCCTTTACAGTTCCGGATGATATGCTATGCTAACCTTTTATGAGCAAAGATTACGGCGTTTTTATTTTATTAATTTTAATTTGTTTGCAAGTGATCGCGCTGGCGACTCCATGTCCTGCAAAGTGCATTTAGCTTCCACTCTCTAACAAACGACTGTATGCGCATAATAGCACGCATTTAATATAATCACATGTAAGTTTAACGTTTAAAATAACATTTTGATGTGCTTGAAGATTTTATTTTAGGCAAAGTCGTTATGATTTGAATGGGCAAAACTGATCAAACAGGCTGTAATCAACTCACTGCCTGCCGCTGACCGCTTGGTTGTTACTTTAAATAAAAAGCTTTAATTTAACAAACAAAAAATGTTCCAAACACATTTCTAAATTAACTTTCTGAAGAACCGAAACGAAAAATAACCATGTTCCTATTAAAAACAAAACTGAGCAATTGTAATGGATGCAACAGTGTAATGAGGAAGAGAGAGAAAAGACACGGACTCCAGTCAGACTCGGTCGGTAATTTTGATGAGCAGTCGGACAGGGGCTGGGCGAAGTTGTTACGAATGTTTGTTTAATATTTACCATTCTTATTTTGGCTACTTTCTTATAGGCTATAATTTCTTTGACCATTATTTTAGTGTTTTGTAGGCTGCTTGTTCACTGACTGAAATAAAACAAACACGCACCTTTGTTAATTTTATCATTAAATAATTAAATATTAATATTCGCGATGGCTGGTTTGGAGACGTACTTTAAGGTTTGTGGGGTTTTTCCCCTTAATTTCAACACCACAATGTGTGTTATTGAGCATAACAATACATTTACTTTTCCCGCTTCTGTTTCAGAATTAAATTCGAAATAGTCCTTTGAGATGCATCTCTCTGCATGCGTCCGTATCTTGTGCGAGTTTTTCCGCATCTTGTGTTTGAATGCTTTAACAGGGTTTCCACAGGTTCTTAAAAAGTCTTAATAAGTCTTAAATTTACTTGTGTCAAATTTAAGGCCTTAAAAAGTCTTAAATTGTACAAGAAAGTCTTAATTATGATTTCAAGAGGTCTTAAATTTGGATACATAAAGGATACTTTGGATATGTCAATATCTCATAAAAAGTGCAGATTTCCATTCTCCCAAAGTCAGCAGGATTACAAGTGTGATAGTGATTTTATACAACAGTTCAAAAAATAAGAAGTTAATATTAAGAGACTTAAGTTTTAGACGCCATATCTATTTTGCCAACAAAAATCATTCCAAACACAGCCACAGCACTGTTTTGCGTCTCTGAGCAACATGACAGTGTTTAATTCCTGAATTAATCAGCCTTTTAAATGATTCGGTTCAGCTGCAATGACTCACTTAACAGTGACTTACTGACACCTACTAGTGGTTTTAATTTCATGTGTAAAGTATCTTCTCAGTTTTTTAAAATCATTTCAAGCATCAGTTGTCAGTGTTTTATGTTTAAAATATCAAAACACTAGTTGTGCATTTGTAACCGCAGGTTAAAGCTTTCCATGTCCCTCTGAGCTTCATTAAACGGTGTGTAAATGCCAAGGTTTTTTGAGTTTCCTTTGCACTGCAAAGATAAATTTAGTTTTAACTAGTTTTATTTGCTTTGTCACAGCCCAAATGCAAGTATCTGACTCAAAAGATGCACACATTTTGAAAAAAAAGGAAAAAAGCTTAAAGGTAAAAATACCCAAACAACTTATTGGAAAAGATTCATTTCTGTCACTGCTGAACTGACCACACAGATTTAAAAAAAATCAGTAGTCCTTAAGATATCAGCACAATAACACACTCAAATAAAATATCATCTAGTTATCGTTATCAACAAAATCCCAGAAAGTCATCATTTTTTGCCAATATCGCACACCCGCAATTTGTGATTTAATTTAGATAGTTGTTTATTGATATTAAGTTAATGTAAAAACGAATGTAAAGTTTATCATTTTATAAAACTTCTTGTTTTTGTCATAACTTCTGTCTAAACTGTAAATTATGCTTTTTACAGTAATTTTACAGTTTAATATGGTACTGTAGACATTTCCCTAGCCCGCTCATATGGTATTAGTTTTATTTGGGCAGGTCTTAAAAAGTCTTAAATTTGAGCTTAAAAATTCTGCAGAAACCCTCTTTAAACTGTTTTGAATGTCGAAACTGGCAAGGCTTAAATTCCATGCAAATGAGAAGTTTTCATGACGAATCGCACTGTCCTGTGCGTCTTTTTAAGCTGACCTCAGCTGAGATCGTCGGGGGCCCCCTCTCGCAAAGGGCCCCTGTTACTCTGTTTCCACTATTACCCCTGTCCGATGCCCCTGAACGTGCAAAACAGATACTTTTTCGACCAGTTTCGACATTCAAAACCATTTAAAGCATTCAAACACAAGATAAACTCGCACAAGATACAGATGCATGCAGAGAGACACATCTCAAAGTGCTTGACCTGGCTGCAGTATTTGTCATAAACCCACCCCCTCCATGTAATCCAATGGAACGTGAGGCAAACGAAATAATCAAATGTCACTTCGAATATTTTTTTCCAGAGATGGTTTCCAGCATTTGAGGTAGTTCTTATGATGCTCATTTATATTCAAGTGTTCTTTTTTCTTTAATAAGTTTGCTTTTAGGTCATTATTAGATTGTATAAAAATGAAGTGTGGTGTCATGATTGTGATCTTGTGATTGGGTCTGTGTGAATTTAGATGGTTTTCTAATATTTATTGAAAACACCATAAAGATGCTTTTCATAAAAAAAAAACCCTTCATTTTGGCATGGACTTTTCATGAGCATTTCAGTTTAGTTACATAATGAAGATATATTTACAAAGCTGACATGTAATATATGCTGTTCAAGAATCAGAATTACATTTTATTCATTACAAACATTTTATAAAACCATGGCATGTGTGTTTTTTTAGAGAAGGCTAATAATATTCATGTTTGGCCCTATTTAAGCTCTCTGGTATGCTATTGTCTCATGTTGGTCGAGCGAACTGCCCCATTCATGTTTCAATTGTTCTCACTCGACATGAGTATAATGACACACATTACGATGATTCTCATCTTACAGAATTAAATCAGTTCTGTTTTAGTTCAGTTCATCAGAAGAGATCAGAAGCAGAGCTGAGCTGTGTGTCTATGAAGAGTGATGGGTCTATGGATCCACCAATAGGGTTTAGCAGTGGAGATACACATCCTAATCTCAGAAATAGCATTTGTATAACAATATATTTATAGCATGACATTCTGTATTATCATGAATTTTATTGCATTTCAGTTCACAGTTTTTATATAAACGCCTACAATAAACTAAGGCTGCATGATTAATCGAAGGCGATTGTCATGTGCATTTTGTCACTAAAGCTGGTTGTGTAGTTGTTGTGGTTCCCCTCTTTCTCGTTGGAACAAAACATTCTTGAGTTTGGGATTTGATGCCAAAAGCTAGACTTTATTGCTGATGCAACAAGCCGGGAAAACTCCATTAGAGTAATCTCCCTAATCTGTGTTTGCACCATCTTTTATACAGTTTTCTTTGAGGCGTGTCCTATACCGATACTGTTGTTTTTTCCGTTTTTGGGTGTGCCTCCAGACCGCAGCCCTGATTGCCTTCCTTATCTTCAGGAAGAGGCCCCATCATGTCTTCATGGTGTGCTGCTTCAGCATACAATGAATGTCTGCACATTCTCAGCGTTTATGCCCTGCTTGGGTAGGCCTCTTTACACACAGGCAATACATGATTATATTGGTAGACTTACTTGATACATAAATGGCTATACAGTGACCAATAAAAATATAATCAGTAGCAAATCTCCAGCAGCTGCTTTCAGATGGAGCAGCATGTACTACATAGAGCCTTAGTTCATAGAAAAGTAATGTTTAATCGTGTTCATTATCGCAGATGATTTAAACGTGTGATTATGAAATTGAAAGAAGCTTCTCAGTGAACTACATCTCTGTGCATCTCTCTGCTACATCTGAAAGCACATGAAAATACCACTTTTAATAACATGTTTTTACTCCAAACTCAGTTCATAATGTCAGTCGTGTGTTTGTAATAAATCCTTCTGAGATGATGTGGCTTTTTATACAGAATAAGACACACTTCAAGTTCAAGTTCAATTTATTTCTATAGCACAATACAACAGCTACCAGAATGACCAAATTGCTTTACTGAAGAGCAAGAAAATATAACATACACAGAACTTAGACTAGAAAGAAATAAAAACAACCCATTAAAAAAGAGGAAAATCAATAGTCAATATGCTAAAGAAAACAAATATGTTTTTAGCAAGGACTTAAAAACAGACAGAGAAGGCGCCGTTCTAATATCTAAAAGCAGACTATTCCAAAGTCGTTGAACTGCCATTGCAAATTCACGCTCCCCTCTACGCTTAAGTCTAGTCCGAGGGACTACCAACAGAGCCTGGTCACAGGATGTTCGGCTTCTAGACGGAGTGTAAGGATGAACCAGTTCAGAAATGTATGTTATGAAGAGATTTCAAAGAAAGAAGAGAATTTTAAAGTCTATTCTCTGACAAACTGGCAACCAATGTAAGGATTTAAGAACAGGAGTGATGTGTTCATGTTTACGACACCTTAAAAGTAGTCTGGCTGCAGCATTTTGGACAAGCTGAAGATGAGCAATTTGAGACTTAGATAAGTGCAATTTATAGAATTACGGTAATCCAAGCGCGACGTGACAAGCGCATGAACAGCCATTTCTTGAGTTTTAGGAGTGAGAAAATGTTATCTTTATAAGATATAGTTAAGTTGGCTAATACCACACACAAGAGTAATGCTGTTTCTTTCCTGAATGAATCTGTTTTTTAATGGGTCGAATGAGCCAATTATTCAAAAATCCATTCATGAAAACAGTCAGCTTGCTTCGATCTAAATTGAATCAGCCATTTTAAAAGAATTGGTAGCCTGAAGGATTCAGTGAATCTTTAAAACAGACACTTGCTGCCACCTAATGCCAGTTTTATTTATCATATCACATTAACTATCTATGATGAGCCTTAACCAGCACAAAAACACACTCAGCAAAATGTTATCCTTACTGACAGAATTCCCCTATAAATGTAGTTGTAGTTTACATGTAGAAACACGAGCGCAGCACAACTGTTCATACACTGTTTATATAACACTGTCATTTCTGCTTGGTGTAATAAATCGCTATTTTACTGCACTAAACAACTGAATTTTGCCAAGATATTTTCAGAGATGATAGACAAGATGTTATAGAATAATAATTTAATGAAAACCTAATTTTGACCAAAAATCGACATTCAACATGTTTCGAATTTCCTGAAAACATCCCAGCGCCACATCCGACGGGTTTTCCCAGATCGCATCACAAATAAAAATAATATTTTCAATTATTTAAACAGAGTTCAGTATCTAAAAAGAAATGGAGTCCCTATTTTCTCTAAGTGCAAATGGAACTATTTGTTGGTTGAGGATATTTTACTTTAACTAGGGAGAAAAACCTGAAGCAACTACTTCTGACACAATCAACCCAAGTTTTTGATAACTTATTTTTTCTTCTGTTCCCATCAGATCAATAAGGCATTCATTTTAATGAAAATAAATACTTGAAAAGTGAAAATAATGGCTCATTAATAATAAAGTGCTATTGTATGGTTAGCGGTGAGTGTAGGCAGTGCTGCAGTAAGCCTTTGTGGGGTCCTGGACTAACACAGCTCTGGAGCGCCCCCTCAGCTCACAGAAATTTGAGTTAAAGTTTTCTGAAGATTCCAAAGCAAAATCACCAAGCAATGTTGCACGTTTTCCTCCATTTCTTTTCTTAATAATAAGTACTACATTATTTATCACAACATAACTATTTTTATTTTTTATTTTGTTGTTAAAAATAAAAAAGATGAAAATAAACACTAGCTTAATAAAGAGCTTTGAGTAATTTCATCTATTCTTTTAACGTTTAACATTGAGACAGATCTATATTTAGACCTACTGTAATGCATGGATTTAATATAATGTTACACATCAGATTTTTCCCGAACCATTAACTAAATGTAAGACATAACAGATTATCATTATATGGAAATAGTGTAACTAGAATATATCATTTTTCCACTTTCTACACCTTTGTAAAAAGAATAGTTACATTTATTTGTAAAGTTACAGCCTCAACAGCTGTGGTGAATTAATTTTCACTGTTTGTCATGTGACAGCACTGCAGCTACTAAAAAATAGTTTGTTGCTTTTGGTATACTATTTCACGTGCTTCTTAAAAAGGTAGTAGGCAGTATGTACTGTGTACTGGGCAGTAAACACTAAGTTAGGTTGCCATTCTGAAGAGCAGGTGTCAACATACAATGACCGGGAACAGCAAATGAACTGTGAAAGTGACTTTAATATTGTCATATACTGTCAGAGTTCAGTTCACAATTTTTGTAAAAACAGTCTATGAAATAATTATAAAGTGCAATTTAAAGTGATTTTAATCATGATAAATGTATAGTTGACTTGTTACATTCAGTCATTTAAAGATAAACTTTAATCTCTCTCTGTTTTAGTCATCAAGTTCATCAGAAGAGATCGGAACCAGAGTCCAGCTGTGCGTCTATGACGAGTCACACATCTATGGTTAAACAAGGATGTTTCAAGATTAGAGATACACAGCGTGATCTCAGGTATTCAGATATGATCTGAACATATGATACAGAATGCATATTACATTGTGTTTATTAACTTTTTTTAATTTTACAGCAATGAGGTCCTCAACACATTTAGATCAAATCTGATGAAGAAGTTTGAGTGTCTGTATGAGGGAACAGTGATGCAGGGAAACCCAACACTCCTGAATGAGATCTACACAGAGCTCTACATCACAGAGAGTGAGAGTGGAGAGATCAGTAATGAGCATGAGGTGAGACAGATTGAGACACAATCCAGGAGAGCAGCAACAGAGAACACAGCCATCAAATGCAGTGACATCTTTAGACCTTTACCTGGACAAGACAAAGCCATCAGAACTGTGCTGACAAAGGGAGTCGCTGGCATTGGAAAAACAGTCTCTGTACAGAAGTTCATCCTGGACTGGGCTGAAGAGAAAGAGAATCAGGACATTCAGCTCATATTTCCACTTCCTTTCAGAGAAATCAACTTGATGAAGGACAAAACACTCAGTCTTTCAGATCTTCTTCATGTCTTCTTCCCTGAAACTAAAGAAACTGAAATATCCAGTGATGAATATAAAGTGTTGTTCATCTTTGATGGTCTGGATGAGTGTCGTCTGTCTCTGGATTTTCAGAGTAATGTGAAACTGTGTAATATATCTGAATCAGCCTCAGTGGATGTGCTGCTGATGAACCTCATTGTGGGGAATCTGCTTCCCTCTGCTCTCATCTGGATCACCTCCAGACCAGCAGCAGCTGATCTCATCCCCTCTGAGTGTGTCCATCGAGTGACAGAGGTACGGGGATTCAATGAGCCACAGAAGGAGGAATACTTCAGGAAGAGGATCAGTGATCAGAGTCTGGCCAACAGGATCATCTCACACCTGAAGTCATCAAGGAGCCTCTTCATCATGTGCCACATCCCAGTGTTCTGCTGGATCTCAGCCGCTGTTCTAGAGAAGATGTTGAGTCAAGCAGAGAGTGGAGAGATTCCCAAGACTCTCACTCAAATGTACACACACTTCCTGATCCTTCAGACCAACATCAAACATGAGAAGGACTATGAGACGAAGCTAACAGATGAAGACATGATCCTCAAACTGGGGAAACTGGCTCTTCAGCAGCTTATGAAAGAAAACCTGATCTTCTATGAGGAAGACCTGAGAGAGTGTGGCATTGATGTGACAGAAGCATCAGTGTACTCAGGATTGTGCACTCAGATCTTCAGAGAGGAGTTGGGCTTGTATCAGCAGAAAGTCTTCTGCTTTGTTCATCTGAGCATTCAGGAACATCTAGCAGCTCTATATGCACATCTTTCGTTTATAAATGAGAGCAAAGAAAGCCTTTTTTCTGTCCCAAATTGGATGTGGTTAATACCTAAACTGCATCAGAAAGCTGTGGATGAGGCTTTACAGAGTAAAAATGGACATCTGGATCTTTTCTTGCGTTTTCTTCTGGGTCTCTCACTGGAGTCCAATCAGACTATCTTACAAAAACTACTGACACAGACAGGAATCTGCTCCTACAACAAAGAGGAAACAATTCAGTACATCAAACAGAAGATGGACAATAACTCTCCAGAGAGATCCATCATTCTGTTCCACTGTCTGAATGAACTGGGTGATGATTCACTGATGCAGGAGATCCAACATTATCTGAAATCTGGAAAAATAAGAGAAACCAAACTCTCATCTTCACAGTGGTCAGCTCTGGCTGATGTGTTGCTGACAACAGAGCAGAAGATGGATGTGTTTGATCTGAAACAGTTTATTGGAGCACAGCATACAGCAGATGAAGTTCTTCAGTATCTGTTACCTGTGGTTAAAGAATCCAGATCAGTTCGGTAAGTAACACTGAACACAATCACTCCACTTTCAAAAATGATCACATTTATGATTTATGCATGTGATTTCTTACCAAAGCAACACAATAGGGAAAAACTTACGGAATCACAATTCTGGCAGGTGTGTGAGACACACTTAATAAACCAGCTGAGGAGGTGTTTGTGGGTTGTGTGTGAGCTGATGTTTGTAGAGCTCAGTGTGAAAGATGAGGATGAAGGATTGAGTGTCAAGAGGGTCAAACTCAAATCTGACAGCTAATATATTTGGACTGATTGTCCTCAAATGGTGTTGGAATTAATATTTTACTGTCTGTGTGAATTGTATAAAAATGTCCACATTTAAAGTCTATAATTGCAGCTGGTGTTGGTTCATCATTCATATTCTTTAATCTGTATGGGTTTGGTTATTGTGGTGTCACAGATGAAGGTTGTGCTGCTGTACGTAACTAATGTCATTGAATTATTAGAAATTTTACAGCAGTTCTGATCCATTAATCTGATTGGCTCTTTCCAGCCATGTGTTATTCACCCAGTATTGCCATGGGAACCATTTTACCATTTCTTTCACTCTGCAGTATTTCTCACAAGTGTCATGGTGGACAACCAAACCAATCATTTTATCAATAATACTGTTTATTTGGTCATAGATTGTAGTTTTAAAAGTTTTCAGTTGAGAATGTAGTTGTTTACACTTCAAATATGTTGTTTAAATAATATAAATAATAGTAGTATTTAATTAATACTAGTATTTGGTATTGAGAAACGTTCTGTGTTAGTGATGGGGATTGTGGTTACATTGTTGTGGTCAATATTCGATATTGGACATTCATTTGGCATTTGCTGAGAAAATTAAGGGGCCATTATAAAAAAGTGTCACAATGAAGAGTTATTTTGAATTATTTGGGGGGATTTGTACTTTACTCAAGTACAATTTAAACTGACTACTTGTACTTTTACTTGATTACATTTCTGAAGAAAAAAACATTTACATTTTTTTTATCTTATGCACATTAAATATCTAGACCAGCACGCACCACATCCGCTGCTCCCTGGCTGTCCGATGTTCTCCGTGAACATCGTTCTAGACTCAGGGCTGCAGAGCGGAAGTGGCGCAAATCACACAATCCTATTGACCTTAGTGCGTATCAGTCACTCCTCATTCTCTGCAAATGGCTCCACTGCTAAATCAACATACTACCACAACAAAATTAGTAATTGTCCAGATTCTCGCACACTTTTTAAAACATTCTCTTCTCTCCTTTGTCCTCCTCCTCCCCCTCCTACATCAACTCTTACAGCTGATGACTTTGCAACAGTTTTTCATTAATAAGACGAGAACAATTAGCAACCAATTTTCCACACCACATACTGATACAAATTTCACAACAACAAATACTCACTCTCTCTCCTCTTTCTCTCCACTCATGGAGACCGACGTCTCCAAACTTATTCTTTCCAATCATCCTACTACCTGTCCGCTTGATCCTATCCCCACTCACATTCTCCAAGCCATTTCTACCTCTGTTATACCATTTTGCTGGATCTGTCTGCTGCATTTGACACAGTCAACCACCAGATCCTCCTGTCCACCCTCATGAAGATGGGCGTCTCAGGAACCACACTCCAATGGTTCAAGTCTTACCTCTCAGGTAGGTCCTTCAAGGTGGCTTGGAGGAGTGAAGTCTCTGAGTCACAACTTCTTGCTACGGGAGTTCCTCAGGGCTCAGTGCTTGGACCACTGCTCTTCTCCATCTACATGTCATCGTTAGGATCTGTCATACGGAAGCATGCTTTTTCCTATCACTGCTATGCTGATGACACGCAACTCTACTTCTCCTTCCATCCAGATGACCCCACGGTTCCTGCTCGCATCGCAGCTTGTTTGACCGACATCTCAGGCTGGATGAAAGAACACTATCTCCAGCTCAACCTTGCTAAGACTGAACTGATTGTGATCTCAGCCAACCCCACACTTAATCACAACTTCTCTATACAGCTAACTTCATCAACCATAACTTCCTCTAGGACCGCTAGGAATCTTGGAGTTGTGATGAATGACCAGTTAACCTTCACAGACCATATTGCTGCTACAGCTCAATCCTGCAGATTTGCCTTGTACAACATTAGGAAGATCAGATCCTTCCTATCAGAACAGGCAACACAACTTCTTGTCCAGGCTCTTGTCCTGTCCAGACTGGACTATTGTAATGCACTCTTGGCGGGCCTTCCTGCATGCACTTCCAAGCCTTTGCAGATGATTCAGAATGCAGCAGCAAGAGTGGTCTTTAATGAGCCGAAGAAAGCCCATGTCACACCTCTCTTCATCAGACTGCACTGGCTGCCAGTAGCTGCTCGCATCAAATTCAAGGTACTGGTGCTTGCCAACAAGACAACCACTGGCACTGCACCAGAATACCTAAACTGTCTAATCCAACCGTATGTTCCCTCCAGAAGCTTGCGTTCTGCAAATGAACGACGCCTGGTGGTGCCATCCCAAAGAGGCTCAAAATCACTTTCACTGACCTTTTTGTGGATGGTTCCCAGCTGGTGGAATGACCTACCCATCTCAATTCGATCAGCTGAGTCATTGGCCATCTTCAAAAAACGTCTGAAAATCCATCTTTTTCGCCAGAACTTGACCAATTGACACTAGCACTTTCCTACTATTTTCAGATTTTCTATATATTTACAAAAAAAAAACCTTGCAAGACTTATCATGTTTATCTAACTGAAATTTGCCACAGCACTTATACACTGTCGCTCTCTTGTTGCTCTGATTGCTTCTATTGTAAGTCGCTTTGGATAAAAGCGTATGCTAAATGACTAAATGTAAATGTAAATGTCAAACGTGTGTGCCCTAATGTAATAATCAATGATCATTGTTTTCATTCATCAAACACAAACATTTCTACTTTAGTTATGACTTTCATCACGTAAATGTCTGAATTAAAAAGGTCACCATCATATCTGAGAAAGCATATTGTGGTAGCAAAGTTGCATTTTCACTAAAAAAAAAACTTTATTTATTATTTGTTCTGTTTTGATTGATCAATTAACTGCAAAATATCTTAGCTGCAAATAAAATCATTCATAAGAATTCAAATACAAATTAATATTTTTGTGAGATTGTTTTTGTTGATACTTTTTTATTCTTCTTAAATCCGTGCATCATTCATTCTTGCATTTCTTGATTTAATATTGAGAAAACAGCCTTTTTCGTTTTTTAATTTTTTCCATAAATTGAAAGACAAGAATTCAGCTCAGTTTCTCGTTTATTCATTTAAGGGTGGAAAAAGTGAATAATCAACTTGAATATTTGATTTCTACATGTGGGCGGTAACAAAATGCCCCTTTCTGCTGATTGGTCAGCCAAAGAAAAAAACGTGCCATCATCGGTTCTTCCTCAGTTTTCATGCTTCGCTATTACTACATTTAATCTTTTTCTCATCAAACAACCAGACCAATGAATTTCTCACCAGATTTTACAGTATACCCTCAGACCCATTTGATATACACAATTTGCATTATTTTACGACACATTAAAAAACAATGAAAAACAATGAGCTCGTCCTCTTAAGCTCGTCCGAAACTGTTCCTGGAGTTGCCTTTGCAGCCTTCTAAGTCATTGTCTGATAGGGCAGTGAGGCAATAAGTCAGCTGCCTAGGCTTTCGGACGCAGCCGAAGTATCTTGATGAGGTGTGGACGTGCCTAGAAAAAATTAGTGTGTCGCTTCCATTATTAGCGCACATTTCAAGCATCTACATTTGAAATAACGAATTTGAGCGTGCTAAAGATGCGACATGAGAACAGCCCTTAATGACATCCAGATTTCATTATATTTTTGACGTCAGTTGCAGGCTGGAGAGAGGGGGAGGGAGGGAGGGCTGTAAATGGCCCACGGGCCAGCAGTTTGAGACTCCTGGTCTACAGCTTATACTAAATACTGTGTTTCTTTTAGTTTAGTTTTCATTTAGTTTTGTTTAGTTAATTTACATTACATTTACATGAAGTCATTTAGCAGACGATTTTATCCAAAGTGACTTACAAAGTGTATCATCACAAGCTGCAGGGTCTAATTTGGATTTGTCTGTGCTTTTTTTGTTTTACTCTAAACTTTTGGTGCCCACTGACCGGAATTATAAGACTGAGAGGCTGCAGTGGTTTGAGTAAAAAAGTCTAGAAGTCTAAAACTTTTCTTTAAAAAGAGCCATTCACAATTTAGAAACTGCTATCTTGTGAACAAACTGAAGCATGCTGGGGAATCACTGCACAAATGAGGGACACTGCTGTTGACCATGACACCAGTCGCACTTCTTTTTAGCAGAAGTGAAAAGGCTTTGCACTGTAATGACAGCACTTGGCTCCAAAGGAAAAATTCAGAATGATTGAATGCACGTTGTCACCTTAAATATATGTATGTATGTATGTATGGGGAGTAGTTTGGCATGTAAGATCCACTAGCCAATTCTCATTGGCATTTTCTCTTAAATGCAGAGGTGATTTGGACTCCCAAGTTAGACCCCTTTACACACAGGCAATAGACAATTATAAATGTAGATTAACTTGGCTATACAATGACCAATACAAATCTTCAACACTACCAGACAAACATTAATATTGCTGTTTTTTTGTTTTTCACACAGACTACAGTCCTGTAATCTCACTGCTCAGTCCTGTGAGATTCTGTCATCAGTTCTACAATCCTCAAACTCTGTCCTGAGAGAGTTGGATCTGAGTAACAATGACCTGCAGGATTCTGGACTGAATCTGCTTTCTGATGGAATGAAGAGTCTAAACTGTCAGCTGGAGATACTGAGGTAAATGTTTTTGATCAAATAAATAAAAATGCATAGTGTGATCATCAAATTGTATAGCTAGTGAGGTCATTTTTAGAACACACAGCACAATATTCGTGAACCAGCATTTTCAATGTTTAGGAGTGATTTGGTTCACAGTAAATACTCCTCCACATAAACTCCAGTTGCAAGTGCTGTAAGTTTGGGTCACTTGGATGTAAAAATGCAACATCGTCTAATATCTTTCTGATCAACCCTGTTCCTGGAGATCTACCATCCTACAAAGTTCAAGCTCTAACCCTGATCAAACACACATGAATCAGCTAATTAATCCCTTAGGTAGCACTTGATAATTACAGACAGCTGTGTTGGAGCAGGGCTGGAACTAAAGTCTGCAGGTAGGTAGATCTCCAGGAACAGGGTTGGGCAGCCCTTCCCTAAACACAACAACGATGCAATGATAAAATATGTCTAGGTGTGAGAAGAGTAACAATGGTCAGAATATTATAGACAAAATAATGATCAGCAGCAGTTCAGAGTCAAAGTGTCATGTTTCAATACAACAGAACCATTCCATTTTCATAATCAGTCCTTCATGGGAAGCAAAATTCTGAATGAGTGGATGCACGCTGTGACCTTATATTTACAGATGGTACTCAACCAAAATAAGAATTCTACCGCCACGTCTCCCGCGGCGACAACATTAGTGGCATGCATTGCTGCCTTTTACCACCTAGTGGCGCTGCGTTCACGTGTCAGTTCATTCTCTCAAGAATTCTTCAGCCACGCTCTGCCGTTAGTCTCGTTGCAATCTATGGTAGCAGATAAAAGCGAAACGTTGTAGAGATAAGAATTAATTATCAAAAGGGAAATTTTGTTCTGGTTGTCAAAGTTGGTGTTAAAGACCGAATTCGGACACACTAAATGTTAGGTGAGCTCGTGCTTAGTTTTCAGTGTAGGAAGTTTTACGTGTCGGCGCCAATGGCCGCTTGGGCAGTGTGTATACACTGTGCCCTGGGTGACCCGAGTTCAAATCCTGGTTCCTGTGTAGTTATCTTTGTGCTCTTTTAATTGTTAGTAGATTATGTTAGTAAACATAAATGTATTTTTGGCCATAAAGTTTTATCTGTGTAGCCTACATTCACAATGAAAACAGGACATTGTGCTTTTGATACGCCCAACATCAGACTGTCTGACACCAGCCAGGGGTACTGCTAGTGAGAATGCTGGGAGCCGTGAAATTGTGTCTTCTGCCTAGGCCCCAACACCCATAACATGATGTGCGGGGTTTCGCTGGCGGCGCTTTCACTTAATTGAGCTAGTGCAAAGAGCGATTGCGATGAACCGTTCCCTGTTGCTGTATACGAGGTGAGCGGGTGGATTTTGGTTCATAAGGAACGAGTGCGCATAGTTTTTAGACTGATAAGAGTTTTTTTTAAATAGGGGCTATCTTTATAAATGAACCATAGATTTGACTTTTAAACAACTACATTCTCGCCTGAAAATCTCTTAAAATTACGTTTTGTCACACAATAACAGTAATAAAATGATGCAGGTTTTCTTTCTCCCACATCCAAGGGATGTCTCCCCCCCCCCATGCGCCTTGAGAAATGCATCTTTACGGATTAGCTACATAATGAAAGCGTTTTTGTGTTTTATTTGTTTTATTTTGTTATAAATTTAAAGCTTTCTATATATGTATTTATCATGTCTGTAAGCCATGTATTGTTTTGATGGATAATTTTAAATCGTTTCCACTGGAAATAAAAGCAAGTGACGGCACTGGCGCCTTCATGTCCTGCAAAGTGGCTTTAGCTTCCACTTTCTGCACAAACGAAGCGCACATTGTTTAACGTTTAAATCAATATTGTTTTATACTTTAACCCTTTTATATCTATAGATTTTATTTTAGTCAAGTCGTGATGATTTGAGAAGGCAAATTGATCAAACAGACTATGAACAGTCTTCCACTGGCGGCTGTTCGCTACTTTAAAAAAACAAAAACTTATATTTAACGAACAAAAAAATAAATCCTCCCAACAATTTCCCAAATTAACTTAATAAAAAAATGAAACGAAATATATGCCTAATCACTTTGCCATTACACACAAAAACTGAACTATTATGAATTGGCACACATCAAATAAATTACATATTTTGGCTTCAAAACCTGTTACAATGGAGCAATGTACGAAAAACCTTGAAATGTTTTATAAATCACCTGCTGATAGTTGAAACATGAGTAGGCTACATTTCATTAGACAAATTATTTGTTAAGCTACTACGTTTTAAATTCCTTTTTAATTACTTTGTGAATAGTAAAATTTATCCTAATAATTCATTGCTTAGTTGTTCAAATAGAACGAATTTATGAAATGAATAGGAACAAATTAATAAATATTTTTTACTTATAAGCTATGAATAATTTAATTAAAAAGTTAGGTTTTAAATTCATGGACACTATATTTTTCTGTAGGCATACTGTATGTTATGTGTAACTCTGAGTATGTAGGGAATAGAACAGATAATGAATATGTGTGACCTGTTGAAATAGCCACCTTTTGTGCGTGTGTGCGTGAACATTTACTAAAAAATTATTAGAGATTAACTGTTAATGCTATATTATTATTGTATCATTATTTTATCTTCATCTTTAAATATACCGGTGATCGTCCAAAACGAATGGTTAAAATCGATGAGTTTTGGGGGCTTGGAGTGGGTCAAATTGAATCTGAGGTGGCACACATCAGATCGGATACGCAGGTATACCCTCTGATGCGTATCATTCAGTCCTGCATTAGCCAAACTAATGACAGTCCACCACATCATGAATAGCTAATCCAGTTGCATGTGAATAAATGCAAATATTTCCTAAAAACAGCCAGTAGGCTAAACAGTGATGCGGTCAGGATGCGTTCCAATAGTAAGATCAAAACAGCTCAAATACGGAGAAACCCCGAACGATTTCATTGCAGATGTCAGTGTTCATTTAAAATATGATAACTGGGACATGCTTTTGTTCGATTTCAGCAGCAAAAATAATTCCACAGAAAGACGCAGCAGAACCACAAGCGCATCTCACAGCAACCAGCTGATTCATTGCTGAATGGTTCAGTGTTTTGAACAAATCGTTTAAGTCAAGGGCCGTTATAAAAAAGTGTCACAATAAAGAGTCTTAAGATCCAAATGCCAGAGGTGTAAAATACTTGAGTAATTTTACTTGTATTTTACTGTACTTAAGTATTATTTTAGGGGAATTACAATTTATGCTGACTAATTGTACTTTTACTTGATTACATTTCTGAAGAAAAAACTGTACTTTTTACTCCTTACCATTTTATTTCATCTTGAAAAGTACATTACATTTTTATTTTATCATATGCATTAAATATGGTAAACAGAAGCTCAAACGTGCATGCCCTAATGTGGGAATCAATTATCTTTTTTTCATGCATCAAACACACATTTCTACTTCAGTTATGACTTTCATCAGGTAAATGTCTGGCTTCAAAAGTTCACTCAAAGATCAAATCTGAGGAAGCATATTGAGGTAGCAAAGTTGTTTTCCCTAAAAAAAAACTTTTATTTATTATTTGTTCTGTTTTGATTGAGCCATTGACTGCATAATATATTAGCTGCAAATAAAATCAGTCATAAGAATTTAAATACAATGAATATTTTTAATATTATATTATAATAAATATAATATTTTAAATAAATATTGTATGTTAAATTGCTCATTAATTAATCTAATTAATCTCTAGCTGAAAAAAAATCTAAATGCCCCCAAAGACACTATTATTCTTTTAGACAGTGACGTTGAATAGACGACGTAAAAAAGTGGCTTTTCAAAACATTAATGTTGTATGTTTTAATTCTATGACTCTCCTCATTAATTCAACACATTCTTGTATTCTGTGGAATATATTTCTAGCTTCTGGATCACATCTTGCTCTTCAAAGGCATAGTTCACCCACCTCTCATCATTTACTCATCATCATTCAGATGAACACAAGCAAAGATTTTTAGTCCATATAATGCAAGGGGACAGGACCACTTCAGAAACCACACAAAATGAATAAACAGATAGTGAAAGAATGGAATGAAAGTGTTTTTAATTTGATGTAATTCATTGAATGGAAAATTTGATGGGGGCGTTTCTCATTGGTGTTTTCTCTTAAATGAAGAGGTGATTTGGGCTCCCAAGTTAGACCCTGATTATAAACCCTACCAGATAAACATTAATATTGCTGTTTTCTTTGTTCTCCACACAGACTACAGTCCTGTAATCTCACTGCTCAATCTTGTGAGAGACTGTCATCAGTTCTACAATCCGCAAACTCTGTCCTGAGAGAGTTGGATCTGTGTAACAATGACGTGCAGGATTCTGGAGTGAAGCTGCTTTCTGATGGACTGAAGAGTCCAAACTGTCAGCTGGAGATACTGAGGTAAATGTTTTTTGATAATTTTGGTCACACATCTTTGTTTTATTCTTTTGAGAGGTGATTTAAATATTTGAGGCTGTGAAACAGATGCAAAATTGCCCTCCAAATTGCCGAGCTGGTCACATGACTGAAAGCTATCAATAGGAGAAAACAGTTAGCAAAGGATGTAGTATATTTGAAAATAGTATTTTTTTGCCTGAAACTGGATAATTATTATTTTAATGTTGCATTTATATTTTCATGACTTTATTGAAAAGGTATAAAATCTTTGGCAAAAATCTGATTCCATCAACTGAAAGAACAGAAACAGTGATAAAGAGAATATTAGGTAAAGAGAGTTAATCATGATATGTGTATTAGCTTATTCACAAGGCCATCACTGGTGTTCACATGAGTAGAAACACCAGTAACATTGACACGGTGAGAGCCACGCAGATGCATGTGAACACTGAATTGCTTTCATTTCCGTGGCTATTTGTGCCTGAAATGTCACATACACGCAAAACTGTCAAAATGCTGTTTTTGCAAGTATACTTGTAAATACAGTTGGTAATGGCTTAGGTGAAGGCAAACAATTGAAAAAGAAAATGGACATGTAACAGTAGGTTCACAGCAGTTAAATGTTCCTGAGGCTTTCTGTGTCATGAATGTTAGTCAAACAGCAAAACACAGACAAAAATCACTTTTGTAGCATTAACACAGATGTATGAGAATTAATTCAAACAGTGAAGACTATGCAGTGTTATTTTACATTAGATTATTCAGTTTCTGTATCTGAACACTTGTAACAAAGGGACAGAACCAGAAGATGAGCAGATCCACATGCAAGCTTTTATTAACTAATTCAGAGTCATACAGGCAGGGTCGATCAACGACATGTAACACAATAGAGATAGTCCAAAGATGTGGGCGGCAAGCATGCAGAGTTCAATAAACAATCCCCCCCCCCCCAGGAGCGGATTTCAGACGTTCAACACAGTCACAATATTAAAAAGAGTGGTGGAGTGGGGCAGGATGAAGGATGGGGGGCCAGGTCCATGTGGAGGACCTGGGAGCTGGGGCAGAACCGGTGGAGCAGTGACTCAGGGCAGAGCCGGCAAGGCAGTAGGCGGTGCGGACAGAGCAGGAGCCCACCAGGGCAGAGCAGGTGGAGCATACCCCCTCCAGGGCGGAGCAGAAGCCCACCACAGCAGAGCAGACACCCACCAGAGCAGAGCAGATGGAAAAAGAGCCCTCCAGGGCGGAGCAGAAGCCCACCAGAGCAGACGGAACAGGAGCTCTCCAGGGCAGAGCAAATGCCCAGCAGGAGCGGAGCAGACAGAAGCAGAAGCCCTGTACACAGCCTCCGAGGTAGAAACAGGACAGGGTGAGAGTTCTTTGTAGGAAAGTGAGTTGCTTGGCGCTACCACCATGCAGGGAGCAGATGCAGTTGACCCTATTCTGCGAGGTTCCATGGCCTCAGCCACCAACTCTGGGGAGACAGCTGCACCCCTGACAGCGTGAGCTGCCACCTCTGAAGACTCGGTGGTGGTGGACGCGGCCCAGACAACCCACAACACAACTCTCAATATGAATGCGGCATTAGGAGAAGCCAGTTCAGGAACAGCGGCTGTGACGTGACTTGGCTCAGGATGAGTGGCTGTGGTGAGGTGAGTTGGTTCTGGGGCAGCTGCTGTGACATTACTTGGCTCCGGAGCAACTGGCGTGACTTGAGTTGTGAGGTGACATGTCTCTGTTAGATCAGGTGTGATGTGACATGTCTCTAGAAGATCAGAGGTGAAGTGACGAGTCTCTGGAAGATCAGATGTGCAGTGATGTGTCTCTGGAAGGTCAAATATGACTTGACATGGAATTGGAGGAGCAGCCCTGCTTTGACTTGGCTCTGGAAGTGTAGTGGTGACTTTAGTCAACTGTGGAAGTGTAGCAGTGACTTGATTCGACTCAGGAAGTGTTGTTGCATCTTGACTTGTCTTAGGAAGTGCTGTCATGTCTTGACTCTGGGAGTGACGTGGTTATGTGGTTCATTTGTATCGTTGTTCTATTATATTTATCTATGTTTGTAATTCGTTTATTTTCAATGTTGATTTACTCACCTATAAAATCGCCCCAATCATTTATGTTTTTCCCCCAAAAGCTATTCAAGTAATGTTTTTTTCTTTTTCATATTGCAGTATTTATTGCAGAAAAACAAAATATCGCAATGTGAGTTTTTTGCAATATCGTGCAGCCCTGTTTGTAAGACGTTGCTAATCAACATGCATAGAAAATGAGTAAGTTATAGAATATATGCTCCTCGCATGACCCACGCCTGCCTGACTGCCCGTTTGCCTGCCAATTTAGGATTTAGTTGCTTCTCTCTTGCGTCCAGCAGAGACCTCCCCCCCCTCCGCTTCTGTTAGACGCCGGCGTTTTGCGGATCCGCCACTGCCGGGTCAGATCAATGAACTTCGTTCCGTGTATGACCGGGCAGTTATAGTGGTTATTCGACGGAGCTTTTGTGGGACCGGGCGCCTTTTGATATGTAGACTCTTTTTGCACGGACAGTGTTTCTCTCTCCACACGGAGTTATTGTTTTTCTGAACAAGAGTTTTGGGTTTTGTTTTTGTCAACTTTTTGCACTGGATTGTATTTTTCCACTCCTCTTGGAGTTTGAGTGTTCGCTAAGAGACTCTTTCTGTTTTACGAGAATCCCCAAGACTTTGTTAAGGATTTTTGAGAGCTGGACTTTCTGTTGCCTGTTCAATAAAATTTTGCCAACTTGCACCTCTCCTTGTGTGTGCATCCTGACAGAAGGGTAACAATGGTCTGTTCAGAGTCAGAGTGTTATGTTTGCAATATAATAGAACCATTCCATTTTCATAATCAGTCCTTCATGGGAAGTGTGAATGGCTTAGTGTCTGAAAACATTAGCATGATGTGAAAAAAAATATTTTGGAGACATTTCAATAACATAAACCTGTTACTTTATTGTTGTTCATTTATTTTATTAAACTGGATAGATTTTTTCTTTTTTATATTTTATGTGTTGTCCTGATTTATTTTTGATTAAAAAAATAGTTAATCATTTTATCTTCTTTTGCCATTTAATTTATTGTATACCTTTTAAATTGGCTTACTGAAAAAGCAACAGCAGTATGGTGTAACAACATTTATTTGAAATGCATTTGCTTCTTGCCACCTTATTTCCACTCTTTCATTCTTTTCAAGGTTTGGAAAACTTGTCTTGGATGTTTCTCTCCATGTCACTTTGCATAACTCGTGCTTCGTTGCAATTTCTTTCTAGGATTTAAATGCCTTCTCTGAATCTTTAAAGTCGCTCCAGGAATGATTGTACAGGTACAGCTCTGCTATTCGACACTCGACACAGTATATTCATGTTGCTATAGTGACTGTGATGCTGTTCTCCTTTCTGACCTCCTTTTCAAACTTGCCAAAAGCAACTTTGGATTTATTAAGTTTAAAATTACATCATATCAGTTTGTTCTTTGATTTTGTTTGGAGTATTTGGAGCCTTTCTTGGTGGATCTACAAAACACTGGATTGTCTGATTGTCAAACTAATGTCATGTGGACTATTGTTATGTTTGTAGGTTGTCTGGCTGTATGGTGACAGAGGAGGGCTGTGGTTATTTGTCTTCAGCTCTGAGTTCAAACCCCTCACACCTGAGAGAGCTGGATCTGAGCTACAATCACCCAGGAGATTCAGGAGTCAAGCTGCTCTCTGAGAAACAGGAGGATCCAAAATACGCACTAGACAAACTCAAGTATGCTGAGTATGTTTTTTTCAAGCATAACACGACACAAGGCTCATTCTTCCTACTGGTCATGCTGGTGGTAACTTTCTCAGTTACTTGATATGATTTGGTCTTTTTTTGCTACAGCACAGGATTAATCAATGCATACTGACAAATAGTTTTTCTGTTATCAGATTTTTGTTATATGGCATATCTCACACTCTTTAGGTTCTGCATGGGTGTGTTGAAAGCCAGTATAACCACTTAGGATTGTCTGCTTTCACTATGATTTGAATTTTGTGAACAGGACTTCCTCTTTTGCTATGTTATTAGAAGTGCTTTGGACGCTTTGACTTTGTTTTTGAATTTGCAATCTTGGTGTCACTTTTTACAAGAAGAGATGTTTGTCTTTTGTGCTTACATCCGTACACCTTTCACTCTTTTAAGACTAAAACAAATGCTTGAAAAATTGATTCATTGTTATTGTTAATGAAATGCACAACAATAAAACAGTAGGCAACAAAGACAAACTAGCTTTTGTAACGATTAATAATATAAATGAATAAAAAGAGGCATGGCATACACCACATGCTTAGTATATATTGACTAATAAATTATAGAAAGTTTAACGAACACTGTGGAATCAAACAAATAACAAAATAATAATAGAAAGCATCCATAGCGTAATGTGAGGTAAACATCAAAGAGAATAGTTTTTTTTAAATAAAAACAAAAAGAAAAGTACCTTTACCTTCATAAATTCTGCAGAAACTCTGATTGCACTGAAGAGCCAGTGGAGTTGAGATCCATGTGCATCTTGTGTGAGATTCTTTGGTCAAATTTTTTTTACCATTTCTCTTTCCATTGAGGTTCATTCTTTTGACATTGGTATGAACTGATTTGCTTCATTGACTATTTCACAACATCTCTCACCTACATTTCCTGCCGATTTAATATCCTCGATTGCTGTTAAATGTCTGACTGTATAATTCAGTTTAGAAAGTTTGCAAAAAAGTTTTGTGTCCGTGGTATAAAATGATTGCTGTGAGACACTGCCAGAGTGAACGAGTCTTGAGAGAGTTGTGAGTGACGGCGTGGGCACAGTCTCCGTGTTGCCAGATCCAGCTAATATAAGCATTTTTTGACTTATTTTTTCCGCTTAATTTGACACTTTAGAAAGTTAATAAAGTAAGTAGGACAGTGGTTCTCAACTCCAGTCCTCAGGGACCACTGCTCTGCATATGTTGTATGTTTCTGAATCTGACACACTCAGTTCAGTTCATGGATTTTTGTCTGAATGTGCTGATGATATGAATCAGGTGCGTTAAATGAGGTAGACATACAAAATGTGCAGAACATTAGGCCTCGAGGATTGGAGTTAAGAACCACTAAAGTAGAACATTGCAGTTTGGGTCCTTGTCTTATCTTCTCTTAATTGCAACAGATTTGAAACAAATGCACATTGAGATACTGCACTGTCTGTTTCTTCACTTGCATCAGTCAGATTGTAAACAGTGAGAGATGTTGAGACAGGTGAAAAGCATTTGGTTAATAGTGAATATTGACCTATTGCGCATACCGTTGTGGCTCCCACTGTTAGCAGGGGATAATCACTGGATTTGGGGTAAAAAGACAGAATTATTTGTTGTGCAAGGCAGTGTTGGGGAAAGTTACTTTTAAAAGTAATGCATTACAATATTGCACCACTCCCTTTTTATGGATAGTAATGCATAATGCTACTTTTGCATTACTTTCATGTTACTTTTTAAAGATGAGCAGGGCTTGTTTGTTTTTTTGTTTTTAACATAAAAATTTCTATTTTTAGCAAATGAAAAACCCCTTTCACACTAAAAGTGTAATAAATAAGCCTCAGGCTGAAGGAAAAGTACATCTGTACAGTAGAACATTATAACATACCTCATTATCATCACACACCACACTCAGATTTTTCTCCTAAACTAAAGACTCTGGATCTCTTACATTTGTCTCCTCAAAAGTTCTGAAGAAATCTCAAGAATATCACATACTGTGCTGAAATTTCCCCTAAGCTAAAGACTTTTGGGGGGTTTATATTTGTCTCCTTTAAAGCTTTATAAAATATATCAACAACCTTACAAAATGTGCACCAAGTTAAGACCAGAGCCAATCGGTTTTGTCAGAATTATTAAAACAAAAATATTTTCACATTGTCTCATTTTATTTGCATTATCGTATTTCATGAGAACATTAAGGCTAAATTATTTGTAATTAATGCTTAAAATAAAAAAAAAAATAAAAATAAAAAAAGATTCGCACAACTCTCGAATCTCAAAGTATCGCGTGAGTGGACTCTTTTCTCGTTCTGTTAATCCCGCTTTAATCTGCAAAGATATGCTAAATAAACAAAATGGATATTCGTAGTTTTTTTAATAAACCCGCACAAAAAAGCGTGGAGGACTTTGACATTTATTCTACTGCCGCTGATACTGACGCAGCAATTGAGGCCGCGAACACCTCCGTCCCGGGAACGTGCAGTACCAGTACCGCCACCGTGTCGGCAGAGACATCCGCTCAACCCATCGCTGCATCTGGATGCGTCGTCAACGACCTCGGGGAGAAAGCCACAGGGCCGAAACAGCCCCTACTTTCTTCTTTCCCTAAGCACCAAATTGGAGATATTAATCGTGCTTTCTCACTATTTTACTACCACAAATTCCCATGGATTGAGTACTCAGTTTCACTGGATTCAGTTTTTTGTTTTTGCTGTCGCCACTTTTCTTCAAATACTGCAAGATGCACAGACGAACTGTTTACAAAAGTGGGAGCTCGAAATTGGAAAAAGTTGTCGGAAAAGCTGACAAAACATGCTTCATCACAGGTACATTTATCAAGCATGGAAATGTGGGAGAACTACAAACATACTGCTACATCAGGGTCCGTGGCAGCACAGCTATCACACAGCCATCAAGGCACAGTACAAAAAAACAGAGAGTATATGTGTAAATCTGTTGATATCATAAAACTGCTAGCCAAACTAGGCCTGCCTTTCCACGGACATCGTGAAGATGCTGATGTAGAAACGAGGGGGAATTATTTGAGTTTATGCGATCTTTTCTCAAAATACGACCCTGATTTCAAATCCATGCAATCTAAATATTTTAACTGCACAAGCCGAGATTTTCAGAATGAAATTATTGCATTATGTGCAGAACTTGTTCGTGACGAAATAGCCAAAAAAGTGCACGAGACAGGTTTCCTTGCTGTTATTGCTGATGAAGCAAAGTCGTCAAAGACAGAGCAACTTTCTGTTTGCATAAGATACACCGTTGGACTTCAGATTAAGGAGCGATTTATTTGCTTTGTTGACTGTTCCAATTCTCGTGATGCCGCAGGGATTGTTTCTGGTATTAAAGAAGGATTGCAGTCGTGTGGTTTGAATGACATTCCCATAATTGCTCAGTCATACGATGGAGCCTCTGTTATGTCAGGGCATTTAAGTGGGGTCCAGCAGCGAATCAGAGAGGAATTTCCCTTTGCTGTGTATGTGCATTGCATGGCGCATAAACTGAATCTCGTCCTCGTTGAATCGTGTACAGTAAACAGAGACATTAAAACGTCTCTAAATGTGATTGACAAACTGTACTCCATGTTTGCAGAGCCAAGCAACCATTTCAGGTTTTTGATGATGCAGAAGACACTGGCTCTTAAACCAAAGGAGATAGTGCAGCCAAGCGAAACACGTTGGGCATGCAAATACAGATGTGTTTATGCTGTTAAATCACAATATTCTGCCATCATTCGCTGTTTGAAAGAGATGGAAGAAGAGGGAGAAAAGTGGTCTGTGGAGGCAAGTGGATTGTATCATCACATGACACGTCTTCACTTCATTACTTCCATAATTATTCTTGAGGAAGTTCTCAGAGTTGTACATGTAATGCACAAAAGGCTGCAAGGTGCAAGTACAACCATGGCTGATGCAGCCTCAGCAGTAATGAGCCTGAGAACACATCTCCAGCATTGCAGAGAGGAGAGTTCATGGGAGGCAACGTGGATGCAGGTGAAACGGTTTTGCGAGGATTTTTCTGGTATTTGTGTAGACAGTTCCCCTCAAACTGGAGGAAAACGAAAAAGAACCTCACGAACACCTGCCGGGCTTTCGCAGTACTTAGTACCAACCACACTTGGCCAGCGTGATGAAAATGAGACGCACTGGGAATCAGAATCACAGACGTTTAAACGTCAGTTATATCTTCCCGTTTTAGACACTATGCTGGCTGAATTGGACAGGCGATTCTCAACTGATGCAATGGCTCTGAGTGTGGCCTGTGACGCCGTGTTCAGTTGTGACAAAAACGGCATCGGTCCTTTACTAAGCACGTATGCGAGCTTTAAGATCCACCCTCAGCTTGTGACAGCTGAAATGGACCTTCTTAAATGTACAATCCCTTCACCGATAACCCTTGAAAAACTTACAAATGAAGTGCGGAAAGATCAATATCCAAACTTTTACCGACTCCTTCAGCTCGCTCTCACACTGCCCGTTAGCTCTGCTGCGTCAGAAAGAAGTTTCTCAGTGATGAGAAGAATCAGAAACTGGCTCCGATCTGCGATGGCTCAGGACAGATTTTCCGATCTTTCCATACTGCACATAGAAAGTGATTTGACTGCAAATTTATCAGCAGAGAAGATCGTGGACATCTACGCAAATCGGAAAAAGAGGCGGATTCTTCTGCATTAAGTAAGATATCGGTTTTTATTCCAATCTTTCTATAGTTAACCAGTCGTTGTTGTATAGCCTAAATAATTCTTAATAAATAATTGAAAAGTGTTAAAAAATAAGGTATATACAGTGTGTAAAAAAAAAAAAAAAAAATCAGAGCTCGTGGTCTACCGGTAGGTGCCCCCCCAAGCAAAAATGTGAAACTCCGCCTATGCTGAAAGGTATATAAATTCTTTATGACTTAACCTTGATTATTAATTGACTAATTAGAGACATTTGATTTGGGGCACACTTTGAAATGTTGAGAATCATGGCACAAATGTAAATGTACGTCCAAGCTTAGCTGCAGGAATCTGTGAGGGCAACGGACAAGAAAATTGGTGCACCCAAAGCAGGCCTAGTAACAGTTACCCATGTATGGTTGTCTATATACAATAAACATTAGTGCTGTCACAAATTAATGATTAATCCAAGTGAAATAACTCCTGATTGATACTTTCCTGGTATGTACTATGCTCAATTCTATAGCTAATGTCAACAATGTCACATTTAACTAAAGATGTAACAAACACTTTTGCTTGGTTTGGACATGTCGCTCGAGTTCTATTCTTGAGCCTCTGCCATGGACATCTTCGTACTTGGCTACATACGTCTGCTATGTCCAGTGTTGGGGGTAACATGTTACAAAGTTAGCATAGCCTTTTTATCACAACATTGTAAATCGCATTGTCAATCACAAAGTAAAAGTAATGTAAGGAAAAAATACCGTTAAGGACAAAAGCTTTTGTGCACAACCCCACCTCCTCAAAAAAAAAAAAAAAAATTTCTAAAGGCCATAATGACTATAATATTATATTAACATGTTAATTTTAAAAAATTTGGGATGCACTAAGTTTCTAGTGCATCTAGTGCAAAACGTCTCTCTACCGAACTACCTACTGTAGCTTAATTTGAGGAGGCTGAAGAGAAAGCACTGGTTTGATAAATGATCCAGTAGTGGGGAAATAATAACTTTTAAGAAATAATCTTTTTCAAGTAACAACCCCAACACTAGGCGTTTCCATTACAAATGTGCGCAAAACTTTTGCGATATTTTCTAAATGTCGATTTTTAGCTGTGCAGTGCAATGGGGCCTCTTGTAACACCTGCAGCATCATGCACAAGCCAGTTTCTTTTTTACAGTCTATGGCCAGTTTCCACAAATAAACGAATAAATAATAATCATATGACTGTTGACGTATATCAGGTGACCTGGAAATGCGAAAAAAGCGTTTCCATTGCCGTTTTGCAAATTATTCCTTTTTCGCATTGTCTGAAAAACCACCTCATGCGAGCGTAAAAACTTTTTTGCGAATTTGACGCATTTCCATTAGGCGTATTTTCAATTCGCAATTTCAATTTGCGCATTTTGAAGGGTAATGGAAGCGCACCTACTGGCTATGTCCTTGCTAGAGCGTGACGTGATTTGTGTCATGTGCAGGTGTGATGGATCACATACAAACCAATAGGGTGTCGGAATGGTATATGTTTATACTTCTCATACTCATACTTCTCAACTACAATCAAATTCACTCTATCCAGATGGCGCTATTCGTTACTTGACACCTCTGTTCCTCAAGCTCTTGTGAAATCCAGGAATAAATGTTATTGCTGCAGAATCTCTGAGCTTTAGTCCTGGGGGGTGTTCCATAAAACAAGTTTACCAAATAAGCCAGGCTTATTTCAGTTAGCCTGACTTATTGTCACTTGATTTGGCTCAAAATAAGTCAGACTAACAGAAATAAGCCTGGCTTATTTAGTAAACTTGTTTTATGGAACACCCCCCAGTTCAGTCTCTGAAACCAAACAAGAGCAGTGAGAAAATCCTTAGCAGATTTACAGATTTCTTATTTTCTGTGAGATTTAGTCAGTCAAATAGAGTCTGAAAGTGTGTGAGGGCTGGTAACCCTGATGCTAGTGCTATTCTAGCATCTTTAGCACTTTACTAGCATATTTCAGAATATTGCTAGCCTGTTTAATGCATGGATTCATGTGCTGCTTTATCTTGATAATCATGTTTTCACAATCATCACAATATGATTTAATTAATGAGCGTTTACTGACTGAATATATCTTGTCTCTGTGTGTGTTTTCTAGTGTGGATCATGGAGGAGAATCCAGGATTACAGCAGGACTAAAGAAATGTATGTCTACAAACACACACACACACACACACACACACACACACACAACACTATATCACACACATATAACACACACACAACACTATATCACACACATATAACACACAAACACACACACACACACACAACACTATATCACACACACATATAACACACACACACACACACACACACACACACACACACACAAAGCTGTAGTGATTGTTGTAGTAAATGTCTCTGTTCTTGTGTTCAGGGGTCTGTTTTCTCACACTGGATCCAAACACAGCACACACTCAACTCATTCTGTCCGAGGACAACAGAATAGCGATACGTGGGGATGATATTCAGTCGTATCCTGATCATCCAGACAGATTTGATGTGTATCATCAGGTGTTGTGTAGAGAGAGTGTGTATGGACGCTGTTACTGGGAGATTGAGTGCAGTGGATATGTGTCTATATCAGTGTCATATAAGAGCATCAGCAGGAAGGGAGCAGGTCATGAGTGTTTGTTTGGATTTAATGATCAGTCCTGGGCTTTGGACTGCTCTCCCTTCAGATCCTTACTCAGACACAAGAACATAGTGACTAATTTCCCTGTGAAGCCCATCAGCAATGATCTTATCAGTAGAGTAGGAGTGTATGTGGATTTCAGTGCAGGAACTCTGTCCTTCTTCAGCGTCTCTGACACAATGAGCCTCATCCACACACAACACACTACATTCACTCAGCCGCTCTATCCTGGGTTTGGATTCGTTTATTCTGCATCATCAATGAAACTCTGTTGATGAATGAGAATAGACTGATGAGAGATTGTACCCATAATGCTTTGAGCTGCTGATGAATCAGTAACAGTGAGATGTTAGAGAGTCTCTTCATGACATTAATACTGCAGCTCAACTTCTGTCACTCAAATAACAGTCAGAATAAATGTGTGTTTATTGTAGAGTCACATCAACCATTTGTATTATTGCTTTAACAAACATGATTCATGAACAACATGTCATTCATTTTCTCTATTGTTTGTGCAGAAATAATAAAACACAATGTCAAATCATCTTGAGATCAGATTGTAATTGATGATGATGAATGCTGTATGAATCATGAATATAATCACAGCATTTAATAAAATATAATTATTGTATCTACAGTAAAGCTGTATTAAATTATTAAGCAGTGAAAGAAGAATATATATATATATATATATATATATATATTCTGCAGACTCTGTTGATCTTCTCCTGGATTCCTTTAACTCAAAAGTTAAGAATGCAATTGATGACATTGCACCAATAAAAGTCAAAAAGATGACTGGCAGACAAAAAGCACCATGGAGAAAATCAACAGCAGTACAGAGTATGAAAAGACAATGCAGAAAAGCTGAGCGGATGTGGCGGAAGGCGAAACTTGAAAATCACTATAGCATCTATAAAGACAGCCTTCATGCTTTTAATGTTGAATTAAGTAAAGCTAGACAAACGTCCTTCTCAAACCTTATAAACAGCAACTTAAACAACACTCGCACTCTTTTTGCTACCGTTGAGAGACTAACAAACCCCCCCCCCCCCCCCCCCAAGTCAGATTCCCAGTAAAATGCTCTCCGACAGCAGAGATCAATTTCTGAGATCAATACTATCAGAAAGATAATTAGCACTTCCTCAAGTTATGCTGAAGTCAGACAAAATCGCCAGCAATTTCAAAAAGTAGTTACTATGTCTGTTTTTGAAGCAATTGATTGCAAAACTTTGGAAGAAATAGTACAGCACCTTAAACCTTCAACCTGCTACCTTGACGCTCTTCCTACATCTTTTTTCAAAAGTGTGTTTAACTCTGTAGAAGCAGATCTCTTAGAAGTGGTGAACACCTCACTTCTCTCTGGGACTTTTCCAAACTCCCTGAAAACTGCAGTTGTTAAGCCCCTTCTGAAAAAGAGCAGTCTTGATAACACAATATTGAGCAACTATAGACCAATATCAAATCTTCCTTTCATAAGCAAGATTATTGAAAAGGTAGTTTTTAATCAGTTGAACTACTACATAAACTCAAATGGTTACCTAGAAATTTTCAATCCGACAGCATCACAGCACAAAGACAGTGCTCATAAAGATAATAAATGATATTTGCATAAATTCTGATTCTGGCAAAACATCAGTGCTGGTACTACTAGATCTTAGTGCTGCATTTGACACTGTCGATCATAACATTCTTCTAGAGAGACTGGAAAACTGGGTCGGGCTTTCTGGGATGGTTCTTAAATGGTTCAGGTCATACTTAGAAGGGAGAGGCTATTATGTGAGTATAGGAGAGCGTAAGTCTAAGTGGACGTCCATGACATGCGGAGTCCCACAAGGCTCAGTTCTTCCGCCGCTCTTGTTTAGCCTGTATATGCTCCCTCCAAGTCAAATACTGAGAAAGAACCAAATTGCATATTACAGCTACGCAGATGATACCCAGATTTACCTAGCCTTATTGCCAAATGACTACAGCCCCATTGACTCCCTCTGCCAATGCATTGATGAAATTAACAGTTGGATGTGCCAGAACTTTCTTCAGTTAAACAAGGAGAAAACAAAGTCATTGCATTTGGAAACAAAGATGAAGTTCTTAAGGTGAATGCATACCTTGACGCTAGGGGTCAAATAACTAAAAATCTAAAAAGTCAAAAATCTTGGTGTGATTCTGGAGATCTTAGTATGCTGATTTAGCTACTGCTTTGGCATGACTACTGAAACTATCATCTTAAAAACATTGCAAGAATTAGATGTTTTGTTTCCAGTCAAGATTTAGAGAAACTTGTTCATGCCTTTATCACCAGCAGGGTGGACTATTGTAATGGTCTCCTCACTGGCCTTCCCAAGAAGACCATTAGACAGCTGCAGCTCATCCAGAATGATTCTGACTAGAACCAGAAAATCAGAGCATATCACACCAGTCCTCAGGTCCTTACACTGGCTTCCAGTTACATTTAGGATTGATTTTAAAGTACTTTTACTCGTTTATAAATCACTCAATGGCCTAGGACCTAAACACATTGCAGATATGCTCACTGAATACAAACCTAACAGACCACTCAGATCACTAGGATCGAGTCAGTTAGAATTACCAAGGGTTCACACAAAACAAGGGGAATCCGCCTTTAGCTTTTATGATGCCCACGGTTGGAATCGGCTTCCAGACTCAAAACTCATTTGTTCAGTTGTGCATTTATTGAATGAGCACTGTGCTACGTCTGAACTGATTGCACTGTATTTTATGTATAATCATTTTTATTCCTGTTTTAATTTATTTTAAATAATTTTTTAAAATGTTTTTATTGTTGTGATTATTACTTTTTTGTGATTATTTTAACTCACCTTATGTTTTTATTATTTTATTTCCTTTTATGTAAAGCACTTTAAATTACCATTGTGTATGAAATGTGCTATATAAATAAACTTGCCTTGCCTTGATGCCAATTTGGTAGTAATTTGGAATTATCGCCCAACCCTTAATTCAAATAATAAAAATTTTGTATGTTTAAAATAAAATTTTTCAAAATATGTCACTAATTAAACAAGTATATGTTCAGCTAATTGTCAGCCTCTTACATGTGTGCTTCTCATAAACAATTCTCTGATATGCATATAAACAGTGTTTTAATGAATAGAGTAGAATAATCATAGCTGATAGTAAGATATGCAAACGTAAAAGAAAACCAAACTGGATGCAAGAACAGCTGTTACTTTAAACAGAAACAGTTGTTTCTTTAATACCTTTAATACCCTCGTTCTGAACTGGAATCAGGGTGGAGTATCCGGTGATGTCCACTTCACAGGGCACTTACAGTCAATTACTGTAAAGTGTCTGAAGTGATAAGAGAAACATACAAAATGCGAATTGGAATTGAGAACCACTGTTCTGAATCATATCAACCAGTTTACCTTTTAGTGATTGTTGTTGTGTTATAAATGTCTCTGTTCTTGTATTCAGATGCCTGTGATCTCACACTGGATCCAAACACAGTTCACGCTTATCTCATTCTGTCTGAGGAGAACAGAAAGGCGATGGTCTTAAAGTAGCTCAGTTCCCTCTCAAGAGAACATCAAACTGCGTCCTCTAGGGGGTGCTAGGGGAACGCCGTCAGCGTGACTCGTGTCTGAAGCATACATCCAAAACTACAAGCGATGGCCGGCGACAGCCTATGACGTCACTCTCGCCACGACTCTTCGCCGCCGGCGCGTCACTACCAGGCGCGACCATAGCATAAAAGGCCACCGGTAGAACACGTCATTCTCTTCTTCGTCTTCAGTGATTACTTTGTTTGAAGGCATGCATCTTTGGTAAGCTTTATCTATTCTTACCTCTTTTTTGGCAAGCACAAGCCAGGCATTTTTAGAAGTGTGTTTTAATCCGTGTCTTCTCATTTTTGACACTTGATGATACACACTCTCTTTAACGCCACATCGCACATGCATGCAATATTCCCGTGTGGGGCTGTTGTGTGCATTTTGAGGAAGGAAGGGCAACTATCTGCTCCCTGCAAGTCGCATCTTGCCATTGCTGAGGCACGAAAGAGGGTAAATTCTTGCCTCTGGAGTCTGCAGCTAAAGCACTTGAAGATAGCCTCCCTAGTTACTGGGCCCCTGGTACATGACTGCAACCCCTGAACCACTGTGGTCCCTCTACGCAGGTAAATGCATCATTTGATGTTGCTCCGAGGAGCTGCCTGTTTTGGACAGGTGAGTATGATCCTTTTTGTGTGTCCTGCCTCCTTTGCTATGTTTTGGGGACCTTTTTCTGTTGTGCTTTATTTACTTCTCGGTAGGTCCTCAACGAGTATCCCCCTCTAGTCTGCTGACTACGGTTATGGCTTTGCTCGTCTACTCTGGATCTGCTGTTACCTGCCTCAGATCCCTGTGGAACCTCCTGGCTTCCAGATCCCCTATTAAAGCATGGTATCTTAGGACTCGTAGTCCTTCCTCTAGGTAAGCTCTCTGTAAGTCTTTCTTCACAGAATGCACCTGGACATCACTGGCAGGACACCCTGCCTTAGAGGCTCATCTTCTGAAAACTCGCCCTAAGGGGCTTCCTGTTCTAGCCACCCAGCCTTCTCTAGTGGATTTATAATCATCCCTCTGAGGAGTGGGTCTGATTTTGAGGTGTTTTTGCGAAACCCCTCCTGAAGTATTGGCTCCGAGGAGCGACATTAGGCTTCTGGCTCTTATAGACTCTGCGGGGTCTGGTCGAGTCAGAGTCCATGCTTCTGTCGAGACAAAGCATGATCCACTTTGGGTTGGATATAACCAATGTCCCTCGGTACCCCCCCTACAGCTTGAGGGCAGGGGATGCTGCTTCTATTCAAGCATGTCGAGTGGAATATCTTGGTCCCTTTCTCAGGCCTCTTTGGTAGGGTGTGTCATGCTCCCCCCTCCACAGAAGGGTTTCTTAAGAGCTCACCACCCTTGGTGGATCAGGTGTTCCTCCCTGTCTTTCAGGAGTTAGGAACCTGTTCCTATCCATCCCTGGTGGGACACCATGCCTCGGAGGCCTGTCTCTGAGAACCCGCCCCGATGGGCTTCCTTTTAGCTGTCCACTAGTGGTTTTTCTATCACCCCTCTGCGGAGTGGGTCTGATTTTGAGGTGTTCATGCAAGAGCGTCTCTGGAAATGCTGGCTCTGAGGAACCAGGTAATTTCTTCAGGCTTCTGTCGAGGCAGAAAGCCTAATCCACTGGGTTAGTTATAGCTATGTCTCTCATTCTCAGGCCTCTCTGGCTGCGTACGGCTATGCTCCCCTCTCTGCGGAAGGGTTTCTTAAGAGCTAGCCTCCCTGTGAAGCTCAAGATATCTCGCTCCATGGCAGTATTATCAGTCGACTAGCAGCTTGAGAGCTACCTGCCCTGGTTGGGTGTAGCAATGCTCCCCTCGCCTGAGGCTTGACCTATAGATAGCCCCTCACTGCCCGTCACTCGGAGCCCTGTTGAGTGTGACCTCCCTGGCACACTATATCTAAAATCCATTAGTGGTAGGTGTGCACGCAATTCTTTGCGTACCTTTCTAAAATCCACATTAATGGTAAGTGCACACGCAAGTCTCTGGGCACTTTCTAAAATCCTTTATGGTATGGGTTACGCGCTAGTCTTCGTTCCCATTCTCTGAGTAGGTTATGCCTCAGTCACCCTGGGCCCCTCTCTATTTATGTATCTTAGCAGATACCTCTTGAGCTTCCGCTACCTAGGATTTGCAGAGGCATTCCTTGGTTAACCTCTCCTAGTAACGGTTCTTCAAATCCATGTTTATGGTAAGTGCGCACACAAGTCTCTGGGCACTTCTCTAAAATCCACATGAGTGGTAAGTGCACACACAGGTCTTTGTGCACTTTTCTAAAATCCTATATGGTATGGGTTACGTGCTAGACTTCATTCCCATTCTTGAGTTGGTTCCGCCCTGGTCTCCTTGGGCCCCGCTCCACCCTCGTATCTTTCAGATACCTCTTAGCTCTAGGACTTGCTGAGGCACTCCTAGGCTTAGACCGCCCCCTGAACAGGGTGTTGCTACCTGTGTTCTGTAAGTCGGTTCCTGAGGGAGCAGACCTTTACGGAACTAGTCGTAGCTCCTACTTGACAGGCAGGCCCAGCTTTCACTGGGCTCTTGCTGTATCCCCTTAAAGGAGTCTGCTCAATTCCAAGCCTTGAGCTATACCCTTCTGCCCCCTTTCAGGTAGTCGGTTAGTGACTCAGGCCTCTGGCCGAAGGGGGTATTGTCTTGGGCAGCCGTCACTAACGTCTCTGGGGCAATTCTCTTAAAGATAAGTGAATTGGCACTTAGTGCTCGCCTCATTAGCATGCACTCCCCTCAGCATGGCAGCATGGGTATAACCGTTCCCCTAGCGCCCCCTAGAGGACGCAGTTCGATGTTCCCTTGAGAGGGAACGCCTCAGGTTACGTATGTATCCATGGTTCCCTGAGACAGGGAACGAGACACTGCGTCCTCTAGGCTAGGGATGGGGAAATGAAACCTCATGAAGCACCGAGGCTTTCCCTTGACTGTTCCGGGAAAAGGCTCAAAGCTTCTCGAGTGTCAAGAACAGCGCCATCTGGTGCTTATTTAAAACATAGCAGCCAGAAACCTGTGGAAGAAGCTCTGTCATATGAAGCAACCACCACAATGCTATGTGTATAAATGTTTTAATGTTCAAAAGTTTCAATGTTATGTGTATAAATAAAAGCCTTAGCCATGTGTTTAATTTGTCCATTAAATAAATTCATTTACCCATTAAAGTGTGACGAGAAAAATATAATATGATCTTATTTGATTCAGTATGATCTAATGTGCTCTCTCTCTACACACATATAGTGAATAAGGAAATTGTGTGATAGGATCATCTGTTATTAAATGTGCTTATGACACTTGGCAGTGATGGTGCTTGTGTAACTGTAGGAATGACAGAAAGGTGATAAAGATTTTAATTATTTTTATTGAGAAATAAAAGCTGTTTCACAGTGTTAGGGCTGAGTCTATTTCTCCTCTTAGACAGTACTTCCCTGGCCTTAGCGAACACACTTTCACATGGTACAGAGGAGGCCAGGGTACAAAGAAACTGTAATGCCAATGTATATAGATGGAGGTAGACATGTTTCTGCATTCTCCAGTATTCAAGTGGATCTTCTACTCTTTGTACGTTTGTCTCTGTAAGGTATCTATCCACTTCTACAATTGCATCAGAAGTGGCATTTGAGCTTTGTTTGCTCTAGTCAACTGCACTGTCCAACAGAAGCCAAAGATTTCCACCTAAAAAGTGTGAGGACAAAATTATTTGATTTGGAATGACTGTACATGTACATTGACTGAAGATAAGTAACATTAATGGTCAACAATTCTAAAATAAAATAATAATATAAATGAATAAATACTTGAGCTTGGTGTGGGCTGTTGGGTTGATGATGGTGCTTCTGTTGACTGAGTGCTTGAAGATGTGGATGGTCTTTCATCTTCAGTCCTAATGACAGTAGCACATTCTGCTTTTAGCCATTTGACAGCCTGTCATTTTAGTTTGGTTAAACCCAAGGTTTTAAATCTTGGGTCCAGCAGAGTTGCCATGGACTCCATATTACAGATATGTTCTCTCAGATGCCTGATGAGGATTAATCAAATACAAAAATAAAACATACAACTGATGAAAAAAAGGTTATCAAAATATTAATTCAATTTATTAATGAGTAGTCTACATAAATAAGAATAAATACTTGATCTGTTCAACCTGTAATGAATGGAGAATCATTTTTTAGCAAAGGAATTACTTTAGAGCCAGACACTCATTTTTCCTCGGACAGCTCTACTGTGGCCAGGTGGAATGGGGCAAGAACACATAGAATTTACTGTGTGGCTTCATAGTCCTGTGCATGAAGTGGAGCCTCATCAGTTTTAAGTTTGCCTTTCCTCATGCAGCCATTGAAGCATGTGTAAAGTGCTATTCCAGCATGTTTCTACTTCATTTACTAATTTAAGAACTGGTCTGTTCATCTCTTGCTGCTCCTGGGTCAACATTTCTTTAGCAGAGGTGCTGCTTCACTTTTTTTGTCTTGTTCCAAAAGTCACACAGAGCCTGGTCAAAAGACTTTTTAACAATGGTGTTAAGTGCATGTGCAAACTGAGTGGCTCACTTGCAGAATTCTTGCACAAGCAACTTTGTCCTTGATTGCCCAGCCCACATTACATTCTTTTTCACCAGGGCCATATTTTCAGCTGTGTGCCTGTTTGTGAACTTTTCTACATCCAACAACACTATATTCAGCTTATCACTGTCATCAATGTAAGGCAAGGCAAGTTTATTTATATAGCACATTTCATACACAATGGTAATTCAAAGTGCTTTACATAAAAGGAAATAATAAAATCATAAAAATATGAATTAAAATAATCATAAAAATATGAATTAAAATAATCATAAAAAGTAATAATCACAACAATAAAACAATTAAAATTATTTAAAAAAAATATATTTAAAATGAATTAAAACAGGAATAAAAATGATTATACATAAAATACAGTGCAATACGTTCGGACGTAGCACAGTGCTCATTCATTAAATGCACAACTGAACAAATGAGTTTTTAGTTTGGATTTAAATGTGGCTAGTGTTTTAGCACATCTGATCTCTTCTGGAAGCCGATTCCAACCGTGGGCGTCATAAAAGCTAAAAGCAGATTCGCCTTGTTTTGTGTGAACCCTTGGTAATTCTAACTGACTTATCCTAGTGATCTGAGTGGTCTGTTAGGTTTGTATTCAGTGAGCATATCTGCAATGTACTGTATTTAGGTCCTAGGCCATTGAGTGATTTATTAACGAGTAAAAGTACTTTAAAATCAATCCTAAATGTAACTGGAAGCCAGTGTAAGGATCCTGAGGACTGGTGTGATATGCTCTGATTTTCTGGTTCTAGTCAGAATCATTCTGGATGAGCTGCAGCTGTCTAATGGTCTTCTTGGGAAGGCCAGTGAGGAGACCATTACAATAGTCCACCCTGCTGGTGATAAAGGCATGGACAAGTTTCTCTAAGTCTTGACTGGAAACAAAATATCTAATTCTTGCAATGTTTTTGAGATGATAGTATGCTGATTTAGTTACTGCTTTGACATGACTACTGAAACTAAGATCTGACTCCAGAATCACCCCAAAATTTTTGACTTGATTTTTAGTTATTTGACCCCTAGCGTCAAGGTATGCATTCACCTTAAGAACTTCATCTTTGTTTCCAAATGCAATGACTTTGTTTTCTCCTTGTTTAACTGAAGAAAGTTCTGGCACATCCAACTGTTAATTTCATCAATGCATTGGCAGAGGGAGTCAATGGGGCTGTAGTCATTTGGCGATAAGGCTAGGTAAATCTGGGTATCATCTGCATAGCTGTGATATGCAATTTGGTTCTTTCTCATTATTTGACTTAGAGGGAGCATATACAGGCTAAACAAGAGCGGAGCAAGAATTGAGCCTTGTGGGACTCCGCATGTCATTGACGTCCACTTAGACTTATGCTCTCCTATACTCACATAATAGCCTCTCCCTTCTAAGTATGACCTGAACCATTTAAGGACCATCCCAGAAAGCCCGACCCAGTTTTCCAGTCTCTCTAGAAGAATGTTATGATCGACAGTGTCAAACGCAGCACTAAGATCTAGTAGTACCAGCACTGATATCAGAATTTAAGCGAACATCATTTATTATCTTGATGAGCACTGTCTCTGTGCTGTGATGCGGTCGGAAACCAGACTGGAAATTGTCTAGGTAACCATTTGAGTTTATGTAGTAGTTCAGCTGATTAAAAACTACCTTTTCAATAATCTTGCTTATGAAAGGAAGATTTGATATTGGTCTATAGTTGCTCAATATTGTGTTGTCAAAATTGCTCTTTTTCAGAAGGGGCTTAACAACTGCAGTTTTCAGGGAGTCCCAGAAAGAAGTGAGGTGTTCACCACTTCTAAGAGATCTGCTTCTAAACATTTAAACACACTTTTGAAAAAAGATGTGGGAAGTGTGTCAAGGTAGCAGGTTGAAGGTTTAAGGTGCTGTATTATTTCTTCCAAAATTTTGCAATCAATTGCTTCAAAAATAGACATGGTAACTACTTTTTGAAATTGCGGGTGAATTTGTCTGACCTCAGCATAACTTGAGGAAGTGCTAATCGTCTTTCTGATAGTATTGATCTTCTCAGAAAAGAAGGAAGCAAACTCACTGCATTTGCTGTCGAAGAGCATTTCACTGGGAATCTGATTTGGGGGGTTTGTCAGTCTCTCAACGGTAGCAAAAAGAGTGCAAGTGTTGTTTAAGTTGCTGTTTATAAGGTTTGAGAAGAATGTTTGTCTAGCTTTGCCTAGTTCAACATTGAAAGCACGAAGGCTGTCTTTATAGATGCTATAGTGAATTTCAAGTTTCGCCTTCCGCCACATCCGCTCAGCTTTTCTGCATTGTCTTTTCATACTCTGTACTGCGGTTGATTTTCTCCATGGTGCTTTTTGTCTGTCAGCCATCTTTCTTTTTTCAGGCGCAATGTCATCAATGACATTCTTAACTTTTGAGTTAAAGTTTGGATTTAAATGTGGCTAGTGTTTTAGCACATCTGATCTCTTCTGGAAGCCGATTCCAACCGTGGGCGTCATAAAAGCTAAAAGCAGATTCGCCTTGTTTTGTGTGAACCCTTGGTAATTCTAACTGACTTGATCCTAGTGATCTGAGTGGTCTGTTAGGTTTGTATTCAGTGAGCATATCTGCAATGTACTGTATTTAGGTCCTAGGCCATTGAGTGATTTATAAACGAGTAAAAGTACTTTAAAATCAATCCTAAATGTAACTGGAAGCCAGTGTAAGGATCCTGAGGACTGGTGTGATATGCTCTGATTTTCTGGTTCTAGTCAGAATCATTCTGGATGAGCTGCAGCTGTCTAATGGTCTTCTTGGGAAGGCCAGTGAGGAGACCATTACAATAGTCCACCCTGCTGGTGATAAAGGCATGGACAAGTTTCTCTAAGTCTTGACTGGAAACAAAATATCTAATTCTTGCAATGTTTTTGAGATGATAGTATGCTGATCGTCTTTCTGATAGTATTGATCTTCTCAGAAAAGAAGGAAGCAAACTCACTGCATTTGCTGTCGAAGAGCATTTCACTGGGAATCTAATTTGGGGGGTTTGTCAGTCTCTCAACGGTAGCAAAAAGAGTGCAAGTGTTGTTTAAGTTGCTGTTTATAAGGTTTGAGAAGAATGTTTGTCTAGCTTTGCCTAGTTCAACATTGAAAGCACGAAGGCTGTCTTTATAGATGCTATAGTGAATTTCAAGTTTCGCCTTCCGCCACATCCGCTCAGCTTTTCTGCATTGTCTTTTCATACTCTGTACTGCGGTTGATTTTCTCCATGGTGCTTTTTGTCTGTCAGCCATCTTTCTTTTTTCAGGCGCAATGTCATCAATGACATTCTTAACTTTTGAGTTAAAGGAATCCAGGAGAAGATCAACGGAGTCTGCAGAAATGCTTGGCATTGATGATATAGCCTTCAAAAATAGCAAACTAGTGTTCTCATTAATGCATCTCTTTCTGACAGAGACAGATCTAGATTCAGTGGTAGCAGAGATCAATATATCAAAAAAAATACAGAAGTGATCAGATAGTGCTACGTCCTTAATAACAATGGATGAAATCTTTAGACCCTTACTGATGAGTAAATCAAGAGTGTGACCACGATTGTGTGTGGGTCCATGAACATGTTGAACCAGGTCAAATGTGTTCAAAACAGTTATATTTCTTTTGTAGCATTGATTTCTGCATTATCTATGTGAATATTAAAATCCCCTGCAATAGCAAAACTGTCATACTCTGAGGAAATCATTGATAACAGTTCTGTGAACTCTTCAACAAAGGCTGGAGAGTATTTTGGAGGCCTGTAAATAATGATAAACAGAATGCGTGGAGCACCTTTCAGCACAATCCCTAGTTATTCAAAGGACAAGTACTGACCAAATGACACCTGCTTGCATTGATAGACATCTTTAAACAGAGCAGCTACACCTCCACCTCTCCTAACAGCTCTGCAGACACTCATGAAAGTAAAGTTAGGAGGGGCGGTTTCATTGAGGACTGTTGCACTGCAGCTGTCTTCTAGCCATGTTTCATTTAAAAACATAAAATCTAGGCTGTTTGTGGTTATGTCATTAGTCAGAAATGATTTGTTTTTTAGTGAGCGAATGTTTAAAAATGCTAACTTGATGACATTTCTTTTTGTCCCCACAGTAATATTAGTTTGATGCAAAATAGGCCTCGGATTAGATGAATCAGCCGTACGACTAGAGAAGGCCTTAGACTTTCTATTACGTGATAAAACACAGATAGGAGAAGCTACAGGCACACTGGGTTCCCGCTTGTTCTGTAAACATTTGTGAATGTTGCTGCTATTGTAGCGGGGACCCGACACATATCACTGAGAGCTGTTATCAGTTGTTTTTGGTTCACCTACAGCAGATGGGCCCTGGTATTGTGGCAGCGGCCGAAGAGCTCTCACAGGAGGAGGGCGAGCTGGGCTTGCAGGCTTCGGTGGTTGTGGGGCCCGCCATTTTTTTTTTGTTGATATCTGGGGGCTTGCAGCGAAAGAGTGGGAGATCTAGTCCCAGCATAAACTAGTTCCTCCATTTGCTGTGAGAAACTTAGAAGTGGAGATCCTGGAGAGAAGGGATAATGTGTCAGGTGAATGGGGCTGTGGCTCTGATGTTTCCGGTGGCTGAGATATGTTGTCCTGGCTTCTCTGGCTGTTTTCAAGAAAGTCGTCCTTGGGTGCTGAGTCTTGGAGCTGTCCTGATACATCACAGTCTGCAATAACCTGCCAATGTAGTGGTAGGTTATTGCAAGATATGTATCTGTGTTGATAGAATTCCACATATCCGATGTTAAAGACACAGCAGATGCTTTTTCCATCTCAGCCTTGGCCTTCCTCTTTGCTTCTTAATATTTTAAAGCCACCATTTTCTTTAAAGCCTTTTTGAGTTAAATAACAAATAAATATAGTACAATGATATTATTATGGATATAGATCTATTATTTAGATCTGCTATACTCACCTGTCTGGTTGGGATTAAATAGAAAGGATCAAGGGCATGGATGAGGCCCCTAAAACCCTCATCCTCAACCACTGTAAATGGCTGAGAGTCTTTTACGACCATGTTGACCAATGCCTCATCAACCATATGGCTGTAAGATGCTATAATAACATAATTTATATATAGTACACATATATTAATTGAAATCATGACAATGCATTCACAATTATGAATAAAAATCATGAAGTGGTGAGAAATAAATACTTTCATCAGGGTGCAGTTGTCACGTGTGTTGTGTTTGGTCAGTATATTCATGTGCTTTAAAATCTTAAAAAATAAAAATAAATCAAACTGTATCGTCAGAAAGGTGAAATTGTTTAGTGTTTAAGATTGAGCACAGCAGTGTGTAAGTGGTTCAAACAGAATCTGACTGTATGAACCATGTGTGTGCCATATGCTACCTGTCACGTGTCGTGTATGGGAGGACAAACGAGGAGTACGAGGTCGAGCTCAGATACAAAACAAGTCTTTTAATAATTAAATCCACAAATAAATCCAACAGGAGACGGGCAAGGAGACACGCACACAACGACGAGAACGGACAACCAAACAATGAACAGAATCTAACTTAAATAGGGTGGTTAACAAGGCACAGACAGGTGAAGGCACTTAACTGATAATGACTTAATTAGGGGTGGAGACAGGAACAAAACCAAATAAGGGCAAACAGGAAGTGGAAGGAACCAAAGACAAACAGGACTAAACCAAATCAAAACACAACAAAAAGAGTCCCAAAACCTGACATAACTCCCCCCCCTCCCGGAAGGCGCGACCTCGCGCCGAAAACAGAAACATGGGGGGGGGGGGGGGGGACATCAGTCAAGATGGCCATCCCTCCAGAGCCAAGTGTCGTCGCCGCAGCTGCTCAGCCCACAGGGTCAAGCGTCGCCATCGCAGCTGCTCAGCCTCCAGAGTCAAGCCTTGTCGCTGCTGCTTCTGAACCCTGTCTCAACACAGCTGCTACGCCCCCAGTGTCAAACGTCAGCGTAGCCGCTCCATCTACTGAGTCAAGCGACGTCGCCACAGCCACCCCTTCCTCTAAGCCAAGCCTCCTTGCAAGGAGTCAAGTAAAGTCACAGCAGTTCCCTCAAAGCCAAGTCAAGTCACTGCTGTTCCTCCACAGTCAAGCCAAGTCATCGCCGTCGCTTCTCCAGGGTCAAGTGATGTCACAGCTGTCACTCCTGAGTCAAGCACCGTCATCGCAGCTGCTCCTTCCTCTGAGCCAAGTCATGTTGTCGTAGATGCTCCGCCTCCTGAGGCAAGCCCTGTCGCAGCTGCTCCACCTCCTGAGGCAAGCCCCGTTGCAGCTGCTCCGTCTCCTGAGTCAAACACCGTCTTCGCAGCTGCTCTGTCTCCACAGTCAAGTGTATTCGCATCTGCTCTGTCTCCAGTGTCAAGCGTCTTCGCATCTGCCCCGCCTCCTGAGTCAAGCGTCTTCGCATCTGCTCCGCCTCCTGAGTCAAGCCTTGATGCAGCTGTTCCTCCAGAGTCAGGTGACAGTGCAGTTTCTGCTCCTGAGTCTAGCCGCATCGCAGCAGCTCCTCTCGCTGAACCAAGCATCATCGTCGCAGCTGTTCCACCCATTAAGCCAAGTCAAGTCGCACCTGAGTCAAACCTCGTCACAGCTGCTCTTCCTCAGTCAAGTCAAGACACTATGACACCCCTTGAAACAGGCCAAGAAAAAGCTGTACTTCTCAAAACAGGTCAACTCACAACAACATTCCCTGAGTCAAGTCAAGTTATAGTGGTTACTTCCAGTCAGGTTGCATTTGCAAGCCAAGCGTCAAGTCAAAGTACAGCTGTCACTCCCGATTCAAGCCTTGTCGCAGCTGCCATTCCTGAACCAACTCACTTCTTAGCTGCAGTCTTCAAGCCGAGAGTCTTCGCAGCTGCTGCTCTCCCGTCAAGTCACGGCACAGCTGCCACTCCCAAGCCAAGTCAAGTCCTTGTCATTGCTCCTGAACAAAGTCACCTTGCCACACCAGAACCAAGACTCACCACCGCCACAGACCCTGAGTCAAGACACTCCATAACTGCAGTTCCAGAACTGGCTTTCACTGAAGCCACACTCCTCCTGAGAGTTGCTCTATGGGTAGTTTGGGCCGCGTATACCACCACAGAGTCTTCGGAGGTGCCAGCTCATGCTGTAGAACCTCCGAGGGTGGCTTCCCCAGAGGTGGTGGCTGAGGCCACGGATCCTCGAACTGAGGGGATAGCCACACCTGCTCCCTGCACGGTGGTAGCGCCCAGCAGCCCATATCCCTCTAATGAGCTCTCACCCTGTCCCAATTCAGCCCCTGAAGCTTGCTGCAAGCGGTTGGTCCCGCCAAGGGAAGACTGGAACAGGGGCTCCGAGCGCTCTCTCTCTCTCTCTCTTCTGTGCTGCCCTGGAGGGCTCATGTCCTGTCTGATCCGCCCTGGAGGGCGTCTGATTCTCTCTCTCTCTGTGTGTGTGTATATGCTCTACGTTACAGACCCGTCTGCTCTGCCCTGGGGGGATCCCGTTCCACCCTGGAGGGTCCCTGTCCTGTCTGCTCCGCCCTGGAGGGTTCCTGCTCTATCTGCTCCACCCTGGGGGGCTTCTGTGACGCCCTGGCGGGCGTCTGACTTGCCTGATCCGCCCCAGAGGGCGTCTGACTCGCCTGATTCGCCCTGGTGGGCATCTGATTCGTCTGCTCTGCCCTGGAGGGTGCCTGCTCTGCCCGATCCGCCCTGGTGGGCATCTGATTCGTCTGCTCTGCCCTGGAGGGTGCCTGCTCTGCCTGATCCGCCCTGGTGGGCATCTGACTCATCTGCTCCGCTGGCCCTGCCTTGGAGACTTTCCGCTCTGCCGGCTCCACTCAGTGTGTCTGCCCCATCGTGGTGGCCCCCTGAACATTCTTGGCAGCTCTTTAGCTCTGCTGCCATTCCAGCTACTCCTGAAGTTTTGCCCCTCCGAACTCTGTCTGCCTGCACGGACCTCGTCCACCCTCCCGCACTCAGGATGATAGATGTACTGTTAAGAGCGTCTGGAAGCCGCTCCTGGGGGGGGCTCTGTCACAAATTGTGCCGCTGCTGCTCCCTCCTCTCACCATCAGAGGGAGCATCCACTCATATACAGAACTGGTTCACGAACTCCATTTCCCATAACCCCATTTCCATGAACTTCCTGTGTCCTTTCACCTCTCACCCCTGTCGGCCATCTTGCTTTCACACACCTGCTAATCATTACACCTCATTACACACAGTATAAAAGCCATTCACACACACAGACCCTGAGTCAAGACACTCCATAACTGCAGTTCCAGAACTGGCTTTCACTGAAGCCACACTCCTCCTGAGAGTTGCTCTATGGGTAGTTTGGGCCGCGTATACCACCACAGAGTCTTCGGAGGTGCCAGCTCATGCTGTAGAACCTCCGAGGGTGGCTTCCCCAGAGGTGGTGGCTGAGGCCACGGATCCTCGAACTGAGGGGATAGCCACACCTGCTCCCTGCACGGTGGTAGCGCCCAGCAGCCCATATCCCTCTAATGAGCTCTCACCCTGTCCCAATTCAGCCCCTGAAGCTTGCTGCAAGCGGTTGGTCCCGCCAAGGGAAGACTGGAACAGGGGCTCCGAGCGCTCTCTCTCTCTCTCTCTTCTGTGCTGCCCTGGAGGGCTCATGTCCTGTCTGATCCGCCCTGGAGGGCGTCTGATTCTCTCTCTCTCTGTGTGTGTGTATATGCTCTACGTTACAGACCCGTCTGCTCTGCCCTGGGGGGATCCCGTTCCACCCTGGAGGGTCCCTGTCCTGTCTGCTCCGCCCTGGAGGGTTCCTGCTCTATCTGCTCCACCCTGGGGGGCTTCTGTGACGCCCTGGCGGGCGTCTGACTTGCCTGATCCGCCCCAGAGGGCGTCTGACTCGCCTGATTCGCCCTGGTGGGCATCTGATTCGTCTGCTCTGCCCTGGAGGGTGCCTGCTCTGCCCGATCCGCCCTGGTGGGCATCTGATTCGTCTGCTCTGCCCTGGAGGGTGCCTGCTCTGCCTGATCCGCCCTGGTGGGCATCTGACTCATCTGCTCCGCTGGCCCTGCCTTGGAGACTTTCCGCTCTGCCGGCTCCACTCAGTGTGTCTGCCCCATCGTGGTGGCCCCCTGAACATTCTTGGCAGCTCTTTAGCTCTGCTGCCATTCCAGCTACTCCTGAAGTTTTGCCCCTCCGAACTCTGTCTGCCTGCACGGACCTCGTCCACCCTCCCGCACTCAGGATGATAGATGTACTGTTAAGAGCGTCTGGAAGCCGCTGCTGGGGGGGGCTCTGTCACAAATTGTGCCGCTGCTGCTCCCTCCTCTCACCATCAGAGGGAGCATCCACTCATATACAGAACTGGTTCACGAACTCCATTTCCCATAACCCCATTTCCATGAACTTCCTGTGTCCTTTCACCTCTCACCCCTGTCGGCCATCTTGCTTCCACACACCTGCTAATCATTACACCTCATTACACACAGTATAAAAGCCATTCACACACACAGCCATTCACAAAGTCTTGTATTGCCCTGACCCTTGCATGGACATTGACCTCGCTTTCTGGATTACCTACATTACTACTGTTTGTTGTCGATTGACCCTGCCTGTCTCACTAAGATTCATGTCTTCAATAAAGTTGCATTTGGATCCCCACTCCGCTGACTCGTATGTTACAATAATAACAAATATTAATATCATTATATAGCTTTTATTTAATTTCTAATAAATCAATAAATATGGTCCAATTGCAATAATAATAGTAATAATAATAATAATAATATTAATTATTATTATTATTATTATATTATCTATTATTTACATTATAACACAAAAAAATACAATTGTAATAATCCTATTGCATTCTAAAATAAAAGGTAATGAATTAATTAATTAATCAATCATTTTAATAACCATAAATAACATTTTAATAATAATTTTAATAACAATAACCAATTTATAATATTTATATTTATGTAAGTTACAACAAATCAGTAAAGGAATAGTGTAATCCTAATGCACTCAAGAAGAAGAAGACGAAGAGGAAGAAGAATTGTATACAGTAGAACAACAGTAAATATTAACATTTATAGCGTCTTAAAGCCATAGAAGTGTTAATGTTTCTGCTCAAATAAAACTCAGTTTTGTTTTTCACAGATGTATAAAAGTTTCTCATGACAGATGTGGGAAGATGGCTTTTGTGAGCAGATAAATACATTTTTCAAGTATCTGTACTTTACTGGAGTAGTTTTATTTTGAGTAACTTTTATTTTCTTTTACTTCACTAAGTGTTTTCAAAAAACATATCCTAATTCCTTATTATATATATATATATATCACATGCTCCAAGACGCAGAAGCGGTGTCTGATTCATGAACAAACTGATTATTTTCAATGAACCTGTTAAATCAGTTTGCAAATCACACCAAATGATTCATTCATGAACTGGACTAATCCAATTGCAGTTGTTCTCAAATCAACAGCTGAATTTACAAGTAAGAACCGGGAGAGAAAAGTAAAGTAACTAATGTCGAATTTAAGGATTAGTTATTGTAACTGTCAATTGTTTGTGAAGTAAATCTGCTGTAAAAGGTTAACTACTTAAGCCCACTGAAATGCTTGAATGCAGACACATCAACATCAGTGTCTCTCTATGTTTTAGGTAAAAAAAAACAAAACATTAAAATTAGATTAAAAATATCAGATTAGGTAAAAAAAAAATGCAGATTAAATAAAATAACTCGTTCATATTCCCCTCTGCTGTAACGTTAGCAGTTTTATTAAAATGTATTAAAATGTCACATTTAGCCCTATGTGACGTCTGTTTTTATATTGTTTATTAACAGTATACATTTTTATATTGTTTGAAAAAAAAAAACTAGCTGTGTAAACAGATATGAATATTAATTCATAACCATACTGAAAATAAGTCAGTATTGTCAGCGGATGCTAACTGTCTAGATAACAAGCTTGCTGGTGCTAAGTTGAGGTCATTTTTAAATATAAATTCCAAATATTTTTATTTAAACAACTAGAAAGATTCAGGAAGACAATGTCAAGGTTTGGGGAAAAAAAATCATCAAGAAAATACAATTAACTTTTCCTTAAAACATTCTTCCTAACTTCAGGCCTTATTCTCATATCATATATAACTGTGACATTCTGCAAAACAACCTTTGAAACATGTTTTCTTACTGGTGAAAATGAGATCTGTTTTCTCTCAGGTACATCGCAGTACCACAAAATATATCTTGACTCCATTTAGTGGTTATTTTGGGAAAATCCCAGGTATTTTGAGCAGTAGGATTATAAAAAAAAAATATGTGCTAATATAAAATTCAATTAAGTAGCCTATATAAAATTGCTAAATAAATCATTAGTACTTTTTTTTACTTAAGTACATAAAATCAAGTATGTTTATACTTTCACTCGAGTAAAGTTGAAAAAGGACTTTTACTTGTACTGCAGTAATATTTTATTATACGTATCTGTACATTTACTCAAGTACTTGATCTGTGTACTTCGTCCACCACTGTTAGTAGCCAAACATTTTGATCAGAGCAAGTCTTCAGGTGTGAAGCACAAAGGTAGTTCCTCATTAATGTAAGCACAGAATACTAACCTAATCATGAAGTACTCAAGAAACTTGATTCAATAAATACCATGAAGAAATAACGTTTTTACCAAAGGTTTTTATTATACTATACTAGTCTGCCCAAAGAGTAGTCTGGGACACTACCAAGCAGTGGTGGGCTGTCTCTGCTGGCCCTATAAAACATAAAATTGAAAATGTTTTTATTGATTATTTAGGCATCATTTTCATTTGTCCACAATTGCCTATGATTAGTTTTCTTGAGGCTGAACCTCTACACCAGATCTTGCTGCCGATCTGCTTAAAACTAAAGGCGCTCTTGTGCAAACAAAAGGGAAATAACTGAGAAAGGTAGACCTATACCCAAACCGAAAGCACTAACAAAAGCCAGCAAAGGCTTTGTGTGTCATTTCAAAGATTGCAGCTATGAGTGGCTAACAGCTAGCACCGAACACAAGCAGTTATTTTGTTGGCCGTGTTTACTTTTTAATACGAGTAAAGGGACACCGAGTGACAGATGCATGGACTTTATTTACAAGTGACAGGTGAGTGCTTTATATTTTGTGCACATTGTTATGGAGGTGTATGTGGTGCATTGCTAATACTGATCCAGGATTTACTTTTACTGATCCATGTAGGGAAATTTACTTTGCATGTAACCCAATGTTGTTTTATCTGATCTGCTCCTAATCTGTCTGTCTCAAAGTTACGATGAAGAGCAGGCTCTGAGCGAGAACACTGAACGGGAACTCCAGGGTAAAGGATTAGATGGAATAACAATAGACCCACAAGGTAAATATAATTGTGTAATATGCATTTGAACACAATCATAATCATGATTAGTTGTATTTCACAATAATGTACATAGTGTGAAGTATTAGGAGTGTTGTCAATATTTCCTAAAATATCAAACATTTGCAGGTAGTTTAATACTGAAGCAATGTGCAGTTTAGCTTCACAGATTTTTGTAATAGGCCACATCCAGAGAAAATGAAGTAGAAATGGTGTGGTAGTGGCATTCCACAGGTTTATGCTTTTATCTTAATCAGATGAAATGGATGTGTCTAGCAACAGTTCCAGTGATTAGGAGGAACCCCAAACTTCAAGCTGCAGAAGTCAAGAGTTTGAGGATCTTGTGAATGGTACATGCATTTATTCCATTTCTATAAATGATTATTCCTCCAGTTCTCCCTTTACTCCATTACTCTGCATAATGACACTGGATAGAAGTGTACATTTCAACGACTGCATCAGTCACTGTTGTACTTTAGATTGTTGCTTGTTTTTTCCATTATCAGCAGGCAACCTGCAAGACTATCTTCAAAGAAAAAGGCCAACCAGGGTATAAGAAAACGTATACTCACTTGACTGAAGTCTTGGCCTCTGCTAATCTTTGTCTGCTTTTTTAAGTTAAAGTCATAAGAATACCACATTTGTGACACTGGACCACAAAACCAGTCATAAGTCGCTGGGATTTATTTATAGCAATAGCAAACAATATGTTCTATATGGGTCAAAGTTATTGATTTTTCTTTAATGCCAAATATCATCAAGTAAAAATCATGTTCCATGAAGATATTTTGTAAATTTCCTACTGTAAATGTATCAAAACGTATATATTTTTTTTATAAGTATTATGCATTACTAGAACTTCATTTGGACAACTTTAAAGGCGATTTTCTCAATATTTTAATTTTTTTGCACCCTCAGATTCCAAATTTTCAAATAGTTGCATCTCGCCCAAATATTATCCTATTCTAACAAACCATACATCAATGGAAAGCTTATTTATTTAAAAAAAATGGACTCTTATGACTGGTTTTGTGGTCCAGGGTCACATTTATTGTAAAGATACTGGAGTGCAATATTAAGGGAATTAACATAGCCTAGCAAAGTAGTACAATAAAGCATTGGCATGTTTTTATTATTCAGATAAAGACTTGAATAACTGATCATTGAAATGCTTCATTATAGGCTCCCAGAAAAGAAAGAACATGTGTGTAGACCTAAATCCCCCTCTATGGTAGACCTGGACGATGCCCATCTCAAACAAGGTAACCATGTTTTATTAGGAGATTAGTCCTAAACCACCCTTCAGCTTTGTATGTATGATTCAGACATTAGTGTATGTGTGTGTAGCTCAGGACTTACCATGGGGCCAATATGTAAGATTTAGATTTCATTAATTTGGTGGAAAGCGAGTTGTTGCTGAACTTGCTTGCTGTAGATGCATTATATTTATAGATATATACAGTGTTTTGAGCCCTTTTAAAACGTTCAGCACTTTCAGAAACAGAGTATTACTATATAGCATCAATATTTTATGGGCCTTTGTTCTCTCTGGCTTTTACTGATTTGCCTTGAATATTAGGAGTTACATTTAATTAATTTAGTTTTATTATTATTAGGCAAAAAAGACAGCGTCAAAAGGAAGTGGTCAGAAGAAGAGGTTGGAGCGGTTGAAAAGCATTTGACTGTGTCTCATGTCTGTTGGCCGAACCTCAGGCACTGAAAAACAGAGACTGGTCTGCTATTAAGTTTTATGTTAACAACAGAATTACTGCTTTGAAAAGACAACAGAGTTGGTAGGATAGATTTTTCTATTCTATGCTGTTAAGTCAATTTGTGTTTAAGTCTTTACAAAGGCCTTTTTGACTTTAGCTAGAATTGTTAAAAATTGTTAGGGCATTAGTTCTCTAAACACGCTCGAAAACTCATGAAACTTTGCACACGCATCAGGACTGGCGAAAATTTACATCTGATATGGGTTTCAAAAGTGGGTGTGGCAAAATGGCTCTGTAGCGCCACCTAGAAAACTTTAACGGAGTGCGCCTCGAGCTACGTTTCACTTGTGTACAAAAAAGTCTCCTGGCACAACATCCCAAACACAACAAGAAGTCCATTATTTGTAATTTCCCGTATGATTTTTGTGCAGTTTTTGCCGTTTTCAGACCTCGTATTTTAACAAACTCCTCCTACAGTTTTTATCGGATCATCTTCAAATTTGGTGAGTGTGTTCATAAGGCCTTTACGACGCTAATTTGCGAAGCTTTTGAGTTTTTGTCAAAGGGCGTGTCCCTGGCGGCCTGACAAACTTTGATGTTTCGCCATGAAACAGGAAGTTGCTGTAACTCAGGCAAACAATGTCCAATCTGCCCCAAACTTCACGTTTATTAACAGTCATGTCCTGAACACAAGTCCATGCCAATATTTAGTCATAGTCATAGCGCCACCTGCTGGCAACAGGAAGTAACATGTTTAACACTGTTATGGTCTCCTAGCAGCATATTAAAAAGCACCAGCAAGTGTAAAATAGGCTAGCAACATGGTATACACATGCTTAAACATGCTAGCAACACTTAGCTAAGTGCTAAAGGATGTTATTAATGCAATGAAACAGGAAGTTACTGTAACTCAGGCAGGCAGTATCTGATCTGCCCCAAACTTCACTTGTTTGATAAGAGTCCTGACTTGAACACATCTAAAGGCCAATACTTTGTTACAATCATAGCACCACCTGCTGGAAACAGGAGATTGCTTTCTTTACACATGCAGTGTCTGATCTCCCCAAACTTCACATGTATGATAACACTCCTGACCTGAAGACATTTTTATGCCCATATTCAGTTATAGTCATAGTGCCACCTGCTGGCAACAGGAAATTACTTCTGTTACACTAACCTTAACCTACAATATCCGATCTGCACCAAACTTCACGTTTGCTTAGAGTCCTGGCCTGAACACATCTACATGACAATATGCAGTTTTAGTTATAGCACCACCTGCTGGGAACATAACTTTTTATGTTTTACACTCACAGATCAAACATGCAATGTCTGATCTGCCCCAAACTTCACAGCTTTGATAAGGGTCGTGGCCTGAAGGCATATACGTGCCAATGTTCAGTTACAATCATAGCGCCACCTGTTGGCAACATTAAAATCACTCAATAACTCAAACATACCATGTTCAATCTGCACCAAACTTCATATGACTGATGACAGTACTGGCCTGCAGACATCTACATGACAACATCCATTTATAGTGATAGCACCACCATCTGACAGCAGGAAGTTGGGTACATATAGAAGGAATATGTCAGTCATTTATATTTACCACTTTAAATGCATAAATTGGTCAACGTCTGCCACCGGTCAGCGGTGAGCCTGGGTGCGAGGGCCCGTTCATCGATGCTTGCAGCTTTAATTGTGTTTTTGTAGTGCTGTCATCTACAAATGTTTAACCAAACATTACCACTATATTGGACGTCCTGCTATTTTCAGATGTTAAGATTCCAAACCTTTCTTTTTAAGTGTTTCCATTTTCTCTTGTTTTAGGACAATTGTGAGAAAATTAAAAAGAGGAAAAATGATAAAGTAAGCAAGTTAATAGACATATTTGTGCTGAAATGCATTGTGCTGTTGTTTTTAACAGGCATGGTTTATTTGATCTGCCTTCGGATTGCAAGTGTCCTGGGACAGCTGAGGGAGTGAGTGGTGAGCTGCCGGACATCAAACTCCAGAGAGACACAGGAGAGAAGAGCACACTCCTACAGTTTTTATCGGATCATCTTCAAAATTGGTGAGTGTGTTCATAAGGCCTTTACGACGCTAAATTTTGAGGTTTCGTCGAAGGGCGTGTCCCTGGCGACCTGACAAACTTTGATGTTTCGCCATAAAACAGGAAGTTGCTGTAACTCAGGCAAACAATGTCCAATCTGTCCAATCACAGACAAGAGAACAGGGAGAGACAGTTTTCTCTTGACAGAATGGTTAGCAAATAAATTATTAGGCAATATATACATTACAATTTATTATTATTTTTTAATTTTAACATTGTCAAGGAATCAACCTAATTTCTGTTGTTTACGTATTTGTGATGTAAGTTAAAAATGAAATAAATAAATTCTGTACATGTTGCATTGTATATTCACCTGTGTCAATAAAAAAGTAATTATGTGCACTGTCATTTTTTAATGCAGCACCCCATCAATGTTGCAGTTCACTTCTCAGAAGATCCAGCAGCACTGTCAGGGCCTCCCTCAGATGAAAATCAGGCCTTATATCAGAGTCACCGAAAAACCTGTCCAGCACTGGCACATTCAGCTTTATCCTGCAGTACAGGGGTCTGGTCTGATTTAGGAAAGAAAAGAGAAATTGTTCAGAGCTATGACGGCAGTAATTAGTAGATTTAATATTGAGATACTCTAGTGAACTACTTTAGTAGGTATTATTTAAGAAAAACAAGAACTTTTGTGTATGTTGCATGTTCAAGGTTATTAAATTTAAAGTTGCCTACATTTACTGTTCGGTAGTTTAATCAACAGCAATTCAGCATGTGAGAAAAAGAAAACAAACTTCGTACTTCACATTTGTACAAGAATACTTGTATTGCTGAATACTGGTCTGTACAATGCTCTTTTTTATTTTTATTTTTAAGTTTAACTGCCTAAAATATCTGGGTTGTAAACCTGTCTACATATGATCACCATGGTCAAGACAATAAACCAGGGTTCCTCAAATCTTACCCTGGAGGTCCAATGACCTGCAGAGGTTATCACAAACCCTGCTAAAACACAACTGCCTGTGATTTTCTAATGATTGTGAAGGCAATGATTAGCATGCCCAGGTGTGTTTGATTAGGGTTAGAGCTAAACTCTGCAGGAAAGTGGATCCAAAGGTCCAGATTTGAGGATCCCTGCAATAAACTATATAAAATCACACCATAGAAGATATCAATCAGCATTTGAACTGCTGCGTGTGTAGTTTTTCATATGTAGGCTATTATTACATTATTCAAGTAAGCTCCAAGTAAACAAGTGTAACTTACCTGGCCTTGGCTAATGACCGTCGCCTCCATTATGAGTAAAACATGAAAACAAACCTGTCCTGGCAACTCTCCTGTCGCACCGTTGCTATGCGACAGAGTGCCGCTAATCGGGAACTCCTGGTGGCGGAATTTGGAAAAACCGCGAAGGCGGAGCGTCTCATGCGGAGGGTCCTTCGTGCACTTTGGAGGCTCATGCACTCCGAAGTGCGTGCACTCCAGATTGGGACACAGTTTACGAAACCAAAAATAACGGACTTGATGTCGCCATTTTAAACAGACATAATCGATGATTTACAACACAAAGTAGTGTATATTTCTCTATGCTTATGCAGGAGTGTGTGTGATGGGAATGTGAATCGGTATGTATGATATTTTTCACTCGAAATCTAATGAACAAAGTTTGATGTGTGTTGCGTGCTGACTACGATTCTTCAACACTTTAAACATTTGTGTTAACATCACAGACTGAAGACAGCTCTATCCATCTCTTATTCAGCTCAGATATTCACTTTATTATGTTTAATGTAAGCACGCGCGAGGCTTAATGTTTTCATTTGTTTCCGGTGTTCTGACGATTTATGCTGCCTTGTCAAAAAATGCTACCGTAGCGCAAACCGGGGTTACTCGAGCTAAAGAACACTTTCGGTCCGATCAAGGTGCCCTCGATTCCTCCACCCCACCACCGCCCCCGCCAGCGCCCGCAAAGGTAACCTAAAATTCGCAATATTGTGACATCGTAATTTGTTTCTGGTTCTATTAAAAAACAGGGATAAGTGTATTGAGATGTTCAGTAATGTATTGAAGATGTCAGGAGCAGTGTATTCTGTCATTAGATCTTTAATGTCAGGAGTAGCTTGTTTTAATACACAAATATCACCTATCAAATAATGCTCTCAATGCAAACTCACCTTATTTTACACCATTAATCTTTGCATATGCACTGTATGAATATGAGGAGCATGCTGAGATGTTCTGTAATGTCTTGAAGATGTCAGGAGCAGTGTATTCTGTCATAGGATCTTTAAAATGTCAGGAGTAGCGTGTTTTGATATCACCTATCAAATAATGCTCCCAATGCAAACTCACCTTGCAGAGAAAGTAGACTGGCGTTTGTCGAGGTTTGGGTGGGGGCGGGGTTGGGGAGGAATAAAACATGACAGAATAACACTGCAACACAATTTTGTGTAAAATTAATAATGGACGTTTCAATACCGACCAGATTTAATACTGATGTTGGCAATAACTCTTTTTTTTTAAATGGCATTCATCGCGTTTTGGAAAAGAGCTCTCCATATATATATATATATATACAGGGTGCGATTTGCCGGGGGGATGGGGGGGATTTCCTGGGGACAAAATTTATCCCCCCGCCCCCATAGTCATTCATTCTTATTCAAAAAAATAATAAAATTCCTAAAAATCAAATATTTAAGTATTTTAAATATATATCTATGCAAAACGCTGTTGGCACAAACAATAATAAAACCAGAAACGGACTTTCGCTATCAGCGCTCCGGCTCCAAGTCCCGCTCGTGTGACAATAGAGATGACACCGCGTCTGTTTTAAACAAAGATGGGAGCTCCTATACTGAAGGGAACCCTCATGATGACGCTAAAGCCGAGTTCTCACTGCATGATTTTCAAAGTCATCGGATCGCCGTCACACTGCACGACTATCTGGGGTAGCTGCTGTGTTCACATTATTGCACGACGGTTTACACACTGCATGACCTTAAAAGAACCGCCGACAACGCTGTCTGGTCCGCAGACTAAACGCACACAAAAGTGATAAGGAAATAATGCAAGATCACGCTGAAATTATGATCTATGGTCCTCCCCAGACACAAAATCATTAACAAAAATGACTTCAATGTTAACAACATATTCTGCTGGGAAAATTTTAAGTAACTCTTGAAAATGAAACCAACGTTTTGTGCATTTTATATTGATTTTAGCCTATTTCTTATAGCCTACAAAAGATGCAATAACATACGTCTTTTGTAATTTGTAGAAGATTATTGACAGGAAAAACCCTCTTATGTTTACTTTTTATTATAGCCTTCAGAAGTGTTTTCTTTTTTTCTTATGCAGTACAAACAGGATTCTTTGGACTAATCATATAAGCTACATTTGGAAAATAAAAAAAGCTTAAAGTGTGTGAAATATAATGTACAACATGTGACGGTGAGTTCGTTAGAGTTTTGCCATCTGTTCCTCACTTTTATTCGCTTTTAAACCGCTTAAAAGCATTAAATCGCATTTTACTTTCTTTTTTTTTTTTTTTTTTTTACTTTGCCTCTACTGATTGGCAACAGCAAAACAGTACGACGAATTCAATTAAACTTTTGAATGTTTAAATAAACACAAGATGCTTAATATATTAACAAAACACCATGCTATAGGCCTAATTTAAAATAAAATAACTTACACAAAGTTTTAATAAAATCAGCACAGTGGAACGAAATAAATAAGAAACTTAAAAAAAAAAAAGCGTCTAAAATCATCTTCAATAAACATCAACAAAAAAATTCTCTAAGAACTTCCTGCTGCCCTGTATAATGCTCTTCTCAAGACACACAAGACTCTTGCTGTTGAGGCTGCATCAAGTCTCCTCAAACTCCTCAAAGAATTCCACGAATTTAAATGTCATGGCATCATCGGAGAGAATGTGCGCAAAGTGCTCACAATCGTCTCTACGCTTCCAATTTAAACGGCCGAGTGTGAACGAGGATTCAGTGCAATGTTCTTACTGACGGTATATCAGAATGAACGTCTACACGCTGAACAGCCTACTGTTCGTTTCAGTAAACGGGCCAGGGGTTCATTCCCTGCGCAAAGATTTGCGGAAATGTGGGTGAAAGAGGGCCGACACGCCGCAAATGATACTTGCACCCGAAAGCAGAAAAAAAAATACATAGTGCGTCATCAAAGCAGACTGTTTTCTTATTTTGACAAATAGGCATATCGTAGCCTAAATATCGTTTTGAGTAATTAAAAAAAGTTATTTTGAGTAATTATTTTGAGAACGCAGTGTTCAAAAATATTTAAAAGTTTAAAAGATATTCTTATAAAAGTTCAAATGACTGCATAATTTGTGTGTTTTTTTGTTTTTTTTGCGAACGCAGTGTTCAAAAATATTTAAAAGTTTAAAAGATATTCTTATAAAAGTTAAAATGACTGCAAAATAGCTACAATATACTGTATATCTACATAAGATATAAAGATATATAGATCCATGTGCTTTGTAATCTGATCATGAATACAAACGTTTCAAAACATCCCCCCCTCTGGTTTTTCCACAAATCGCACCCTGTATATATATATATATATATATATATATATATATATATATATATATAGGCTTTAAAGAGATATAGGTTGACAGTGATTCTCTTGTACCACCCTTTCAATAGGAAAAAACTAAATTTATTTGCTAAAGTAAAGAATACAATAAATGATCTCCCTAAGAACCTGACAGATGTGTAATGGCCAGGAATGAGGCAAGAGAGACAAAATATTTAAATATGTTTTTCTTAAACTTTATTGTCTCATACAGTAGTATATGACATATTGAGAGTGGTGGTATACTCACTGAATAGTGATGAATTACATATTGCAAGACATAAAAATCATTCCGATCATGTACTACCTCCCTTGCTTGTAATTCTTGAGCAGTTGTGGTCATATTACTTAAACCTTATTCAATCAAATCTACATTAGCATAATTATCAGTAAAGTATATGTAACATGACTTTCCTACTATAGTACGCTTTTTGCCCTTTTTATGTAGTCACTCCCACATGCTCATATCAGATGTGTGATGTCATTATTAAGTAGCCAGATTTCCTGACCCATATTACAAATACCTCTTTTTCCCACAGATAGATGTATATAATCAAAATAATGAGACCTTCACCAGGATGGCCAGATTTAGGCCACTAACTGATCTAGCCTTAAATCACATGGACTTCTGCTGGTTCAAGGCATATAGCAGCTCTCAGGCTTTTAAAGTCAGGAAGACTTTTAGAAGTGGTGAAATTTGTCACACTCTTCTAATTTGTGCTACCCTTCTAATTTTAGCCTCTGATAGTGTAACAATTTAAATTAATCTATATTTTTATCAATACTAGACCTACACGGGTTGGACAATGAAACTAAAACACTTGGTTTTAGAACACGATTATTATGGTGCTGGGCCTCCTTTTGTGACCAAAACAGCATTGTTTCATCATAGGAATGACAAATACAAGTCATGCACAGTAATCAGAGAGATTTTGAGCTTCTTTTATAGAACAGTGGTCAGGTTACTATGTGTTTTTTTAGGAAAAATGTTTCCTGACTCGCTCCTCCAAAACATCCCAAAGTGCCTCAATAATATTCAGATCTGGTGACTGTGCAGGCCATGGGAGATGTTCAACTTTACTTTTATGTTCATCAAACTTCTCTGTCACCAGTCTTGCTGTGTGTATTGGTGCATTATCATCCTGATACACAGCATCACCTTCTGGGTACAATGTCTGAACCATTGGGTGCATATAGTCAACCTTCACACTCTGCTCTTACTGCTGGAATGTGCAATAAGGGAAGATTAGCCACCAGACTGCACAAATATAGCCATCAAACCTCCAACACTATACTGGCCAGCGTTTCAGTTTCATTGTCCAACCCCTGTACTTGCATCCACTTAAATCAGCTAAAACAACATTATCAGTAGTGTCCTACAAATAGACAAAATACAATTTTTGATAAATCTAAACCATGTCACAATCTCTTCATTCTATGTTTTGTCAGGATGATATCAGGATCAGGATTTAAATCAGTCTCTCTTGCATTCCCACTGAGTTGCTCCTCAATCTTTCCTTGAGTCCGGAATGCTCTTTATCAGTTGGAGCAAACAGCAGGCTTTTAAGCCACCAGTTGAGTTTGCTTATTCTTCTTGTTGGCCCCTTAAAGGACACTTCTGCCTGTGAGATTTATAAAAAGCCTGGAACTGTATCATTCCAAATTCTGTCAATATTAAACAATTTGTTTTATTCTGTTTTATGTATTTTACTTTTTTTGTTGTTTGCTTTCTTTCTTTTCTCCTCTGTATGTCATATCTGGATGGTATACAGTGAATTTCAGTTCAGCTCAGTTATCATTTAATCACTTGTCATTGTTGTGTACAGCATCAAACAGACATTACACTTAGCCTATTGCTGGAGTGGTATTGTTTAACTATATATTGTAAAAAAAAAAAACTCAAACAGTGGCATTTTTGGCACATATCTTGAATTGTATGGACATTCTAACTACTTTCTCTAGGGTCCATCAGGCAGTGAGTTGTTGCCCTGCCTCATATTTACATTCAAACAACTGTATGAAATGTCAGATGACCCACCTAAGTCTGGGATGGGGCAAGTGCGTTAAATGCGTTAATAATTTTAACATGTTATTTTCCACCATAATTAATTAATCTAATTAATGTGATTAAATTACCAACCCTAATATGAAGGATCATGAAAATGACATTATTTTTATTTAGTACTGTCCTGAATAAGCCATTTCATATAACAAATGTTTATATATACTCCACAAGACAAAATAATAACGGAATTTATCAAAATTACTCCATTCAAAAGTTTACATACACTTGAATACAGTGTGTTGTTTCCACGTTGGATGATCCTCAAATGTCCTTATCTTTTGTGATAGTTGTTCATGAGTCCCTTGTCGGTCTTGATCAGTTCATCTGCCTGCTGTTCTTCAGAAAAATCCTTCAGCTCCTGCACATTATTTGGTTTGCCATCAGCATCTGCATATTTGCACCCTTTCCAGAATGAATGTATTATTTTGAGATGCATCTTTTCACACTGAGGACAAACAAGGGACTCGTACATAACTATTACAAAAGATGTAAACATTCACTGATGCTCAAGAAAGCAACACAATGCATTAAGAGTCAGGGGATGTAAACTTTGAATTGGATGATAAGGGTAAATTGTACTTCTATTGTCTTCTGGTTGGCATGTAAATATTTATATTACTTCTGAAATGCAATACTAAATGGGAAAAAAAATCTGTAAAGAAAATATGAAAAATTTACACATCCTGTTCAAACATTTACACCCCCTTAATGCATTGTGTTACAAAAGGTGAAATGTTTTCACCTTTTGTAATAGGCATGTATGAGTTCCTCAATTATTCTCAGTGTGAAAAGATGGATCTCAAAATCATACAATCACTTCCAAAGTGTTCCAGAAGAAAATATGCGCTAGATGCTGGAAAAAAAAAACTGAACAGGACCAACAAGTGACTCATAAAAAATATCACAAAGGTAAAACCAGTGGTTGTCATCCTGGAAACGACACACAGTTTGTACACTTTTGAACGGGTCAATTATATAAATGTAGTTAATATTTTGTGGAGTGTGTGTGTGTATATTTTATATATATATATATATATAATACACACACACACATACATATCTGTTATCTTTAATAGCTTATTCAGGACTGTACTAAACAAAAATATATATATATTTTTTGTTAAAATTATTGATATTTAGCATATACTGCAAGGGATATACATAATATATACAGATTATACTCTCTCTTTCTCTCTAAATTGACTTCTGATGCATAAAACAATTACATCGAGTAATATTATTATTAATTATGATATTATGATTTTAAATGTGTTTTGAACACGCTACAGCACTATTATGCGATTAAACATACACTACTGCTTAAGAAAAGACTGAATGTGTAACGAATGTCCGCTATACGTGTAAAACCAACTTTACCGCACTTTTCCATGTGCTCGCGTGACAGCTTTCTTTAAAGGTTATTTAAGAACGATTATAAAGCATTTTCAACAATATCCAAAGCACATTTCAGACCTTGAAAACAACGTTATCTGCAAAACTATGGACGACCTCTGAAAGAAGCAGTACACACACAGCACACCATTATTAGCTAATTTATATAACTTATATTCTGCTGCAAAGCCAGTGCGTACATGCAAATATTTGCCCGTTCACAGGTCAAATCGTGCAATAAATAAATGATTAAAAATATTGCTTACCATCAACCGTAGACTCGGCAGCAAGGATGCATAGATTTATGGGCGTGGCCCCGCAGATCCTTTTTTTGGGTCTGCGCATGCGCAGAACCTGAAAGTAGCATATTTCGATGGGTAGCATGAAACGACAGAACACCTGTTATTTATCTTTACAAAAACAACTCGTTATGATGATTAATATTGCATTCTGTAATTTATTAAAGTAAATTCATTATTAAAAGCATAAACACACTGTGTAGCACACATAGTTTTGTGTTATTATTTTAGTGGCTGATGCATCAGGATTTTCGCACATTGACAGAAAATAACTTCAAAATAAAAATTATTTGATTAGCTTAGTTTTTGTGATTGTTTGTTTCTTTGATCTAGAGTCAGTGGAGATCAAACTAATCAGATTAATCATGGATGAAACTCAATCATCTGGAGATGAAGAATTCTTTCCGGAAAGCAGGTACTGTTGAGTAATTTATGTTATAGATTAAATTGTTGTCTAATATTTATTGAAAACAACAACACCATAAAAACCCCATAAGAGCTTTTCATTAAAATATACCCCCCTCCATTTTGGCGTGGACTTACCCAAAATAAAATGTTGTCTACTCGTGAGTGTTTCTGACTAGATACATAATCAACATATGTTTACAAAGCTGAATCAGAATTACATTTTATGACATTACAAACATTTTCTAAAACCATATCATTTTTTTTTTTTTTTTTTTTAGAGAAGGCTAATCAAATTCATTTATGGCTCTATGTAAGCTCTCCAGCATGCTGTTGTCTCATGTTTGTCACTGAACTGCCCCATTCATGTTTCTATTGTTCTCACTCGATGTGGGTATGATGACACATATTACGATGATTCTCATCATGAAGAATTAAATCTGTTCTATTTTAGTTCAGTTCATCAGAAGAGATCAGAAGCAGAGTCCAGCTGTGTGTCTATGAAGAGTGATGTGTCTATGGAACAACCAATAGGATTTAAGAGTGGAGATTCAAGGACTGGTCTCAGGTAAAACATTCGTATAAAATATGATTATAGCATGACATTTTATATAATCATGTATTTTATTGCATTTCAGTTCACAATTTTTGTATAAACACCTATGGAAGATTATAAAGTGCTATTTAAAGTGAATTTGATTATGATAAATGTTTAGTTAAGTTGTTGCAATAATTTAAAGGATGAATTTTAATCTCATAGTTCAGTTCATCAGAAGAGACCAGAGGCAGAGTCCAGCTGTGTGTCTATGAAGAGTGATGTGTCTATGGAACAACCAATAGGATTTAAGAGTGGAGATTCAAGGACTGGTCTCAGGTAAAACATTTGTATAAAATATGATTATAGCATGACATTTTATATTATCATGAATTTTATTGAATTTCAGTTCACAATTTCTATATTAACACCTATGGAAGATTATAAAGTTCTATTTAAAGTGTATTTGATCATGATAAATGTTTAGTTGAGTTGTTGCAATAATTTAAAAGATGAATTTTAATCTCATAGTTCAGTTCATCAGAAGAGACCAGAGGCAGAGTCCAGCTGTGTGTCTATGAAGAGTGATGGGTCTATGAATAAACCAATGAAGTTTAACAGTGGGGATACACAGCCTAATCTCAGGTATAACATTTGTATAAAAATATGTTTATAGCATGACATTTTATATTATTATGAATTTTTTGCATTTCAGTGCTTTTTTTTTATATAAATGCCTACAATAAACTAGGGCTGCACGATTAATCGAAGGCGATTGTCATGTGCATTTTGTCAGTAAAGCTGGTTGTGTAATCAGTAGTAAATCTCCAGCAGCTGCTTTCAGATGGAGCAGCATGTACTACACAGAGCTGTAGTTTACTGAAAAGCTACGCTTAATCACGTTCATTATCGCAAACAATTTAATTGTGCGATTATGAAATCAAAAGAAATAGCTTGCAATAATGACAGCTGACAGCTGAACTATGGCTCTGTGCGTAAATGCTGCTACATCTGAAAGCATGTGAAAATATCACATTTAATAACATGTTTTTACTCCAAACTCACTTTATAACGTCAGGCGAGAGTTTGAAATAAATGCTTCTAAGATGATGTGGCTTTTTACACAGAATAAGACACACATAGTATTCTAAGCAGTTAAAACTCAGATAAACTATATATTGTCGTGGTCATGTGTTTATTAGCCACGTTGAATCAGTGCAAGCAGTTAAATCTTGTTTATTCAGCTGCAGCGAGAGCAGGGAGTATAGAAGGCATTTCCTGGGTTTCTTCTTCGGGTGTATTTGGAGTTTCCGTGTGAGAATATGAGCACCCTCTGGCCTTCAGGTGAAGATTTACTGCTGCTCACAAAACTGTGCTTCACTGAAAGATACGCTTGAAGTATCTAAATAGTCTATTGCCTAGGCCTAACTAAGTACAAAAAAGTTTTGTTTCAAATGGATGAAGAACAGGCTACTAGTCTGTCATTTGCGCAATAGGTCAAATCATGAATGGGCCGGTGGGTCGGTCTGTTTTTTTTTTTTTTTTTTTTTTACGTTTTTTCATAAGTTGTTGTTGACCTTTAAGACCAAGCGGAATCCTCTGTCAGCTGCTTCTGCTTCACAGCGATCAGGACTCACACTAACCGCAATTCCCTTTACCGTCTACATGGCAAATTAAACTTATGTATCATAAGTCCAACATTTAGCAAGGCAGGAAAACATTCAATCTAACTGTGGGAAGACATCTTTAGTTAATTCTGTTAAATAATACATTCTTAATAAAACATTCTTAAACTTGGACCTGATTATACTGAAGTAGAAATCCAAGCAACAGAAGCTACTCACACTCTCTAAGTAGTCTTTGATTGAAAAATATACATTTTCATTCATTCATAGTCTATATAGTTGCAATAATAATAATAATAATACTGACTGAGGTTTCATAGACGTACAGTTATGCTTACAATTTTCATGCCATTTGTATGTATATAATTTTACTGTTTTTTTTTTACTTCCTAAATGACTACTCTACTTGTGCAGTCACAATTCGATAATGGTATAATTTACTCAGGGCAATGACTTTTTTTGTATGACATTGAAATTCTTTGTAGAATAGTTGTGCATAAATAGGTTAAGCAAATCAAATACAATGAATTACAAGGCTGTAGAGAACAGTGCACTATTGCATACTAATATACTGAGGTTTTAATGACATTAGTGTAATAGCTATAGTCAGTCATGCACTAAAGTGGGCTGGTCTAAGGCATGAAACTCCAGGGCTGAAAAGGAGTCCCATTCCGGCCCTGATAGCACAGGTTATATGGGTCAAAATTAGGATTTTTTTTAATGGCAAAAATAATTAGGATATTGCGAAAAGATCGTGATCCATGAAGATATTTTGTTAAATTTCCTACTGTAAAGATATCAGAACTCAATTTTTGATTAGTAATATGCATTGCTAAACTTAATTTGAAACTTGAACTTTAAAGGAAATTTCTAAATATTTTGATTTTGTTGCTCCCTCACATTCCAGATAGTTGTATCTTAAATATCCAAATATTGTCCTATCCTCAGTCATTTAAAGGATAAACTTTAGTCTCTCTCTGTTTTAGTCCTCGAGTTCATCAGAAGAGATCAGAACCAGAGTCCAGCTCTGTGTCTATGATGAGTCACACATCTATGGTTAAACGAGGATGTTTCAAAGATTAGAGATACACAGTCTGACCTTAGGTATTCAGATATGATCTGAACATATGATACAGAATACATATTACATTGTGTTTATGAACTTTTTTTTCATTTTACAGGATTGAGGTCCTCAACACATTTAGAGCAAATCTGAAGAAGAGATTTGAGCGTCTGTATGAGGGAACAGTGATGCAGGGAAACCCAACACTCCTGAATGAGATCTACACAGAGCTCTACATCACAGAGAGTGAGAGTGGAGAGATCAGTAATGAGCATGAGGTGAGACAGATTGAGACACACTCCAGGAGAACAGCAACAGAGGACACAGCCATCAAATGCAGTGACATCTTTAGACCTTTACCTGGACAAGACAAACCCATCAGAACTGTGCTGACAAAGGGAGTCGCTGGCATTGGAAAAACAGTCTCTGTGCAGAAGTTCATCCTGGACTGGGCTGAAGGGAAAGAGAATCAGGACGTCCAGCTCATATTTCCACTTCCTTTCAGAGAAATCAACTTGATGAAGGACAAAACAATCAGTCTTTCAGATCTTCTTCATGTCTTTTTCCCTGAAACTAAAGAAATTGAAATATCCAGTGATGAATATAAAGTGTTGTTCATCTTTGATGGTCTGGACGAGTGTCGTCTGTCTCTGGACATTAAAAGCAAAGTGAAACTGTGTAAAATATCTGAATCAGCCTCAGTGGATGTGCTGCTGATGAACCTCATTGAGGGGAATCTGCTTCCCTCTGCTCTCATCTGGATCACCTCCAGACCAGCAGCAGCTGATCTCATCCCCTCTGAGTGTGTCCATCGAGTGACAGAGGTACGGGGATTCAATGAGCCACAGAAGGAGGAATACTTCAGGAAGAGGATCAGTGATCAGAGTCTGGCCAACAGGATCATCTCACACCTGAAGTCATCAAGGAGCCTCTTCATCATGTGCCACATCCCAGTGTTCTGCTGGATCTCAGCCGCTGTTCTAGAGAAGATGTTGAGTCGAGCAGAGAGTGGAGAGATTCCTAAGACTCTCACTCAAATGTACTCACACTTCCTGATCCTTCAGACCAACATCAAACATGAGAAGGACTATGAGAAGAAGCTGACAGATGAAGACATGATCCTCAAACTGGGAAAGCTGGCTCTTCAGCAGCTTGTGAAAGGAAACCTGATCTTCTATGAGGAAGACCTGAGAGAGTGTGGCATTGATGAGACAGAAGCATCAGTGTACTCAGGATTGTGCACTCAGATCTTCAGAGAGGAGTTGGGCCTGAATCAGCAGAAAGTCTTCAGCTTTGTTCATCTGAGTATTCAGGAACATCTAGCAGCTCTATATGCACATTTTTCCATTATAAACCACAGCAAAGAAAGTATTTTTTCTGTCCCAAATTGGATGTGGTTAATACCTAAACTTCACCAGAAAGCTGTTGATGAGGCTTTACAGAGTAAAAATGGACATCTGGATCTTTTCCTGCGTTTTCTTCTGGGTCTCTCACTGGAGTCCAATCAGACTATCTTACAAAAACTACTGACACAGACAAGAATCTTCTCCTACAACAAAGAGGAATCAGTTCAGTACATAAAACAGAAGATGGACAATAACTCTCCAGAGAGATCCATCAATCTGTTCCACTGTCTGAATGAACTGGGTGATGATTCACTGATGAAGGAGATCCAAGATTATCTGAAATCTGGAAAAATAAGAGAAACCAAACTCTCGTCTTCACAGTGGTCAGCTCTGGTTTATGTGTTGCTGACATCAGAGCAGAAGATGGATGTGTTTGATCTGAAACAGTTTATTGGAGCACAACATACAGCAGATGAAGTTCTTCAGTATATGTTACCTGTGGTTAAAGAATCCAGATCAGTTCAGTGAGTAACACTGAACACAATCACTCCACTTTCAAAACATGATCACATTTATGATTTATGCATGTGCTTTCTTACCAAAGCAACAAAAGGGGGGAAATCTCACAGAATCGCAATTCTGGCAGTGAGCAGGATATGAATATGTGATATACTTAATAAACCAGCTTAGGTTTTTTTGTGTCTGTGTGAGAGCTGATGAATGTAGAGCTCAGTGTGAAAGATGAGGATGAAGGATTGAATGTGAGGAGGGTCAAGCTCAAATCTGACAGCTAATAGATTTGGACTGATTGTGAATCTGATTGGCTCTGGCGCGTAATGTCAGGGTTATTAACTCTTTGGTTGTGTTTTAATTTGGTTCAGTCCTTTTTAAGTTTGGTTTGCTCCACTTCCTGTCTGCCCTTAATTGGTTCTGTTCCTGTTCCTCCCCTCATTAGATCATGATTAGTTAATCCCCTTCACCTGTGTCTCGTTAACCACCCTTCTTAATTTGGATTCTGGTCAGTGTTTGTTTGTCTGTTCTTGTCTTAGTGTGCGTGTCATTATTGGATTCTGTTGTGGATTTATTAAAAGACTTGTTTTTTCACCCGACCTTCATCTTGCACTCCTCCTTCATCCTCCTCCACACGACTCATGACAGTGTCATTCTTTCGTTTCTTGACTTAATATTGAGAAAATGGCCTTTTTAATTTTTTTCCATAAAACTAAAAACAAGAATTCAGCTCGATTTCTCGTTTTTTCATTTAAGGGTGGAAAAATGAATAAACAACTTGAATAGGTGATTTTCTACATGTGGGCGGTAACAAAATGCTTCTTTCTGCTGATTGGTCAGCCAAAGAAAAAAACATGCCATCATCAGTTCTTTTCTTTTCAACACTTGTTGACACTTGTTGAACACTTGCTATGTTGCCAGCAGGTGGTGCTATGACTATAACTAAATATGTGCATGGGCATGTGTTCAGGACATGACTGTATTTAAACATGTGAAGTTTGGGGCAGATCAGACATTACCTGAGTTACAGCAACTTCCTGTTTCATGAGGAAACATCAAAATTTGTCAGGCTACCAGGGACATGCCCTTCAACGAAAACTCAAGATGTCCGCAAATTAGCATCGCAAAGGTTTTATGATCACACTCGCCAAATTTGAAGGATTTGAAGAAGAAGTAGAAGAAGAAACAGAGCAATTCCAATAGGGTCTTCACACCATCAGTCCGCGGGCCCTAAAAAAATGCATTTCAAAAAAGTTATACATTGATTTGCATTTTAATGAGTGAAATAAGCAAAACATTTCTTAATACTTGGTGGAAAAACCCTTGTTGCCAATCACAGAGGTCAGACGTTTCTTGTAGTTGGCCACCAGGTTTGCACACATCTCAGGAGGGATTTTGTCCCACTCCTCTCCCAATCATTAAGGTTTCGAGGCTGATGATTGGCAACTTTTAGCTTCCTTCACAGATTTTCTATGGGATTACGTTCTAGGCTACTCCAGGACCTTAATTTGCTGCTTCTTGAGCCACTCCTTTGTTGTCTTGGGCATGTGTTTTGGGTCATTGTCCTGCTGGAATACCCATCCACAATCCATTTTAATGCCCTGGCTGAGAGAAAGAGGCTCTCACCCAAGATTTGATGGTCCATTATCTCTTTGATGCGGTGCAGTTGTCCTGTCCCACAAACACCCCCAAAGCATAATGTTTCCACTTCCATGGGGATGGTGTTCTTGGGGTCATAGGCAGCATTCCTCCTCCTTCAAACATGGTGAATTGAGCTGATGCCAAATAGCTCAACTTTGGTCTCTTCTGACTACAACACTTTCACCCAGTTCTCCTCTGAATCATTCAGATATCCATTAGCAAACCTCAGACAGGCCTGTACATGGGCTTTCTTAAGCAGGGGGTCCTTTCAGATGCTGCAGGATTTCAGTTCTTCACTGCGTAGTGTGTTACCAATTATTTTCTTGGTGACTATGGTCACCTTGGGAAATGATCTGCCTTGGGATCATTGACAAGATCCTCCCATGTTGTTCTGGGCTGATTCCTCACTGTTCTCATGATCACTGAAACGTCACAAGGTGAGATCTTGCATGGAGCCCCAGACCAAGGGATTTTGTCAGTTATTTTACATTTCTTCAATTTGCAATATTCATATATTCAATTTGCAATAATCACAACAACTGTTGTCACCTTATCACCAAACTGCTTGGCGATGGTCTTGTAGCCCATTTTAGTCTTGTGTAGGTCTACAATCTTGTCCCTGACATCTTTGGACAGCTCTTTCATCTTGGCCATAGTGGAGAGTCTGGAATCTGATTTATTGTTTCTGTGGACAGGTGCCTTTTATACAGGTAACAAACTGAGATTAGGATAATCTCTTTAAAAGACTGCTGCTAATCTCCGCTCATTACTTGTATAAAAGACTCTTGGGAGCCAAAAATCTTGCTGATTGATAGGAGCTAAAATACTTATTTCACTCATTAAAATGCAACTCAATTTACTTCATATTTCTGGATTTTTTCGTTATTCTCTGTCTCACTGTTAAAATGAACTTGCCATTAAATTATAGACTGATCATTTCGTTGTCAGTAGGCAACTGTCCAAAAAAAGGTAACACTTTATAATAACGTTGTTGATTAATTCAGATAATTATAAGTGATATGCTGATGATAAAATAATCATTTACAAAACATCCACAAATGATTAATAAGTAATATGCTCACAATTTGTGTATGTTTTTTTTTATTCATTTACAAGTCAATTACAAGTTCATTCACAAGTAACTAGTTAATGATGAACTAATCATTTACAAAATATGACTATGTTTATAAACTGTTAAAAAGTGATGTGGTAAAAATCACAAAAATGCAATTGGTCTGAAACTCTTTTCTTTTTTAAATAATAATAAATTATTTGAATAAATGTGTTCATTCTTTCTCTCATTAGACTTGTGTTCTGTGTAAAGTGTGTTAACTGAGACTTGGATTAAACCTGAGGACACGGCCACCCCGGCTGCCCTATCCAATATGTACACTTTTTCACACACCCCTCGCCAAACTGGGAGGGGTGGAGGTACTGGTCTACTCATTTCAAATGATTGGAAATTCAGTCCTCTATCATCTTTCACCAACAACACATCATTTGAATCCCATGCAATTACTGTTATCCACCCTGTTAAAATCCACCTTGTAGTTGTTTATCGTCCACCAGGTCAACTTGGTAACTTCTTGGAGGAGTTGGACATGCTACTCTCACACTTCCCGGAGGATGGTACTCCTCTGGTACTACTTGGAGACTTCAACATCCATCTAGAAAAACTCCAAGCTACAGACTTCAATACTCTTCTTACTTCATTTGACCTCATGCGAGTATCTACCACAGCTACTCACAAATCAGGTAACCAATTGGACCTTATCTACACTCGCTACTGTTCAACTGCCAACACTCTGGTTACTCCGCTGCAAACTTCAGACCACTTCCTTATCACCTCTGACCTCACATTGGCTACAGACACAACACGCACTCCACCGCAAGTCACCTTTAGGCGTATTCTACGCACACTTTCTACCTCCTGCCTATCGTCTATGGTTTCATCCGGACTTCCTCCACCCTCTCAGTTCTCAGCACTGGACACTAACACTGCTACTGACACTCTTTGCTCCACTTTATCAGCCTGTCTAGACAACTTCTGCCCTCTCTTATCCAGACCAGCACGCACCACACCTGCTGCTCCCTGGCTGTCCGATGTTCTCCGTGAACATCGTTCTAGACTCAGGGCTGCAGAGCGGAAGTGGCGCAAATCACACAACCCTAATGACCTTAATGCGTATCAGTCACTTCTCTCTTCATTCTCTGCAGATGTCTCCACTGCTAAATCAACATACTACCACAACAAAATTAATAATTGTCCCGATTCTCGCACACTTTTTAAAACATTCTCTTCTCTCCTTTGTCCTCCTCCTCCCCCTCCTACATCAACTCTTACAGCTGATGACTTTGCAACATTTTTCATTAATAAGACAAGAACAATTAGCGACCAATTTTCCACACCACATACTGATACAAATTTCACAACATCAAATACTCACACTCTCTCCTCTTTCTCTCCACTCATGGAGACTGACGTCTCCAAACTTATTATTTCCAATCATCCTACTACCTGTCCGCTTGATCCTATCCCCACTCACATTCTCCAAGCCATTTCTACCTCTGTTATACCAGCACTTACTCACATCATAAACACCTCGCTCCACACTGGCACATTTCCTACAGCATTTAAGCAGGCTCGGGTCATACCACTGCTTAAGAAACCCACTCTAAATCCAGCACTTTTAGAAAACTACAGACCAGTATCCCTTCTCCCATTCATCGCTAAGACACTTGAGCGAGTAGTATTCAACCAACTCTCTATCTTTCTTGCACAGAACCATCTCCTGGACATAAACCAGTCTGGCTTCAAAAGTGGCCACTCAACTGAGACTGCCCTGCTCTCAGTCACTGAAGCCCTAAGATTGGCAAGAGCAGCATCCAAATCCTCAGTACTCATTTTACTGGATCTGTCTGCTGCATTTGACACAGTCAACCACCAGATCCTCCTGTCCACCCTCATGAAGATGGGCGTCTCAGGAACCACACTCCAATGGTTCAAGTCTTACCTCTCAGGTAGGTCCTTCAAGGTGGCTTGGAGGAGTGAAGTTTCTGAGTCACAACTTCTTGCTACTGGAGTTCCTCAAGGCTCAGTGCTTGGACCACTGCTCTTCTCCATCTACATGTCATCGTTAGGTTCTGTCATTCGGAAGCATGCTTTTTCCTATCACTGCTACACTGATGACACGCAACTCTACTTCTCCTTCCATCCAGATGACCCCACGGTTCCTGCTCGCATCGTAGCTTGTCTGACCGACATCTCTGGCTGGATGAAAGAACACCATCTTCAGCTCAACCTTGCTAAGACTGAACTGATTGTGATCTCAGCCAACCCCGCGCTTCATCACAACTTCTCTATACAGCTAAATTCATCAACCATAACTTCCTCTAGGACAGCCAGGAATCTTGGAGTTGTGATGGACAACCAGTTAACCTTCACAGACCATATTGCTGCTACAGCTCGATCCTGCAGATTTGCCTTGTACAACATTAGGAAGATCAGATCCTTCCTATCAGAGCAGGCTACACAACTTCTTGTCCAAGCTCTTGTCCTCTCCAGACTGGACTATTGTAATGCACTCTTGGCAGGCCTTCCTGCATGCACTTCCAAGCCTTTGCAGATGATTCAGAATGCAGCAGCAAGAGTGGTCTTTAATGAGCCGAAGAAAGCCCATGTCACACCTCTCTTCATCAGACTGCATTGGCTGCCAGTAGCTGCTCGCATCAAATTCAAGGTACTGGTGCTTGCCTACAAGACAACCACTGGCACTGCACCAGAATACCTAAACTGTCTAATCCAACCTTATGTCCCCTCCAGAAGCTTGCGCTCTGCAAATGAACGACGCCTTGTGGTGCCATCCCAAAGAGGCTCAAAATCACTTTCACGTACCTTTTTGTGGACTGTTCCCAGCTGGTGGAATGACCTACCCATCCCAATTCGATCAGCTGAGTCATTGGCCATCTTCAAAAAACGTCTGAAAACCCATCTTTTTCGGCAGAACTTGACCAATTGACACTAGCTCTTTCCTACTCTTTTCAGTTTTCTATATTTATATTTAAAAAAAAAAAAAAAAAAAAAAACCCTTGCAAGACTTATCGTGTTTATCTAACTGAAATTTGCCACAGCACTTATACACTGTCGCTCTCTTGTTGCTCTGATTGCTTCTATTGTAAGTCGCTTTGGATAAAAGCGTCTGCTAAATGACTAAATGTAAATGTAATGTAATGGATCTAGTGATAATGATAACAGTTAACCCTCCACTGAAAATCACACCAGATGCACAGTGCTGAAATATTCCATGTGTGTCACAGAAAACATCTTTACTCTCACCAGTCAGCCTTTACATTACACACTACTAAGTATTCGAAACCTTTTGTGTAAATGCATGAGTACATCATTTACATATCTTTCTGCATCCACTAAAGTGTAAACTACTCATTAGTTGTAAATGTTTTATAACCCTGCCGGTTACATGTTGTGTGGGTATACACACTGGGGGGAAAGACCTATGAATGATGAGTAAAATGTTTACAACTGATGAATTGTTTACACTTTAGAATAGGGGATGCAGAAAGATTTGTCAATTATTTGTTCATGATGTGATCTTCAATGGAGAGTAAACATTTCAAACATTACTTAATAATTGTTTGTGAACATAGCGATGTTTTGTAAATTGTTAGCTCATCATCTAACCAGTTGTAAATTATAAGACTGACAGGCTACAATCGTTTCAGTTAAAAATCTTTGTGTTCTAATGTAGAAACAAAGTCACCTAAATCTTGGAGTTTTAGGTGAACTCTCACTCGAAGTTCTACTAAGGTCATGCCTCTGGGGTTGGGGGGCGGGGGGATATATACTAGTTTGTATATGTCCATATAATTTTGATACCAACCTCTTATTATCTACTTTTAAATATGCATTAATGTTGTTATCAAATTATCATCATTTGTTTCAATACATTTGACCTTTTTATTAATGTAATCTCTAACTTGCAAGTATCTATAAAAAGCCTGCTTTTCTAATCCAAATGTTTCAGACATGGCCTGGAAAGTCAATAAATTCCTGTTGGAGGTGATTGAGCAATAAGATGTAATTCCTCTCCAGACCCATTGTTTAAATATCTCATCCAACCTAGCAGGTTCAAACTCTGGGTCATACCCTATCCACTTTAATATCCCAGCCTGTTTTTCTAAGAGTAATTTCCTCAACACCCTAAACCACAACTTCACTGAAAATACGGTCCAGTTATTTAATTCCCTATAACTCTTTTCAGCTAAATTTTTAATCCCAAGTAATGATTGTAAAGGTGTATCTATCTGTGTAATTTCCAGAGTTTTCCGTCTAGACTCGTAACTCGTTATATACCAGCATATTAAATGTTTTAGCTGTGCAGCATAAAAATAATCCTGAAAACAAGGTAGGGCCCTCCCTCCCTTCTCCTTTACCAACTGCAATGTCTTAAACCTTATCCTAGGTCTTCTACCACTCCAGACAAATCTCAAAATCATCCCATCCCATTCATTAAATTGGTTTTGTGAGGTTTTTGTGTCCAGAGACAATGATTGAAAAAAGGTAAAGTAACCATGGTAACATGCTAATTTGAATTATTTCTATTCGATTACTCATGTCTAACGGGAGCAGAGTCCATTTAGCAATATCACATTTTATCTCTTTGCCAATTAGACTATAATTACTTGGAAAAAGTATTGATGCATCTTTTGTTAAATTTATCTCTAAATATTTTAATGAAGAAGAATTCCATTTAAATTTATATTGCTGCCTTATATCTGATTTAGGTATAGAGCAACTCTCAGGAGGAGTATGGCCTCTATGAAGGCCAGCTCAGGAGTAGTGGTTGTGATAGGGCTTGGCTCAGGAGCAACGGCTGGGATTTGTCTTGGCTCGGGAGCAGCGGCTGTAACTTGACTTGGCGCAAGGACTGGGGCTGTGGCTTGACCAGGCATGTGTGCAGCTAATGTGATGTCACTTGGTTTAGGTGTGGCAGCTGCGATGAGACAGGGTTCTGGGGCAGCAGCGGAGCAGCTGCGACATCACTACACACAGGAGGAGCAGCTGCGACAACACTAGACACAGGAGGAGCTGCTGCGACATCACTTGACACTGGAGCGGTGGCTGCAACAGGGCTTGACTCGGGAAGAGCAGCTGCAATGTCAATTGACACAGGGAGAGCAGCTGCAACATCACTTGACTGGAGTGGCAGCTGTGATGGGGCTTGACTTGGGAAGAGCAGCTGCGACGGGGCTTGTTTCAGGAGGTGCAGCTGCGACGTCACTTGACACGGGGAGCACCTGCGACATCACTTGTCTCTGGAGTGGCGGCTGCGACGGGGCTTGATTCTGGAGCGGCGGCTGCGACGGGGCTTGACTCAGGAAGCGCAGCTGCGACAGGGCTTAACTCAGGAGGTGCAGTTGTGACTTGACTTTGTTCAGGTAATGCAGCTAGGTTGTGACTGGGTTCAGGAACAAATGCTGGGAACTGACTTGACACGAGAGAGGCTGCTGTGAAGAGACTTGATTCAGGGAGAGCAGCTGTGACGATGCTTGACTTGAGAACAACAGCTGTGTCTTGACTTGAATTAGGACTGACAGCTGTGCCCGGACTTGTGACTGGACCTGACTCAGAATAGGCGGCCATGACAGGTGCTGCCTCTGGAAGGGCGGCCATGACAGGTGCTGAATCTGGAAGGGCAGCCATGACAGATGCTGACTCTGGAAGGGCGGCCATCTTGTCTGGTGAAAAGTCTGGTGCGGCGGCCATCTTGTCAGGTGCAAACTCTGGTGTGGCAGCCATCTTGACAGGTGCTGACTGTGGTAAGGTGGCCATCTTGATATTAGAAATATTGGCAGGCTTGGCCTTTGTGACTTCTGACCTGACAGACTTGGCTTCAGCGGGTGCTGGTCCAGCGGGCATGATGCTCGCAGTTGTAGGTGTTGCCAATGCTGACCTCAGGATGCCAGCTGCTCATGCTGTCAGCAGCAGTGGGTCCTCCAAGCTGGATATGTGCCTCTGATAAGAACGCAAAATGTGGATGAGGGCTGTGTCGCCATTTCAAGAACGCGTTCTGATGCCGCCGCGATCGCCATATCCTCCTCCGCAACACCCACAGTAAAGGATGAGACTTTACACAGAGCAAAATCCATGAGATCAACAAGGGTAGTTTGTGGGTACTCAAGTCTAACTCTTGACTTCAGTGGCTCATTTAGACTGTAATAAAACAAGTCCATTACGTAATTCTCATCATAGAAGAGCAGCTGGTAAGACAGATCGCTGAATTCTTGAATATAAGCCTCCATGGACTTACCGCCCTGCCTCAGGTGTATCAGCCGCTCCACAGGGACCATGGTTGAGCTGGGGAGTAAAATAAAGTTGCTGGATCCAGAGGTGACGAAGTCTTCTGTAACGTAGGAGTCTGACACAAGAGGATCCATTCGCAAACTTTATTTAAGACAGTAATCATGGTCAGACAAGCAGGGTCAGGCAGGGGCAAACAGGAAGAGCTTGAAAAAATACAAAGGGGTAGTCAATGTCAGAGCGGGAAGTCATGGCGGGCAGCTAGCATCAAACGTGCAACAAACAAGCAAGGGGGTCGACAGGTAGGCAGAGAACAATCAGGAACCAGGGCACAGACAGAGACAGCAACAAGAAAACAAACACAGGAAATATTGCTCGGAATTGTCAGGGTAAACTAATCAAGACTTTGTGATCTGAATTTATAGACCATGTGGTGAACTAAGATGGCAGACTAGGGTGAAAGGTGAACAAGGGTGTGACAAGAAGGGGTTATGGGTAATGGAGTGTGTTATGGTCCATGTGTACAGTGAAGGCTCCCTCTAGTGGAGAGAGGAGGGAGCCACAGCGGGATGCTTCATGACATTTTTAGCATTTGGATTCTTTGTTTTAGAGGGATTAGTCATATCAAGCCTGGGTTGAAGTTGGACATTTAAGTCCCCACCACATATGAGGATTCCATGTGATTTCTGTAGTTATTAAATTTAATATTTTCTTTAAAGTTTTTTTAGTGCTTCCTGACGGAGCGTATACTGAACATTACTTCTTTATCATCTACTTTACCCCTTACTAAAATATATCTACCCTCTTCATCTTTAATTTCGGATATAAATTCAAAACTGATTCTATTAGGAATCAAAATGGCAACTCCTCTCCTGCGTCCAGATTTATGGGAAGAATAGTAAGTATTTTGGAAACCAAATTTTTTCAATTTCTCACGTTCAAATGTAGGTAGGTGAGTCTCCTGCCAACCTGTATTCTTGCCTGTATTCAACCTGTAAACCATTGACATTAAGTGTAATAACCTTATTTTCCTGACTATGCATTCATTAGTTTCCAACCGCATAACTTTTTGTAATATTTTCCATGACAACCCATTAAACATCATAAACCATACATGAACATTCTTAACAAAATGAAGAAAGTACATAACAAAAACAACAGACTTTACACAGAGCAAAATCCAGAAGCACCACATACAGATGTCTGCATGACATGGGCTACAGCTTTAGAATTTCATGCGTCAAGCCACTCCTGAACCAAAAACAACGTCAGAAGTGTCTGTGCTAGGCTAAGGAGAAAAAGTACTGGTCTGTTGCCCATTGGTCCCAAGTGGTAATCGTGGTCAAAATATATCCTCTTTCCTTCAAGTCTTACCTCCTTTTTTCTCCATGCTGTATGCAACACCTGCTCTTTCACTCTGTGCTCTAAAAAACAGAGCACGAGTGATCTAGGAGGATTTGGAGTGAATGCTCTATGACATGCCTATCTTATATAGATGCCGATTTGATAAAACTCGTCATGAACTCCAGCAAATTACTACCCTCAGATCCCTCTGGGATTCCATATATGCGGAGGTTATTCCATCTTGTGTGGGCTTCCAAATCGGTTAACTTTTCTTGCAACTCCCTTTGTTTGTCCAACAGGTCAAGGTGTACATCGCTCGCTGCTCCATTCCACTCCAGTATGTTGTTCTACTTCAGACACTCTGACTGTAGTAGCTGTTGTTCTTAAAATTCAATCTGAACGCTCTTATTTCATCCTAAAAGGCCAATACGCCAGAGTTAGCTAATTCTTCAGTAGCCTTCCCCTGCTCACCATCTTTCCGCGGCCCTCTTCACCACCATCGATGTCTTCAGTTATTTCTCCTTTTTCGCCCTTTGAGTCTGTTTTATTTTTAACTCATTGAACACTGCCCCTCCTTCACCGTTTCCCAGCACAATGAGGACACAAGATCCCCCGTTTACATTGGACACTATTGTTATTTTCCACCATTTTGGACACTTTATTTTGTATTTCTGTTTAATAAAAGCCTCTCTGAGGCCTGATGCTACACCCCCTGTGTCGTGTGCTCCTCCCACCACAATATGTATGTATGTATGTATGTATGTATGAGGAGTAGCTTGGCATGTAAGATCCACTAGCCAATTCTCATTGGAATTTTCTCTTAAATGCAGAGGTGATTTGGGCTCCCAAGTTAGACTCCTAATGTCGTCACAAAATAACTAGTAGTGGCCGACAGATAGAGAAAGGGTTTTACAAGTCATCTGTTATCCAGATTATACAGGTATGTGCCAAAAAATGTGAATATCGAAAGTCCATTTATTTCAATAATTTGTTTCAAAAAGTGAAACTTGTATGTTATATTAGCTTACTACACACAAATTGAAATATTTCAAGCCTTTATTTGTTTTAATTTATGAAATTTATGGTCATGCAGAAGACCACCATTGACATCCTCCATAAGGAAGAAAAGTCTTAAAAGGTAATTGCAAAAGAAGCTGGATGCTCACAGGGCCCAGTATGGAAGTATATTAATAGAGTGTTAAGAGGAAGGGAAAAATGTGGCCGGAAAAGGTGCACAAGTGACAGGGATGACCGCAGCCTTGAGGATTGTCAAGCAAGGGCGATTCAGAAATCTGGGGGAGCTTCATAAGGAGTGGCCTGAGGCTGGTGTCAGTGCATCAAGAAGCACCACATACAGATGTCTGCATGACATGGGCTACAGCTTTAGAATTTCATGCGTCAAGCCACTCCTGAACCAAAAACAACGTCAGAAGTGTCTGTGCTAGGCTAAGGAGAAAAAGTACTGGTCTGTTGCCCATTGGTCCCAAGTCCTGTTTTCAGATGAAAGCAAATTTTGCATTTCATTTGGAAATCAAGGTCCCAGAGTCTGAAGAAAGACCGGAGAGGCACAAAAGTCAAGCTGCTTAAAGTCAAGTGTGAAGTTTCCACAGTCAGTGATGGTTTGGGGAGCCATGTCATCTGCTGGTGTGGGTCCATTGTCTTTTATCAAGTCCACAGTCAACGTAGCTGTGTATCAGAAAATTTTAGAGCACTTCATGCTTCAAGCTTTTTGGAGATGATGATTTTATTTTCCAGCAGGATTTGGCTCCTGCCCACAAAGCCAAAACTACCAGTACCTGGTTTAATAGCCATGGAATAATTGTACTTGATTGGCCGGCAAACTCGGCTGACTTAAACCCCATTGAAAATCTATGGGGTATTGTCAAGAGGAAGATGAGGGAACAGAGACCCCGAAATGCAGACGAGCTGAAGACCAATATCAAAGCAACTTGGGCTACCATAACACCTCAACTGTGTCAAGGGCTGATCGCCTCCGTGCCACGCCGTCTTGATGCTGTAATTAGTGCAAAAGGAGGCCCAACAAAGTACTGAGGACATAATACAGTACATTAACACACTTTTTAAAAGGCCAACATGTGTTTAAGATTTTTTATTGGCCACATGAAATATTCTAATTTTGTGAAATACTGGATTTGTTTTTTTTTGTCTTTAATCCATAATCGTCAAAATTGAAACAAATGCTTGAAATATTTCACTTTGTGTGTAGTGAACTAATATAACATACAAGTTTCACTTTTTGAAACAAATAATTGAAAAAAATGGACTTTCCCTTGATATTCAAATTTTTTTGGCACATACCTGTAAACCCTACCCGGTAAACATTAATATAGCTGTTTTTTTGTTCTCCACACAGCCTACAGTCCTGTAATCTCACTGCTCAGTCTTATGAGAGTCTGTCATCAGTTCTACAATCCTCAAACTCTGTCCTGAGAGAGTTGGATCTGAGTAACAATGACCTGCAGGATTCTGGAGTGAAGCTGCTTTCTGATGGACTGAAGAGACTAAACTGTCAGCTGGAGATACTGAGGTAAATGTTTTTGATCAAATAAATAAAAATGCATAGTATAGCTAGCAATCTCATTTTAAGAACACACAACACGACACTCATGATCCAGCATTTTCAATGCTTAGCAGTGACTTGGTTCACAGTAAATACTGCTCCACATAAACTCCAGTTGCAAGTGCTGTGAGTTTGGGTCACTTGGATGTAAAAATGCAACATCCATCTAGTATCTTTCTATGTTATATTTGATTGGCCGTCTCAATCATTGTGACGTGTGCATTATGAATTTCAACAGAACAGTTTGAAGAATATAATATATTGAGCCTTACACTTGCAAACCAATGTGTCAGCTTTTTTCTTTAGTGCACCCCATCCCATCTGGTGCACCCTTGCCATGACTTGACAAGAAACTGAAAACATTGGCTGCACATTTGTAAGCCCAGATCAGCAAAAGGAATTGCTATTTTTCATGTGATGTCACAAGCTTTTGAAGTTTGCATCAAGTAGAAATGCAGTAAAATATAGATATTAAAAGGCAAAATTCTGTGAAAAACTTATTGATGTATATTTTGTACAGGCAAGCAAAACCTGGATTATAAACGCAATGTGCAAAGTTTCACATTAAACAGTTTCTCAAAGAAAAACATTATAAGGAAAATACTAAACCATTAAGCAGATTGCATTCATATTCTGACCTCATCTGCTTGCCTGTGTAAACTATGAATCATTAAGGTAGTGATTAATGAATTTGATCTTTTAGTTGTACTGTTTAAGTGCTTTCAAAACGTTTTGTCTCACTTTTTAATGATTTAAATATTGTTGCAGGTGCTTAATACAAATTGCAAATAGCCAAAACCTGCATTTTGGTCACACATGTTTGTTTTATTCTTTTGAGAGGTGATTTAAATATATTATTTAAATAATGAGGCAGTGAAACAGATGGATTACCCTTCAAATTTCCAAGCTTGTGACTGAAGCTATCAATAGGAAAAAACAGTTAACAAAGGTTGCAGTATATTTGAAAATAGTCACTTTTTGCCTACTATCAGATAGTTATTATTTTAACCCTTGTGCATTCAAAAAAAAGTTACACAAAATGGACAAAAATGTCCATGGCCAAAGACTGCCATAAAAATATTATTTATTATTATTTTTTTTTCACTTTCACTGATGTCGATTTTTTTTAACCAGCATCTGTTCTATCCATAGATACCAAAAATTCATTCATTTTCAGAATTTTATCCCTTTAAATGCTGGTTTGTTTACATAATGGCAGAGGTGTTTTATTATGAAAAAATGAAAAATAGTAGTTAATTTCCATATACTAAATGCTAAGCCAATTTTTTTTTTCTTTGCATATTAGATTGTTGGGTGTGTCAGTGAACAACAACAACATTAATTTTGAGGCATTTATATTTTTATGTAGTGACAGATCTTTAAAAAAAACTAACACTTAGGTCCATAATGGACAAAAATGTCCATTTCAAAAAACTGTCATAGAAATGTTATATATTAATATTTTTTCCACTTTCACTGACTGTTTTTTTTATCAGTATCTCTTCTATTTACAATGACCAAACATTCATTCATTTTCAGAATTTTAACACTTTGAAAGCTGGTTTCTTTCATCCTCTGCTTCTGATGCACCTGTGTGCTCACTGTCAGTGGGCAGCACTAGCTCCAGAGATTCCTCTGCTGAGTAACGTCTCTTCATCTTGCAATGAAATGAAATGACCAAACCCTCAAGTACCACATATTTATAGGTTTGGCTGTGAGAACACCTGTGTCAACTCAAACTTTGTATAAAATCTACCAGACTAAACTATCAGCATTTTCTTGTGGTGAAAACAAAAACAATGTATTTAGGGTAGGGATGCTCATTTCGGTTAATTATAATGACCGACAACCACTGCTCGTCAACCAAACATTAACCGTTAACTGATCAAATTAGAATAATAAATTAGTATAAAATAAAAATATATGATGATACATAAAAATTACAAACAAATATTTTATTTTAACTCACAAACAGCAGCATACACAGCAGCCTGTGAACGCACCTTTAGAAAGAAATGTATCTTTACGGATTACATAGCCTAATGAAATAGATTTTTCCCGATTTGTTTTGTTCCGTTAAGTAATCATTTAAAGCTTTCTATTTATATATTCACTGAAAAAAAAAACAAATGATCGTGCTGGCGCCTCCATGTCCTGCAAAGCGGTTCCAGTTTCCACTCTCCAAAAATGAAATGCATCTTGCCCACATTTATCTAGGTTAGCTACTTTAACTGTTTTAGATCCAAAGATTTTATTTTATGCAAGTCGTGATGATTTGAGAAGGCAATTTGTTCAGACTATGAACAGTCTTCCGCTGGCCGCTGTTTGTTACTTAAAAAACAAAAACTTTAACGAGCAAAAAAAAGCTCCAAAAGTTTTTCTAAATTAACTTTAAAATTAACTAAAAACAAAACGAAATATAATCACTTTGCCATTACATACAAAATGTAACTATTTTAATAGCTGAAGGAGACGCTGTAGGACTGGAGTCCTGTTAACTGTTAGACTCGCGGCAAAAACACCATCACAAATATCTGCGGTCAATTTGCGGTAGTGTTCTGTTCAGTTCTGCATTAAAACAGAAAATGTAGGGGACCGCTGGGGGTTGGGGGGTGGGGGGTGTTTGAAGGGGTCAGTTGGATGTGTTTTATTGTGAAGAAGCAATTGTATACAATGGTATATGACCCTTTCTATGTTAAAATAATAAGAAATTGATCCCAAAAAAAAACAAACAGAAAATGTAGACATGACGTAAATAAGAGATTAATTGAGCAGTTTAAAGGTTCTTTTATTACTCTTTATTAACTTTGAGAAAGTGATGAACTACATTAAGATGTGTGACAGCATTTTCAAGTGATTGTAAGGGAGCGCTGCGCCCATTGCGCACTTTCTAGGCTATTATCCATTCAGAATCCATTCACTCACGGATTCACTATGATAGCCATTTATCCAATATTGCCACTTGCCATTGTGTTGCGTATAGGCTGCATCAGTTAAGTGAAGGTGAAACAGGTGCTTGCTCTGCGAAATATGTCTGTATAGCCATATTTATATAAGCCTGTATATCCTAAGCATGCTGCACATGTCGACACTCGCCTGTGAGTAAACAAATTCTTATGTATAGCGTTGTTCTTTCACCGTGCAGCAAATTAAAAGAAAAACCTTTTAAACCGTTTAACTGATATCATTAATCGGTTAAAATTCTTACTGGCGGCTAACGGTTAAACGGTCAATGTGAGCATCCCTAATTTAGGGGCTTCTGAACTTCTAGATCAAATTCAAGTTCACCTTTTATCTCTGTACAAAAACAATAGCAAATGTAAAAGTGCAATCAGGGATTAAGATGTGTGTTTAGGTGAAAAAGAAAAATTCTCAAAGCTCATTAACCTTCTTTGACCTTCTTCATAGTTTTCATTTGGCCCAATGACCCTGCCAAGGGTGTGACTCATATACATGAAGTGGGATTTTTGATTGCCAGTACAATATAATTTCTTTCAAACTAATTACACACATTAAATTTTTAGTAAACACATTCAAACCACACTCTGACATCCTTACCAACATACCCGCACAATTATAGCTGCATTATTTTTCCAATTGACTCTATAATAGACTATAATATGCATAAGCAGAAAAAACAAGATAGAATGAGTGCCTATTAGCAAACATTGCATAATTTTATAGTCAGATGGCCCTGGGTTAAATAATTGCTGTTTTAATGGGTTTCAATGTGGACATTTTTGTCCTTAAGGCCCTGAGTGTGAGTATTTTTTGTATGGAGGGTAAAAAAAATTTTTTGAATGAAATGAGGGTGAAATATTAAACTTCCAATAAAAATACACACCTGAGCCAAAATGTATGCAGTTGGCATTAACACAGGTACACTTATAACAAAAAAAACTAAACTTAAATGGACAAAAATGTCCATAAGGTCACACAAGGGTTAATATTGTATTTATATTTTTATTACTTTATTGAAAAGGTAGAAAATCTTTGGCAAAAATCTGATTCCATCAACTAAAAGAACAGAAACAGTGATAAAGAGAATACTAGGAAAGAGAGTTAATCATGATATGTGTTTTCACTTGTTCACAAGGTCATCACTGGTGTTCACATGAGGGTAACACCAGTAATATTTTTCATTAAAATATTTAAAAACTAAACCAAAACTTGCAATCAAACCACATGTTGCAAATCGTGCTATACCCTCTAAAGCATGGATCCTCAAATCTGGCTCACAAGATCCACTTTTCTGCAGAGTTTAGTCAAGTCAAGTCAGCTTTATTTATATAGCACTTTTTACGATACAAATTGTGTCAAAGCAACTTTACAGTATCAAATAGGAAAGTAGTATACAAATAATGCAAAAAGATACCGTAAACAATTTTAGTTAGAGGAAATTAATCAATAGTTTCAGATTAATAAATTGATTGTCCCCAATTTAGTTTTCCCCAACTGAGCAAGCCAAACCAAAACTCCATCTGTGACACTGATGGAGAAAAAAAAAATCTTGGGAGAAACCAGGCTCAGTCGGGGGGTGAGTTCTCCTCTGACCAATAAACAAGTAGTTTTTACTCCCATACAGACCTGTAGAGGTGGTCTATATGTACTGATTCACCATCTGGATACGAACTGGATCAGAGAACTGCAGTGGCCAACTCTTCAGGATTCATACTGGATCTGACCTCGGAATAAGCAGGAGACAGACAATATTAGCATAAATGCCATTCTTCTTATGATGCAACGAGTGCATCAGGTATTATGGGAAGTGTTCCCGGTTTCAGTTGACCTAATTAATGCAGCCTAACAATCCTTTAACAGATTTGAATGATAGAAATATGTTAATATGTTATGTGTAAGCCAGGTTAAAGAGATGGGTCTTTAGTCTAGATTTAAACTGACAGAGTGTGTCTGCCTCATGAACAGAAATAGGTAGATTGTTCCATAGTTTTGGCATTAAGTAAGAAAATGATCTGCCACCCACATTTGATTTTGATATTCTGGGTGTTATCAAAAGTTTAGCACCAACCCTGATCAAACTCACTTACCTGTGATTTTCAAATGATCCTGAAGACACTGATTAACATGCTCAGGTGTGCTTGATTAGTGTTAGAGCTATACACTGCAGGAAAGTGGAACTTGCGAGCCAGATTTGAGGGTCCCTGCTCTAAAATATGTAATTTTTTTAACCTTATAAAATGGGCTATATCAGTGTTGACGTCACTGATATAGCCCATTTTATAAGGTTAAAAAATTACATATTTTAGAGCAGGGACCCTCAAATCTGGCTCGCAAGTTCCAGAAACCTTACATGAAGTTATAAGAAAATTGAAGGCCCTGATATACTTCAAACAAAGTTTGTTATTGTTCTTCGTTTGGGTGCAAAAAGAAGTTTGAAAAGGGTGAGTGGCTATATACTGTATTTGAACATTACAAAACCCCCACAATGCTGGAGGCGGGGTGTAGATTAATATAAATATGGTTAGCACTTGGTTGTCAAAATAGTCCGTCTGCCATCAGTGGTTCAACCATAATTTTACGAAGCTACGAGAATACTTTTTGTACACAAAGAAAACCAAAATAAAGACTTTAGTCAACAGTTTGTCTCCTCTGTGTCACCATAGCGCCATTTTGGAAAGTATCCCCTGGACGTAAACAGCGTATGCTGTTCTCTGTCAGCTACAACACGGATGCTCTGTTTTCGTTCGAATCAAAGCATAAATACATGTAGAAAATGTATCGGTTGAACCACTGATGGCAGATGGACTAATTTGTCGACGTCTTTCATACATTTCTGGACCTTGACAGTGTAACTTCCTTGGCAGTCAATGGGACAGACAAAAAGCTACCGGTTTTCATCCAAAATATCCTAAATTGTGTTCCTAAGATGATCAGACCTTTCATGGGTTTGGAACGACATGAGGGTAAGTGATTAATGACAACATTTTCATTTTGCGGTGGAGTATCCCTTTAAGAATATTTCTGATATTTAAAAAAGAGACAGCATGTCTTGCCATGTGCCTTTCTTGGTGTATCTACAAGCAATTGGATTGTCTGATTGTCAAACTAATGTCATGTGGACTATTGTTGGTTTTGTAGGTTGTCTGGCTGTATGGTGACAGAGGAGGGCTGTGGTTATTTGTCTTCAGCTCTGAGTTCAAATCCCTCGCACCTGAGAGAGTTGGATCTGAGCTACAATCACCCAGGAGATTCAGGAGTCAAGCTGCTCTCTGAAAAAGTGGAGGATCCAAACTACGTCCTAGACAAACTCAGGTATGTTGAGTATGTTATTTCAAGCATAACAGGGCTCTAGGCCCATTCTTCCTACTGGTCATGCCGGTGGTAACTTTCTCAGTTACTTGATGCTTTGTAATAATATAAACGAATAAGATGAGGCATGGCATAAAAAGTATACTTAAGTTAAAATGTGCATCTTATGTAAGATCTTATGTGAGATTCTTTGGTCAAATTTTTACCATTTCTTTGTCCATTGAGGTTCATTCTTTTGACATTGGTATGAGCTGATTTGCTACGTAAGTCATTTCATTGACTATTTCGCCATGTCGATGAATATCCTTAATATCCTAATATCACAATATAATATCCTTGAATCTTTCTTCACCCAGTTTGCTTTTATACAATTCTGATGTTGAATTTGATTATTTATTTCACATATTATAGGAAAATGGTCAAATTATTTTTAGATATTCACCATATACATCTAGCAACCAGGTCCGTAGCCAGCTATGAGTTCACTGTTTAATGTCTGCATGTATAATTGAGCTTAGAAAGTTTACAAAAATGTTTTGCATCCATGGTATGAAAATGATCGCTGCAAGACACTGCCAGAGTGAATGAGACTTGAGAGTTGTGAGTGAGGACGTGGGCACAGTCTCTGTGTTGCCACATCCAGCTATTATAAACATTTTTGGACTTATCTTTTTCACTTAATTTGACACTTTAGAAAGTTAATAAAGTAGGACAGTGGTTCTCAACTCCAGTCCTCAGGGACCACTGCTCTGCACGTTGTATGTTTCTGAATCTGCCACACTCAGTTCAGTTCATGGGTATTTGTCCTAATGAGCTGATGATCTAAATCAGGTGCATTAAAATGAGGGAGACATACAAAATGTGCAGAGCAGTGGGCCTAGAGGACTGAAGTTGAGAACCACTGAAGTAGGACGTTGCAGTTCGGGGTACTTGTCTTTATCTTATCTTAATTGCAAAAGATTTTAAACAATTGCACTTTGAGACATTGAGACACTTTCTGTTTCCTCACTTGCATCAATCAGAGTGTAAACAGTGAGAGATGTTGAGACAGGTGAAAAACGTTGTGAACTGGATCATCAAAGGTCAACAGTTTTGGTTAATAAATTAGATTTTAATTCATTATTGATGAATACTGAATCTGTATTTTGTGAGTGAATGTAATTAATGCATGTTCACATTTACCCTAGAAATACAGTAACACCATGTTTTCACAGTGAACACAACACCTTTACTGATTTCTCTCAACATAGGGACAGGAGACTTGTTAGTCAATAAATGGTGAAAGTAAATCTGATATATTCTTGTAAATTTAAAAGTAATGCATTACTTAAGTCGTTATTTAAAAAAGTAATCTGATTACATAACTCGCTTTACTTATGCATTATGCATTACCCCTAACACTGGTGTAAGGTGCCAACAATGTTACACAAACAAATGCAAAAGGAATTGTGATTCCACTTGAATTATGCAGGTTACATGTGCGACACAGAGTGAAAAAACAGATGTATTAATTAATATTGCAATTTAACCCTCTGGGGTCTGAGGGTGCTTTGGGACCAGTTTTGACATGCCTTAATATTTGTGCTATTTTCACTATCTTAAAAACATTACAGGCTAAAGTCTGATTACATTGTAATCATCACAAACTGGGCTACAATAATATGTAAACAACATGAATGTACATGTACAGATTAGTGAGAAACAAAATAATTAATGTGACTGAAATAAGGCCATGAAACATATACAGAACATTTGTTCACAAGACTTTTGAGAACTGGATGTGGTAGGGTAGAGTTTTTTCTACAAAATGTTGTGAAAATCATCTCATTCAATTCAAAGAAAACAATATGACAATGTGAGAAGATTCAAAGAATGGAGTTCTAGATTATTTGTATTTTATTTACAACACAGTATAATCAAAACATATATTATGAAGGTCAAATATACATTATTGAGCACCCTGATCTAACCACAGAGATGTGAACAGACATCTCTGTTCACATCCCCCTAGCGCATCAGCCGCTCTCACAATGCAGAGTTGGGAAAGTATGGATTGTGAACAAATACAATAATAATTATTAATTATTCCACCCATGTGTTAAAATTCAAGGTCTCTTGTATAAAATGAGACCATTTTTATCCATTTAGCCCAATATATATTGGAATGGGACTCTTTTGAATTCAGGTATGCCTGAACTTGCAGAATAAAGACGCTTAGAGGGCATGTTGCCTCCCTTTAAATAAAACTCGATAACTTCATCTTTTTAAATGATACAAAGAAAATTCGGGTTAAAAATTCCCTCTAGTTACTCACACCTAGTGAAATCAAAAGAAACTTTCCGCATAGTGCTAGGCCAAACAGATCTTAAATAACAGACTTTCCAAAAAAAACGTACTAAAAAAATCTAAATTAGCCTTTTTATTTGTGTTTATCATAAAATTAAGGAAAAAAAAATACAATAACAAATTGTAATTATTCCACCCATGTGTTAAAATTATGGCTGTGAATCTTTGGATAAACAGTGAATCGATCCGATTCATAGGGATTCGATTCATTAACGATTTTCGAATGATACATTCAGAATGATTCGATTTGAGACGATTTACAATAAAATTCGATGCATTTCGATTATTAATGATTAGATTCTGCATACTTTAAGTGTATTCACAGGATTATTTAAATGCTTCCCCTAAATTCTTTATATGCTAAGTCAGGGGGCAAATTACATTGCAGCCTAATGGAGTCAGAGAGTGAATGCAAAAAATAAATAAATTAAACATGTTTGTCCACTGTTAGATGTTAGTTTAATGATGCTATGGTATGAAATATAGCATATGTAGGAATTTACCGTAGTGAAAAGTAATATTTTTAAAATACATTTATTTCAAACCAAGTGCATTCTGGGACTTCCAAACGGAATTGAGGGAAATAATTCTGTTTCGTTTTTAGAAAACTGGCTCCCTCAGGTTCTGAGTTTGGACTCTTTCCCAGCGCCCATGACCATTGAACGTGCACACAGGTTACCCGGTGGTAATCAGGCTGGGTCTGGGAACACACTGTCAAGGCCAAAAACAATGATACTGAAATTTCTCAACTATGCCGACAAAGTCAGAGTACTGAAGGCAGCTCGGGAAAAAGGGACAGTGATGTTCCAGAACCACCACATTTTACACATTTAAACAAATGTTTATGTTTTGGATACAATTTTTATTTTTTCATTAATTCAGCAACCTTATAATGTTCCTATTAGAGGACCGTTAGGGTATGTAGCTGGGGTTCTAGTCATAGAAGGGATGTTCACCATGCACCTTTTCTGTGGTAGTGTGTGTGCTGGGGAGTTAGCTTATATTTTATTTTCTATTATAGCTGTTTGGATGTTAGTTTACAGCATTTTTTTATCTCCTTTCCTTTCCTCTTCCCCTCTTTCTCTACCATTTAAGTATGTACATACTTCTACTTTCTGGTACATTTTTGTTCAACTCAAAAATCCAAAAGGTGATTAGTGGATTAGGTCGCTATATTTGGATTAGCAAAAATTTGTTGATTAGACTATTTCAATTTTTTGCATTCACTAATAAAGGTGTGGCTAATATAACTAGACTGAAACAAACATATTATGACCAAGGAGAAAAGCCTGGAAGGCTGTTGGCATAGCGTATCAAGGCTCAACAAAATGTAAATATGATTAACGAAACAGAAGTTGCAGATGGACAAAACACTGTGATCCCAAGTGAAATTAACCCTCTGGGGTTCTTTGGTCACTCCTGACCGAAAAGTTTTATAATAAAATTTTTTACAAATCGTAGCTTCATCGGAATGGTACGAAACTTTGTGACTTTTATGGTACTTGGTATATGAACACACAAAAAAATGGACAGGATTTGACAAGGCTAAGTGGTCATAAAAAAAAAATAGTCACACTCAGGGTCTTCGCGGTCAAAGTGACCGCCATAGGAAATGAATGGCAAATTGGCAAAAATACGAACAGAGAACATTGAGAACTGTGTCTCTTTCTTGAACACTCACACACACTCTCCCTCTCTCTCTCTCTCACACTCACACACACACACACACACACACACACACACACACAGAGTAAGATCAAAGGATGGAATTCTCCCCTAGTAATAACCTCCAGGCCTATTGCAGCACCTGTTCATAAAAACAAAACACCAATCACAGCATGTATTATAAAATAAAACTGGCACTTCAAATTACCATTTAAACCAAACAAACAAACAAAAAACTTTTTGGGAATCTCTAAATATATATTCAATCAACAACCTAAAGAAAAGGAGAAAATATGTGCTAAAACAACTAGAGAATTCACAAGCCTTTCTATAGAGAGCTGTACATCAATCTAGTGGTTAACTATGGTATTGCATGAAATTACTGCTCACTACTTCCACCAGGTGGCACCAATCTGACTTAAAAAAATGGATTTTAAAGGCCTAGTCTCTATTTTATCTTGAAATACAGCATTAATTGAAAAATAATGAAAAAAAAAAAATATATATAAAAAATTGTATTATTTTCAATGGGGAAAAATAGATCATAATTATTGCATAAATATTAATTATTACCATAAAATTCTCTCAAAATTCAAAAGAAAAAATATTATTGAATAAAAATATATTACATTGATTTTACTGAGGGGGGGGGGGGGGGGGTATTTGATTTCAGGGGCCTGGTCACTTTTGACCGTGAAGGTCCTGAGTGTGACTCCTAAATGAAGAACCCCAGAGGGTAAGGCCTTTAAAACTATTATGAAGATCTTTATAAATCATCACCCTCAGAGAATACCAATACCTACAAAACATTTTTGGAAGAGACTCAGTTAATCTCAGATTCTGAGGAAGACTCCAAAGCATTGGATCAACCAGTTGAAGAAGCTGACTTGACAGCAGCTATTAAGTCTATGAGTATGGGAAAAACGCCAGGCCCCGATGGTCTGCCTATAGACATCTACAAGATATTTCACAACAAACTGATAACGCCAATGATTGATATGTTTAATGAATCTTTCAATAATGAAGAACTGCCTTTCTCCATGCGTTCTGCTCTCATAACCTTAATTCTCAAACCAGGAAAAGTTCCTACGAAGTGTGGTTCTTACAGACCCATTAGCCTTTTAAATTCGGACACTAAGATAATTGCTGAAGTCCTAGCTAGTAGGCTTGATAAATATTTACCGTCATTGTTTAATCCTGAGCAAAATGACTTTGTAAAAGGTAGGCAAGCTTTTCACAATATACACTGTGTTAAATGTCATACACTTTAAAAAAGAAGCCCCTGATACTGCCTTACTCTCCCGAGATGCCGAGAAGGCTTTTGATAGGGTGGAGTGGGGTTTTCTTTTTGACATCCTTTTACGTTTTTACCCCCCATCCGAACCCCATTTAAAAATGCTCATGAAGGTTTTAAATATCTTGGCATTAATATCATGCCAGACATAAATAATTTGGCCTCCAGTAATTATAATTGCATAACTAAATTAGTCACTGAGTCAATTAAAAAGTGGTCACTTCTACCAAAATCTGATTGGACGCATCAGTATCTCTTTTGTGTTTACCATATGAATGTGGAGGGTTGCAAGTGCCTAATCTTAAATGGTACTGGGCAGCCCAGCTAAGAGCGGCAATGTTTTGGTTCACAAATGAAAATTCTGTCCCCTGGTTATGGATAGAGGCCGGTACAACCGGACAACTGCCCTTGAATCTGTATTTGTACTCGGCAACCCAGCACAAATTGCAAAAAGCCACTTGCAATCGATTTGTTAAAAATACTATTGTGGTATGGCATGAAGTTTTGAAACATCATGGAGGGTTCCTCAGTTATCACAATTTACCCCCTTTTTGGGGTAATACTAATTTTACACCAGGGACACATGATGCTGGATTCAAAATTTGGGCAACAAAAGGTGGGAGATTTATTTACTAATGAATCTATGCTCAGTTTCAGGAATTAAAGCAAAAGTTTGATTGACTAAAACACATTTTTTTTTAATATATCCCCAAATTAGGAATTTTATTAATAAGATGCAGCATTCTCTTTTATTGCCGGTTCTTTCCCCTGTAGAAGAAGTTACTTTAGATAGCTTCAATGGGGCTAAGCGAATTTCTTTATTTTATAGACTAATTTCTACTAACTGCAAAGAAAATACCGAAAATAAATGTTTGGCATGGTGAATGAGAATATAACGGAAAATGAGTGGCAAAGTATCTGCCTAAAAACCCAAACCCAGACAATTACGAGGTTCAAACTGGTGCAATATAAGTGGATTATGAGAGTATACATAACTCCAGAATTACTACACAAATTTAATCCCAACATTCCAGATCAATGTATAAAATGCAATCAAGAGATGGGAACATTGTTTATATTATTGTTTATTGGTGTCCCCAAGTTGAATATTTTTGGGGAAAAGTCATAGAGTTTTGTCCCTGGTGAAACAAATTGTTCCCAAATGTCCTAAAATCTGTATATTAAACATTTTCCCTGTAACATGCGCTTTTACTAGCTCTGATAAGAAATTGTTGATATTCTGTTTATTACAAGCAAAACTTATAGTACCTCGTCACTGGAAAAACACAGAAAGCCCTCATTTTAAACAATGGTTACAAGAACTGTCTTATTGTTTGGCTTTGGAAAAACTCACATATATTTTTTAAAAAAGCCTGAAAAGTTTTTCAAAGTGTGGAATCCCTTTATGGAATTTTTGAAGGAAACTGATACAAATCTATTCTCTGGGTAACTTGGCTTAATATGTATGGATATTAATGTACCATTGTTTTGACATCTATGTGTTATATATATATATATATATATATATATATATATATATATATATATATATGTATGTATATAGAGGCACACTTATGATGAGCCACTATTCCAGTAAGGGTGAACAATCAACGCAAGAGTCCGTGGCTTATCCATTTCTTCTTTTATTTTCCCAAAGTCACAATCCATAAAATCAACAGTTGCAAAGCAGCCTCATTGCTAGCTTTGCAACTGCAAAGCAGCCTCATTGCTAGCTTTGCACCTAACACACAAACCCACGGTCTGAAAATTTTATCCGCTTTCCCTTACTGACTCCACCTACTACCTTGCCTCCCTAAATCCATAAATTGCAATGGTATAATAAGAGACTTCATTCACAAAGTCATAACATTCAAAAACATATAATCAATTAAACACATAATACACAAATAATAATTATCAAACACAAACTAAATTATATAAAATATATTCAAATAGTCTGTTCAGTCCAAAATATGAAAATAGAAAAAAAGAAATGGCTCCAACAATGTATATGTACATATATATATATATATATATACACACACACAGTGGGTACGGAAAGTATTCAGACCCCCTTAAATTTTTCACTCTTTGTTATTGACACGCTCACACCTCAGTCACCTGGCCGATCCACCACCCAATCACCAGCACGCTCACAGAATGCCCGCGAACAGTCACCAGAATACTAATCATCATCAAACATCGCAAGTAAACTTTTTAGAGTGTACTTACACATTCAATCTTTTTCTCTTTGTTTTATTATTGCTGCCATATTTCCCTTCTTACATATGCTTTACCTCTTCATAGGTTTTACATTATGAGCTGTTGCTCATTTGGCGAGAATATATATGTTGCACAGGTTTTTTCCATTTTTTCATCACTGAATCTGTGATCGATCGCATGGTCTATTTGAGAATGCCACGAACATGCACTTATCCCAACTATCTACACCTGGCTTGAATTAGCTCCGCGTTTTTATCCTGGCTCAACAAACATGCTAAGCCATTAGCCATTATGTGCTGATTAAGCTAGGTCAAGCTGCGCTTTTTCAGTTATTCTGGATTTCTTATTTCTACTTTTGTGCAATACTCCTCTGAGCATATACAAAACTACACATGTAAATATTTATTTGTATTGTGATTTATTGTTAAGAAAGAAGTGGTTGACACTTGAAACCTGTATAAGGGGTTTGTGTTATCTGAATCAGAATACAAAGCAGTAGTGGTTATGGTAAAAACGAATCAAGCTCAGGTATGGTGCTTCGCAGTGAGATGTTTTTTTTTTTTACCACAAGCTTTGAAGCCTCTGCGCCGAATGTCACATCACTACCTGATTCTGCGTTTGCATGTGGACGAACTGCCAAACCACAGAAAAAGCTGTGGTTTGTGTTCATGTGTTTGGTCTTTTCACCAGCAAGTGTTTGTAACTTCAGTATTTTTTCTTTCTGCTTTTCATCTTTGCATTTAATCAAAACTCTTCCATTATTTAAACATTCTGCTTATGATAGTTTGACTGGATGCATGTGTAGTTCCTCATGTTTGACAAAAAAAGATGAAAAAAAGAAGATCTTTAACATCTTAAATATTTATTCTAGACAGAAATTGTACTTTTAGATCAAATGGAGACTTTTTCTTGAGTCTCCTGCTTCTCACACTTGTCTCCTCAGACAAAAAATAACAGTATCACAATGGTCTCCTTTAAAACTTTAGAAGAACTTTAACCCAAAGACTTTGGGGGTCTTATATTTGTGTCCTTTAAAGCTTTATAAAATATCTCAACCTTACAAAAGATTTCCGTAATGCGAAAAATGCAACTGATATCACAAAATTCACTCATAAAAATGGAATTTACAGTTTAATGCAGAATGTCTCAGGATACTTGTAAATATTAAGCCAGAAAATGACTATGAATTCCGCTGTCTCTGTGTTAATGAATGGCACAGACGAGCGTTTTTGTTTACTACTCGTACTGAAGAACCTGTGACAGTGACTGTCAATTGCATGTGCTGAAACTGAAAAAGGTATATTCAACATGTATCTGCCTACCTAGCAAAAACTTGATACTGTTGAGGACCAGGGATATTGAAAGCCAGCAATGAAACAAATAAAATATTGTGAAAAGTACGAATTGTACCAGAGCTCTCCCTAAATACAGTGCTGCCTGAAAGTTTGTGAACCCTCTAGAATTTCTATATTTCTGCATAAATATAATGCAAAACTTCATCAGATTTTCACACTTTAACACATTCTTTAGTACAGAAACACTTGAACCCTGTGATGTTGGTGATGTTTGCTCCCAAGAAGAAAGTCTGGACTTTGACTTAGCCGTTCCAAAACATTACCTTTGTTCTTGTTCAACCATTTTTGATAGAATGACGTGTGCGCTTGGGGTCGTTGTCTTGCTGCATGACCCACTTTCTCTTTAGACTTTACATTTTCCTTTATAATTTGCTGGTACATTTCAGAATTCATTGTTTCATTAATGATGACAAGTTGTCCTGGCCCAGATGCAGCCAAACAGGCCCAGGCCATGATACTACCACCACCATGTTTCACAGATGGGATTAGGTTCTTTTGCTGGAATGCAGTGCTTTTCTTTCTCCAAACATAACACTTCTCATTTAAACCAAAAATTATATTTTATTATATTTTGGTCTCATCTGTCCACAAAACATTTTTCCAATAGCCTTCTGTCCACCTGATCTTTATCAAACTGCAGTGTTTTTTGGAGAGTTGGGGCTTGCTTTTTACAACTCTGTCATGCACACCATGGTTGTTCATTGTTCTTCAGATGATGGACTCATGAACTTCAACATTAACCAATGTGAGAAAGGACTTTATTTGCTTACAAGTTGTCTTTGGGTTCTCAGAACGTCAGAAACTATTATTCATCTTTCTTTGGAGTGATCTTTGTTGGTTGACCACATCTGGGGAAGGTAACAGTGGTCTTGAATTTCCTCCATTTGTACACAATCTGTCTGATTGTAGATTTGTGGAGTCCAAACTCTTTAGAGATGGTTTAGTAACCTTTTCCAGCTTGATGAGCAACATCAACTCTTTTTCTGAGGTCCTCAGAGATCTCCTTTAATTGTGCCATGATTCACTTTCACAAACATTTGAGAGTGTAGAGCAGGGTTCCTCAAATCTTGCCCTGGAGGTCCAATGACCTGCAGAGTTTATCACAAACCCTGCTAAAACACAACTGCCTGTGATTTTCTAATGATTGTGAAGGCAATGATTAGCATGCTCAAGTGTGTTTGATTAGGGTTAGAGCTAAACTCTGCAGGAAAGTGGATCCAAAGGTCCAGATTTGAGGATCCTTGGTGTAGAGTGTTTTGTGTTCCTAAAGATGACAAAAAAGTCATGTAATATGAATAATAAGTTAATATGTTGTGTTAATGTTATGTTATAATATGGTAATAAGTTAAGTATATCAGCAATCATAAAGAAGAAATTATTTAGAAGTATATTTAGGTGACGAGGATCATTCAGTCGCTTTGTGTCAAACTCAAATTCAGTTACAGTGTTTTTGTCCAGCAAATGTACATTTTGTCCATTATTAAAATGGTGGCATCACATTACATTTTCATCAACAGTTTACAAAGCTTGTTGTAGATATATAGGTGCTCTGTTTTTCCTGTTGTAAAATACATTTGGCTAAAATGTCATTTTATAAAAGAGATTAAATGCTAGTGTATGCACAGGCTATTTAAATATATTGACTATAGACAAGATGGCAAATGCTAGCCCTCTTTCCGGTCCCAGATGTCTTAGACCTCAAATACATAAACATTTGATCCTTTAAAGACAGAGTTTCTTGCATAAAGAAAAGGATGTTCTGAATGATTCAGCACATTGTGTGTGTTTTTACAGACTAAATGTGTGTCTGTGTGTGTTTTCTAGTGTGGATCATGGAGGAGAATCCAGGATTACAGCAGGACTAAAGAAATGTATGTCCACACACACACACACACACACACACACACACACACACACACACATATAACGCACGCACACACACACACACACACACACACACACACACACACACACACACACACACACACATATATATAACACACACACACACACACACACACACACACACACACACACACACTCACACACATACTTATAGAACGCACACACACACACACACACACATATATATATATATATATATATATATATCTCACACACACACACACACACACACACACACATATATATAACACACACACACACACACACACACACACACACAGCTGTAGTGATTGTTGTTGTAAATGTCTCTGTTCTTGTGTTCAGATGCCTGTTTTCTCACACTGGATCCAAACACAGCAAACACTGATCTCATTCTGTCTGAGGACAACAGGAAGGTGACATGGGTAGAAGAGAAACAGTCGTATCCTGATCATCCAGACAGATTTGATCATGTTCCTGAGGTGTTGTGTAGAGAGAGTGTGTGTGGACGCTGTTACTGGGAGATTGAGTGGAGAGGACGTGTGGATATAACAATGTCATATAAGAGCATCAGCAGGAAGGGAGCAGGTCTTGAGTGTTGGTTTGGATATAATGATCAGTCCTGGAATTTGATCTGCAATCCTGACAAATACAGATTCAGACACAACAGCATTGACACTGTTCTCCCTGTGAAGCCCATCAGCAGTGGAACAGGAGTGAATGATTTTATCAGGAGAATAGGAGTATATGTGGATTTCAGTGCAGGAACTCTGTCCTTCTACAGCGTCTCTGACACAATGATCCTAATCCACACAGAACACACCACATTCACTCAGCCGCTCTATCCTGGGTTTTGGGTTAATACTAGATCATCAGCAAAACTGTGTTGATGAATTAGAAAATACTGACCAGAGATTCTACCCATAATGCTTTGAGCTGCTGATGAATCAGTAACAGTGAGATGTTAGAGAGTGTCTTCATGACATTAATACTGCAGCTCAACTTCTGTCACTCAAATAACAGTCAGAATAAATGTGGGTCATATTTTGATAATAAAAAGGGTAAAAAGGTAACACATTTTCTAAATGAGCTGTTACATAATATACAGTGGGTACGGAAAGTATTCAGACCCCCTTAAATTTCTCACTCTTTGTTATATTGCATCCATTTGCTAAAATCATTTAAGTTCATTTTTTTCCTCATTAATGTACACACAGCACCCCATATTGACAGAAAAACACAGAATTGTTGACATTTTTGCAGATTTATTAAAAAAGAAAAACTGAAATATTACATGGTCCTAAGTATTCAGACCCTTTGCTGTGACACTCATATATTTAACTCAGGTGCTGTCCATTTCTTCTGATCATCCTTGAGATGGTTCTACACCTTCATTTGAGTCCAGCTGTGTTTGATTATACTGTTTGGACTTGATTAGGAAAGCCACACACCTGTCTATACAAGACCTTACAGCTCACAGTGCATGTCAGAGCAAATGAGAATCATGAGGTCAAAGGAACTGCCTGAAGAGCTCAGAGACAGAATTGTGGCAAGGCACAGATCTGGCCAAGGTTACAAAAAAATTTCTGCTGCACTTAAGGTTTCTAAGAGCAAAGTGGCCTCCATAATCCTTAAATGGAAGATGTTTGGGATGACCAGAACCCTTCCTAGAGCTGGCCGTCCGGCCAAACTGAGCTATCGGGGGAGAAGAGCCTTGGTGAGAGAGGTAAAGAAGAACCCAAAGATCACTGTTGCTGAGCTCCAGAGATACAGAGGGAGATGGGAGAAAGTTGTAGAAAATCAACCATCACTGCAGCCCTCCACCAGTCAGGGCTTTATGGCAGAGTGGCGGAAGCCTCTGAAAGCCCGCATGGAGTTTGCTAAAAAAAACACCTGAAGGACTCCAAGATGGTGAGAAATAAGATTCTCTGGTCTGATGAGACCAAGATAGAACTTTTTGGCCTTAATTCTAAGCAGTATGTGTGGAGAAAACCAGGCACTGCTCATCACCTGTCCAATACAGTCCCAACAGTGAAGCATGGTGGTGGCAGCATCATGAAGTGGGGGTGTTTTTCAGCTGCAGGGACAGGACAACTGGTTGCAATCGAGGGAAAGATGAATGCGGCCAAGTACAGGGATATCCTGGACAAAAACCTTCTCCAGAGTGCTCAGGACCTCAGACTGGGCCGAAGGTTCACCTTCAAACAAGACAATGACCCTAAGCACACAGCTAAAATAACGAAGAAGTGGCTTCACAACAACTCCATGACTGTTCTTGAATGGCCCAGCCAGAGCCCTGACTAAAACCCAATTGAGCATCTCTGGAGAGACCTGAAAATGGCTGCCCACCAACGTTTACCATCCAACCTGACAGAACTGGAGAGGATCTGCAAGGAGGAATGGCAGAGGATCCCAAATCCAGGTGTGAAAAACTTGTTGTATCTTTCCCAAAAAGACTAATGGCTGTATTAGATCAAAAGGGTGCTTCTACTAAATACTGAGCAAAGGGTCTGAATACTTAGGACCATGTGATATTTCAGTTTTTTTTTTTTTTTTATAAATCTGCAAAAATGTCAACAATTCTGTGTTTTTCTGTCAATATGGGGTGCTGTGTGTACATTAATGAGGAAAAAAATGAACTTAAATGATTTTAGCAAATGGCTGCAATATAACAAAGAGTGAAAAATTTAAGGGGGTCTGAATACTTTCCTTACCCACTGTATATATATATATATATATATATATATATATATATATCCATGTAATCCAATGGATGTGAGGCAAACTAAATAAATCAATCAAATTACTTATTCTTTTTGGTTATTGCAGTTTAACTAAAGGTGTTCCCTTAAGGGGAGACACTGCAGACAAAAACACCACTCAAATTGAGATTTTGGGCTTTTTGGTTTTCATAAAGTGTTTTTTCAGACTAGTGGAATGAAAAGACAATGTTAAGTGTTTCTTTTATAGCAATTTTACCTATTTGTGTCAACAGATTTCAATTACAGTACATATTTTTAAATGCAGTTTTCTCAAAATGAGTTTTTTCTCCTACACTGAGCCATATATCTCCACTGCAGTAGCACATACACACACCAAACTTTACATTTTTATTCCTGTCATTATGCTGAAGGTTTTTACAGAGGGATTTGTTCATATATAATTTGCTTGATTATATTGATTGATTTTATTCCCCTGAAAATGTAAAAAATGTATTGTTTTCTGTCTGTTCTAAGTATTTTCTGAATTTTGGAGTGACAAAAATGAGATACCCCAAATCCCCTCTGTAAAAACATTTCACTCTAATATGGCAATAAATAAATAAATAAACAAGAATTTTGAAACTGCCTTCCTCCAGTGTTTAGATATTTGTACTAGAAATGCAAATTAGTGCATATTTCATTTGCATATTTAAACCTAACATTTTAGAAAACTTGTGATATAAAAAATGTTTGCAATTATCAATGTAATCAATCAACTGGGTTAGTAAGCTGATAACGATTAGTTTTTTTTTTTTTTTTATCCTATTCACCTGCAGTGTCTCGCCTTAAATGAAAACAACTAATTTGAGTTATTGCCCCCATCCACTATTAAAATTTACATTTTAAATAAGCTCCTTTTTACTTTTACTTGAGTAAATTTTTAGACAGCTACTTTTACTTTCATTAATGTACTGGTGCTTTTTACCTGAGAAGAATATTTTAGTACTTTTTCCACTTCTGCAGTCTGGACTGTTCCTCCAAGCTTCACTCTAAGACGCTTGAATGATTCTAATGTTTCTATCACACAGGTAACGTATGAGGAAGTGAGGTGTGTGTTTAGTTTGCTGTGTTTATTTAGTTTGTGGTGCTTTCTAATAAATCCTATCCTTCAAATTAACATTTAAGAAGTTGTTTCAGTAATATCTGTTGAACAGCACATGAACAAAACCCTATATAGTGGGACAACATGCCCCTCTGTTGGACATGTGGTGTGTTAAATTATTTATTTAAATTTTTCTGAGCAATCATGGTGGAAATGGACCAAATATATACTGTAAGATGAGTTGGGTAATAACTGTCTGCATGTAATAATCGAATTCCAAAAATGAAGTACTTGTAATTATTAAATTACATTTGAAAATACTCATAAGCAGACTACAGTTACTTTTCTACTGATTACATGATTACATATTATTTCAATTCCTCTTTTTCAACTTTTAAATGTTCGTTTCTAAAATAGCCTACTGCTTATACATTCAGAAAGTCTTCCAGTTTCATGGACATTCACACATAGACTAGACATTAGTCACATTTGATCAATGGACTTAAAAACATTTTAGTTTCAACACTGATGAACACATTCATTTTTATTTGAATGATCACTCTGTAGTCATTCAACCATGTATTTCTATGTATTTGTACAGCATTTGTCTTTCAATCACATTAAACTGCACAAATTCACAGACTTTTTGTCATCTGATCCTCTTTTATCCTGTTATATTTACATAAAGACAAATCTTAAATGTCCACCGAGATGTTTTATTACTAATCATTTTATATTCATAATGTGTAAACTTAGTGTAATGTGTTGTTATTTTATTGTCATTGTGCTGTATTATACTGCTGTAATGAGTGTTTTATGAGTGTGAGCGGCAGCAGGAGATGCGCACCTCCACCGAGAAGCGTGTGCTTGCACAATCAGAAACACTGCAGTTTCAGGGCTGCATTTCTAAGACCTTGGTGGTTTAGTTTGTGGTTTGTTAAATGGTGTTAAAGATAGGTAGTGGCTATTTGCACTAAGGGCCTCATTATAAAGCATGCGTACGTACAAATTTGATCTGAGACTGTGCGTACGCTTAAAGCCACGGGAACGTTCATATTTATAAACGCAGTCTTTGCATGAAAAAAGTCTGCCTGAGCAGACGTACACACTTTTCCTTGTGTCAAATTGGAGTACTGCAGATATTTGTGAATAAGCAGCAACCATGATGATGACGATGCTAATAATAATGATAATAATAAGAATAATAATAGGCCTACCTTCTGAACCTGCTGCAGACAAAACACCTGTATCACCTCCTGCACAGACGCCAACCAGTTTTGGTGTATCGCAAAAAAAAAGCTGCCCTTGAGCTATTTCCATTCATAATTTCACCTGTTCACAGGCTAGTAGCTGGTTCTTTATCCATTTGAAACAAAACTTTACAAAATCAAAACAAACCTTTTTTGTATTTAGTTAGGCCTAGGCTGTAGATTTTACTTGATTAAGTGATATTCGTGAACAGGTGCAGTTGTATTTTAAAATGATTATATTTCTGATTAAAATTATTAAAATAAATAAATTAAAATAAATGATTAGACTGTATTGGAAATATTATATTATATAGTATAATAAGAAATATTTACAATCGTTTCGAATAATGTCTTACTCGTATATATGTCTACAAAAGAAGGACTAGGCTATGTAAGTTTTCTACTTTTATGAGGGGGAAAAAAATCAAGTGATGTTTGCCAATGCCTCTGGAGCACAGTTAAGCATTACTTAACTCAACAACGCATTGTCATAATAAAATACAGTCAGCCAAATATATTGAAAAACCATGCTATTTTACTTCACCTCACTCCACAACAAATCCTTTACATTTAACAGCAGAACAGAACTGAGAACAAAGCAAGAAAGATTTTTTTTATTTAATTTTAATAAGCTAACAAGCCAAAACAAATAGGGGTTTTTTGTACAAAATGAATACAACTTGCAACGTACTAAAGGAACATCAGATAAAGATATGTATATTTGAAAGGTAATTTTTCTAATCTTATAAAATGACTATGATTTAATGCGCTTTTGAACTACAGAGAAACTGTGCTTGACACCACATTTATTTGAGTTAAAGCTCTTTTCTAGACAAAAAAGTGTTTCCAAAAATTTCTTTGCGATATTTGAACTAGCGATATAGAAACAGAAAAATACTGTGTCGACAAATGAGAAATGTTATCGATAAATGGCATTTCCATATTTTTGCCGTTCGCCATTCTCAAACAACGGTTTTCGACATTAGCAGATGCTCTTTTATATGCTAATGATATTAATTAGTGGGTGTTTACAAGGCGGAGATCTGACACCAGTCAGCTGCACACAATTTCAAGATCATTTGCGATTTATAAATCTCACATCTGGAAGAGAGGCGTACCCACGTGTTTTTGTGCGCACATTTGTTTTCTCTGAATCGCACTTACGCTCTTTTGAGAAATTATCTTAGAACAAATTTAGGATGGTTTATACACAACTTTTTATAAATGAGGCCCTAAGTGTAAATAGCGATAGAGGCTATTTACACTAAGTACAACCAACGATAGATGCTATTTACACTTTAAGGATTTTCTGGTATTTATAATACTTATGCAGATATCTTTTGCACTATTGACTATCCCCATTATACATTGGTGTGCGAGGTTAGTGTAATTAGACACTGCCAACAAGACGGCTATTTGCACTTAGTGTAAATAGACACTCCGATAAAGGTAAGCCTGTTGATTCTCAGGAACATTTTTTATTTCTATTGTAATTTTTTTTTATTTAAAATGTAGCACATTGATTGCAAAGTGTGTAATGGGCCTTTTTTAAAATTTAAACAAATTATTTACACTTAAAATATAAAGGAAAATGTATTTTAATCTTTAAACAACTGAAGAAGCGGAGTATCTTAAGCCTTATTCTTATTGAAATATATTAACCCCCTTAAGTTCAACTAATTAGCTCATTATAAAGATGCAATGAAATGAAATCAGCATTTGCGGTCATTAACAGACATTTACAGCCAGTTTAAAAGTTTGTAGGAAGGCAAGACTCAAGAATGATTCAAGAATGCATATTTATATATTTTTGTAATAACATATAATACAACATCAAAACAAAAAAGACTCCCTTTTCCATCAGGTGCTGCATTACAGAAAGGCTGTAGACTTCAATCCTGGGAAAGAGAGAGGATGAATTATATAAGAAACATTTGCCTTAACATATTTAACTCTGTAATAGCCTACATATTTCTGATTTAACACTTCTGCACTGTTGGGGTTGTGAAGAGAGAGAAAACCAAACAGAATAATCATGTTACTGTCATCTAACTCTAAAATATAAACTATAAATGTATGTATATAGTAGTAATACCCACCAACTGATTATTCTCCCTTCTTTCCTCAATTGTTTGTCAGTCCAGTAACACTGTATTTATAAAACATTATAAGGGTATTCTTAAGGGAACAACCTTACTTCTAAATGAAAAAAAAAGTTTTTTTTTTTTTTTAAATATTGATTACATTTTATTTTGATGGTCCTCCTTAGTCTATAAGCAGCTTTGCAAATACATCTTAAACAATGGCAAGATATGAGACCTACAATACATTATAACTATGAGAAAGATAATCCACTGAATTTAAGTGGCTGCAACATGTTCATTGTGTTATAAATCATTCTACTCTTAACCACAAATAAGTATTATAATACATTAAAACTGTTCTTATGATTATTTATAAGATGACACAACATATTATAAGGTTTCTTATAATGCATTATTCATTCATTTCATACCTTAAGAATACATAATGTATTATAAATACACTATTCAAGAAATTGTTATCATTAATCCTTCTATTAAAATCTTCCCATTCTCAAATAGTCATCAGAGAAAAGCAGCTGTTGGGTTTACAAGAATATCAGCAGCCAAAGGGATGAGTTGGGCATTGGGCAAAAATAATTCATATTATTTTATTTTACTTTACTATGAGTTAGTCTGTAATTATGAATTAAAGTGAACATTATTAAAGTTCCCCCAAATGCTTAACTTTACTCTTAACTAACATGGTAAAACTATGAGTAAAAGTGTTCACGCTAATACAGTAATCTACAGGTAAATCTCACATCAACATGCTTTTATCTTCTTTTTCAGTTTAATTCATGTGCTGACAGGATTTGCATATTATAGTCATCATAAGTCAATAAATTCAATAAAATTAGCAAACGAATTAGTACCTTACTTATTTCTTAGCAGTTCTCACTTTGGCTACATAAACTTTGCGTCGTTTAAACTAAAACATTTGTAAAAAGTTACACTCTGATTGCAGTTCATGTCGTTCATCTTTGGAGATAATTCGGTAGGTGGCGCTGTTACAAAAGCTATAGTCCTAGAAATGCGGTTGTGCAGGAGCATACTACTGAAGGAGCGACAATCAGGAACACTTGAGGGCGCAATTAGGAAACCAGGCGAAGGCTGCAGTCTTTGAATTGAGACGCAGCTACAGGTGAAAGTGAAACAAAGGTATGCCGCCTTTTTTAATAGACATAGTCGACAACATTTTTATTTACAACACAAAGTACTACGAAGTAGAGTGGATTAATATATGCTTACGCAGGAATGCGTGTGATGGGAATGTGAATCGGTATTTCACTCCAAAACTAATGAACAAAGTTTGTTGTGTATTTCTGACTCTTCAAAACTTTAAACACTTTTGTGTTAACATCACGAACCTTATGTATTTGACTGAAGACAGCTCGTAATGTATTTATCCATCTCTTATTCAGCTCAAATATTCACTTTATTGTGTTTAATGTAAGAACACGGTTTTCATTTGTTTCCGGTTATTTATCTTTACAAAAACAGCTCGTTATGATGATTAATACCGCACTCTGTCATTTATTAAAGTAAATGCATTATTAAAAGCATAACCGCTGTGTAGCACACATAGTTTACTGTTATTATTTTAGTAACTGTAGTGGCTGATTCTCGTTCATTGACAGAAAATAACTTTACAATATAGCTAATAAAGGCTTTGATTAGCTATATTTTTGTGATTGTTTGTCTCTTCCATCTAGAGTCTGTGGAGATTAAACTTCAGTTCCATAATGGATAAAACTCAAACATCTGGAAATGAAGGATTCTTTTCAAAATGCAGGTACTTTGAGTAATTTATGCTATAGATGAAATTGTTGTCTAATGTTTATTGAAAACAACACCATAAAGCAAAAAATAATTAAAAAAAAATCCCTCTCCATTTTGGCATGGACCTATCCAAACTAAAATGGTGTCTGCTCGTGAGTCTTACATGCATCATAATCATCATATGTTTACAAAGCTGACACTTCAAATATAAGAATCAGAATTACATTTTATTACATTACAAACATTTTCTAAAATCATGTCATGTGTGTTTTTAGAGAAGGCTAATAAAATTCATTTATGGCCATATGTAATCTCTCCAGCATGCGAATGTTTTTTCGTAAAAAAATTCTCTGTTCCATGCAAATGTAGTTGTTTGACAGTGATTGGTTTTATGGGAACAATTACAGGACACAACATAAATTAAATATGTTCATACTATAAGCAAGTTTCACATCATAAATGCAGGTGAGCTCAAAAGAAACCCAATATTATCCAGTTCAAGAATAAAATGGCTTTATGTTGAAGCAAGGCAAGGACTGGGTCAAGTCATAGTGCGTTGGACTTTATTTCCTCCGTTAAATTTTACTTTAAATGAAATCCCTGCTTTTTCTTTATAAATTATTGTTCGATGTGACCGTTTGTATTTTATTTCCATTACAGGCTATTTGCAATCTTATCTCAAAAACAGCTATACTGTGGTTTAATTTTATTTACAAAAATGCTCACAAATGTGTTTTTAATAGTAAAAGCTTTTATTGTAATGCTTATAAAAATAAAACAGAAAAATATAAACCCATTTTATTGATATTATATAATATGTATAATAGTACACACTTATGTTGAACTTCATTCTTGTACATGCAAGAGCTGTATTAAGCAGTGCATAAATTATTGAATTAAAAGAATTTGTCGTCACATGTAAATGTCTAAAATGTTTGTTTATTTGAGAAATATATCTAGCCAACATCATCTAGCTGCAATAAAGACAGCAAACACTACGAGAGCCACCGTACTCAGTGACTTCATTGCTGGATTTTCAGCTCCTCCCTCCACTTCAAGCAGAAAATCTAAGAGTAAACAGCGGCAGTCATCCTCTAAAGATATTTGTGGCCGATTTAAAAGTGTCTTGGTGAACTCAATGCTGGTAGCGAGAGCACTTTACTATACTGGTGGAAGAAAGAATACCCTGCTTCACACCAGAATGGAAGTTGTGTGACAGTGTGTAAAAAGGGTATGTTGTCTCATGTTTGGTGAGGCAAATTGCCCCTTTCATGTTTCCATTGTTCTCAATTGATGTGGCTATGATGACACATATTACGATTATTCTCTTCTTACAGAATTACATCTGCTCTGTTTTAGTTCAGTTCATTAAAAGAAATCAGTATAGGTATAAACACTTTTGGAAGATTATAAAGTGCTATATAAAGTGTATTTGATCATGATAAATGTGTATTTGAGATGTTACAGTAATTTAAAGGATGAATTTTAATCTCAGATCAGTTCATCAGAAGAGACCATATCCAGAGTCCAGCTGTGTGTCTGTGAAGAGTGACTGCTGTATGAATCCACCAGAGAAGTTTAACGATGCAAATTCATGGACTGTTCTCAGGTATAACATTTGTATAAAATATGATTATAGCACAATATTTTATATTATCATGAATTTTATTGCATTCCAGTTCACAATTGTTATATAAACACCTATGGAAGATTATAAAGTGCTATTTAAAGTGTATTTGATCATTATAAATGTGTAGTTGAGTTGTTACAGTAATATAAAGGCTGAATTTTAATCTCATAGATCAGTTCGTAAGAAGAGATCAAAAGCAGAGCCCAGCTGTGTGTCTATGAAGAGTGACAGGTCTATGGATCCACCAGTGAAGTTTAACGATGCAGATTCAAGGACTGTTCTCAGGTATAACATTTGTAAAAAAAATATATTTATAGCATGACATTTTATATTATCATGAATTTTATTGCGTTTCAGTTCACAATTGTCGTATAAACGCTTACAATAAACTAGGGCTGCATGATTAATCAAAGGCGATTGTTATGTGCATTTTATCATTAAAGCCGGTTGTGTAATCAGCAGTAAATCTCCAGCACCTGCTTTCAGATGGAGCAGCATGTACTACACAGAACCGTAGTTCACAGAAAAGCAATGTTTAATCATGTTCATTATCACAGACGATTTAATAGCGTGATTATGAAATTGAAAGAAGCTTCTCAGTGAACTATAGCTCTATGCAGAAATGCTACTACATCTGAAAGCACATGAAAATACCACATTTAACATGTTTTTACTCCAAACTAAATTCATAACGTCAGTCAAGTGTTTGAAATAAGTCCTTCTTTGAGATGATGTGGCTTTTTACACAGAATAAGTCAAGTCAAGAAAAAGACACAAGTATTCTAAGCAGTGATAAAGGCATTGCATTATTATATACTGTATTATAAGGAAAATTATAGTAACAAGAACTCAGATAAACCATATATTGTCATAGTTGTGGGTTTTCTAGCCAAATTAAATCATTGAAAGCAGTTAAATCTTCTTTATTCTGCTGCAGCAATAGCAAAGAGTATATAAGGCATTTTCTATGTGTTTGGGGGCATATTTGAACTTTGTCTGTGAGAATGAGAGCACCCTCTGGCCTTCAGATGAAGATTTACTGCTGGACTCACGGTTTGAATCAGTGTTCATTTCATTGACGTATAATTTCCACCAACAAAAACGATACGATAACGAAACAAATTAATTTTGAATGACAAAAACTATGACGAAGATCTACAGACATTTTTCGTCAACAAATAAAAACAAGACGAAAATGTTAGGGAGGGAGGATTTAAGAAGAGATTCATTCAGAACAAATCTGCTGTGTGGAAACCATGTTATATGCACACATTTGAACTGTAACATAGCCTACTGATCTATTCAGAGGGACAAAGCTGGCATACATTTGCTGCACATTAAAAAATTTCCATATCTAGGAGTAAGAGAAGAGCAGACATATGGATAAATTTTACGACAAACAAGAACCCAATTCGTTCCATTTTATGAGCACAGACACCGAAGCAGCGCACGAGCAGCCTACCGTCTCGCTTCTCATGAGCAAAGAAATAAACACAAAATTATATTGAATTTCCATTTTGATGAGTATTCACGTTAACAGACTCGGTTACGTCTTAGGTGAACATGAAGATCTGTGTGAATATAGGACGTGTATCATCAGTATATTGCATCCGTGCGTTCGGTTTTAAAGTGACAGCATTATTGTTGTCATGAACTGTACTGCTGTGGCTCCCACTACTCTCCGCTAGAGGGAGCCCTCATTTCACTATGGACCCTTTAACTCACTACATTTCTCTTAACCCCATTCTCATGAACTTCCTGTGTCCTCTCACCTCTCACTCCTGTCAGCCATCTTGCTTTCACCCGCACACACCTGGCAGGCATTACACCTCATTGCTCACAGTATAAAAGCTTCTCATCGCGAAGTCTTGAATAGTTTTTTACTGTCAATTCCGAGCGTTATTTTTCTGGTTGCCCTCCCGTTGCCGAGCTCCTTTGTTCCTGGTTCCTGTGACTGTTCTCTGCCTGCCTATTGACCCCTTGCCTGCCCTTGGATTACTCAGCTCGCTGCCGGCCCCAGACCCCTTCGCTTGGATATTGATGCTTTTTTGTTTATTCTCTGTTGTCCATGTTTGTTCATGTCGACCCCTGCTTGTTTACCTTGAGTACTTCTGTTAATAAAAGCTTGTTACATGTTGGCGGCCGCACCGGTCTCAAAATGGCGGCTGCGCCATTGCGCGATCACAAAATGGCGGCCATGCCGGCATGCAAGAACAAGAGGGCAGCATTTTCCTCTACCGACAGCTTTAATTTTGGACTGATTGACAACATAGATGACCTCCCACCGCTGCTAGCTCCAGAGACTGCACCAGACAAAATGGCTGTCACACCTGAGTTTGCACATGACAAGATGTCTGCTACACCTGAGTTTGCACATGACAAGATGGCTGCCACACCTGAGTTTGCACATGACAAGATGGCTGCTACACCTGAGTTTGCACATGACAAGATGGCTGCCACACTAGAGTCAGCACCTGTCATGTCCGCCCTTCCAGAGTCAGCACCTGTCATGGCCGCCCTTCCAGAGTCAGCACCTGTCATGGCCACCCATCCTGAGTCAACACCCGTCAGGGCCGTCCATCCTGAGTCCACACCCGTCAGGGCCATCCATCCAGTGTCAAGGCCAGCCGTTTCTCCAGAGTCAAGTCCAGTCTCAACTGTCCTTCCAGTGTCACTTCCAGTCACAGCTGTCATTCCAGTGTTAAGCCCAACCGTTGTTCCAGTGTCAAGTCCAGTGGCAGATTTTGTTCCAAGTCAAGTTACAGCCGTCGTTCCAAAGCCAAGTCAAGAGTCATGTCTATCCACAACTGCCTATCTAGAATCAAGTCTTGTCACAGCTAGGGTTCCAGTGTCAAGGTCAACTGATGTTCCAGAGTCAAGTCCAGACACAGCCGTTCCTCTACAGTCAAGTCAGGTCTCTCATTTCACCACAACACTCGACCGGCTGGATAACATCCTTGCTGCACTCCGCAAATTACAACAAGCCGCAGCTCCACTAATGCCAAGTCAAGTCTCTGCTGTTCCTCCAGAGTCAAGCGTCTTTGCAGCTGCTCCGCATCCAGAGTCAAGCCCCGTCGCAGCTGCTCCGCCTCCTGAGTCAAGCGTCGTTGCAGCAGCTGCTCCGCCTCCTGAGTCAAGCGTCATCGCAGCTGCTCCTCCAGAGTCAAGCCCCGTCGCAGCTGTTCCGCCTCCAGAGTCCAGCCCCGTCGCCGCAGCTCCTCCCTCTGAGTCCAGCCCCGTCGCCGCAGCTCCTCCCTCTGAGTCCAGCCCCGTCGCCGCAGCTCCTCCCTCTGAGTCCAGCCCCGTCGCCGCAGCTCCTCCCTCTGAGTCCAGCCCCGTCGCCGCAGCTCCTCCCTCTGAGTCAAGCGCCGTCGCCGCAGCTCCTCCCTATGAGTCTAGCGTCGTCGCCGCTGCTCCTCCCTCTGAGTCAAGCCTCGTCGCCGCAGCTCCTCCAGAGTCAAGCCTCGTCGCCGCAGCTCCTCCAGAGTCAAGCCTCGTCGCCGCAGCTCCTCCAGAGTCAAGCCTCGTCGCCGCAGCTCCTCCAGAGTCAAGCCTCGTCGCCGCAGCTCCTCCAGAGTCAAGCCTCGTCGCCGCTGCTCCTCCAGAGTCAAGCCTCGTCGCCGCTGCTCCTCCAGAGTCAAGCCTCGTCGCCGCTGCTCCTCCAGAGTCAAGCCTCGTCGCCGCTGCTCCTCCAGAGTCAAGCCTCGTCGCCGCTGCTCCTCCAGAGTCAAGCCTCGTCGCCGCTGCTCCTCCAGAGTCAAGCCTCGTCGCCGCTGCTCCTCCAGAGTCAAGCCTCGTCGCCGCTGCTCCTCCAGTGATGTCGCAGCTATCGCTCCAGTGTCAAGCCTCAATGCAGCTGCCCCTCCTGAACCAAGCCACACCCCCGCAGCTGCCCTCAAGGTTAACGATATCACCCTGGGGGGATTCCAATCTACCCTGGAGGGACCCTATCCTGTCAGATCTGCCCGGGAGGGCGTCTGATTCCTGTTGGCCATCTTGCTTTCACACGCACACACCTGGCAGGCATTACACCTTATTACTCACAGTATAAAAGCCACGCTCATACTCAGTCTCATCGCGAAGTCTTGAATAGTTTTTTACTGTCAATTCCGAGCGTTATTTTTCTGGTTGCCCTCCCGTTGTCAAGCTCCTTTGTTCCTGGTTCCTGTGACTGTTCTCTGCCCGCCTCTCCTTGCCTGCCCTTGGATTACTCAGCTCGCTGCCGGCCCCAGACCCCTTTGCTTGGATATTGACGCTTCGTTTATTCTCCGTTGTCCATGTTTGTTCCTGTCTGACCCCTGCTTTACCTTGAGTACTTCTGTTAATAAAAGCTTGCACATGGATCCACCTGTCTAAAGTGAAGTGAAAAAAGTGACGTGACGTGTGGCCAAGTATGGTGACCCATACTCGGAATTTGTGCTCTGAATTTAACCCATCCAAGTGCACACACACAGTAGTGAACACACACACAGTGAACGTACACCTGGAGCAGTGGGCAGCCATATTGCTATCGCTGCGGCGCCCGGGGAGCAGTTTGGGGGTTCGGTGCCTTGCTCAAGGGTCTCACCTCAGTCGTGGTATTGAGGGTGGAAAGAGCGCTGATTAATCACTCACCCCACCGACAATCCCTGCCGGACCTGGGACTCGAACCTGCAACCTTTCAGTCACAAGCCCGACTCCCTAACCATTAGGCCACGGCTGCCCCTAATGTCTATGTCCCGTTCATAACAGATGTTATCAAGCAACAAAAGAAAGACAGAAAATCACTCACTGCTCTTTACTAAGTCACTTTAGTAGCCCTAATAAAGATTAATCTAAATTGATTTATATAAATGTCTGCTTGAAACAATGAAGAATGTTGTAAACAAGTTGTTATAAGAAAAAAGGCATAATTAATATAACCATTTATTGAAAAGAAAACTATGTTCTTGTTTCTTTATAAGAAGTGGTTTCATTTAATTTTAATATAAATGCATGTTGTGTGTCACAGCAGGTTAGTCTATCATCATAAAACCTTAATATCAAACTATACATGTGATTGGTCATTTTATAAAAATGCTTAATAAATGCATTACACAGTAAATAAACCCATTCGATTTTAGCCAACTAAATCTACTGACTAAAATCTTATATTTGTATACTAAAATGATATTTATGGCGACTAAAACTAAAAAACATTCAGATGACTAAAATATGATTAAAACTAAATAGCATTTTAGTCAAAAGTCTATGACTAAGACTAAATCAAAAGTTGCCATCAAAATGAACGCTGATTTAAATACACAACGGTAAATGAGGAAACTGAATGAACAAGGGACTAAGACAAGCACTAGGAAATTTTATACTATCGTAATACTCAGATGTCTTGCGGGTGTAAATGCAGACAACAGATAGACGTCTCTGAGATGTATATGTGCTATCTGGGTAGCTGTATCCAAAATCACCAGACATTGAGTTCACCAGAAGGACTGCTGCTTTTGTATAGTTTGCTTGCTGTTTAATGATCATTTGAAATGGGCAGCTCTAGTAGTAAGATTAAAGGATTCATCTGAACTGTGTCATGAAAATCATGTATATGAATATGGATACCCATATTTAAGGCTCCAAAGAAGTATCCTGTATGAAAGCTATTACACAGTTTTTCCTGTATTTGCAGGCAAACGCCAAATGACCATCAGACCATATGAATAACAAATTCTCAACAGATAATTAGTCATTCATTTTGTGCAAATTATTGTTTTATTTGTGAATATAGCCATTTGAGGAAGACTTTAAGACCAAGCAGAATCCTCTGCCAGCTGGCTCAACTCTGGCTTGAATTGGTAACCAACCCAAAGAAGCCAAAGTGGGAGAGATGCGACCAAATTTATGGGTCCCAGATAAAAGTCTGGCTGCTGCAGGTTATACTACTTTCAGCTGGCTCAAAGATGTTTGGGAGACGCCAGTGTAGAGTGAGTTACAATAGTCGAGTCTTGAGAACACAAAAACATGGATCAACATCTCCAGATCTTTACACAAAATAAATGGTTTCATGTTAGCCAGTAGTCTTAAATAAAATGCAGACTTCACCACAGAGTTTATCTGTTTATCAAACTTTAAGGAGGAATCTAACATTACCCCAATGTCTCTAATCACCGGTTTATAGTAGGAAGACAACTCTCCTAGACTAGAGAGATCACTCATAACAAGTTGTGTTGTGTCAGTATTTTTTTCCACAGGCAGATAAATTTGAGTGTCATCTGCAAAGAAATAAAAAGAAATCCCATACTTGCAAAAGATAGACCTTAGTGGTAATATATATAGGGCAAATAGCATTGGAGCAAGTATAGATCCCTGTGGAACTCCACAGGTCAATGGAGCAGATGAAGAAAAGGTCTGGCCTAGGTTGACAGAAAAACTTCTATTTGCCAAAAATGATCTAAACCAGGGGTGTCCAAATTACGGCCCGTGGGCCATCTGCGGCCCCCTGTCAGTCCTGTGGTGGGCCACGAGGGATTTTTAAAAATTATATGAATTGTACAAGGTGGGAAAACTACCGTCCGTTTTCATTCGGCCCGTGAGGCTGTTGTTTCACATCGGACAAGATGATGAAATATCAGTGAAATCCAATAGATGCCGATGTAGCCTGTAGTGTGGTAAATGACCCATGTAAATAACCCGCGCATGTTACAGAAGCAGGTCTCTTTGCCGCTTCACTAACGATAGTAAAAAGGCAGTGCGGTGCGCCTCATGTTTTCAGACATAAAAAACACGTTCGATGTGATCGGGGCCATAGGCGCCTAGCTTTTATTTAATGGACGCCGCGTCCAAGCCACACAGCAAATGCAAAATAAAAGGTAAAAATATACACCCTACAATACTGGCACAACTGTACATAAGTTACTTGGTTTAAAAAAAAGTGAAAGTGTACATTTTGTTTTGAAAAATGCCCTGGGCTAGTATATTTTAAAAATACCTAAAATGCTTGATAGACTTTCCAGTAAGAGAACAAATCCTCCTGCTCACGGGGCACTGCAATTTCGTGAGGAAAGCATGGAAAAATTTTGCCATTGTATGTTGCATTCCGTCGTCTTTCTTATTCTTCACATTTTTACAAAAATGGATACAGTACTGTATTTTCTGGAATATAAAAATTGTGTTTTTTATCATCTGAAATGTGCTTCGATTTCCAAGGCAACTTATAAAGCAATCAAGGTCAAGCTTAAATCGCATTGGGAAACATTAGGATCGGTGATAAATAAGAAAGGGCAAGCAAGTTTGTATTGTTCATTTTCCCGCAACCATGCCAGTAGTTTCAGTTTAAAAATTTAAGCTGGCCGTTTTTAATAAATTTTTACAGTGAATGTGTTCTTTTTTCTGTTCTAAACACAAAATTCTGTTCTAAATTGTTCTAAATTTACAGGGTTTTTGTAGAGTGAGGGGAACATAAATATTTGTTTCTAAATTTTTGTAAATGTTTTGTTTATTTTACATTATTTTTGAATGAAATGATAAAATGCAACTTATCTGTGTGTCATGAAGTGTTCTTAAATAAAGATTGTACAAGAATATAACTGCCATGTATGTACATGTATGCAGTACAGTAGTAAATGAGTGTGTGTGTGTGTGTGTGTGTGTGTGTGTGGATATTAGTGCTGCATGATTAATCGAATCGCAATCGCGATTTTCAGCCTGTGCGATTATGACGCGAAAATGTTGTGATTTTATACAGAACAGTTTGCCTAATTTGCATAGTTTGCCTATTTTCCGTGCTGCAAACAAAACAAAACAAAATATTAAATAAATAAAAAGATCTGACAGTCTCTCAGTACAGACAATACACCTGTGGCGCGCATGTGTGTATGTTCACGTGTGTGCGCAGCGCTGAGAGACCAGAACGCAGATGGGTGCAGAGGAAACTGATCTGGTAGCCAAAAAACTCTACCTTTGTTATATGATGATATTTTGGATTTGAGATTACTGACACTGAGCAGAGTGATGTATTGTGCCAGATTTGCAAAATTAAAGTTGCTACATCACGTGGCAATACAGCAAATTTATATCAAAACAAAACATAATTACAGATGTGTTTGCTAGCCTCAGGCCATATTATAAGTCTTCGTTTAGACATAACGAAATCACAGACTCCATAATGCACTGCATGGCAAAAGACATGATGCCCATACACAGGAGCGTAATTTCCATTGGGGATGGGGAGTCACATGTCCGCTCCACTTTTACATTAATGTCTCGTATTGTAGAATGTACGCTGTATTGTAGAAAACACCGCCGAGATTTTCCCGTGACAGTTAAGGTGAAACCGGAAGAAAAACGCGTATGTGCTTTGAAAAGCAATTATAATAGCCAGTGAGAGTGACATGCCAATGTGCGCAAATGAGTCTACGTGACATATCTAGGCTGTTATTGGTATGTAAGCTATAATAGGTTGTGTAGTTTTCTATAGCTCTGTATCATGCTTGAAAAAGTTGGTCTGTATTGGCACTTTGAATAATAGGAGAGTAGCCTACTTTGATTATGGCTGCATTTATTGTTTGCACTGTTTTTTACTTTTTTTTTTTTGGTTATTTATACCGTTTTAATTTATGCCCAATTTGTGAAAAGAACTTAAGTTAAGAGGTCAAATGTTCTAGAAGATCATAATTCATGAACCCCATATTGTGCCCCCAATACCATTTATCGCAATCGCATATCGCAATATTGACCCCAATGATTGCAATATGGAAAATTTCCCAAATTGTGCAGCCCTAGTGCATATATATGTGTACTTACTTAACATGAAAAACTTAATGTGGACCTGGAGTCAAAAAGTTTGCCCACCCCTGATCTAAACCAAGTTAAATCAGTGGCATGGATACCACATTCTCAAGACGTGAAATTAAAATCTCATGATCTATAGTGTCAAAGGCTGCAGTGAAATCTAATAACAAAAGGACAACAGAATGACCAGAATCACTAAATAAATAAATATTGTTTAAAACTCTTGAGTGCAGATTCTGGTAATTGGTTACAACCAGACTTTTCAAGAACCTTGGCTAGGAATGGCAACTTAGAAATTGGACAGAAATTAGACAAAACCTCTTGATCTAACTTTGGCTTTTTGAGAAGAGGCTAAACCACAGTGTAGCTACTGGCCGGTCATTAAACAGTCCACACTTCCAAAATACTGATGTCCATACGTTTTATTTTTAAATATGGCACACCGTGAAAACTACATACAACAAACACAAAGAAAACATAGTTTTACACACAACAATTCAAAGGACATCAACGCAAATAGAAAAATATACAAACATTAACACATTTACCGTGTTTGCCTGGTGACCAGCAGTAGAATGGTAAAGAGCTCTATCATGTGTATCTGAATTTAAATCTAGTCATTCCGTTTGTGCTAGCACTTCCAGGTTAAATCAATCAGTAAAAATCATGTGACATTCAAAATAAACTTAACACCATAATACCAACCAAATTAGCACACCCACACACAAAATACACAATTCAAATTAAAATAATAATGATACAAAAATGTGAATATTAATCCCTAAAAATCACAAGTCCATCATAAACCATATCTGACCCATCAGCATCAGCGACACACAGGATGTTTCATAGAAAGTGGCACCATGCCAGTGACCAGACTCGTATTTATAATAGATAGAATACTAGGCCCAATAATACCAAAAGCTTTTTTAAAAAGCAATGATGGAATCCTATCACCAGGACAATTTGAGGGTTTTAACCGACCACAATATCGGCCAATGTAGCAAGTGATAATGGTTCAAAGTGAGTGAAGGTGGCAAAACACAGAGGGGAAACTGACAGATCTAAATTGTAATTAACAATCTCAGACCTAATAGTTGAAATCTTATCACAAAAAAAGTTGAAACATGTTTCACACAAATCAAGAGACTCCTCAATAAAACAAACCGCTATCGGGAGGATTTATAGGAAGGAGGAGGAATTAATAGTATTGAATAAAATCTTAGAGTTATGCTGATTATGAGCAATTACAGCGGACAAGATTTTTTTCATCTTTAAATATAGAAATCAAAATAGATAATTTTGTTTTCATCAGCATGAGTTTAAAAATCATATTTCACTGGTACTACTAGGCTTGGGCGGTAATACGGTAATATGGTATACCGCGGGATCTAAAAATAGCAACGGTATCAGTTTCAATACCGTTATACCGTCATAAAAAAATGCCTAAAAATGCGTATGCGTGATTGTCATCACGTGACAGCGTGGAGGAGAAAGAGAGAGAAGGGGAAAGATGGCGAGTCGCGCACCAAGTGACCTGGTCTCGAAAAAGAACACAACTTCTGCAGTTTGGCAGAATTTCGGGTTTCGACCGAACGAGAAGGGAGAGGCGGTAAATACGAACGAGTAGGGCTGTGACGGTCGCACTGACAACCGCGCCACCGCAGTCGTCGGTTGCCACCGGCGGTAATGTACTTGACGTCACACAATCTATAACAAGCATAAAATACAGTGATTCTGCAGCATTCATTATGCCGTGGCAGCGTTTAGTGTCCCCCCCGTCGGCAGCAGGAAAAGATCTGCGTTCAAACACACGCAATAGACCAAAGCTGGCAAAGTTCCGGAAAAAAACTATTAGGCTACTATCAACGTGTCGGAGGGAAATAAGGAGATACTTAAATGAATTGTTCATAAACTATTGTAAACTAGTGAGCCAGTGTGGCAAAGATTAAGTTGACGATCCTGACACGCCATCTGCTCACTGGAGAGAAATGCGGCTCTACGGTTTTTATAAAATATCAATAAAATAAAAAAAAATGTTTTCGATTTAATTTTTTTACGTTTTTTTTTTTTCTCGATATATTTATCCTGATTGGAAGATAAGTATTGATGAGTATTGTTTGTTTTCTTTATTTTTACAAAAGCACAAGATTTTTTTTTTATATTGTGAGTGCATGCAAATAAAATTAGACCCTTTACAGTTCCGGATGATATACTATATATGCTTACCTTTATGAGCAAGATTATGGCATATGCCTATTTTCATTTTTTTTGCAAGTGATCGCGCTGGCGCCTCATGTAGGCTAATGCAAAGCGCATTTAGCTTCCACTCTCCAACAAACGACTGTATACACATAATAGCACGCATTTATGTAAGTTTAACATTTAAAATAACATTTAAATTTTCTTTAAGATTTTAGCTATTTTAGGCAAGTCGAGATGATTTTAGAATGCAAATTGCATCAAAAATAATCATCTCACCGCCTGTTGCTGGCCGCTGGTTCATTAATGTAAATTAAATTAACAAAAGCTTTAATTTAACAAACAAAAAATATTCCAAACATATTTCTAAATTAACTTTATGAAGAACCGAAACGAAAAATAACCCTGTTCCTATTAAAAACAAAACTGAGCAATTGTAATTGATGCAACAGTGTAATGAGGAAGAGACACGGACTCCAGTCGTTCTCGGTCGGTAATTTTGATGAGCCGTCGAAGGGCTGGGTGAAGTTGTTACGAATTTATGACACGAATGTTTGTTTAATATTTACCATTCTTATTTTGGCTACTTTCTATATAATTTATATTAGGCCCTATCATTATTTTACTGTTTTGTAGGCTGTTTGTTCACTGACTGCAATAATACACGCACCTTTGTTACTTTTTGAGCCTCATTTTGTATGTTTCAAAACTGTGTGTGTGTGTATATATATATATATATATATATATAGGCCTATATATATATATATAAACAACACCGCACTACCGACGGTAGTTGGTCCATAACCACAGCGGTGGTAAAATCTGCCACCGTCACAACCCTACACGTCTCTGCGCGAAAACTGTTCTGGATGTTTATGTTAATTTAATTCTGTTTGACTGTTGTATTTGCACTTTTTTATAAACTGCTATTTGTTGCTAATAAAAGTTGTATATTGTTGAGCATGTTATTTTGTTATTGTTTCAGTATTAGTGTTTGGTATTCAGTTTCTGAACGGTTTAGGCACAAGCCAACAGTTTGGTGACGCTGTCTGAGCCTTAGGTCATTTTTTTTTTATTATTCACGGTAATACCGTATACCGAGGTAAAATATGGAGGAGGTTTGACGGTATCAAAATTTGGATACCGCCCAAGCCTAGGTACTACAGTAATGATGTATATATAAATTCCACCTTACTACTATTTACACTTAGCATATTGGTAAAAAATACTGCTGTTCTAGTGTACGCAGAATTTTTCATTATACACAAATAGTGAAACTAGAATATATCACTTTTTCCACTTTCTACACCTTTGTACAAAGAAAGGATACATTAATTTGTAAAGTTACAGTCTCACCAGCTGTGCTGAACAAAGGTTCACTGTTTATCATATGACAGCACTGCAGCATTCTACTGTAAAACGTTGTCTGTTCCTTATTGTATACTGTTTCACACGCTTCTTAAAAAGGTAGTAAGCAGTATGTACAGTGTACTGGGCAGTAAACACTAAGTGTGCCATTCTGAACACATCATGTGTCAAAATACAATGACAGGGAACAGCAACTGAACTGTGAAAGTGACTCTTAACATTGTCATATAATGTCAGAGTTCAGTTCACAAATTTTGTATAAACACAGATTATGAAATGATTTTAAAGTGTTATGTAAAGTGATTTTGATCATGGTAAATGTATAGTTGACTTGTTACATTCAATCATTTAAAGCATGAACTTTAATCTCTCTCTGTTTTAGGCGAGTTAATTGGAAGAGATCAGAACCAGACTTCAGCTGTGTGTCTATGGAGAGTCACAGACGTATGGTTAAGCAAAGACATTTCAAGACTAGAGATACACAGCCTGGTCTCGGGTATGCAGATATGATCTGAACATATGATGCAGAATATGTAAGACTTTGTGTTTATTAAGTTTTTTATTTTACAGCAATGAGGTCCTCAACACACTTAGATCAAATCTGAAGAAGAAGTCTGAGTGTCTGTATGAGGGAATAGCGATGCAGGGAAACCCAACACTCCTAAATGAGATCTACACAGAGCTCTACATCACAGAGAGTGAGAGTGGAGAGATCAGTAATGAGCATGAGGTGAGACAGATTGAGACACAATCCAGGAGAACAGAAACAGAGAACACAGCCATCAAATGCAGTGACATCTTTAGACCTTTACCTGGACAAGACAAAGCCATCAGAACTGTGCTGACAAAGGGAGTCGCTGGCATTGGAAAAACAGTCTCTGTGCAGAAGTTCATCCTGGACTGGGCTGAAGAGAAAGAGAATCAGGACATCCAGCTCATATTTCCACTTCCTTTCAGAGAAATCAACTTCATGAAGGATAAAACACTCACTCTTTATCAACTTCTTCATGTCTTTTTCCCTGAAACCAAAGAAATATCCAGTGATGAATATAAAGTGTTATTCATCTTTGATGGTCTGGATGAGTGTCGTCTGTCTCTGGATTTTCAGAGTAATGAGAAACTGTATAATATATCTAAATCAGCCTCAGTGGATGTGCTGCTGACGAACCTCATTGTGGGGAATCTGCTTCCCTCTGCTCTCATCTGGATCACCTCCAGACCAGCAGCAGCTGATCTCATCCCCTCTGAGTGTGTCCATCGAGTGACAGAGGTACGAGGATTCAATGAGCCACAGAAGGAGGAATACTTCAGGAAGAGGATCAGTAAAAAGAGACCGGCCAACAGAATCATCTCACACCTGAAGTCATCAAGGAGCCTCTTCATCATGTGCCACATCCCAGTGTTCTGCTGGATCTCAGCCACTGTTCTAGAGAAGATGTTGAGTCGAGCAGAGAGTAGAGAGATTCCCAAGACTCTCACTCAAATGTACACACACTTCCTGATCCTTCAGACCAACATCAAACATGAGAAGAAATATAAGAATAAAATGACAGATGAAGACATGATCCTCAAACTGGGGAAACTAGCTTTTGAGCAGCTTGTGAAAGGAAACCTGATCTTCTATGAGGAAGACCTGAGAGAGTGTGGCATTGATGAGACAGAAGCATCAGTGTACTCAGGATTGTGCACTCAGATCTTCAGAGAGGAGTTGGGCTTGTATCAGGGGAAAGTCTTCAGCTTTGTTCATCTGAGCATTCAGGAACATCTAGCAGCTCTATATGCACACCTCTCCTTCATAATCCAGAACAAACAAAGTCTTTTTTCTGTCCCAAACTGGATGTGGTTAATACCTACGCTGCATCAGAAAGCTGTGGATGAGGCTTTACAGAGTAAGAATGGACATCTGGATCTTTTCTTGCGTTTTCTTCTGGGTCTTTCACTGGAGACCAACCAGACTCTTTTACAGAAACTACTGACACAGACAGAAATCTGCACCTACAACAAAGAGAAAACAGTTGAGTACATCAAACAGAAGATCAGGGAGAATCGCTCTCCTGAGAAATCCATCAATCTGTTCCACTGTCTGAATGAACTGGGTGACGATTCACTGATGCAGGAGATCCAAGATTATATGAAATCTGGAAAAATAAGAGAAACCAAACTCTCGTCTTCACAGTGGTCAGCTCTGGTTTATGTGTTGCTGACATCAGAGCAGAAGATGGATGTATTTGATCTGAAACAGTTTATTGGATCACAACATACAGCAGATGAAGTTCTTCAGAATCTGTTACCTGTGGTTAAAGAATCCAGATCAGTTTGGTAAGTAACACTGAAAACAATCACTCCACTTTAAAAACATGATCACATTTATGATTTTAGCATGTGCTTTCTTACCAAAGAACAAAATGGGGAAACCTTATAGAATGACAATTCTGGCAGTGAGCAGGAGAGATGTGTAAGACACACTTAATAAACCAGCTGAGGTTTTTATTTTTTAGCGTGAGAGCTGATGAATGTAGAGCTCAGTGTGAACAATGAAGATGAAGGATTGAATGTGAGGAGGGTCAAAACTGACAGCTAATAGATTTGGACTAATTGTGTTTGAACTAATGTTTTAATGTCTTTAAGAATTTTATGAAAATTTCCACATTTCGTTTTTGTTTCATGTTCTTTAATCTGTACAGTTTTGGTTATTGTAGTGTCACAGATGAAGGTTGCGCTGCTGTACATAAGGAATAACTGATGATGGAGCATTGAGTTATTAGAAATTATTAGAGCCTGACCGATATATATTTTTGCCGATATTAACGATGAGTGCCACCATTATGCATATAAAATGCTCCTAAATTGCTTAGTTTGTCCAGCAGAGCACGCTCTATTGTTTGTTACTGGCAATCCATGTCATAGTAGTGTACAGATGCACAGATGAGCTTAAACTTCACTGTTTCAAATAATCCGTGCAGCACCCACTAGCACCTATATTTAATTGTCACATTACACTGATTCTAATTCTTTGTTTTGCATGATGATATGATGGAATGTGTGGTTATATTTTTAGAGCTGACTTTTTAGAGTTAGAGCTGATCTGCACATCACTGTACGTTTATACGGTATTCAGAGCTGATTGTGGTAGTTAATGCTTGTATTTATACTAGCTACACTACGTCCCAAAATGTATGCTTATCACATCAATCACATTTCCTAAATCTGCATAGTTTGTCAGTTACATAGCAGATTGAAAAGTTAGTCTCTTTCTGTAGTCCAGTAGACAGCATTGCGGTGGTGGCTTGAGTCTGTTGAATCTGCTATACATTGCATCTCACCAAATAGGTGACAATGTAGCGTTGGTGTATTTATGCCTGGAAAAGTGGGTATGTGCATAATTTATGCCCCTGGAAAAAAAAACACAAACCCACATGAGTATGTACACTATATTGCCAAAAGTATTCGCTCACCCCCTTCTAATGAACAGGTTTGACTACTTTATATATCCATGAGCAAAAATCTTAATGTTAAAGCATATAAGGCTATTCTATTGAATTGTGCGCTTCTAATTTAATAGCAACAGTTTGAACAGGACCCTTTTTATTCTAACATGCCAATGTCTCTGTGTATTAGGCAAGGTTCAAAATGAAATGACTGAGTCAATGTGGAAGAGCTTGACTGGTCTGCATAAAGATAATTCCTAACCCCATCTAAACACCTCTGGTGTGACTTTAAATGAAGACCTTGAGACAAAAACTCATCACCAAACACCACTGACTTGTACACATGGGTACAGTCATTTTAGACACTTCCAAAACTTTTGCAACAGAGATGGAAATACAAATTTTAAATACATGAATTATGTTTCCATCTTTGATACCACAGTTTTGGTAAATTAAGATTTGTACTGTAAAGTAGTCAAACCTGTTCATTGGAAGGGGGTGAGCGAATACTTTTGGCAATATAGTGTATCTTAAATGCATGGAGACATGAAAAATGAATCATCTCGTTATGCCGCACTGTCTGAAACACATCTCTATGCTTGTGTGCACACTTTAAGTGTGTGCGAGAACAGCGTGTAAGTAATGAATTGAGTTCTGTGTCATTTCTTCTTCTTGTGGTTTTAAATAACTTGAACATGTAATTTGGCACATTAATCTGCAAATAGCATGATGAACAGTGGCGTGGGCTGGGCTGCGTTTCGCAAAAGAATTGTAAGCCTAAATTGATTGTAGTACCTCTGTCAACAAAGGTGTTAAGATCAGCCTAGGCTTAGGATTCTTTTGGGAAATGCAGCCCTGGTCAACTTCAGCAATGTCTGCTGCTGCCTTAACTTCGAGAGACAACTGAGTGATGACTGAAACAGCTCCAGTTAGCAAGCGCTTTAGGTGTGGGAGTACATAAGTTTCAGTGCCTTCAGCCTTCCATGTTGATTGGTCCGACTCATGATTCTCAACAAATCGGATAGGCGGTGGACGGAGATTGCTCTAAGCCAGTGGATCCCAATTCCAGTCCTGGGGACCCCCTGCTCTTTACATTTTGCATGTCTCCCTTATTTATCACCTGATTGAGATCACCAGCTCATTAGTTCAGTTCATGGTTCTCTCCCCTAACAAGCTGATGATATCAATCAGGTGTGTTAAATAAGGGAGACATGCAAAATGTGCAGAGCAGGGGGTCCCCAGGACTGGAATTGGGAACCACTGCTCTAAGCCACAGAGTGTTGAGTTCCGACAGGCTGCATCAGAGCCATAGAGCACATTTTTAAATTAAATAATTTTGATGGCGAATCTGTTTTGAAAGTTACCGTTATTGATTATCATATAATGCTTAATATCGGTGCTGATAATTGGCCTGACTAATAATCGTCTGACCCCTGCTACACACTCACCTTGTTTATTTTCTTAATTTAAGGTTATACAACTTAGTTCTATTTGAGTTTTAAAACAAATATTATGTGATTAAATTAATCCCAATAAAACCAATGCCATGTAGAGTTTTGCACTCAGAGGTAGTTGTAGTTAATGCGGTGACACCCACTCCTTAGTTTTGCTTTTTATATTATAATTAGCCATGTGTGCCATGCGGGGATGTTAATGGCAACATCACCATAAACCAAGCTTGAGGATTCATCAAGTTCATATCAAGCAAATATTTGTAGAAGACACAGAGTAGTAAACACAGAATTTACCTTAGATGAAGATCAGAATGTGACAAATCCATGTGAAGCATTCACTGTGATGAGCAAATAATGTTTCTTATTTGCTTTAGTTAACGTGCTATTCTGACATAAACATAAACATAGCTGGGTTTTTCCAAAACTATAATTCCTTGCTAAAAGGTTTGATATTGAGTGAAAATGTTGAAAAGGATAGGTAATTCATTGTATCTAAATTTCTTATGACCAATGAAGTGTTCATACACTATAGGCTATTATATAAAACAAAATACGATATAAAAGTAATAGGACTTTACTGTTTTTATCGCATACCTGCATCACATACGACTTGACTCTTTCACTTGAGTCTAAGGTAGTTTTATTAACAACATTTCTGAGGCAGTACCAGGGGTAGTTCAGTTTTCAGTGGGATCGGGTAAATGCACAATTATAATAATTCACTGATGTAATTGTGTTTACATCGCCATAATATTGAAGTATATGTATTTGTGATGTGATCTGGGAAAACCCAACACATGGTGAAATTTTACCTTTATTGGTTTTTGATGCCACACAAATGCTGGGTTCAAGCCCTTTCCAAAACTGTTGATCGTAACAAAAGTTATATCTATCTGAAGTTGGCTGATAGCTGTGATTTTCAGGAATGGAATTTTGAGAAAAATGAGTTTGAAGTGATATGACTTTCATTTTCACTTCACAGGTTTAACTCTATATGTCAGTAGCGCTATACTGCATTATTACACAAACAGACTAACGTCTTTTTTCCGTTGTTTATTATGGGTATGAACTTTTGATCACCCCTTGTATGTTTAAATAGTACGAATAATGTACGTTGTAGTTGTAGTTGTAGTTTACATTGAAATGAGGGCACAGCACAACTGTTTGCACACTGTTTATATAACACTGTCATTTCTGCTTGCTGCAATAAATCACAATTTTACTGCACAACTGGATTTTGCCAAGATATTTTCAGAGATGCTAGACAAGATGTTATAGAATAATAATTTAATTTATTTAATAGCCTAATTTTGACAAAAAATGACATTCAGCCTATTTTTCGAATTTCCTGAAAATGTCCCAGCACCACATCTGATGGGTTTTCCCAGATCGCATCACATTTGTTTGACGTCACAAAAGCTGTTGTTTTTGTTATGAATGGTTATTAGTTATTATAGTAATAGTAATTAGTATAGATGATATTAGTAATAATATAGTTTCTTTTATTTTGTTATTAACATTTGTAAGTGCACTAACATAATATTTTACTGATGTAAAATTGTTTAGATAATTTACAGTTGTTGTCATAATTCAGTAGACTATTTGTACTTGTTTGGCATTACAGAACCAGTGTTATCTTTTTGTGCATGGCATCTGTATGCTCACCCATTTTTAACAGATTTGCTAGTGAAAAGTCTTAATATATCTTCACATTTGTAGCACTGTGGTGCTGCAAGGCACAACACATTTCCACATAGAGGAATTACAATAAATTAGATTTAAAACTTTGAGCATTCTCACATTCTTTCTTCACAGCACACCAACTTGATGGGCGAACATTAGCTTTGATGGGGGGAACATTAGCTTTGATGGGGGGAACATTAGCCATTGTGGGAGTGTCTTTTGCCTCTCCTTGTGTGAATTACATGAATATTCAGAGCTATTAACACTCCCATGAATATGGGAATGCTGGCCAAAAACTTACTTTCAAAATTCAAATCATAATGTCATTGTTTGTGATGAAGTGGCCAGAATGATTCTCACATCATTTTGTAGTAAATATTCTAGTCTACAAGACCCAAAAACACCCTCAGACCCCAGAGGGATAACAGAAGTGAAAGGGCTTTGCATTGTAATGACAGCACTCAGCTCTGAAACAAAAATCTGAATGTGTGGATGCACGTATGTATGGGGAGTGGCTTGGCATGCAATATCAACTAAATCTCGCTGGTGTTTTCTCTTAAATGCAGAGGTGCTTGAGGGTCCCAAGTTAGACCCCTTAACAGAGAGGGAAAGATGTTTACAGTTCATCTGTGCTCCATATTATAAACTCTACTAAATAAACATTAATATTGCTGTTTGTTTTCTTCTTTACACAGCCTATGTGAATTTTATCTCACTGCTCAGTCTTGTGAGAGTTTGTCATCAGTTCTACAGTCTTCAAAATCCCTCCTGAGAGAGCTGGACCTGAGTAACAATGACCTGCAGGATTCAGGAGTGAAGCTGCTTTCTGCTGGACTGAAGAGTCCAAACTGTCATCTGGAGATACTGAGGTAAATGTTTTTTTGTTAATTATTTCAACATTCTGGTTATGTGAAACATACCTCAAACAAATGAGATTAAACTCTTTTAATTAATGGAAAATTATTTTCCATAACAGGTACAGGAAAAATCTGGAATCATTCAATGTTGAGGAAAAAAATTATGGAATCATCATCCAAAAAACACAATTGGTACTTTGTTGCTCCTCTGGCTTCTATGCTGCCCTACAAAGACAAAAGACCTTAACTCGTTAGAGTGTGAAACTGAGAAAAATGACTTTAAAGTTTTGAATTAAATTTGTCCAGCCAAATTAAATATAGGTATATTATAGGTATATAGGTATATACCTATAATTAATTTAGCTGGATAAAAGAAAACATTTAAAGTCATTTTTCTCAGTTTCACACTCTAGCGAGTTAAGGTCTTTTGCCTTTGTAGGGCAGTATGATGGCCTGAATTCCATAGGGCATGGACTTTGCAAGATGGAGCCAGTTTTTTCAATTTCCACCATATATTTTCAATCAGATTAAGATCCAGGCTTTTTGCTGACCGTGCTTTTATTAACAAGGATGTAAAAATGTAAAAACATGCATCTAATATCTTTCCAAGCTTGTTTTATTTAATTAGCCGTCTCAATCATTGTGACTTTCACAAGCAATATTAGACAGCTGAGGCAGACCAGCCTTAAAAAATGAACTTTTTAAACATTTTGTCATCCAAACAAACAAATAGGTGCATTATTAAGTTTAGCAGATCAGCATGAATAGCATATATTGAGGTGGCAATATGAGTGTAGCTGTTTGCATCAGGAATATTCTTACCCTTGCAAACTGATGTGTCAGCTTTTCTCTTCAGTTCACCCCATCCCATCTAGTGCACCCTTGTCATGACTTGACAATTTGTAAGATCAGATTAATAAAAGGAATCACAGAAAGGATGCAGTGTATTTGAAAGTTGTCACTTTTTTACTTAATAGTGGATAATTATTGTTTTAATGTTATATTTATATTTTCCTTACTTTATTGAATGGTATCTTTGGTAAAAAATCTGATTCCATCAACTAAAAGAACAAAAACAGTGACAAATGTTATATGTTAGGTAAGGAGATTTAATCACGATATGTGTATTAACTTATTCACAAGGTCATCACTGGTGCCCACGTGAGTAGAAACACCAGTAACAAGTTTTATTAAAAATACATTTTATAAATACAAAACTTACCACTTACAAAAGTTACCACACTATATGATATACCCTTTAAATTGTGTAATTGTATAACCTTATAAAAATGGATTATATCAGTGACCTCAACAGAAGCCTTACATGAAGTTATGAGACAATTAAGAATATTCCTGATAAAAAAGAAACGGCATGTCTTGCCATGTGCCTTCCTTGGTGGATTGACATTGGATTCTCTGTTTGTCAAACTAATGCCATGTGGGCTATTGTTGTGTTTGTAGGTTGTCTGGCTGTATGGTGACAGAGGAAGGATGTGGCTATTTGTCTTCAGCTCTGAGTTCAAATCCCTCACACCTGAGAGAGCTGGATCTGAGCTACAATCACCCAGGAGATTCAGGATTCAAGCTGCTCTCTGAAAAACTGGAGGATCCAAACTACGCACTGGACAATCTCAAGTATGTTGATTATGTTATTATGTTTTTAGTGAGTTATACTAAAAATTGTCCATGCTCTTCCAAGCTCTACGATGTCAGAGGATTTCTCCAAGATATAAGCCAAGAGCAGAGTGGTTTTAATTTGTTTAAAGTAAGGAAACTTTGCCGCCTCTTTTTTTTTTTTCGAAAAAACCTGCAGACTAGCATATCTCTGAGGTGCGCTGGACAATCGTTCTACAGCATCCTATGCAATCCTAATGCAAATACCTGCTGCTGTCATTAATCTAACAGCAAAAGACAGAAAAAATCATTTACTGCTCTTGACTGAATCACTTACTAACTTTAATAAGAATGTCTGTACATACAGAGATGCAGTGTAAAATAAGTAACACAGAATAAAAGTAGTACTCAATAAAAAGAGTGCAAAGCAACAAACAAAAGTTTATTTATCTCTCTTACTGTCAAGTCTCTCTCATACAGGCAGTGAACACAGATACAAATACAGAAACTTTTTTTATATTCCATTCACACCAAGTACAAAAACAACAAATTAACAAATTATTTCATTTTATTTCTGTAACTGAATGTTCACGTTACAAACACACTGATCAAACATTCTTAAACCACACAAAAACCAATCAAACAACTCAATCAATTAACACTTTAAATGGATAGTTCACCAATAAAAGGAAAATTCTGTCATTCATTACACACCCTCATGTCATTCTTGTTTACCCCTGAGTTAGTTAATACCACCATTTTGGAGAGTACCACGACACATATGCACGCTTTCCTCCAAGCATAAACAACACTGATTACATTGATTTCGTTCATCCTGGGAACATTTTAGTTGCATTACTGTCTGTGTCAGAGACCCAGTTTTAAGATTAATATTTCATCAAAAATATTGTGTTATTACAGAAAAAAATTAACAAAATATTGTGTTCTGAAGATGAACAAAGTAGGGCCCAATCCCATTTCCCCATAAGAAAGAAAAATCAAAAGTAAGATTTCTTAAACATCTAAAATATTTCTTCTAGACTGATATTACTTGAGATAAGATGTAAAAACAAAAAGAGATGTCAGCAATATGGGCAAGAGTTTTTTTTTCTCTTTAGAAACATTTGAGACCAATACATGAGAATCACAACAAAGTCTCCAGAAGTTAGAGAGAGCAACCACTGTGCAACAAAATATTCCTTGATAGAGATTGCAGCAAGACAAAGAGAGATTCTATCTTCCACCCCATTTTTTTCTTACACATTTTTCATGTCTCAATTGTGTCTACTATGGCAAGCAAGTTTATCTTAAAATATTCCCAGCATTACTCGTCATAACTGCATTTTTACTAGTAAGAATTAGAGAGTTCTTTAAAAAGCAACAATTAGAGAGCTCCTTAAAATGTCTTAAATTTAGATTCTGGGCTCTTAAATACTTTTGGTCACATTACAGCTAAAATATCTTCAGTCTGATGGACCACATTCATTAACTAACTGAAGATTCCCCCGCACTCTAATCTAAACTTTTGAGGAGACAAATGTGAGAGATCCAGAGTCTCTAGCTAAAGAGACAAATCTGAGCACAGTGTATGTTGTTGTTGAGATCTTGTTCGACACATTGGAGTAGACAAATATGAGACCACAAGAGTCTTTAGATTAAAAGAAATGTCTGAGCACAATGTTTGATGTTGTTGAGATCTCTTTTAAAGTTTCAAAGGAGACCACTGTGAGAGTGTTAGAGTTTTTGTCTCAGGAGACAAGTTTGAAAAGCAGGAAACTCAAGCAATAATCATTATTTTATCTTAAAGTAACCTCATTTCTGTTTTGGAGAAATATTTGAGATGTTATTTAGGTTATGTTTTATTTTATTTATCCACACCATTTCAATCAAACACAGTACATTCATTGTAATATGTGCATCATATCTGAAGTTGTTCAATGTAGACAGTGTTTTATCGCACAATAATTGCGATATCCACAGTGCATTCAGAATTATTAGGCAAGTTGATATTCTGGTCATATTTTTTCCAAGCAAATTTTACCAATTCCGAACCACATCAATGTTAATTACTATTAATTTTGTATTTAATCATTTGTGGCCGGACAGGGTTTAGCCTAAACCAGAATTAGGCCATAGTTCAATTAGGACATTGAAGTAATTTTTATAAATGTGCCTTAGAAAATGACATTACTGGTGTACATCTTGAGACAAACAAAGGCACTGCTATATTTAAAGATCAGTCAGTGCAAGTTACTTTCAGCTGAAACCGCTCAGAGTTATATTTTAGTCTTGGACTAGGTTTAAGCCTGGAAAGGAAAAAATGGAGTCTTTAAAGAAATGACAGCAAGATAATAAAGAGATCTCCCATGTTTCTTACATGTTTCTCTCATTTCTTTCTCTCAGAACTTTCTTATGTCTCAGTTTGTCTACTTTTATTTCTCATAAGGAATTTTAGGAGAAACATCTGAGACTATTGAGACTAAAATTAGAGATATATGAGAACCATAACTGTCTCCTGAACTACTGATTCATGACACTGATGACAATAAAACCAGACCAAACTGCAACTTTCGCAAGACATTTCATTAAAGTCTGTGTAAAGTAAATTTTCAGAATTGTTTCTGAACACTTTATAAATGTTAGAAATACATTTCTGAAACATGCTACCAAGACTGTGAACTATTTAGTACTTAATTGTGAAGTTAGAACGTTAAACATTTTTTCACCGTTTTCATGTTCATGATTTTTTGGATGGGGTTAAATCATGACTCGATGACGAAAAAGAGAAGCTTGAGCAAGGCCCCCTTCCCTAACACTAATATCTACTAAAGTGTACTAAAGTGTGTTAAAGTACAGTAAGAGCTATAGAGAACAGACGGCTACTTATGTGTTTACTTTATGTGTGTTCGGTCTTGCGGTAGTTTGTCATCATACACTGATTTTTCTGCGCCGCACTGCTTCAAGTCAAACACGCCTAATAACCAGAGCGCATTAGCATCAGTGGTTAGCGGTTCAATCGCGAGTTACTGTCATTAACGTTAGTTACTGCAGCCTATGCCTTCATCACGTAAATGCATATTACCTGGTTGGGATGATTTACAAAACAGCTCGATCTCCATATTTACATTAAGCTGCTAAAGGAGCATCTATACAGCTTGTAGCAGTGCTTGGCAGTTGAGAGAGACAGCAGCTTTCCGTGAGTGGGTGTGGTTTCAGCACTACCAGAAGACACGCCCCCTGTGTTTGAGAGATTCCATACATTATTTTATTAACTTAACATTAAATGATAGAACCAAAATACAACCAGGCCAAGTCATCTGTTCTTTTAAAGAAAATGTCATAATGGTTTAGTTTTTCCTCATTGTAAAAAAAGTTGTGCTAATATAAATATTTAGCTTAGTAAATTTTCCATGTGTGAAGTTTGAGTGTTTGACTGCAGATTGTTTTGTAAACAAAGGCACAGTATAATGAAGAGTTCATGAAAGATTATTAAAAGATGAATCAGATTGTATTAAAAGATGAATTGGTTCAGCTGGATTGAATCTGACAGCAGCTGCATCACAAACTGTAAGTAAATGATTTCAGTGCTGTGTCTGTAATAACAATTTCAGACAGAGGCTCACAATGGAAGCTAAAAGAAATTTGTTAAAATAAGTTATTTTATGTGAACATGTTTTTTGTGCATTTTTTGTAACATTATTAACATTTATGAGTGAAAACTAAGGAACATATTAAAATAAATGTAAAAATCCTTGTCACAACCCCTTTAAATACTGCATTAGTTGAAAAATAGTATAAAATGTTTTATAGTATTTGTTACTTTAATGAAGTCAGTTTCATGAAAACGTTTTCAGTGGTTTGAAAAAAGTTTCAAACCACTGAATTATTAAGACAATCAAAAGCTCAGTCCAGTGTTGTGCAGAAACACAGTCAAACTGTGAGATTCTGCTGTCATATTGATTATTTACTTCATTTACCGCAGGTCTTAATTTCATGGTCTGGTTTGAGTTTTTTCAAGCTCTTGTGAATTCCAGTAATAAATCTTATTGCTGCAGAATCTCTGTGCTTTAGACAAGTTCAGTCTCTGAGAAACTAAACAAGACCAGTGAGAAAATTCTGTTCTGCCTGTCCCACCTTCAATTACTGCAAACTTAATCGATAACGAATTGTGATTGGATGGCAATTTTGTTGAAAGATGAACTAGTTACCTTTCACTAGTCTGTTCTCGAGTGACAGAACACTCACTCTGATTATCCAGTTGTAAAGAAATGTTGAAATGTGGGACAAAACATGATATTGTAAAATAAGTCGGGACATTAAAAATAGAGCTGAAATATTTATTGACATATTTACCTATTTTGTAAATACAAATGTAAACAATTGTAATAAAAATAAACAAAATTAAATGGTTATATTAATTATACAATTAAAAAATAATAATCTTAAATGTTTACTGATTGAATGTGTCTCTGTGTGTGTTTTCTAGTGTGGATCATGGAGGAGAATCCAGGATTACAGCAGGAATAAAGAAATGTATGTTTACAAACACACAACTCTATATAGCTATCTTTGAGGACATCTAGCTCCTTATTCTAAACCTACCCATCAGAACTAAGTGCCTCAGCCAAACCCTTACCCTAAACCTAACCTTTACCCAATTATAACCTGGGTCCGGATTCACAAAACATTCTCAAGAAGAAATTTCTTCTTAACTGCCATTTTTTTGTTGTTAAAAAGTTAAAGAAAAAAAGTTAAGAATATTTTTTTAATTCCCAAATATTCTTCTTAAGAATGTTTAGATTGTTTTTGTTTATTTTTATTTTAGAAATAAGATTGTTCTTAAGACAAAATTCAAGAAGAGTCGTCTTAAAAACCATTGTAAATAACTTTTATCCTAAAGTTAGGATAGCCCCAGACTAGCTAGGTACATATAATACATATTATGACTATTAATAGGGCTGTGCATGATTTCTCTGAAGTGTCAGCGATGGCTAATAATGTAAACAATGATCGGTCATTATTAGCCTATGTGTGACCCTACTTTTGCTGACATTAAAACTCAGCAGCAACTCTTCCATACGAGTCACATAGAGAGGTTTAATTGAACGTTGTTTTTTAATATTTTATTTGGCCTATAAATACAACATAATCTTTGTCCGTCTTTAGTGCATATGAATGCGCAGGACTTGTTTACTTTAGCAGCACACGCACACATAATGTTACTGGAAGCGTTTGGATGAGGGCGCAAAAACACAGCACAAAAATGGGTAACACTTTACAATAAGGTTCATTAGTTAAACATTGGTTAATTTATTAACTAACATGAACTAATAATGAGCAATACATTTGTTACTGTACTTGCTAATCTTCATTAACACTAGTTCATGAAAATGCAGTTGTTCATTGTTTATTCATGTTAGTTCACAGTGCATTAACAATAAGGTATCAATTTCTTTGTAAGGAAATTTTTTTCTTAAGAACATATTTGTAGTGTGTGTGTGTGTGTGTGTGTGTGTGTGTATAACACAATATGTTGCACATATAACACACACACACACACACACACACACACACACACACACACACACACAGCTGTAGTGATTGTTGTTGTAAATGTCTCTGTTCTTGTGTTCAGATGCCTGTTTTCTCACATTGGATCCAAACACAGCAAACACTGGACTCATTCTGTCTGAGGACAACAGAAAGGTGACACTTGTGGAAGAGAAACAGCTGTATCCTGATCATCCAGACAGATTTGATTATTGGTATCAGGTGTTGTGTAGAGAGAGTGTGTGTGGACGCTGTTACTGGGAGATTGAATGCAGTAGAGATGTGTATATATCAGTGTCATATAAGAGCGTCAGCAGGAAGGGAGCGGGTGTTGAGTGTGTGTTTGGACGTAATGATCAGTCCTGGAGTTTTTTCTGCTCTCCCTACAGATACTCAGTCTGGCACAATAACATAAAGACTGATCTCTCTGTGAAGCCCATCATCAGTGGAACAGGAGTGAATGGTGATATCTATAGAGTAGGAGTGTATGTGGATTTCAGTGCAGGAACTCTGTCCTTCTTCAGCGTCTCTGACACAATGAGCCTCATCCACACACAACACACCACATTCACTCAGCCGCTCTATCCTGGCTTTAATGTTTGGTCTGGATCATCAGTGAAACTGTGTTGATGAATGAGAATAGACTGATGAGAGATTGTACCCATAATGCTTTGAGCTGCTGATGAATCAGTAACAGTGAGATGTTAGAGAGTGTCTTCATGACATTAATAGTGCTGCTCAACTTCTGTCTCTCAAATAACAGTCAGAATAAATGTGGGTCATAAATTCTGTGCTCATCTCAGCCTTTATTCATTTTTACCAGAGCCCCTGAAAAATAATGCCTTTACAAAAAAGGAGATATTAAGCAAAGGGAGGCTGCTGAAGGCCGTTCAACAAATTCAAAGCTCCTGCAGGTAAATCATCAAAAAATATTTAGCACTTCAATTATTGCTGAGACTCAGAGAGTGAGTCAAAAGATTGTTAATCTTTAAAAAAACAAGTCTCTTCTGCTCAACAAGCCTGCATTTATTTCATCAAAAGAACAGTAAATTCTGAAATATTTTAATTCTATTTAATATTCTACTTGAATGTATTTTAAAATGTAATTTATTGCTGTGATCAGAGCTGAATTTTCATCATCATTACTCCAGTCTAGTGTCACATGATCCTTCAGAAATCAGTCTGATATGCTGATTTGCTGCTCAACAAACATTTATTAGTATTATGTTGAATAGAGCTAAATAAAATTGTTTTCAGGTTTCTCTGATGAATATAAAGATCAGTATTTATCTAAAATAAAAAGCTTTTGTAACAATATACACCATACTAATCAAAAGCTTGGAGTCAGCATTTTATTTATTTATTTATGTTTAGACATTTTTATAGAAACATTTATGATGCTGAAAGTTCAGCTTTGATCACAGGAATAAATTACATTTTAACAGATATTTAAATAGAAAACAGTTATTTGGAAATATTTCAAAATCGTACAGTTTTTTTCTATACTTTGGATCAAGCACTTAAACCCTTGTTGCCCCTTTTTTGTTTGGTTTATGCCACTTCCTTTGTGCAAAATGTCTGTGTCAGCCCTGTAGTGTCATATCAGTCATTTGTATTATTACTATGAAAAGTATCTTTCACAAACATGATTCATAAACAACAGGTAATTCTTATCATTTATCAGATGATTTTTCTATATTGTCTCTATTGTTTTTGTACACATAATACAATGAATGAACCCTAAAAATGTAACTTGAGATTATATTTTAATTCATGATGAATATTGTTGTATATGTAACCATGAAATTACAAATAAATTGTGTGAATTTTATTGTTTTAGTTCTTGTCTTGTTTTTATGTTCTTAGATGACCTACTTGTGCTAATGTGAGCTAATATTTAAATATTAGTTTGTTTTATCAGTTATGTATGTGTTTTATGTCACAAATGAAATCAGTACAATTACAGAACATATTCTGAGACAATTGGTCAATGAAATTAATTCGTGTTTTTCAGGAACTGAAGCATATGTGAAAGTGCTGAAAGACACAATAATTAACATGATAATAATTGTCTGGCATTTGATGTCATGACATGATTAGATTCAGATGATCAATATCATTTATTAAGACATCATGTATAAAAATATTATACTAAGTTAATAAAAGATCATATTCAGTGTAACCACTAAAGCCACATTAAATTGTCATGGGATTTTCAGAACCTTTACTTTTTTCTCTATTTGTAAAAACATATTTTAATGAAAGTGTTGAACAAAAATCAGTTATTTCATTTATTAAAAGTTAGTACATATTCCCCGGCTCTTAATAATGTTTTTTCCTTCTGGAGCATCAGTGAGTGTTTGAATCTTCTGTAATTTGTATATGAGTCCCTCAGTTGTCCTCAGTGTCAAAAGATAGATCTCAAAATCATAGTCATTGTTTTTTTGGTTACACTTTATTTTGATAGTCCACTTTAGACATTCTACTAAGTGTAAGTAACTTTGTAGCTACATGTCAACTACTCGTCAACTACATATCAACTAAATCTCATTATTTGCAACTACATGTCCACTAACTCTCAGAGTAGAATTTAGGGTTAGTTTAGGGTAGGTTTAGGGTTAGTTGAATAAGTTGACAAAGGAAGTGTTAGAAGATATTTAGCAGACAGTCTACTAATACTCTACTAACTGCTAGTTGACATTTTGTTGCAAAGTTAATTACTGTTAGTAGAATATCTAAAGTGGACTATCAAAATAAAGTGTTACCCTTTTTTTTATTGGACGAAGAGAGTACAGAGTTGACATTTAACAGATATTTGTACATAATATAACAAATATCAAGAAGGTACATTATGTCAACTGAAATCAAAGACGAATAACAGATTACAAGAGAAAAAGTAGAAAAAACTAAAAGACAGAAACATAAGAACTTGATGGTAAGACATTTAACTTTTTCTTGCTTTCTTATTTTCTGATAACAAAATGGTGTTTAGATCATTTTTAAATTCTTTCCAAAAAAGAAACTGTGGTTCATTTAAATTTGTAAATATGAAATTTACAAAGAAAAAAAATTAAGTTTAGAACAAAACAAGCATTACTTTTACTAGATTCAGAATCATAATGTCCTCTTTAAAAGTAATGGAAACACCTTGCTGAATATTATTATTAATAAATGAACCAATATTTCCCCAGAATTGTTTAGTATAATGACAAGTCCAAAATACATGACTTCAGTATGAAATTGACAAAAATGGACATTTTGTATCAATAAAAATGTTTAACTGGGTAAAATGTATTAATTAACTTGAAAGATACTTCTCTTACTTTTCTGGTGAGAAATTTTTTTTGTTCCAAAACAATTTTCCAATCCAAATGTACAAATATACTATTCCAGTACGATATTACAGATGACAAAGTAGTAACTTTTTTCAATAAAAAGAGATCTAACTTTATAATTTCAATTTTATAACAGAAACACATATTTCTCCTATAGTTATGCAGTCATTGTTGGAAAGGGTTCAAATCGAGCCACTGAAAAGTGGCTATTTGATCGCCCCCTGGTGGCTGGCTGCAGTTTATATATATATATATATATAATCCAATGGATGTGAGGCAAACTAAATAATCAAATCAATCAAATTACTTATTCTTTTTGGTTATTGGTTATAACCAAAAAGGTTATCTTTTTGGTTATTGCAGTTTAACTAAACTAACTAAAGGTGTTCTCTTATTTTAAAGGCCGTTTTCTCAAAATGAGTTATTTCTCCTACACTGAGCCATAAATCTCCACTTCAGTAGCATTTACACACAACAAACGTTACATTTTTATTCCTGTCTATATCCTGAAGGTTTTTACCAATTTTATTTGTCTGTTCTAAGTATTTTCTGAAATTTTCTGAATTTTTAAGTGACAAAATGAGATACCTCAAATTCCCTCTGTAAAAACATTTGACTCTAATATGACAAAAAAGTTAAACAATAATTTTGAAACTGACTTCATCCAGTGTGTTACGACCCCAAAGTAGTCTAGGGAGTAGGGGTCGAACATTTTTGGGGGGGCTCGTCCGGGATAATCCAAAACACATCCCAAGACATAAAAAAAACGTATACATATAGCTTGTGCTTGTGCAAAAGTGCATTCATAGCAGTTGCGTGGGTTGATGTGTAGTGTTGTGTTGTATATAGTGTATTTGGTACTGGCTGTAAGCATGGCATCATTTGATTTACAATCATTTATTCACCATCCATTAATAGAACAGTTTGATACTTGCAGAAAAGATGATCTGTTGAAGATTGTGGACCATTACAAAATTTCTGTTGCAAGGCAAGCTCTTAAGAAAAATATAACACAAGCTATATTCGAAAGGTTGGTCAAGTTAAAGGTTTTTGTGATGCCTGATGTTGATGCTGGAGAGACCGGGCCTCTTGGCGCTGATGCGCGGTCGCTCAGTGCCGGGACGTCAGACGAAGGGCAGAGCGAGGCAGGTGCCAAGGCTGAGGCAGAGTCCGAGGCCAAGGCTGTCTTGCCGCCTTTCGATCCGTTCTCCCCCGAATCTTTTGGGTCTAAGGAGGAATGACGATTGAAAGTCCGCCTTGCCCATCTACAGTTTGAGGCACAGGAAAGGGCACAGGCGCGTCAGGCTGAGATGGACCTGAGGCTCGAAATCCGCAGGCTTGAGATCGAAGCTGAGAAGGAGGTGAAGTTGCGACAGCTCGAGCTGGACACATTAAAACTCCCTCCTACAGCTGCTGTACAGCCCGCCCGTGCTGAGACGACTGCTGTTGCTCCAGTTGTATATCCAACCTCCACCACCTTCGATGTTAGCAAACATATTGCTTTAGTACCTACATTTAGAGAAACTGAAGTAGATACATATTTTAGCGCTTTCGAGCGTATCGCATCTTCCTGGCTGAAAGATGTATGGTCCCTTCTTCTCCAGTGTAGATTGGTGGGCAAGGCCCAAGAGGTCTGTTCAGCGCTGTCCTTAGAGGAGAGCTTGTAATATGAGACAGTTAAATCTGTGATCCTCTGTGCTTACAAGCTTGTACCTGAGGCATATAGACAACGGTTCAGAAATCACAAAAAGCTTCATAGTCAGTCATTTGTTGAGTTTGCGTGAGAGAAAGGCATTCTCTTTGATAAATGGTGTAATGCAAGTAAGGTAACACACTTTAATTCTGTTGGAAGAATTTAAAGATTGTTTGCCCGAACGCGTTGTTGTATACCTTAACAAACAGAAAGTAATTGCATTGTCGCAAACAGCAGTATGTGCAGGTGAGTTTGTGCTCACGCACAAAAATGTGTTTACCCCGGTGCGCTCAGAGAGAAATACTTCTGGCCAGTCTGCTCAGTCTCAGCCTTCCCATGTTAAGCCAGTTTCTCCACAACCTAAGGAGTGAAGGGAATGTTTTTACTGCCATAAACAAGGGCATGTAATTGCAGACTGTCTCACATTAAAGCGCAAACAGCAACCGCCACCTAAAAGTGTGGGGTTTGTGAATTCAATTTCTGAAGTAACTAGTGTGTTACCTGTTGAGGATTTTGCTGATCCTAGCTATAAGCCATTCTTGTTGAAGGGGTTAATTTCGTTGTCTGGTAAACCTGAAGATCAACGAGAAATTCAGTTGCTTAGGAAAACTGGCGCGGCTTACTCGTTCGTAGTTGCCAATGCTTTACCCTCGTCTGAACAATCATTTTGCGGCTCTAGTATTTTAGTTCAGTGTATTGAGAGGGGCACGTGAAAGCGCCTACAGTGTGGGTTGGTTACTGGTTTTGTGTTGGTCAGAGTGCGTCCTTCCCTTCCCATTAAAGGCGTGTCATTTATTCTTGGCAATGATTTGGCCGTATTGTAAAGTATGTAAAGTAATGCCCGCTTTAGAAGTTATTGATCACCCAGATCCTGGTTCTTGTCCAGATGAGCTGTCTGTGAGCTACCCTGACGCGTTTCCCGCATGCGTCCTTACGCACGCTCGGTCGCAGAAAAATGGCAATCCCGTTGACTTGTCGGATTCATTCATAGCCCCTACATTTGCTGAAGATGATCTTCCACCTCTAGAGGAGAACGTCACTCCGGTCAAAGGACAAACAAAATCGGAGATTTTAAAATTAAATAATAATGCACTGAGTCTACCTGTGTCTCGCTCCCAGATTGTTTCTGCACAGAAAAAAGACGTGTCTTTGGTGAAATGTTTTAACTCTGTTGTTGCTCCTGACAAAATTAGCAGCGAAAAAGCTGCTTATTTTGTGGAGAATGACTTGTTAATGCACAAATGGTGCTGTAATACTGCAAGTGATGCTGATTGGACTGTTGTATTGTAATTGTCATTCCTTCCCGATCATGTGTTGTCAGGCCATCTGGGTATCACAAAGACATATAACAGAATACTTAGACATTTCTTTTGGCCTGGACTAAAAAAAGATGTTGTAGAATTTTGCCGAACTTGCCATACTTGCCAGTGTATGGGAAAAACAAACCAGGTTATTCCTCCCATTCCCGTTATTGGAGAACCATTCAAACACGTCATTATCAATTGCGTAGACCCGCTCCCTAAAACAAAGTCAGGGAATCAATTTCTGTTAACCATAATGTGTATTGCTACCCGGTTCCTTGAGGCAATTCCACTTTGCAAAATTACTGCTCCTGTTATTGTCAAAGCGCTGGTCAAATTTTTCTCTACATTCGGCTCACCAAAAATTATACAAACTGACCAAGGCACAAACTTCATGTCCAATGTTTTCAATCTGGTCTTACAGTCACTTTCCAACACCTATAGAGTCTCCACGTCTTATCATCCGGAAAGCCAAGGTTCGCTGGAGAGATTTCGCCAGACGCTGAAATCTATGTTAAAGAAGTACTGTGCAGACACAAGTAAAGATTGGGATGAAGGAGTCCCGTTGGTATTGTTTGCAGTGTGCAAAACAGTTCAAGAGTCTCTCGGGTTCAGTCCCGCTGAGCTCGTTTTCGGGCATACGAAAACGAGGTCCACTCAAGATCCTATAGAAAAACATATTGGAAATTGAGGCTATTCCTAAAACTAATGTGCTGAGTTATGTTAGTCGTTTTAGAGAACGCTTACAAAAAGCGTGTGACCTTGCAAAAGAGTCGCTTGGAGCTGCGCAGAAAGTCATGAAGCGCCACTATGATGCTAGAGCTGTCCCGGGTTCTTTTCAGGCAGGTGACTAGGTGCTTGTATTGTTGCCAGTCCCAGGTTCTGCCTTGTCTGCCCGCTTTTCTGGCCCTTACGTAGTGCAGAAAAAACTAAGTGAGACAGACTACGTCATTAGTACTCCGGAAAGAAAACGCAAGTCACGAGTTTGTCACGTAAACATGTTTAAAGCATGTCATCTTAGAGAAAATCCACCAGATAAAATTACAGAGAGAATAACCACACCTGTTGCAATAGTTAGCAAGGATACATCTGCTGGAGTATCTGGTGCTGATGAGGATGGTCTTGTGTTGTGCAACGCCCCTCAACAGTGCGCCAGGTTAAGCAATTCAGAAATGTTGAAGGAATTGCCTGCATATCTCACCCACTTATCTGAATCGCAAGGACAGGACATTATCCAGTTAATTCAAAAGTATCCAATTCTCTTTAATGACACACCTACACAGACTTCAGTATTACAACATGATATAAAAATTAATAATTTCCCCCCTATCAAACAACATGCCTACCATGTTAATGCTAACAAGCAAGCGATCATGAGGAAAGAGGTTGAATATTTAGTTGTAGTCCGTGGAGTTCGCCATGTGTTCTTGTTCCCAAACCAGATGGCACTTTCCATTTTTGCACGGATTATTGAAAAGTTAAGGCTGTGATAGTACCTGATTGCTTCCCTCTACCTCGTATGGAGGACTGCATCGACAATCTTGGGTCTGCCCACTTTGTCACTAAGTTGAATTTATTAAAAGGCTACTGGCAGGGGCCATTAACTCCATGAGCTTCAGATATTTATGCCTTCGTAACACCTGATCATTTCTTGCAATATAAGGTCATAGCCTTCGGCCTCCGGAACGCGCCCGCAACTTTTCAAAGATTAGTTAATACAGTGTTGGCTGGTGTCCCAAAATGTAACGCATATCTGGATGACTTAGTATTTTACTCATCTGAGTGGCCAGAACACATTTCTTTGTTGCACACTGTCTTCGAACGTCTTGCCAAAGCTACCCTAACTTTAAATCTGGCCAAATGTGAATTTGCTCGTGCAACAGTTACTTACCTCAGTAAGGAAGTTGGCCAAGGTCAAGTTCGCCCAGTTGCTGCCAAAGTGCGACACGAGTTGCGCCGATTTTTAGACATGACTGGATAGTACTGCAGTTTCTGTCTAAACTTTTCCAGTGTGGTTTGTCCCCTCACAAATTTACCTAGTCCATCCCAGCAGTTCGTTTGGTCAGCTGAGTGTCAACAGGCATTTGAAAGCATTAAAGCTCTGTTGTGCTGTGTCCCGGTTCTTGCTGCTCCGGACGTTGCGTTTCCTTTTAAATTGGAGGTTGATGCAAGCGCTGTCGGTGCTGGTGCCGTACTCCTCCAGGAGGACTGAAATAGCATTAAACACCCGGTCTGTTATTTTTCTAGAAAATTCAACAAACACCAACTCAACTACTCAACCGTTGAAAAAGAAGCTCTTGCATTGTTATTGGCATTACAATATTTTGAAGTTTACCTTGGATCCAGTTCTCTTCCGGTTACTGTTTATACAGATCACAATCCCTTGTTTTTTCTTTTCCCGTATGTACAATCAGAATCAGCGCCTCATGCGTTGGGCTCTGATTGTGCAAAATTACAATTTGGAAATTCACCACAAGAAAGGAGAAGAAAATGTTTAGCGGATGCCCTTTCCAGATGTGTTTAGTTTGTTTCTGTTTTGTGATGTGATTTTGTGATGTAACAAAAAATGTTGTTACATGTTTGTTCTTATGGGTGGGGGTGTTACGTGCCCATGCTGTTTTGTTGTGCAAGACCCCATGTTGTTGCTGTTTTGCGTTCTGAATGTTTTCATTGCCATCCTGGTTTATATTGTATCCCCATTGATGATGTGTTGTGATGTGTTTTTTGCAATGATCCCGAGCAAACCATCACCTGACTGGTTTAGATCTCTGGACTCCTCCATCTCTAAATTTCTTTGGAAAGGTAAACCCCCGCGTATTAGCTTAAAAACGCGGCAAAAACCAAAGATAAATGAGGACTAGATCTGCCTAACTTTCATCACTATTTCTTAGCCAACAGGCTTCAACACATTCTAGGGTGGTTAAAACACACCCTTTTCGATGAACCTTGGCTAGATGTAGAACAGGCATTATGCAATAATATAGAAATTTGGGATCTGCCATTCATTAGCGCGATCATCAAACGACACGTATGCTTCAAAAGCATCAGTATCAGCTCTTCTCTGACAGCATGGTGGGAGTTTCTAAAAGTGACTGAGTGACTGACATATTAATAAACAATAATATGATCAACTTTACAGATTGGAGTAGTAAAGGTATTAAATACCTGGAACATATATTTGAAGGGGCCGATTTTATTCCCTTTGACATATTAGTTAAACAATATGGGATTAATAAGAACAGATTTTTAGAATATCAACAAATTAAAAAAATAAATTTAAGTCTAATCATATTAAATTACAAATACCACCAAGTGTGGCAGAATTTCTTAATCTCAAAACCCCCAAATTACTGTCTAAAATATACAGGACGCTTTCTAAAATAGATAAATCAGTATCGCTTCCTATAGCAAAATGGGACGCAGATCTATCAGTCAGCTGGGACCATAATTTCTGGTCTCAGATATGTTTAAAAAGCTTTGAACTGATTAAAAATCCCGGTTTACAATTAATACAATACAAAATCCTGTACAGAGTGCACTATACAGGTCATCGGATGTTCAAGATGGGTTTTACAGATTCTAACAACTGCTCACACTGCCAAGACAATACACCTGACAATTATATCCACGCTTTATGGTTTTGTCCACCTGTTCAGAGGTTCTGGTATGGGATTTGTGAAGACTTAACAAAGTGTCTTAAATGTTCCATTCCAGCCTCTCCGTCAGTCTGCCTGTTGGGGGACCTTGATGGTATCACTACAGAAAGTAACACAATCCTCATGGCTTTCACCGCCTTATGCATTGCTAAGAAGACGGTCCTCATGAACTGGAAAAATAAAAATAATCTTAATATCAACAAATATAGAGATCGCTTGTTGGACTATATTAATCTTGACACAGCTTCTGCTGCCACATTAGATCATTCTCTCTGGGCTCCTTTGATCAGCTCCATCACCTAGTGTGGGTGGGGGTCCTGATTCTGTCCGGCTTTGATCTTTGTTGCTGGCCAGGTGGGCTTGGGGCAACTGGGTGTTCCCTAGGGGTGGGTTTCTTGGGGGATTCAGCGCTGGGGCTGCGGTCCTGGCCTGGATGGGGTGCTGGTGGCTCTCGGGTGTTGTTTTTTCTGGCGACTGCACACGGCGCTGCTGGGGAGGCCTGTGTCGGCAGACGTAGGTTGCCGGCCTGGCGGCCGTACTCCTCCGGGGTAGGTCTGGGGGGGGCTTGGGGTTCTGGGGGCGCTCTGCCTCCGGGCTGGGATTCCGGCTGGCCCCGGGGGGCTTAGGTCCTGGTTGGTGTGCCGCTGGTAGTGTGGGCAGATGCATCCCCTGGTGCGGGGACCTCCGATGCATCGGTGGGGCCGGGGGCCTCTTTAGCTGGTGGGGACGTTGTTACCATCTGTCAGTATCCACTCTGCATGGAGGGGGGGATCCAATAGAGGCGGAGGACGGGTTTAACCTGGGTGTCTATTGTCTTCGGTAGTCTGGGAGTTGACTGAATGATGGGGTGGGGTAGTTTTTCCTCTGCTGTGGGGTCTGGTGGGCTGCCCCGGGCTGCCGCAGGCCCTGGTCTGGATGGGCCTGGGCCCCCCGCCCGGGCCAGGTTTGGGGCAACGGGGGTGCCTATGGGGGCCAGTGGGGGAGCTGGCTCCAAACTTTGCCCCCTCCGATGCTTTCCTCCCCATCCCTAATGCTTCCCTTCTCCCACCCCATCACACCAACATATAGGTAGGGTTTTTGGGGTGCGGGTATGTCGCTGGGAGGCAGGGGAGGTGGGACTCCACTGTCTCCTCGTGGCTTCTTGCATCTCAATCATACATCACAACTTAGACACTCTCATTACTTACTGTCACATGACACATACATATAGGGCCTTGGGGGGGGTGGGCACATTGAACGGCGTCCGGAGGGCGGCCTGTTCATTCAGCCTTCCCTCTGGTGCCGATGCCCACTTCTCAATTTTAAGTTACACATAGACATTGAGGGCTCTTGGGAGGGGCCGAGCTGACACGAGCTGACGGAGGGTGGTTAGTGTCTTGCCCCTCCCCTGTTTTAAAGCACTTTAGAACAACACACACCAACACTACATTTGAGTGGGTGAGGTGAAGCATGGGGTCTTCTTTTTTTTTTTTTTTTGTCACACCCCTGTTCTCTGTTTTCTGTCTGGGGCCGGGGGCCGTGAGGATGAGCTGGCCATCCGATCGGGGTCTGGGCTGGTGGTCTTCTCTGCTGCTGCGGGGACCGGGGTGGTCTTCCTGTTTCCACGCCGGAGTGAAGGGGATTCAGCTCCGGGGTCTGGCGCTGACCGCCCTTCTGGGGGTAGTGGTGCCTGGACCCAGGAGTATAGAGTACAAATGGGGAGTGTGAGTGTGGGTATCGTGTCCATTTTTATGTGTCTACATGTGGGGTGAGTGGGTGAATATTTGTTAGCGTGCATGAGGGTGGGAATATATGCTTGTGTATATGTGTGCCTGCTTGTCCATGTGTCAGGTCAGGCCTTAGACCCCACCTCATTCATCATCTCAGGCCCCCCCACCCCACCACCATGCCCTGCCGGTGGAGGATGCCCCTGGCCGCCGGTGCGTTGGTGGTTTCTGGCTCCGGGGTGGGATACCCGGGTGATCGCTGGCCCGCTCTCGGCGGTCGCTTGGTAGGGCCTGGCTTGGCGGGGCCCCGGCTGGGGGGCCCTTGGATCTCCGGGCCCAGGGACCGTCTGCTCTGGTGTGGCCGGCTGGGCTCGCCGCCGTGGCCCCCTGGGGCGTCTGCATTGTGGCTGCCAGATGACCCCCTCCGGGCTCTCCTCTGCCCTTTTCTGGGTGGGGGCCGTGGTTGTCCCTGCAGTGGTATGGAAGCAGATTATCAGGTTTTTTTTTAACTGTCTTTCTTTTCTCTCTATCCTCCTTCTTTTTGTTTTCTTCTTCTTTTTTTCTTTTCCTCTTTCTGTTGACTTTCTTCCCAATTTTTTTTTTCCTCTGTGTCCCGGTCTTGTCTGTCATAGTATGGTTAAATAAAATATAAAAATTAATAAAAAAAGAAAAAAAGAAAAAAAAAAAGGGGGCTGAATGATGATAGCATAGCTACACATACACACTGGTATGTGTTATCTGTGTTACTGACAGGCTGGGAAAGAAAAAAGGAAAAAAAAAAAAAAAAAGAAATTTTGTTCTAGAAATGTACACAAATTGCTGCATATTTCATTAAATAATGCCTCATTTGCATATTTAAACCTGACATTTTAGAAAACTTGTAATACAAATATTTTTTTGCAATTATCAATGAAATCAAATAACTGGGTAAATAAGGTGATAACGATTAATTACCTGCAGTGTCTCGCCTTAAATAAAAACAACTAATTTGAGTTGTTGCCCCCATCCCACTGTCAAAATGTACATTTTAAATGAGCTACTTTTTACTTTTACTTGAGTAGATTTTTAGACTGCTACTTTCATTAATGTACTGGTACTTCCACCTGAGTAGAATATTTTAGTAGTCTTTAAACTTCTGCAGTCTGGACTGTTCCTCCAAGCTTAACTAAATCTTCTCTAAACATTCAGATGCTCTTTCTCAAACAGAATCACACAGGTAACATATGAGAAAGTGAGGGGTGTGTGTGAGCACAGGTGCTGTCAGTGGATTGAAACATGAGCTCAGCTCTAATTCAGGACTGGAGTGAGAAACGCCTGAAATAGCCGTATGAGACACACGTGTGGTTTCTGCAGCTGCGGTCAACGTTTATGAGAGCAGAAACACATGAGAACACACAGAAAGACAAGATCATCTGCTGTTTAATCTATGCATAGTACATACACACACAAACACACTGCAGGAGACACCAGGGCAAGTTGTCACAGCGTCTTATTCTCAGTATACATGAAGTTTGCGGTGTTCATTTTGTATGTGGTTTTGTATGTCCAAACTAACATTTAAGAAGTTGTTTCAGTGATATCTGTTGAGCAGCACATGAACAAAACCAACCCTATATAGTGGGACAACATGCCCCTCTGTTGGACATGTGGTGTGTTACACTATTTATTAACTTTTTTCCTGAGCAATGATAGTGGAAATTGACTAAATTTACACTGTAAAATGAGTACTACATAATCAAATTCCAAAAATGAAGTACTTGTAATTATTAAATTATATTTGAAAATACTCAGACTACAGTTACTTTTTTTTTATTGATTACATGATTACATATTATTTCAGCCTAATTCCTCTTTTTTATCTAGTCATTAGTCAGATTTGATCAATGGATTTACAAAAATCATTTTAGGTTTAATTAAACTACAGATGAACACATTCATTTTTATTTGAATGATCACTCTGTAGGTCATTCAGCCATGTATTTCTATGTCTTTGTAAGGCATTTGTCTTTCAAACACATTAAAATGCACAAATTCACAAACTTTTTGGCACCTGATCCTCTTATATCCTCTTATATTTACTTGAAATCCCCCTGAAATAATAATAATAAAAAAAGTATTTTAATAATTAAGTATCACATTTGTATGCTTATTAGTTGGTTAATGGTCACATGGCATGCAGATAAACAAAATATTTCAAGTTTTTTTTTAAATGTTTTTTCATTATTTAATTATTAGCTTTTCATTAAACTCACAAACCCCTGCAGTTCTTTCATAAACACCAGTTTGGGAAACCTTGATGTAATTTGTGACCCTGGATCACAAAACCAGTCCAGTAGCACAGGTATATTTGTAGCAATAGCCAAAAACACGTTGCTTGGGTCAAAAATATTGATTTTTCTTTTATGCCAAAAATCATTAGGATATTAAGTAAATGTAATGTTCCATTAAGAATTTTTTTTTATTTTCCTACCATAAATATATCAAAACTTAATTTCTGATAAGTAAAATGCATTGCTAAGAACTTCATTTGGACAACTTTAAAGGTAATTTTCTCAATATTTTTATTTTTTGCACTCAGATTGGAGATTTCAAATAGTTGTTTCTCAGCCAAATATTGTCCGATCCTAACAAACCATACATCAATAGAATGCATATTTATTCAACTTTCAGATTATATATAAATCTATTAAAAAACTGACACTTATGACTGGTTTTGTGGTCCAGGGTCACACATGATGTTTAATGCACTTCATGTTGTTAATAACAACAAACAGAATATATTTTCTCTCTCTTTGTATTTTTATGTCAATATGGTACAACATTATCCTGTTTAAATCAATGTGATAATCAGTGTTGCGGAAAGTTACTTTTAAAAGTATTGCATTACTCCCTAAAAATGTAACTAATTACGTTACTTAGTTACTTTTTATGGAAAGTAATGCGTTACAATTTTGCGTTAGTCCCTAAAAATGTAACTAATTACGCTACTTAGTTACTTTTTATGGAAAGTAATGCGTTACAATATTGCGTTACTCCCCAAAAAATGTAACTAATTACATTACTTAGTTACTTTTTATGGAAAGTAATGCACTACAATATTGCGGTAGTCCCTAAAAATGTAACTAATTACGTTACTTAGTTACTTTTTATGTAAAGTAATGCGTTACAATATTGCATTAGTCCCTAAAAATGTAACTAATTGCGTTACTTAGTTACTTTTTATGGAAAGTAATGCATTACAATATTGCATTAGTCCCTAAAAATGTAACTAATTACGTTACTTAGTTACTTTTTATGGAAAGTAATGCATTACAATATTGCATTAGTCCCTAAAAATTTAACTAATTACGTTACTTAGTTTGGAAAGTAATGCATAACAATACTTTTGCGTTACTTTTCAAATCTGGGTAGGGCTTGCTTGTTTGTTTTTAATATAAAAATTGACATTTTTAGCAAGTGTAAAAGCCCTTTCACACCAAAAAAGTAAATAAGCCTAAGGCTGAAGGAAAATTAAATTGATGTCTGTACAGTGGAACTGTAGGAAAAGAAAGTTCAACACTCTTCAGCAATGAGAAAAAAAGCACAAATGTTAGTTCATCTAAAGTAAGTTTTGCTTATTAGTACACTGAAAGAATCTTTTTCCAGCCAAAATATCTGAAAATTCTTAAATCAAGGAGGATTTTCTACAAGTCAAAATTATTATCTTGTTTTTTTTTTTCTGAAAACAAGTCAAAGTTAAGTGTGTTTTTGCTCGAAACAAGCAAAATAATCTCCCAATGGGGTAAACAAAATACTCGTTTTTTGTTTTTTTTTGCTTACCCCATTGGCAGATTATTTGGTTGTTCTAAGCAAAATCACACTTCATTTTGACTTGTTTTTCTGAAAACAAGAAAATAATTTTTACTTGTCTAGAAAATCCTTCTCGATTTAAGAATTGTTCGATATTTTGGCTGAAATCAAGACAAAAAATCTAAGTAAGAAAATATTTTTGCAGTGTGTGGTTGAACTGGATCAACTTTTTTGAAAAAGTAAATGATATTTTCTTGGGAATGAAAAAGTAAAATGAAAAAAGTAGTCTGATTATGTAACTTGCGTTACTGGTAATGCATTACCCCCAACACTGATGGTGATAAACCTTGAGTTAGGTCAAAACTCATCTAAAAGTAATGTGATTATAGCCTAATACCTAAGATGTGTAATGTAATTGATTTTATTACTAACCTCATTTTTTGTCATGTAATCTGGATAACGGATTACAGTTTGTACATACTCTACCCAGCTCTGATTGTAAATTACATTACAAACAAACAAAAATAAATTAAATCACATTACAAACGTCAATCAGATGCATTTGCAGTGCATCGTTTCTGTTAACGTTTACAAATCTTTTAATGTTTTAACAAATACAGTCGCATTTATCATATTACAGATATGTTAATATAGATTTTGCGGTGAAATAAAGAGTTATGTCGTGGTTTCAGAGAATACTTGTTTTTTGTTTTGTTTTTTTTTAAACGAAAATAGTCTCGTTTTTTTTAATAAAGACAAACCTTTAATGTCCCCGAGATATATATTATGTCTAATTATTATATGTAAAAATATTAGCGTAATGTTTTGTTGTTTTATTGTTATTATACGGCTGTACTGAGTGTTTTATGAGCGTGAGCGGCAGCAGGGGATGTGACGTCAGAGAGGTGCGCCTCCGCCGCTCAGTCACTAACGTTAGTCGTTGAATATCGATGAAAAAGGGGAGAAAGTCAGCCTCGCATCGACACACGAGCGGCAGATCTGGACCGAAACTCTCTCAGGTAACGACAAAACACCGCGTCCGCCGCCGTTCAGACACCGGGCGACACTTGGCGCACTTTTGGCGCAGTCTGTGGAAACTTTTCTGAACGCGATTGTCGCGGATCCGGGGCTCTCGAGACCTATCGGACCAGCAGCAGTCTGTCAGAGGACATTTGCGATCCACGAAGCGATTTATCCCTTCACGTCTCTTCATTTGAGCTTTTTAGGGCGGCTTCCGTCTTTCTCGGGACGTTACTAGCCGCTGAAGGCGTTGAACGCGCGCGTCGTTCCCACGGATTAACCTTACGTTACAGTATGAATGAACACACGCGCAACGCGTTCGCAGCGCTAGAAGTGTGTGTTCACCCGCTCATAATTCACATAGAACACTGTATATGTGTGTTTATACTGAGGGAGCACGTTACAGCAGCAGGGCGGGGCGCGTTCACGGCTTGCCACCGCTGCGCGCGCCCGCAGCTTTTCCTGAGGTTTTCGCGGTGTGTTTTTACACCTCTGATAAGTTTTGTTGTGTTCATCTCGGTTGGTTTCGTGTCGTTTAAGTCAAGCCAGCCGAGTCACGGTGCGTTGCTAGAAGCGAGACGCTGTTGAATGTGTGGCTGTGGCGTCGTAACGCGGCGCGGTGACGTCACGAGCACAGCTGCCCGCCCGGTGACGTCACAGGTGAGGTGCGTGAAGTCATTCAACCTTGAAATGTCGCTCACAGCAGGTATGTTGCCATTGTCATCAGGTGCTTTAATGAAATTGATTAGTCGGTGTTTGTGTGTTTGTTGTTGGCTGTAGTGTGTGTGTGTGTGTGTGTGTGTGTGTGTGTGTGTGTGTGTATTGCTCAGGTGTTGATTGAGTCTTATGGGATGTTGGAGGTTTAGTGGAGCTGATGTTCTCCAATGGAAACGAATAGACATTAGAGTAAAGGCTGTGGTGTTTCCTGATGCTTATTCTGTTGCTCATCAATCGAGTCATTGCTGTTCTGAGTGCTGAAGGTTTAAAGGACGAGGTTCAGATGATCACATATGAAAATGAGTCCCGTTTCTCTGAAGAACAAACACTGGTGTGTCATTGACCGCTGTGGACAAACACACTCGAGATCAGTCGTCGAATGAGTCAGTGACACACATGACAGTAAAGAAAGCATTCTGTGTAAAAAAAAAAAAAAAAATGTGTCAGATATTTAGAAATGTGGATTTCATGTGGTTTGGACAAACTTTTTAAGCTGTTTTCAGGAAAAATATTAGTTTACAGCAGTCAGTGAATTGTCATTTGGTGTAACCACCAATGTTGGGGAAAGTTACTTTTAAAAGTAATGCGTTACAATATTGCGTTACTCCCTAAAAAAAGTAACTAATTACTTTATTACTTTTTATGGAAAGTAATGCATCACAATATTGCATTACTCCCTAAAAAAGTAACTCTTTACTTTACTTCGTTACTTTTTTTATGGAAGGTAATGCGTTGCGTTACTTTTGAGTTACTTTTGCGTTACTTTTTAAATCTGGGCAGGGTTTGCTTGTTTATTTTTAATAGAAAAAAGTGTGATTCTTAGCAAATGTAAAAGCTCTTTCACACCAAAATGAAATTAAGTGAAGAAACCTAAGGCTGAAGGAAAATTAAATTATGAAAAGATGGAAAGAAAAAAGAATGAAAACACTCTTCAGGAATGAGGACAAAAAAGCACAAATGTTAGTTAAAGTTAGTACACTGCAAAAAAATATTTTCTTACTTAGATTTTTTTTTTGTCTTGTTTCTAAATTATAAAAAAAATCTTAAATCAAGTATTTTTTTTAGAGTAAAAAAAGAGTAAACATTACAAAAATTAAGTGTGTTTTTGCTTGAGACAAGCAAAATAATCTCCCAATGGGGTTAGCAAAAAAATCTTGTTTTCTGTTTGAAATAAGTTTTTTTTTTTTTTTGTTTTTTTTTTGCGCTTACACCATTGGAAGATTATTTTGCTTGTTCTAAGCAAAAACTCACTTAGTTTTGACTTGCTTTTTCTGAAAACATGAAAATAATTATTTAATTGTCTAGAAAATCCTTCTTGATTCAAGAATTTTTGGATATTTTGGCTAGAAACAAGACAAAAAAAAATCTAAAAGTATTTTTGCAGTGTACGGTTGAATAGGATCAACAAAGGTCAGCAGCAAAGATATTTGTTAATAAAATGGGATTAATTACATAAAGGAAACAAAAAGTAACTCAAGATATTTTCTTGCAAATGAAAAAGTAATGCGCACAAAATAAAAAGTACTGAAATTATGAATTTTTATTCATTTGCAGAAACTACATGAAAACACTTGCTTACTTGAACTTAGAGATAATTGGGAGGGAAAAACTATATTTACACAAGTTTGCATGCTGAACAGTACTAAAATACTAAAAAAACCCTTAAAAACTGCTATTTGAAAATTGCAGGGTTATTGTTGACTAAAACTACAACCCAAAATCATTACTTAAAGCAACATAAACACTAACTGAATGAAACACATTTTATTTCTGCTGTATTTTTCATTTTCGTTTAGTTGAAGTACAAAGCAAGTAAAACTAATACGTAAAATTGAAAACAAAAACTATAAAGACATTTAAAGAAAACAAAAATGAATGAAAATGTAAACTTTATAGTAAAATTATAGTGCATGTAAGAATAAAATCTAACTCGGATTAATGAAAACTTAGACAGTAAATGTGCTTTACTTTATTTTTTACATCAAATCTACATGTAATTTTTTTCAAAAATAAAGCAAAAAATTTACTGTTGATTAAAATTACTTGAAACAATATAAACGCCAGCTGAAATAAAATGTTAAAAAGCTTACTTTATTTCTGCTGCATTTCTATTTTCATTTAGTTGAAGAACAAACTAAAACTTTAGTGAAACTAGTAAATACGTGAATGAAAACTATACTTAAAGAGAACAACAACTAATAAAAATGTCAACTTTGTAATTATGGTAAAATCAGTAAATAAAAATAAAATCAAACTCAAAAAATTAAATCGTATATTAGTCACAAGGTATAAGGGAAATGTGTTTTACTTCTTTGTAAAGCTGTAAAATGATTAGTCGCGATTAATCGATTCAAAATAAAAGTTTGTTTACATACTATATCTGTGTGCACTGTGTATATTTATGTAAATACAAACATTTATAAAAAAAAGTATGTAAATAATTTATATTATACATAAATATAAATATTTTACATATAAATTGAACATGTTTTTCCTTCATATATACATGTATGTATGCATTTATAATAAATTTACACAGTACACACATATAGTATGCAAACATAAACTTTTATTTCTAATCGTTTAATTGCAACTAATCACTTTGCAGCTCCTCTTTATCGTTTAATCAAATCTACATGAGTGAATATTTTCAAGCTTTTCATAAATATAGTTTTTTTTTTTTTTTTTTTTAAATGTCATTCTCATATAAAGAGAGGTTTATTGAGCAGTTGACACACTCTGCAGGGTTCCTCGCTCTGTCATCATTTCCTGTTGTCAGGTTACACTGGTCGCACCACATGACTTTGGTTTTGCAGATGAAAAACACTGTCCAGTGAAGCATGTTTTGGTCAAAATATGTGTATTTTTCCCAACTGCTTATTTAGGGCCTGATTCACTGACAAACCCTCGTTTGACATTGTCAGGATGTACTAGAGACATTATTTACCACCAAAAACAGCTAAATTTAACCAGTGCACTAATCTGTTAGTGTGATTTTGATAGAAAAGGAAGTGATGGTCTTGGCGTGTGTTTTGGAGGAGCCTCGCTATCTTGATAACTCATAACACATCTTGAGCGGCGTTCATAGAGGTTAATCACGCGTGTGTCTGCTGCAGTGTGTTTGTGTCCTGATGTGTGACACTGCTGCAGATGTGCGTGAGAAGATGATGACAGCAGAACCGTCAGTCAGCCGGCCAATCAGATTGAGGCAGCCTTCTATTCTGACCAATCAGATGGACTGCTGGATTGGGCTGCTGCTGAATGAACGCCGCTGCAGAAGCTCCTGGGGCCGGATTCACGAAACATTCTTAAGAAGAAATTTCTTCTTAACTGCCATTTTCTTCTTATTGTCCAAGTTAAGTAAAAAGTTAAGAATATTTTGTATTTCCGGAAATTCTTCTTAAGAATATTCTTATCTTTTTACCTAAGATTGTTCTCAAGACAAAATTTAAGAAGAATTAAAATTCTTGAAAAGAATCCTCTTAAAAACCATCGTAAATAACTTCTTAAAGTTAGGATAGCCCCAGACCTGTCTTAAATCCCAAAAAGTATGAATTATTTAATGGATTTATTGGGTTATTACAAATTAATTGTTATATTTAAGCATTGCAACAGCTAGCTCCATATAATAGATATTAGGACTGTTAATAGAGATGTGCAGCAGTTCTCTGACTGATAATGTAAACAATGATCGCTCATGATATGACCCTATTTTTTGCTGACATCAAAACTCAGTAGCAACTCTACAAAGACGAGTCAGATAGTGAGGTTTGGTTGAACATTTGTTATTTTATTTAGCCTATGCACACACATAACGTTAGCAGAAGCGTTCATTCGGATGAGGACGCAAAAACACAACACCAAAATGAATGAAACAGTTACCTTTAAAGACAGGCTCTTTAAAGGTAACTGTTCAAAAACACGGCGCATTAAAAACGTGAAGCCAAGCGCCAATCAAGGTCGTGACGAAAACAGGCTTGTGCTTATTATGATTATTAGGATCATTTGCAGAAACCGCAAAAAGACAATCCGTGGTGTGTGAGTTTATCGATGCGTCTTCAGCCGTGTGTTCATACAAATAAAGATGTGTCATTTTCTTCTTAAGAAAAAATTAAGATGTTCTTAAGAACATATTTGAGAACTTCTTAAAAAAATTTCAAGAATTGCACTTAAGACCATTCTTACGAACTTATCATAAGAAATTTCTTAGTTTATTTGTTAAGAAGATGTTCGTGAATCCGGCCCCTGCTCTTTATTTATAACTGCTGTCAGGAACTGGTTCAGGAAATGATGACGTACAGTAGGTCAGAGAACCTGTTTGAAAACAGTCATCAGTCTCATGAGATCGTCTGGTGTTTGTGGAGCGTCGCTGGTATTTTCAAACGCAGTGACTCTTCTTCATGTTCACTTGTGTTCAGAATAAACACCGGTGTGTTTCATGTGGTTTTTTTAAAGCGTCAGTTGGGTCTTGAATGTAAGAGTGCCTTTTGTGAGTTCGCAGGTGGAGAAAATAAAACCTTATACATGCAAGAATGAGAGTCAGAAAGAGCTTTATTGTCAAGTATGCTTGTGCATACAAGGAATTTGTTTTTGTGACATTCGCTTCTAGTACACAGAGACAACAACAACACAGACAATGAAAAAGATGAGCATGAAAAGTATGCATATGTAAATTTAAATAGACAAAAAATATATAGAGAAGTAAATGTTATGTACAGTTCTGTTATAGATGAGAGTGGAATAGAATAGAAAGAGATGCAGGGAAGTATTAGGATGGAGGTGTAATAAATAAATATTGTGCAAGGTTATTGCACAATGGGGGGGACATTTGGCTGTTCATAAGGTGGATTGCCTGGTGGAAGAAGCTGTTCTTGTGTCTGGTCGTCCTGGTGTTTGGGGCTCTGTAGCGCTGTAGTTATATAATGTGTAAGTTTTATGATTTCAATTAGTTAGACATTACTTTTCTATTTAAAATTAAATTGTGACATTAAAATAGAATCCGTAAAACTAAAATAAAATGGAAAAGCAGAATTTGGCACAAATTATTGGGCCTTTTTTATTTAGATATATTTTAAAATGTAATTTATTCCTGTTTTTTTTTTTTTTTAGCAGAATTTGAAGCATCATTACTTCAGTCACATGATCCTTCAGAAATCATTTTAATATTCTGATTTGCTGCTCAAAAAACATTTATTATTATTATGTTGAAAACCACTGAGTAGTATTTGTTCAGATTTCTTTGAATTGAAAGTACAAAAGAATAGCGTTTATCAGAAATAGAAATTCTTCGTAACACTTTTGATCGATTTAAAGCATCCTTGCTAAATAAAAGTATTAATTACTATATCCCCCCCCCCCCCCCCAAAAAAATAAGTCTAAATAATAAAACTGACTCTAAGCTATTACATGGTATAGTGTATAATATCACAAAAGCTTTTTTATTTCAGATAAATGCTGATCTTTTAATTCATCAAATGAAAAATACTCAAGTGGTTTAAATATTGATAATATTTATAATACAAATGTTTCTTGAGCAGCAAATCAGAATGATTTCTGAAGAATCATGTGACACTGAAGACTGAAAACTCAGCTTTGATCAGAGGAATAAATTTACCGAAAAAGTAAACATTAAATTAGAAAGAAGTAATTTTAATTTTAAATTTAAAATATTTCATAAGTTGACTGTGTTTTGGAACAAACAAATGCAGGCTTGGTGAGCAGAAAAAAACATTAAAAATCATACTGTTCAGAAATGTGACTAACATTGCAATGAAATTTTACTATTAAAATTAAATCAAGAAGTTTTGGACAAAATAAAATTCATGGGTCCTAAAAATATAAAATTTGTATATTAAAATATGAAAAAAAAACTTTTATTAAATTGTTGTTAAATTTTATGTTTCATGATTTCAATTAATTAGACATCTTTTACATATCTGTATGAAAGTAGCAGTGATTTGATATGACTCTGAGTGTGTGGATCAGTGGAGTGTGTTGTGCATCAGTGTGTTGTTGTTGGATGGATGATGAAGCACGCGTGACTCTGTTGTTGTTGCTATGTTCAGTGAAACACAATGAAGCTGCAGCCATGATTGATTGACCAGCAGTTTCTCGCTCGTAACGCTGCCTTACACACACACACACACACACACGTCAGCTGATATTAGCTGTGAATACAGCTGTGCTGCTTGGAGTATCTGCACGTAGGATACTGACCCACAAGTTCACATCCCAGTAGGAGTTTTCCATTGGATTACAGCAGAAAATAAGCTCTGCGACCAGCACATTCATACACGTTTTTTGCTTTTATGAAGCTTTCATGGATTCAAAGCCTAAATACAATCAGAAGTCAGTGAACAGCGTTGGTGAAAGTTACCTTTAAAAATAATGCATTACAATATTGCGTCACTCCCTGAAAAAGTAACATAATTCGTTACTTAGAAGCATTTTATGAAAAGTAATGCGTTACAATATTGTGTTACTCTCTAAAAAAGTATCTAATTACATTACTTAGTAACTTTTTATGAAAAGTAATGCATTACAATATTGTTACTCCCTAAAAAAGTAACTATTTATGTTACTAAGTTACTTTTTATGTGAACTAATGCGTTACAATATTGTTGCTCCCTAAAAAGTAACCATTTATGTTAATAAGTTACTTTTTATGCAAAGTAATGCATTACAATATTGAGTTTACTCCCTAAAAACATAAATATTTACATTACTAAGTTACTTTTTATGCAAAGTAATGTTACAATATTGCGTCACTCTCTAAAAAGCATCTAATTATGTTACTAAGTTACTTTTTATGCAAAGTAATGCGTTACAATATTGCGTTACTCCCCTAAAAAGTAACTAATTATGTTACTTTGCGTCACAATATTGCGTCACTGCCAAAAAAAGTAACTAATTATGTTACTAAGTTACTTTTTATACAAAGTAATGCATTACAATATTAGGTTTACTCCCTAAAAAAGTATCTAATTACGTTACTAAGTTACTTTTTATGCAAAGTAATGCATCACAATATTGCGTCACTCCCTGAAAAAAGTAACTAATTATGTTACTAAGTTACTTTTTATGCAAAGTAATGCGTTACAATATTGCGTTACTCCCTAAAAAAGTAACTAATTATGTTACTTTGCGTCACAATATTGCGTCACTCCCTAAAAAAGTAACTAATTATGTTACTAAGTTACTTTTTATGCAAAGTAATGTGTTACAATATTGCTTTACTCCCCTAAAAAGTAACCAATTATGTTACTGAGTTACTTTTTATGCAAAGTAATGCGTTACAATACTTTTGTGTTACTGTTGTATTACTTTTTAAATCTGGACAGGGCTTGCTTGTTTATTTTTAATATAAAAAAAGTGTGATTCTTAGCAAATGTAAAAGCTCTTTCACACCACTTAGTTACTTTTTATGCAAAGTAATACATTACTTTTGAAATCTGGGCTTTTTTGAAAAAGTAACTCAAGACATTTTCTTGTAAATGAAAAAGTAATGTTTTACTCTACAAGTTACTTGAAAAAGTAATCCAATTACATAACTTGTAATGCCTTAACCCCAACACTATCAGTGAGTTTACTGTTTAATGTCCCGTCAGCCTCTGGAGTCCCAATAAGACGCCTTTTCAGGACAAGTGAGCGCTTTAATAAAACCACACGGGTTGCTGATTTCATGCGGTAGAGATAAACATGTAAATATCTTGAGCTTCTCTTAACACAGACCTCATGTCAGCCACTGAACCAAAACCCCACTGACTTCAGGACGATGAAAGCGGAAGTGCTAAAATGCCAGCTCATTTCCAGCTTTGCCCTCAAAAATAAGTCAGCGCTGCGATGCTCAGTGCTTCATTATCAGTAAAGACAGAGCAGAACCACAAATAAAGCAACTCCGGCCAAAGACGTGAATGCAGCAGTGATTTAGTCAAACATTATGAACGAAGCGTTTGAGGAGGTTTCTGGTTTTAGTGAAGCTCATGAAGGAGCGCTGTGTGTAAACAGTCAGGGTTAGGAGTGAACATGAGCGTATGTAATGTTTCCAGCAGGGATTGCGCTGTTCATATTTGTGCGATGTCGTCACATCAGAGCTGATAAGAGCTTGTGTCCTTCCAGAATCTGCAGGGAAACTTGCATAGACGTGCACATATTCATAAATCATCATTATGGTGAAGAACAATCACTATTGTGTGTTGAAATGAGTGTTCAGCTCACATCCTTCAGGGTTCATACAGAAACTGCTAAATGCAATTCAAGGACTTTCAAGTACTACTTTTTTTGGCTTTCCAGGACTAAAATCTCAAAGATTTGACTTATCAAACAATATCATTATTATCTATCAAAATCAAATAAATAAACTAATAAAACAAAATGGTGTTAATAAAGTGCAGCACATGCAAAGACTGTGGAAACTTTAACATTTGAACAAATACTATAGAGAAGTTACCACTTTTCTTATTCAAAGTGATTTTTTTCATAAATATATGATTGACATTGACAATGTATGTGTTATATGCACGCTTAGTTTACAAGATTCACTAGAACAGACAGCATTTGAATACTTAAGACACTTAATACTTTCAAGACATTTTAAAAGACACAATATTAAATGCAGTAGTGTTTTGAAACGTCTGAACTAATATAGGGTCATAACTAATGATTGTTTTGGTGATCAGTTCATCTGATGATTATTTTGAGCGGAGTAAAAAGTTGTTTTTATTGAAAACAAAAGCTTAACGCTAATTTCATGTTTACTGCCTTTTAAAAATGTAAGTACTTTTCAAGTACCTTTACAGAAAAATGGCTATTTTCAAGGCTTTTCCAGGACTTTAATTTACTTCAAGCACTTTAAGCACCTTGTACGAACCCTGCATCCCTCAGGTGATTTGGGAGGGATTTGTGTCTGTCCCTTTAAGAGCGCTGCGATCGAGAAGTTTCTCCGTTCCTCTTTCACACTGCGAAATCTGATTGTGTAATATTGCTGGAGTTATTCATTCACGGAAACTATGAGATTGCTCTCGACTCTGTGTGTGTGTGTGTGTGTGTTATGTGTTATATGGGTGTGTGTGAGTGATATAAAGCGGCTTACGGCGGCTCAGGAACGCTGTGGGAAGAATGGCAGGAATTTCCATCACTTCCCTGGAAAGAGTGTCGCATGTGCAGCGCTCATGTTGAGCTGAACTGAAACACTGGAGCGTTTCTGTTCACGCTTTCAGTTTTTTTCAGAGCAGTTTCGGTGCTCCTTCACACAGCGGGCTTCATGTGACTCGGGTTGCTCATCAAGAAGCACTTCTCAGCTCCTGAACCTCTGTGAAACGCTGAGGGTTTGTACAAGTACTTGAATATGACTTTTTGAAATGTAAGGCCTAGCAATATTCCTGAAGAGGTCATTGAAGAGCACTTGAATTATTGAAAGACGATGTATCAACAAGCACATCTCAAAAACATTCAAAAAACATACTTTTTTTGCTTATTTCAGTTCATGTCATAAACTAGCGAGCTAAGGCAGTAGTGGTACTTTTTTGAGTGAGTCATTTGCGCTGGAACCGCTCTGATTGATTCAAACTCGTGACTCCCAACATTTTTTTTCAAGCGACTCACTAGCAAAAACCAGATCAAACTAAAAAAGCCATTCATTTTCAAATTTCAGCTTTACTTGTAATGATTGTATAAAGCACGTTTAGTGATCATTGAAATGAACTTTGTGAAACTGATTCAGTTAAACCATTACGTCGCAAAATGATTCACTGTTTTGAAGTGCTACAGTCAGATAGTGAATCATTTGATTTAGATCACGACTTCAGAATGGGTTCGTTAATCATATGTTTTAGATCAGAACTTTGCGTATCATTTGATTTCAGATCAGGGCTTCAAAATGCGCATCGTGAATCATTCAGTCTATATTTGGACATTGGAGCAGGTTCATGAATCATATGATTTAGATCAGAACTTTGGTATAATTTGATTCAGTTTGGGACTTCATAGCGCGTATTGTGAATCATTAGATTTAGATCAAGTCTTTGGAATGGGTTCATAAATCATATGATTTAGATTGTAACTTTGGGTATTGTGAATCATTTGAATCAGATCAGGAATTCAGAAAGGGTTCATGAATCATATGATTTAGATCTGAACTTGGCAAATCATTTGATTCATGGCAAATCATTTGATCATTTGATACACAAAATGTGTATCGTTAATCATTTGAATCAGATCAGGAGTTTGGAGTGGGTTCGTTAATCATATGATTAAGATCAGAACTTGGTGAATCATTTGATTCAGATCAGGGCTTTAAACCGCATTTTGTGAATAATTCAGATCAGTTTAGATTAGGACTGTGGAGCGGGTTCATGAATCATATGATTTAGATCGGGACATTGAAGAGGGTTTGTGAATCATATAATTTAGATTGAAATTTTGCATATTTGATTCAGATCAGGGCTTCAAAATGCGTATTGTGAATCAGATCAGGAGTTTGGAGTGGGTTCGTTAATCATATGATTAAGATCAGAACTTGGTGAATCATTTGATTCATATCAGGGCTTTAAATCGTGTATCGTGAATCATTCGATTTAGATCAGGACTTCAGAATGGGTTCGGGAATCATGATTTCGATCAGAACTTTGCGTATCATTTGATTCAGATCAGGGCTTTAAACCGCATTTTGTGAATTCAGTTTAGATTAGGACTGTGGAGCGGGTTCATGAATCATTTGATTTAGATCGGGACATTGAAGAGGGTTTGTGAATCATATAATTTAGATTGAAATTTTGCATATCATTTGATTCAGATCAGGGCTTCAAAATGCGTATTGTGAATCATTCAGTTTAGATTAGGACTTTGGAGTGGGTTCATGAATCATATGATTTAGATTGTAACTTTGGGTATTGTGAATCATTTGAATCAAATCAGGAATTCAGAAAGGGTTCATGAATCATATGATTTAGATCTGAACTTGGCAAATCATTTGTTTCAAATCGAGACTTCAAAATGTGTATCGTTAATCAGATCAGGAGTTTGGAGTGGGTTTGTTAATCATATGATTAAGATCAGAACTTGGTGAATCATTTGATTCATATCAGGGCTTTAAATCGCGCATTGTGAATCATTCGATTTAGATCAGGACTTTGGTTCATGAACCATATGTTTTAGATCTGAACTTGTTTGATTCAGTTTGATTCAGATCGGGACTTCAAATCGCTTATTGTGAATCACTTGAATCTGATCAGGAATTCGGAGTGGGTTCATGAATCGTATGATTTAGATAAAAATTTTATGAATTGAATGATTCGTGAGTCCTGATCTGAAATGATGGTTCGTGAATCATTTGTTTCATGACACAGTTTTGATGTCCTTAAAACTCCTGGCATTTCATTGGCAGTATCTGTGCGAACCCTGTTAAGTGTACTTTACTGTAGTTCACAAGATGTTCAGATGTCTTGTAATGATTTCCAAGCAGTGCAGACTATTTTGGTGAATTGTCACTGTGATTCACTAATGACTGGCACTAACTGACTCATTAAGTGCAATCTGATTTAAAACCTGAATTGTTAAATAGCTTGCGATTCTCTCGTTAGTTGTTACTGAGTAAAGCTCAATTATTTAGTTATGCAGATTCGTCAGCACGTTAATAGCCGGTTTGATTATAAAATGTATGAGCAGCGTGTTTAAAGACATCTGACACATGCCAAGCACATAAAACAGGGAACTAAAAAAAGTGTCAGATAAATGCAGATGCTCTGGTTTTTGACCACAGGAAATGTGTACAGTTTAACACATGTAATACTTCTTTAGCAGCATTGAGATCCCAGTTTCTCTGGAAATTAACCAAATTATAATTTCTTTATATCATATATATATATATATATATATATATATATATATATATATTCATTTTATTTTTTCTATTTATTGTGTACAGGATATAAAGAAGTAATTTTTCCTTAAAAAAAAATATAATTTCTTAGTTCTGCATGTTTTAATGAGTAAAATTGTTTCAAGTCAAGTCATCTCTTAGAAATATATATTTGGTAGTAGCTTGATTTAGATGCAGATGTAGATTTGCTCATTATCAAAATCAGTAATATCTGTCAAAATTGTAGCAATCGCATTTTTTTTTTTTTTTTTTTTGTCATCTGAAATGTAAATAAATAAGCTTTCCATTGATGTCTGCTTTGTTATGATGGCACATTATTTGGCTGATTTGAAAATCAGGAATCTGAGGGTGCAAAAAAATCAAAATACTGAGAAAATCGCCTTTAAAGTTGTCCAAAGGAAGTTCTTAGCAATGCATGTTACTAATCAAAAAATAAGTTTTGATATATTTACGGTAGGAAATGTACACAATATCTTCATGGAACATGATCTACTTTATATCCTAATGATTTTTGGCATAAAAGAAAAAATGGTTTTGACCCATGCACTACATTTTTGGATTTTCTGTGCTACTTAAGACTGGTTTTGTGCTCCAGAAATCACAAATGGTGAAATTTAATTATTCTGACTGAGGTTTTTTTTATTTAATTATCCATTGCTCTTCCACAGTATCATCCATAGATCATGATAACAGCAGTTAAAACCAATACCATGGTAAAAATGTAATATGGTTCCAAGGGATTTGTATGAAAAACATTTAGAATAAATGCATTAATAATAAAATAAAATATGGGCAAATATACCCACGTTTCTGACACAATACCACTGTGCAGCAGAGCTGGGTAGTAATTGTCATTTGTAACAAATTGTTTAATTGTAACAAAGACTAATGAAACACAAGATAGGACTTGGTCTTGTATGAGCTGTTGAAGGCATTATATGGCCACCAAGTAAAGAGAAAAGGACTTTGTTTTAAAATGATTTATTTTCTGTTTTTAATGATTTAATTACTTGTTAGCTTTTCATTAAACCCACAAACCCTCTGCAGTTCCTGTTTGAACCCTAGTTTGGAAAACCTTGATGCAATAAAATGTTTACCGCTGTAAATTACAATGAATGCAACATATTTTCTTACTCTTTGCATTTTTTACATCTTTATGCTTCAAGTTAAATCAATGCGATGAACAAGTTAAGTCAAAAGTAATCTAAAAGTAATATATTACCTAAAATATGTAACTGATTACATTTCTGACTAAAATTTTTGTCATGTAATCTGGAATCAGTAACTGATTACAATTTGTAAGTATTTGTAAGTACAGTAAATCTATGCTAAATGATGGTGATTGTTGATTAAAAAGCGTTCTGACTGTATCCTTGAGCACAGTGTTTGTCAGCGCTGTTTTATCTCGCTGTAAACAGAGTCATTTGTGTTTTTCACTGAATTCAGGTGAAGTTTGCGCTGTGCTGCCGCTTGAACTTTCTCTAGCACTCTTTTGTTCTGATAGAAATCTTATGGTTTATCGAGGAACGTCATATCGCGCGTTAATTATCATTATCGATTTATCGCCCAGCCCCGGTTGAACTATAATTTATTATTATTATTTTTTTTTGTTAAATATAAGTTTTGGTTTGATACGTCTAACTAAAACAGCAGAATCAGAGCAAGTAGAATAAGCATAAGTTACCAATCAAATTAAATCAGTATTAACTAAATGTATTTGTACTACAGAGGTGTTTTCATATGCTTCATGAGGCTCAGAAGCGACATGAGGGCAATCAAATGCATAAATTCATGTTGAGATTAATGTTTTTAATGTACCGTTTTGAATACAGAAATATTAAATGATTTAAATAACTGAAAAGATACTTTAAAAATGAAACAACTGCCGGGAAGTCACTGATTTACTTACTGAATCATATTCATTTGATTCGTTCGGACAAGCGATTCATTCAGAAATGACACAGGTGACTGTCTTTATGAATAGGAAATTGAATTGTTGATTCGTGACTCATTTCTTCATAAATGAAACACAGCTGTTGGTCAGTTGTGACTTCTTTCAGACCATTTTTGACGACGAAACAGAGCAAAATCAGGCGATAGGGTTACAGTCAGACAGCGTAAGTCACTTAATATTAACTACTCATTTATTTTACTGTTGCAGTAAATCAATATCTTATTTACAAACTCCCTTAAAAATCATTAAAAGCTGTCACTCGTCTCAGTTCATCGCAAGTTCCGTTATAATCAACCAATCTCTTATTTAGACTCTCTCTGCACTTTGTTTCTTAAAGGATTGGTGAAGTGTGTCATGATACAGCAGCTAATCAACGTTGCAAAAACACGTAGAAACCTTTGAAGCTCCCCTCAGCGCAAACACAAATACACTGGCACATGTGCTCCTAAATATTTTTTCATAATCGCACGCAGTAGTCTACTCAGTAGTAGGTGGCGCTGTAGAGCCCTGATTAATCGCAATTATTTCTTAGACAATTAATCGTCAGCCAAATTTCATGACCGTGACAGCCCTAGCTGCGCAATCAAAAGAGCAGCATTTATTTGAAACCTAACTCGTTTGTTTGTTGTTGTCGTTTCAGCCATGTCAGACTTAAACGACTCTCTGGTGGACGTCTCCAGCGACAGCTTCTGGGAGGTACGTGTCGCTCGTCTGCGTGTGTTTCTCTGCTATCGTTGTTGTGTCTGTAACGCTAACGTGTCTGCGTCCATCAGGTGGGCAACTACAAGCGCGCGGTGAAGCGCGTGGACGATGGCAACCGGCTGTGTAACGACCTGATGAACTGTCTCCACGAGCGCGCGCGCATAGAAAAGGGCTACGCCGCGCAGCTCACCGAATGGGCCAAACGCTGGAGACAGCTGGTGGAGAAAGGTGCATAAACACTGAACCACTGAAAAACACTTCACACAGCTGCTGCTTAAGGAAGTTTGGGGTCTGGCGCTGTGGTAACGCCTCTATCTTTAGCTTGGTTACCGCGTGAGCTCACTTCCCCTAAACGCACTACGAAGGGCTGCGGATCATCTGGGGAAGCCATAGAGCGAGGAAGTGAAAGCTGTGTTTCTCAAGTAAAGGGAACAGTGATCGTATTTATGTGGCTCTTATTGTAATATGAGATCTGTGTGTTTAGGAGCCGATAACAGGCCTGCGAATGTCAAACCGCATGCCTAACGAGTCACGACAGGCTTCAGTAACTCCACTTCACACAGCGGCGCTCATGCTTAGCGCTTTTTCTTTCTTACAAACAGTATCAAAATACTTCAAATACCTCGTCCGGATTGGTTTTGAACACATGAAGCGAATCAGTTTGTAGACATGTGATATTTTGAGTCGTATCAAGAGCCACATCAATACGCAAATAAGACGGAGCAGGTTTGACCAGGAGAGTCCACTAAAGCTGATAGCATTTCCTGATATCTTCCTGCCTCCAGCTCGCTAGCTATTGTTCCTTACGATTTATCAGTCAGTCCTCGTAGTGATAGATGCCTTGTTGATTCTTCACAGCGCACACATCTTCATATCTTTGTTTAGCTAAAGGCCGTGTTTAAATGTGGCCTCGATAGCAGAGAGTCAACTTCGGTTGAACGTTTGTGGTTTGTGTTGCACTTTTCTGCTCGTATAACTGTGACTTCTGCAAACTCTCTGGTCAGGCTTTCTCAAGCCAGATAAACGAACCTTTTAGTTGCGTATTGCGAGTACACTTCAAGTCAAAGTAAAGTCAATACCACATGATGATTTTTTTTTTTTTTAATGGTTAGGCCATAGTAGGATGTGGCCAAAGCTAGACAAGACGAGCATGTATGTGTATAAGTGTATAAATATTAATTAATTTAAGAAAATGACTGATCGTTTTCACTGGATAAAGCCCTTATTCCTCAAAGGGATCATTTAGAGTCTTTTGAAGCTGCGTTTTTAACCTTTAAATCCTTCGAGCGCCATTGAAGTCCACTAAATGGAGAAAAATCCTGGCAAGTTTTCATTAAAAAACATATTTTTTTTGCGTCTAAAGATAGTCTAAATTGACAAGAAAAAATGATGCACACTTTAAAAAAAAAATACCTTTATACAGGTAAAAATGCCTATAAAACAGTTTGTACAAGGTGCTTAAAGCACTTGGATTTGTCTTTTTTGAAACTTAAGGCCTTGAAACCCTCGAAAATAGCAGTATTTTAAAAGGTACTTGGAAAGTGCTTGAATTATTGATGGTTGTTTTTCAATAAGGACATATCTTTTCACACAAAATTCATGCAGTTCAAAAAAGTGATGTTTTTTTCCCACTTATTTCAGTTAATGTCATAATGTAGTATTGACAGCATTGTGTAAACATGACTGAAGATGTGAAATGAGGAGCAGATGAACCGAATGAAGTCATTTGAATCATTTATGCTGGATCCACTTTGATCATTAATTTTAAGCGATTCACTAGCAAAAGCCAGGTTCAATTAAAAGAGCCTTTCATTTTCGAATTTCGATATCGCTTGATATTTTTAATGATTTTGGACAGCCAGTATAAGGATATGTGAAACAGAGCTTTTCAAAACTCTGCTTTGATGATTCGAAACAAATGAAACATTTGAATCAAATGAATCATTTTAATTTGAAACCAATGATTCAAATCAGATGAGTCGCAATACGCAAAGTTCTGTTCTAAGTAAAAAATTATTTGTGACCCGGTGCTCTGAGTCCTGATCTAAATGGTTCATGAATCTTAATTAAAATCTAGACTTTGGAGCTTGGATCGCAAATCATTTGATTTAGATCAGAACTTTTGATTCAGAATGGGACTTTAATATGGGTTCACGAATCATTTCAACTCCCTTTTTGAATCAAATGATTCGCCATACGCACTTTGAAGTCCAGTTCTGAAACAAATGATTTGCAAAACACGCTTTAAAGTCCGGTTGTGAATCAAATGATTCGCAAAATGCGCTTTAAAGTCCGGTTCTGAATCAAATGATTTGCAAAATGCGCTTTAAAGTCCGGTTCTGAATCAAATGATTCGCAAAATGCACTCTTAAATCCAGTTCTGAATCAAATGATTCGCAAAATGTGCTTTGAAGTCCGGTTCTGAATCAAATGATTTGCAAAATGCGCTTTAAAGTCCGGTTCTGAATCAAATGATTCGCAAAATGCACTCTTAAATCCAGTTCTGAATCAAATGATTCGCAAAATGCGCTTTAAAGTCCAGTTCTGAATCAAATGATTCACAAAATGCACTTTGAAGTCCGGTTCTGAATCAAATGATTCACCAAACACGCTTTGAAGTCCGGTTCTGAATCAAATGATTCGCAAAATGCGCTTTAAAGTCCAGTTCTGAATCAAATGATTCGCAAAATGCGCTTTAAAGTCCAGTTCTGAATCAAATGATTCGCAAAATGCGCTTTAAAGTCCAGTTCTGAATCAAATGATTCGCAAAATGCGCTTTAAAGTCCAGTTCTGAATCAAATGATTCGCAAAATGCGCTTTAAAGTCCAGTTCTGAATCAAATGATTCACAAAATGCACTTTGAAGTCCGGTTCTGAATCAAATGATTCACCAAACACGCTTTGAAGTCCGGTTCTGAATCAAATGATTCGCAAAATGCGCTTTAAAGTCCAGTTCTGAATCAAATGATTCACCAAACACGCTTTGAAGTCCGGTTCTGAATCAAATGTTTTGCCAGATGCGCTTTGAAGTAATGTTCTGAATCAAATGATTCACCAAACACGCTTTGAAGTCCGGTTCTGAATCAAATGATTTGTGAAACATGCTTTGAAGTCCCTTTTTTAATCAAATGATTTGTAATACACTTTAAAATCCGGTTGTGAATCGAATGATTTGCTATATGCACTTTAAAGCCCGGTTCTGTATCAAATGATTCACTATTTGCACTTTAAAGCCCGGTTCTGAATCAAATGATTCACCATACGCGCTTTGAAGTCCCTTTTTGAATCAAATGATGCTCTATATGCAATTTAAATTGGAGCGCTTTGAAACCGTGAATCATTTTGCAACACGGTGGTTTACTGATTCAGAGTTTCAAAAAGCTCAGTTGATAGTCTGCTGTGATCTCGCTTTCTATAATAATCTATTCATCGTTTGAAATAAAATGGTTACAATTAATCAGCCTAACTTGCAGTGTTTTATGAAATTGTGATCATGTTAGATGGTTTTAACAACATTTCATGACAGGACACTCATTATCTGGTATCTGGGTATATAATGCGTGTTGTTAACAGATGACACTAACATTAGGTAACTTAGGCTATAATCTCACTGGAGTTTGGTCATCCTCCGCCTATGGAGAGAGAAACAGCGTCTTTTTTGACAAATGTCACCCTGCCAAGCCCTTTGGTTCTCCTGGGAAACAGTGTTGATGTTCATAAATGCCAGATCAGTTTATTCAGAGCAAACAGAAGCGTAATCCAGGAGGATCTGATCATCTGCGTCGTCGCCTCCTCTAGGTCCTCAGTACGGGACGGTGGAGCGAGCGTGGTGCGCCCTGATGACCGAGGCGGAGAAGGTGAGCGACCTGCACATGGAGGTGAAGGCTGCTCTGATGGGGGAGGACTTGGAGAAAGTCAAGAACTGGCAGAAAGACGCCTACCACAAACAGATGATCGGCGGCTTCAAGGAGACCAAAGAAGCGGACGACGGCTTTCGCAAGGCGCAGAAACCCTGGGCCAAGAAACTGAAGGAGGTACGAGCAACAACTCCACAGTCAGCAAACACAGGCCTAAAGCTGTCAGGGAGCTTATGGCTAACAGAAGCCTTCGCTAAACATAGGTGTGTTCGGCTTATTTGCTCATGACACTGATGAGTACATCACCCACAAAGCATACAGTTTGATGGATTGAGTTACACTTGATCAACATGGTGAGCTCTCTTTGGATAAAACGTGAATGCAGACCGAAACTAACTAGATAAAGTTTGTCAAGACGAACTTTGAAGTTGGCTTGCGAAAGCTGCACCAGAAAAAAACGTTTAGAAAGTTTAAAAAGTTTTCAGTCTGAAATAGTTTGACGTTTAAAATAGTTTTAACTAGCACGTTGTTAGCATGATTAACAAGTCGCTAGAATGTTTCTAGCATGATTAGCATGTCACTAGCATGTTGTAAGCAAGTTTCTAGCATTATTAGCAAGCCATTAGCATATTGTTAACATGTTTCTAGCATGATTAGCATGTAATTAGCATGCTGCTAGCATGTTGCTAGCAAGATTAGAAAGTTGCTAACATGTTTCTAACATGAGTTATTAGCATGTTGGTAACATGCTAGCAACATGCTAGCAACATGCTCATTTTGTTAGTATGTTTCTAGCATGATTAGCAATTTGCTAGTGTATTTATAACATGATTAGCAAGTTACTAGCATGTTTTTAACATGATTAGCATGTCACTAGCATGTTGTAAGCAAGTTTCTAGCATTATTAGCTAGCCATTAGCATATTGTTAACATGTTTCTAACATGATTAGCATGTCACTAGCACATTTTTAGCATTATTAGCAAGTTGCTGGCATGATTAGCAAGTTACTAGCATGTTAGCCTGATTCTAGGATGATTAGCGTGTTTCTATCATGTTTAGCTCATTACTAGCATGATTTTAGGATGATTAGCTTGTTTTTAGCATTATTAGCTTGTTACTAGCATGTTTCTAGCATGATTAGCAAGTCGATAACATGTTTCTAACATGATTAGCAAGTTACTAGCATTTTTTGGCATGTCACTAGCACGTTGCTAGCAAGTTACTAGCATTATTAGCATGTCATTACCATGTTGCTACCATGTTACTAACATGATTAGCATGTCACTAGCACATTATTAGCATGTTTCTAGCACGATTAGCTTGTTACTAACATGTTTCTAACACGATTAGCGAATTACTAGCATGTTGTTAGCATGACTAACAAGATCAACGTTGTAAGCATGTTGTTAACATGCTTCTAACAAATTAGCATGTTTTTAGCATAAATGGCAAGTTGCTAGCACATTTATAGCATGATTAACATGTCACTAGCATATTTCTAGCATTATTAGCAAGTTGGTAGCATGTTTTTAACATGATTAGCATGTTGCTAACAAGTTACTAGCATTATTAGCATGTCACTAGCACATTCATAGCATGATTGTCAAGTTACTAGCATGTTAGCATTATTCTAGGATGATTAGCTTGTTACTAGCATGTTGTTAGCATGATAGTCACAAGATTAGCATTTTGTTAGCATGATTCTAGCATGATTAGCAAGATGGTAGCGTGTTTATAGCATGATTACCAAGTCGTTAAGATGTTTCTAGCATGATTGGCAAGTTACTAGCATTTTGTTAGCATGTTGTTAGCATACTGTTAGCATGATTAGCAAGTTAGTTTGAATAGTAGACAGAAGGGAGTCTTGATTGAGTCTCAAGGGATTGTGGGAGTTTTGACAGTTGAAATTTGAATAGTCTTGGCTCATTTGAACATTACGTCAATGTAAGTCTATGGGGTTTTTCCCAGTTTTAATCAATATTTTTAGGAAAATCGTAAGTCCCATCAGTTAGAAAAGACATAGCAACTGCAGTCTGAAGATCAGGGCTGAGTTTGTAGAGTTAAAGAGAGAAAAAGTTAAAGTAGCAGGTCAGTGAGGTGGCTTTCTCAAGCATCTCAGTAATCATCACACGAACAGAGTTGCACATGGTTATGCTTTTGAGGGCTGGAGTGTAAATTTGCATGTTATCTGTTGTCGAGGTGTGGCCCAAAAACATCTGCAAGGTCATGCATGACTGATATTACCTTAAACAACCCCACTGTGATAAAGTATGAACGCTTGGCTCACTCTAATGGCAGGTGGACGCGACGAAGAAGGCCTACCACGTGGCCTGCAAAGAGGAGAAGACGGCCACCAGCCGAGAGAACTCCAGCAAACTGGAGAACAACAACCCCGAGGCCCAGAAGAAGCTGCAGGAGAAGGTGGAGAAGTGCCAGCAGGAAGTTCAGAAGGTCAGTGGTTTCTTCAGCCACAAACCGCCACTCTCTCATGCTCCGTCAGTGCGTTACACGCCAGAGGAACAAAAGCAGACATGAACAGCTGTTTGCACACCCAAATATTAATAGATTGAGAGTTTTTAAGATATTCTGAGATGAAAACAACTGGTTCTTTTATGTGTGTCACACCAGACAGAAAAACAGTAGTTATTAAAGTATTTCTGTTTAATTTTGAACAAATTATATAAAAAAAACACAAATTATAATGGAATTCATTATAAACAACATACAAAAGTCTAACCTAAACAAATTTAAGAAACAGACGAATTATAAAATAAAACACAAATTATAAAAGCTAAGAAACAGAAAAATTATAAAATAAAACACAAATTATAATGGTATTTGCTATAAACAACATATGTCTAACCAAAACAAATTTATTTATGAAACAGACAAATTATAAAATAAAACACAAATTATAATGGTATTTGCTATAAACAACATACAAAATTATAACCAAAACTAATTTAAGAAACTGACAAATTATAAAATAAAAAATAAAACAATATAAAAATAAAAAACAATAATGGCAAAGAAAATGACCCATCATTTTTTTTTCTCATGCATTTTTAGAATTATTGCACATTTATGACTTTTTTTTTTTTTTGTCATGTTTTTGAGAAGCTGCAAAATCACGAGATACTGTCATAATTGGGATACTAAGTCATGGTTCTGAGATAAGTTGTCAAAAGAACAACAATAAAAAGTCCTGAAATATTTAATCAGAAATAGAGTTGAATTATGAGACACTAAGTCATAATTATGAGATAAATAGCTAAAAAAAAGAGATTTAAAGCCAAAACCGTGAGATACTAAGTAATTAATTATAAAATAAGCTAGACGTAATTATACAAAGTTGAAATAATGAGATATTTCATTTATGAGATGTCAAGTCATACGTTTGAGATAAATAGTTGAAAAAACAAGATTAAAAAGTCAAAATATCAAAATATTAGTCATGTTATAAAAAGCTGAATGTAATGAATTTTCATTTTAAAATGTTAAAGTCTTGAGATACTGTCATAATTATGAGATAAATGGCCAAAAGAATGAGATAAAAAGCCAAGAACGTGATAGAGACTACTAGTTAAGCAGTCCCATCGCAAAGTCACATGTATTTATTTATTTATTTATTTATTTATTTTTTTGCATGCATTTTTTGAATTTATGCACATTTATGACTTTTTTTTGTTGTTGTTGTTGTTGTCATGATTAAGGTTATGATTTTGAGAAGCTAAAAATGAGAAGTCAAAATCACAAGATACTGTCATAATTGTGAGATAAATAGCCAAAAACAAGATAAAAAGACACAATTTTAAGATATTAAGTCATGATTGCAACAAAACTACATTAAATTTACATGTAGTTTAAATCATGAGTCCTGATTTGGAGAAAAAGTTGAAAAAAAAGTTGAAAAAAAAGTTGAAAAAGAGAAGTCAAAATCATTTTTTTTTTCATATATATATATATATATATATATATATGTATATATATATAGCTTACATATATTCTTATAAAGCTAAACATTATAATAAGTTGAATTATGAGACACCAAGTCGTAATTATGTTTTTAAAATACTAAGTAATTAATTTATAAAATAAGCTGAAGTTGAAATAATGAAATATTTATATTTATGAGACGTCAAGTCATAAGTTTGAGGTAAATAGTTGAAAAAACAAGATAAAAAGTCCAAATAACAAAATATTAGTCATGTTATAAAAAGCTAAATGTAATGAATTTTCATTTTAAAATTAAGTCTCGAAAAACTGTCATAATTATGAGATAAATGGCCAAAAGAATGAGATGAAAAGCCAAAAACGTAATATGGACTTATAGTTAAGCAGTCCCATCGCAAAGTCACATGTATGCACATTTATGACTTTTTCTTTTGGTCATGAGTTTTGCGTCATGATTTTGAGAAGCTGAAAATGAGAAGTCAAAATCACGAGATACTGTCATAATTGGGATACTATGTCATAATTATGAGATAAATAGCCAAAAGAACAAGATAAAAAGCCAAAAACGTGAGATAGACTTATAGTTATGCAGTCCCATCGCAAATTTGCATGTATTTTAATTTTTTTTGCGTGCAATTTTTAGAATTTATGCACATTTGACTTTTTTTTTTTTTCCTCATGATTTTGAAAAGCTGAAAATGAGAAGTCAAAATCACGAGATACTGTCATAATTATGAGATAAAAAGCCAAGGTCATGAAATAGTCATAATTATGAAACACTAGGCCATAATTATGAGATAAATAGCCAAAAGAACAAGATAAAAAGCCAAAAACGTGAGATAGACTTATAGTTATGCAGTCCCGTTGCAAATTTGCATGCATTTATTTATTTTTTTGCGTGCATTTTTTGAATTTCTGCACATTTGTGCCTTGTTTCAGACGAAGGAGCGCTACAAGAAGTCTCTGGAGGATCTGGATAAGGTGACCCCTCAGTACATGGAGAACATGGAGCAGGTGTTTGAGCAGTGGCAGCAGTTCGAGGACAAGAGACTGCGCTTCTTCAAAGAGCTGCTGATGGGCGTCAAGCAGCACCTCGACCTCTCCTCCAATCACAAGTGAGCTCCTGTCCGCCGTCGACATGTCATCTACATATCTGTGCCCGCGTATGTGTGTGTGTGTGTGGGACATGAGCCGCGTCGAGACCGAAGGGCTGTTTGCCATCATTTGCATAGAGAAACACAGGAGCACTGCTATTGTTCAGAGACCTGCATGCAAAGCGCTCCGATGAGTCACTCTTCTCAGGGCCCTACGGTGCGATCATTTGACTCGCATTTGTGACTGAAAACTACTGCGTGCGACTGAAAAAATATTTAGGAGCACATGTGCGAGTGTCCCGATCAGCATAGTAGTGTTTGCATTGTGTTTTTGAAGCGTTGAGTAATGTATCATGGACATATCTGACCAATCCTTTCATAAACAAAACATAGAGAGTGTAAATAAGAGATTCGTTGTGCAGTAGTTCGATGCGTTAATTATAATGAAACTTTGTAAGATTGCGATGAACTAAGATGAGTGACCGCTTTTGATGATTTTTAAGCGAGTTTATAAATTAAATATTATTTAATACAACAGAAAATAAACAAGAAGTTAATATTAAGTGACTTACGTTGACTGTTGTCTAACAGCATTTAAGATTTGGCTCCATTTCGTCGTCAAAATGATCCAGAGATGATTTCCATTCATTAAGAGAGTCACTTGAGTCATTTCTGAATGAATCGGCTGTTCGAACGAATCAAATGAATGCGATTCAGTAATTAAATCAGTGACTTACCGGCAGTAGTTTCATTTTTAAAGTATCTTTTCAGTTATTTAAATCATTTAATATTTCTGTATTCAAAATGGTATATTAAAAACATTCATCTCAACATGAATTTATGCATTTGATTGCCCTCATGCCACTTCTGAGCCTCATGAAGCATATGAAAACACCTCTGTAGTACAAATACATTTAGTTAATACTGATTTAATTTGATTGGTAACTTATGCTTATTCTACTTGCTCTGATTCTGCTGTTTTAGTTTTTTTTTAGATGTGTTTTAGACATATAAAAATTATAAATGTGTATATTTTTTAATTTAACATAAAAGATTACATGCTTTTAAAAAAATACCATTATAAAGGTAAAAACAAAATGCCCCTTCTTTAACAAGAAGACTAATTTTTCGTCAGATTTTTTTTTAATTGTTGAATAGATGGTGCTCCTAAATTTTCGACTGAGCTCCTAATTTTTTTAAGTTAGGAGCACAAGTTCTCCTAAAAAGAAAAGCAAGCGTAGAGCCCTGTTTTTAATGCAAAGCCTCCAGCGTTGTTCTCATAAATGAGCGTCTCTCTCCTTCAGGTACTCGACTGTGTATCACACACTGGAAGACACCATCCAGGCAGCCGACGCACAGGAAGACCTCAAGTGGTTTCGCTCCAACCACGGGCCTGGCATGGCCATGAACTGGCCCCAGTTTGAGGTACGTGATTGCAAAAGGACGGGTTCACACTGCTTCTTTACATACTGAGAGAGTGAACACCAAATATGACACACTATAGCACCATAACAGTTCATATGACGCACAGTCAGCGTCTTCTGAAGTCATATGATGCTTTTTGTGAGGAACAGGCTGAAATTTAAGATGGTATTCGTTCATTGTGTCAGGATAATGCCATTGACCTTAAATAGCATTGGTCTGACGTGAGCGCAATGGGATTTAAAAGCTCTGCTGGAAGATATTTCAATATATGAAATGTAATATTCTGCCATAATTGTGAGATATTTAGAGAAAAGAATGAGGTAAACAGTCAAAGTCATGAAATATTCCTAACTGTATCATAATAAATGGATGGATTTAATAATAAAAGTTGAAATCATGAGGTAATGTCTTAATTATGAGATAAGTAGACTAAAGAATGAGATAAAAAAATCTAAGTTGTAATATATTTTGTCATAATTATAAAAAAGCTAAAGAAGTCAAAATTATGAGATACTAAGTTATGATTATGAGATAAATAGTTGCAAGAACAAGATAAATAGTAAAAACTAAAAGTGTAAGATGTAAGTGTAAGTCATAACTAAATATTTTAAAATGTTGAAGTCTTGAGATACTGTCATAATTATGAGATAAACAGCCAAAAACAAGATAAAAAGACACAATTTTGAGATATTAAGTCGTAATTGCAACAAAACTACATTTAATTTACATGAAGTTTAAATCATGAGTTACTGAGTCCTGATTTTGAGAAAAAGTTGAAAAAGAGAATTCAAAATCATTTTTTTTTTCTTTTTTGGGGTCAAAAAGACTAAATTATAAAAAGCTAAACATTATAATAAGTTGAATTATGAGACACTAAGTCATAATTATAGAGAAATTATTAGAGAAAAGAATGAGGTAAACAGTCAAAGTCATGAAATATTCCTAATTGTATCATAATAAATGGCTAGATTTAATTATAAAAAGTTGAAATTATGACATATTGTCATTAAGAGATGCTATAATCCAATTATGAAAGTTGAATCATGAGATACTGTCTTAATTATGAGATAAACAGCCAAAAACAAGATAAAAAGACACAATTTTGAGATATTAAGTCGTAATTGCAACACAACTACATTTACTTTACATGAAGTTTAAATCATGAGTTACTAAGTCCTGATTTTGAGAAAAAGTTGAAAAAGAGAAGTCAAAATCTTTTTTTTTTTTCTTTTTTGGGGTCAAAAAGACTAAATTAAAATCCAATTATGAAAGTTGAATCATGAGCTACTGTCAAATTCATTAGATACATAGCCAAAAGAACAAGATAAAAGGTTTTTTTTTTTCATAATTGAAAAAATTCATAATTGAGTCCTGATTTTGAGAAAAAAAAAATTAAAAAGAGGAGTCAAAATCATGAGATACTGTTATAATTGAGATACTAAGTTCTGATTATGAGATGAATGGTCAAAAGAACAAGATTAAAAAGTCATGAAATATTTAGCCATGACTATAAAACTTAATTTTGAAAAGTTGAAATCATGAGATACTGTTATAAATGATTAGATAATAAGCCATAATTATGAGATGGATTGTCAAAAGAACAAGATACATAGCTAAAAATTGTGAGATAAGTCTGAACTATAAAAAAGCTGAATTTAATTGTAAAAAGTTAAAATTATGAGATACTAAGTTATGATTTTGAAATAAATAGTTGAAAGAATAATAGCTAAATTGAGAGATGCCTATAAATTAATTATGAGATAAATAGCCCAAAAAAAGATAAAAATCCTGAGATACTGTAATAAATTATTAGATAAGTCATAATTATGAGATGGATTGACACAAGAACAAGATAAATAGCTAAAATTGTGAGATGCAAAGTCATACCTATAAAAAGGTAAATATAATTTTTGTTGAAAAGTTGAAATCATGAGATATTGTCATAACTATGAGATAAAGAGTCAAAAAAATGAGATATGAAGTGTTGAGATACTAAGTCATAATTATAAAAAGTTGAAATCATAAGGTACTAAGTCCTGATTTTGAGGGAAAAAAAGCTGAAAAAGAGAAGTAAAAATCATGAGATACTGTCATAATTGAGATACTAAGTTATGATAATGCAATTATAAAAAGTTGAAATCATGATTTTGAGAAAAACAGCTGAAAATGAGAAGTCAAAATTATGAGATACTAAGTTATGATTATGAGATAAATAGTTGAACGAAGAAGATAAATAGATAAAATTGTGAGATGCAAAGCCATACCTATAAAAAGGTAAATATATTTTTTGTTAAAGTTGAAATCATGAGATATGTTCATAATTATGAGATAAATAGCCAAATAAATGAGATATGAAGTGTTGAGATACTCATAATTATAAAAAAGTTAAAATCATGATTTTTGAGAGAAGTTAAAAATGAGAAGTCTCAGGCTAAATCTGAGTCTGTTCCTCACAGAAAGCATTGTATGAATTCATAAGTGTCATATGGACTGCTGTTTCTACTGATTGATCTCCATCCGCTTTGACTGGATGAATCCAGAGCAGCTGTTTCAGACATGAGAAAAGCCAGTGTGTGTTTGTGCCGCAGGAGTGGTCCATGGACTTGAATCGAACGCTCAGCCGACGAGAAACCAAGAGGAAACCCGCTGATGGAGTCACTCTGACGGGGATCAGTCAAACCACAGAGCAAACCTCAAAAGCCAGCAGCAGGTGAGCAGATATCTAATGTCAGTCAGTGTGCTGCAGTGTGAAGATGTTGAGCTTGATTGTGCGTTACGCTGCCTCTGAGGTTCGTCCAGGATTGTTGGTCGTCATCCTGATGATTGAGCATTATTATACACACCAGAGCATGTTTTCTTCTAATGTGACCTCTGTTTCCTGTTCCTGAGACACTGATGTTCTCCTGGGGCTCAGTTACACAAACACAGCAAAATAAAAACAAACCAAAAAAACCTAAGTATGCATTGCTAAAACACTCAAAATACTGAGATGCTGTCATCATTTAGAGAAAATGCCATCATTATGAGAAGTCATAATTGTGAGCTAAGAAGCTGAAATCCTGAGTTACTCTTATAACCGAGAAAACATTTAAAATTATGAAAAAGTCAAAATTAAAAAATAAAAAAAATAAAAATAAAGAGATACTCTCTTTATTATGAAAAAAAAGTTGAAATTATGTAGGGTTGGGTATTTAACTCAGTACTTTTAAGGGTTGCATTTTGATTTTGGATGTTTTTTTTTTTTTTTACATTTTGTTTCTTATTTATTTGGTTCCACAGTGTTTGCTGCTTTTTACTTTATTGAAATTTTGTGTATTGTATGTATTATTTTATTATTCTCCAAGCTTTCATTTTTGTTTTGCTAATAAGTTTATTAATTTGGTTCCACAGTTTTTGCTGAATTTTTTTTTTTTTTTTTTTAGTTTTTTTATACCTACCTAAAAACTTAAACTTTGTGTAGCCTATGCAATTTATTATTTTATATTAGGGATAGGCTGTACATGGTGTAGTTTTGTTAATGACATTGTATTTTGTTGTTGCTTGAATTGAATCGGCGGCAAATTGCTGCTAATTTGAAAGTGAAAGTAAAATGTGTACGGCCCTTTTACAAGCTATTTTAAAGTGAAGAAAAGTGTGGAAAAAAGTGTGAACAATTGCTGAATTACCGCTGATTTGAAAGTAAAATTAAAAAAAGTGGCATTTTTATTTTAAAGTGAAGGAACGCGAGGAAAAGAGGGAAAACTATTGAACGGTTGCTAAACGCGGAATTACAGCTAATTTGAAAGTGAAAGTAAAATGCATGCAGCGCTTTTATTTAAAAGAGAAGGAAAGTGAGGAAAAGAGGGAAAACTAATGAACAACTTCTTGATGCCAAATTACTGTTAATTTGAAAGTGAAAGTACAATGTGCATGGCACTTTTATAAGCTATTTTAAAGTTAAGGAGAAATGAACAATTGCTTGATGCTGAATTACCACTAATTTAAAAAGTGAAAGTAAAATGCATGTGGCGCTTATATTTGAAAGAGCAGGAAAGTGAGGAAAAGAAGGAAAATTAATGAATAATTAGTTTTAAATTACCTCTAATTTGAAAGTAAAATGTGTACAGCTCTTTTAACATGTTATTTTAAAGTGAAGGAAAGTGAGGAAAAGAGGGAAAACTAATGAACAATTGCTTAATGCAGAATTACAGCTAATTTGAAAGTGAAAGTAAAATGCAAATTGCTTTTATTTAGAAGAGAAGGAGGGAAACCGCGAATGAACAACTGCTTAGTGACAAATTATCGCTAATTTGAAAGTGAAATGAAATTCACACAGCGCTTTTATTTAAAAGAGAAGGCAAACTAATGAATAATTGCTTAACGCAGAATTAAAGCAAATTTTAAAGTAAAAGTAAGATGTGCATGCCGCTTTTACAAGTTATTTTAAAGCGAAGGAAAGCGAGGAAAAGAGGGAAAACTAATGAACAATTGCTTAACGCAGAATTACAGCTAATTTGAAAGTGAAAGTAAAATGAATGCGGTGCTTTTATTTAAAAGAGAAGGAAAGTGAGGAAAAGAGAGAAAACTAAAGAATAATTACTTTCGGATTACTGCTAATTTGAAAGTGAAAGTAAAATGCGGGATGCACTTTTATTTAAAATGGAAAAGATAAGCGAGGAAATGATGGGAAACTCAAACCAACTTTTAGGCTTATTTTTTTTCACAGAAATAAATGTTTTCGTTATTACACCGAGTAAAGTAACGAAAAAAGGTAACTAAAGTACATAAAAACCAAAGTTTCTCTGAGATAATGTGTAATGTAATCTTGTTAAAACTGATTTCTTAGAATCAGTATTGAAAAAAATAAAATAAATTAACGATACCCAGCCTAAAATTATGTGATTAAAAAGCGACACCATTAAAAAAAAGTTTTACTCAGAATTTTTCTTTGCCTTTTCATCCCAATTATGATTTATCTCATAATCCATAAATCACTCTGCCTCATCATTATGACGCATTATCTCATCATTTCAATTCACTCTATACTTTTATAATAGTGACAGCATCATGATTTTGACTTTTTACTTCAGGATTTCAGCTTTCAATTTTTACTTTTTATCTTATTACTTTGATTCAAGTGATTATGACTTAGTATCTGATAGTTTTGACTGAAGCCAAGATTCTGAGCATAAATGTTATTCACCAAATTGTTGTTTGGTCAGATGAGTCTACAGACGCTGCAGAGTCAGCTAGTGTTTATAAACAAAGACCATGTGATCACATTGTGAAGTATGCTAATCTGAAACCAGTTCTGTCACTTTAGCATCCGACACTAGCGCTCAAGCGCTGTCTGCTGCGTCAGCTGCTGTAGTGTCTGATGCGAATGGAGCCGTGTGATTGGTCCGTGTCTGATGCGAATGGAGGCGTGTGATTGGCTGTGTGTGTGTTTGATGTAACACTGTCTCTGTGTTGTTAGCGTGACTGTGGCCAGTAGCTCAGAAGCAGCATGCTTAAACCCGTTTGACGACGATGATGATGATGGCGAGGACGAGGATGAAGAAGAGCCGGCGGCGGTCGCGGTGGCAGCGGAGCGGCCCAAGAGCAGCCCGATCGCTGTCAAACGAGAGGAAGTGATAGCGCAAACGTTGGTGACCTCCCAGCCTCCTCTCCCTGTCTCTGTCTGTCTCCTCCGGCCTGTGCTTGTGTTTCTGCTGCTGCTGCTGGTTTCTTTCAGGTCCTGTGTTTCTGCATGGCTGCGGCGAACGCTCACTGACACATACGTGATTTCACAGCGGCTCACACCTGCACATGACACATGAGTACACACAACATGAAGACAGACTCATACAGGGTTCCCGTTCTGGAAAATCATGGCATTTTAAAAGGGTTTTTTGTCCAAATCATGGAATATCAGGGATTTTTGTTTGTTGCTTTAAATTTTAGTTTCCATTTGTGACCCTGAAGTACAAAACCAGTTTTAAGTAGCTCAGGGATATTTGTAGCAATAGCCAAAAATACATTGTAAGGGTCAATATTTGTAATTTTTTTTTTTTTAATAAATATGCCTAAAATCATTAGGATGTTAAGTAAAGATCATGTTCCAAGAAGATGTTTTGTACATTTCGTACCGAAAATATGTAAAAACTTAATGTTTGATTAATAATATGCATTGCTAAGAATTTCATTTGGATAATTTTAAAGGCGATTTTCTCAATATTTAGATTTTTTGTCCCCTCAGATTATAGATTTTCAAATAGCTGTATCTCAGCCAAATATTGTCCGATCCTAACAAACCACACATTGATGGAAAGCTTATTTAAAAAATACCCTTATGAGATAAAAAGTCAAATTATGACATACTTATGTAATTACAAAAGTCAAAATTGAGAAAGTCAATATGACATAATTATGTCATAATTACAAAATAAGTTGAAATTATGAGATAAAAAGTCAGAATTATGACATATGTAATAATTACAAAATAAAAGTCAAAATTATGAGATAAAAAGTCAAAATTATGACATACTTGTGTAATAATTACAAGATAAAAGTCGAATTTATGAGGAAAAAGTCAAAATTATGATATACTTATGTAATAATTACAAAATAAAAGTGAAAATCTGAGATAAAAAGTCAAAATTATGATATATTTATGTAATAATTACAAAATTATGAGATAAATCAATATTATGACATACTTATGTCATAATTACAAAATAAAAGTCAACATTATGAGAGATAAAGTCAAAATTATGACATACTTGTGTAATAATTACAAAATAAGTCAAAATTGAGATAAAAATTTAAATCAAAATTATGACATACTCAGCCAAATTATGACTCGTATCAAATATTGTCTGATCCTAACAAACCATACATTTATTTATTTAAAAATACCCTTATGACTGTTTTTGTGGTCCAAGTTTTTTTTATTATTGTGTTGTTTCACACACTTTGACTATTGTTATGGTTGGGCTGTTTTTCAGCACCATTTTATTCTCTTCCCGCTCGTCAACTGACAAGCGTTTAAGTCAAGTGCAGTTAAAAGTAAACAATAGAAAAGCAAAAACTAGATGTGAAGAAATAGAAAGACTGAATGCTGAACTTGATGACAAACAGAAAATCCTTTACTTCCTGTAGAGAAAAATATCAAAGAGCATTTAACGGGTAAAAGCAACAAAAAAAAAAAGCAGTAGTGTATAAGTTTTGTTCTAAAAATGTCGGTGAACAAGTAAATAAAGCTTGCAGATGGATGGATCCATTCATTATAGGTCATGGAAGTTCAGCCTTTTTGTCAGTGTAAGTCAGGGAATTTGGCTTTGAGTGGAAACCCTGTTTATAAATATGTGTCATGTGTGGTTGAGGCGCTGGACGGGTGAAAATATATATATATATATATATATATGTGTGTCATGCATGTTGACCTGGGTCTGCTGGGGTCTGTCTCCTCCTGTGTGTGTCCCGTCTGTCCACTGGGTTTGTCTCGAGTGTGACTTAAGTGTGTGGTGTTTCCTATGTCCTCAGCGCTGCTACTGTAGAAAAGATGGCCAACGACGGCTCCGACGAGGAAGCGGGGAATCCCTTCGCGTCCGCTAACGCTAATGGCAATCCGTTCGAGGACGAGCCGTCTTCACCGGAGGTGTGCGTGCCGGTGCGCGCCATATACGACTACGAGGGACAGGAACAGGACGAGCTCAGCTTCAAAGCAGGTATGACTTACAGGAAGTCATGATGAGTCTGACGATGAGCAGGGCTCCTACAGGGTTTGGAATTTTGGAAAAGTATGCAATTTGATTTAAGTGTTTTCCACATTTGGAAAAAGAAAGCGGAGTATGGGAAAATATTTGTTTCTGCAGACTTTTGCCCCCATTTAGTTTTTATATAATAGAAAATGAATAATTGAATGTTAACAAATTTATTGTACAAGAAGTGAGATTTCATGGCAGCTGTTTAGTGATTCTTTAGTGATTTGTCACAATATGCACTTTTTGATTTTGTAAAATGCAGGTTATAAACATTTCTTGGCCTCAACAAAGTATGCATTAAAGTATGCATTCGATTAATCAAAAAGAAATTAAAACCAAAATTCAGAGGACAAAATTATTAATAAAAAACATTTATTAAAAAAATAAATTAATTCAGTTAATCAAGGTTTTGATTTAAGGTCAAACATTAGGAGATAAACGTCAAAATTATGAGATAAAGTCGACATTGACTTTAAAAGTCGAACTTTTGACATACTTAAGTCATAATTACAAGATAAAAGTTGAAATTATGACTTTTATCTTGTAATTATGACTTGTGTTATAATTTCAACTTTTAAAGTTGAAATTATGAGATAAGTCGAAATTGACATACTTAAGTGTAATTTTCGACTTATCTTGTAATTATGACTTAAGTATGTCATAATTTAAAGTCAATTTCCACTTTATCTCATGATTTCGACTTCATCATAATTTCGATTCATCTTGTAATTATGACATACTTAAGTCATAATTACGAGATAAAATGTTTAAATTATGAGATAAAAAGTCTAAATTATGACATACTTCAGTCACAATTACAAGATAAAAGTCGAAATTATGAAATTATCTCATAATTACGACTTAGTCTCAGAATTTTGACTTTATTTTGTAATTATGACTTAAGTCATAATTTAGACTTTTTCATAATTACTTTTAAAGTCATAATTTCAACTTTTGTATCTCATTATGACTTTTAGTCCCAGAATTTTGTTTTTATTTTGTAGTTATGACTTAAGTATGTCATAATTTCGACTTTTTATCTCATAATTACTATTAAGGTCATAGTTTCGACTTTGTATCTCATAATTATGACTTAGTCTCAGAATTTATTTTATTTTTTTTTATTTTATTATAACAAGTTGTAATTTAGACTTTTTATCTTGTAAATATGACTTAAGTATCTCATAAATTAGACTATTTATCTCGTAATTACTTTTGAAGTCATAATTTTGACTTTGTATCTCATAATTATGACTTTTAGTGTCAGAATTTAGACTTTATCTTGTAAATGACTTAAGTATGTCATAATTTCGACATTTTATCTAATAATTTTGACTTGTAGTCTCAGAATTTTGACTTTTTATTTTGTAATTATGACTTAAGGCGTAATTTAGACTTATCTTGTAAATATGACTTGAGTATGTCATAATTTCGACATTTTAGACTTTTTATCTTGTAAATATGACTTAAGTATGTCATAATTTCGACTTTGTATCTAATAATTATGACTTTTAGTCTCAGAATTTAGACTTTTTATTTTGTAATTATGACTTAAGTTTGTCATAATTTAGACTTTTTATCTTGTAAACATGACTTAAGTATGTCATAATTTCGACATTTTAGACTTTATCTTGTAAAAATGACTTAAGTATGTCATAATTTCGACTTTGTATCTAATAATTATGACTTTTAGTCTCAGAATTTAGACTTTTTATTTTGTAATTATGACTCAAGTATGTCATAATTTAGACTTTATCTCGTAATTACTATTAAAGTCATAATTTCGACTTTGTATCTCATAATTATAACTTTTAGTCTCAGAATGTTGACCTTTTATTTTGTAATTATGACTTAAGGCTTAATTTAGACTTTTTATCTTGTAAATATGACTTAAGTATGTCATAATTTCAAAATTTTATCTCGTAATTACTTTTAAAGTCATAATTTCGACTTTGTATCTAATAATTTTGACTTTTAGTCTCAGAATTTTGACTTTATCTCGTAACTACAACTTTTATAGTCATAATTTCGACTTTAGCGGAAATAAGCTTCTATAGTTGTCACTTTGAGAAAATCAATGAAAAAACCCTGAGAAAATACAAATATTCACCATTTGTGTTTAATATGGTCTAAGTGGAGAATGTGTGTGTTTGTGCAGGAGATCAGCTGACGAAGATCGGCGAGGAGGACGAGCAGGGCTGGTGTAAAGGACGTCTGAGCGACGGCACCGTGGGCCTCTATCCCGCCAACTACGTGGAGGACCTGGAGTGACGCGAGCCTCGCCCAAACACGTCCTCCTCAGTCAAACTAGCGCTGATTCGATGTATTATAGTAGATCAGAAACCCCTCTCACCGCGCTCAGGGTCAGCTGTTATTTTAAAGAGATTTTTACCCATTGCTGTTTGCTTTTAGGAACATAATCGATGCGGATGGACACGATTTTATCACACACTGACCTGTTGAGCCGGCTCCACCTGACCTCTGACCTCTGCGTTTGGTCTTGCGTGTTTTTTTAGGGATGGGGCTCGGTCAGGGTCAGCTGGATCTGGATGTGCACTGGATGACATGCTGTAGTGGGATTGTGAGAGCGCCTCATATACATATCTATATATATATATATATATATCTATTACAGTGTGAGAGTGAGTGTGAGTGGCTTCATAAGCTCTTCCAGAGATGCTGTGATCGCAATGAGAATGTTACGGCATATGAATGTTGACGTGTGTAAATATGAAATGGACGCCCGAGTCTTGGTTTCTCTCAGGTGTCGCTATTGTTACAGTTACGAATGCAGTTCATTGTGTGCGTGTGTTTGTGTTGCCATATTTTTTCACAGTTGTGCAGTGCTGAAATGGATTGAATGAGTCAGATATTGCTGTTTACGTCAGGTGGCGCGTTCGGTTCGTGACGTCACATGACAAAACTCAGTTACACGTTGGAGTTTATTCACTTTTGTATATTGTCAAGTGGACAATAAATGAATTGAAGTTCTGTTTCTTGAATTATTATTATTATTATTATTATTATTTATTTATTTTTTTTTTTTTTTTTTGTTGACAAAATTATGAGATAAGTCAAAATTATGATGGAAAAGCTGAAATTGATTTTAAAAATCAAAATTATGACATAAGTCATAATTACAAGATAAGTCATAATTAAGTGATGTTGAAATTGAGATAAAAAGTCAAAAGTATTAGATGAAAAGCCGAAATTGACTTTAAAAGTCAAAATTATGACATACTTAAGTTATAATTACGAGATAAAAGTCAAAATTATAAGATAAAAATGTAAATGTACTTTAAAAGTCAAAATTATGATAGTCTAAATTATGAAATAAAAAGCCGAAATTGACTTTAAAAGTAAAAAATATGACATACTTAAGCCATAATTACAAGATTAAAGTCAAAATTGAGATAAAAAGCCGAAATTGACTTTAAAAGTAAAAAATATGACATACTTAAGCCATAATTACAAGATAAAAGTCGAAATTATGACTTAAGTCATAATTATGAGATAAAAAGCCAAAATTGACTTTAAAAGTCAAAATTATGACATACTTAAGTTATAATTACGAGATAAAAGTCAAAATTATAAGATAAAAATGTAAATGTACTTTAAAAGTCAAAATTATGATAGTCTAAATTATGATATAAAAAGCCGAAATTGACTTTAAAAGTAAAAATTATGACATACTTAAGCCATAATTACAAGATAAAAGTCGAAATTATGAGATAAAATGTCAATTATGACATACTTAATCATAATTATGAGATAAGTAAAAATTGACGTTAAGTCGAAATTCTGACAGTCATGATTATGAGATAAAAGTCGAAATTATGAGAAGTTTTTTTAATTGACTTTTTTTAATTGACTTTAAAAGTAAAAAGTATGACATACTTAAGTCATAATTACAAAATAGTCATAATTACAAGATAAAAGTCTAAATTATTATTATAAGTCATAATTATAAGTTGACTTTTTATCTTGACATACTTGAATCATAATTACAAGATAAATCAAAATTCTGACTTAAGTCATAATTACAAGATAAAAGTCAAAATTATGACTTAAGTCATAATTATGAGACAAATTGAAATGATGAGATAAATGAGATGAAGTCTAAATTTACTTTAAAAGTCTAAATTATGAGATAAAAAGTGTAAATTATGAGATGAAAAGCCAAAATTGACTTTAAAAGTCAAAATTGTGACATACTTAAGTCATAATTACAAGATAAAAATCGAAATTATGAGATAAAATGTCAGTTATGACATACTTAAGTTATAGTTACAAGATAAAAGTGGAAATTATTAGATTAAATGTCAATTATGACATACTTAAGTCATAATTACAAGATAAAAGTGGAAATTATGAGATAAAATGTCAGTTATGACATACTTAAGTCATAATTACAAGATAAAAGTCGAAACTATGAGATAAAATGTCAGTTATGACATACTTAAGTCATAATTACAAGATAAAAGTGGAAATTATGAGATAAAATGTCAGTTATGACATACTTAAGTCAATATTACAAGATAAAAGTCAAAACTATGAGATAAAATGTCAGTTATGACATACTTAAGTCATAATTACAAGATAAAAGTCGAAACTATGAGATAAAATGTCAGTTATGACATACTTAAGTCATAATTACAAGATAAAAGTGGAAATTATGAGATAAAATGTCAGTTATGACATACTTAAGTCATAATTACAAGATAAAAGTGGAAATTATGAGATAAAATGTCAGTTATGACATACTTAAGTCATAATTACAAGATAAAAGTGGAAATTATGAGATAAAATGTCAGTTATGACATACTTAAGTCATAATTACAAGATAAAAGTGGAAATTATGAGATAAAATGTCAGTTATGACATACTTAAGTCATAATTACAAGATAAAAGTGGAAATTATGAGATAAAATGTCAGTTATGACATTTTATAAAGTCTAAATTTCTTTGTAGTACGAGTCAGAATAAGGATGTTGCTTCTTTAAATAAATATATCTGTTAGACTGAATAAGGAAAAAAGAAACATTAAAGCATTCCATTTCATTTAGTACGTTTTATATGTATAATAAATGAAAAAAAGAAAGAACATAATGATCTGACCGATGAATGTCTGCATCCTGTTGGTTTGTGTGCTGCTGTGTTTGTATGAGTTCAGCCTGAGCGTGCTTTCCGCCAATCAGCGCGCTCCGTGTGCGTGACGTCACGGCGCTAGGAAGTGCGCTGCTGCTGGAGTGTTTTTGCAGACTTACTTTCCTCGCAGTTGTTTCCCCGCCGCTGTAAACATGACGGACCCCAGTAAACACGACATCACTGCCATCCTCAAACGCCTGCGCTCCGTTCCCGCAAACAAGGTGAGTTTGAACCCCACACGCACCAAACGTCGCGGTGTTTTTGTCCGGACTGGAGGAAGCAGGAAGAGTTTTGACACGTCACATGTTTATGTGAAACATATGGCAGGTGAACTTGGTGTTTTGGGACGAATCCTTCATCGCAGTTGTTATTAAACAAGCGTTATTCGTGGAAACAAATGTCGTGATTCACGCTGTGAGCTTTGATTTCCCTGCGAACGTTTTTAGACGTGTTTTATACAAACTAGCTTGTGTTGCCATTGTACAAGACAGAGCAAAGAACACACAAATAAGTGGAAAAATACTTGTTAGATGTTAGACAATATTTTTATCTGTATATCTTCATTATGTGTTAATTTCAAACTCTGAAATGTGGCATTAAGCAATATGGTGCATATTTGTATTGATATTGACTGTTTGTTTGCTAATGATGTGTTGTCAGGTGTGTTTTGACTGCTCTGTGAAGAACCCCAGCTGGGCCAGCATCACATATGGGGTTTTTCTCTGCATTGACTGCTCTGGGACACACCGCTCGCTGGGAGTTCACCTGTCCTTCATCAGGTAAACTTTACACTCTCATGCCGTCCTTCAGTAAATAAAAATTACACTCTTGTGCTGTCCATCGTCAAGGAAACTTTACTCTCTCATGCTTCGTCAGGGAAACTTAACACTCTCACACCCTCCTTCGTCAGAGAACCTTTACACTTTACACTTTACAGTCTCTGTCAGGGAAACTTTACTCTCTCCTTTACGCTTTACTCTTTCCTTTACACTTTACAGTCTCTGTCAGGGAAACTTTACTCTCTCCTTTACACTTTACTCTTTCCTTTACACTTTACAGTCTCTGTCAGGGAAACTTTACTCTCTCCTTTACGCTTTACTCTCTCCTTTACACTTTACAGTCTCTGTCAGGGAAACTTTACTCTCTCCTTTACGCTTTACTCTCTCCTTTACACTTTACAGTCTCTGTCAGGGAAACTTTACTCTCTCCTTTACGCTTAACTCTCTCCTTTACACTTTACAGTCTCTGTCAGGGAAACTTTACTCTCTCCTTTACACTTAACTCTCTCCTTTACACTTTACAGTCTCTGTCAGGGAAACTTTACTCTCTCCTTTACGCTTTACTCTCTCCTTTACACTTAACTCTCTCCTTTACACTTTACAGTCTCTGTCAGGGAAACTTTACTCTCTCCTTTACGCTTTACTCTTTCCTTTACACATTACAGTCTTTGTCAGGGAAACTTTACTCTCTCCTTTACACTTTACAGTCTCTGTCAGGGAAACTTTACTCTCTCCTTTACGCTTTACTCTCTCCTTTACACTTAACTCTCTCCTTTACACTTTACAGTCTCTGTCAGGGAAACTTCACTCTTTCCTTTACGCTTTACTCTCTCCTTTACACATTACAGTCTTTGTCAGGGAAACTTTACTCTCTCCTTTACACTTTACAGTCTCTGTCAGGGAAACTTTACTCTCTCCTTTACACTTTACTCTCTCCTTTACACATTACAGTCTTTGTCAGGGAAACTTTTCTCTCTCCTTTACGCTTTACTCTCTCCTTTACACTTAACTCTCTCCTTTACACTTTACAGTCTCTGTCAGGGAAACTTCACTCTTTCCTTTACACTTTACAGTCTCTGTCAGGGAAACTTCACTCTTTCCTTTACACTTTACAGTCTCTGTCAGGGAAACTTTACTCTCTCCTTTACGCTTTACTCTTTCCTTTACACATTACAGTCTTTGTCAGGGAAACTTTACTCTCTCCTTTACACTTTACAGTCTCTGTCAGGGAAACTTTACTCTCTCCTTTACGCTTTACTCTCTCCTTTACACTTAACTCTCTCCTTTACACTTTACAGTCTCTGTCAGGGAAACTTTACTCTCTCCTTTACGCTTTACTCTCTCCTTTACGCTTTACTCTCTCCTTTACACTTAACTCTCTCCTTTACACTTTACAGTCTCTGTCAGGGAAACTTTACTCTCTCCTTTACACTTAACTCTCTCCTTTACACTTAACTCTCTCCTTTACACTTTACAGTCTCTGTCAGGGAAACTTCACTCTTTCCTTTACACTTTACAGTCTCTGTCAGGGAAACTTCACTCTTTCCTTTACACTTTACAGTCTCTGTCAGGGAAACTTAACACTTAACACTTTACTCTCTCCTTTACACATTACAGTCTTTGTCAGGGAAACTTTACTCTCTCCTTTACACTTAACTCTCTCCTTTACACTTAACTCTCTCCTTTACACTTTACAGTCTCTGTCAGGGAAACTTCACTCTTTCCTTTACACTTTACAGTCTCTGTCAGGGAAACTTAACACTTAACACTTTACTCTCTCCTTTACACATTACAGTCTTTGTCAGGGAAACTTTACACTCTAATCTTTAAACTTTACACTTCTACCTGGAGGAACAGACAAAACATCTCCTGACAGACTATTATGATAAAAGCCAACAAGAGGTTCTTACAGTTTTCCCACAGGGGAGCGATAGCATCTACTAAATGTAGGGGTGCACATATGTTTCCCACAGAGCACAAGTGAATTTAGATCATTTTATGTAATAAAAGGTCTCAAGTCAGTGCCGAGTTTGAATCCCAGCTGCAGGACCTTTCCCAATTCCCAATCTTTCTCTCCCAGTTCACTTCCTGTCTGCTCTCCTCTGTCATATCATAATAAAAGCCATAAACGCCGAGCCTTTATTTGTTTAGTCATATCACCTTTACTCATCCCGACTGTCTGAATAAAGTTCCAGCAGCGATGCAGCATCATCTTTTTCACAGCGCTGTCAGTGTTTCTGTCGTTGAGATCTGTTCTCTCCGCTGCTGCAGGTCCACTGAGCTGGACTCCAACTGGTCCTGGTTCCAGCTGCGCTGTATGCAGGTGGGGGGCAACGCCAGCGCGGTGAGTGTCTGTATGGTCTAATGAAGTATCTCTCACACTGATGTACTGTACTGTATTTGCTTACTGTATTTAGTGTTTGTGAGAAGCTTCATTGTAAGTGTTTTCCCTGCAGAGTGCCTTCTTCAGTCAACACGGCTGTACCGCCAGCGCCGCCAACGCCAAATACAACAGCAGAGCAGCGGTGCTCTACCGAGAGAGAATCAAGAGTCTGGCCACACAGGCCACCAGACAACATGGCACTGAGGTCACTCACACACACATGCATTCACTGAGTCAAACCCAGAGCTTGTTACACTCATGATTAGGGCCCATAACTAACTTTTTCCACACATGTCAGGGATCTAGTTGATATTCAGTCAATAAATCACGTAGATAGGTGGGGGCCAAACCTTTTCAAGATTTAAAAACAAGAAGCAAAATTTTAAATTCTATTCTAAAACTGACAGGCAGCCAGTATAGTGAATTATAAGGGATAAGGAATAAGGGATAGAGCTGTCTGACTAATCCCAAGATAAAGTGAATTGCAGTAGTCCAGCCAGATGAAATAAAAATGTGAATTACTTTATCAAAGTCTTTAAAAGAAAGAATCGGCTTTGCTTTGGAAAGCAAGCGCAACTGAAAAAAACAAGCTTTGACAGCCGAGTTTATTTTAAACCAAAATTTTAAACCATCATCAAAAATAAAACCTAGGTTTTTTACCCATGGTTTCAAGCGTGATGACATGCTACCTAAATCCGGTTTTGGGGAACTTAAGAATTCAGATGGACTAAAGATAATAATTTCAGTTTTCTGTTCATTAAAAATTAAGAAATTAGATGAAAGCAAGGCCTTCAGTTCCACCAAGCATGCCATAAAAGACTCAAGACCCACAGAATTACGTTCGACAAGCAAATAAACCTGAGTGTCATCAGCATAACAGTGAAATGACAAACCATGTTTTCTAAAAATCGAGCCAAGAGGGAGCATATAAAGAGAGAAGGGCAAAGGAGCCAAAATAGAGCCCTGGGGAACTCCATAGGGCAAAAAAGCTTTGCTTGAGTAATGTTCACCCATCTTGACTGAGAAACTCCTGTTTGTAAAATATGATTTAAACCAATTCAAAGCTGCACCTCTTAGACCAACGCAATGTTCTAAACGATCGATGAGAATAGCATGATCGACCATATCAAATGCAGCTGTCAGGTCTAAAAGCACAAGGACTGCAAAATCACCTGAATCACATGAAAGCAAAATGTCAGGAGATAGGGAAAACATCAGTAAAAATCTTTTTGAATAAAAAAGGACGAAGAACATCCAAAGACGAGCCAGAAGGCTTAAGTTGTTCAACTATTTCCAGCAAGGCTGAAGCTGAGACTGGTTTAAACTGGCTAAAAAAGACAGTGGAAGTGAGGGAATTTGACGAGTCAGAAACAGGAGGAGTTATCCCCAGCCTAAGATCCCTAATCTTACTAACAAAATATAATAAAAATTCTTCACATGACAAAGAAGAGACCCCAAAAAGAAGACGGGCCGAAGGATTGAGCGCAGCATTGATAATAATGAAAAGAGTCTTAGGTCTAGAGCAGTTCTTATTAATAATATCTGACAAATGTCGACATTTTGCTTGTTTCACAGCTTTCTGATATTTAGAGTCCTTTAAAATCTCAAAAGAAACATGAAGCCTGTCCTTTTTCCATTTTCGTTCTGCTCTTCTACAAAATCGTCTGAGAGAACGAATAGTATGTTTTAAATATGTTTTTAATGGCATTGTTTTACTAAGTATTACTGATACTAATACTGCCACTGGCGTCTCTGTTAAATGCATTTTTCCTAAATTTTACCGATTAATTATAGCCATTGATAATTGATAATTGAAAGCCATTCTTTTTTAACATTTTAATAGGCTCTGAAATATACAGCTCTTAATTTAAGTGATTTTAAAACTGTTCACATAAACTATAAATTGTATATGCAGAAACTATTAGGGATCGTGGCAACACAAATCGAGAAATGATTCAGCATTGATTCTGAACTTTCCAAATGCATCGCGATTCTTTCTCAAATCGATCTTAGTTTTGAACCGCAGATGGCACTGCCTGCTTTACAAAAAGCCAAGCTTTGCTTGTTTCCAGATCCTTACATGCACTTGAACCTAAAATAACCATTCATACAAAACAAAGGGTATTCACAGTGGGCTGTATTTACATAAATTTCACGTCATAAAAGCATTCTGAGCCGAGGTGAAATTACATAACTCAGCTGAATGCACAAGTTCTTGGTGAGCGATTGATTGTGCAGATAAACACTAGATTAGAGCGCCATCTGCTGTTAAAATCTAAGCTCACAATTAATCCAAATAATTCCAAAGACAAACGCGATGCATTCAGAGGAAACGATCCAGAATCGATCCACGAATCGATTTATTGTCCCATCCCTATAAACTATACAGAGTCATCTTTATTCAAGCTACAAAAGTTAATCAGAGCATTTGAATGATTTCTCTTTTTTTTTTTTTGCTTTTTTGATTTACATCAATGACTGACTTCAGCAGGTTTCACTTTAAAATCAGCATGGTCTCTAAAAAACCTGATGCACATGACGTAAATCTGACGCGTATCCGATTTTCCCCCAACTCTTTACGGTCATTTAAGCCTTTATAACTCATTTAAGACTACGTTTATGAGGTAACTCGCCAAAACTGCACATTTAGACGTAATTGTGTGTGTTTTCTTCCATTAAAGTGCTAAAGTTATTTATTAAAAGCTCTCCTGTTCACATATTAAGAGACATCAGGAGTAGGATGATACTTTAGTTGAGAACGTACATTAATTCATCTCACTCACAAAAAAAGATCCAGTATTCCTCAAAATGAATAAAAACAGTGAAATTCAACTCACAAACCTGCAATAATTAAATGTGTTAAATAATAATCTAATCTAAAAATAATCTAATCTCATTTTATTAACCAGTGTGTTTTGCTGCTGACCTACGATGATCCAATTCATCCATACTAATAAGCAAAAATTACTCGAGATAATCCAACATTTGTTTTCCTTTTTTGACATTCGACTTTTCTTTTCTTCTGTACAGATGTGAATTTTTTTCTCTAAGCCTGAGGCCTTTTTACATTTGCCCAAAATCTAATTTTTTATACTAAAAACAAACAAGCAAACCCTGCCCAGATTTAAAAAGTAACGTAAAAGTAACGTAACGCATTAGTTACTTTTAAAAGTAATGCATTACAATATTAAGTTACTCCCTAAAAATGTAACTAATTGCGTTTCTTAGTTACTTTTTATGGAAAGTAATGAGTTACATTACTTTTGCATTACTTTTGCGTTACTTTTTAAATCTGGGCAGGGCTTGCTTGTTTGTTTTTAATATAAAAAAGTTTGATTCTTAGTAAATGTAAAAGCCCTTTCACACCAAAATGAAATGAAGTGAATAAGGCTAAGGCTAAAGGAAATTAAATTGACGTCTGTACAGTGGAACTGTAGGAAAAGAAAGTTCAACACTCTTCAGCAATGAGAAAAAAACACAAATGTTAGTTAATATAAAGTAAGTTTTGCTTAATAGTACACTGCAAAAAATGCTTTTCTTACTTAGATTTTGTGTCTTGTTTTCAGCCAAAATATCTAAAAATTCTTAAAACATGAAGGAAGTAAAAATTGTTGTCTTGTCTTTTTTTCTGAAAACAAGTCAAAATGAAGTGTTTTTGCTTGAAACAAGCAAAATAATCTACCAATGGGGTAAGCAAAATACTCTTGTTTTCTGTTTAAAATAAGATTTTTTTTTTTGCTTACCCCATTGGCAGATTATTTAGCTTGTTTCAAGCAAAAACACTTCATTTTGACTTGTTTTTTTTCTGAAAACAAAAATAATTATTTACTTCTTGATTTACATTTTTTTTATTATTTTGGCTGGAAACAAGTCAGAAAAGTATTTTTGCAGTGTGAGGTTGAATTGGATCAAACAAGTTCAGCAGCAAAGTGATTGGTTAATAAAATGGGATTGAATACATAAAGGAAACAAAAAGTAACTGGCGTTACTTTTTTGAAAAAGTAACTCGGATATTTTCTTGGAAATGTAAAAGTAATGCGTTACATTACTAGTTACTTGAAAAAAGTAATATTATTATGTAACTTGAGTTACCCCCAACACTGATTATAATACAGTTTGTGTGCAGTTACGAATAAGAAATCAGCCAAAATACTGACTATTTGTGTGTGTTTGGAGCAAAAATCATCCGTTTCTGATTTATGTATGCTTAATCGGTGCATCTCTCTCTGATGACGCAGTTGCGTATATTAGCCAATGCCAATTTTTCCTTGCATATGGCACTTGGCGAGTGTTAATTTTAGGCTTGTGTTCATGCTGAAGTTGTTATATGTGTGTGTTCAGTTGTGGCTGGACGGTCAGGCTCCGCTGTCACCCACATCACCCCTCGACAAACAAGTGGACTTCTTCGCCCAGCACACCCAGGTGAGGAAAAGCCGCCAGTTTCATGTAATAAATATTGATAATGTATCATTTACGACATTTATGTTTGCCGTTTTCCCCCAGACTCCGGTGAACGAAGGATTCAGTGTTCAGTTAAACACCAGCCGACCACAGAACACCGCTCAGGATAAAAACAACAACGGTATGATAACTGAGCAAACAGCAGTGTGCTCACATGAGTGATGTTTTGTGTTTCTGGAAGATGTTTTTGTCTTTCTTGGGCGCAGGTGAGAGTGAGGTGGGTCCCAGTGTGGAGCAGCTCAGTGTGTCTCCTTCATCTGCCGCAGGTAAAGCTCCTCATCCGCCTCTCTGACAGATAAATACAGCTCAAGTCGTAACTCACTGTGTGACTCTCCTCTCGCAGAGCCGCTCTCTCTGATCAAGAAGAAACCCACCACAGGAAAGAAATCGGTGAGTCATAGCGGGTCACTGATGGATCATTTATTATTCAAAAATATGGCAAAATGCAGTCATGCACTTATGAAGACTAGTGTTGGGGGTAATTTGAGTTACGTAACTCAAGTTACGCAATAATAGTACTTTTTTCAAGTAACTAGTAAAGTAACGCATTACTTTTTCATTTCCAAGAAAATATCCGAGTTACTTTTTCAAAAAACTAACGCCAGTTACTTTTTGTTTTCTTTCTTTATTTAATCTCATTTTATTAACCAATGACTTTGCTGCTGACCTTTGATTCAATTCAACCAAACACTGCAAAAATACTTTTATTACTGATTTTTTGTCTTGTTTACAGCCAAAATATAAAAAAAAAAATCTTAAATGAAGTAAATAATATTTTTTTTTGTTTTCAGAAAAAAACAAGTCAAAATAAGTGACTTTTTGCTTAGAACAAGCAAAATAATCTGCCAATGGGGTGAGCAAAAAAATCTCATTTCAGACAGAAAACAAAATTATTTAGCCCCATTTGGGAGATTATTTTGCTTGTTTCAAGGAAAAACACTTATTTTTACTTCTAGAAAAAACTTATTGATTTAAGAAATATATATTATAAATATATTATTAAGAGATATTTTGGCTAGAAACAAGACAAAAAAATCTAAAAAAAAGAAATAGCATTTTTTACAGTTTACCAATGAGCAAAACTTACTTTAGATGAACTAATATTTGTGTTTTTTTCTCATTGCTGACAAGACTTAATCTTACTTTCCTACAGTTCCACTGTAAAGATTTATTTTTCCTTCAGCCTTATTCACTTCATTTCATTTTGGTATGAAAGGGCTTTTACATTTGATAAGAATAAATCTTTTTATATTAAAAACAAACAAGCAAGCCCTGCCCAGATTTAAAAAGTAACACAAAAGTAACGCAAAAGTAATGTAACGCATTACTTTCCATAAAAAGTAACTAAGTAACGTAATTATTTACTTTTTTAGGGAGTAACGCAATATTGTAACGCATTACTTTGCATAAAAAGTAACCTAGTAACATAATAAGCTACTTTTTTAGGGAGTAACGCAATATTGTAACGCATTACTTTGCATAAAAAGTAACCTAGTAACATAATTAGCTACTTTTTTAGGGAGTAACGCAATATTGTAACGCATTACTTTGCATAAAAAGTAACCTAGTAACATAATAAGCTACTTTTTTAGGGAGTAACGCAATATTGTAACGCATTACTTTGCATAAAAAGTAACCTAGTAACATAATTAGCTACTTTTTTAGGGAGTAACGCAATATTGTAACGCATTACTTTGCATAAAAAGTAACCTAGTAACATAATTAGCTACTTTTTTAGGGAGTAACGCAATATTGTAACGCATTACTTTGCATAAAAAGTAACCTAAAAAACATAATTAGCTACTTTTTTAGGGAGTAACGCAATATTGTAACGCATTACTTTCCATAAAAAGTAACCAAGTAACGTAATTATTTACTTTTTTAGGGAGTAGCGCAATATTGTAACGCATTACTTTCCATAAAAAGTAACCAAGTAACGTAATTATTTACTTTTTTAGGGAGTAACGCAATATTGTAACGCATTACTTTGCATAAAAAGTAACTAAGTAACGTAATTATTTACTTTTTTAGGGAGTAACGCAATATTGTAACGCATTACTTTGCATAAAAAGTAACCTAGTAACATAATTAGCTACTTTTTTAGGGAGTAACGCAATATTGTAACGCATTACTTTCCATAAAAAGTAACCTAGTAACATAATTAGCTACTTTTTTAGGGAGTAACGCAATATTGTAACGCATTACTTTCCATAAAAAGTAACCTAGTAACATAATTAGCTACTTTTTTAGGGAGTAACGCAATATTGTAACGCATTACTTTGCATAAAAAGTAACCTAGTAACATAATTAGCTACTTTTTTAGGGAGTAACGCAATATTGTAACGCATTACTTTTAAAAGTAACTTTCCCCAACACTGATGAAGACAACACATTTCTAAAAGCTTGATTTGTGATTTATAGAGCAATTATTGGTAGGGTAGATTATTAATCCATGTTCACACACTTTTTACTACGTCTTACTAAATTTTTACTTTACTTTATGAGGAAATAAAAGTATAATTAATTTGTTTTTAAAGACTTTATTTACTATAAAACTTGTGCAGTTGTGCTAGTTCAGAAGGGAAACTTTTGTTGTCAGTTGAGAGCGATATAATCCAATATAAACTACTCAAATCTAGATTTGCAAACAAATGTCCTATTTTAGGTCCTGTTTTTTATTAGTCGCCTACAGAACATTCTCAAAACAAAGCTTATTAAAAAAAAAAAAAAAAGTTAATTCCACCATGGTACCGTAATATCGCCGGGTAAAAATACATTTAAGACCTTTAAACACTATTTTAAGACCTGCACTACACATTTCAGTCATTAAAACATTTTAAGGCGAGACACTGCAGACAAAAACAGTTTTTTCAGTCGCCTGTCAAATTTGAGATTTTGGGCTTTTTGGTTTTTCATAAAGTGTGTTTTCACATGAAGTGTGTTTGCTAGTGGAAGGAAAACATCCAAAAGACACTGTTAAGTGTTTCTTTTATAGCACTTTATCTATTAGTGTCAGTAGATGTCAATTACAATACATATTTTTAAAGGCAGTTTTCTCAAAATTAGCTTTTTCTCCTACACTGAGCCATAAATCTCCAGAATTGAATTGTTGATATCAAGAATTAAATTTGAATGGGAGTCTATGGTGACATTTAACTAGTGAAAGTACAATTCTTGACATCAGCAATTATAGTTTTTTACTAGTTGAAATTCAATGCTTGATATCAATAATTAACCTTTTTACTAGTGGAAATGTAATTCCTGATATCAAAAATTGCAATTGTTACTAGTAAAAATCTAATTTCTGATATCAAGAATTATAATTTTAACTAGTGAAAAATGAAATTGTTGATATCAAGAATTCATATCCTGTGAGTCAAAACGGCTTGCCATACTTTTTACATTAAACACATTAACTATTACACATGTATGCAATACATAATGTTAAATTAAAATTAAAAAGTCTTAAATTTCACTTGTTCATATCTGCAGAAACCCTGATTCTATAAAAAATAAACAGCATTCTGATTTTGACATAAAAAAGGCACACACACAAAAAATCCTCCACTTGTTACCAGTGTTTTTCTACTCGAAATTGCTCTATATACCTGCATATTTAACAGCCCTATCTGCAGTCTTGAGCTCTTTGTCATGTGATTGTTTGTTTGTGTGTGAATGGATCAGATGGGCGGCAGGAAGGCCGGTCTGGGCGCTCAGAAGGTCAGCAGTCAGAGCTTCAGCGCGCAGCAGAAGAGAGCTCAGGCCGTGGACCGACTGCAGGAGGAGATGAGCTCACAGAAGAGCAGCGCTGACCCCGAGTGAGTGAGACGCTTCAGGAGACTCGCAGTCAGAAATCTCGAGCCTCTGCTCATCCTCGCTTTGTGTGTGTAGAGTGTCGTCTCTGAGTCGTGCCTACGAGAGTTTGGAGGTGCAGAGGAGGAGGGACGAGGTGAAGCTGAGCCGACTGGATGACAAGAAGAAGGAGCAGGCGGAGCGGCTCGGCATGGGCTTCGGCGGACGCAGGTCCGTGGTTTTTGTTGGTTGTAAAACTGGACTTTGTCCAATGAGATTTGAGTGTGGGAGGAGTTTGATTTGTCCAATGAGATTTGTGATTTTTTTTTTTTTTTTTTTTGGACCAATGAGATTTGAATGTGGGAGGAGTTTGGTTGTGACCAATGAGATGTGAGTGTGGGCGGAGTTTGACTTTGTCCAATGAGATTTGAGTGTGATTTTTTTTTTTTTTTTGACCAGTAAGATTTGAATGTGGGAGGAGTCTGACTTTGTCCAATGAGATTTGAGTGTGATTTTTTTTTTTGACCAGTAAGATTTGAATGTGGGAGGAGTCTGACTTTGTCCAATGAGATTTGAGTGTGATTTTTTTTTTTTGACCAGTAAGATTTGAATGTGGGAGGAGTCTGACTTTGTCCAATGAGATTTGAGTGTGATTTTTTTTTTTTTTTTTTTGACCAATGAGATGTGAGTGTGGGAGGAGTCTGATTTTGTCCAATGAGATTTGTGTGTTTTTGACCAATGAGATGTGAGTGTGGGAGGAGTCTGACTTTGTCCAATGAGATTTGTGTGATTTTGACCAATGAGATGTGAGTGTGGGCGGAGTTTGACTTTGTCCAATGAGATTTGTGTGATTTTGACCAATGAGATGTGAGTGTGGGCGGAGTTTGACTTTGTCCAATGAGATTTGAGTGTGATTTTTTTTATTTTTTTTTTGACCAGTAAGATTTGAATGTGGGAGGAGTCTGACTTTGTCCAATGAGATTTGAGTGTGATTTTTTTTTTTTTTTTTTTGACCAATGAGATTTGATTGTAGGAGGAGTCTGACTTTGTCCAATGAGATTTGAAAGTGATATATATATATATATATATATATATATATATATATATTATTTTTATTTTTTATTTTTTATTTTTTTTTTTGACCAATGAGATGTGAATGTGGGCTGGTGAGATTTTGACTAATGAGATTCCAGTGTAATTTTGACCAAAGAGATTTGAATGTAGGAGGAGTTTAGTTGTGACCAATGAGATGTGAGTGTGGGAAGAGTCTGACTTTGTCCAATGAGATTTCTGTGATTTTGACCAATGAGGTGTGAGCGGAGTTTACTTTCGTCCAATGTGTTTTGAGTGTGTGGGCGCGGCTAAGACACCCGTCTCCCACTGTGTTTTCCAGCGGTCTGTCTCACTCGATGATGGAGGACATGCAGATCATCCAGCAGGAGTCTCCATCTCTGAGCTCCTCCAGCAGAAGAGCGTATGAGAAGGACGAAGAGGAGGAGGAGGACAGGCGCTTCTCCTCCAGGTGACACTTAAAACTGAAGATATGAGACGTTAGTGTCTCCCGCTCTGCATTCGTGAATGTATCCCTTGTCTCTTCTCATAGGCTCCTGGATGAAGATGCTGGACCATCAGATCGGTTCTTCTCTCAGTGGACATCAGCCACAAAGCAGACTGATGTCTACATGGACCCAGAGGAGAGGTCAGTAAATCAAGAGTCGAGCCTCTCTCAGATGCTGAAACATTGTATGATGCTCTAGCCCTCGTTCCTGAGTCTCAATCCCAGCAGTCAGTGCGGCGTTTACTCTGTGTTTCTGTGCTCTCAGGGTCTCCTCGAGGAGGAAGGAGCCGCAGTCCGTCTCTGATGACGCTCAGAAGAAGTTCGGCGACGCCAAAGCCATTTCATCAGATATGTTCTTCGGGAAACAGGACAACGCAGAGGTGAGAACACAGCAAACAAACACCAAACATGAGCACTGTGCTGTTCAACTCTTAATAAATTGGTTTGAGAGCCTAAAACCATGCTAGCAACATGCTAATCATGCTAGAAACATTCTAACAACATGTTAATAACAAGTTAATCATAATAGCAACTTGTTAATCATGCTAAAATCATGTTAACAACATGAGAAAAACATCCTAGACATGCTAGTAACGTGTTAATAATGCTAAAAACATGCTAGTAACGTTAATCATTCTAGAATCATGTTAATGTTAGAAACATGTTAGTAACTTGCAAATAATGGTAACTTGTTAAAATGATCTTAAACATGCTAATCATGCGAGTAAAATGTCACTGATTGTAGTAACGTTAATCATGGTGGAAACATGATAGCAACATGTTAGTAACATTAATTATGATAGTAACTTGCAAATCATGCTAACAACATGCTAAAACATCTTAAACATGCTAGTAACATGCTGAATCATGCTAGAATCATGCTAACAGCATGTGGAAAACATCCTAAACAAGCTAGAAACATGCTAACAACATGCTAGTAACTTGCAAATCATGCTAACATGTAAAAACATCTTAAACATGCTAGTGACATGCTAATCATGCTAGAAACAAGCTAGTAACATACTAATTGTTAGAATCATGCAAGTAACATGTTAGAAAAAATGTTAAGCATTCTTGCAGATCATGTTAGAAACATGCTAGCAACTTGCTAATCATGTTATATACATGCCAACAACATGCTAATTGCATGCTAACATGTTAATCATGTTAAAACATGCTAGTAACCTGTTAACCATGCTAGTAACGTCAATTATGCTAGAAGCATGCTAGAAACATTTTAGTAACTTGCAAATAATGGTAACAACTTGTTAAAAACATTGTAAACATGCTAGTAACATGTTATGCTAAAACATGCTAGCAACATGCTAACCATGCTAGCAACATGTGGACAGACATCTTAAACATGCTAGTAACATGTTAAACATGTTAGTAACATCTTAATCATGCTAGAAACATTTTAGCAACATGTTAGTAACATGCTAATCATGCTAGAAAGATGCTAGTAACTTGCACATCATGCTAACATCATGCTAACAACATTCTAGAATGTTGCATGTTAATCATGCTAGTTGCATGCTAATCATGCTAGAATCTTGATAACAGCATGCTAAAGACATCCTAAACATGCTAGTAAAACGTTAATCATGCTAACACCATGCAAGTAACTTGCTAATCATGTTAAAACATGTTAACAACATGCTAATCATGCTAGAAACATGCTAACATGTTAATAATGTTAGAAACATGCTAACAACATGTTAAAACATTCTAAACATGCTAGTAAAATGTTAATCGTGTTAGAGTCATGTTAACACCATGTGAGTAACTTGCTAATCAAGTTAGAAACATGTTAGCAACATGCTAATCGTGCTAACAACATGCTAGTAACTTGTTAATCATGCTAAAACATGTTAACTATTTGTGTATCTGACTTTTTGTCTTCAAAACAGTCCAGTTTTAAGCTTTAAATCTACTTTAAACTTCAGTCTATTTCAGATTGAAAATCTTTTCAAACTTTTTCAGACTTTCTGGTCAGGCTTCCTCAAGCCAACTTCAAAGTTTGTCCTGACAATGTTTTTTTTCTCTCATGTTTTCTGATTGCAGTATGAGGTTCGGGCTCGACTGGAGAATTTCTCGGGCAGTTCAGCGATCAGCTCAGCCGATCTGTTCGACGAGCAGAAGAAAACCGCAGGTGTGTGAGCCGCTCTAGTTGAACCCTGAGGTTGTTTCTCATGATGAAGCTCATGTAGCTCTCGTGGTTGTTTTGTCAGCGGTGTCCGGCGGCTCTTACAGCTTGAGTAAGGTTCTGCCCGCGGTGCCGGACATGACGCAGTTCAAGAGCGGCGTGCGCTCTGTGGCCGGGAAGCTGTCGGTCATGGCCAGCGGAGTGGTGTCCACCATACAGGTCACTTACTAAACCAACTAACTAACCCACAACTAACCAATCCACAGAGCTGGGTAGAGCACTTACAAATTGTAATCACTTACAGATTCCAGATTCCATGACAAAAACTGTAATCAGTTACATTACATATTTTAGGTAATCTAATCAGATTACTTTTGGATTACTTTTAGATTACTTTTAACTGAACTCATTTATCACATTGATTTAAATAGGAATATCTTGTAGCATAATGATGAAGAAAATGTTCCATACATTGTAATTGACAACAATTAAACACAAGGTTTGCCAAACTAAAAAAAAAACTGCTTGCTGAACTCACAATTAAAATACAGATGTCAAATCAGCAACAAAAATCTGAAACGAATTGTTCCATGAATGTAGTTTCTTATGCTCAAGTAGCATTTAAAAAGCTTATTTTTCAGGGGTCTCAGGGATTAAAAAATCTTAGGGGTAGTTAATATATATAATATAGTAAACAGGGCTGGGTAGAGTACTTGCAAATTGTAATCAGGTACAGATTTCAGATTTCATGACAAAAATTGTAGTCAGTAGTGTAATCAGTTACATATTTTAGGTAATCTGATCAGATTACTTTTTGGATTACTTTTAGATTACTTTTAACTTAACTTGTTTATCACATTTTTTTAAATAAGATTATCTTGAAGCATAATGATGTAAAAAATGCAAAGCGTAAGAAAATATGTCGCATTCATTGTCATTTACAACATGAAGTGCATTAAACACTATATTACATCAAGGTTTCCCAAACTAGGGTTCGTAAAGGAACTGCAGGGGGTTTGTGAGTTTAACGAAAGCCGACAATTAATTACATAATAAAAAAATGAAATTAAAATAAATAATTTTAAAACAAAGTCCCTTTCAAAGATAGTCTGTACACTACATTTGCAACGCCTCCGAGCAGCTCATACACGACCAAGTCTTAATAAATGGGTGAATCCTCAAATCTCTCAACCTGCTTACTGAACTCACAATTAAATTACATATGTCAAATCAGCAATAAAAATTTATTAGATTAAATTAGATTAAATTAGAAACAAATAGCCCATGAATGTAGTTTCTTATGCTCAAATATCAATTACAAAGCTTATATTTCAGGGGTCTCGGGGTAAAAAAAAAAATCAGGAATAGTTATAATAAATACAGGTGCATCTCAATAAATCAGAGTGTCATGGAAAAGTTCATTTATTGCAGTAATTTATTAAATGTAAGCCAAAATCATCACAATTTGAGTAGAATTACTAAAATAAATGAACTTTTCCACACATTCTATTGTACTGAGATGCACCTGTATATTTGGCATATAAGGTTTAGATGATGAGCAGTTTTGGGATGCCTGCATGACATGAAAATAAGAAATAACGTAAATGTAACGCAAATAAAAATGAATTTTTAATGAGTTGGGAAGACAGAAGCCTTTCAAAGACATAATAACACATGGTTAAAAACCTGTTCAAATGAATGTGTTCAGCAGTATTGCTGCAATGTTGAAACCTTTCTTAAACCTAAAAAGATTTTTGTAAATCCAGTGTTCAAATGCTATGTCAGCACCTGTGGTGTGAATGTCCACAAAACTGGACTTTCTGAATGTAAAGGCCTATAATTGGCAGGCTGTTTTAGAAATGAAAATTAAAAAGAGAAAAAAGAGAAAATAGAGGGAATCAATGAATTATGAATAATGTATTGCTATTGTGTGAATAATATGTAATCATGTAATCTATAAAAAAGTAACTGTAGTCTGATTACGAGTACTTTAAAATGTAACTTACTCTAAATTACAAGTACTTCATTTTTGCAATCTGATTACATAATCCAGCTTACATCTGATCACTGTGTGGATGTGCTCTGGACGCTCTTCATCTGTGTTTGTTTCCTGCAGGATCGCTACAGCACATGAACCTCAACCTGCTGATGGATCCGTCGACTCTGTCCGTTTTCTGCCGCTTATATTTATCATTTAGCTGCGGTGGGTTTCAGTGGGATTTGGTTTCTTTAAAGTCGCAGCTTGAGTTCTGACTGAACGGGGGACCAAAGTTAAATGTTTGCACTATGTTTCAGCTGTGCGTCCTGCAGGACTCTCATAAACGCCACAGTATTACACGCGTGTGTTTGTTTATGAGCATGAAGAACGAGGACATCACGCTCACGAGAGAAGGCTTTATATGATGTGTAATGTAGCATTGCGTACGTGATGATGAAGATGATGATGAAGAAGATGATAATGAAGAAGATGCACACTACAAACGTGACAATCGTTCACCCCAAGCCTTATTCATCTCATTGCCTTATCTGTGTTTGTTTATCATATCTATGTTTACCTTGCTTTGTCATTAAATGCGGTGGGGGATTAATGTGGTGAATTGGTTGCATTCAATAAAGATCAGACTTGATAAGTAGCTGAACTCTGGTTTTGTTTGCTTATAGTTTATCGCGAGTCGTTTTTGCCTATTAGCGAAGGTCAGTTAATAAAATGGGATTAAATAAAGGATATTTGTGTTATTTAACACTAATTGTTGCACATTTGCATCACATTCATTGTTTTTAATCATTGAGCAATACTGAATCTGTTGTGAGTGAGATTAATTAATGCATATGTTCGCATTTATTCTAGAAGTAAAGTAGCATCTTACTCCTGTTTTCTCTCAACATGAGGACAGGAGAGCTGCCAATCAATAAATGGGGAAAGTAACTCAAATAATGGTAACAACTTGTTAAAAAACATCTTAAACATGCTGGTAACATGCTAATCATGCTAGAATCATGCTAACAACATGCTAGTAACTTGGAAAGCATGTTAACATGTAAAACATGCTAATCATGCTAGTAACATGCTAACAACATGCTAGTAACTTGGAAAGCATGTTAACATGCTAATCATGATAGTAACGTGGAAAAACATCATAAACATGCTAGCAACATGTTAATCATACTAGAATAATGCTAACAACGTGGAAACATCTTAAACAAGATAGAAACATGCTAGCAACATGCTAATCATCTTAGTAACATGTAAAGACATCTTAAACATGCTAGTAACATGTTAATCATATCAGTAACATCTTTAACATGCTAATCATGTTAGAGTCATGCTAATCATGCTGGTAACTTGCAAATCATGCTAAAACATCTTAAACATGCTAATCATGCTAGTAACATGCTAATCATGCTAGAAGCATGCTAGCAACATGCTAATCATGTTAGTAACGTGAAGACATCTTAAACATGCTAGTAACATGTTAATCATGTCAGTAACATCTTTAATATGCTAATCATGTTAGAGTCATGCTAATCATGCTGGTAACTTACAAATCATGCTAAAACATCGTAAACATGCTAATCATGCTAAAACATGCTAGCAACTTGCTACTCATGCTAGCAACATGTTAGTAACATGCTAGTCATGCTAATTATGCTAGTAACTTGCAAATCATGCTAAAACATCTTAAACATGCTAATCATGCTAGTAACATGCTAATCATGCTAGAAGCATGCTAGCAACATGCTAATCATGTTAGTAACGTGAAGACATCTTAAACATGCTAGTAACATGTCAATCATGTCAGTAACATCTTTAACATGCTAATCATGTTAGAGTCATGCTAATCATGCTGGTAACTTACAAATCATGCTAAAACATCGTAAACATGCTAATCATGCTAAAACATGCTAGCAACTTGCTACTCATGCTAGCAACATGTTAGTAACATGCTAGTCATGCTAATTATGCTAGTAACTTGCAAATCATGCTAAAACATCTTAAACATGCTAATCATGCTAGTAACATGCTAATCATGCAAGAAGCATGCTAGCAACATGCTAATCATGTTAGTAACGTGAAGACATCTTAAACATGCTAGTAACATGTTAATCATGTCAGTAACATCTTTAACATGCTAATCATGTTAGAGTCATGCTAATCATGCTGGTAACTTACAAATCATGCTAAAACATGCTAATCATGCTAAAACATGCTAGCAACTTGCTAATCATGCTAGCAACATGTTAGTAACATGCTAATCATGTTAGTCATGCTAATTATGCTAGTAACTTCCAAATCATGCTAAAACATCTTAAACATGCTAGAAACATTTTAATCATGCTAGTAAAATGCTAATCCTGCTAGAAGCATGCTAGCAACATGTGGAAAACATCCTAAACAAGCTAGAAACCTGTTAGCAACATGCTAATCATGTTAGCAATGTGGAAAGACATCTTAAACATGCTAGCAACTTGCTAATCATGCTAGCAACATGTTAGTAACATGTTAAATCATGTTAGCAACATGGAAAACATCCTAAACAAGCTAGAAACATGCTAGCAACATGCTAATCATGCTAGCAACATGTTAGTAACATGATAAATCATGCTAGAATCATGTTAACAACATGTGGAGAACATCTCAAACATGCTAATAACATGCTAATCATGTTAAAACAAGCATGCTAGCAACTTGCTAGTCATGCCAGCAACACGTGAAAAGACATCTTAAACATGCTAGTAACTTGCAAATCATGCTAAAACATGCTAATCGTGTTAGAATCATGTAAGTAACGTGCTACATGTTAATCATGTTTAAAAAAGCTTTAATCATACTGGCAAATCACACTAGAAACATGCTAACAACATGCTAATCAAATGCTAACTTGTTAATCACAAAGAAAACATCATAAACATGCTATTAATGTGTTAATAATGCTAGAAACATGCTAGCAACATGCTGGTAAACATGCTTAGAACTAGAGTAGCATCTTATTCTCGTTTTGTCTCATCATGGGGACAGGAGAGCTGTCAATCAATACACTGGGGAAAGTAACTCAGACATTTTCTTGTAAAGTTACTTGAAAAGTAATCTGATTCTGTAACTCGCGTTACTTGTAATCTGTTACTCCCAACACTGCTCATAATGCGCAAAAACAAAAAAAAACACTAATCAAAAAGTTGAGAGGAGCGATTCCTCCATTCAGACTCATTTAAATATCAGAAAAGATGTTTGACTTGCTACCGACAGGAAACTGTAATTGCTCCTGTTTGTAAATACAGTAAAATATTTTCCACAAATGTATTATTAAAAATCCGCATCTAAAAATCACACGCGGCTGATTAGTCAGTCCTCGCCAGCGCTGAGAAAAGTAACGGTTATCACGTGATAACTGTCAATGTGCTTTTTCCAGCGCAAATAATATACAGCGAAACGTTTACACTCATTAACTCCAACAGATGCTAAAATAAGCATAAATAGCAGAAAGTTAAAACGGCATAAATATTATTTTTCTTCACATAGACCCCGCCCACTCGGTCGCGTCAGTGCGCGCTCATGCTCCGATTGGCTTTCAGCGGAACGTCTGCGTGGCGATTCCAGCATCTGGTGATGAGAGAAAAACTCCTCAAACTTTGAGCAGCTGCACGGTAAAACACAGAATGACCTCTGAATCATTCTCTAGACTCTTGTAGAGTTCACTTTAGCAGAGAACATGCAGGACAGCGGCGTGAAACAGCGACAGAAGAGTCAAAACAAGCAGCAGAACGGAGAGAAGCGGCGGACTGAGGATGAGGAGAAAGAGAAGAAGAAGAAGGAGTCCGTTATCAGAGCCGCTTCCTCTCGGTTTAGTCCTGATGTGAAGCTCTCAGTCAGTCTGATGTGTCTCTCAGTCTCTGTCATCATGACATGGTGAGTGGCAAACTAATTTACGCTTATAAACTGTCTTTTCTGTTGTTTATAGTCTGCTTGTGTTTGTTTTCCACAGGCTGCATGTCCAACAAAATGCAAAGTTAGCAGAAATGACAGAGAAATACGAGTATCTGTATGAAAAGAGCCGCAGCGTCCAGGAGCTGGAGGAAAAAATGGCAGAAGTCTCTCAAAAGGTGTGTATCACTCAGATCCATAGATGTGTGATGACTGTATTTGTGTATTCTTACTAACTCCAACAAAAAACAAACAAATATATGAAAGAATCATTATTTTTTTCATCATTTTAGTAATCTTAAGGGGAGACACTGACAAAATGGCATGCAAGTTTTTCATGCACCGCTCAAGTTGAGATTTTGGGCTTTTTGGTTTTTCATAAAGTGTTTTTTCTTTTATAGCACTTTATCTATTAGTGTCAATAGATTTCAATTACAGTATGTATTTTTAAAGGCTGTGAGTTTTTTGTCCTACACCTGAGCCATAAATCTCCACTTCAGTAGCACTTACACACAACAAACTTTACATTTTTATTCCTGTCTATATCTATATCCTGAAGGTTTTTACATATTTTTGGGGTTTTTGTTCATATATAATTTGCTTGATTATATACAACATTTTATTCCCCCTGAAAATGCAAAAAATATATAGTTTTTAGTCTTTTCTAAGTATTTTCTGAATTATGGAGTGCCAAATATTCCCTCTGTAAAAACATTTTACTCTAATATGCCAAAACATAATTAAACAAGAATTTTGAAACAGACTTCATCCGGTGTTTCGATTTTTGTACTAGAAATGTATGCAAATTTGAGCATATGCCTTATTTGCATATTTAAATGTAACATTTTAGAAAACTTGTAATAGAAAAAATGTTTGCAATTATCAGTGTAATCAATCAACTGGGTAAGTAAGCTGATAACGATTATTATTTATTTTATTTTTTTACCCTATTCACGTGCAGTGTCTCGCCTTAAGACAGTTAAACCACCGTCATAAGAGATTTTATTGAGAAAAAAAGTGTATTAAAATCTTGATCAATCCCCAATTGACTGATCAAAAATCATGACCACCCCTTATTTTTCATTTTTCAAGTCAAAGATGTCACAATACAATAGTAAAGTCAGTCACCGCATTTATTTCTGTTCTAATAGCTTCAGACAAATGAGTTTGATCCTCCATCAGAAGTTCAGCAAAGCTGTAATTCAAAGAAATGCATATCTGTTTTATTTCAAATATCATGATTCTTTAGAGACTTTGGACTTAAAGCCTTTATGTTTAACGCATTATAAAGGTATTCATAATAAATGCTAAAATGCATTGTATCTTTGTAACCAACGCTGTTATAACATTTGAAGGTTTGTTTGTTGTGTTTTAATGCATTATACTTTCTAAAGGTGCAGCAATTAAAAAATATAGTGTTGTAATGTATTTTATACACTGCTCTTCAAAAGTCTGGGATCAGTAAGATTTTTAAGTTTAATCAAGGTTTTATTTGATTAAAAAAATCCAGAAAAAAACAGTAATATTTTGAAACATTTTTACTGTTTTAAATAATTGTTTTCTATTTGAATATGTGTTAAAATGTTTTTTATTCCTGTGATTTCAAAGCTACATTTTTAGCATCATTACTTCAGTCTTCAGTGTCACACAGTCCTTCAGAAATCATTCTAATTTGCTGATTTATTTACATTTATTATTATGTTGAAAATAACTTCAAAAGTTTTATATATTTATATATATATATATCCCAAAAAAATATTAGGCACCAGTGATAACACAGTATATTAAAATAGAAAACATTATTTTATATTTTAATAACGTTTCACATTTTACAGTTTTTATCTGTATTTTTGATCAAATTAATGCAGTCTTGATAAGCATAAGACTTCTTTAAAAATATTAATAATCTTACTGATCCCAAACATTTGAATGGCAGTTTATATCGTTACAGTTATATATAAGATCAAACAATTCATTGTAACAGGCATTACAAGGCATAATTCACGTATTATATGTAACCCTAGACCACAAAACCAGCCATAAGGGTCAATTTTTTAGTTTTAAATCGAGATTAACGCATCGCTCGAAAGCTGAACTGTTTGAAAATCTGTAATCTGAGGGTACAAAAAATCTAAATATTGAGAAAATCACCTTTTAAGTTGTCCAAATGAAGTTCTTAGCTATGCATATTACTAACCAAAAATTACGTTTTTATATATATTTTTGATAATTATTTGTGTAATTTTGACCCATTCAATGTATTTTTGGCGATTGCTACAAGTATATCTCTGCTGCTTAAGACTGGTTTTGTGCTCTAGGGTCACATTTATAAAACCTTTAACTATTACAGAAGCTTCTTTCAGAAACATCACAAAATCATCTTTCCAAACTTTTCACCAGCAGTGTTTTTGAATCATAATAAGTCCATCTTAAATTAAAATGGAAAGTAATTAGTGATAACCAGATGTTATTTACTGAATGAGGTAGGGCTGGGCGATATGGCCAAAAAATTATCACAATTGTTTTTTTTTTTTCACGATAATCATCACAATAAATGTCACATTTTTATTTCTTTCAAGTTTTAAAGGCAGATTTTTGCTACAATGTAAAAACCAGACGGTTAAAAATATTCTTTATGGCCGGAATATGACGTTTTTGGAATTCTTCACACTTTATCCAGCCATTTTTCCTTAACAAAATAAGTATCTTAATAGAAAAATAATAATAATAGTTTTAATGAAAAATATTGTTTCAAATCAAGTTATCTGATAATAGTATTAATAATAATAAGGAAAATTTGAAAGTAGCTTGATTTAGATGCAGATGTAGATTTATGTTCATTATCAAAATCGGTAATATCTGTAAAAATTGTAGCCATGTCATTTTTTAATTGCTGAAATGTAATTATTCTGAGTTGTATTTTTTAATTAACAATTGCTCTTCTGTGTAAGTCGCTTTGGATAAAAGTGAATATAGCACCTAAATACCATGGTAAAAATAATAATATGGTTCCAAGGTATTTGTATGAAAAACAGTAGCTAATTACAAGTAGCTTAATTTCAAAAAATACTGTAATTATATCCCATTACTCCTCCTTCAATACATTTAATCCGTCTACATTAGTAATATAATAAAATTCGATAAATAAACCCACATTTCTGACATAATAGCACTGTGCAGTTAGTGCTACTACAGTAAATCTAGGGTAAATGATTGTGATTTGTAGATTAAAAAGGCTTCTGAGTGTTTTATTGAACACATTGTCTTGTTTGCCAGCACTGTTTAATTTTGTAATAAACCGAGTCATTTGTGTTCATCGCTGAATTCAAGTGAAGTTCGCACTGTGCTGCCGCTTGAACTTTGATCCGAGCGGATAAATGGTCCGAGTGGCACACTTTGACCCTTTTGTTCCGCTTTTGCCGCATAAACATTATATCAAACATATATCAAACTCTTGTTATCGTTTATCAAGGAAATTCATATCGTGCAATAATTATTGTTAAAGATTTATCGCCCAGCCCTAGAATGAGGTCAGTGTAGTGTGCTAATTCTTAAACGTTTATGATTGCATGCTGTTTCTGATGCTGTTTTCATGCAGCGCTGTATCAGTCATGCACTAGTGCTAGAGTGTGAACAGCAGATGAGATCAGTCACAGCTCATTTGGTGTGTTGTGAATGCAGCTGCAGGCCTCCTCCTCGCCCTCCTCTGAGCTCAAACACACCATCACCTCCATCCACAACACCTCAGATGCACTTCAGGCGGAGCAGGAGGCGTCTTCACTCCGCATTCACACTCTAAAGGAGCACATGCAGAGCGTGGCAGAGGTGTGGCAAAGCAGACAAGCGGCTGTGAGCGTTGAGCTGGACGAGCTGAAGACGCGTTCACGAGCCGCACACGCACATGCGACGGAGCACATCAACGACGCAGAAGCGCTCCTCCACGAGCTGAACGAGCGCCTGCAGGAGGTGCAGGACGGGACCAGGAGGAACGCACGTGTGCTAGACCGCACCGAGGAGGAGGACGCGGGTTGGGTGCGCGGTCAGCTGGACTGGAACGAGCGGCGCGTCTCGCGGCTCGAGGAGCAGCTGCAGCGTCAGTCGGCGCAGGGACAGGAGCTCCGTCAGCGGCTGGAGAGCAGCGCTCCTCACACACAGCGCTGGCAGGACACGCACCTCCCGGACGCAGAGGAGGCTGTGCGCTCCATGCTCAAGGTCCGCGCTCAGGTGAGCGCCACACACAGGAGACTGGAGGAGCTGCAGCTGCAGGTGCGGAGCGCGGAGGAACGGATGAAGAGGGCGCGAGACGCCAGACCGGCTGGACGGGGAGACAGCGGACTTATGAGGAAGAACGAGTCGAATGGAGCGCTCACAGGAGAATGAGTGTTCACAAGCAGATTTATTGTTTACATACGCCTTGCAGAATCTGCAAAATGTTAATTATTTTAGCAAAATAAGAGGGATCAAAAAAATGCATGTGACTTTTTTTTAATACTGACCTATTTAATACTGACAAATAAGATTTGTTTTAATATATAAAGACAATCGCATATAGTTCACAGTAGAAAATGGTAGCTGAATTTATAAAAGTGATTTTTAATACTGTGTTGTCACCTGAATGATCCGCCTGTGATTTGCATACTCCTCCTAGGTGTATCAGCTGATTTTTGTGCCTGAAGCTCACCGTAAATTCTCTGGTGTGCTCTTTCCTGTGTGCGCTGGAAATTGTTTTTAATAAATGTTTTTTTTAAATACAAATAGGTTTAAAATTATATTATCGACTCTGAAAATATGTTGACTAGAAACACCTGAAACCGGAAATTTCAGAAAAAGGTGAGAATTCCTGAAATGTTTTCTCATTTCAAGAGAAAAAAACAATTTCTTTACGATTGAAGAAAGAAAGATTAAACAATTCTTTGGTTTTCCAGCATGTTTTGTGTATTTGAACCCTTTCCAGTAATGACTTTGATGATTTTGAGATCCATCTTTTCACACTGAGGACAACTGAGGGACTCATATGCAACTATTACAGAAGGTTCAAACACTCACTGATGCTCCAGAAGGAAAACCCATGCATTAAGGAGGGTGAAAACTTTTAAACAGAATGATGTTTTCTTATTTTGCCTAAATATCTTCTTTTCTTTTTTTTCATTTCATTTACAGAAGATGCTTACGTTTCCCAGAAGTCAAAATAAGTTACATTTACCTGATCTTTAAATTCAAAAAGTTTTCACCCCCAGCTCTTACTGCACTGTTTCCTTCTGGAGCATCAGTGAGTGTTTGAACCTTCTGTAATAGTTGCATATGAGTCTCTCAGTTGTCCTCAGTGTGAAAAGATGGATCTCAAAATCATACAGTCATTGTTGGAAAGGGTTCAAATACACAAAAATGCTGGAAAACCAAAGAATTGGATTTTTCTGAAGAACAGCAGACAGTTTAACTGTTCAGGACAAACAAGGGACTCATGAACAACTATCACTAAACAAAAAACACAGCTGTGGGTCATTCAGGTAACAATACAGTATTAAGAATCAAGTCAATGTAAATGTTATAAATTCAACTATTATTTTCTCTTGTGAACTAAATGTATATGTCTTATGTGAAATATCATATTCAGGTCAGTACTAAATAAAAAATAACATGTATTTTGTATGATCACTCTTATTTCCATAAAAGAATTAACATTTTGCAGATTCTGCAAGGTGTATGCAAACTGTATGTGCCGTATCTACTGTACTTGTAATGTATACTGTATGTACAATGGCTTCTCAAAGAAATATTCCAGGTTTAAGCTTAAGTCGATAACATTTGAAACAAACATTAAATTTTATCAAAGTAGAACAGATTGTGAACAGTATTTCAGGCTGAATCATGTACATCATGTAAACAGACTAATCCGACAGAATTGTCATTTATATGATAAGTTCAGATATCTAAATGTGTGCACCTCCCACATCCTGCCAGCAGGGTTCATCAGACACATCTGTTTCAGATTCATGTGTCTTGATTGTGTCTTGTTTCACTGACTCTCAAGGGCTCTTCATTTGCACCTGATACTGGAGTAGATGATCTCATGTCGTTTTGATGCATCTAATAAACCAGTTTATGATTGACATACTCCTCCTAGGTGTTTCAGCCAATTTTGTGCCTGAAGCTCACCATAAATCCTCTCTCCTGTGTGCTATCTAGTGTGCTCTGGCGTCCGCTCCGCCCGTCTCTCTGGATGCGGAGGTGGCTCATCTGCAGGAACAGCAGGAGCTCCAGCAGATTCAGATTCAGTGTCTCATGTGTCTTGTTTCACTGATTCTCAAGGGCTCTTCATCTGCACCTGATATTGGAGTCGATGATCTCATGTCGTTTTGATGCATCTAATAAACCAGTTTATGATTGACATACTCCTCCTAGGTGTTTCAGCCAATTTTGTGCCTGAAGCTCACCATAAATCCTCTCTCCTGTGTGCTATCTAGTGTGCTCTGGCGTCCGCTTCACCCGTCTCTCTGGATGCGGAGGTGGCTCATCTGCAGGAGCGTTTCTCCAGTCTCATAGGCCAACAGCAGGAGCTCCAGCAGAATCTGAATGCCCTCGTCGGGGCCGTGGAGAGCGTGGAGCAGCACGCCGCTCAGGTCTCCGGCGACGTGACGTCCAGGGTGTCCTCCATCCGTACAGATGTGAGGCGCATGGCCGGACTGGAGACCGAGGCAGAGACGCTGCTCAACCAATCTCGAACCCTGGAGGAGAAGGTGGAGCAGACCGAGAAGATGATGGTGAAGCGCATCGGCGAGCTGCTGGCCGGCAGCATCGACCGCGTCTCCGCTCTGAAGAGTTCGGCCGAGAAGAGCGGCCAGAGGCTGGATCAGGTAGCTGCGCTCGTTAATGAGCTCTCAGCGGCCAACCGCAAGCTGTCCGAGCGCGTCCTGGCGCTGGAGAGCGGACAGGCCAAGCTGCTGAAGACGGCCACGTTCGCCAGTGACCTCAAGCCCAAGGTGTTCTCCATCAGACAGGACTTCGCCATCATCGAGCCCAAACTGGACGACCTGACGCTGAGGATCGGCCTGCTGGCTGAAGACCTGATGAGCAGAGAAGAGGAGCAGAGAGACGAGACGACGCACGACACACCAGACCAGAAAGACCAGCTGACGCCTTAAAAGAGAAGGTGTGGACTCCAGACATTCATGACCTGAAGGCATCGTACTACTGGAATGCACTAACATTTAGTCACAGACTAAGTCTGCCTGCTAAAGATATACTGAAATGCACATAACCATGAGATCTGCCATGATACTTATAGACTGTCATAAATTTACGGTGGTGCTCACATGAGTCTTCAAGGTACATCAAAGACCAGCCATTTACTAATGCAGGGGTAGGGAACGTTGATCCTCGAGAGCCATGTCCCTGCAGATTTTTTTTCAACCCTGAAGAAAAACATGCCAACCTGTACCCTGAAGACATTGATTAGCTTGTTCAGGTGTGTTTAATTAGGGTTGGAGCTAAAATCTGCAGGGACATGGCTCTCGAGGATCAACGTTCCATACCCCTGCACTAAGGTTTTTGTGCATTTATTTGATCCAAAGCACAGCAAAAACAGTCAAATTTTGAAATATATTTACTGTTTAATTACGGTCTTTTATTTGAATATATATATAGATATATATATATATATATATATATATATATATAGATATAGATATATATAATGTGCAATTTATTCCTGATTTCAAAGCTGAATTTTGAGCATCATTAGTCTTCAGTGTCACATGATCCTTCAGAAATCAGTCTAATATGCTGATTTGCTGCTCAAGAAACATATTTCATCATATTTATTTTCAATATTTAAAACTGTTGATTAATTATTATCATTATTTAAAATGGTTGACTTACTTTTTTTTTTCCAAGATTGATGAATGGAATGATCCAAAGATCAGCATTTATTTGAAATTAAAAGCTTGGAGGAAGTGTAATTGTTGTTATATTATAGAAATATTATTAAATTATAGAAATGAACACTTTTATTTAGCAAGGAAGGTTTAAATGGCAACATTTATGATGTTACAAAAGATTTATATATATATTTTTTTTTAGATACATGCTCTTCGGAACTTTCTATTCATCAAAGAAACCTAAAAATAAATCTACTCAACTAAATCTACTACTGTTTTTAACAAAATAATAATAATAATAAATGTTTTTTGAGCAGCAAATCAGTATATTAGAATGCTTTCTGAAGGATCATGTGACACTGAAGACTGGAGTATGATGCTGAAAGCTGATTTTTGAAACAGGAATAAATTGCATTTTAAAATATTCAAGTAGAAAACCTTTATTTTAAATGGTAAAAATATAAATTGTACTGTTTTTGCTGTACTTTGGATCAAATAAATGCAGGCTTGGTGAGCAGAAGAGGCTTCTTTTTTAAAAAAAAAAAGGTAGTGTATATTGTAAGACCATTTCTGACCAGGTCAAGTCTTGAGTTAGATCCTGTATTCAAGGAATACTGACATATAGACTTACAGTATGTAATGAGATGTTTGAGAAGAAGATATGAGTGTGGAGGAGTGTACAAGTTCAGCTGAACAAACCCCTAACAGCTAATCTTCAACACACAGTGACCCTAAAAAGTATTCAAAACACTTGAGTCACACTTAAAAGTGTGATTTTCATCAATTGACATACAGAACATGAAACCAAGCTCAAATTACGCTTTTCTCAGAACTTTCTGAGCATACATTTTCAATTAACTTTCAGCAGCTGGTCTCTCCAAGTGATTTTTTTTATGGATGAAGTCAGTTCTCACCAGTGTCCTGCAGAAAAACCACAAGTGTAGCTCATTCGTTAACATCTGAACATGTTTAACAAAAAAAAAGTGTCCAAAACCCAGCAAACTTTGATCATTTAATCTTTGAAACATGGGAATGCGTTGTATTTCTTTCAAATGAATGTTGATATTTTAATATAAAAAGAAAATTTGAAACATTTCCAAATAATTTTCTGCTGTATATTTAGAGTCTCCTAACAAATATAGCAGTTTTATGTGGTAAGATATGTACAAGATTGGTTTTCACAATAAATCCGACCAAGTTGCTACTCAAAACTAGCCCAAAACCAGTTCCACTGGTAAAAACCACATTCCGGAGGCTAAATATTATGTTATTGGGGACGCTTTTATGGACATGAAAACAACCTGCGGCAACAGTGTTAAAGTAGCCCAGTTCCACAGGAAAACCGTGGACCTGGCAGCATCGGTTACAGATAATTAGGCAGTGTTCATTATTATACTATTTGTGTTATAACTGAAAACATCTCACTGATGTCAGTGCCATTATGTGATCGACATATATTTATTAAACGGTGTTAAATTCTATAGTAAGCAGACATTGACGCTCATTAAACTTGGAAAATGATTCAGTGATCTCAGGGCCATTTTTTGACTACCATAACGCAGGTTTGCATCCAAATTGTCTTTGGTTGTCATCTCCTACAGGAACATAATTAAAATGCAGAAATGTGATGCTCTCATGTCATGTTGTCAGAAGAACTTGCAATGTGTTTTTACTGTAGATATATGTGACCCTGGACCACAAAACCATGTCATAAGTAGCCAAAAATACATTGTATGGGTCAAAATTATCAATTTGTCTTTTATACCAAACATCATTAGGATATTAAATAAAGATCATGTTCCATGAAGATATTTTGTAAATTTCCTACCGTAAATATATCAAAACTTACGTTTTGATTAGTAATATGCATTGCAAAGAACTTTATTTGGACAACGTTAAAGGCACTTTTCTCAATATTTTGATTTTTTTTTTCAGATTCTAGATTTTCAAATAGTTGCATTTCATATTGAAAGTTTATTTATTTGGCTTTCAGATGATGTATACCTCTCAATTTCAAAAAATGGACCTTTATGACTGGTTTTGTGGTCCTGGGTCACATATATGTGTAAATATCAAGGAAATTGTGTTTTTCCATTTCATGACCTCTTTTAAATACAAAAATGTTAAAACTTTGTGAAATGTTTGAATCATGTTATATTAATATTTCTATTTTATGGAATTTTTGGTCATTTGACACAGTGGTTTGAAACATTTCATTGGAAAAAAACTACAATCTCGATGTGTTTTGGTTATGATGAGCAGTAACTCTAGAAAACTACTGAGCATGATTTTTATTAGTTTAAATGACTTTTCCAGGTATACAAATCACACTTTTGAAATAAAATTTGGTCATGTATCCAGGTTTTTCCAAGACTGTAAATCTTGGTTCTCTAATGACTTATAGTGCATTCAAATCCTACTGAGAAGTTTGTATATATGAGTTGTTGGAAAAAGATTGCGATTGAACTATTTTACTATTTAACTATTTTACATAATATTCAACTATGTGCGTTAAACTCATAAATAAGATCTATCCGACATTGAACACATCAAGAATGGTGAATTAAAATTATGTCTTCATTTCAGTTGTTTAAGCCGATACTTGTTTTATCTTATCTTGAAGTCCACTAGTTGGCTTGACACTAGAGGTCAACAAATATTAAGCATTTTTATGGTTATCGGTATCGGTGGGGCAGCCGTGGCCTAATGGTTAGGGAGTCTGACTTGTAACCAAGAGGTTGCGAGTTTGAGTCCCAGGTCCGGCAGGGATTGACGGAATATCCAGCGCTCTCTCCATCGTCAATACCACGACTGAGGTGAGACCCTTGAGCAAGGCACCGAACCCCCAACTGCTCCCCGGGCGCCGCAGCAATGCAATGGCTGCCCACTGCTCCGGGTGTGTGTTCACGGTGTGTGTGTGTTCACTACTGTGTGTGCGCACTTGGATGGGTTAAATGCAGAGCACAAATTCCTAGTATGGGTCACCATACTTGGCCTCACGTCTCGTCACTTTCACTGTCACTTTATCTGTCATTTTCAAAGCCAATTTGCTGATAAAATCATTGAAAAGGATTTAAAGAAAGTTTTTGTCAGAGCCCTTGTTATTCTTAATTTCGATGTTAAGTTTAATTTTTACACCAGACATACCTGTATATATCAGTTCAAAATATTGGTTATCAGTCTACTTGATTTGTAATAATCTGAAAAACGCATATGGGTCAACCCTTGGATGCTACTTGGAACCACTGGATGAACTAATTAAACAACATAATCATAAAAAAAAAATTGTTACTGTTATTTAACTACAGAAATATGTGAAATGTTATACTGACATTCCCATTTCATGTTTTCAAAATCATTTGATTAGATAAAGACATTCACGCTAGTGTGGAAGGCTTTTAGACATTTTATTGGAAAACAGCTACAATCCAGATGTGTTCAGAGGAAGTTACTGAAATGACCAATAGCCCTGGGAAACATCTGAGCAGCTACAAACTACAGTGCAGGTATGTGTCGCCTGAAGAAACAGCAGTTCACCCATTATCACTCGGATAAAGAGCTTTCACCTTCACATTTCTACCACCCAAAACACCCCATCATCATGCAGTAGCTCGTCTCAGGCTCATAGACCGTCTGGTTCCTCGAGTCTCGTCTGGGTCTCATCTGGAGCAGATACTCTGGTCTCCAGCTCCTCCAGACTGCTCCTCAACCCGTCCAGACTCTCCCTCAGCGTCTGCCTGTCCATCTCTGCGGCCATCTTGTAGTCAGCCACTGAGTTCTCATGGGATTCATACTTGGATGCAAGAACGCTCAGTTTGTTCGTCTGCTCCGATAGTGAGGACTCCAACACCTCCAGGTTCTCCTCCACACCCTTCATTCGGACCTCCACATCCTCTCTGCGTTTCTCCACCTTCATCAGCTCTTCTCTCAAGTCGGTCTCCAGGCTCTGGAGGGCGCCGCCAGACTGCTCCAGTCTGTCGTTGAGGCTCTGAAGCTGGTCCGAGACGGTCTGAGCGCTGGCTCGAGCTGCGGACACCTCGTCCCTTAAGGTCCGAACGACACTCTGCACCAGTGTCCTCACGGCCTCGACGTCCTCCGACACGGATGCCACCTCCTTGTTCCTGGTCTGCAGCTCGGCGCCCACCGCTGCGATCTGCTCCCTGAGCACTGCCACGTTCCCCTCGGCCACCTCGCTGGCGGTGTTGAGAGTGGCCACTGCGCTGCTGAGGGACGTCAGCTCCTGCTTGAGGAGCGCTGGGGTGTCCTTCTCCTCCAGACGAGCCTTGAGCTCCTGCAGCTCGCTCTTATACTGGCTCTGCTGGCTGGCGAACTCGGCTGCGCTCTCGGCAATGGAGCGGCTCAGCTGGGCCAGGCGCTCCTCCATCGTGCGCTCCAGGGACGAGATGTCCTTGTTCCGCGCCTCCTTCGCCTCCCGAATGCCCTGCGTGAGCTCCTGGGAGATCCTGCTCTGGAGTTTCTGGAGAGAGTCCTCCACGCGCCGGGTGTCGTCCTCTCCTTTCTGCACAGCTCGACTGGTGCGCTCCAGATCAGTCCTGGCAGCGAGCATTTGGCTCTCCAGACCCTCCAGAGATGCCTTCATGGACTTGATCTGGAGACAGAGATGGACAGAGACATCAGATCAACTGGAAAAGGTGTGTTTTTCCTGTTTAGAAGGATGTGCAGAAGGATGTTTTGCATACCAGTGGCTGTTGGACTCTTAGTCAAATATATGGTAATATTATCCAGTGACATTTTAAGGATTTCCAATGAAAACGGTCTAAATCAGGGGTGTCCAAACTTGATCCTGGAGGTCCGGTGTCCTGCAGAGTTTAGCTACAACTTGCCTCAACACACCTGCTGGGATCTGGTATGCCTAGTAAGAGCTTGAGGTGTGTCTATTTGGGGTTGCAGCCAGACTCTGCAGGACACTGGCCCTCCAGGACCGAGTTTGTGCACCCCTGCTCTAAACTGTCTTATCAGAGTGAGTTTTTGTAATATAATTGAAAAAAAAAATGCAGAATTCAAAATGATCTGGAGACGGATGGACTGAGAGACTTAGATCTTAATCAGATCAACTCAAAAAGGTGTGTTTTTCCTGGTTTGATGGATGTTTTGCATACCAGTGCAAAACATTGTTGAGCTCCTAGTCAAATATATGGTCATATTATTCAGTGACGTTTTTTATTTCCAAAGGTAGGCTCTAAAACAAGGGTGTCCAAACTTGGTCCTGGAGAGTTTAGCTCCAACTTGCCTCAACACACCTCTTTGGAAGTTCTAGTACACCTAGTAAGAGCTTGATTAGTTGGTTTAGGTGTGTCTAATTCAGGTTGGAGCTAAACTCTGCAGGACACTGGCCCTCCAGGACCAAGTTAGAGATGGACAGAGACAACTCAAAAAGGTGTGTTTTTCCTGTTTTGAAGGATGTTTTGCATACCAGTGGCTGTTGAGCTCCTAGTCAAATATATTGTCATATTCAGTGACGTTCTGAGGATTTCCAGTGAAAAAAGACTAAGGAAGGTTCTAAACCAGGGGTGTACAAACTTGGTCCTGGAGGTCCGGTGTCCTGCAGAGTTTAGCTACACTTTACCTCAACACACCTGTTAGGAAGTTCTAGTACACCTAGTAAGAGCTTGATTAGCTGAGTCAGGTGTGTCTAATTGGGGTTGGAGCTAAACTCTGCAGGACACTGGCCCTCCAGGACCAAGTTAGTGCACCCTTGCTCTAAACCGTCTTATCAGAGTGAGTTTTTGTAAAATAATTGAGAGAAATGCAGAATTTAAAATGATCTGGAGACAGAGATGGACAGAGACAACTCAAAAAGGTGTGTTTTTCTGTTTTAAAGGATGTTTTGCATACCAGTGGCTGTTGAGCTCCTAGTCAAATATATGGTCATATTATTCAGTGACATTCTAAGGATTTCCACTTAAAAAAAGTCTAAGGAAGGCTCTAAACCAGGGGTGTCCAAACTTGGTCCTGTACCAGAGTTTAGCTCCAACTTCCCTCAAAACACCTGCTGGGAAGTTCTAGTACACCTAGTAAGAGCTTGATTAGCTGGTTCAGGTGTGTCTAATTGGGGTTGGAGCTCAATTATGCAGGACACTGGTCCTCCAGGACCAAGTTTGGGCACCCCTGCTCTAAACTGTCTATCAGAGTGGGTTTTTGTATCATAATTGAGAAAAATGCAGAATTAGTGTGTGCATTTGAACAGACAGTCAGACGTGTCCATGTCTAAGGTCTAAATTTAGGCCCGTTCCTCACATGAAGACTTGAAAGATAGTCGTATGTACTTCTTTCATGGTGCTTTGATTCTGTTTTTGTCATTTTTGGACAGATTTCACCTTGATTGCATGAAAAAGAGCAGCAAGAACATTCTGCTAAACATCTGCTTCAATGCTCCACTGACATGAGATATGGGTTTGGAGCTTAAGTTGAATAAATGTTGACAGAATTTAGTAAAAGCAGAATTCATTCCAACTGTTTTGTTTGCCCTTGTGAAAATGAAGTGTACTTACTACGCAAATAACATACTTTAAAAGAGTACTCTTAAGTGTGAATTAAATGTAGTGATTTCTAACTATTTGTAATTGCTTTTAAATGTATTATTAAAAAAAGGTACTTTAATAAATCAACCACTTCCATAGTGTACTTAAAGTGCTCTATTTTCACACACTAATTTTGCACTTAATAGATACTTAATGTACTTTTGTACATCTTAAGAGCTCTTTTATACACCAGCACACTCAAATACTAAACAATAACTTTTATGTGTATGATTATTGCGTAAGAAATAAGAATAAATTAGCTTTCCTTTGATGTGTGGTTTGTTAGGATAGGACAATATCTGAGGGTGCAAAAAAAATCTAAATATTGAGAAAATCACTTTTAAAGTTGTTCACATGAAGTTCTTGGCAATGCATATTACTAATCAAAAACTACATTTTTATATATTTACGGTAGGAAATTTGCAAAATATCTACATGGAACATGATCTTAACTTAATATCTTAATGATTTTTGGCATAAAATAAAAATTAGATAATTTTGACTAATACAGTGTATTTATTGCTACTTAAGACTGGTTTGGTGGCCCAGGGTTGCAATGTACTTTGACACTTAAGTTGAAATTAAAATACATTATTTTACATGTGCTTTAGTGTATTAGTCAATACATCAACGTGACTATACTTCTTTAAAGCACTATAAAAACAATTTATGTTTTTATTTAAGTAAAAAGAAAAGTGCATTTTTAAAAAGTGTACTTAAATGTGTTAAAGTCATTAAAGTGTCTCTTTTTAAGTTGCTTAATGTATTGAGTGTGCACTTGTAGTGTACTTCGAATCTTAAAAGTATATATTTTTTTAAGTGTCCTTGCAGATCGTATAATAGTACTTAAATTAAAAGCTACTTAAGCGCACTTCGTTTTCACAAGGGGAATATCCTATCCTGTTCGACAGAAGCACTTTGTTCATAAGTGTGTGTGTGTGTGTGTGTGCGTTTTAAGCACTGCCTTGGGCAAACCTGATGCAAACCTGACGGACCTGATCACCTCGCACTGAACAGCTCAATTACAGCAGTCAGAGCAAGAACAAAAGCTCAGATGAAACCTCTCTGACTCTCAGGGAACGGCCTTGTCTCTTTCGTTCTCGGATCAGCTGTATGCCGCAATAGATCAGTGCGATGAGTGTGAGAAAATATCTTGTGCAAGACAAAATATGTGTAACGAAACAGGTTAGGATGAGTGAGAGCGACTCCCAAACTCAGCAACCTGGAGTTCAAAGAGCTATTTAGTATTCAATATAGTGTTTGTGTCATTGCTGCACCTAAACCTCATCCGGGGCTTAATAAAGTGTGATTTTAAAACTCTAAACAGGAGATCCTCCTCACTACAGCCCCATATCAGACAGCCAATCACAGACCACCACATCGTCCACTATTCAGGGTCAATGCAAGTCAATTTAATGCACTCACAAACCACACCTTTCATCACATGTGCTGCTCTTCCAATGTTAGACATCCAGGGTTGGGGAAAGTTACTTTTAAAAGTAATGCATTACAATATTGCGTTACTCCCTAAAAAAGTAACAAATTACGTTACTTAGTTACTTTTTATGGAAAGTAAGACGTTACGATATTGCGCTACTCTCTAAAAAATGTCCAATTACGTTACTTAGTTACTTTTATGTAAGGTAATGCGTCACAATATTGTGTCACTCCCTAAAAAGGTAACTAATTACGCTACTTAGGTACATTTTATGGAAAGTAATGCGTTATGTTACTTTTACGTTACTTTTTACATCTGGGCAGGGCTTGCTTGTTTGCTTTTAATATAAAAACATTGGTTTCTTTGCAAATGTAAAAGCCCTTTCACAACAAAATAAAAAGAACTGAATGAGCCTAAGGCTGAAGGAAAATTAAATTGTAGGAAAAGAAAGTTCAACACAGTTTGGTGAAGTGTTTTCAACTTTCAGTCCTCTGCTGGAGCAGCGGTATGGTCTCCTGCATCTATGCAAATGTTTCCCTGGAAAAAACAATAGAGACAATACAGTCAGAAGCTCACTGACCTGCTGAAGCGCGTGCTCCGCGTCTGCGCACTTCTTTACGGATTCCTCATATCTGGAGTTGGTCTGTTTGAGGTTTGACAGCTCCTGATGGAGGTACACAGACGCGAGCACGGTCCCAGCCACGAAGCCCAGATAACACAGTGTGGACACGAAGTTGAGGCACGAGCCTGAGCTTGAGCCCGAGCGCGTCGCGTTCTCAGCTTTCGCGACTTTATGGCTCTTGTTCTTCGCCGCGTCTTCGGGCTGCGCGCTGGCGAGCGTCTTGTCGCTATTCGGCTGCGAGTTGTTCTTGTTTCTGTTCTTCGCGGCCATCGTTCCGTGCGTCCTGGCGTTCCGATGCTTTGGCGTGACGTCACCGAGCGGCGCGTTGCGTTCGCGTTGCTGCTGTGGGACGGACGAGCGCGGCTCTCATCACTTTAGTTAAACTCGTTTACCAACTTCAGCTCTTCACGGAGCTGCAAAGCCACTTTTTTGAACTTCCAGACGCTTTTGGGAATGTGCTGCCGCAGATGATGGGCGTCGTGTCGCGTTCTGGTTCGCTCCACCCTTCTTCAGACGTGGCACTGATTTTCTTCAAACATCTGCATCCTCCCATCCGATTGGCCTTGTTGCGACAGTGTTCGTGTTTGACACAAATGCACTGAAATAAGACCATTCGCTATTCGTTTTTTAAACAGTTGCTTTAGTTTATGGAAAGTAACGCGTTACGTTACTTCTGCGTTACTTTTTTACAATCTGGTTCAGGGTTTGCTTGTTTGTTTTTAACAATAAAAGTTCTATGTTTGGCAAACGTAAAAGCCCTTTGACACCAAAAGTGAAATAAATACGCCTCATGGGAGCGTTAAGTTAAATGGTTAATAAAATGGGATTAAACACATAAAGAAAAGGATATTTGTGTTATTTAACATATTTAATTATTGCATCTAATAAGAAAAAGTAACTCATATATATATTTTTTGTAGGTTAAAAAGTAGTTACACTTTACTACATACTTGAAAAAAGTTACATACTCGAAATGCATTACCCCCCAACATTTTACTTAAGTTGTTAAATGGTAATTTAGTATTATATGCTATTTCGAAATAGCAAAAAAAAAAAAAAGAGAAAACCAGTCAAAAGTTTTTGTTTTGTCAATTTTTTTTATGTTTTTTAAGCCTCTTCTGCTCACCAAGTCTGTTTATTTGATCCAAAACACAGCAAAAACATTTTTTTAACAGTTTAAATTAGCTGTTTACTATGTGAATATATTTAAAATGTAATTCATTTCTGTGACAAAAGCTGGATTTTCAGCATTATTACAAATGTTGAAAACAGTTCTGCTACACAATATTTTTGTGGAAACCGTGATACATTGTTTGAAATGGAAATCTTTTGTAACATTACAAATGTCTTTACTGCCACTTTTGACCAATTTTAATGCAATAAAATATTATTTAAAAAAAAAAAACTTACTGACCCCAAATTTTTGAAACCTAATGTATATAAAGTCAGTTTTACAGTTATCCATCACTGGATAGCATCATTTTATGAAAAACATGACAAACCTAATATCAGGATTGCAAAAACAATCAAAAATACATGACAACACAGTGAGAATATGCACCTTTTTAGTGTATAAAACAATTTTGTATTATATATATATATATATATATATATATATATATATATATTGTATTATGTATATAGAAATTTCATATATAACATTTGCATATTACAATTAATATTCAAAATATGTTTTTTTTTTGTTTGTTTTTGTTTTTTTTTAGGATAGGACAATATTTGGTTGAGATACAACTATTTGAAAATCTGCAATCCAAGGGTGCAAAAAAAATCAAAATATTGAGAAAATCGCCTTTAAAGTTGTCCAAATTAAGTTCTTAGCAATGCATATTACTAAGCAAAAATTAAGTTTTACATATTTACAGTTGGAAATTTACAAAATATCTTCATGGAACATGATCTTTACTTAATATAGTAACATAATAATTTTCACCCATACAATGTATTTTTGGCTATTGCTACAAATATTCAGCATTGTTATTGTTTATTATTATTATTATTATTATTTTATTCAGTTCCATTATCAAAAAAACTAAAGCACAAGGCAAATATAGGCAACAATGTACATCTGAAATTATACAACAAAAATAACAACAAAAAACACACAAAATAAACACAAACATATACTAAAAAATAATATTAAAACATAAAACAAATGTTTTGCTTGTATGAGCTTCTTATTTTGAGATCTCACATTAGAAAGCGTTTCAAAGTCAATTTTAAGGTCAGTGTTACAAAATCGTTTCTTTTGAGTTACTTTTGATTTGTGAATATAAATAAAAATATCATTGTAAAATATTGTACAATATCATGAGAGTCTAAATTAAGGGCGTTGCTTATTTTGTTTATGTCCATTTTAAAGTCAACCCAAAAAGGCAACGGAAAAAAGCATTGTTATTGTTAATGAGTATCAGTTTATTCTTCACGTAACGACGTTGATGGCGCCGACATCGCTCCCGGCCAATCAGAGGCGTCGCCGTGACGCGGTGCCCCGCCCCTCCTCTGCAGCGTGAGCGCGACCACAGGCGGAATGCGCGCTTCCACATTAAACCCGACAGAATGAGCGAGTCCACGAGTAACGTTAATAACATAAGCGCTCTGAGCGACGAGCAGATCGTAAACAGATGGGCTTTCGACTATTACGTGTTCAAGGCGTTCAGCGCGTTCAGGAATGGAGATTACGCGGCGTTCGCGCACTTCACAAACATCATCGAGAGTAAGTGGCGCCGAGTTTGTTTACATCCGCTGAGGGCGTGCTAGCTTTAGCGCGGGGCTAAGCTTCTGGACTTCTCACGAACTGCGTCAAAGTGTAAATTATATGTTGTTAATTTATGTCTCTGTGCTAGATTTGGTGGTCAGACCCATTGATGGACACAGTGACATGATCGCGAAGCTGCGCTTCATGCAGTTCCTGTCTAGGATCAACAACGGAGACAAGCTCGGTGAGTGAACGGAAGTGACGTACACACGTGTGTGTGCAGTGTTGCCAGACCGAGTTGATGATCTCCAGCCCAAAAGCTCACCAACAGCCAAAATAATGTGATAGAATTGTATTGCCATGTCAATCAAGGCTGATAAGGACCATTTTAGCTCTTTTTTTAAAAAAAATAATAACGACAAAATAACACAGATAAAAATAATAATAACAGTTAATACGTATTTGATGAACTGCACATTTTAGAGCATAATGCAGAGCTTTGCACAGTCCAGCAGCTGCCAATGCGTCCTATAGTTTTGATTTTTATTAGTCCTTTAACTGTCACTTCCATTTCTTGAACATAGAATGCAGAAAAATGCAGTATTTGAACTTATTTTTTTACATTTCATGAACTAAAACATTTTGTGGTGTGATTTTGATGTACATTTTCCACCATAGTGCAATGTCTGATTTTAAAACGGCTTTCAAAGGATGAGTTTTGAGATTTTAAGTGATGATGTCTAGAGCATGATGGGGAAAAGTCTTTTTGCAACAAAGGTCATAACTCCTGTTATGAAGTAGATTTTGTAAGGGTGCACTCTTTTCATAAATTATTGCTTTTAACACACACACACACACACAAAAAACAGTAAAATATCTATTTAGGAGTGTTAGACCTTTGCAACGAGATATAGTTTGCCATGATTAAATTAGAATTTATTTCTAAAATGTTCAAGTAAACTTGACCGGTGACAATTAACGGGTTAACCGTTCGTTCAGCTGTTCTCTTATTTCAATTACAATTATATTTTGAAGTCTTCTATTCATGTAATCCACGTTTTGAGTCACTTAGACTTATATTTGAAGCAATATAGCTGCACATTTAAAATCGAACCCTTTATAGTGGCAAAACCCGTCACTCACGAGTCGTCATCACATCTCACCAACATAACAGATGCTAAATTGATTGTTTGGTTTTTTAAAAGCAGCCCAGATTTTGTCCACCCGCCCAATGCGTTATTCTCCGGTCCAAAAGAAGCCCAAGTGGGCAGTGACCCGCCCAATCTGGCAACGCTGCTGCTGCTGTGTGTGTTTGCCCAGGTGCTGATGAGATGTTTCCACTGCAGATCTGACATTCGAAGAGCCCAAGACTCCTCTGGAGTCGGCTCTGAGTGTCCTGGAGAGCATCTGCAGGGACATGAGCGTCCCTCAGCGGGAGCAGGAGCAGGTGCGGCATGCCATCATCGAGACGGTGAGACCACTGAGCTGCAGACGCTGATCTGTCTGTTTTACACGCACAGCGCTAACCGTGTCTCTGCTTTCAGCTCATCATGGTGTGTATCCGGAGCGGAGAGTTCGAGAAAGCCGAGGAGGTGCTGCTGCGACACTTCAGCGCCGCCGCCGATTCGGCCGGGAAGGTGACGTTTCGTCCTGATTGAGCTTGACGCTAGGGGCTGCTCGATTATGGCAAAAATCATCTGCATGATTATTTTGGTCAATATTGTAATCACGTTTGTTTATGAGTGGGTCTGGAGCTTTATGTCATTGATCAGAGTCCTGCATTTCAGCCCATTTTTGACGCCTCTAAAGCCGGGCTTCGGACAATTTTCACATAATAGTTCAGACGAGGGCCGGACATCGGGACTATTTTAGGCTTCTCCTTATTTTTATATATTTTAGACATCCATCAATTATGATGATCAGGGATTGAAATTAACTTTTTCACTTATCAGCCAATTTGGCTACTAAATATTTAAATTGCTGGCCATGCATAATTTCTACTAGCCAAAAATAAAACAATAAATAAATAAAATATTTATTTTTGTTATTTATCATTTAAGGACTACTGTGGACAGCTGACACAAAGTTTTTGATATTCTTCATATTCCCTGTGGCCAGAAATTAATATTTCCCAATAAGTTTAAATAGACATTTTTCCTTTTTTTTTTTCGCCTTTTTTTTTTCTTTTATAAATCTGTTTTTTCTAAAGTTTGTTTTCTAAGCATCATTCTTTGAATCAAATTCTAAAGTTGAATTAGTTCATTATAATAATAATGAATTTAGGTATTTATTAAACCAATGAAATCCGTATCAACAAAAGTCATATTTGCATAAGTTCTATATGAAGTGGCATTTAGATCTATATCTTAGAGGGATATGTTATTTAATTTTCATAATCGTTTGAAGTCGAAATCTAAATTAGATTTCGATTCTTTGAAAATGAAGTCCCTCATTTGTTGAGGTCTCCCTGTGTTTGTGTTTGACAGAAGAAGCTGTTTGTGAATCTGATCCGGCGCAGGCGCTCCTCTCACTCGGTGCTGCAGCTGAGCTCCTACACCGACTTCAAGCAGGACATGCTGGACTTCATCGAGCGGCTCTACCGCGTCCCCGAGCCCTTCCTCGTTCAGGTCCGTCAGCGCCTCGTTCGCTGTTAGGCGCTCGTCCTCGTGTTTCTCCTCACCGTGTGTTTGTTGTGCAGATGCTGAAGCGCTCTGGACATCGCTGTGTGAGATCTGAGATCGTGACGTCGTCACAGGACCAGCGGCGCACCAAGCAGAAGAAGAAGACCAGCGCTGCAGCAGCAGAGGATCATGGGTAAACACACAGCTCTGATTACTCACATTATGAGCTCCACAAACAAGCAGGACGAGCTCTTGTCACTGTCACTGTTCATTCAAATAGAGCTGATAGAAAGTGAAAGATAAATATTAGACATGAAACAAATAAAATGTTGCTTTGGGAATTACCTGAAATTCAGTAAATTCAAGTTGATGTATTAAAATGACTTGAATTAAAATGAGATTAAATCTAAGCAAACAGGTTAGTAAAAGAAAGCTAAATAGAACTATAAAAGACTAAATTATAGTACAAAACATAGTATAATAAAATGTTAATGCTGTATTATAATAAAAAAAAATGAAAAGTGAAAATATTAAAATAAAACCTCTTTTTAAATGTTAATACATGCTATAATAATATCATCGCTGTCGGGCGGAGACCTCGTATGTCCAAATTTTGTCAATTTCATATTTTTTCACAAATCGATGCTATTGGTCAGTGCCCACGTGGATCTGTCATTTTTACAACTTAAGATCTGTCATCTTAACTCCTTTGAACACTTCAACTGTCTGAGAAGAGCTCATATCTCCACATTTTCTTCACTCCGCTGGAGCGTCGGGGCATATGTCCCCTTCCATCTTCTTGTCACAAAGCACCGGCAAAAATAATTGGCATTGAATGTGTCGGTGGAAACAGTAAGGCGATATTTGAATGATCCATTAATAAACTAGTGTATTCTGAGATAATGTCGCAAAGACCCTGACTCGCAATCACTTCTTTGGACGCGACTTTTGAAGGAAAGCATCTTGCCAGATTACATAATGAAAGCGTTTTTTTCTGATTTGTTTTATTTCGTTAAGTAATAATTTAAAGCTTTCTATTTATTTATTTATTTGTCATGTTTGTGAGGCATGTAGCCTATTCGCTGAAAAATGTGATCGCGCTGACTCCTCATGTCCTGCAAAGCGATTTCAGCTTCTCCTCTTCAAAAACAATATTCACATAATAGCGCACATTTATCTAGGTTTAATGTTTAAACTAAAATTGTTCTATAGCTACTTTAACTGTTTTAGATCTATAGATTTTATTTTATGCAAGTCGTAATGATTTAAAAGGCAAAAGTCTTCCGCTGGCCGCTGTTCGTAAAAAACAAAAAAAAACAAACTGATATTTAACGAACAAAAAAATGCTCCAAAAGTTTTTGTAAATTAACTTAATAAGAAAACGAAACGAAATATAACCACTTTGGCATTACATACAAAACGTAACTATGTTAATAGCTGAAACAGTAGTATAAGCTGTTCTGGAAGAATGAAGGGGAAAAAAGACGGACTCTCGGACTTTTTGTATTGCATCATAGCTCTTAAACCTTTAAAATAGAGTTTAGGAAGATGTATGTAACCACAGTCGTTAGCTTTGGTTAACTATTGAAGCCTTTTCTCTTGTCAAAAGGCTCAACGCGACCGCAGACTTTGATGAACACTGCTGGCAGCAGCGAAGTCTGTGTCTGTACCATTCTTATCAATGACAGCATAATCTCGTATCTCCCTGCTCCCAAATCATAAAACCTCGTATCTCCGATAAAACATGATTTTGGGGAAATGTTGTCTTAATGTTGGTACACAACAGTGTATGATAGCAATATATGGTATAATACCAACTTTAACGATAAAATATTGAATAACTCAAAAAATATGCAGTTTTTTTCTTTTCCTGAAAAATGACAGTTTTGGAGATACGAGGATTCCGCCCGACAGCGACGATATATAAAAAAATACTAAAATGCCACCTAAAGCTATAAATGTTCAGAAAATATTATACAAATATTAAAAAATAGTATTAGTTGTTAAAATAATGTATTAAATAATTCTGTACGCTACCAGTCAAAAGTTTTTGAACAGTAAAATGTAAAAAAGTAGTCTTTGAGAATGTGTAAAATATATTTCTAAATGCAAAACATAATAAAATGAAGAAACTCTCTAAAAAAACAAAACAAACAATGGGAATCCAAAAGTCTCTGTATATACGTATATTGAGGCGCTTACATGACATTACACAAATTTTTTTTTTAATGCCACCAGTGGCACAATTCTCAGTTCAAAAAATTAAATGCTTTTACTCTATTTTATTATGAAATGTTGCATTTATTGAAAAATAATATATATATATATATATATATATATATATATATATATATAAGCTTAAAATTGTATAAATATTGCATAGTATCATAAAATCTCCTCAAAATTCTAAATAATACTCAACAAATATCATTGAACACGAATGTATTGCATTGATTTTCCTGAAAAAAAGAAGAAAGTGTGCGATCCTAAACGGAGAGGGCCAGAGGGTTACTAAAAGAAAGCTAAATAGAACTATAAAAAACTTTCAGTAATAGTACTAAAACATATTATAATAAAATGTTAATATCATATTGTAATAAAAAATGAAAAGTTAAATAAATTGATATGTTAATACATACTATAATAATATATAAATAAAACTAAAATACCACGTAAAACTAAAACGATCATTATATTAGACATGAAACAGCTTTTGGGAATTACCTGAAATTCACTAAGTTCAAGTTGACGTATTAAAATGACTTGAATTAAAATGAGATTAAATCTAAGCAAACAGGTTAATAAAAGAAAGCTAAATAGACTTAAAAAATTAATACTGTATTATAATAAAAAACGAAAAGTGAAAATATTAAAATAAAACCTAAATTTAAGTGTTAATACATGATATAATAATATATCAAAAAATACTAAAATACCACCTAAAGCTAAGACGATCATTATAAATGTTCAGAAAATATTATACAAATATTAAAAAATAATATTATTTGTTAAAATAATGTATTAAATAATTCATATATATTAATTTACATTTCTGTACACTACCAGTCAAAAGTTTTTGAACTGTAAAATTTTTAAGGTTTTTAAGGAAGTCTGCTCACCAAGCCTGCATTTATTTGATCCAAAGTACATCAAAAACAAAGTTTGAAATGTTTTTACTATTTAAAAAAAACCTGCTTTCTATTTGAATATGTGTTTGTGTGTATATATATAATATATATATATATATATATATATATATATATACACACACATATTAATATGTACATATTAACATTTTAATATGAATATACATATTGAAATGTAATTTATTCCTGTGATTTCAAAGCTGAATTACTCCAGTCACATGATCCTTCAGAAATCTAATTTTTAGATTTGCTGCTCAAAAAATTGTTTAAAACAGCCGAATATATTTTTTTCAGGTTTCTTTGATGCATAAAAAGTTCGGAAGAACAGCATTCATCTAGAATAGAAATCTTTTGTAACTTTATAAATGTCTTTGATCAAATGATCATCACTTTTGCTCAACTTGAAGCATCCTTACTAAATAAAATAATTAATTCTTATAATTTCTTTCCCTCAAAAGACCTGAAAAAAGTGTAGTCAACTGGTTTATTTATTGACAATAATAATAATAATAATAATAATAAAAACGTTTAAGCAGCAGATCAGCATATTAGAATAATTTCTGAAAAATCATGTCTTCAGTAATGATGCTGAAAATTCAGCTTTAAAATCACAGCAATAAATTGCATTTTAAAATGTATTCAAATATGAAACAGTTATTTTAAACAGTAAAAATATTTCAGTTTCTTTTTTTTTTTATACTGTACTTTGAATCAAATAAATGCAGGCTTGGTGAGCAGAAGAGACGTCTTTAAAAAAAACAAAGTCACACTGTCCAAAAACTTTTGTCTGGTAGTGTATATAACAAACATTAAAGCCAGTTTAAAATATTAATCCATTCTACAGCAGCATATAATAATAAATTGCCATTTAAAAAAATAAATGAAAATAAAAGTTTCTCGAGCAATTAACTTAAAAAAAGTTTAAAATTGAAAAATAGATAAATGGAAAACTAAAAAAAACTCTAACTATATGAAATGTAATGAAGTATAAATTAGTGCTGCAAAAAAACATTTTCTTTTGATAATCGATTAATCAAACGATTATTAGACCAATTAATCGACTAATCGTCAATCATTTCACAATTAATCAGTAGACTTTGACTGATTTTTCAGCTTTTTCAATTCTAAAACCCTTTATAATCTATAATAATGTTTATTAACAACTTATTTCGCATTTTCTGTAAACCTCCTTGTATATTAAGACAGGCACCTGCAGTTCCAGCCAAGTTAAGGATGAGTTGTGTGTGAATTTGCATGCGAGCATCATTAATAACCCCCTGTGTATAATAAAAAAAAGTCACTAATTGGCCTGTTTAGCTAAGCCCTTAAAACACTTTTTATTTCCTGCTACAGTGCTGCATGATTTATAGATTATATTGAATAGTTTACACTTTGCAAGACTGATTGCACTTGGTTTTTTAAAAGTAACATTACATTCTAAAGGACTCTCTGATGGATTCTAATATTGACTTGAAATCATGGTACAATGGAGCTAAGGACGAGATGCTCTTCTTTTCATCGTGTCTGACTTTAACCCTGTTGTTTTTCCTGTGTGTTAGCGTCGTGTCTGCGTCTCCCGCTGCTCCTGCTCATCTGAGTCTGCGCAGTCTGCGGCAGGCGTACGGCGTGCTGAGCGAGCGATACGGCGTGAGCATGTCCTTCACGCAGCTGCAGGAGGAGGTGGAGATGGAGGCGCAGCAGGAGAACCCAGACCCGGCCGAACCGGAGCTGCACCTGGCCCTGTCCGAGACGCCCATGGAGTCCACAGAGAGAGACGGTGGCAGCCAGAGGCAGGACGCCCGATACGCCGGCATGACCATATCACGCCTGGTGCAGGAGGACGACAGCCAGCTCAGCGAGGAGGAGGAGGAGGGAGGAGAAGAAGAAGAGTCTCAGAACAACGTCACCGGCGTTCAGGAGGAGACGCAGATCAGCTCACCTCACAGGTAGACATGTGCCGGTATTCGGTAATACGATATATCACGATAATGAATATGCACGGTATTGTTATTGTGGGCATTTCAAAATACCGAAAATAATTGTTTATTAAAAGTTATTCGAAATTTGAAAGCATTTTAAGCATACTTTTCCCATTAACTGGTTAAATGCACAACACACTTGTAAACTGCGTGGAAGATGCGTGATGTAAACAGAAGCACATGGCAGAAGGCCTAAGGGACGCTCCGGATTAAAGTGAAAGTGTCATTCACTCTCTGACAGCAGATGGCGCTAAACCGCAAATGCAACGTTAACCCAGAAACAAAGCAGCTGCGCTACTTTCTAAAACGTATTTAAATGATTTATTTAGCCATTTAGATTTTTGTATTTGCAGTGGTGTTTATCACAACACCAAATACTTTAATATTTAGACTCCATTGGCTATTTATTTTAACACTTTTTACATTTTAATCTGGACTACAACACGCCCTAGATATTGTTTGAAAGTGTATTCTAAGTGATTCTTTATTGTTCGGTCACACTTTACTTTAGGGCTTCATTAGTTAACATTACTTAATTAATTAGTTAACATAAACTGAAAAAAATCTTCTAAACATGCATTAATCTTAGATAATGCCAATATAATAATAATCAAATTAAAATTAAAATCAAAGTTTATTTTTTTTTTAAACCGAGCTAACATGAACTAAAAGTTGTTATTTTTAACAAAGATTAATAACTTCTGTATCAAATGTAGCTTTTGTTCACTGATCATGTTAACTAATAATAATTAACTAATAAGATCTTACTGTAAAGCGATACCTATTGGTCTTTTAATTCTTTTGCACTTTAATCTGTGTAAAATTTTGAACTTTATAAATTTTTTGTGTATTGCTTTATTGTGTTTTAATGTTCAGAATTTTTTGTACTGTATTATGACATCACTTTTTTACAACTAAATTTCAATATCGTGATAATACCGTATACCGTGATAAAAACATTATCAATTTATCGCAACATGAAAATTTGATACCGGCATATCCCTACTCACAGGTCACTGACAGCCTTAAACTCTTACTCTTAAAGGAGAAGTTCACTTCCAGAACAAAAATGTACAGATATTGCACTCACCACCTTGTCATCCAAGATGTTCATGTCTGTATTTCTTCAGTCGTAAGGAAAACATTTCAGAATTTTTCTCCATATGATGGGCTTCTATGGTGCCCCCGAGTTTGAACTTCCAAAAAAAGTTTGAGTAGCATTTTTTGATCCGAGTCAAATTTTGTGAAAATCGGACCAACAGTTTAATCAAAATGGCGGATAGGAAGTTCATCCAATTATGGCATAAGTGGTATCAATGTTCTCTGCATGATCCAAGGAATATCAACACTAGTTTCAAAAAGGCTTGCAAAAGGCTAATTTAAACAAAAGTTATTAGCATTTTTTACGTTTCATTCTAACTTTTGACTACAAGTTGGCGCTGCCCCCAAACTTTGAGCAGAAGACACACACAGAGTTTCGTATCGATATGCTAATGCATTTGAAAAATATAAAATTTTTTGACAAAACTCTAAATGGCCAATGCCCAAAATGTCTGACACAGGAAAAATCAACACGAAATCCGTAACTATTTGCCAGCATGGTCTGAAGATGATCAGTGTCAAATTTTGTGAAAATCAGACTAATAGTCTAGGAGGAGTACGAAAAAGTAGGTTAACAAAATAAAATAAAATAATAATAAATTTAATAAAGATTTTATTAAAGATAATAAAATAATCAAAATAGCAGTATCTATTATTATGCCATAATTGGATGAACTGTCAGTTATTTTGATTAATGTTAAAAACCTACTTTTTCATATTCCTCCTAGACTGTTAGTCCGATTTTAACTAAATTTGACTCAGATTTGACTAATTTTCAGACCATGCTGGCAAAACGTTATGGATTTTGTGTTAATTTGAACTTCCAAAATGCATTTTAAATGCAGATTCAAATACTTCTTAACCTGAAATGCTCGTCTACGTCGCTGCAGAAGTACCAACCCAGTGTTTACAAAGTGAACGTGCAAAGAAAGTCAAACGCCTTTTGCTAAAAAAAAAGGTAAAACAGCATTGTAGGATGATTTTGAAGTAGAAAAAGAAAATGAGATGGGAGTTTTTCGACATATCCTAACTGTCCTAAACCGGAGTGCACAGAATATGCATGTGCATCACAGAAGTGACACAAGAGGAGCATTTGAGGATAAAAAGTATATACATTTTCAGAAAAGTTTAGAAAGTAACTGATCGTTTTGCTAGATAAGACCCTTATTCGGCTGGGATTGTTTAGCTGCATTTTGGAAAACTTTCAAACTCGGGGCACCATTGAAGTCCACTATATGGAGAGAAATCCTGAAATGTTTCCCTCAAAAAACATAATTTCTTTATAACTGAAGAAAGAAAGAAAGAAAGGGGTGAGTACATAATCTGTAAATGTTAGTTCTTGAAGTGAACTAAACTTCTGAGCTCTTCTTTAAAGGAAGCGGTGTGTTTTCAGGATCGTCATTCCTAGTGGTCCAGACTTGGATGATCCTGAGGTCCAGACGCGTCTCAGCGGTTCTCCGTCTGTCAGACGCACATCCGCACAGAATCACAGCAGGTAAAACAGCAGATCACGTGTCAGATCATTTGGTGTAACGTCCAGGATCTGACTGCGGTGTGTGTGTGTGTGTGTGTGTGTGTGTGTGTGTGTGTTTCAGTGAATCAGAGGCACATCAGTGTTCATCAGCTCAGGTTTCCACTCCTGTTCGTCACACTCGTCTCAGCAGACGCTCACACTCACAGAACAGGTGTGTCCCCTCATATATCACTCAGTCTATAGTGTGTTTACAATTCTGCAATCTCTTTAACATGATAACCTGACAAATATTGATATTCAAAAATTTTATTGAATCATAAATGTAAAACTAACTGAAATAACTGTTCAAATATTACACCCTTTATTCAGTGTTTCAGTGTTCAATATCAATATTTTCATGATCAAAGCTATTCATTTTCTTTGTTTTAGTGTATATATGTGTTACGAATAATAATCATGTTTTAAATGTCTTCACAAGGTACATCTGTTATTGGTGTAGCGATGGCCATTGTGTGTGTTTCAGTGAATCAGAGGCGCATGAGTGTTCATCCGCTCAGATCTGCACTCCTGCTCGTCTCGGCAGACGCTCGGACTCAAAGAAACAGAAGAGGTGCGTCAGCATCAGCCGTTCTCACCACGTAAATCTATATTTCTATAGTGCTTTATACACTACAGACTGTCAAAGCTGCTTCACAGAGATCAGCAGAAAGAGACTTCAGATTCTGCTGTAAGGTTACATTAATAAGCAGATCTGTGTCCTGCAGGATCATCCTGTCCAGTGATGTGGACTCTGAGGATCTCGGTGCGTCTCCTCCGTCCAGCAGACGCTCATCCAGACACAAACCACAGCAGCAGAATGATCAAAAGTAAGGATTTACAGTTCCTCATTCAGTTTTAATGAGGTTAATGACGCTCATGTTCATCACTGCTACATCAGAGGATCTGCAGTGACTAAATGTGTTCAGATCATCATTCACACAAAGTATTTAGATTGTAAAACTTCAGTGGAAAAGCCTTGCAATGGTTGGACAGATGCAGGACACAACATCCGATCTCATCATTATTGAGCAAGTTACTAAATGCTACTTTAAAACACGTTATTCTGCACCCGAGATGTTACCACAGTATTTTTGCATGAAGGGCCTATATAGTTCTTCTCTTCCTACAGCTGTATAATGTCCAATAATGTAGTGTTTATAAGGGCCATGAGGAACAACACTGAGCTACACTTCCCAAAAGCATTGTAAGGCTAATGCTGTCCACATCAGTCATGCTGCATTCACTTTCACTCGTCCAGAACAGTCAATCTGATCGCTAGTATAGAGGCAGACGTTCACTTTAACAATCAATGAAGTGCACTGTGTTCATAAGTTCAGGTGTTTGAATAAAACTTAGTGCAAGCAACAAAAATCTAAATATTTATATTTATACATCCTCTGAAGCTGAATAAATGAGATACAGTACATCTATTTAAAAATCTGGAATCTGAGGGTGCAAAAAAAATCTAAATATTGACCTTTTAAATTTGTCTAGATAAAGTTCTTAGCAATGCATATTACTAATCAAAATTTTTGTTTTGAAAAAAGTTTTGATAGATTTACTGCAACAATTTGCAATACAATAATTTTGACCCATACAGTGTATTTTAGGCGATTGCTACAAATATACCTGTGCTACTTAAAATAACAAGTAACTAACGTAATTAGTTAAAAAGTAACTAAGTAACGTAATTACTTTTTAGGGAGTAACGCAACATTGTAACGCATTACTTTCAATAAAAAGTAACTTAAGTAACGTAATAATTACTTTTTTAGGGAGTAACACAATATTGTAACTCATTTTCAATAAAAAGTAACTAAGTAACGTAATTAGTTACTTTTGTCAGGAGTAACGCAATATTGTAACGCATTATTTACAATAAAAACGAAGTAACGTAATTAGTTACTTTTTTAAAGAAGTAAAGCAATATTGTAATGTATTATTTTCAATAAAAAGTAATTAAGTAACGTAATTAGTTACTTTAGAGAGTAACGCAATATTGTAACGCTTTTTTTTATAAAAAGTAACTAAGTAACGTAATTACTTTTTAGGGAGTAACGCAATTTTGTTATGCATTACTTTCCATAAAAAGTAACTAAGTAACGTAATATTTACTTTTTTAGGGAGTAACGCAATTTTGCTATGCATTACTTTCAATAAAAAGTAACTAAAGTAACGTAATTACTTTTTTAGGGAGTAACGCAATATTGTAACGCGTTACTTTCAATAAAAAGTAACTAAGTAACATAATAATAACTGTTTTAGGGAGTAACGCAATATTGTAATGTATTATTTTCAATAAAAAGTAAGTAACGTAATTAGTTACGCTTTTAGGGAGTAATGCAATATTGTAACGCATTTTCAATAAAAAGTAACTAAGTAACGTAATAATTACTTTTTCAGGGAGTAACACAATATTGTAACAAAATACATTTATTTGAAAATCTGTAATCTGAGGGTGCAAAAAAATCTAAGTATTGAAAAAAATCACCTTTAAATTTGTCTAGATAAAGTTCTTAGCAGTGCATATTACTAATCAAAATTAAGTTTTGGTATGTTTGCTGCGATAATTTATGATATGATAATTTTGACCCATACAGTGTATTTGTCTATTGCTACAAATATACCTGTGTGACTTAAGCCTGGTTTTGTGCTGCAGGGTCACATTAGTTCTGTAAAATAAAGTTGATGGTGCTGATTGATTATCTGTTGACTGTGTGTGTGTTTCAGTGAGTCTGAGTGTGTGATGGAGGTGCAGTGCTCATCTCCTGCTCGTCCCGGCAGCAGCAGCAGCTCTCCAGCCATCAGACGCCCAGCCAGAGGCACAAAGAACAATCACAGGTGTGTTCATCTCCTAACATCCTCCTCACAGACACATGTGTGTTGAGTCCCTCACTGAGCGCTGTGTCCTGCAGGATCATCCTGTCCAGTGATGTGGAGTCTGAGGATCTCGGCGCGTCTCCTCCGTCCAGCAGACGCTCCTCCAGACACAAACCGCAGCAGCAGAATGATCACAGGTGAGGTTTTTGATTTAAATGAATCTCCATCTCAGTGGAAGATAGATGCTTCATATGTAGTGGTTTCATTTCTGACTGCGGTGTGTGTTTCAGTGTGGATGAATCGGCTCAGTCCTCGACTCCTGCTCGTCCCAGCAGCCCTGCATCCGTCAAACGCTCGGACAGAGACGCACAGAACCGCAGGTACATGATGTTAGTCATACACACTCACACAAGTTTGCCTGAAGTCTTAAATTGAATAACTGAGTGTGTTAATTTCAATAACGAAAACTGTGACAAAAAATGTTTGTTGGCAAGCTTTTTTCCCATGACGAATACGACAATAAGGTCAATAATTGAAAACTAAGACTATATCAACTTGCAATTTAATTGACGAAATAAGACAAGACTAACTAACATGTATTCAAAAAAAAACAAACGACTTTATTTTTACTTTATTTTCGTCAAAGAAAATGAGACAAAACGTTATTGTGGACTGCTTCACACGCCTCTGCTACACTAGCTTTTTTGTGTGGTTGACAGATAACGAGTTCAAATCCCGAATCAGAGCTTTACTGTTACAAGTATAGACTTTCTGCCTGTGTTTTGCGTATTTTAAGCAATCTGACAACCATGCGATCAACAGTGTTGGGGGTAATGCATTACGTAATCAGATTACTTTTTTAAGTAACTAGTAAAGTAACGCATTACTTTTTAATTATATCGGAGTTACTTTTTCAAAAATGTAACGTCAGTTACTTTGCTGCTGATCCAATTCAACCAAACTAATAAGCAAAACTTACTTTAAATTAACATTTATGCTTCATTTTCCTCATTGCTGAAGAGTGTTGAACTTCCTTCTCCTACAGTTCTACTGTACAGACGTCAGTTTACTTTTCCTTCGGCCTTAGGCTTATTCATTTCACTTTTTGGTGTCAAAGAGCTTTTACATTTGCTAAAAATCTAACTTTTTATATTAAAAAACAAACAAGCATGCCCTGCCCAGATTTAAAAAAGTAACACAAAACTAACTAACGCAAAAGTAATGTATCGCATTACTTTACGTAAAAAGTAACTAAGTAACATAATACTTTCTTATAGAGTAACGCAATATTGTAACATTGCTTTTCATAAAAAGTAACAGTAACGTTAATGGTTTGCTTTTTTAGGGAGTAACGCAATAGTGTAACACATTACCTTCAAAAGTAACTTTCCCCAACACTGCTCATGAGATCTGGACTATATTGTTTGCGATTGTGATCACTGAATAAACGCACTTACTTAACCATGGTTGTTTTAATTATAGGTTATTATAATTTGTTGCTTTTTTCCCTTTCACGCTTTAGAAATTATTTGTCAGTTGAAAACCTAATCTCAAAATTCATCCTTTTTAACCAATTTATTAAAGACATTGCATTACCATGGAAAATGTGCATCAAAATCATATTACAAAATTTTTCGTTTGTATGTTTGAGTTTGAATACTTCATTTTCACATCTATGTTCAAAAATGGGAGTGACAGTTAAAGGGTTATACAATGTAATTGCTCATTGACTAAAACTAGACTAAAATGTTAAGACTTTTACCCCCGTTTTCACAGAGTTGTTTCAACTGAAGGAAACTTGCTCTGACTGACCTCAAAATATATCAGTGCCTTTGTTTTGTCTCAAGATGCACAGCAGTAATGTTTTTTTTTCTAAGGCATGATAGTAAAAAATACTAAATGTCAAATTCATTAATTCCCTGTTTATGAAACCGGGCCTTAGTCGACTAAAAATAGAGTAGGATGAGGTTGACTAAATATACTAACTAACAAGGAAATTTAAGATGGCGCTAAGACTAGGACTAAACATAGCTGATAAACTGAACCCTAGTGTGTGTGTTTCAGTGAGTCTGAGTGTGTGATGGAGGTGGAGGATGGAGGTTCAGCCGTTCAGCACTCGACTCCTGCTCGCCCCAGCAGCTCAGACAAACAGGACCAGAACAAGTGCGTTCATCTCTTATCCTCATCCTCATCCTCACAGCTCTGATGGGCCATATATGACAGAGAGCTGTGTATGTTTTCCTCCTCAGAAGTGTGATTTTGTCCAGTGATTCTGAGGATCACAGCTCATCTACTGCGCCACAGACGCAAAACCGTCGCAGCTCTCCATCCAGCAGCCGCTCCTCTGGAGAAAAGCACAGGAGGAGGAGGTCAGTGTGTGTGTGTGTGTGTAAGCATGATGTATGTGTGTGTCTTTGACACAGACTTGACCCCAGTGTATGTGTCTCAGGGCCAGATGGCAGGATGTGTCTGGGACGCATGAGAACTGGAGCGACGAGGAGTCACTGTTCAGCACCGCTTCAGGTACAAACACACCGTCTGACACCCGTCCACATAAAGCTGCTATACTGACATCGATATCTTGTCACTAAAGATGATTAGAAAGTATTTTGTGGTGATATTTTGATGATATAATGTGTTTAGTGCTGCTTTACACCTGTCATGGACAGCCTACTCCTACTTAAACTTTTAGTTTTAGACATTTTCCATCTTACACTGATGGTTTTTACACTGATGTAAGGACATTTATTCCTAACCTTATTAGATATATGCATCTTCTTTTATGTCAAACTCATACATATTAGAGCTGCACAATGAATCGCATGCGATATCCAATGTGCATCTTGTAAGTAAAGCTGGTCCTGTAATCGGTAGTAAATATCCATCACTTGTGTGCTTTCGGATAGAGCAGCGCTTACTACACAGAGCTGTAGTTCATTGACAAGCTGCGCCAAACAACGAAGACCAAATCATCAATCTCGCTGCACCTTGTCAGTGAACCAAGACTCTGTGTAGTAAGCGCTGCTCTATCTGAAAGCGCACAGGTGATGGAGATTTAATACTGATTTCAGGATTACATTGGATATTGGATACCTTTGCCGATCCTCTCTATCCACCAAATGCTTTCCTGTCTACACTGTTCTGTCCAAATAAAGGCATAAAAAGCCCATAAATAAATCTTTAAAAAATATATTTAAAATAAATTATACATTGCCGCTTTAAGTTTGGGACCAGTAAGATTTGTAATGTATTTTTAAAAAGTTTCTTAATGCTCATCAAGGCTGTTTATTTGATCAAAAATACTGAGAAGAAAAAAAAAACGTAATATTATTATGATGTAAAATAACATTCTTTTATTTTACTATACATTAAAAATCTAATTTATTTATGTGATCAAAGCTGCATTTTTTAGCATCATTACCCTAGTCTTCTATATTAGAAATCATTCTAATACACTGATTTATTATCAGAGTTGGAAAAAGTTGCTTAATATTTTTTGGAACCTGTGATGTTTTTTTTTCAGGATTCTTTGATCAATAAAAGGCTAAAAAGAACAACATTTATTTTAAATAGAAATCTTTTCTAACAATATACACTACTTTTCAAAAGTTTGGGGTCAGTACATTTTATTCTTTTTTTTTTTTCTTTAATAAATTATTACTTTTAGTCGCTGGGGATGTGTTAAATTGATAAAAAGTGATAGCAAAGACTTACAATGTTAGAAAAGATTTTTATTTTGAATAAATGCTGTTCTTTTGAACTTTTTATTGATCAAAGAATATTGAAAAAATTATCACAGCTTCTGAAAAAAATGATTTTCAACTGTTTCCAACATTGGTAATAAAAGTAATAAATCAGTATATTTGATTTCTGAAGGACTAGAGTAACAGAAAACAAATAATTTTAATGTATATTAAAATAAAAAATCATTATTTTATATTGTAATAACATTTTGCAGTATTATGGTTTTTATCATTGTTTTTGATCAAATAAATGCAGTCTTGATGAGCATAAGAGACTTCTTTAAAAACATTACAAACTTTTGAAGGGCAGTGTACAAATAATCAACGTTTTCAGTTAGAGTAAGACAACAACTCACCGTCGCATCTGAAGCAGCAATTAAATGTATTTATAGTGTATTTACTATTTCCCAAATAATGCTGAGGTTAATGTTTTAAAAATAATATTTCGAAAACTTATATTTTAAAAAACTAAAACTGCCAGTAGGTGGCAGCAAGTGACTGTCTTAATGAGGGAGTCGTTGGATTATTCACTCAACCGATTCATTAAGGAATGAACCAAGTGACTCATCATGAATGGATCACTGAATCACTGATTCGTTGTTTGGATCTGTTTCATTGGTGAATTAGAGCAAAACTGACTGAAAACAAACAACGTTGGGCTTAAAATCTAACTTAAACAACTAAAATATGAACTTATTGAATTGTATAAAATAAATGTTGTTTATGTGCAATTGTGCTCATGTGATGGGGGAAAAACAGTGTTCAGTCAAACCAAAGATTATTCAGACACCAGATATCATTTTTGATATTTGTTTTTTTCTAGCAGATACAGGACACTATAGTTCATTTATGTAAGTGAGGATGGCAAAATGAAGTGAACTGTGAGATATTATACCCCGAAATTATTCGGACACTTTGACCAGACCAGTGTTTTTCTTTAATTGCTAATGCGATCTTTTAATTACTGAGCAAAATGAAGCACTGCTTGGTAATTTGTGTATGTGCATGAGATCATATGCTCATGTTTCTTTCTCAGTTTCAGGTCCGTCCAGTAAGAAGTACAGCAGGAAGGTGTGTATGTCTCTGTCAGCATCTCCTGTATGTGTGTCTGTGAGTGTGATTTGTGCACTAAAACGCGTGTGTGTTTCAGATGTGGACGACGCAGGAGTCTGAGTGGCTGAAGGAGGGCGTGCGGCGCTTCGGCGCGGGACACTGGGAGAAGATCCGCTCGGCCTTCCCCTTCACGGGACGCACAGCCGTCAACCTGAAGGACCGCTGGAGGACCATGATCAAGCTCAGGCTGGTGTGACATGCGTGTGTGTGTTTTATCATGTTCAGGTTTTATACTCATGTTCCTCAAACTGTTTTAAAACAATTTGTGTTCCTTTATTAAACGTTTGTTCTGTTTGTGCAGCTGCTGTCCTCATTCTCTACTAATGTTTTATGACATGCTTTGTGCAGCTAAAGTCAATGAGGAAATCAAAACTGTGTACTGTTTGGGGCCATTCTACAGAGTTGGTGCAAAATGCAAAATGCTGTCCCACAACCAAAAAACACTGACCCTCTTCGGTCACTTTTGAACGAAAATGTTTATATTTTAAAATTTAAAAAATCGTAGCTTCATCGGAGTGAGATGACACTTGGTGACTTTTGTCACATTAGCAATGTGAACGCACAAAAAAATCATGGACGTGATTCGGATATTTTAAAGGGTCAAAAAAAATAGTCACACTTGACTTCTTCACGGTCAAAAATGACCGATATAGGAAATGAATGGGGAATTACAAAACATTACAAAAACTCAGAGAATCTTTTGGTTGTACAAGCTACAAATCAGCCACTGTACAGAAAAAAAGTGCACAGCAATCAAGGGGTGACACTAAAATTTTAAGATTGACAGAGAGAGAGAGAGAGATGAACTGCTAAGACTGCAACAGGCCTGGTTTCTGGTTGTAATCATAATACAAAACTTGAATTTATCTAACCAAAAATATCTAAAAATTAAAAAATGTAGTCTTTGAGAATGTCTAAATAAATTCCCAAATGCAAAGCCTAATAAAATGAAAAAAACAAAAAAAAAACAATGAGAATCCAAAAACATATATAGGGAGCTATACAGGACATTACACAAGTTTTTAAGTTTTCAATGCCACCAGTGGCACAATTCTCAGTTCAAAAAAATGGATTTTAAATGTTTTAATAAGAAATGTTGCATTTATTGAAAAATAATATATAAATAATTAAATACGGAAATATGTATTCATTCCAATGGAAAAAATAGCTTAATAAAATTGTATAAATATTGCCTAGTATCATAAAATCTCCTCAAAATTCAAAATAATAATCAAAAACTATTATTGAACAAAAATTGATTGCATTGATTTTCCTGAAAAAAAAAAAAAAAAAAAAAAAAAAAAAAAAATATATATATATATATATATATATATATATATATATATATATATATATATATATATATATATATATAGTAAAAAAAAGGTTACATTTCAAAGCTTCGATCACTTTTGACCGCGAAGAAGGTAAGTGTGAAGATGTTTACTAAGATAATTTTATTATCTTTTGACACCCACAGTCATTTTTAAAATATCAGTAAGCTTAATATAGCATATATTCATGATTTAGTGGGTACTTTCAATTGGAAGGTGGCTGTTCTGAACCATAACCCACAAATTTCAACTTATGAAAATGATATTAAAATAATGTTTGTATTTTTTTTCTATTGTTGTTTTTAAAAGTATCTTTTTGATTTTTATAAAAAGTGTACAAAATGTATATTGTTGTGAAACTCGTCCTGCATTAATGTCACGACTGAAACAGTGGATGTTTTAGTCTGTTGGCTGAAAATGATTTCATCTACAGCCCTACATTTATCAGGAAATATTTGTGTGTCCTCCTCTCTCTTATAGCTACAAGGTATGAGTAGATGGGGTTCATCATTTTGAGTGAAATGTGTTCAAAAATCTGAAAAAACTGCAATTTAAAAAAATGTCACTATAGCTTTTTTGGGAGTTATTCCATTAAATTGCTTTTTATATGTGTACAACTGTTCAGAACTGTGCTAACTATCCATGTGCTGGTTAGCATCGTCGATTTCGCTTCAAAACTATCTAAAATTGTAATCGATTTACCTCTAAAAACTTTTTCATAAAACGTATTCACAATGTAGATGTAAGCCAAGTCTTCATAGCATTCTAATTAAATGATATATTACTGTGTGACAAATTTGGAGAGAGGACAAATATTCAAAAGCTTTCTGAAAATACAATATGACAATTAAATGCACAATTACTAGAAATGTGTACCTTGGATATTATACAATTTGCATACATAAAAAAAATTGTGGAAAAAGACTGGACCAGTTCTGTAGAACTTTTTTTTTTTTTTTTGTAATAAATCTATTTTTTCAAATTCTTTCTGAAGACCCAGCCTGAATTTACTTGATCAGGACAAAAAAGTGAAATATTAGTACAAAATATACATTTTGAAGTGGATGTTTATTGAAGTAATTAAACAAAATGAAACCATTGGTGAAAGGCATAAAAACAATATTTACAAAATGTGAATACAAAATCCTAAATCGATTTAGTTTTTAATAAACATTCAAACCCTGACATCCCGTCTTCATTAAACACGACCAAAGACAGATTTATTTGAATAAATGTTTCAAACATGTAGCCCCGAAAATAATACAATGAAAATGAAAACAAAATGCACTGACTGAAAACTGAATTAGATCAAACATTCATTGTCAAGCGGATGGAGGAAGTCAGTGATCTGTTCCTGTTCAATTTCAGTCTCATCTGGCCTTTATTTGATGCTCTGCTGTGCGTTAATGAACATCAGTCACTTCCTCTGGATTTGACACGAACGTTCGCTGAGACGGAGAGCATTCACAGAGACCTGTTTTGTCATTTTTTTGGCCAAACCATTCAGAAGTTATAAGCAAAAACAGGCATTTTTCCATATCTCCTGACCACTAGGTGGCACTGCACCGAAACACTGCAGGTATCCTCAGGTCATGTTTATTATAACATTCACCAAGTTTGCTCTCAATACGGCAAACTGTTATGAAGATATAGCCTCACATCCATTTTTGCGTGTGCTTCGTCAAATTCGTTCACGTTATTCGAGAACGGTTTGACTAATCAACTTCCTCCGTGTAAGCGTCTCGTTTTCCAGCGCAAACATCCTCAAATTAACATACATTCACTGGAGACGAAAAATAAAACTCTAGACTCTTCACACTCCAGCAAAACACACTGCCGCTCAATAAATAGTGATTATTAATAGTGACTAATGCCCTTAATAAATCTCTTTTGTTTTCTTCAGCAGTGATGGCAGTGACTTCATTTATTCACAGGAAACACATGAATATAAACACATAAGGGGCCGTTCACACAAAACGCGTCTTTGTGTCTAAAATTTTAGTAATGGTTAGGTTTTTAAAAACTCTACCACATTGTTGTCAAATAAAACGGTTGCCATGACAACCTGCTACTGTAAACAAGCTTGTGGTGCTTGCCCCGCCTCTGGAGACGCCTGATTGGTCCACTGTTTTGGAACTGACAGTGATGAGCGGCGCTGTGTGTAAAATAAAGCAATAAACCCCAAGAAGCCGTGGTTTACAGTGAATTTATAACAGCTAAGGGGTGTTGTTAAAGGAACACTCCACTTTTTTTTTAAATGGCAAAAAACTGTATAATCATTGAATCTGATTCGACCGTTAGCAAAGTTCCTTGATTTATTACGCCAGAATGAGAGTATAGTTCCTATCCATATCAGTGTAGAAAATCGCAACTTTTCATTTTCTGTCGCTCAGAAGAGGCAAGTTTCAAATAGTAAAAATATCGAAACTCGAATCATTTTTGAACAAGATGCTAATGGTCTAATCAGATTCAATGATTTATGCTAAGCTATGCTAAAAGTGCTAACGACAGACCTGGAGATTGGCTGAATGGATTCGAAAATGGTAAAACTTGTCTGTTTAAAGGTCATCGTACACTCAGTCCGAAACTTCTGTATGCATTTTTTCGTATTCGTAATCTTAAAAATTCGTCATGCACAGAAATTCGGAATTATTTTTAAAAAATTCTGATGAAAATTTCAGACAGTGACATTCATTCACAAATGTGCAAAACAAACGACATGTATGGTTTGACTCGCCGATTTTCGTTTGATTTTTGGCCATTCCATTCAGAAGTTATAAGCAAAAATAGGCATTTTCTGTATCTCCTGACCACTAGGTGGCACTGCAGCCTCAGGTCATGCTTATTATAACACACACCAAGTTTGCTCTCAATACGGCAAACTGTTGCGGAGATATAGCCTCACATCCATTTCTGTGTGCTTCGTAAAATTCGTTTGATGACAAAAAACGAACCCGATCTGAAATTTTTTATGACGGATGAAAATTCCGGAGGCAGTGTGCAATGACTGATTGACATAACATGAGGTCGTATTTATTTTTTTAATGCACAAAAAAATTGGACGAAAGTTTGCAATGGTCTTAACTCTAGGGGAGTTGGAAAATTAGCCTATTTTCAAAAAATGGGGGAGTGTTCCCTTAAAACCCCCTTCGCTGTTGTAAATTCGCTGTAAACCACGGCTTCACGGGGGTTATTGCTTTTATAAAACGGTTATTCCATATACGTCAATGAGGTTTCACAAAATAAAGCCTAATGGTATAAATAAAAAAAAAACTATTCTTCCACCAAACAATGTAGTTCCTCAGAAACAGTTGAACAAGTAGTTGCCGAGCAACACAAAAGTAAACGGTAAGCTTAGAATGCAGCTGAACCAATCAGAATCAAGGACCGGAACTATCCGTTTTTTAAGTTGAAATTGAGTCCAGTGCGTTTTCATTGAGAAACAAAGAACGTGTTCTGTGCGAACGGCGCCTAAGATTGCGCTGCATTCAGCACTGGCAGGGCTGCTGTTTGTCGTTAGCGCTGTGCGTTAGCGAGGCTCCGCCGATGACGGCGCGTGAGTTTGTGCGCAGCAGCTCGTGCGGGTCGTCCTGCGTCACGCTCATGCCGTTCTGCAGCAGCAGCTGTCGCGCCATCATGACGAACGCCTCCTCCACGCTCCACGCCTCCCGCGCCGACGTCTCCAGCGCCGCCAGCATGCCCTTGTCCTCCGCTAGCTTGCAGGCGTCCGCGAACTGCACGTCGCGCTCCGCCTCCAGGTCGCGCTTGTTACCTGAGGAGACAGGGAGGAGCTTTAGGAACGGACTCGCTGTTCCAGGAGACGCTTTCGGCGGATAGCGTTACCTATGAGCGCCATCAGGACGTTAGCGGCTCCGAAGCGCTGCAGCTCGTGGACCCAGCGGTGCACCGACTCGAAGGTGGCCCTGCGGGTGACGTCATACGCGATCATGGCCCCGTGAGCGCTGCGGTAGTAGCTCTGTGTGATGGTGCGGAAACGCTCCTGTCCCGCCGTGTCCCACACCTGCATCTGCACACAACACACAACACACCCCTGAGCAACACACTCATCACTGCAGCTCCTCTGAGAGACTGGATCATAGAAACCAAACACCTGTGTGGAGAGAGAGAGATCAACGCCTGCTGACTGCATACTCAACACTACATACTGCCTGTTGAACACTGCATACTGAACACTATATTGTAGTGTGTACTTACTACTTCCTACTGAACACTATTCACTGGATACTGAGTGCTGCATAATGCCAATTGAACACTACATACTGAACACCATCCACTGCATACTAAACACTACACTGCATACTAAATACTGAACGCTGCATACTGCTTATTGAACACTATACACTACATACTGCCTACTGAACACTACTGCATACAAAACACTGAACATTGTAAATTTCATGCTGCATACAAAACAGTGTACTGTATACTGAACACTACAGTGCATAATAAACACTGCATTCTGAACACTGCATATTTTGTACTAAACAGTATAACTCTACATGCCTACTGAACACTACCTTTCATGCTGCGTATTAAACACTGTACACTGCATACTGTGTACTGAACAGTGTACACTGCATACTGAAAACTAAAATGCATACTGTACACTGACTATTGAACACTGTCCACTGTCTGTTGAACAGTGTAAACTGCATACTGAACAATACACTGCCTGTTGAACACTGCATACTAAACACTACACTGCCTATTGCACACTGTATGCTGCATACTACCTGTTGAACACTGCATACCAAACACCACACTGCATACTACACACTGCCTGTTGAACACCGTACACTGCATACTGAACACTACACTGCCAATTGAACATTGTATGCTGCATACTGCCTTTTAGTGACTATATGCTGAACGCTAAACACTGTCCACTGTCTGTTGAACAGTGTACACTGCATACTGAATGCTACACTGCCTAATGAACACTATGCTGCATACTGCCTGTTGAACACTGCATACTGAACACTACACTGCCAGTTGAACATTGTATGCTGCATACTGCCTTTTGGTGACTATATGCTGAACACTAAACACTGTCCACTGCCTGTTGAACAGTGTATACTGCATACTGAATACTACACTGCCTAATGAACACTGTATGCTGAACACTAAACTGCATACTGTACACTGACTATTGAACACTGTCCACTGCCTGTTGAACAGTGTACACTGCATACTGCATTACCTGCATTATTCTCCAAAAAATACTTGAACCAGAAGTATGGTAAGCTGTCATCACATGACCTCATTCTGTAAGCGACATCTAGGTATTACTTTCTACATTTCAAATTTGTGTTTTCAGTCTGATAAAGGGAAACATCACTTCCTGTTCATTAATTTCCCAGGAAGTAGAAAGCCAAGTCGCTCAGGTATTCTAGGTACACCGTAAACATAGCAGTAGTATGAGTAGTATGCAGTGTACTATTTTAACAGCCTTTGATTTGATGTCTGTTCTGCACTCTGAACTTTTCCATTTATAAGTTTATTTGAAACTTCAGTTTACTTTATCTCTCTAAGTTCAGAATTCTCTAACCAAACAAATTTGAGTTGGTCAGCGTTACTCTTGTCACACGTTCAGCATCATGTAGATTCATCTCTCTCTCTCTCTCTCTCTCTCTCTCTTTCTCTCTCTCTCTCTCTCTCTCTCACACACACACACACACATAAACACATAAACAAAGGGCATGTTTATCAGTATCAGAAAATTCCTGTATGAGTATCTAGAAGATAGACCTGCCAAACTGGTTCTGCTGCTCAAACCAGTTGGGTGTAAGAGCGGCACGTGCGGCAAGACAATCAAACTAAAAAAAAAGCTAAACACATATCAGATGTACAAGAGTGTTTCTGCTGCATATTAAACTCAGTGAGCGCTGACCTTGACTCTCCGGCCGTCGATGTCGAGGGTGCGGACGGTGAAGTCCACGCCGATGGTGTTCTGCTGCCTCTCGGAGAACAGGCCCGACTTGAAGCTCTGCACCAGGCAGGTCTTGCCCACGTTGGAGTCTCCGATGAGGATGATCTTGAAGAGGAAGTCGAAGGAGTCGTTCTGAGGATCCTCTCGCTCCATGAGTCAGTCGAGCAGGGTCCCATGCTTCAGCGGCTCATCTCGGCTCTGATCGCTCTCCTGCTCTCGCACCTTCCTCCCCAACCTGCTCCAACAGGTGAAACCGCCACCTGCACAGCTGCTGCTGCATTGTGGGTAATGAAGTGCAGCAGGCAGCAGCTCAACTACAAACACACAGCGAAAGCTGCTTCACTTTCTCAAAATGTTGATCATTAACCTTAAAGTAAATATTGCATGAGCTGTGAGGTCTGTTATGACATTTTGGACCATGGTTTGTATGTAGTTTGTTGTTGTTTTTTTAGAAATAGTCACTGAATAAGCCTTAAAATAAAATAGAAAAGGATTATTAAAAGAACTATTATGCCATCTTGTGTATACAGGGTTATATATTAGTTTTTGTATTTATTATATTTATTATGATGTTATTTATATATTTATATTTGTTCCAGGTATATATATATATATATATATATACATACATGGGTGAAGTGGTAACAGTGATGAATGTGAAAATATTAAATGTTAAATATTTTGCTACGACAAAAATAGATTGTGTCGTAAATTTAAATAAATTATATATATAAATGTGTAAATTATATAATTATTTATTTATTCATTTAATTATCTAATTATTTAATTATATATTTATCTAAGTATATATTATATTTGTAATTATTTAATTATTTATATGAACGGATTTATTTATTTATATATTTATTCATTTAATTAATACCCTCAAAATGTATGGAGGGCCGAATTACTCAAAATTAAATCATTAAATAAATGTTGAAATATATAAATAATATATAAATTTAAATATATAAATACATCATTTAATTATTGAAAGCACAAATAAATGTTTATTATTATATAATTTATATATTTAGATTTGTTCCAGCCATATATATATATATATATAATTAAAATATGTTAAATATTTTGCTACGAAAAAAAAAGATTGTGTCCAAATCCTGACACTCTTTTATTTATGATTTTATTTTTTGTATTTTATTTATTTATTTCATAAGGGACAATGTACATTAATCAACATTCATGAATGTAAATATACCCAAATTAGCCCAAAGGCTAGTTTTCATTGGTAGTCCCTTCGCCAGGTGTTTTTAAGCCAAAGAAAATAATAATATAAAAAAGCAGAAAAACACAATAACAATGAAATCCAACCAAAATTATAAACTACTCTCTAAAATACAATTAAACAAGCAATTATACAATACAAAAATAAAAATATATAAATAAAAAGCAACTTATCAACCAACATTAATGTCTTATGAAGAAGCCATTTCTTAAAATGATGCTTAAATAAGTTAATTAATTATTAAACTATTTTATTCCCTAGGTAAATGTGTGTGTGTTAGATATGGAGGGCCGAATTACTCAAAATTAAATAATTAAATAAATGTTGAAATGTATAAATAAATTGTTAGATACATCATTTAATTATTAAAAGCACAAATAAATGTATAAATTATACATTTATTCAATTATTTAATTAATTATATATTTATTTAATGAATTATTATTCATTTAATTATTTATGTAATTATTTAATTATATATTTAAGTATATATTTATTTAAACGAATTATTTATTTAATTATATAATTATATTTTTTTATTATACATTTATATGAACACTTTTAATTATTTATTTGTATATTTATTCATTTAATTAATACCCTCAAAATGAAATGTAGAGACAATAAATAAATGCATAAATAAACAAATAGTTAAATAAATATATAATTAAATGAATAAATATATAAATAAACAATTAAATGAATAAATAAATAATTAAATAAGCACATAAAGTTATATATATATATATATATATATATATAATTCATTACATAAATAAATATATAATTTATACATTTATTTGTGTTTTCGATAATTAAATGATGTATTTAACGATTTATGTATATATTTCAACATTTATTGAATGATTTAATTTTGAGTATGTCGGCCCTCCATAAAAATGAAATGTGGAGACAATAAATAAATGCATAAATAAACAGTTAAATAAATATATAATTAAATGAAGAAATATATAATTAAATAAGCACATAAATTAAATAAATATTTAAATAAATATATACTTATGCATAATTCATTATATAAATAATTAAATAAATATATAGTTTATACATTTATTTGTGTTTTCAATAATTAAATTATGTATTTAATGATTTATTTATATATTTAAACATTTATTTAATGATTTAATTTTGAGTAATTCGGCCCTCCATAAAAATGAAATGTGGAGACAATAAATAAATGCATAAATAAACAAACAGTTAAATAAATATATAATTAAATGAATAAATATATAATTAAATATGCACATAAATTAAATAATTAAATAAATAAATATATAATTTACACATTTATTTGCGCTTTTAATAATTAAATGATGTATTTAACGATTTATTTATATATTTCAACATTTATTTAATGATTTAATTTTGAGTAATTCGGCCCTCCATAATTAGTAGTTTCTCAGTGAAATTTTTTGGTTGCTAGTTGCTACAAGAAAAAAAAAAAGCCGGCATTGCTGCGTCTAATATGTAGATAAAAGTCACCAAAAGTCTGCTGAATTTGTGAAAAGTTCCGCAATATAGCAAACTAACATCATTAGAGTGTGTTTACTCGGTTATTACTTGATTATGTATTTCTTATTCAGTTAACTTTTTAATAATCGCTTATTCTAATAAAACAGAAGGACTTTTGCGCTGAAGAGTGTTTTCTCACAGGAAGCAGTTGATCTCTCGGGCTGTTCCTCAGTCCGTTCTTCCGGTGGCGTGCTCGTTTCTTCAGCACATCCTATCCTCATCATGGTGAGCGGTGAAGTGTTTAATCATGATTTAAAGAGCATATAATGAGTGAGAGTCGCTGTGGACAGACTCTATAGCGGCTGATGTCAGTGTGTGTGATTCTGCAGCGATATTCGAGCTTTATTCCGCCGGTGAATGCGGCTTTGTGCGCTCCATGTGTGAACAATGAGCTCCGCCGGTGTGCTTCATCATTAACGTTAACGTTACAGCGGAGAGTTTCATATAGGAGGATATTTCTGTGTGTTGATGTGTTTGTGAGATGTGTGTGTTAATGTGACGCAGCTGCGGGATGGATGTGTTTGTGCGGATCGTCCAGGAGTTTCTAGTGTTTTCTGAAGGAGGGCGGAGTCACTGCCGCTCATTTACCACCACTTTATAAACTGACAATAATATAGCTATTGGACAAATAATTATTCAAATAACATTAGTGCGATCTGGGTATTAAGGCTGTATATGGGCCATTCTACACAATTAGTTCAAAGTCAGAGTCTTAGAAAAAAAAATCCAGATTTTGTATGCAATTTATGCAAATATAAGTATAATATCCAAGGTACACATTTATAATAATTGTGCTGTTAGTTGTCGTATTGTGTTTTCTGAACATTTCGAAGTATTTGTTCTCTCTCTAAATTCAGCACTACCGAAACAGAATAATATATATTTAATAAGAAGGATTATGTTAATCTTTTAAGATTTTGCTTACATCTACGTTGAAAATGGTTTTTTTTTTTTTTTTTTTCAATAATTACTATTTTACAAATATTTCAACTGTTTATTTATTTATGAGATTTATTGAATCAAAAATGTCTTTGTAAACATAAGGATTAAAACCAGACACTATTATAACATCTTAGTTGATAATTCAGTATATTTTATTTTCGATAAAACATCCCATGTTTCGGTCGTGACAGTAATGTTTTGGTGACAACCACATTACAGTATATACACTGAAACATGCTAAAATAATAAAAAAATTGCATAACTGTACTAAAATTTAGTTTATTTTCCCCAAATAAAGAGAAATATTTTGTAAATGATGATTGTTTCGGTAGTGACAATATTATGGGATAAAATTGTCGCTACCGAAAGAGTCATGACTGAAACATTTGGTGAAGTTTCGGTGGTGACATCTTTGTTTTTTTGGGAGTGTTATCCCATAAAATTGTCTTTGACTGTTTTGGTAGTGACAATTTTATGGGATAACACCTAAAAAAACAAAGATGTCACGACCGAAACAGTCACAACTGAAACATTTGGTGAAATTTTGGTGGTGACATCTTTGTTTTTGGGGGCTGTTATCCCATAATTTGTCTGTGATTGTTTCGGTAGTGACAATTTTATGGAAAAACACCTAAAAAATAAGATGTCACTACTGAAATAGTCACGACTGAAACATTTGGTGAAGTTTCGGTAGTGACATCTTTGTTTTTTTTTCGTTGCTATCCCCTAAAATTGTCACTACCGAAACAGTCCCAGAAAATTTTGTGGGATAACATCCAAAAAACAAAGATGTTACTACTGAAACCTTCACCAATTGTTTGACTGTTTTGGTCGTGACATCTTGGTGGTTGTTTTTTTTTGTTATTTATTTATTTTTTTTATAGGTGTTATTCCATAAAATTGTCACTATCGAAACAATCACAGACAATTTTATGGGCTAACACCCAAAAAACAAAGATACTACCAAAATTTCACATAATGTTTCAGTTGTGACTGTCTTTTGATTGCTATCCCATGTAATTGTCACTACTGAAATGCTACCAAATGTTTTGGAGACTATTTCAGATACTTTTGAAGCTAGCTTAAAGATGCTAATTAGCACACGGTTAGCTAGCACAGCTCTGAACAGTGGTACACATATAAAAACTAAATATTATAAAATAACTCCCCAAAAAAAGTATTTAATTCTAGAAAAATGGTCGGTAGTGGCATTCTTTAAAATTCGGTAGTGACATGAAAAATGCAGAGCACTTTTTTTTTTACAGAAAATTTCATAATTTACAAAGAAAGTATGAAGTATTTATTTTTTTAATAATCAAAAAAACAACAACAATAGAATAAAATAAAACATTATTTAAATATAATTTTCATAAGTTGAAATTTAGGGTTAGGGTTTGGGACAGCCACCTGCCAATTGAAAGCATCCACTCTATATATATATATATATATATATATAAGATTACTAATATTTTAAATCTGATTGTGTGTTTCAATAGACAATAAAAGGATAAGATTTGAATACTTAAATGCTTTTTAAATAAATGTATTTTTTGGTTGTGGGGACAGCACTCTGCACCAGTTGTGTAGAGTTGAGTAATAATACAAAGACTTTTTTTGCCCATCCATTAAAGTGTTCCTTCTGCACTGTAGTATCTGATTGTGTGATAGACGAGTGAGTGATGGTTTGTTGTTCCTGCAGGCGTCTTTATCAATGGCTCCCGTCAGCATCTTCAAACACGGTGCGGATGAGGAGAAGGCAGAGACGGCGCGTCTGGTGAGTGTCGCATTCGCTCGCATACTTGATCATTCATAGCCCTGACCTCAGTCTGACTTTCTCTGTGTGTGTCTCAGTCATCCTTCATTGGTGCCATCGCTATTGGAGATCTGGTGAAGAGCACTCTGGGGCCAAAGGGAATGGTACGACTCGCACTCGCACCTCACCTACGATCATCAACAGAAACATTCAATAATCAATAATCAATAACCTCTAATCTCACAGGACAAGATCCTGCTGGGCAGCGGGAAGGACAGTAATGTGACGGTCACCAACGACGGAGCCACCATCTTGAAGGCCATCGGCGTCGACAACCCCGCCGCTAAAGTGCTCGTGGGTCAGTTCACGTCCAACCATCACATGTTTGACTCTTCAAAACTCACAGATGAATTTAAAGTCCAAAAGAACTAGGGCTTTCAAAAAAATTATAATTTTGTTGAAACTTAATTAATTATAATTGGTTTGTAAACATTATTTTAAACATTACGCACTTTTTTCACAGATGTGATGTTATTGAATAAACATGCACCAGTAATATTTAGCTCAATGTGGCCTCAGGAGATTAGCCAGCTTTTATTTTTACCCAAACTGAAATTATGCATTTTTAATTCAAATCAAATTCAAATTTGGGTAATATTTAAATACACTATTCAAATTGAGTTTTTCAGCCATTTTGACATCCCTAAAAAGAACAACACACTTTAATGCATCCTTGATAAATAAAAGTATTTGTTTAATTAAAAACAACTGTTCGAATAAAACTGTTTTGATGGTTTTCGACATTACGAATATTCAGAAATGTTTCTTGAACAGCAAATCAGAATTAGACTGATTTCTGAAGCATCTTGTGACACTGAAGACTGGAGTAATGATGATGATTAATTCAGTTTTGATCACTGGAATATATTCCGTTTAACAGATTAAAATAGAAAATAGATGGTTTATATTGTAATAATATTTCACTGTTTTGGCTGTATTTTTAATTATATAAATAGCATTGTTGAGCAGTGTTGGGGAAAGTTACTTTTAAAAGTAATGCGTTACAATATTGCGTTACTCCCCAAAACAGTAACTGGTTACATTACTTGGTTGTTTTTTATGTAAAGTAATGCGTTACAAGATTGCGTTAATCTCTAAAAAAGTAACTAATTATGTTACTTAGTTACTTTTTATAGCTAGTTACGTTACTTAGTTACTTTTTATGGAGAGTAATGCATTACAATATTGCGTTAACCTCTAAAAAAGTAACTAATTACATTACTTAGTTACTTTTTTATAGCTAGTTACGTTACTTGGTTACTTTTTATAAAAAGTAATGCGTAACAATATTGCGTTAATCTCTAAAAAAGAAACTAATTAGATCACTTAGTTACTTTTTATAACTAGTTGCGTTACTTAGTTACTTTTAATGGAAAGTAATGCATTACAATATTGTGTTCCTCCGTAAAAAAGTAACGGAGTAACTTTTTATGAAAACTAATGCGTTACATTACTTTTGTGTTACTTTTTAAATCTAGGCAGGGCTTGCTTGTTTGTTTTTAATATAAAAAGTTAGATTTTTAGCAAATGTAAAAGCCCTTTTACACCAAAATGTGAAATGAATAAGCTGAAGGCTGAAGCAAATTAAATTCATGTCTGTACAGTAGAACTGTAGGAAAAGGAAGTGCAGCACTCTTCAGCAATGAGAAAAATTAAGCACAAATGTTAATCTAAAGTAAGTTTTGCTTATTAGTACAGTTGAATTGGATCAACAAAGACATTGGTTATTAAAATGGGATTAAATACATAAAGGAAACTGGCATTACTTTTTTGAAAAAGTAAATCAGATATTTTCTTGTAAATGAATAAGTAATGCATTACTTTACTAGTTACCCCCAACGCTGTTGGTGAGCAAAAGAGACTTCTTTAACCTCTTTTATCTTTTGTCTCCAGACATGTCTAAGGTTCAGGATGATGAAGTTGGTGATGGGACGACGTCTGTCACAGTTCTGGCAGCTGAGCTCCTGCGGGTACGAGCGCTTTAACCTCCTCACAGCGTCTGAATGCCTCATGATTTATGTCTAATGTGTGACCGTTGTGCTACAGGAAGCCGAGCTGCTGATCGCCAAGAAGATCCATCCTCAGATCATCATCTCAGGCTGGAGGAAGGCCACTCAGGTGGCACGTGAAGCGCTCAGAGAGGCGGCAGTGGATCATGGGTAATGTTCGGAGCAGCTGTGTGTGCGTTTATGTGTGTGAGTCTCAGAGATTGTGGTTGAAGCCGAGCGTTTGCGTCCACAGGAGCGACGAGCAGAAGTTCCAGGTAGATCTGCTGAACATCGCGCGCACCACGCTCTCCTCCAAGCTGCTGACGCACCACAAGGATCACTTCGCTAAGCTGGCGGTGGAGGCAGTGCTCAGACTCAAGGGATCTGGCAACCTGGAGGCCATTCACGTGATCAAGAAGCTGGGCGCCAGTCTCACCGACTCATACCTGGATGAAGGTCTGCATCTCAGACACGTTAAACATCAAAATACACACAATATAGGGTTACAGCGGGGTCAAAGTAATTAAATATCTAGTGCTGCTGCTTCTTCTTCTGCTCTTTGTCTATGGCAGCCCATAGAACCGCTTGCAGGAAAGTTGTGTAATTTGGCACACTGATAGAGGACAGTCTCAGCATTAAATATAGCCAGTTTGAAGACTCTAACTCACTCTCTCTAGCGCCACCACTTGTCCAAAAATTTTCCCCTGAATGAGGCAAACTAAATTTTAAATCGTAAGGTTTAGTGTTTTCACTATTTTTAATAGTTCTTATAACCTACTTTTTCAAACTTGTCCTAGACGGTTTGTCTGTTTTTCACCAAAATTGGCTTAGATCATCTTCAGATCATGCTGGCAGAAATTTATGGAATTCAAGTTGATTCGTCCAACCGTTTTCGAATAACGCAAATTCTGTGAAAAGCACGCAAAATGGCTGTGAGGTTATATCTCTGTAACGGTTTGGCATGTTGAGACTAAACTTGGTGTGTGTTATAACAAGCATGACCTGAGACTACCTGCAGTGTTAAGTGACAGTGCCACCTAGTGGTCAGGAGATATAAAAATGGCTAATTTTGCTTATAACTTCTAAATGGTTTGGCCAAAAATCACAAAACTGGTCTATTTAGATTTGGTGTAGTCACACGTAGCCAGGCCTTCAGACTGACAGCAGAAGGTCTGGAAACTTTGGCTGCTTCCAATGGCCAAGTCCTGCTCGAGAGGCCATATGACTGATAGGTAAAGCAACCAATCACGTTTTGTTTTGCGCTGCATCATGTTTAGGGGCGTGGAAATGTCGCCACAATAACAGACTGGTGTGTAAAACTCCGACATATTTTAAAAATTCTATGCCGCGAACTTTACATTTTTCACATACTTTTGAAAATCCAGCGTTTAGTTGATCCTAATATGTGCTAGTTGTCAGTTGTAAAGTCAAACCGTACCCAATTTTCTTTGTCAGCCATTTTAGTTGTTGACCATTTAGAATTTTGTTCTAAAATGATATATTTTATGAATGCATTGGCATATCGTTATAAAACTTGGTATGTGTCTTCGGCATCATGTCCTGACAGCACTCAAAAAGTTTGCGCCACCTTGTGGTCAAAAATTATAATTTTTTTTTATATATATTAGCATATTGTAAAGAAACTGGTTTCAATATATTATTTGGGTCATGCCCATTAGATGCCAATAGATACCAATTTTGCTAAAGTCAGTCAAAACTTCCTGTCTGCCATTTAGATTGTTTGAAAACCTACTCCTAGAAAACTCCTCCGAGAGTATTGGTCTGATTTTTTTATTTTTTTTTTTTTAACAAATTTGACTTTGATCATTTCAGAAATCCGTAACTTCAGGCAAAAAGTTATGGATTTCATGTCAATATACAAAATGCTTTTTATTTAGTGCAACAACGAATTTGCTGGAAAGAAGCCAAACTGCATCTGAGAATGTGCTACTCCAAAACTTTTAACATATTGACAACAAACATTTGTATGTGTCATTGTCACCTCACACTGACCATGCCACCTCAGTTTGGTAACAGCACCACCTATTGGTCAAAAGTAATAAACCATTCATTAACCATTAATAAATTTCCAAAAATTTGAATAATTTTTTGCTGCATTAACCTATTGTAATTTACCTAGTCTCTGAATATTCCTTGAGTCACATAGATAGCCAGACTTCCTGTCTTCCTACTTTTTCAGACTCATCCCTAGATCTTTATTCTGATTTTCACCAAAATCAAGTCAGGTCATCTTCAGACTGTGGTAACAAAACAGTTATGGATTTCATGTTGATACATGAAACCGTATTCATAAAGCACCACAACAAATGTGAGGCATGATGCCAAACTGACTCTGAGGCTGTATCTCTGCAAAGCTTTGACATATTGACACCAAAGTTCATTTGTGCCATTGTCACACTAAACACACCCCATCAATTTCATTACCGCAACACCTACTAATGGTGATAAACCATGCAATCATATTTATAGTGACTATATTTGATTCTTCAGTCATTTTGCTTAACATAATGTCTTTAATTGCATTTATTTATTTTCAGGTTAACTTTAAATGAACGTTACATGGCACAAAAGATAATTTAAATGTAAAAGTGACTAATTAAATGCAATACTAGATAGGGCTGTACGATCAATTGAAGTGAAGTCGCAATCACGATTAATCAAAAGCTGTGATTGTCATGCGTATCTTTCAGTAAAGCATGGTTCATCAGTAAATCTTCATCCGAAGGCAAGAGGGCGCTCTCATTCTCACGCCGAAACTCAAAATAAGCCAGAAGAAACATAGGAAACACATCTTTGCTATCGCTGCAGCTGAATAAAAAAGATTTGACTGCTTTCATTGATTCAACGTGACTAATAAACCCACGACTACAACAATATATGGTTTATCTGAGTTATTATTATTATAATTTTCCTTATAATACAGTATATAATAATGCAATGCCTTTATCACTGAATAAAATACTATTCGTACCTTATTCTGTGTAAAAAGCTACACTATCTCTCAGAAGGATTTATTTCAAACACTCGACTGATGTTATGAAGTGAATTTAGAGTAAAAACGTTACTGAATATGACATTTTCATGTCCTTTCAGGCGTAGCAGCATGTCTGCACAGAGCCGTAGTTCACTGAGAAGCTACGCAAACAGCTGTCATTATTGCGAATGATTTCTTTCGATTTCATAATCACCCGATTAAATCATTTGCGATAATGAACGCGATTAAGCGTAACGGCTTTGTGTAGTGCATGCTGCTCCATCTGAAAGCAGGTTCTGGAGATTTACAACTGATTACGCAAATCCATCCTGAAGTAGGAAGAAAATCAGATATTTGTTTTAACTCAAGACATGATGAGGTTGTTTACACAAGATGTGGTATTGGACACACCAGACTTACTCATGGACATTTATTAAAAGGAGATGCACCAAAATGTCAATATTGTAATTGTGTACTAAATGTAAAACACATACTTTTGTTATGTCAGATTTTTAACGTTATGAGACAACGTTTTTTAATGGAAAATAAAAGGATGAAGGATTTGTTTTTAAACGTGAACCCTTTAAAAATATTGTTTTTTAACTAAAGTGAATTTAAAAAACCTTCTTTGATGTAATTTTGCATTTTATATTCTATATTTTTGTTATTGATGTTTTTATTTATGTAAGTGTTTAATATAAATGTTATTTATTAATTATTTTTAAAATTGCTATCTGTTTTGCCGTGAGATAGCCGTTGCAGCTGATATGGCAATAAATAATAAATGAATGAATGAAAACAACTGATTACGCAACTGACAAAATGCGCATGACAATCGCATTCGATTAATCACGCAGCCCTATTACTGGATTTGCATTAGTTTTTAATTGTGAGTGAACATTTGTGAGTGAAGCGCTGTTGATGACCAGCTCTTCCTGTTCCTCACAGGTTTTCTGCTGGACAAGAGGATCGGTGTGAACCAGCCCAAGAGGATCGAGAACGCCAACATCCTCATCGCCAACACCGGCATGGACACAGACAAGATCAAGGTACACCTTCATTCTCTGAGCGTGAGCAGATGTGACGACTGCGAGTAATGTAGCGTAACGCTAGCGTGTCTCCGCAGATCTTCGGCTCCAGAGTGCGGGTCGACTCCACGGCCAAAGTGGCGGAGATCGAGATGGCAGAGAAGGAGAAGATGAAGGAGAAGGTGGAGCGCATCCTCAAACACGGCATCAACTGCTTCATCAACAGGTGCGCTGACCTCAGGACTTGATGTGCGTGGGACGTATCTGAGGTCATGTGATGTGTGTGAGCATTGTTCTGCTGTTCTTCCTCAGGCAGCTGATCTATAACTACCCTGAGCAGCTGTTTGCGGCGGCCGGTGTGATGGCCATCGAACACGCTGATTTCGCGGGAGTCGAGCGCCTGGCTCTCGTCACAGGTACATAAATCCTGGATAGCAAGGATTTAGGTTTGGTTTTGCCATTGATGGGACATAATGGTAGACAACAGACATTAAGTTATTTGATTTAAAATTATTGCTAGGGACAATTTAGTAGTGTCTGAATGTTGGTGAGGGCATGTCACAGCATCCCTATGAATTCTACACCATTGAAAATCACAAGCGACGTCTGATTTTGGAAATTATGGTCCTTAAACATAAAGAGTTCAAACAACAGATTCATGAGTTCGTTCAAAGCTTATAGACGTAATTGTATTATAAGTTAGATACTAAAGTTAATGGCTGTTTTTGTCAGGAAGATTCATTCACTTGTTTTGCCAATGAACCACACAGAGACATTTTGATCAGATTTATTCATGTTCATCTGATCTCGTTTTGTGAGTGACTTTTCTTTCTGTTATAAAGATGTTTTCTTTGGATTGTTTGACTCCTCGAAAGAGAATATTGGAAAATATAACTTAATTTGTGTTTCCAGGGTGTCCACAGGTCCTTAAAATGCCTTAAATAACGTTTTCCAAATATAAGGCCTTAAAATGCCTTAAATAACGTTTTCCAAATATAAGGCCTTAAAATGTCTTAAATAACGTTTTCCAAATATAAGGCCTTAAAATGCCTTAAATAACGTTTTCCAAATATAAGGCCTTAAAATGTCTTAAATAACGTTTTCCAAATATAAGGCCTTAAAATGTCTTAAAATGTCTTAAATAACGTTTTCCAAATATAAGGCCTTAAAATGTCTTAAATAACGTTTTCCAAATATAAGGCCTTATAATGCATTGAATAACGTTTTCCAAATATAAGGCCTTAAAATGTCTTAAATAATGTTTTCCAAATATAAGGCCTTAAAATGTCTTAAATAACGTTTTAAAATGTCTTAAAATGCCTTAAAATGTCTTAAATAACGTAAAATGTCTTAAATAACGTTTTCCAAATATAAGGCCTTAAAATGTCTTAAATAACGTTTTCCAAATATAAGGCCTTAAAATGTCTTAAATAATGTTTTCCAAATATAAGGCCTTAAAATGTCTTAAATAATGTTTTCCAAATATAAGGCCTTAAAATGTCTTAAATAACGTTTTCCAAATATAAGGCCTTAAAATGTCTTAAATAATGTTTTCCAAATATAAGGCCTTAAAATGTCTTAAATAACGTTTTCCAAATATAAGGCCTTAAAATGTCTTAAATAACGTTTTCCAAATATAAGGCCTTAAAATGTGTTAAAATGCCTTAAATAACGTTTTCCAAATATAAGGCCTTAAAATGTCTTAAATAACGTTTTCCAAATATAAGGCCTTAAAATGTCTTAAATAACGTTTTCCAAATATAAGGCCTTATAATGTATTGAATAACGTTTTCGATGGGTCTTAAATTGTTTTGGTCACATTACCGCTAAAATATCTTCAGTCTGACGGACCTAATGACTGTTTACAATCATCGGACAGACCGAAGTTTGATTAAAAAATATAAATTAAAATAACCAGCGAATCACTGAAAGGCAGGAATGATTCTTCTTATTTTACACATTCAACGTAATCAACGTTTGATAATGGATAGTGTATTTCTGGGATCAAAATCGCGTTGCATGTCTTTTAGTAAGAGACTTAAAAGCAAACGAGAGAAACAGCACACATAAAGAAACTCAGAAGAAACACACTGAGGTAAAAATTCAAAATGTGCAGTTTATTTATAACATTTTTAGTTCAGTAACATACCAACGGAGCTTTGCTGAATATTATCACGATTGCAGATGTTACACTGATTTGCAGTAAACAACTAATTAGTCAAGTAGTTATTAAGTTGCTTACATTTTAAACACAATATTTACTGTTTTATTCCATTTCATTACCGAAAATAGTCCCAAACAAGGATCACAGCTGTACATTCTCCAAGCAACACGGTGTTTAGTTACTGAATGATTCAGCGTTTTGAACGAATCAGTTGAAATAACTCATATTGACTCGCTCATTAAGTGACTTACCGCCGCCTACTGGTAGTTTAGTAAAAGTATGCATTTCCCCCCAACATTTCTTATTTTTATATTCATAAATGCATTTAAAACATTAATCTCATAACATCATTTATTGCAGTTTTAATTTTGTGGTGTAAATTATTTAATCTGACTGGTAACAGCCCTATAGAATTTATTGATAAGTTGTAATAATTTGACATGAAAGGTGATGCATACATTTCAAAAATGTAAAAAATAGGCTCTTATGAAGGTAAATAAAAACATGCAGATTTAAGTATGTAAGAGCTGATAGAACACTGATGAAAATATTGCTTCAGAATAAATTTACACCACCAAAAATCTTGGTGATGTGGTACTTGTATGGGGATATTTTGTGTGAAATATTGCCTGCTGATATGAAAAAAGTTCACTGTATATCATAGTAATAAATATAATTTATGACGGGGGTGAATTTTTTTTTTTCTTTTTACATTAAGCACATTAATTATTATTTCTATGTATGCAATATAATTATTTCCATTTTAAATTTCATATAAAGTGGTATTAAAAAGGTCTTTAAAAGTCTTACATTTCACTTGTTCATATCTGCAGAAAGCCTGGTTTCCTGCTCACAAAATTTCACATACATAAAAATCTGGCTCTAAATCTCGCATTTCTTTCTTCAAAGTTGATCTAGACAAGTACACGGAAGCGAATTTTCTGAACTCCAAAGATCCAGAATGAATCTAATGATTCGTGATCCACGCTCCTAAGTCCCAATCTAAATAATGATACACAAACCTGCTCTACAGTTTCGAATTATTTACTAAATGAGAAGTATCAATCTAAATAAAATGATTTGTGATACACAATTTGAGATTCACGATCTGATCAAATCACTTCAAAACAGTGAATCATTTTGCCACGCAATGGTTAAACTTATTCAGTGTTTCAAAAAACTCAGATTTACCCATCACTACATGCTTTTTAAAATAGTTACAAGCTAAATTAAAAAATTAATGGCTCTTTTGATCTGGTTTTGCTAGTAAACCGCTTGAACTCAATGATCAAAGTCACAAATTTGAATCAATCAGAGCAGTTCCAGCATTAAGTGACTCAATTGATTTGGTTTGTCTGTTCTTCTTTTTGCATCTTCTGCCATGTTTACACAACACTGCTGCTAATACTACATGCTAGGGACAATTTAGTAGTCACTGGATATTGGTAGGGATGTGTCCCTACTAAATTCTGCACACTATAAGGACTGTATCCCAGCATGCATAGGCTGAAATCTGCAGTTCACTTGTCTGAAGAAAAAAAATTCAGAAAGAAAAAGATTTGTTGGTGTAAATAATTTATTCTGAAGCAGTTATAAATCATCACTTACCTAAATTTGTGATTTTCGCCCTCTTAAATTGTTTTCCTTTAATTGTTTTTCAATTCTTACATTTTGTTAATAAATCAAATTAATATAGTAAGAAATTATAGGGCCGTTACCAATCAAATCCATACATGAAATCAATATTTAAACTGCAAAAAGAAACAAACTGCTGAAGTGTATTTAGGTTCATTTAATTTAAGCGTTTAATGAAGCTCAAATGTGGCATGAATGCATTTACACTGCAAAACTGCATAAATAACATTGTTTTAAACCCGTTTGAAATATATTTTTAAAACATTTCATATATATTCATGATATTTTTAATAACCACCAGTAGTTGGCAGCAAGTGATTCTCATAATGAGTGAGTCATTGAGTTGTTCATTCAAAAGATTCATTCAAATGGCAGATTCATTTAGGAATGTTGTTTTTTTTGTTTTGTTTTTTTTTTCACAAAATTCATCATAACATCATTACTGTCAATATATTATTAGTCATCAATATATCATCAGTCAGCGTTCTATCCAAAATTTCGGTGCACCTTCAAGAATCCTCCTGTCTTGCCCTGACAAAAGCACACAAAATTAAATATAAACGTACAAAATATGCAGTAAATGTGCACCAGGAGTCTGTAGATGCAGTGTGTACTGGTGTTGATTCTGAATGTCGTTCAGGTGGTGAGATCTCCTCGACCTTTGACCATCCTGAGCTGGTGAAGATCGGCCACTGTAAGCTGATAGAGGAAGTCATGATCGGAGAGGACACTCTCATACACTTCTCTGGAGTAGACATGGGTAAGTGCTGGTGGCGTGCCGTTTCTTAAAGGAGTAGTTCACTTCCAGAACAAAAATGATTATGTACTCACCCCCTTGTCATCCAAGATGTTCATGTCTTTCTTCAGTCGAAAAGAAATTGTTTCTTGAGGAAAACATCTCAGGATTTCTCTCCACATAGTGGACTTTAATGGTGCCCTGAGTTTGAACTTCCAAAATGCAGCTTTAAAGGACTCTAAACGATCCCAGCCGATGAAGAAGGGTCTTATCTAGAAAAGAGATCAGCTATTTTTGAAACAAATTGACAATTTCTATACTTTTTAACCTCAAACGCTTGTCTGCGTGTTGGAAAAACTCCCATCTTGTTTTCTTCCCCAACTTCAAAATCGCCTTTAGTCATCTTTTTTTTATTGTTTACAAAATTGTTTAGAAAATAACCGATCGTTTCTCTAGAGAAGACCCTTCTTCCTCGGCTGGGATCATTTAGAGCCCTGTAAAGCTGCATTTTGTAAGTTCAAACTCTTGGGCACCATTGAAGTCCATTATATGGAGAGAAATCCTGAAATGTCTGAAATGTTCTCCACAAGAAACAAACTCTTTACGACTGAAGAAAGAAAGACATGAACATCTTGGATGACAAGGGGGTGAGTAAATTATCTGTTCATTTTTGTTCTGGAATTGAACTAATCATTTAACCCTTTAACTGTCACTTCCATTTTTGAACAGAGACATAAAAATGCATTATTTAAATTTTTCATATTTCATGAACAAAAACATTTTGTGATATGATTTAAATGTACCTTTTCCATCATAGTGCAATCTCTGATTTTAAAGTGGTTTTCAAAGGATGAATTTTGAGATTTTAAGTTTTCAAGTGCTATACAATTTCTTATGATTTCTAAAGCATGATGGGGAAAAAGGCAACAAAGGAAGTCTTTTTGTGACAAAGGTCAGAGCTCCTGTTATGAAGTAGATTTTTAAGGGTGCACTCTTTTCAAAAATTAATCTATTACTTTTCCTACAAAATTTGTAACACAAAAAAAATGGTGAAATATCTATTTAGGAGTCTTAGACTTTTCCAACCATATACAGTTTGTCATAATTAAATTAGGATTTATTTGTAAAATGCTGAAGTAAACAGGTGAGACGGTGACAAGTAAGGTGTTAAAACAAACCTAGTAAGCATGTTTTCTGTGAAGTGCTGAAGCGTGACTCTGTGTTTGTGTGCACAGGTGAGGCCTGCACCATCGTCCTGCGTGGGGCGACGCAGCAGATCCTGGATGAGGCCGAGCGCTCCCTTCATGATGCCCTGTGTGTGCTGGCTCAGACCGTCAAAGAGACACGCACCGTCTTCGGCGGAGGTCAGTACACCAGCGGCTCTCTGACACACACTTGTACTGTATTGACATTTTCTTCAACAAAAATGTTAGGGAGCGATGATTGTGAAGAGATCCAGTCAGAACCAGTCTAATGCATGGAACACATTTCACCTTTGTGTTTCTCTACATTTGCTGCACAGCTCATAAAACATCTAGAAATGTCAGCGTCTGGGAGTAAGAGGACAGTAGACATGAATACAGTTAAAATGTGTTACGATGAGGACAAAAATGTCCATGTCAAAAAACTCCATTAAAAATTGAAGACTTAATTTTAAAGAAGACCCTTGGCAGATTATTGAAGTTAGAGAAGTTGTAAAAAACCCCAAAAGTTGTAGAGGTTTAAGCAATTTTTTATATAAAATATATATGTTATAAAGCGTTCAACATTTTAAAGCCATAAATCTAAACAAGTTGTGTTCCAAATTTGAAGTTGACGTCTCAAAAAATTAGCTTTTAGTTAGATTTTGTTTGGGTGCAGTACCAAAGTTTTCCCATTAGATTCCAGCAAAGCTCCACTGGCAAACAGCGCTGAGTTTTGTGATTTGCAGTACAGACACACAAACATTTTATTTAGGAAACACATTCAAACCACACCATACCAACATACCCACACAATTATATCTGCGTCATTTATCCAGTTGACTCTGTAAGAGACTATAGTTTTGCATAAGCAGAAAACAGGAATAAAGCGAGTATTTGCTTTAAATGCCAAACTTGAAAAAGGCACCATCTATTAAAAAGTATTCAGAATTTTAAAGCCAACAGAATAAAAGCCTATTACCAAATATTGCATCATTTAATAGTTAAATGGCCCTAGCATTAAAAATCAGTTTTAATGGGTTTCGATGAGGACATTTTTGTCCAAAAGGTCCTGAAAAGAACTTTTTTTTTGTACCTGTAGTGTGAAATGTATTAAAGGAAAATAAGGATGAAATATTATAATTCAAATAAAAATACACACCTAAGCCAAAATTGATGCAGTTAGCATTAACACGGACAAAAATAGATTTGAAAAAACTAAACTAAAATGGACAAAAATGTCTATAAATGTTGCACAATGGGTTAATTCAGTCTGTTTTATCTCTCAAACAGCGCGCATTATACTGTAACTAAACTGATTTGATTTTAGTTGACTAAATCTGTATTTAAAATGGCTAAAATGATTTAGGTGACTAAAATGTGACCCTGGACGACAAAACTAGTCTTAAGTAGCACAGGTGTATTTGTAGCAATAGCCAAAAATACATTGTATGGGTCAAAATGATCCATTTTTCTTTTATGGCAAAAATCATTAGGATATTAAGTAAAGATCCATGAAGATATTTTGTAAATTTCCTA